>CM042692.1:347582154-348915487 GCA_023614405.1 Avena insularis | reverse complement strand
CACATGCAATGACATTGGCGGATCCACATGTGGTTTGTGGAAAGAACACACATGCAATGACTCTGGTGGATCCATATGTGGTTCATGAAAAGAACATACATGCAATGTCTCTTGTGGATCCATATGTGGTTTGTGAAAAGAACACACATGCAATGACACTGGTGGTTCCATATGCGGTTTAGGAAAAGAACACGCATGCAATGACTCTGGTGGATCCATATGTGGTTTGTGGAAATAACACACATGCAATGACACTAGTGGATCCATATGTGATTTGTGGAAAGAACACACATGCAATGACTCTGGTGGATCAATCTGTGGTTTGTTAAATGAACACACATGCAATGACACTGGTGGATCCATATGTGGTTCATGAAAAGAACACACATGCAATGACATTGGTTGATCCATATGTGGTTTGTCATTACAAGAACACACATGCAATGACTCTGGTGGATCCACATGTGGTTTGTGAAAATAACAAACATGCAATGACTCTGATTGATCCATATGTGGTTTGTGAAAAGAACAAACATGCAATGACTCCAGCTGTGGTTAATGAAAAGAACATACATGCAATGACTCTAGCTGTGGTTTATTAAAAGAACACACATGCAATGACACTGGGGGATCCATGTGGTTTCTGAAAAGAAGAAACATGCAATGACACTGGTGGATCCATATGTGGTTTGTCATTACAAGAACACACATGCAATGACTCTAGTGGATCCATATGTGGTTTGTGGAAAAGAACACACATGAAGTGACACTTGTTGATCCATATGTAGTTTATCATTACAAGAACACACATGCAATTACACTGGTGGATCCATATGTGGTTTGTGGAAATAACACACATGCAATGACATTGATTGATCCATATGTGGTTTGTGAAAAGAACAAACATGCAATGACTCCAGGCTGGTTAATGAAAAGAACATACATGCAATGACTCTAGTTGTGGTTTATTAAAAGAACACACATGGAATGACACTAGGGGATCCATGTGGTTTATGAAAAGAACACACATGCAATGACTCTGGTGGATCCATATGTGGTTTGTGAAAAGAAAATACATGCAATGTCTCTTGTGGATCCATATGTGGTTTGTGAAAAGAACACACATGCAATGACACTGGTGGATCCATATGCGGTTTAGGAAAAGAACACACATGCAATGACTCTGGTGGATCCATATGTGGTTTGTGGAAAGAACACACATACAATGACACTAGTGGATCCATATGTGATTTGTGGAAAGAACACACATGCAATGACTCTGGTGGATCAATATGTGCTTTGTTAAATGAACACACATGCAATGACACTGGTGGATCCATATGTGGTTCATGAAAAGAACACACATGCAATGACATTGGTTGATCCATATGTGGTTTGTCATTACAAGAACAGACAGGCAATGACTCTGGTGGATCCACATGTGGTTTGTGAAAAGAACAAACATGCTATGACTCTGATTGATCCATATGTGGTTTGTGAAAAGAACAAACATGCAATGACTCCAACTGTGGTTAATGAAAAGAACATACATGCAATGACTCTAGCTGTGGTTTATTAAAAGAACACACATGCAATGACACTGGGGGATCCATGTGGTTTATGAAAAGAAGAAACATGCAATGACACTGGTGGATCCATATGTGGTTTGTCATTACAAGAACACACATGCAATGACTCTGGTGGATCCATATGTGGTTTTTGGAAAATAACACACATGAAATGACACTTGTTGATCCATATGTGGTTTGTCATTAC
The DNA here is from genome assembly GCA_023614405.1 of Avena insularis. Classification (NCBI taxonomy): domain Eukaryota; kingdom Viridiplantae; phylum Streptophyta; class Magnoliopsida; order Poales; family Poaceae; genus Avena; species Avena insularis. The sequence goes on along the minus strand of CM042692.1, from coordinate 348,913,711 downwards.
AAGAACACACATGCAATGACACTGGTGGATCCATATGTGGTTTGTGGAAATAACACACATGCAATGACATTGGTTGATCCATATGTGGTTCGTGAAAAGAACAAACATGCAATGACTCCAGGCTGGTTAATGAAAAGAACATACATGCAATGACTCTAGTTGTGGTTTATTAAAAGAACACACATGGAATGACACTGGGGGATCCATGTGGTTTATGAAAAGAACACACATGCAATGACTCTGATGGATCCATATGTGGTTTGTGAAAAGAACGAACATGCAATGACTCTGGGTGATCCATATGTGGTTCATGAAAAGAACACACATGCAATGACATTGGTTGATCCATATGTGGTTTGTCATTAGAAGAACACACATGCAATGACACTGGTGGATCCATATGTGGTTTTTCATTACAAGAACACACATGCAATGACTCTGGTGGATCCATATGTGGTTTGTCATTACAAGAACACACATGCAATGACTCTGGTTGATCCATATGTGGTTTGTCATTACAAGAACACACATGCAATGACTCTGGTGGATCCTGATGGCCCAAAATATATCGAGCTCGTTGGGGAACCCCAAGAGGAAGGTATGATGAGCACAACAGCAAGTTTTCCCTCAGTATGAAACCAAGGTTATCAATCCAGTAGGAGCAAGGAAACACCCCAAAGGTGTAGCTAGCTGAATGTTGCCAGGGCGCACTACAGGTGCCAGCAACAACGTGGAGACCTGCATAACACAACCACAAAACTTTGCCCCAACTTGCGATGAGGTTGTCAATCTCACCGGTTTTGCTGAAAACGAAGGATTAAACATATCGAATGGAAAGAAGTAATAGTTTGCAGGAAGTAAACACAAAGTAGTAAACAATTTGTAGATTGAATGTAAAAGAAAGGACCGGGGTCCATATTTCACTAGAGGTGGCTCTCCTTAAGATAGATAACATGCTGGGTGAACAAATTACAACGGGGCAATTAACAAACATCAAGAAAGCATACAAGCATATACTAATCATCTTGAATCCTTTGAGACTTGATTGGGCATTACAACATTATACATAGACCGCCATCCAACTGCATCTATGACTAATAATCCAGTATTAAGTTGCAAGCAATGGATAATTGCATTACGAATAGCGTGTAATGTAAACAATACGATTGTTCAATGAACAAAGGATTGTTGTTTTCTCCCTAGTAGCAACAGCACATCTAGTACCTTAGATATTTTTGTCACTTCCCCAGATTACCAGAGGCTTGAACCCACTATCGAGCATAAATACTAACTCTTGGAGTTGCTAGCATCTACTTGGCCAAGATAGCTACTAACAATAGAAAGCATGCAAGATCACAAATAACAAAGACATGATAGAATCAATAATGCAGAATTACAAATAGATGATCTTGATCATGAACGGAGCTCACAAGATCTAAACATGAAAGCACAAAGGAGGAGAACCAGCCATCTAGCTACTACATGGACCCGTAGTCTAGAGATGAACTACTCACGCATCACACCGAAGGCTTGCATGATGATGAAGAAGGCCTCCAGGGTGAATTCCCCTCTCCGACAGGGTGCCGGGAAGAGCTTCAGATACCTTCGATCTAGGCGTGGAGACGACGACGGCTACAGACTCTTCGTGGATTTTTGATCGGGTACTTAGGGTTTCCGTATCAGAGGCAATATATAGGCGGAAGGAGAGGCCGAGGGGGTGCCTGGGGCGGCCAGACCACCCCCTGGCGCGGGTTAGGCCTGGCCGCACGGCCAGGTGGTGTGGCCAGGGCCCAACCCCTCTCCGTCGCATATTCTGGCTCCAAGTGTCCCCCGATAAAATAGTGACTTTGGCTTTTGTCCCGTCCAATTCCGAGAATATTCATTTTCTGACTTCCTGAAACCAAAAATAGCAGAAAACAGGCAGTTGGCACTGTGGCTCTTGTTAATAGGTTAGTCCAAGAAATCATATGAAAAGTACTCCAAAGTGTGGACAAAACACAAGAAAGTAGATAAAACCAAGCATGGAACATCAACAATTATAGATACATTTGCAATGTATCAGATCCATATGTGGTTTGTGGAAAGAACACACATGCAATGACACTGGTGGATCCATATGTGGTTTGTGAAAAGAACAACCATGCAATGACACTGGTGGATCCATGTGTGGTTTGTCACTACAAGAACACACATGCAATGACATTGGTGGATCCACATGTGGTTTATTGAAAGAACACACATGCAATGACTCTGGTGGATCCATATGTGGTTTGTGACAATAACACACATGCAATGACACTGGTGGATCCATATGCGGTTTAGGAAAAGAACACACATGCAATGACTCTGGTGGATCCATAAGTGGTTTGTGGAAAGAACACACATGCAATGACACTAGTGGATCCATATGTGGTTTGTGGAGAGAACACACATGCAATGACACTGGTGGATCCATATGTGGTTCATGAAAAGAACACACATGCAATGACATTGGTTGATTCATATGTGGTTTTTAATTACAAGAACACACATGCAATGATAATTGGTTGATCCATATGTGGTTTGTGAAAATAAGAAACATGCAATGACTCTGATTGATCCATATGTGGTTTGTCATTACAAGAACACACATGCAATGACTCTGGTGGATCCATATGTGGTTTCTGGAAAAGAACACACATGCAATGACACTGGTGGATCCATGTTCCCATGATCAGTGAGCTGTGGAACATAACCGACAAGTATCATTACAACATCCGAGATATACCGAATTACAAGACTTACATAAATGTCGTTATGGCTATACCATCTTCAGCAGCGGAACATCATCACGCGCAGAGCCCAATCATGCCTCAACCTACAGGCAACTGACTAGGAGGACGTACTAGCTCGCATAGCCATCAACTTCATCCACTTATTGATATCTGACCAATTTAATAGCCAGGGACATTGCCAGTGAGTACTTTGAATGTACTCGCAAACCACCTTAAGATAACAATAATAACAAGAGGATATGCATTACGGCTATGGTAGTAGGAGGGCTCCAAGGGAGGTTCTTTTCTCAAATAGTTTCTCTTGTAGATATAACATCTATATATCTTTGTTGAAAACTTTGTAAACATTTTGGAAACCTTTTTGAAAAGTTTTAGAAAACACTAGGACTGGGTCACCCATTTGTTCCTCCTTTATGGTCATCCCATGACCAAACTCCTTCCATCCCTTTCTGACCATCCCATGGTCAAAACAGGTATCCTTTCCGACCATCCCATGGTCAAAACATTTCCAAAGCCATTTCTTTTCTGAAATCCTCTTTGAAAACAAAACCAGCACGGCTCTATAGCAACCTTCCCAACCGTCCATGACCGCGGACACGGCTATTTGAATAGATTTACACTCTACAGATGTTGCACATTTTACCCACACCATCCGGGTACACTACCCTGATCTACACCGATCGTGGGTCGAGTAACCGATCAAGACTCTCTGGATGCCCACTCCGATATAAGTGCCTACCCTATGAGTGTTACTCCCCTCAAAACCGGGACATCGGGTACCGAGGACCAACCGGAGCGCATTTTACACTTTACACAGTGGGCGCTTTCAATGAGGGGCTCATAGTAACGCCTGGCTGCTAGCAGACAGTTTGTTCCTTCTCCAGGTCGATGTCCCACATGGACCTTTAAGGGAGAAGGCCTAGCCTCCGGGGATCACGATCCCCTGTGGTAGTTGCAAGGCAGCTTATACCAGAATAGACAAACATCAAATCCAGCCCTGTGCCATTCCAGAGTAATGTGGTTGCACGAGTTAATTGTTGTAGCAAAACTGCAAAGAACCGGGTGCGTTTTCGTAAACCTTTTTCCTCCAGCTTTCCTTCAGCATTATTGTAAAACCAAAACCTTTTTGTTTCTCAACATCTCTTGGGAGGTCCCACCTCACCAAGGTTTTATCATAAAACATTTGGTAAAACTTTTTCCGGGGTCTTCCCATCCTCTAGCTTTTCTTTGGCTAAAACAGGGTCTCCAAAAGGGTATGGTGTATTACACCATCTACCACACTAGGGACAAGTAGGTGTCATCAAGGGGTTGTACTTAATAGTACAAAAGTGTAATAGTTTGGAGGAGCCAAACCACTACCATATATACATCAACTTATAGTAAAACAATGCAGTTTTAATAAACGGTAGATAAAACATGCATAAGTAAAACAGTAGGACAAGGCTTATGAGCAAGAAGGTGGCTTGCCTGATGATCAGTAATATGGCAATATGTCCCTGGACTTGTCCTTTAGATAACCAAGAATACCAATACCGATAATAATAAGGTCTCTTCTTCTCGGTGTCAATACAAGCGCAACTATCGTCGTCATCGAGTATACATGCAATCAAGCAAGACCACAGTCAAAACAAGGCATACAAGTGGACATTCACACAACAAGAAAGTGGAAAATACAAGTATAATATTCAGTAGGTTTTGAGTGGTTGGGTTTAGAACCATTGCAAAAACCCTATTTGCAGTGGTGGGATTTCCTTTGTTCGGGAAATGGTCAAAACCACTAATGAAGGGGTTTGGGATCAAGGCCTGGGTAAGTACGGTATCAAAGTGCAACCAGAATACCATCTGGTAGGTTTTGACAAAACAAGACCAACAAAAGTGGTTTCATGATTTTATCACTTTTCTTTAATTTCTTATAAATTTTCTAGTGATAAAAGCTCTAGCTTTAGGAAATAATTCACCAGAAACGTTCTGGATCTCCAAAAATTATTTCCTTGTGTGGTTAAGTAGAGTTTTATGTAATGATTATCTGAGAGTTGGATTCACTCCAAAATAATTACTAGCATGCCGTCAGGAAATTCCAGAGGCAGTTCTGGAGCTGTTTTCTCTTTTTCACCAGATTAATTCTACATAAGATTTTGAGTTGATTCCAAGGGAACATGGTAAGCATTTATAATAACTTTCTTTAGAAATTTGAATCAATCTTTTTGGACATCAAGAACTACTGGAGTGGTTTATCTAGTGATAACACTATGGACAGAAATGTTTAATTCATTAGAAATTCTCAGAAGCTCAATAAATCTTGATCTCCTGGATTTTGGTAGTATTGAGTGTACCACATCACAGAGAGTTGGAATGAGGTCAAAAAACTCATGGTTTGGTCTAGGGAATTTTCTAAAGTAAGATATAGGGTGTTTTTGTTATTTTTGATAAAGGTGGACCAGAGCTCCACTTGGCCTGGGACCAATTCTAGCTGACAGGTATTTTAGATACCAAACATTTGAAGTTGTATTTACTCTATTTGGTGGTGTGGAACTCCTTTGAAGATTTATTGATTGAAAAAGGTACTATCTAGGAGATAAATCTACAGAAAATATACGGATGTTATTTGGCCAAACTTTTGGTACTGCATGTTTGAGAGATTTATCATAAAACATGTAGGAATTTAGATCTAGGACAAAATGGCTCTTTTTCATTTTTGTTCTGAATTATTCCAAAGGACTATTTGTAGATCTGTGAAAAATTATTAAAAGTAAACACGAGACTGGGTCGGATCTGCGAGGGAGCTGGGCGGCACAGCGGCAGCTGGCCCATTTACGCGTATCAGCGCGTGCGGTGGGGAAATTCAAATCCGCGGGGCGGGCCCGGTTGCCAGGGAGAGGTGGGGCTGAACCGGTAAAAAGCGATGACGGCCATCCAATCTAAAGGGGATCCGACGGTGTCGGATCTTCCTCTTCCTCTGGTCAGGCCGGCGGTGGGAGAAAACCCTAGCTATGGGAAGAGAGATCTGGGGCGGCTCACCTGAGGGCGGGGAGGTGGCGAAGTCGAGCCGGAGTGACGCGGTGTACCGTGCTGAGCCCGACAATGGGCGGCAGGGGCGGGTTTTTTTGCTGGAGGGGGCTCGTGCGAGGGCGGCCAGAGGAAGCTTCGAGAGCTCGCTGGAGTGGTCCAAAGGTGCATGCATGCCACCGGGGAGAGGTGCGTTCATACGTGGCGATTCTAGGGAGGGCGTGGGGTGTGTAGGCAGTGGATTTGGGGCTCGAGAGCTTCTGGTTCGCGGGAGGAGCTCCTGCTCGGACAGGAGCTTGCGTGGCGGCCTCCGGTGAGCCTGCGACCAAAAGGGACGGCACCGAGATGCATATTATATGGAGGGAAAATTACCAGAGCGACGAGAGGGAGCCAGGAATGTCTAGGCCGAGAGCAAACTTGCCTTGTTCGAGCAAAAACCGAGAGGAAGGCCTCCTCTCTTTCCATGGTGAGGGAGGGTAGAGGGAGAGAGTATGGGGTTCTCTGGGGTGGTGAGTAGGATGGTGGGGGAAAATGAGGGGCAAGAGAGAGGGCAGAGTGGCCTCTGGGCTTATATCCTGAGGGGAGAGGTCCATAGTGGACTTTGTCCATGGGAGGGCAAGGGTATGTCCATGGCCTTCCTATTGGTGGCTAGGGGCGGTGGAGAGAGCACTAGGTCGTGCAGGGGACAAAGAGAGGAAGGGGTGTTGTTGTGGCAAGAGATTTTGGCAATAGGTGGTTGTCCCACTTCAATTCTCTACCTCCAAACACTACATGACAAGGGGGAGATGGTGCTACAGTGGTCGTGCTACAGGGCTGCTCGACCAGGAGGGTGATGAGGTGGTGGAGGCTTGCTGGGGAAGACTTGAGGAGGGTTTGGTTTGATGTTGATCAAGTTCTTTGGAAATAGACAAGATTTGCTATGTTGGTGATTTCCAAGCAAGTCTCAATATTTGGTCTTGGGAAGATGGGGTGAAGATGATGGTAGTTATATGTGGTTAAGAGGAACCTCCAAGAATTATTTGGGATTTAATAGATCATTTTAGATTCCTTTTATATCTATTTTTCAAATAGTGCTGAAACTATTTTCAGGATTTGCATGGATATTTTTGAATTGGACAAGGTGGGTTTTTGGTGTGATATGGTCCCATATGTGAATAAACACTTAGGGGAATTTTATTGGGATTTATTGAGATGGTAAAGTATTTTTAAGGAATTATTTCTTGTTTCTGGCATTTAAGACAAAGGGCAAAAAGAAATAATAAAGAATCTCAAAAATATTTATTTTTGAGGTGGGAAGATATAGTATGATATATGGAAATCAATTGAGCCAAAAGTTGGGGAAGTGCTTTGACAAAAACCAAACTTTCCATTGGGAAGGGAGTTTTGGAGATTTGTCTATTAAAGGAATTAAATAGATCTGGTCCCAAATAATTAGGGCTAAAATTTTATAGATATTTATGATCAAGGTAGATGATGTATACAAGGTGTAACAAGCATTTGCAACCTTGGGATTTGAGAATCCAAGTTGATTTTGGTGAAAACTAGAGATTTAAGGATCTTGGGAAAGATTGTTTTCATACCACCAAATCCTTGTTGGATCTTGGAGCTCAGATCTCCCCTTGGGGCATGGGATAGATGGATGGATAGACCAAGTGATTTACATCAACATGGTATAGAGGTTTGAGCTTGATCTTGCTTTAATTCACCAAGAATTGATTTCAAACTTTGAATAAAATAAGCCTGCCAAAGCAGATTATCAACTAGCCTTCAAAACCTTGTGGGTTTAAGAAGCACAAATATACAATTGGAACAAGTGAAGTAGATATTGATAGACCTATATGAGTATAACACAACCATGCAAAGATTTTGTCCATAGAAGGTTGGATGATGGTGTGAGCTTCTGTCAAAGTAGGCATGTTGACTAGATTTGCAGGAATAGTTATTTTCTTGCCTACAAAACCATCAAGAACAAGTGGGTTGGAGGATGATATAACCAAGGGAAAGAGTGGGACTTGGTATTCCTTAGGATGGTTAACAATATGGTTCAAATTCATTTTCAAAAATGCACAAGGGTTGAGAAAAGGAGGCATTCAAAAAGGTGATATTGAAACAGATTCCAGACTTAGCCAAATTTGGCAGATTTAGGGTTTTTGACTAGGATGTGGGTGGTGATGATTTTTATGGGTTGCAAGGTACCAAAGCATCATCAAGAGGATGATGTTGAAGTGTAGATTGAGTAGAAAGGATCCTTGCTTGATACTGGTCTTCATTGACTTGGAAGCTTCTAGAATTAGATCACTTCAGAGCTGACCTGGTTAAGGGTTTTAGATGATCACCTAGTATCTAGATATTAGATCCTACTTTGTATTCTTTCTTAGGATGTGGTGATTTTAGAGTATCTTTATCCTAGAGGATGAGCTCCTAGGGTATCTCATGCTACTTCTAAGCAATCCAGTCAAACAATAGATCAAGGCAACTCATCTTACAAACAAATCAACTACTACTAGGGTTACCATCAAGCTTAGCTTGAGGTAAGGATGGGCAATTTTGAAAGGTTGGAGTTTGAACAAGGTAAGAGTCCTTGGCATCCCTACCAAGAGTAGAATTCAGAAGTTTTATACAAGGTTTTGAGAATCCTAGAGGTAGGAGTAGTAGAAGGTTCTATCTTGAGAACATAAGGAGATTGTATTATATATCTCTCCATAGTTTTGTCATTAGAAGCTACTAAAATAGTTTTGGTTACATAAGCATCTTGGCTCATGTTTTGAAATGCCAGAACATTTGAGAATATGTAAAATGAGCCAGGATAGTTTTGTTAAAAAGCTTTTGTCAACTGATGGTGAGGTAAGGAGTATCATATGGTATACACTCACATGCACAAGCACAAACAAACAACAAGCAAACACTGCACCAATAAACAAGAACAAGTTTTTGTCCCCCCTGATTTTTGCATTCTAGACAACTAATCTGGGTGGCTGAAATTGGGATGTTATAGTGGATCCATATGTGGTTTGTGAAAAGAACACACATGCAATGACACTGGTGGATCCATATGTGGTTCATGAAAAGAACACACATGCAATGACATTGGTTGATCCATATGTGGATTGTCATTACAAGAACACACATGCAATGACTCTGGTGGATCCACATGTGGTTTGTGGAAAGAACACACATGCAATCACATTGGTTGATCCATATGTGGTTTGTGAAAACAACAAACATGCAATGACTCCAGCTATGGTTAATGAAAAGAACAGACATGCAATGACTCTAGCTATGGTTTATGAAAAGAACACACATACAATGACACTGGTGGATCCATATGTGGTTCATGAAAAGAACATACATGCAATGACACTGGGGGATCCATGTGGTTTATGAAAAGAACACACATACAATGACTCTGGTGGATCCATATGTGGTTTGTGAAAAGAAGAAACATGCAATGACTCTGTTTGATCCATATGTGGTTCATGAAAAGAACACACATGCAAGGACATTGGTTGATCCATATGTGGTTTGTCATTACAAGAACACACATGCAATGACTTTGGTGGATCCATATGTGGTCTGTGGAAAGAACACACATGCAATGACACTGGTGGATCCATATGTGGTTTGTGAAAAGAACACACATGCAATGACACTGGTGGATCCATATGTGGTTCATGAAAAGAAAACACATGCAATGACACTGGTTGATCCATATGTGGTTTGTCATTACAAGAACACACATGTAATGACTCTGGTGGATCCACGTGTGGTTTGTGGAAAGAACACACATCCAATGACATTGGTTGATTCATATGTGGTTTGTGAAAAGAACAAACATGCAATGACTCTAGCTATGGTTAATGAAAAGAACATACATGCAATGACTCTAGTGGATACATATGTGGTTTGTGAAAAGAATACACATGCAATGACACTGGTGCATCCATATGTGGTTTGTGAAAAGAACTCAGATGCAATGACACTGGTGGATCCATATGTGGGTCATGAAAAGAACACACATGCAATGACACTAGTTGATCCATATGTGGTTTGTCATTACAACAACACACATGCAATGACATTGGTGGATCCACATGTGGTTTGTGGAAAGAACACACATGCAATGACATTGGTTGATCCATATGTGGTTTGTGAAAAGAACAAACATGCAATGACTTCAACTATGGTTAATGAAAAGAACATACATGCAATGACTCTAGATGTGGTTTATTAAAAGAACACACATGCAATAACACTTGGGGATCCATGTGGTTTATGAAAAGAACACAAATGCAATGAGTCTGGTGGATTCATATGTGGTTTGTGAAAAGATGAAACATGGAATGACTCTGGTTGATCCATATGTCGTTCATGAAAAGAACACGCATGCAATAACATTGGTTGATCCATATGTGGTCTGTAATTACAAGAACACACATGCAATGACTCTGGTGGATCCATATGTGGTTTGTGGAAAGAACACACACGCAATGACACTGGGGGATCCATGTGGTTTCTGAAAAGAACATAAATGCAATGACTCTGGTGGATCCATATGTGGTTCATGAAAAATAGAAACATGTAATGACATTGGTTGATCCATATGTGGTTTGTCATTACAAGAACACACATGCAATGACTCTGGTGGATCCATATGTGGTTTATCATTACAAGAACACACATTCAATGACTCTGGTTGATCCATATGTGGTTTGTTATTACAAGAACACACATGCAATGACACTGGTGGATCCATATGTGGTTTGTGTAAAGAACACACATGCAATGACTCTAGCCATGGTTAATGAAAAGAACAAACATGCAATGACTCTAGCTGTGGTTCGTGAAAAGAACACACATGCAATGAATCTGGTGGATCCATATGTTGTTTGTGGAAAGAACACACATACAATGACCCTGGTGGATCCATATGTGGTTTGTCATTACAAGAACACACATGCAATGACTCTGGTGGATCCATATGTGGTTTGTGGAAAAGAACACACAAGCAATGACATTGGTTGATCCATATGTGGTTTGTCATTACAAGAACACACATGCAATGACATTGGTGGATCCATATGTGGTTTGTGGAAAGAACACACATGCAATGACATTGGTTGATCCATTTGTAGTTGGTGAAAAGAACAAACATGCAATGACCCTAGTTGTGGTTAATGAAAAGAACATACATGCAATGACTCTAGATGTGCTTTATTAAAAGAACACTCATGCAATGACACTGGTGGATCCATACGTTGTTTGTGAAAAGAATAAACATGCATAACTCTCGTTGATCCATATATGGTTCATGAAAAGAACACACATGCAATGACACTGGTGGATCCATATGTGGTTCATGAAAAGAACACACATGCAATGACATTGGTTGATCCATATGTGCTTAGTCATTACAAGAACACACATGCAATGACTCTGGTGGATCCATATGAGGATTGTGGAAAGAACACACATGCAATGACTCTGGTGGGTCCATATGTGGTTTGTGAAAAGAACACACATGCAATAACACTAGTAGATCCATGTGCGGTTTGTCATTACTAGAACACACATGCAATGACATTGGTGGATCCACATGTGGTTTGTGGATAGAACACACATGCAATGACTCTAGTGGATCCATATGTGGTTTGTGAAAAGAACATAGATGAAATGTCTCTGATGGATCCATATATGGTTTGTGAAAAGAACACACGTGTAATGACACTAGTGGATCCATATGCGGTTTAGGAAAAGAACACACATGCAATGACTCTGGTGGATCCTTATGTGGTTTGTGGAAAGAACACACATGCAACGACACTAGTGGATCCATATGTGGTTGGTAGAAAGAACACACACGCAATGACTCTGGTGGATCCATATGTGGTTTGTGAAAAGAACAAACATGCAATGACTCTTGCCGTGGTTAATGAAAAGGACAAACATGCAATGACTCTAGCTGTGGTTTGTGAAAAGAACACACATGCAATGACTCTGGTGGATCCATATGTTGTTTGTGGAAAGAACACACATACAATGACTCTGGTGGATCCATATGTGGTTTGTGAAAAGAAGAAACATGCAATGAATCTGGTTGATCCATATGTGGTTAATAAAAAGAACACACATGCAATGACATTGGTTGATCCATATGTGGTTTGTCATTACAAGAACACACATGCAATGACTCTGGTGGATCCATATGTGGTTTGTGGAAAGAACACACATGCAATGACACTGGGGGATCCATGTGGTTTATGAAAAGAACATAAATGCAATGACTCTGGTGGATCCATATGTGGTTCATGAAAACAAGAAACATGCAATGACATTGGTTGATCCATATGTAGTTCATGAAAAGAACACACACGCAATGACTCTGGTTGATCCATATGTTGTTCGTGAAAAGAACACACATGCAATGACACTGGTGGATCCATATGTGGTTTGTGAAACAAACACACATGCAATAACACTGGTGGATCCAAATGTGGTTCATGAAAAGAACACACATGCAATGACATTGGTTGATCCATATGTGGTTTGTCATTACAAGAACTCACATGGAATGACTCTGGTGGATCCACATGTGGTATGTGGAAACAACACACTTGCAATGACATTGGTTGATCCATATGTGGTTTGTGAAAAGAACAAACATGCAATGAATCCAACTGTGGTTAATGAAAAGAACAGACATGCAATGACTCTAGCTATGGTTTATTAAAAGAACACACATGCAATGACACTTGGGGATCCATGTGGTTTATTAAAAGAACACACATGCAATAACACTAGTGGATCCATATGTGGTTTGTCATTACAAGAACACACACGCAATTACTCTGGTGGATCCAAATGTGGTTTGTGGAAAAGAACACACATGAATTGACACTGGTTGATCCATATGTGGTTTGTCATTACAAGAACACACATGCAATGACTGGTGGATCCAGATGTGGTTTGTGGAAAAGAACACGCATGCAATCACACTGGTTGATCCATATGTGGTTTGTCATTACAAGAACACACATGCAATGACATTGGTGGATCCATATGTGGTTTGTGGAAAGAACACACATGTAATGACATTGGTTGATCCATTTGTAGTTTGTGAAAAGAACAAACATGCAATGACTCCAGCTATGGTTAATGAAAAGAACATACATGTAATGACTCTAGCTATGCTTTATTAAAAGAACACTCATGCAATGACACTGGTGGATCCATATGTTGTTTGTGAAAAGAAGAAACATGTAATAACTCTCGTTGACCCATATGTGGTTCATGAAAAGAACACACATGCAATGACATTGGTAGATCCATATCTGGTTTGTGAAAAGAACAAACATGCAATGACTCTGGTTGATCCATATGTGGTTCATGAAAAGAACAAACATGCACTGACACTAGTTAATCCATATGTGGTTTCTCATTACAAGAACACACATGCAATGACTCTGGTGGATCCATATGTGGTTTGTGGAAAGAACACACATGCAATGACACTGGTGGATCCATATGTGGTTTGTGAAAAGAACACACATGCAATGACACTGGTGGATTCATATGTGGTTCCTGAAAAGAACACACATGCAATGACATTGGTTGATCCATATGTGCTTAGTCATTACAAGAACACACATGCAATGACACTGGTGGATCCATATGTGGATTGTGGAAAGAACACACATGCAATGACTCTGGTGGGTCCATATGTGGTTTGTGAAAAGAACACACATGCAATGACACTGGTGGATCCATGTGTGGTTTGTCATTACTAGAACACACATGCAATGACATTGGTGGATCCACATGTGGTTTGTGGATAGAACACACATGCAATGACTCTAGTGGATCCATATGTGGTTTGTGAAAAGAACATAGATGAAATGTCTCTGATGGATCCATATATGGTTTGTGAAAAGAACACACATGTAATGACACTGGTGGATCCACATGCGGTTTAGGAAAAGAACACACATGCAATGACTCTGGTGGATCCTTATGTGGTTTGTGGAAAGAACACACATGCAATGACACTTGTGGATCCATATGTGGTTGGTAGAAAGAACACACACGCAATGACTCTGGTGGATCCATATATGGTTTGTGAAAAGAACAAACATGCAATGACTCTAGCCGTGGTTAATGAAAAGAACAAACATGCAATGACTCTAGTTGTGGATTGTGAAAAGAACACACATGCAATGACTCTGGTGGATCCATATGTTGTTTGTGGAAAGATACCACGTACAATGACTCTGGTGGATCCATATGTGGTTTGTGAAAAGAAGAAACATGCAATGACTCTGTATGGTCCATATGTGGTTCATGAAAAGAACACACATGCAATGACATTGGTTGATCCATATGTGATTTGTCATTACAAGAACACACATGCAATTACTATGGTGGATCCATATGTGGTTTGTGGAAACAACACACATGCAATTACACTTGTGGATCCATATGTGGTTCATGAAAAGAACACACACGCAATGACTCTGGTTGATCCATATGTGGTTCGTGATAAGAACACACATGCAATGACACTGGTGGATCCATATGTGGTTTGTGAAAAGAACACACATGCAATGACACTAGTGGATCCATTTGTGGTTCATGCAAAGAACACACATGCAATGACAATGGATGATCCATATGTGGTTTGTCATTACAAGAACACACATGCAATGACTCTGGTGGATCCACATGTGGTTTGTGGAAACAACACACTTGCAATGACATTGGTTGATCCATATGTGGTTTGTGAAAAGAACAAACATGCAATGAGTCCAACTGTGGTTAATGAAAAGAACAGACATGCAATGACTCTAGCTATGGTTTATTAAAAGAACACACATCTAATAACACTGGTGGATCCATATGTGGTTTGTCATTACAAGAACACACACGCAATGACTCTGGTGGATCCAAATGTGGTTTGTGGAAAAGAACACACATGAATTGACACTAGTTGATCCATATGTGGTTTGTCATTACAAGAACACACATGCAATGACACTTGTGGATCCATATGTGGTTTATGGAAAGAACACACATGCAATGACATTGGTTGATCCATATGTGGTTTGTGAAAAGAACAAACATGCAATGACTCCAGCTGTGGTTAATGAAAAGAACATACATGCAATAACTCTAGTTGTGGTTTATTAAAAGAACACACATGCAATGACACTAGGGGATCCATGTGGTTTATGAAAAGAACACACATGCAATGACTCTGGTGGATCCATATGTGGTTTGTGAAAAGAAGAAACATGCAATGACTCTCGTTGATCCATATGTGCTTCGTGAAAAGAACACACATGCAATGTCATTGGTTGATCCATATGTGGTTTGTCATTACAAGAACACACATGCAATGACTCTGGTGGATCCATATGTGGTTTGTGGAAAGAACACACATGCAATGACACTGGTGGATCCATATGTGGTTTGTGAAAAGAACAAACATGCAATGACTCTAGCTGTGGTTTATTAAATGAACACACATGAAATGACACTAGGGGATCCATGTGGTTTATGAAAATAACACACATGCAATGACTCTGGTGGATCCATATGTGGTTTGTGAAAAGAACAAACATGCAATGAATCTGTTTGATCCATATGTGGTGCATGAAAAGAACACACATGCAATCACATTGGTTGATCGATATGTGGTTTGTCATTACAAGAACACACATGCAATGACACTGGTTGATCCATATGTGGTTTCTCATTACAAGAACACACACGCAATGACTCTGGTGGATCCATATGTGGTTTGTTATTACAAGAACGGACATGCAATGACTCTGGTTGATCCATATGTGGTTTGTCATTTCAAGAACACACATGCAATGACTCTGGTTGATCCATATGTGGTTTGTGGAAAGAACACACATGCAATGACATTGGTTGATCCATATGTGGTTTGTGGAAAGAACACACATGCAATGACACTAGTGGATCTCCATATGTGGTTTGTCATTACAAGAACACACATGCAATGACTCTGGTGAATCCATATGTGGTTTAGGATAAGAACACACATGCAATGACATTGGTGGATCCATGTGTGGTTTGTGGAAAGAACACACGTGCAATGACTCTAGTGGATTCATATGTTGTTTGTGACAATAACACACATGCAATGACTCCGGTGTATCCATATGTGGTTTATGAGAAGAACACACATCCAATGTACTCTAGTGGATCTATCTTGGCATAATTTGATGTATGCCATGATGTATTTCATTGTAAAAGACACTCACCTTCCATTTTTATACTACTCAGCTTTGCCCTTGGTTTTTGAACACTACTCAGTTTTGCCCCCTCTCTCTCTTTCGTAGAAGCCCAAACATGTGCCCATTATGTCTGCTACGCCCTTATTGGTTGTCATAGTTGTGATGTGGATCGTGCGCACCAACTGTTGATCCTGTGTGATCCAACGAGTCTCGTTGCACACGTCGTGCCCTTCATAGTACAGCGTGAGACAACACGGACGTCTCCTTCAGTGAGACTTCTACAAGAAGAAACACGATGCCATCCATGGCAAGAGTTGTCGAGTGGTCATGACACATTTAATCTAGTCTGCAAAGGCTACAAGTTTACTACACGGTAACTGGTTATCCATGGCCCA
Organism: Avena insularis; assembly: GCA_023614405.1. Lineage (NCBI taxonomy): Eukaryota > Viridiplantae > Streptophyta > Magnoliopsida > Poales > Poaceae > Avena > Avena insularis. The sequence goes on along the minus strand of CM042692.1, from coordinate 348,897,280 downwards.
CGGGCTATACCATTTTTACTATGCAGCACGCCTGCACTCTCACTTCCGATGGGCCCCCACCACACGAACCTTCCACGCGGCAGCTGCAGCCAGAAGAGCTGCCTACCGGGGCCCTCGAGGAGGCCTAAATGTCCCTAGATTTAAAACCCAGCCTATCGGGTCCTCCATTCGCACTCATCCACTCCTCTCTCTTCCCTATCTAGCAAAACCCCACAATATTCAACATACAGGCATGAACCTTCTCCACGAAACCAGTGTGTGGGGGTGAGTGTGCGGGCATCGCCGCCGGGGTGGTGCTTCACGCGGCAGATCTGGAGGAGCATCACGCAGCACAAGGCGAGGAGGACGTGCAGTTCAACCCCTTGGGGGACCATGTGCTTGCCGGTGCTGACGATTTTGGAGGCCCCGATGAGGATGTGGAGTTCGATGAACACGCTCCGCTCATGTACCCGGAGGTACATCTATTTCTGCATGTTTCATATTTTCTGCTCGAGCTTAATCTATCTTGGCTTCATAAAAAAATCTCGTCCTAATGATTAGATGCATCGTAAGAACCGGTACATGGAGAGATCTAGTCTTTTCTAAATGAATCCACATTATTAATTTATTAATAAGTTATCAAGAACACAAACTACATTAATTTAGGAGCGAGCTGGGGAGATAACCGTAATGAACTGCTGAACCTGTATAGATATGTTATTGTATCAAAAGTAACTCGGAATGGTGGAAGGAATATATATTTATTATTTTGCTCATTTTGGTTTGAATTTCATACATTATAGGTAGATTCAAGTGAGATGGACTCTGACAAGGAGAACAGGGACAACAAGAGACGCCATGTCATGAAGAAGCTCAAGAGTGGGATAATCCCTTTCTGCACTCGACTTGGGGAGCTCAGGTGCCCTTTCCGTAAGAAAGGAGTCAACCCGAGGATTGCCAGCTTGATTCCGCATGCGGTTGGCGTCGGTAAAATCCCGGCTAGTAAACACAAGTTAGCGACCAAGGCTAAGCACGCTGCTTATGGCAAATTCCTGAGGGAGTATGTCAAGACCGACATGGTGTCCCCTTACTTAGGAATCAACATCTTCTAGCTGACCAACCCGTCACTGTGCTGGCCCGGCCACTAATAATATTTAATTCTCTTACCGTTTCTAGATCCTTAAACTATGTAGATTTCTATTTTCGTACCCTCGATCGTTAGTTGTAATTAGTTTTCCCCAACCGCTTAGTTTTTCCTCACTTTTGCCCATCTCCTTGTCGGAAACTCTCACATGGTCTGTAACTTGCCGTCCGTCAGCCTTGCCGTTACGTGCTGACAAGTGGGGTCGCGTCATGATAATGTTGTGCTAATAAAATCCTGATCATTTATCATTTCCGTGGAGTGGAATGTAATGCATAAACTTGCGTATTCGAAAATCATACACATTCCAAATCTTTGAAATCGCACTTAATACGTGATAATATTGTGCTAAAAAAATCTTGAGAGATTATCATGTTCATAGAGTGGAATGTAATGCACAAATTATACACCTTAGAACAGGTTCCCTTCAAATTATATTCAAGTTCATTTGTTTATGGAGTTAAAGTTCCGGTGGCATACTCGTTATTTTGCATGGATAGAGGGGTGCCTCCGACAGATATAAGGGTTATCCTATCCGCTAGATCACAGAGGATCAACAGTTGGTGGGCATGATCCGTGTGACAACTATCTCGACCAATCAGAGCGTAGCACTTAAGAACCAAGGGCAAAATTGAGTAGAACTTAAAAACCAAGGGCAAGACTAACAAAGGGATTCAAATAGAAAATAAAAAATGATTTAAAAAATGGAACCAAACTGCCAGTGTTATGCTCGAGAGTGAAACTGAGTACAACTGAATTGCCAGGGTTACACATGAGAGAAAAAACATGACTCACGGTACGCATGTGCGGTGGACGGGGCGGTAGCGGACACGTGTGGCCATGCACGGTGCAGTAGCGTACGTCGCTTCCCTTCTCCTTTAATAGAGGCCTCTCCACTCCCACTTATCCCGCACTCGCTCACTCAACCGTCTCCACTGTCCCATCACATTCTGCAAACCCCCAAGAAAACCCCAACCATGCCAGCGATGGAGAAGAACGGCGCGGTGGCCATCGACGCCTCCAAGGCCGCCGGCGAGGAGCCCCCCATCCCCGTACAGGCCCCCGTCTGTGTAAATGCCCCCGTCCCTGTCCCCGCATCTACCGTAGCCGCCAGCGAGGAGGCCCCCACCAGTCTCGGACAGATCTCGCTCGGCTGGGACCCCTACGAGGAGGTTGTCTACATAAGGCCGGAGAACCCCTATGACACCAGCATCGCCAACCCATGGTCGGAGGTAACCAGGGTTTTCTACCCTTCCCTTGTTCTTCCCCCATTCCCTTGCCTGGATGCTAGATCGTATGTTATTAGGCCTCGGCTATTCGTATTTTTACAGTAGCTAATCCTCTTGTGTTAGATCTCGAATTTCGATGAATCCCCCTGTCTGTAGTTGGGATCAGTATTCGATTTGGTTTCAGATTTGGGGAATAATCGGGAGATCTCAATCGGTTAATTGATGCAAATAATCAATCTCGATAATCAAAGTATCTCAATCATGTCCTTATTACACTCTACTATTTTTTTCCAACGGGAGGATAGCAACGACGTCCACAGCGACGACGAGTCCAAGGACACCAAGACTCGTCATGTGCTGAGGAGGCTAAAGTCTGGCCAGTACAACAACTTCTTCGTCGGCGATGTGTAAAGGTGCCCCTTCTAGCCCACCAGGAGGCTCCGCGCCATGGACTTCAACTCCCTCGTGAAGCATGCCGAGGACATGAGGACATGCGGCGAGTCCGTGAACGTCCACGGCTTCATTGCCAAGCACCAGGCGCTCGGTCTTCACCTCCGCAACCTCCAGAAGGTGGCTTGATACATTGCAAATGTATCTATAATTTTTGATGTTCCATGCTTAGTTTTATCCACTTTCTTGTGTTTTGTCCACACTTTGGATTACTTTTCATATGATTTCTTAGACTAGCCTATTAACAAGAGCCATAGTGCTAGTTGCCTGTTTTCTGCTGTTTTTGGTTCTAGGAAAGTCAGAAAATGAATATTCTCGGAATTGGATGGGACAAAAGCCAAAGTGCCTATTTTTCCGGAAGTCATCAGATGCCAGAATATGAGACGGAGAGGGGCCAGAGGCCGGCCACACCACCTGGCCGCCTCGGCCAGACTTGGCCCGCACCAGGAGGTGGTGTGGTGGCCCCTTGCACCCCTTCGGTCTCCCCTTCCGCCTATAAGATACCCTCGGGACGAAAACCCTAAGGACCCGATCAAAAATCCATGAAAGAGTCCGTAGCCGCTGTCATCTCCATCCCTAGATCGGGAGGGATCTGAAGCTCTTCCCGGCACCCTGCCGGAGAGGGGAATTCACCCTGGAGGCCTTCTTCATCACCATGCAAGCCTCCGGTGTGATGCGTGAGTAGTTCATCCTTGGACTACGGATCCATGTATTAGCTAGATGGCTAGTTCTCCTCCTTTGTGCTTTCATGTCTAGATCTTGTGAGCTCCGTTCATGATCAAGATCATCTATTTGTAATTCTGCATGTTGTGTTTGCAGGGATCCGATGGATATTGAGATGCTATTTCAGATTGATTATTGATTCTATCATGTCTTTGTTATTTTTGATCTTGCATGCTTTCTGTTGTTAGTAGCTATCTTGGCCAAGTAGATGCTAGCAACTCCAAGAGTTAGTATTTATGATCGATAGTGGGTTCATGCCTCTGGTAATCTGGGGAAGTGACCGAAATCTCTAAGTTACTAGATGTGTTGTTGCTACTAGGGAGAAAACAACAATCCTTTGTTCATAGAACAATCATATTGTTTACTTTACCTTGATTAAGTAAAGCAATAATCTATTGCTTGCAACTTAATACTGGAGGGGGTTCGGATGATAACCTAAAGGTGGATTATTAGGCATAGATGCAGTTGGATGGCGGTTTATGTATAATGTTGTAATGCCCAATCAAGTTCCAAAGGAGTCAAGATGATTAGTATATGCATGTATTGCTTTCTCGATGTTTGTCAATTGCCTCGCTGTCATTTGTTCACCCAGCATGTTATCTATCTTAAGGAGAGCCACCTCTAGTGAACTGTGGATCCCGGTCCTTTTTCTTTACATACAATCTATAAACTATTTACTGCTTTGTGTTTACTTTTTGCAAACTATTACTCCTTTCCATTCGATATGTTTAATCCTTTGTTTTCCGCAAAACATGGTGAGATTGACAACCTCATCACAAGTTGGGGACAAAGTTCTGTGGTTGTGTTGTGCAGGTCTCCACGTTGCTACTAGCACCGGTAGTGCGCCCTGCCAAAGCTCAACTAGTAACACCTTTGGGGTGTTTCCTTGCTCCTACTGGTTCGATTAAACCTTGGTTTCATACTGAGGGAAACTTGCTGCTTTGCTCATCATACCTTCCTCTTGGGGTTCCCAACGAGCTCTACATCAACACCGCTCCAGCATTTTTCTAGCGCCATACACAGAGCCATCAAGCATTTTTCTGGCGCCGTTGCTGGGGAGTCAAGGACATCTTCACAAGGGGAGTCCCTCATAACCAATCTCTTTAATTTGTTGTTTTTGTTTTTCTTAGTTTCTTTTTGCTTTGTTTGCTTGTTTTGTTATCAAAACACAAAAAAATAGTTTTACTAGTTTGCTTTCTTATTTCAAAAACACAAAAAAATAGTTCCTTTCTTAAGTGGCCACTATGTCTAGCCTTGCTCCAATCACTATGTCACCAGAGGAAATGATTTTCACTTTTAAACAACAATTGAGGAAAGTTTTAAGGAAGCTTGGTCTAGAATCTCTGATCTACATGAAAAAACTAAGCCTAAAATGACTCAAATATTGTTCCTTAGCAGTTTTTACCTTGGAATTGCTATTTGCTATAGATATGCTTTAGATGCTGTTGTGGGAGGAGATTTCCTGCAATGTACCGAGGATGATGCTATTAATGCTATAAAGAAATTGATCCTCACTTACAACTTACCTAGCCAAACTGATATCTCTTTCGCAAAAATATTTGCTAGATTAAACACTCTTGAGACTGGCACTGCTAGCTTAAAAGATTGCTATAATACGCTTAGGGAGCATCACAATTATGTTCCAATAAATTCTGAACCATCAAAGTGGCTCCCTACAGTAAAGATTGAGATAAACACTGAAACTTTTCAAGCTCACTGTGATATCATGTCTGAATTTTGTCTTATGCCCAAGGATATTTATAAATCTCTGAATACTTGGGGGCTTACTGAAGGAGGAAAAGAAATATCTATTTCTAATAATACTACCATATTACCTCTTGGAATAGCTGAAGGAGTGTTCACAAAGATCCTTGGGAAAATGATTTCTACTGATTATCTTGTTATTGAATGTGCAGGAAAAGGACAAATTACACTTGGAAGGTCCCTATTAGAACTCCTAGGAGCAATAATAGATGTGGGAAAGGGGACCATGTACCTTTCTTCACCACCAAACAATCATATTTTCCCCAAGGTTAAGAATAAAAGTAAGAGAGGTAAGGGCAAGAAATTTGGTCTTAATGCTTCTTCATTTGAGAACACTTGATTCTTTCTTGCTTCTTATGCCTAACTTAAAGGCGTTAAAGAAAAGTACTTATTGGGAGATAACCCAAAAGTTTTAGATGAGTCTTGGAAGTTATTACCTCTGTAATAACCGCTCCTTATCCTTTTTATTTGCTTTTTGTGCCAAGAGTAACCTCTAATGAGAGAGAAGTAATGATTGGGAAAGTTGTTGTCCCGAAACAGATTTCTGTGCTTCACCGTAAAAATTCGTGTAAAATCTATAAACGTCTTTTTGAGGCATTAATTTTTGTGCTTCTGACCCAGGTTGTTATCTAACTTTCGTTAGTTCAAAACTTTTTGATTTGAGCAACAGAAGGTCTTCGAAAAAATTCGTCTTTACCTGTTGGCCTGTTTTGACAGATTTCTGCCATTTTCTGCATTTGCTTCTTGTTGGTTCCTTTTTGAGTTCTTTTGGGGAATTGAGCTTTTTGAGGGAAGTGCCACAGTATCTAGTGTTCTAATGGAAGTTTATTGGTGTTGGAACTAAACCTTAAGACTTATTTATCTTGAGTGCACTGATGTTGCTAATAAAGATTGTGTGAAGTTTTGTATGAAGGAAAAATTTCAGGTGTATGGAAGGAATGAGTAACGAGATGAAGGATGGACTAAAGCTCAAGCTTGGGGATGCCACGCGTGTCACCCCAAGAAATATCCAAGAAGTACAAGAGTCAAAGCTTGGGGATGCCCAAGGCATCCCCTTCTTCATCAATAAAAATCTCAGGTTCCTTCCAAACGCTTCATTTTTATTGTTTCATGCACAGTTGTGTTTTTCTTGGAGCATCTTCTTTTTGTTTCATTTTGGTTTTTCGTTTGCTTTGGTTTGCTTAGTTTTCTGAATAAATTGGTTGGACCTCCTCTTTCATACATTGGTTTGCAAATAGTTTGGTTTGGTTTGGAAAAGAGTAGGAAAGTTCATGCTTATGTGGTAAAAAGAGCCTGTTTTTTACTGTGGCCTATGCTCTGTCATGCCATGCTTGATATTATTTTGGCTTTATGCTTAGTATTATTTGTTGTAGCATGACTTGTTATAAACAATTGAGATTGCTTAATGTGCCTTGGATGAATCATGCGTTGTTTTAGCATATTAAGGCATAGTATAGTGGTATTCTCCATTGATGCTTTATTTGGGTTGACTTGGTGCATGCTCACACCATGTTATGACTATCTCAAGTCACCATAGACTTTATGATCCTTTAGTTTTCAACTTGTAGTATCACTTTATGCTTTGATCAATGATGTTTTGTCGCTCTGCATGATTATGGCCATTATTGCTCTCTAGGTTTGTCGCTCCCAGTCTTTTGCTAGCCTCCACAACCAAGTATGAGTTCCACTCATGCATCCAACTCCATAAACCAAGTTATTCCAAAGAGTCCACCATACCTACCTACTAGCTTATGCTATTCCAAGTATATTCATGATTTTGTTTACCTTCCAAATTAAACTTGTTATGAGAAAACTAGTGATTAAAGCTCTCACGAACTTGATGGCACACTTTACTTTTCTTTCCCTTAATAAAGTTGAACCATTGTGTCGTCTATGTTGTATATGCTTGCACTTATTTGTTGGGAATTAGCAGAACCATGCTTCCATGGGGAACGCTTTCAACATTGCACTTGGTACTTGTACCTAGTTGATATCATGCTCTTTTGTATATGGATGTCATCGGTGTGAAATGAAAGGGGAGCTTGTAAGTCCATGGAGTTATGTATATGTGTTAGAGAAACGCCTGGGCCGCTGGTCTAATCCATGCTGACATGGTGGAAACCTGCAGCGTAACCATAATGAGGTGTCTATGAAGCATTCTTCTTATAAAAAAAGAGTCCTATATTGAGAAAAAAAGAGAAAACAAAAAAAGAGAGATTATGAAAAGAGGAAAGAGAGAAAAAAGCACCATATTCCCATGGGGATTCTTCCGTATCATCGGGCAAGGGGTACCCCGTTCGCGGTTCTCTATGATACACATATACTTACGATGACAAGAACTTACCGGTGACTAAACTTGAGTAGCATGAGGAGCGGCACTCGTATACAAGGGACATGAGATTTCTAACTTATACTTCGTCAAGCATGTACACCATAGTTTGTTCACTTTAACCTTAATCACTTCAAGATGCTTATGATAGGGGCAATGAGAGCTGAAAGCTATAAGTACCATAATTTTTGGAAGCTCTTGATGAGACTTGAATCCCTACTTCCTTTTATAAAAGGCCTTTCTTCCACCATTATATTGTGTCTCCACCTTCTATCTTTATGCACCTACTTTGAGAGCATAGTAGCCATTCTTAGTTCTATGTGCATTGTCCCAAGACTAGTTGATTGATCCATAACTTGATATTGCTTGTTTTAAACTATTTGTATCTAGTCACTCTTATGAACTTTGAAGGTGTCCTATGCATTTATATTTGCTACTCTATGAGGGACAAGCTGAATTCTATTATGCTATGTTTTCTTTATGTGAAACAAACAAATGTCTTGCAAAGCATTGTTATTCATGAATCTTTTGTTTGTGCCTTTTCATGTTGCATCATAGATTCTTTGCTTATTGCTAGAACTTTGTCTTTCATGTTATGATTGAAGCACTATGATCCCAGCTTTGAATGTTTTACAAATACTTTGATCAAGTCTTTGATGGTGCATGTCCCCTCAAAAATTATTTTTTCTTTTTATCACTTACCTACTCGAGGACGAGCAGGATTTAAGCTTGGGGATGTTGATACATTGCAAATGTATCTATAATTTTTGATGTTCCATGCTTATTTTTATCCACTTTCTTGTGTTTTGTCCACACTTTGGAGTACATTTCATATGATTTCTTGGACTAACCTATTAACAAGAGCCACAATGCTACGCCTGTTTTACGCTATTTTGGTTCCAGGAAAGTCGAAAATGAATATTCTCGGAATTGGACGGACAAAATCCAAAGTGCCTATTTTTCCGGAAGTCATCGGATGTCGAGTCTGAGGCGGAGAGGGGCGAGGGCCACCACCTAGCCGTGCGGCCAGGCTTGGCCTGCGCCAGGGGGTGGTGTGGTGGCCCCTGGCACCCCCTCGGTCTCCCCTTCCGCCTATAAGACGCCCTCGGGACGAAAACCCTAAGGACCCGATCAAAAATCCACGAAAGAGTCTGTAGCCGCCATCATCTCCATCCCTAGATCGGGAGTGATCTGAAGCTCTTCCCGGCACCCTGCCGGAGAGGGGAATTCACCCCGGAGGCCTTCTTCATCACCATGCAAGCCTCCGGTGTGATGTGTGAGTAGTTCATCCTTGGACTACGGATCCATGTAGTAGCTAGATGGCTGGTTCTCCTCCTTTGTGCTTTCAGTCTAGATCTTGTGAGCTCCATTCATGATCAAGATCATCTATTTGTAATTATGCACGTTGTGTTTGCGGGGATCCGATGGATATTGAGATGCTATTTCAGATTGATTATTGATTCTATCATGTCTTTGTTATTTGTGATCTTGCATGATTTCTGTTGTTAGTAGCTATCTTGGCCAAGTAGATGCTAGCAACTCCAAGAGTTAGTATTTATGCTCGATAGTGGGTTCATGCCTCACGGTAACTGGGAAGTGATAGAAATCTCTAAGGTACTAGATTGTTGTTGCTACTAGGGAGAAAACAACAATCCTTTGTTCATAGAACAATCGTATTGTTTACTTTACACGCAGTTCGTAAAGCAATAATCTGTTGCTTGCAACTTAATACTGGAGGGGGTTCGGATGATAACCTAAAGGTGGATTATTAGTCATAGATGCAGTTGGATGGCGGTCTATGTATAATATTGTAATGCCCAATCAAGTTCCAAAGGAGTCAAGATGATTAGTATATGCATGTATTGCTTTCTCGATGTTTGTCAATTGCCCCGCTGTAATTTGTTCACCCAGCATGTTATCTATCTTAAGGAGAGCAACCTCTAGTGAACTATGGATCCCGGTCCTTTTTCTTTACATACAATCTATAAACTGTTTACTACTTTGTGTTTACTTTCTGCAAACTATTACTTCTTTCCATTCGATACGTTTAATCCTTTGTTTTCCGCAAAACACGGTGAGATTGACAACCTCATCGCAAGTTGGGGACAAAGTTCTGTGGTTGTGTTGTGTAGGTCTCCACGTTGCTACTAGCACCGGTAGTGCGCCCTGCCAAAGCTCAGCTAGTAACACCTGTGGGGTGTTTCGTTGCTCCTACTGGTTCGATTAAACCTTGGTTTCATACTGAGGGAAACTTGCTGCTGTGCTCATCATACCTTCCTCTTGGGGTTCCCAACGAGCTCTACATCAACACCGCTCCAGCGTTTTTCTGGCGCCATACACAGAGCCATCATGGCTATCAAGGAGGGTCGAATGCCCCCGATCAAACCCAAGGCGCCCAAGGTCAAGGGACTGGGCAGCAAGAAGTGGAGGAGGCGCTAGAGGAAGGAGGCGGAGGCCCTCCTGGCAGAGGCCACGAGGGGCCACTGATCTGCTGATGTTGCTGCTGTAAGGCAGCTTCTTTTATCTTGTCTATGTTGAACTTGTTAGCTGCTGCTGCTGAGCAGCCTAATTGTCGAACCTCGTTAAGTACCGTACTATATAACCTATATTAGCTGCTTTATCTACATCTGCCCTGTTTACTGAATTTATTTATGGAGCCGGTTAGTTTTGCTGCTCTAGATTTGCTACCAGATTGGGGGAAAATGAGGGCAAAAGGAACAATGAATGAAGAGAGAAGCTGCTCTAGATTCGCCAACTTTTTGGGCAAAAAAACAGAACTATTAGCGAGAGAGGGGAAAAGGTGCTCTTAAAAAGTCCAAATAATAAAAAAAATACCAATTTAGGCGTCAGGGCGCACGTAATGGTCAATCCTTTGACCAGACGGCACCCCCTCCGAGCGCATGTGAGGGCTTCGGAATGGAGGGACGGCAAAAGTAAGGACAAACTAAATGTTCCTATAGCTAAATCTGACAAAAAGATGAATTTGGCTTTACCATGCAATTTGTCTAGAGCTCCACAATGTAGCTATTCTAAATTCCTGCACCATGCGGTCCCACCGCTGACAAGAATAGCCTTATTTTTTTGTCTAAAGATATGAGAGCAGAGGACACATGTCACACACAGGTTGGCTAATCAATTTGGAACCACATTTGGCATCGGAGCACCCTCTTGCTTCAGTTCCCTCTTTTGCTCAATTTGGAACCACCTCCATAGTGTAGGGAAGTAGTTCCAAAAGCCAAAAAGTAAATATGGAACCACTTTTGCTAGGGAAAATAGAAATCCCTAAACTATGTGGTGCGTTGAAACCTCATGCTTTTCCACCGACACGTGTGTTGCAAAGTTGCTTGATCGTGCATGCTTACACAAGTGGCCTACACATAAACTTATAGAAGCATGGGCAAACGAGCTTCAATTTGGAAAATTTCGGACAAAATCACCAAATTAAAGAAAGGAAATTGCAAGTTTTGCGCAAACGGTAGGCCTGAGCAGCTGGGCGGCTGCCCCGGGGTGCAGGGATGCTAGGTCCATGTCTATGCTTACACTTCTTAAACTTGTTGGGAATAATAGTTGTACACTTCCTTCTGTCCTGTCATGTTACGTCGTGTCAGCACCGCGCACCCGCTGTGGATCGGCAACGGGACGGTGGTCTACGTGACCGGTCTCTTCCACACTACGTCACACACCCGTCCCATCGCCTACCGGGACGGTCGCCGAATTTAATCGCTAGCTTTGGAAACCAACGGTGCTCGCCCGGTCAAACTTTCTTCTGCTTGGGTATGACCGGAATATTGGTAAACGCAATTTAAGCATCGCCTTCTATCTCCATAACACATCACTGTGCAAAAATCCCCAACTCCTTCCTTCCGCCACCGCCGCAGCCACCGCAAGAACCATCGATGCTGCCGCAGGCACCGCCTCCGCCGGGTCATACCACCTCAATAGATCACTCCACCGCCAGGCCCAGTCCCAACCACCGCTACCGACCCTAGGCCACCGCCGCCACATTAGCTGCTGCCATGGACGCAGAGTACGGCGTGTTTGGCGACGGGAGCGACTTCAACAACGAGTACACCATCACCGCCCATGGCACCACCAATATGAAGGTCGTCCACACAAATGCGTCAGCGGAGGTCGCCAAGGTCATCGCAATGTATGAGCGGTGGCTACAGGAGCCGATGGACAGGTACAAGATCGTCGGCCTTGACCTCGAGTATACCGGAGATAGGAAGAGGGCGGTGCTTTTGCAGCTATCCATGCGCAACCATTGCCTCCTATACCACGTATGTAGGGCCAAATATATATGCCCAGAGCTTTGCGAGTTCCTACATAGGAGGGAGATCTTCTTCACTAGCGTCGACATCGAGAATGACACTCCGAAGCTAGAGCGGGATCTCCTTGTTCATGTCATCAATCACGTCGATCTCCAACGTTTGTGGAGGTACCCGGATGGAGATACAGGGAAAGCCGGCAGGGCTAGACTCGCTGCCGACATCATCGACCGTGAGTACACCGGCATGAAAGTCGAGTTCCCGAAGCACCTGCACGAGCGATGGGAGTGGAGGCACCTGAATTACGATGCGATCAAGTACGCAACCAGGGACGTGTATGTCTGCTATGAGATGCTCAACAGGATCTGGTAGGTGGGTGAGTGTGTTGTTTACCACTACTAATTTTGCATTTCATTCCTAGTTTTATCTCGCCTGTATTTTATCTCGCATGTATTTTCTAAGCATTCTATGTGTAAGAACCGAGCTCGTATGATCCCTATGCTATTAGGTAGTTAACCTGTATGAATTACATTTCCCCCTTTTGTATGCTCAACATTCATACTTACAAATTTATTCTGTGCCATTTGCATGCGGCAGAATCCAGGACTGACATGCATAAGGTGTGATACAGTCATAAGTCATAACCAAACCCAGATTATAGCAAAGGATATAGTCATAACCAAACCTAGATTATAGTTCGACAAAGATAATACACAGCAGTTCATAATTGCTCACATAGTGTATTTTTGAAATAACATGTTTTCATAAACATAACAAGCCCCATACAAACACAACAATCATGCACTAAAAGTCTACATCCCAGCTTGTTGGAGAAGGCAACCGATCCCAGGATGCCTTCGGTCGCTTGCCCCGGCTTGTAGATTCATCTACACTCTGGCATTTGGGGCAAACAACCTGCCTTGGTGGTGGTTCAATGATGCGATGCCTGGAACGAGATTTTACAATCTAGCGGTACAGCTCGTGGCTAACATACCCGTCAATTGCAGCGTACTTCAGATTAGGTTCAGAAAGCGGCTTATCCTCCTAGTAATCGTGCCCTAAACGCCTCCACGAACATCTCGGCAATTTGCCCTTCATGTCAACGTACCACGGGTCGATGAGTTTGGAGGCAAGATCGGCCATCCTGGTCCTGCCGCCCTTCGTCCCTTGGATCTAGTAAATTTCCTAGATGTCCACTCTGCACTCCTTTGGGATTTTAATGTTGACAGTCGGGCTTTCAAGCAGTTTAGTGTCATTCGTGATGTCAACACTAGTAAATGTTATGTGCTGGTTCACGAGAAAGTCATGAAATAGATCCCTAATCCTTTCGCCCCACTTGCATGAAAATGAATTCAGACAAATAATATAGCAATAACTTTTGCAAATAGACGGTGCAGGAACAAAAAGACAGCAAAGTCTACCAGATCCCGTCAATCCCCATCTCGCAAAAATGCCGGTATACGAGGACGTGCCCCTTCATGGAGAGTTGCACCACGGCGATCCTACGGTGCTCGCGACTGTACTCGAGGTCGAGACCTACGAACCTGTTTTCTTCGAATCGTAGCCAACTCGTGTAATTATTCAGAGTGTTCCTCACTGTCCGAGGGTCGGTGGTGTATACGACATTCATCTTCTTCCCTCCATGTACTTCTATGTAGAAGTACGCAGTCACTTGCCTGCCGTCATTTCGTACATCCGAAAAGTCCATGACTACAATCAAGAGGGAAAGGATACGGAGGAAGAGGGTGATGCTGTGGCGGAGGAAATGGATGAGGCCATGAAGGAGAAAGACGATGAGGCCGTGGAGGAGGAAATGAGACGGAGAAGTGACAGATTGGAACCGCCCTTACTAATATCTGGAATGGTGCACGACCGTTTGTAGTAGGGTGAATGTGGAGAAAAATGGCGGTTTTACACATTGATGCTAGCGTTGCCTAAAATTTGTTCTGCGCCACTTGCATGCGGGGGAATCGAGGTCTACCATGCACGATCCAAGTCAAATGTAGTCACGTTTGCGCGTGCCGACCTTCACTCACTGACAGGCGGGCCGCACATTTCTCTCTCTTACGATTTACTTTTTCACTTCCTCTAGACGGTTCCGGTGCGCGCCATCAATAATTACGCCCCCTTCCTTGTCTTCCACGCGGACGAGAACCTACGGCGGCGGCAACGGTTCCTCACTGGGTCACTCCCTACACGAACAACTGCCCCCATCCCTGATTCTATCCCCTCTCGAATCCATATGCCTCCTTATCACAACGCCTCCATTAATCTACCAGATTCCAGACTCCATTTGCCGCTATGGGTAGAGCTTGCGGTAGCAGCAGGTTGAAGCGAAAGGCATGCGACGATGACGTGGATGGCCAGGGCGACCGCAGCCGCGAGGATTGGGGATGGACGAACCTCAGCTCCACGAACATGCACAGGATCACTAAGGGGTTGGACATCATCTCTGCCGGCCGCCTCGCTCGCTGCATCCCTGGCTACCTCTTCACGATGCGGGACATGGATGGACAACCGTTCGGCATGCCAGGCCTTCTTTACCCCGATACCAACAAATGGCCAAACGACCGCGATGGCCATGTAAGTTCCAGTACCTTGCTTATTGGTTCAGTCATATCGTTGATTCATATGTGCTGAACTCTCATCGGAATCCTATGTTCCTTTTGTCGAACATGTTGTGTGCACGCGTGGTTTGAACAAATTGAACCATTTAAGACTATTCTATACAGCGGAAGCTCTGCTCGTACCTGATATTCTGGTATTTTCATAGTGACACAATCTTACTTTAGGTGATAGACGAGCTGTCAATTTTGATTTGCAATGGAATGCCTGCTAGGTGATATTCTGTTTCCTAAAATAAAAACAAACAGATTAGACGATTTAAGGCTGTTATGCCTCGAGCTATATATGATCATCGTCAGGAGTTTGTTCTGGGGGGGCTCTGCTCCTACTCCATATATTGGGTATCTTCGTAGTGACATAGGCACAATTTCGGCGATATCTGAGGAGACACTCGTATTTAGGCAATATTTTGGGTACTTTAAACTGAAGGTCCAGTTGTCAAATTGTATTTGCAATGGAATCCATGCTAGGTGATTGTACCAACTGGCAACAAACTCTGCAGAATATTCATGCAAAACTGATGTTGCTGGATAAGTGGTAGGAATCAGTAGTGGTGAATATCAAGGAAGAAGAAGAGACAAAAATGGGAGATAACCAGAACTGGGTGGGTGGCAACGGCGAGTGGCTGTTCCTTTTATCCAAGGATGGGAGTACTTGGATTCTAAAAAATGGCTACAGATCATTGAGATTTACATTGCCATCTTTGGAGGGTGTCGGCATTACTACATTCAACAACGGGTGGCTGCCACCCATTTCTGAATTCGCTTACAGGTTCATCATGGTAGAACTTGAGCTCCTGAAGGTACAGCTCCCACATAGACCACGGGAGGTGTGGAAGACCTAGGAGTACGACCTCTTAGCGGTGTTCGACAAGGAAATCACATTCATTAGATGCCCAAAAGACAAGGAATGGACAGTCTTGCGCGATGACTTCCTGCGGCCGTAGAAGTATGTTGACGCCGTCTTCACCTCCAACTACCATTCGAATAAACCGCAACGCATTTATGCAGTCACTGATCCTAGTGGCGACGTGCGTGTTTGGGAGCCATCCTTCTGGGGTGAGTCATGGTGTCATATAGCATGTAAAATCCCATTCAAAATTCTGCTTACTGACTATGAGTAACACGCAGGTACCCCCGCAGCCCCGCGCATCATTCCAACTCCAGTGATCGAAGATGCAGTAGCAGATGCTGAACTTGGGACACAGCGCTGGTTCCTGGCACCTCTCGGAGGCAACACGAAACAGGATGTTGAACTCATGTGGATTCATATCAGGGGAGCACTAAACAGTGTTGGTGATACAATAGAACATAGGGGACACAACTTTCTTCATACCCATCACTGCGGTGTCATGTTTTCTCGAGGTTAGCACGCCCGTCCAAACACCCAGTAGAGCAAGTCTAGAGCAGAGTCCACAATCTGAAGGGACAATCTGTGTTTCTTGGGATCAACTACCCTTTCTTTGTCGGATCCCCTAGTGTTGTTGAACCTGTAATTGCTCAGGCAGCCCTGGCTCCTGATGTTGCTGATGCTGCTGCTGGTGGTGGTGGAGCTGACAAAGAACTAGCTGCTACTGCTCCTGGTGAAGCTGGCAAAATACTTGTTGATGTTGCTGCTGGTGAAGCTGACGAAATACTTGCTAATGCTGCTGCTAGTGAAGCTGACGAAATACCTGTTGAGGCTGCTGCTGGTGAAGCTGGTGAAATACCTGTTGAGGTTGCTGCCGGAGTCTAGGAAGAACATGTTGGTGTTGTTGCTGAGGTGCCAGCACTTCCAGTGTTGATAGCAGACTGTGTGTTTGCTGCACACTCACGCGCCTATCATGTTGACACTCTAGATCCGACCTAGAGCCGAATCCACGTCGGGGGGAGGGGGTCTACAATTGGCTCATCAGTGGACAAATGTAGCATTCTGGTTCGTTCCATGATACCACCAGCTCCAGGGACCTAGTGCTCATACTGGCAGATCTGATGAACCATTTTTCTTTATCTTTAGTTATGCTTATTTGTGTAAAGACTAAGCTGTGCTTATTTGTGTAAGACTAAGTTAGGCCTAACTGCGTAATATTCAGTGAAGCCCAGCTTTTCTTTCCACGCCCATAATAGTAGAATTGCAGCATAGAATAGACAAAGGTAATGTGCATACTAGGCATTTTTTCTCAGGATAACAACCACTTCAAGTAAATGATACATGGTGTACGCATTTGAATGCATCAGTAGAATGTGCCACCTATTGATGATTGATGACATGGATCTAGCTTTTTTGCGCATATTTGCATTGAATCACACATTGATTTGTTCACATATTTTTTGGCAATGGCTGATGAACTCCACTCTCTTGGTAACATGCTTCGTCAACGAGCACATGTTGATGCAATGCAAAGTACAGAACATGATCTTCATCGTCGTTCCATTTAGGTTCCCTATGTTTCGTCATCACGGAGCTACTAATTTCAAATGAAAATCTCGTAAACAATATATGTGTACATTGTTATAGTATGCTATACACACGGTACATACATGTTTTTCTACAATCAAAAGAAGAAAAGTTGATGCATTTTCACCTTGTTGGCGTTGTGCCGAACTGGGTGGATGTGGCTTTGGGGTTCGGAGAGGAAGGCGCCGTGGCTGGTGCGTGTGCGACCACAGCGACGGCGAGCTCGGATTCTGGAGGAGGCCAACAGGACTAAGCATGGTCGGCATGGTGACAGATCTCACCCGGGAATGAATTCCCGTCCACGCTCCGTGCCATGGGTGCGGCCATGGTGAGGACGAGCTCCAATTCAAGATGGGGAGGAGAGCAGGACCGAGCAGGTTCGTCCAAGTCCTAGCTCTGCTCCATGGCCGCGACCACAGATTGCCGCCCCGGAGGAAGAATAAGACGCGTAAAGGATGCATGCGCCAACGCTGCAAGCCTACATGGCAGCCACGACAGCAGCGACATAACGGCGAAAGCTGACATGGGGGGGCAACTTGACGGGCGTTAGCCTGATATTTTGAATTGAAACATAAAGTTGAATTCGTGCCGAAAAATACCCTCTGAGTATTTGGCACGCCAACTTTGGGCAACGCAGTGATTGTAATCAACTTGGGTACCACGTTGCCTGGGCGCCCCAACTTTTGGGCCGCAAAATGATATTCTCCATGGTGGGCGAGGTAGAAGCGACCTTGGACGAGGCCATGGTGGTTCACAAATCCAAGGTAGAGAAAAATAACCCACTAGAAAGGGCCTCAACTATGTTGATATTTCCGATCTTCCATGCGTGCATCACCTGGATGGATTTGCGGACTCTTCCCATACAACCAAAGAGTGTAGTTATAATGATGACATTAAAAATATGAAAACGCTGGATACAGATCCAAGAAGCAAAGAAAGAAAAAGCAGGACAAGGAGCCCAAGGAATATTTTGACATGGACAACTCCAAGCTGTGTCCTAATCCGGATGGCAAAAAGGCATACCTCCTTGGAACCCAACCAATTAAAGCCGAAAAAGCAGTTCTTCACGAGATCAACTCTATGATTCCTGTAGTGCCGAAGTACCTTGATTGGTCTGAGATGACAATCACCTTTGATCATAGTGACAACCCAAAATGCCCTCATAGGCGGGGAAGTATGCTCTAGTTGTCAATCCTCTTATTCAGGTATTTGAGTTCTCAACAATTCTCATGGATGGTGACAATATCATCAACATACTATACATTAAGACCATGCACCGCATAAATATATCAAAATCATAGCTAAACCCCAATAGCGTGACTTTCCACAACATAGTCCCAGGGAAACAAGCCAACTCACTCGGTGTAATTACCCTAGACGTAACCTTCGGTGGGCCGGGTAATTTCTCCACCAAGCACTTTCCTTCAAAGGGTACATTTTAAGAGTGCATGCCATGCCATTTTCAGCCATTCGGCTTACTGGTAGTTTATGGAACATCCTTTCTACATGTAGCATGCCAAGTGTCTAATCCTTGTAATGTTACATGTTTAATCTATATATGCTACTCTCTACTAAATAATTGTTGCTTCACATAATATCATGTTCATGTCATCATAATACATTGCATTTGAGCATCATATTAAATCTTGTATTTGGTTTTTATCCTTTATACTTGACTCTTGTATTTTTATCTTATTAAATATATTTGCTTCTTGATATAATGTATCTGCCACTTGATTAATGATGTAATGCCCAAGTTTAATTGAGGGCATGCAAGTCTCTTCAATACATTCCACTTACTATTTTGTTTTGGGTACTTATGAGTTTATCTTGCTCAATAATTATATCATGCATGTAGATGAGGCATCCGTTTGATTTATTTGAAATATTGCTTGCCCATATACCACGTGTGGAATTCTTGCCACCTTTATCTAAATATACCTTATCTACATGATCTTGTGGTCAATCCTCCATTTAAATACCATGTGAGCTCCTTATATTTGAATTTGGGATTTTATCAAGCTCATATGTTGTTTAGATGGGTCACATATTTAAATACCATGAGATTCAACAAGCAACCTAAAATTTGAATTAAGCTCACAAATCAAATTTTAGGTTGCTTGTTGAATCTCATGGCTACACATGAATTTGAGTTTGTTTTTACTAAATTAATCATGCACTTAATGCATGCATGTACCATGCAAGCTCTTGCCACCTTCTCATGATATCTCTCTATTTGAACTTTGCTTTGCCTTTGAATGGTTTTGTGAATTCAAACAAAAGTGAACAAAATAAAAATAAAAGGAAACCTACACTACACTACTTCTACACCTAAGCTAGTCAAGTTAGTCTAGGTGGCGAGGGGAGCTTGGTTAGCTAGCAAAAGAGGGGGACATGGAGGCTTTAGGGCCTAGGGTGCCATGGCCACATATGGGGCTCGGGTTACAAAGGTAGGGTTTAGGTGCTTGGTGATTAGGTGAGAGGGGGATGTTAGGGTTAACACTTGGTTTAACTCAACCAGAGCTAGGCTAGAGGGGAGGGGTAGATTAGATGGGGGTGGCATATGCCACTAGGGCAACCAAAGGATGTCAGAGGTGGAGTGAAGAGAGAAGCTAGCTAATGAATGGCATACATAAAATATCGTGGAAGGAGTTTTATACTCGATGCACTATGGCGATACATGTTAAGCCTAGGCTGGTATGTGCTCACCTAGTGTCCGCGAGAACCCGCAAGCGTCTATAGCATAGGCTGCCAGGAGCGCAACCCATCGCATGACCTCGACAGTAGAACATGTAGCGGGCGATAAAATCACGCTGCCAGCTCGGCTGGCCGTCGCGAGAAGCTGCAAACATCTATAGC
Source organism: Avena insularis (assembly GCA_023614405.1). Lineage (NCBI taxonomy): Eukaryota > Viridiplantae > Streptophyta > Magnoliopsida > Poales > Poaceae > Avena > Avena insularis. The sequence goes on along the minus strand of CM042692.1, from coordinate 348,877,477 downwards.
CTAGGCTGGTAGGAATGAGACAAAGCACATGAACTAACCACTAGAACTCATAGCCAACAATGAGATCGTGCTGCCAGCTCGGTTGGCGGGTGTGAGAACCCTATAGCCTATGTTGCAGCTAGTTTTTAGAGCATGAGAACCCACAACCACCCATACCTTCTGATTGCCCACAATAGTGAGAAAACGTGGCTGACATGGACTCACCATGTCACGTCATCATTAAGCGGGCCCCATGACCATGATAAACTATGGCTGACATGGGCTAACGGTGCCACGGCGGCCTCGGTAGGTCCCACCACCCACAGGTGCGGAGGCGTGTCGCACTAGGAATGCCTCTCATAGAGCATGATACTGCCTATGTACTTTGATAGCGGGCACATGACGCACACGTAGTCCACCTTCCGGCGACGCGGGGTAAGACACCAACAATGAGGCTTCCGCAGGATGAAATCTTTTACTCTGGTATGGAACGGGTCTAGCCTGATGGGATAGGAAGGGTCCATTATTACGTCGTAGTGTGTCCTCTCAAGCGTCCATCCCACAACCGAAAAGAATCGGGACAACATGAATAGTAGTTTGAGCTGAAATAATCTAGCGCTATTATTTACTCCGATGTATTTGCCACTTGATTAATGATGTAATGCCCAAGTTGAGTTGTGGGCATGTCTCTTCAATACATTCCACTTAATATCTTGGTTTTGATCCTTGTTTCTCAATAATTCTACCATGCATGTATATGAGGCTTCTATTTGAATTATTTGCAATATTGCTTGCCCATATACCATGTGTGGAATTCTTGCCACCTTTATCTAAATATACCTTGTCTACATGATCTTGTTAGAAATCCTCCATTTAAATACCATGTGAGATCCTTATATTTGAATTTGGGATCTTATCAAGCTCATATGTTATTTGGATGGGTCACATATTTAAATACCATGAGATTCAACAATCATCCTAAAATTTGAATTAATTCAAATTTGTGAGCTTAATTCAAAATTTAGGTTGCTTGTTGAATCTCATGGTTACAATGAATTCTAATTTGATCATGCACTTCAGGCATGCATGTCCCATGCAACCTCTTGCCACCTTCTCATGCTATCTCTTTATTTGAACTTTGCTTTGTCTTTTGAATGGTTATTGAATTCAAACAAAAGTGAACAAAATAAAAATAAACAGAAACCTACACTACACTACTTCTACACCTAAGTTGGCCGCTAAAGTAATTTACTTATATCACCTCAAATTAATCTAACCCGAAGGCCATCACCTAATGCCCTAGTGGCACATGCCACCCCAATCTAATCTGCACATCCCCTCTAGCCTAGCTCTGGTCGAGTTAGACCAAGTGTTAACCCTAACATCCCCCTCTCACCTAATCACCAAGCACCTTAACCCTACCTTTGTAACCCGAGCCCCACATGTGGCCAGGGAACCCTAGGACATAAAGCCTCCACATCCCCCTTTTGTTGGCTAACCAAACTTCCCTTGCTTCCTAGACTAACCTTGCCTCCTAGCTAACTAGAGGAAGGAGGAGAGAGTGAAGAAAGTAACCTGAGATACCCCTTTTGAGCTAAACCCTAACCCAAGACCATGTGTTGTCCTCCCCTTTTTACGTGGATCCCCTTGATGCTACCTGGGTTAGATCCATCCAAGGCAGAGCCCTAAGCAACCTCCTTTCCCTTCCCACCCTGCTAAGCCACCTAACCACCTACCATGCCTTCCATGGCCTGGAGCTCGGCTAACTCTTGATCTTGGCATTGGAGAAGAGGAGGCGTGATGCATGGGAGTTGGGGAAGATCTGGGTTGCCGTCTTCTTGCGCTAGAACCAGGAGAAGAAGCAGAAGGAGAAAATTGAGCCCACAATCGAGCCGAAACCCCAACTACAGGGCCCGAGTCCTCTTGCAGACCGCCTCGCCCGTGAGATCGATCGCCTACACCAGCACACTCCTGGTGATCTTAGCTATCCCTTGACATTGTCCCGAGCTAGATGGCTTATCGTAGCCATTGTCCTTTTCGTCAAGCCCCTACCGTGCGTGCCGCCCGTTGAACACCCCTGCAAGCTCACAGCTGTTGTTATGCTCCTATGCTCGCATGTTTGTAGGTTGAGCTCTGCATGTCTACAACGCGTCGGATGCGCCCAGCCACGCTGCCTAAAACCCACTACAACTTCGCCATCGTTTGAGCCCGAGCCACCGCCATGCATCTGTCCCTGCCCCCATCTGTGGTCATTAGAGATGAGGCTCTTCTGCATATTTACGCGTCCCAGCTAAACCTAGCAAACCCCCGAAACCACCGTAGTGGTTGCGTGCCCAAAGCACGAGCGTTGCGTCACCAGATCAAACCCCGATGCTGCTGATTTTTTTGCCTACGTGTGTGTTAACTATCGGATGAGATTTAGACAAGAAGAACAGTGCAGACATCGCAGTTAGAACATTTTCTACAAACCCCACCGGGCAAACCCAAACCCTAACCCGCGGTCCTAATCGGCTACCATTTTATGCAACACGCGCTGAGCTTTCTAAACAGCCAACTCGCATTCACTTCTTATCTTTAAAAACCATGCAAAGGCCCCTGGACCCTAGTCAAGTTGTCAAACCTTGTCAAATTGATTCAAAATTCGACTTACAACCAAATTTTCTAAGTCAAACTTAACGGAAACTTTGACCATGATTTAAGAATGTTCTGTAAATAATTTCAAGAAACTTAAAACACCAAAGATGCTTATTTTTGAATTCTCTACATGAATACTCTTTGTTTAATTTTTTGCATGTTGGAAAGATAATAATTCTTTTATGGTTTTATTAAATGCTTTAATAATAATTAAATCCCAACTTTTTATTGGTAATTCCAAATAATGTAAATAAAATTTGTTTATTGATTAGAAAAATGTAAGGATTAATAATATGACCTTCAAAACAATGTTTGGACAATTAAAATTTCGAAATTGTTTTAATGCAATAAAAATTCCTTTTCGCAATAAATTCATAACTTTAATTTCGTAAATCAGAATTCGACAAATAATATGTTCAAAATGATCGACATGACGAGGGCTTTCCATCTATGAATTCTATTTTTACAATTGCATCATGAATCATGGAGAACTTGAATAACTAGAATTGTTTATGCAAGGAAAACATGTTAAATAAAATGGGAAAACGATTATTTATTGTTGCTAATGATTCATCAATGCCATACGTTGTTAAACCATGCAATTGTGCATCACTTAATCATGACATACATGTTTTTCTTGTTGCATATGCTTCGTATAATCATGCCATACAGACCTTTTGTGTTTGGTTTTTATCCAGTAAGACACTGAGAAGGAGGTTATCAGGACACTGTTGAGTTATCCAGACCCTTGCTATTACACGATAGAGATACCATACACGCATTCATCTGCTTGCATTTACATTGATAACGCTTATTCCACTATCTTTATTCTTGTATTATGAGTCTCATTTCTGTGTTGAATTACAATCCCAAGTATCGCACAACCTTTACTTTTTAGCTCCATTATAAAGCTTGCTCCCTTTATCCCATCAGACACTACTATAGGAGTTGATTGAGCCATGCAAGTTGTAGAACTGCATGTGTAGGTTTCGATCGAGTCTCAGGTGGATAACGAGGTACCCTAAACAACTAAACTATGTAGTAATGGGAGAACTAAAGAAAGAGGCACTGGTGGGCAATACTTGAGATTTGGTTTTTATCCGCTCACTTGTGTCCTATAGGACCCGAGTACTTGATGCATGTTCCTTGACTATCACACTATCCACATGTGGGAGACTTTCTGGGATCCCTCTCGGCAAGATCTTGATTCACAACGTTTTGGGGGTCACCAAATAGTTTGGTGCTTTACTACAATCATGTACTTATGTCATGCTTTACTGCTTTACTTACTACTATTGCTCGAGGAGCATTTACTACTATACTATTTTGGAATGTAGAATGTTTGCACTATCTAGACAAGTCCAATCACACTTTACGGTTCTGGTCTTTTTTAGCCATTGGCGCAAACCTCTAGGTCCATTTCGGAGCCCGATGAACTTCATTGCAGGTAGCTTAGTCGGGTGGCCCTCTAAAACACTCTATGAATTTTGTGATTGCTCTGTCGTGATAGCTCTTTGATTTCATTTGGTTTTTCCCAAGGTTGAGCGTGTGTGTTGCTATTTGTGCACTTATGCAGGGTAAATCTTTTCGAAAAGCCATGTCCGCGGTTATGGACTACTTGGAGCACAATGCCTCGACCATAGATAACTCAAAATAAAGAAGCATGTTTAACTTGACTAAACTTAACTAGTAATTAGTACAATTCTCATAAAATGGTTGATAAAATTGCCAATGGGTTGGATATTCTTTTGTATTCTCGTTTGTTAAGCGAGAAGGTGGATGGGATATGTTTTTTATGTTATCCATATCTATTGGTTTCGATTATCGCTCTATCATCTATATCTGCTTAGACGTATGGTATAGTGTGTCTCTATAAAACTATCCTAGATGTTTATCTTTCGCTTCAATTACGTCAACTGAAGTTCATCCCTTTAGATGCATAAAGAATTGTAGAGTACCCTAGGGTCTCACACTTAGAATTTTTCAGATTGTCAAGCGTATCCATATGGTGGTTACTTTGTTGACGAAGCCAATGATAGAGGCGCCGGCCTCCTCGAGTAGAGATTCCGGGCATAGCATAATGAGACGTGTGGAAATGGGATTTGCATTGTTTATGTCATCTTATGCCCATTTGTATCTTAATCTGTACTCAGGTTTGTGCTTCCGCTTGACGTTTGATGATTGATGTATGAGGATGTAATCCTTTATGATATTATTGTGGGGCCCTGGATTAATCCTCCGAGAATCCCTGTTTTGCATACAACCACGATCCCATGATCAGTTAGTCGTGGCACATAATAGACAAGTATCAAAGTAAACATCCAATACATAACGAATACCTGTCATACCTTATTTGCCATTATGGCTACATTGATCAATCATCAGCGGAACTTCATTAAGCGTAGAGCCCGAGCCATGCCTTAACCTACAGGAAACTGACTGGGAGAACGTCCTACCTCGCATAGTCATCCACTTCACTTTCTTCTCGATATCTGACCAAGTTAATAGCCAGGGACAATGGCAGTGAGTACTTTGAATGTACTCGCAAACCACCGTAAGGGAGTAGTAAAAACAAGGAGATATGCAATATGGCTGTGGTAGTAGGAGGGCTCCAAGCGGGGTTCTTTTCTAAAATAGTTTCTCTTGTAGATATGGCATCTACATATCTTTGTTGAAAACTTTTGTAAAACATTTTGAAAACCTTTTGAAAAGTTTTGTAAACACTAGGATTGGGGTACCTATTTGCTCCCGTCTTCAGGTCGTCCCACGACCAAACTCCTTGCTCCCCCTTCTGACCATGCCATGGTCAAAACCTTTGTCCTTTACGACCATCCCATGGTCAAAACATTTCCAAAGCCTTTGCTTTTCCGAAATCCTTTTTGAAATCAAAACTAGCACCGCTCTACAGAAGTTTGTACAACCCGTCCATAACCACGGACACGACTATTCGAATAGATTTACACTCTGCAGAGGTTGCACACTTTACCCACACCATCCGGGTACACTACCCTGATCTACATCGATTGTGGGTCGAGTAACCGATCAGGACTCTCCGGATGGCCACTCTAGTATAAGTGCCTACCCTATGAGTGTTGTTCCCCTCAAAACCGGGACGTCGGGTACCGAGGACCAACCGGAGCGCATTTTACACTTCACACAGTGGGCGCTTTCAATGAGGGGCTCATAGTAACGCATGGCTGCCCGCAGACAGTTCGTTCCTTCTCCATGTCGATGTCCCACATGGAACTTTACGGGAGAAGGCCCAGCCTCCGGGGATCGCGACTCCCTGTAGTAGTTGTGAGGCCGCTTATACCAGAGTAATGTGGTTGCACAGGTTAAGTTGTTATAGCTAAACTGCAAAGAACCGGGTGCGTTTTTGTAAACCTTTTTCCTCTAGCTTTCCTTCAGCATTTTGTAAAACAAAACCTTTTTCTTTCTCAACATTTGTTGGGAGGTCCCACCTCACCAAGGTTTTATCATAAAACATTTGGTAAAACTTTTTCCAGGGTCTTCCCATCCTCTAGCTTTGCTTTGGCTAAAACAGGGTCTCCAAAGGGTTATGGTGTTATACACCATCTATTCTATTAGGGGCCAGCAGGTGTCATCAAGGGGGTTGTACTTAATAGTACAAAAGTGTAATAGTTCGGAAGAACCAAACCACTACCATATATACATCAACATATAGTAAAACAGTGAAGTTTTCATAAATAGTAGATAAAACATGCATAAGTAAAACAGTAGGGAAAGGCTTATGAGCAAGAAGGTGGCTTTCCTGTGATCAGCAATGTGGCATAATTGTCCCTGGACTTCTTCTTTAGATAACCAAGAATACCAATACCAATAATAATAAGATCTCTTCTTCTCGGCGTCAATACAAGCGCAACTATCATCGTCATCGAGTATACATGCAAACAAGCAAGACCACAATCAAAACAAGGCATACAAGTGGACATACATACAGCAAGCAATGAACAATACAAGTTTACAAATCAGTAGGTGTTAGGAAGAATGGAGTTAATAAGATTGGCCTTGTCTTGGAAACATGGAAGAAAATCCCTTAGGATTTATAGCCGAGGAACTACCTAAGAGGGGTTTTGGACCAAGGACATATTCTGTATGATACCATTGTGTAAAAATGATACCAATAGATAGGATTTGATAAAATTAAACCAACAAAAGTGGTTTCACTATTTTATCACTTTTCTTTAATTTCTTATGAATATTCTGGTGATAAAAGCTCTAGTTTTAGGAAATAATTCACCAGAAAAGTCCTGGGGCTCCAAAAACTATTTCCTTGGATGATTTTGTAGGTTTTGATGTACTAAATAGCTGAGAGTTGGAATCACTCTGAAATAATTAGCATAATGTCCTCAGGAAATTCCCAAAGGTAGTTCTGGAGCTGTTTTCTCTTTTTCACCAGATTAATTCTACAGAAGCTTTTGATTTTATTGCAAGGACACATGGTAGGAATTTAGAGTACCTTTCTATAGAAATTGGAATCAGCCTTTTTGGAGTTGTGGAACTACTGTGATGATTTATCTAGTGGTAACACTATGGATAGAAATGTTTAATTCATTATAAATCCTCAGAAGCTCTATAAATTTTAATATGCTGGATTTTGGTAGTATTGACTGTACCACGTCATAGAGAGTTGGAATGAGGTCAAAATAACACATGGTTTGGTCTAGGGAATTTTCTAAAGTCAGATCAGAGCTGTTTTTGCTATTTTTGCTAAGGATAAACTTTTGTTCACCTTAGCATGGGACAAGGTCTAGATGGTAGGCCTAAAGTTATGATATAAGTGGAACTTGGTTTCATCCCTGTTGGAGATGTGTATCTCACTCAGGAATTTATTTAATGGAAATGGTACATCTTGGTAAATAAATCTACAGAAAAGATACCAGTGATATTTTGCCAAACTGTTGACCCATCATGGTTGGCAAAACAAGTGGCTACCAGGTTAAATTTAGATCTGTGCAAAATCTGGTCCTTTCCATTTTTATTTGGATTTAAGCTAGCAGGTATGTTTCAGATCTGGAATTTAAGGAAAAAGAAAAAGGAAAAGGGGGCGCCGCGGGCCAGATCTGGAGAGAACTGGGCTCCACCGGGCCATGCCGGCCCAACCGAGCGAGGGCAGCACGCGGGAGCCAGGTTTGAATCCCGCTAAGCGGGGCCCGCTGGTCAGCGACCGTGGCGGCCGAAGGGGTACGGGGCCTCTTGGGTCGTTGGATCAAGATGCGATCCATGGCCCCGGGTCGTCTCCCTCGCTGAGACACGCCGGCGACGGGGCAAACCCTAGACACGTCGGGCGGCAGCGGGGAGCCCACCTAGGGCGTCAGGGGGCGATGGTGAACGGCAGAGATGAGGCGGTCGACAACGGCGACCAAATAGAGGGGCGGCACGGTGGGGTTTGATGAAGGAGGGCATCGCCTACCTCTGCCACCGCGAGATCTGTTCGGTGCTCGCCGGAGATCGTCGGGGAAACCTCCAGGGCGCCTGCATGCAAAAAAGGAAGGTACCATAAGCGTCAGGAGGAGGCGAGGAGTGCTGGAGGGTGACATGCAGAGGGAGAAACACAAGGGGAAGAGAGCCTTGCTCGAGTTCTTGAAGGAGGCCGAAGCTCCTTTCCTTCTTCTTCTCGAGCTAGACAGGTTAGGGGAGAGAAAGTGGGGTGCAGGGGAGGTGAGTGGGAGAGGGTGGAGGAGTGAATGAGAGCTGGGAGGGAGTCGGGGGTAGCCTCGGTCCTTAATACCAAGGGAGTGCTGTCCACGGTGCACCAAGTCCATATTCAGACATTGGAGAAGGGCGGCAGCAGGGGGTTGGTCGGGAGGGTCGGTGGTGCTTGAACAGAGAGGTGTGGGGCCAGTGTATAGAGGAGGGGCGGTATTCTCGGCTGCAAGAGCTCATGAGGCTCTTCTCCTTTGCTTCAGGTGAATAAAGAAAAGGAGAGGGAGGGGAATCTATGGTTAGCTAGGGGAGCTTTTAGTGGTGCAGAGGGAAGGGAGGTAGGGTCCAGGATTGGCGAGAGAGAGGAAGGGGGCGTGCTGCAGCTGCTGTGAAGATTTTACAAGATATGGCATTGATTTGTTCTATCTTTCTCTCACTTGCTCCAATAGCTAAAGGACAAAAGGATACAATGCTACAGCAGCCTCGACCAGGGAGGAGTGCTGGTTGCTGTGGAGTTGTTCTTGACAAGTTTGAGAAGGTTTTGATTTAACTTTGGATCATGGTTTTGAATATCTCCATTTTTGGCCATCTTGATGATCATGAAGAACCTCATGATTTTTTTTGATCTTGGAAAGTAGAGGTGAGGATGCTGGTAGGTGGATATGGTCCAGGTACATATCCATGAATTATTCGGGAATTATTTGATGAAGTTTGGTCCACTTTATATCACCTATTCAAAAAGGGCAGAAATGGTTTTTAGGAATTTATTTGGTATTTTTGAATTGGACAGGTGGAGTTTTTGATGTGAGATGGTCCCAAATGTGAATACACACTTAGGGAATTTTTCCCAAGATTTATGCAGGCTTAAAAGTATGTAAAACCATTATTATTCCATTTCTGCCATTTGAGAAAAAGGGCAAGAAGGAATCATAAAGGATCTCAAAATTATTTATTTTTGAGATGGTAATGTAGGGTATGATATATGCACCTCAATTGAGCAAAAGGTTGGAGAAGTGTTTTGGCAAAAACCAAACTTTCCATTGGGAAAGGAGTTTTGGAGATTGTCTATTAAAGAGATTAATTAGATTTGGAGCCATAATAATTATGGATAGTATTTGATAAATCTTGATAAGCAAGGTAGATGATGTAGACAAGGTGTAACAAGCATTTGCAACCTTGGGAAATGAAAATCCAACTTGAATTAGGTGGAAAACAAGGAGTTGAGGATCTAGGATGATGTTATTTTTATACCACCAAAACCTTGTTGGATGTTGTTGCTCAAAGCTCTCCTTGGGGCCTGGGATATATGAACGGATAGACAGGCTTGAGCTCACCAAGACAGGCTTTCAAACTTTGAATAAAATAAGCCTGCCAAGGCAGATTATCAACTAGCCTTTAAAACCTTGGGGGTTTAAGAATCACAAGGATCCAATTGAAACAAGTGAAGTAGGTATTGATATACATATATGAGTAGAATACAACCATGCAAAGAGTTGGTCCGTAGAAGGTTGGATGATGGTGTGAGCTTCTGCCATAGTAGGTAGGTTGACTAGATTTGCAGGGATAGTTATTTTCTTGCCTGCAAAACCATCAAGAACAAGTGGGTTGGAGGATGATCTAACCAAGGTCAAGAGTGGGACTTGGTAGTCCTTAGGATGGTTAATAAGATGGTCCAAATGCATTTTCAAAAATACACAAGGGTTGAGAAAAGGAGGCATTCAAAAAGGTGATGTTGGAACAGATTCCAGACTTAGCCAAATTTGGCAGATTTAGGGTTTTTGACTAGAATGTGGGTGGTGATGATGTTGATGGGTTGCAAGGTACCAAAGCATCATCAAGTGGATGATGTTGAAGTGTAGATTGAGTAGGAAGGATCCTTGCTTGATACTGGTCTTCAAAGACTTGGAAGCTCCTAGGAGGGATCACATCAGAAGGGGTCTGGTTAGAGGTTTTAGATGATCACCTAGTAGCTAGAGATCATATCGAGATTTGTATTCTTGCTTAGGGTGTGATGATTTGGAAACATCTTGATCTTAATGATGAGCTCCTAGAGTAGCTCATACTATCTCCTAAGCAGACAAGTCAAGCAGCAGATCAAGGCAACTCATCTTACAAACCAAGCAAACCTACTACTAGGGTTACCATTAAGCCTAGCACGAGGTAAGGATGGGTATTTTGAAAAGTTTGTGGTTTGGATAAGACGAGAGTCCTTGGTATCTATACCAAGAGTAGAATTCAAAAGATTTAAAAAGAAGTTTCGGGAAACCTAAAGATAAGAATGGTTGAAGGTTCTGTCTATAAAACATAAGGAGATTATAAAGGTTGCTTTCCATAGTTTAGGGAAAAGAAGCTACTAAAATAGTTGGTTTGCAAAGGCTTCTTGACTCAGGTTTTGAAATGCCAGAACATTTGAGAATATGGAAATTAAGCCAAGATAGTTTTGGGAAGTAGCTTTTGTCAACTAGTGTTGAGATAAGGAGTATATCTTCTAATACACAATCATAATCATAAACATAGTCAAACAACAGGCAAACACTTCATCACTAAACACAAAAAAGTTTTTGTTCCCCCTGATTTTTGCATTCTGGACAACTAATCAGGGTTGCTGAAATTGGGATGTTACAATTACTATATCTATGTATTTCGATCTTGCCGTAATGGCGGTGCAATATATTTCTATTTATTTTTAGATAGAATGAATCTGTTGTACTCTTGTAAGTTGTGTCTGTACGCACCCATTTGTGTATGAGAGACGCATACTCTACCATGCATGTTCTCGCACTCGAAGCTATAACCATGAATTGTGGATGAGATTGTTGGCTGGTACCATGCCCTGCCCTTTTCATGCCTGCTTGTGGGTGGACTCACGGCCTCCATGATAGTATGTGTTGCATCCACAATTTGGGTTATACTGGCTGGTGACTTAGAACATGTAGACCGGGGTTTACAATTGGTATGAGAGCAACTTCGCCCTTCAAGGTCCCTTCTGAGGTGGTCATCGTCAAGTCTAGAAATATTTTTGGTAGCTATATACTAGGGCAAAATTAAACGTTAGAGTAGGACTACTTACACTTTTACTTCTTTCCCCACCCGCCCACCCTATTTTGGTAAGGAATTGAAATGGTGTTGACTCTTCTCATCTAAAATTTCAAGTTAGGTTTTCACGTGTTTTGGGTATCTGTAGTACCATACGATCCATTGTGATCTGTTACATCCAATCCTTTATTCAAGATCTGCTTATTGTTCATCTACTGTTGGTACATTCCATACTGAAAGACTTTTATTTGTTAATCCGGTGCGATATCTCCGACTCTTGGTAATCGACGCAATCTTGATAAGGATGTTCTTTCTTTTGCATTCTTTCATAGAATGTGGAGTTGCTAATCTCCATCTAATAAGTTATTTTTTGCATCTAATTAGTATTTTAATGCCAAAAAATGCGAATTTTTTCTTTAATGCATATGTGTTTTCACACTCCTTTATGTCATGTGCATTATGCTAACTATCATCTAGGTACTTTGAACTTTGTTTGATAATCTAATATCATCTGATTAATTTGCATCCTTAATCATGGTTTATTCCATTCAAGTACTATTTTGGAATATTTATTTATCCATTGTGGTCCTAACTTAAGTTTTCCATCAATAGCAGGATGACGCCGCCACACCGTACTAATGATGAGGCTCCAGGTCTGCCTAAACTCGGCGTAGCTCTTGTTACTATTACAAACATGGTGGGGAATATCCAACAGAATCACCTAAGGTTTGAGGAGTGTTTGAGGCAACGAGTTTGTGCTGGCCTACCAATGTGCAACAATGAAGGATTTCTTGCACCTGAACCTGAGGCACTTTGAGGTCACAGCTGAGATGCTCAACGCGGATGACTGGCTCCATGAGACTACTAGGCTCCTAGACATTGCATATGTCGCTCTGTGTGATAGGGTCAAGTTTGCTACGCACTTGCTCAGAGGAGATACATCACTCTGGTGGGATAACTTTGTCGATACGACCCCCCCAGGTTTCTAGCTTACTTGGGAGTAGTTCATGAGTGCCTTCAAAGAGTAATACCTTCTAGAGATTGTGCTGTAGAGGATCAAGGAAACTTTTCTCAACCTGAAGCAAGGCAACAAATATGTGCACACATATATCAAGAACTTCGCTCACTTATCTCACTATGGTGGTCATGAGGTTGAGATTGATGCAAAGAGGCAAAAGAGGCTCCGTCAAGGTCTAAACTCCTCGGTCAAGTATGGGATCACACACTGCATCCTGACTTCCTTCCTCGAGCTCCGGAAAGTCGCGCTTCATGACAAAGCTAGCAAGCAAGCGCTTGATGATTCTAGAAATCACAATCGTGAAGATATTACTCTGCTGCCACTCTAGCTCTTAAGCACCAAGTGTGGGTACCTCACACCGCACCTCTGCTTCCTCCTCCATTGAACCCGCCAAGGCCACCGAACCCCTTCAACTTTGCTCCAAGAGGCTACAACAAAAACCAATCTCGAGCATCATATGGTGGACCACAACCTGGACACTCTGTCTCTCATACTACTGGTGGATGCTAAAAGTGTGGAGATCCTAGAAATATTCATTATTACTATCTGTGGAACAAGCTATTGTTCCACCACCCCTACCAAGACGTCCTATGGCAATCATTGTGGTTCATGCACTAGCACCTCGAGCCTTCAACACAACCAACATGCCGACTTCAACTACTACGCGAGTCAACAATGTGAACCTTCTTTAAGATGAGCTAGCCTCTAGAGATCTGCTGGATATGCTTCTAGTTAACACAGTTTATGCACGAGTACTCTTTGACATCGGGGCTTCACATTCGTTTATCTCTTCAAGATTTTTTAATGAAAATGGGTTATCTATGGATCCTCTCCCCAAAATTTGATGGTTCTTTGTCTCAGGGCAATTATGTGACTTCTAAGATCAGCAATGTCAATCATATTCAGATTGGTGGTTCTTCCTTTCTGGCTTCTTTGATCATACTTGGCAACTCAGATATTGATGGTTTCTTAGGCATGGGTTGGCTGAATGCAAATGAAGATGTGATTGATTGTGCTCAACACTCGGTCTATTTTAATATTCCTAAAGGACACAGTCTATTCTCCAAGACAAACTCCTTCTATATAGCTCTATTCCTTGGGTGCTTTGAATCATGATGCAATGGCTTCTATAAAAAGTATTCCACATGTCTGTGACTTTCTAGATGTTTTTCGTAAAGAGGTTCTAGATATGCCACCTGATCATGAGGTCGAGTTTGTTATTGAGCTTGAACCTAGAACCACTCCTATATCCAAGCAGGCTTACAAGATGGGTCATCCCAAGTGAACCGAGCTCAAACGACAACTTGATGTAATGGAAAAGCTTGGATTCATCCAACACAGTTCTTCTTCTTGGGGTAGCCAAACATTCATTTGTCAAGAAGCGAGACCGGACTGATCCACTATGTGTTGACTATTGTGGTCTCAATGCTAAAACCATCAAGAACAAGTATCCACTTCCTCGGATAAACGACCTCTTTGATCAACTTGCCAGTGTCGTTGTCTTTTCCAAGATCAACTTTAGAAGTGGATATCATCAAATAAATATCTACAAGGAAGATGTTCCAAAAACTGTCTTCACAACTCATTATGGATTGTATGAGTATACAATCATGTCCTTTGGTATCATAAATGCTCTAGAAATTTCACTCTTCTCATGAACTCGGTCTTCATGGAATATCTCGACAAGTTCATCGTGGTGTATCTCGATGATATTCTCATCTACTCTAGCATGTAGAACATCTCCGTTTTTCCTCACCAAGCTTCAGGACCATTGCCTTTATGCAATGTTCTCTAAGTGTGAATTTTGTATTCCTCAAGTCACATATCTTGGCCACGTCATTTCTACAGAAGGCATTGCCTACAACCCAGATACTGTTCAGTCAATTGTTGATTGGCTTCCTCCCAAAAATGTCAAAGAAGTCTAGAATTTCCTTGGTTTGACTAGCTAGTACTGCTGAGTCATTCAAAACTTCTCCAAGCTTACCAAGCCTCTCACCGATATCTCGAAGAAAAGCAATAAGTTTCTTTGGTCCCCAGTGTATCAAAAAAGCTTTCAAACACCCAAAGAAAAACACACTTCCACACCTATCTTGATTCCTCTAAATACTTCAAAGCCTTTTCAAATCTTCTGTGAGGCCTCTCTTCAAGGACTAGATGCGGTCCTGATGACAGACAGGCAAGTCGTTGCTTATGCTTCTCTGTCAACACCTAGATTTTTAATCCCAGCTACCTGTTATGCCATACATCGCAATCCTAGGATTACCATTTTTGCGAGACAGAACAGATTGGATATCACAGTACATCATCCACTACAAACCATAATAATGTCTTACACAAATAAATGATCTCATGATCCAGTCTTAATACAAACAAGTAGCAGAATAATAAGCATAGCAGTGGGCTCCATCTTCAGTGTCACAGGCAATGTTGACGATGGGAGATGATCCTAGTTGTCGTAGTCGTCCTGCTGTCCTTCTTCCGGATAGTCCTCCTCATAGTCTTGCCACAGGAATAGCCATGGACAAAGCCATGAGTACTCTTTAAGTACTCGCAAACTATCACTAACAAGTAAGGTAGTTCTAGTAGGAATGCTAAACTCTAAGTTTATTTGCAAGGTTAAGTTTGAAACCTAAGCTGAGTTCAGAAACAAAGAAATATAAAGTAAAGTTCGAAATCACCTAAGTGGGAACTTAGTTTTCATAGTCACAACCCTGTTGTGGTCAAGTCATGTCACAATTCATTTCATAAGTCATTTGGAAAACATCTGACGATGGATAAGTATGGCCACTCCAACTGTCCATGAACATGGACGCGGCTACTCAAATAGTTTGACACTCTATAGAGGTGGTACACTTTCACCACAAAATTCGATACATCTGTAAGGGATAACCCTGAATCATCATACTTAGTATGCGGACAATCAATCATAACCATTCCTTTACACACTCTAGTATAAGCACCTCTCCTATGAGCTTGGCCTCCCAGCCATGGCCATCTGCCATCCTGGGCACTGCATAGGTGGACAACATCAAGAGGTAGCCTCAGCTCAAACCTCTCCCACGAGGGAACCTGTAACATCCGAAAACTTTAATCCAAGCTTATCAAGATCCAAATCATAAAACTTAGGGTTAACAAAAACATTTCCAAAGTAAAAATGAAAGCATTCATGTGTATGAGCATTTAAATTAGGATTTCATTTGAATTTCCATGGTTCCGTGATTCCTTGCTTGTAAAATGTTTCTTAGGTGATATAAACATCATTTACATATTTCTCAAACTTTTCCCGAAGAAGAATAACTCAAAATGAATAATTGAAGTGAATGGTCATTTTGGCCAAATTAACTATCATGCCTACTTTGGCCATTCCTAGTACTCAAAACTTAACAGAAACATGTGTGGATATTTACACCCCTTGATAGTACACATAATGAGGTACCAAATCCCACTTTGTGATCTGCTAAAATCTTTCAAATGCTAATTTTAAATGACAGTTTAAAATTGAATCTAATTCATATGGGAAGATCCCACTATTTCAAAAACCACTCAAACAAGCTCAATTTTCAAAACCCAAGCAACCACAGAGTCTCAAGCTTGTGCCTAGCAAACCCACCAAAAATCTTTTCAAAATTCAAAAGTTTATTTCTTGCGGCCATTTAATCAAACACTTGGCAGGCAAGGTTAAACTCTAAACCATAGCTCACTGTTTTGGACAGGGTTCTGCCCCCATTTGATCTCCATTTAATCCTTCGGTCCCCTCTTGATCTAACCATACCATTAGCACCCCTCCCCTTGTCCCTAGCCATAGTGTCGAGCCACCCCGAGCACTAGCTCGCCGGCCGATCATGCACTCGCCCCAGTAGACCACCTCCCTCTCTCTCTCCATCTCTAGGAGGTAGCCAGGACCACACCGCCACCCTCTGTCCCCTTCCCGAGCCAAGCCCCACAGTGGACCACCGAGGAGAGCCCGCGCCCAGTGCCACCGCGCCATGCCGAGCACGCGCCAGAGCGCCGCACCCGACATGCATGCACAAGCCGCCACTCGACCGCAGACCGCGCCCACCGCTCCGCCACGACCCAGGGAACACGACGGACACGCCTATTCGCCGCCCAACGCACCACAGCCACCGCTCGCCGTGGACACCGCCGCCTCTGCCGCTTAGAGTGCCAGCTGCCCCCGACCACATACCACCGCCCCTATGCCCGCATTGAGTTCCTAGAGCACCGCCGGGAGACCGCCTGTCGATCGCCACCCTCGGCCATGCCGCTAGCCTCCTGTAGCCATGTCGCCACCGTCGCCTGCCCATCCCTCTCGGTCTCGCTGTCGAGCCTATAAAAGGAGGTCACCCCCAGCCATTTGAAGCACAACACTCCACTCCACTCACCTCACTGACCGTTCCCCACCTCTAGCCGGAGCAGCGCGAGCACTTGCTTGCCGGAATTTGGTCGAGTAGCCCGCAACAGAGGAAGAAGGGGCGTCGCTGATTGCGACCACCCCTAGAGCTGCCTCGACCGTCCCTGAGCTCGTCGTCGACCACCAGTCCGTTTGCCCGCCTCACCGTTGTTGCTGGAGCCCTGACGATAGTACCGACCAAGTCTACGAGGAGGAGGAGTTCTACCAAGAAGAAGAAGAAGAAAACTTCAACCACTGCACCAACCAAGGCAAACCACCATTAGCAATGCAAGCTAACACTTGCAAGTATAATGCTTAGCAAGCTAGGATTAAACTAGATGGTTTAGCAAGATGCTATAGGCATGATTGAGTCATATCACTTTGAATATTAGTTACCCCAAGTTTTATTCACAAGCTTTACTTTCTTTACTTTACCCCAAGTTCTCTACTTGTTGAAGGTAGCATAAGGAGTATAAAACTTGACCTATTTTAGAACCCTTTAGATGTCATTCTAGGGCATGAGATTGAACCCATAATTTCCACCTTAGTGAACACTCTTAACTTAATAGTTTAGAGTAGATAAAAACTTGAGTCACTTTAGATGGGAGCACTTGGTGAAAATGAATTATGAAAACCTTGGAATGATGAGTCATGCTATTGAGATGTTTTGACATGTGTTGAGAAACACAAATGGTTTAGGATGATGAAAATGTGGAGGCATGAGCCTTAACCCTTTTATAAAACTGATGGTTGGATTCGGATGCGATACCATTCCAAATTTACCGTACAACCACACTACCTAAATTGGGTAAGGCTTAGCTGGAAATTTATATGCATTAGTATTAGTCCCCTCGCGGGAGAGGTTTGAGCTGAGGGTACCCCTCAATGTTGTCCACCTATGCAGTGCCCAAGATGACTGATGGTCATGGTTGGGAGGCCATTCTCATAGGAGAGGTGCTTATACTAGGGTGTGTAAAGGGAAAGTTATGTTTGATTATCTGCATACTAAGTATGATGATTCAGGGTTATCCCTGACAGATGTATCGAATCTTGTGGTGAAAGTGTACCACCTCTATAGAGTGTCAAACTATTCGAATAGCCGCGTCCGCGGTTATGGACAGTTGGAATGGCCATACTGTTTCGTTGTCAGATGTTTTCCAAATAACTTGAAATGAATGATGAATCTTGACTTGACCACAACAGGGTTGTGTTTATGACACTAGCTTCCCAACTTAAGTGATTTTAGAACTTTATTTTATCTTTGTTTGCTTCAAAACTCAGCTTAGGTTTCAAACTTAACTTTATCGTTAAACCTAGATTTAGCACTTTGACTTAGAACTATATTACTTGTTAGAGGTAGTTTGCGAGTACTTAAAGAGTACTCATGGCTTTTGTCCCTAGCTATTCTCATGGCAAGACTATGAAGGAGACTATCAAGATGATGGCCAATAGGATGGCTATGATAACTAGGACTATCTGCCTTCGTCAGCATTGTCTGTGCCCTTGAAGATGGACCCCACCGCTACGCTTATCTTTTAAATCCGCTGCTTGTTGTATTAAGACTGGATCATGAGATCCTTATTTGTGTAAGACCTTATGTATGGTTTGTAATGGATGATGTACTGTGATATCCAATCCGTTATGTCTCGCAAAAATGGTAATCCTGGGATTGCGAGGTATGGCATAACGGGCATCTGGGATTAAAAATCTGGGTGCTGACAAGTTGGTATCAGAGCCATCCTAACCATAGGAGACCCTAGTTAGAATGGACATCCAAACAAAAAAAATAGTTTCAAAACCAAAGAGAGTATTTATGAAAAACTACTTCCTCTCTTATCCTTGTGAGTTCATTCTTTCTCAAAAATTCATGTTCCTCAAAAATTTTACATTACTACTTAAAATTTGACACACTTGATCACTTCACTAATTTCCTCATCCTTAATTCTTGTAGATGGAGACTCAGTTCAGCAAGTTCTACCAGTTGGGAAACGGAGGTCAGCTGATCTTCGAGAGGGATCTGGATTCACTGTCGGAGTTACTGGGACGCCCATATCCGGAGTTTCTTGGAGCTCAACTTCCAGGACCGCCAGGAGGAGACTTACAGTGGCTAGTCGCCGCAGATCTTAGAGGAAGCATCGAAGCACCAACTTCCGGGAGAATTCAGTTCTCCGTGAGAGAGAACAACTAGCTAGATGGATTAGCCAGGGCAATGCATGAAGCTCTCACACGTCTATGTGCCCTCAGCGTCAACAAGATCCAAGGAACCCGTTTTGCCCACTATGCAAGACGTGACTTCATGGGAATGCCGATGGAGATGCCAAGTCACCCAGAGTTGAGGCGTCAAGTGGAGAATCTTGACTTCTTGCTTCACGACAGACAGCAGGAACTGGACAATGCCAGAGAGTTAGCCAACCAGAACCGTGCCATTGCCGACCAGAAGGCCCAGACTTTCGCACTGCTCATCCAGGATCGCCAGTCTCTTTGCCGCCAGCGTGCAAAGAAGGGTCACACCATCGCCCGTCTTTGCAAGAAGGTGGCCGACCTCGAGAAGTCCGTCAAGGAGCAGGAAGCTCAGCTTGCAGCCAAGGAAGAAGAAGATGAGGGTGAAGACATCCAGGGAGACATGGATTCTTACCTCAGCAACGATGATGACTTTCTGGAGGAGGATGTTGTGGACTTCTACACTGATGATATGGACTCCAACTTCATCGACGATGAGTAGATGCACTAGAGCACTATCGTAGCATGAGTTGTATCGGTCCCACTGTATCGTAGCTGACAGAATGGTTCTTCAAACCATCTGTTTCCCTTTGATTGTTGTGGTGTGTGTTGTATCATGTGCTTGCTTGCATGAATGAAAATGAAGTTAGTTGAAAAACCTGAGTCTAACTCAAAGTTTTAGCTTTGAAAACCCCAAAACCATCACCATGAACCTTAGAATTTCCCTCTTACCCCTATATCTATCTCAATATTCAGATGACTCGTGGAAACCAAGGAGGGAGCAGCTCGTCGCAAGATCCCATGCTGCAGATCTTGCAGAATCTTATTGCAGACCGTGAAGCAAGTAGGGCAGAGCGCCAAGCCAACTTAGCAACATTGCAGCAGATCGCCCAAATGGCTCTCGGCAACCAAGGGCATGGAAATCATGATCACTAGGGATCCAAACTCAAAAAAATTAAGAAAACCAATCCCCCAATCTTCAGCCAATCTGAAAAACCCGTTAGATGTGGATGACTAGTTACAGACAATGGAAAACAACTTAGAAGTTGCAAGAGTTGATGAAAATGAGAAAGTTCTCTTCGCCACCCACTACCTAGCAGGAGATGCAAGAGCTTGGTGGAATAGTATCCGCAATATGAACCATGGTCAAGTGATGACATGGGAAGCATTCAAAGTCAAGTTCAGCCGCACCCACGTGCCGCAAGGTCTAGTCAACAGGATGAGAGATGAATTCCGCGAATTGAAGCAAGGAAGAATGACTATGGTGGAGTACCGTGATAGATTCCTGTCACTTGCTAGATATGCACCTGATGAGATCAACACGGAGGCCAAGAAGAAGGAGAGATT
The DNA here is from genome assembly GCA_023614405.1 of Avena insularis. Lineage (NCBI taxonomy): Eukaryota > Viridiplantae > Streptophyta > Magnoliopsida > Poales > Poaceae > Avena > Avena insularis. The sequence goes on along the minus strand of CM042692.1, from coordinate 348,857,186 downwards.
CCCGAACGGACTGCATGATGAGATGCAGACTATCCTCGTCAACATCCGTTTCGAGGATCTCGAAGAACTAGTCGACTCTGCCATTCAGATGGAAGGGAAGATTAACAGGCAAACGACAACCGCAAGCGTCACATGATGCAGCAATCTGGATGCAGCAGTCACCAGAAGTTCCGTCCCAACCCTTCACCAGGATATGCACCAAGGAACAACCGACCCCCAACGTCTCGCCCAAGCTACCCCAACCGTAGCGGAGGCAATATGAAGTACGGAGGAAACAATCACAACTCCCGTAATGCCAACAATTTCAACCGTGCACCTCCCAAGAACACCAGCAACAACAACAACACTGCACCCCGAACTGGCAGCAATGCTGTACCTGTCGCAGTCAAGGACAAGTCCCAGATCACTTGTTTCGAGTGTGGAGTGAAGGGTCACTATTCCAATGACTGTCCTAAGAAGACTGCAGCCAATGCCAATGTGAGTGCCCCAGCTCAGCAGCAGCGTCGTGTTCAACCAGGAAGAAGATTTGCCCCAGGGAACCCTCACAACCGCAACAGCCGTCTCTTCCACATGAATGCAGAAGAAGCCCAAGAAGCGCCAGATGTAGTGCTGGGTATGTTTTCTGTCAACTCAGTTCTAGCAAGAGTATTGTTTGATTCGGGAGCATCGCATTCATTTGTCACCGAAAAATTTGCATGCACTAATAAGATTCACCCAACGAACCTGAAGCATGTCATGATAGTTCAAATCCTCGGTTCAACAACCAAAGCTAGAAAAATTTGCAAAGTTGTGCCTATCAGAATACATGGGACAGATTTTTATGCCAACCTAATTGTACTTGGAACCAAAGGATTGGAAGTAGTACTAGATATGGACTAGATGGCAAGGCATAAAGGACTGATAGACTGTGCTAAGAAAGCCATCACCATGACCAGTAGTTCGAGTAATGAGAGCATATCTCTGAAACCTTACCCCGTCAATTCAAGTGCAACAAGAGTGTAGCCCTGCCCACCATAGACCAAGTCAGAGTAGTCTATGAATACCCCGACGTATTCCCAGATGAATTGCCAGGTATGCCCCTGGATAGGGATATTGAGTTCATTATCGAACTAATCCCCGGAACCGGACCCATAGCCTAGAGACCCTATAGCATGAACCCCTCAGAGTTAGTGGAACTGAAGAAGCAGTTGGATGCCATGTTAGAGAAAGGCTTGATTCAACCAAGCGCATCGCCATGGCGATCACCAGTGTTATTCGTCAACAAGAAAGATGGAGGCAACCGTCTATGCACAGATTACAGAAAGTTGAATGACGTCACCATCAAGAACAAGTACCCCTTGCCAAAGATAGAGGATCTATTTGATCAATTGACTGGAGCCCAGGTTTTCTCAAAGATTGATCTTAGGACTGGTTATCACCAACTTAAGATTCGTGCAACGGATATTCCGAAGACCGCCTTTACTACTCGCTATGGTTTATACGAGTATACGGTTATGTCTTTTGGATTAACCAATGCCCATGCTTATTTCATGAATCTCATGAATAAGATCTTTATGAATTTCCTAGATAAGTTTGTAGTTGTGTTTATCGACGACATCCTTATCTGCTCCAAGTCAGAAGAAGAGCATGAGCAACATCTGAGAGTTATCCTAGAAACCCTAAGAGAGCATCAGTTATATGCCAAGTTCAGCAAGTGTGAGTTCTGGCTGAAAGAAGTAGGATTCCTAGGACATATTGTGTCTGTTGGAGGAGTCTCTGTTGATCCCGCCAAGATCAAAGATGTCGAAGAATGGGAAGCCCCAACCACTCAAACCCAAGTTCGTGCATTTCTCGGATTAGCGGGATACTACTGCAAGTTCGTAGAAGGATTCTCGAGTATCGCCAGACCCATGACCCAATTGTTGAAGAAGGACAAGAAGTTTGAATGGACAGACAAGTGTGAAGCCAGTTTTCAGGAGCTAAAGAAGAGATTGATATCAGCCCTAATATTGGTCATGCCAGACATCAAGAAGCCATTTTATGTGTATTGTGACGCATCCAAGATTGGTCTAGGATGTGTATTGATGCAAGAAGGCAAACTCATTGCGTATCTGTCGCGACAACTAAAGCAGCATGAGCAGAACTATCCGACCCATGATCTTGAGCTAGCAGCTGTGGTTCTAGCGTTGAAGACATGGCATCATTATCTGATGGGTAATCGCTATGAGATTTACTCAGATCACAAGAGCTTAAAATATATCTTCACTCAGAAGGAGCTGAATATGAGACAAAGGAGATGGATAGAGTTAATCAAGGATTATGACCTTGACATTCACTATCACCCCAGCAAAGCCAATGTGGTAGCGGATGCTCTTAGCCGATTGTCGTGTAGACTAAACACCATGATCAAGGAGAAGCAACCAAGTTTGTATGAAGAGTTGGAGCAGTTCATGACTGAATTAGTTAGCAAAGGATTCTTAGCTAACATTGAACTTCAACCCACTTTGATTAGCCAGCCCAGAAGAGAAATGAAAGTATCGACGGAATAAAACGTCGTATTGGTACAGGAAAGGTACATGCATGCACTAAAGACGAAGAAGGAGTACTGTGGTACAAGGGACGTATCTGTGTGTCAGCAGATTCGGAGGTGAAGCAAGTTATCATGAAGGAAGCTCATGATACACTTTATTCTATCCTCCCCGGAGGAACAAAGATGTATCAGGATTTGAAAGAGCAATTTTGGTGGCACAAGATGAAGAAAGAAATCGAAAGCTACATCGCCAAGTGTGACATCTATCAAAGAGTCAAAGCAGAGCATCAGAGACCTGCAGGACTATTGCAACCATTACAAATTCCGGAATGGAAATGGGATTCCGTCGTAGACTTTATCACCGGTTTGCCTACTTCTAGTAGGGGAAATGACTCAATCTGGGTCATAGTTGATAGACTGTCCAAGGTAGCTCACTTCATACCTATCAAGACTACCTACCAGAGTGCGAAGCTAGCAGAGATGTATATTGCTAGGATTGTCAGTCTGCATGGAACCCCCAAGACCATCGTATCAGATCGAGGAACCCAGTTTACCTCAAGATTTTGGCAGAAAGTTCAAGAAGGATTAGGAACCAAGTTGAACTTCAGTACCGCTTATCACCCGCAAACTGATGGACAGACTGAGAGAGTCAACCAGATCCTAGAAGATATGCTTAGAGCTTGTGGTTGGAATACGGATCAAAATGGGAAGACTGCCTGCCTTTCGTAGAGTTCTCATATAACAACAGTTATCAAGCTAGTTTGCAGATGGCACCCTTTGAATTCCTATACGGAAGAAAGTGTCGTACCCCTTTGAATTGGTCGCAAGTAGGAGAGAGTCAGATCTTTGGACCCGACATTCTCCGGGAAGCAGAAGAGAAAGTTCACAAAGTCCGTGAGCACCTCAAGACCGCTCAATCTAGACAGAAGAGTTATGCTGACAACAGAAGGAGAGACCTGACTTTAAATGTTGGAGATTTTGTATATCTCAAGGTTTCACCATTGAAGGTAACTCAACGTTTTAGTCTGAAGGGAAAGTTAGCCCCCAGATATATCGGACCTTTCAAGATTCTGAACCATCGAGGAGAAGTATCGTATCAGCTGGAACTGCCTGAAGAGATGTCAGCCATCCACAATGTGTTCCATATCTCGTTACTTCGCAAATGCTTGGAAGTGCCCGAGAAGACTGAAGTTTTCAAGAACATCGATCACAGAGCTGTAGAAATCAACAATGACCTGACCTATCGGGAAGTTTCCATCCGTATCTTAGAAGAAGCCTACAGAACCACCAGAACCAGGAGCATCAAGTTTCTCAAGATTCAGTGGAGCAACCATACCGAGGAGGAAGCCACTTGGGAGCGCGAAGATTACATTAGGACAGAGTTCCCAGATCTCTTTAGTTCCTAGTTTTCTTTGTAAATCTCGGGGCGAGATTTTGTTTAAGGGGGGAAGGTTTGTAACATCCCAAAACTTTAATCCAAGCTTAACAAGATCCAAATCATCAAAAATAGGGTTAACAAAAACTTTTCCAAAGTAAAAATGAAAGCATTCATGTGTATGAGCATTTAAATTAGGATTTGATTTGAATTGCCATGGTTCTGTGATTCCGTGCTTGTAAAATGTTTCTTAGGTGATATAAACATCATCTACATCTTTCCCAAACTTTTCCCAAAGAAGAACAACTCAAAATGAATAATTGAAGTGAATGGTCATTTTGGCCAAATTAACTATCATGCCTACTTTGGCCATTCCTAGTACTCAAAACTTAACATAAACATGTGTGGATCTTTACACCCCTTGATAGTACACATAATGAGGTACCAAGGCCCACTTTGTGATCTGCTAAAATCTTTCAAATGCTAATTTTAAATGACAGTTTCAAATTGAATCTAATTCATATGGGAAGATCCCACTATTTCAAAAACCACTCAAACAAGCTCAATTTTCAAAACCCAAGCAACCACAGAGTCTCAAGCTTGTGCCTACCAAACCCACCAAAAATCTTTTCAAAATTCAAAAGTTTATTTCTTGCGGCCATTTAATCAAACACTTGGCAGGCAGGGTTAAACTCTAAACCATAGCTCACTGTTTTGAACAGGGTTCTGCCCCCATTTGATCTCCATTTAATCCTTTGGTCCCCTCTTGATCTAACCATGCCATTATCACCCCTCCCCCTTGTCCCTAGCCACAGTGCCGAGCCACCCCGAGCACTAGCTCGCCGGCCGACCATGCACTTGCCCCAGTAGACCACCTCCCTCTCTCTCGCCATGTCTAGGAGGTAGCCAGGACCACCCCACCACCTCTGTCCCTTCTGAGCCAAGCCCCGAAGGGACCATCGAGGAGAGCCAGCTGCCATGCCGAGACGCCAGAGCGCCAGACCAAGACGCTGCAGCACAAGCCGCCGCTCGACCGCAGCCCGCGCCCACCGCTCTGCCACGACCCAGGGAACACGACAGACATGCCCGTTCGCCGCCCAACCCACCACAGCCACCGCTCGCCGTGGACACCACCGCCTCTGCCGCTCAGAGCGCCAGGTGCCCCCGACCGCATACCACCGCCCCTATGCCCGCATTGAGTTCCTAGAGCACCGCCGGGAGACCGCTGATGCGCTCGACTTTCAACGTAGAGCTTGTTGGGAACCCCAAGAGGAAGGTACGATGAGCACAACAGTAAGTTTTCCCTCGGTTATGAAACCAAGGTTTAGTCGAACCAGTAGGAGCAAGGAAACAGCCCAAAGGTGTTACTAACTGAGCTTTGGCAGGACGCACTACCGGTGCTAGTAGCAACGCGGAGACCTGCACAACACAACCATAGAACTTTGTCCCCAACTTGCGATGAGGTTGTCAATCTCACCGTCTTTTGCGGAAAACAAAGGATTAAACGTATCGAATGGAAAGAAGTAATAGTTTGTAGAAAGTAAACACATAGATTGTATGTAAAGTAAAAGGACCGGGATCCATAGTTCACTAGAGGTGGCTCTCCTTAGATAGATAACATGCTGGGTGAACAAATTACAGCGGGGCAATTGACAAACACAGAGAAAGCAATACATGCATATACTAATCATCTTGACTCCTCTGGGACTTGATTGGGCATTACAACATAATACATAGACCGCCATCCAACTGCATCTATGACTAATAATCCACCTTCAGGTTATCATCCGAACCCCCTCCAGTATTAAGTTGCAAGCAATAGATTATTGCTTTCTGAATCATGTAAAGTAAACAATACGATTGTTCTATGAATAAAGGATTGTTGTTTTCTCCTAGTAGCAACAACACATCTAGTACCTTAGAGATTTCATGTCACTTCCCAGTTACCAGAGGCATGAACCCACTATCGAGCATAAATACTAACTCTTGGAGTTGCTAGCATCTACTTGGCCAAGATAGCTACTAACAACGGAAAGCATGCAAGATTACAAATAACAAAGACATGGTAGAATCAATAATCAATCTGAAATAGCATCTCAATATCCATCGGATCCCCGCAAACACAACATGTATGAATTACAAATAGATGATCTTGATCATGAACAGAGCTCACAAGATCTAAACATGAAAGCACAAAGGAGGAGAAACCAGCCATCTAGCTACTACATGGATCCGTAGTCCAAGGATGAACTACTCACGCATCACACCGGAGGCTTGCATGGTGATGAAGAAGGCCTCCAGGGTGAATTCCCCTCTCTGGCAGGGTGCTGGGAAGAGCTTCAGATCCCTCCCGATCTAGGGATGGAGATGATGGTGGCTACAAACTCTTTCGTGGATTTTTGATCGGGTCCTTAGGGTTTTCGTCTCGAGGGCAACTTATAGGCGGAAGGAGAGGCCGAGGGGGTGCTGGGAGCGGACACACCACCCCCTGGCGCGTGCCAGGCCTGGCCGTGCGGCCAGGTGGTGTGGTGGCTCCCTGGCCCTTCTCCGTCTCGTATTATGGCACTTGATCCCTTCCGGAAAAATTGGCACTTTGGCTTTTATCCCGTCCAATTCTGAGAATATTCATTTTCTGACTTTCCTGGAACCAAAAACAGCGTAAAAGGTGTAGTCGCACTGTGGCTCTTGTTAATAGGTTAGTCCAAGAAATCAAATGAAAAGTACATCCAAAGTTGGAACAAAACACAAGAAAGTGGATAAAACCAAGCATGGAACATCAAAAATTATAGATACATTTGCAAGAAATCTCATGTCCCTTGTATACGAGGGTCGCTCCTCATGCTACTCAAGTTTAGTCACCAGCAAGTTCTTGTCATCGTAAGTACATGTGTATCATTGAGAACCGCCAACGGGGTACCCCTTGCCCGATGATACGGAAGAATCCCCATATCAAAATGACAAGGCAAGCAGACAACAAGCATCTCAGCATTCTTCTTATTTACCATGGGAATATGGTGCTTTTTTTCTCTCTTTCCTCTTTTCATAGTATCTCCTTTTTTTCTCTTTTTTTTCTCAATATAGGACTCTTTTTTTATAAGAAGAATGCTTCATAGACAGCTCATTATGGTTACGCTGCAGGTTTCCACAAAGTCAGAATGGATTAGACCAATGCCTCGAAGCTTTCTCTAACACATATACATAACTCCATGGACTTACAAGCTCCCTTTAATTTCACAATCGACATCCATATACAAAAGAGCATGATATCAACTAGGTACAAGTACCAAGTGCAATGTTGAAAGCGTTCCCCATGAAAGCATGGTTCTGCTAATTCCCAACAAATAAGTGCAAGCATATACAACATATAAGACACAATGGTTCAAGTTTATTAAAGGCAAGTAAAGTAAAGTGTGCCTTCAAGTTCGTGAGAGCTTTAATCACTAGTTTTCTCATAACAAGTGGAAGGTAAACAAAAGCATGAATATACTTGGAATAGCATAAGCTAGTAGGTAGGTATGGTGGACTCTTTGGAATAACTTGGTTTAGGGAGTTGGATGCATGAGTGGAACTCATACTTGGTTGTGGAGGCTAGCAAAAGACTGGGAGCGACAAACTAAGAGAGCAATAATGGCCATAATCATGCAGAGCGACAAAACATCATTGATCAAAGCATAAAGTGATACTACAAGTTGAAAAATAAAGGATCATAAAGGCTATGGTGACTTGTGATAGTCATAACATGCTGTGAGCATGTGCCAAGTCAACCCAAATAAAGCATCAAAGGAGAATACCACTATACTATGCTTTAATATGCTAAAACAACGCATGATTCATCCAAGGCACATTAAGCAATCTCAATTGTTTATAACAAGTCATGCTACAGCAAATAATACTAAGCATAAATCCAAAACAATATCAAGCATGGCATGACAAAGCATAGTCCATAGTCAAAAACAAGCTCTTTTTACCACTTAAGTATGAAGTTTCCTACTCTTTTCCAAACCAAACCAAACTATTTGCAAACCAAAGTATGAAAGAGGGGGTCCAACCAACTTATTCAGAAAACTAAGCAAACCAAGCAAACTAAAAACCAAAACAAAAACAAAAAAGAAGACGCTCCAAGAAAAACACAACTGTGCATGAAACAATAAAAATGAAGCGTTTGGAAGAAACCTGGAATTTTTATTGATGAAGAAGGGGGATGCCTTGGGCATCCCCAAGCTTTGACGCTTGTACTTCTTGGATGTTTCTTGGGGTGACACGCGTGGCATCCCCAAGCTTTGAGCTTTAGTCCATCCTTTATCTCATTACTCATTCCTTCCATACACCTGAAAATTTTTCCTTCATACAAAACATCACACAATCTCATTAGCAACATTAGTGTACTTAAGATAAATAAGTCTCAAGGTTCAGTTCTAACACCAAATAAACTTCCATTAGAACACTAGCTACTGTAGCACTTCCCTCAAAAAGCTCAGTTCCCCAAAGGAACTCAATAAGGAACTAACAAGAAGCAAATGCAGAAAATGGCAGAAATCTGTCAAAACAGACCAGCAGGTAAAGACGAATTTTTTCGAAGCCCTTATGTTGCTCAAATCAAAAAGTGTTGAACTAACGAAAGTTATATAACAACCTGGGGCAGAAGCATACAAAATTACAGATAAATCCAACATAGAGAGCTCTCTCAGGAATTTTTACGGTGAAGCACAAAAATCTGTTTCGGGACAGCAACTTTCCCAATCATTACTTCTCTCTCATTAGAGGTTACTCTTGGCACAAAAAGCAAATAAAAAGGATAAGGAGAGGTTATTACAGAGGTAATAACTTCCAAGACTCATATAAAACTCTTGGGTTATCTCCCAACAAGTACTTTTGTTTGACGCCTTTAAGTTAGGCATAAGAAGCAAAGAAAGAATCAAGTGTTCTCAAATGAAGAAGCATTAAGACCAAATTTTGTTTTCATAGGAGAAGCAAAAGAAATATTTTCTCTATTTTTAGGGAAGTGTTCTATACCTTTCTTGAGTGGGAGTTGATATTTAATGGTGCCTTCTTTCATATCAATGATGGCACCAACAGTTCTAAGAAAAGGTCTTTCCAAAGTAATAGGACAAGAAGCATTGTATTCAACATCCAAAACATAGAAATCAACGGGGACATAGGAATCGTTAACCATAATAAGAACATCATTAAGACTCCCCATGAGTTTCTTTTTAGCATTAGCATCAAGTGGGACATTCAAATAACAATCTTCAAGAGGAGGCAAATCAAGCATATCATAAATCCTTCTAGGCATAATAGAAACACTACTATCAAGATCACACAAAGTTTTGAAATCAAAGTCATTCACTTTCATATTAATGATGGGTTCCCAACCATCTTCTTGTTTTATAGGAATAGAAGATTTATGTTTCATCTTTTCTTCCTTAATCTTTATGAGAGCATCGGTAATGTGTTTTGTAAAAGCCATGTTCATAGCACTAGCATTAGGACTTTTCGCAAGATTTTGTAGGAACTTAATAACTTCAGAGATGTTGCAACCATCAAGATCAAAATCAACTTTATCATCTAAAGTAGTATAACTATTGCTAGCCTCAACACTAGTGGTGGTAATAGTAGAAACACTAATGTTTCTAGCAATTTCATCTTCTCTTTCCCACTTAGCCTGTAATTCAGGTAATAGTCTAACATTTTCATCAAATCTTACTTGTATGGCATTAGTAGCTGCAAAGGAATTCTCATTAGTTCCAGGTTTAGCAGCCATTTTATTAATCAATGAGGATTGAGCTTCAGACAAAGATGATATATTTCTTTCAGCATTAGAGAGTTTCAATTGTAAACTAGGAATTTCCCTATTTAGACTCTCAAGTTGATGGCTAATGTTCTTCAAAATGATAGATTGTTCCTCCATAGTTTTAGTAAATAGTTTATTTTGCTCATATTGCATTTGCATGAAGTTTTTAGTGGCTCTTTCAACTTCTAAAATTCTTCCTTCACTAGGTAATTCAGGTTTACCATTATAGCCATAAGTATTACTAGGAGGGTAGGCCCTATAATTGTTGTTACCAAAATTGTTCCTATTAGCATTATTACCATAAGCATTGTTGCCAAAGTTGTTATTTCTTGTGAAGTTCAGATCAACTTGCTCTTCTTGAGCAACCAAAGAGGCTAAAGGAACATTATTTGGATCAATATGGGTTTTCCCATTAACAAGCATAGACATAATCATATCAATCTTATCACTGAAGGAGGAGGTTTCCTCAACAGAATTTACCTTCTTACCTTGTGGAGCTCTCTCAGTATGCCATTCAGAATAATTAACCATCATATTGTCCAGAAGTTTTGTTGCAGCACCCAAAGTGATGGTCATAAAGGTACCTCCAACAGCTGAATCCAATAGGTTCCTTGAAGAATAGTTCAATCCTGCATAAAAAGTTTGGATGATCATCCAAGCAGTCAGTCCATGAGTGGGACAATTCTTTACCAAAGATTTCAATCTTTCTCAAGCTTGAGCAACATGCTCATTATCAAGTTGTTTAAACTTCATTATTTCACTTCTCATAGATATAATCTTAGCAGGAGGGTAGTATTTTCCAATAAAAGCATCTTTGCACTTAGTCCAAGAATCAATACTATTCCTAGTTAAGGAATTCAACCATTCTTTAGCTTTTCCTCTCAAAGAGAAAGGAAACAATTTCAGCTTAATAATATCACCATCTATATCCCTATGCTTTTGCATCTCACAAAGTTCAACAAAGTTATTCAGATGGGAAGCAGCATCTTCATTACCAATACCAGAAAATTGTTCTCTCATAACAAGATTGAGAAAAGAAGGTTTTATCTCAAAGAAAGTGTTTTCAGCCACAGGTGGAGCAATAGGTGTGCTCATAAAATCATTGTTGTTGGTGCTAGTGAAGTCACACAACTTAGTGTTTTCAAGAGTAGTCATTTTTTTGTGTTTTCAAATAAGAAAGCAAACAAGTAGAACTAATTTTTTTGTGTTTTTGAAGAACAAAACAAGCAAACAAAGCAAAAAGAAAACTAAGCAAAACAAAAACAACAAAGTAAAGAGATTGGTTATGAGGGACTCCCCTTGTGAAGATGTCCTTGACTCCCAAGCAGTTGCAGAAAATCTTGATGCGCTCGACTTTGAACGTAGAGCTCGTTGGGAACCCCAAGAGGAAGGTACGATGAGCACAACAGTAAGTTTTCCCTCAGTTATGAAACCAAGGTTTAATGGAACCAGTAGGAGCAAGGAAACACCCCAAAGGTGTTACTAGCTGAGCTTTGGAAGGGCGCACTACCGGTGCTAGTAGCAACATGGAGACCTGCACAACACAACCACAGAACTTTATCCCCAACTTGCGATGAGGTTGTCAATCTCACCATGTTTTGCGGAAAACAAAGGATTAAACGTATCGAATGGAAAGAAGTAATAGTTTCCAGAAAGTAAACACAAAGCAGTAAAAGATTGTAGATTGTATGTAAAGTAAAAGGACCGGGATCCATAGTTCACTAGAGGTGGCTCTCCTTAGATAGATAACATGTTGGGTGAACAATTACAGCGGGACAATTGACAAACACCGAGAAAGCAATACATGCATATACTAATCATCTTGACTCCTCTGAGACTTGATTGAGCATTACAACATAATACATAGACCGTCATCCAACTGCATCTATGACTAATAATCCACCTTCAGGTTATCATCCGAACCCCCTCCAGTATTAAGTTGCAAGCAACAGATTATTGCTTTACGAACTACGTGTAAAGTAAACAATGCGATTGTTCTATGAACAAAGGATTGTTGTTTTCTCCCTAGTAGCAACAGCACATCTAGTACCTTAGAGATTTCTGTCACTTCCCCAGATTACCAGAGGCGTGAACCCACTATCGAGCATAAATACTAACTCTTGGAGTTGCTAGCATCTACTTGACCAAGATAGCTACTAACAACGGAAAGCATGCAAGATCACAAATAACAAAGACATGATAGAATCAATAATCAATCTAAAATAGCATCTCAATATCCATCGGATCCCTGCAAACACAACATGTATGAATTACAAATAGATGATCTTGATCATGAACGGAGCTCACAAGATCTAAACATGGAAGCACAAAGGAGGAGAAACCAGCCATCTAGCTACTACATGGATTCATAGTCCTAGGATGAACTACTCATGCATCACACCGGAGGCTTGCATGGTGATGAAGAAGGCCTCCAGGGTGAATTCCCCTCTCCGGCAGGGTGCCGGGAAGAGCTTTAGATCCCTCCCGATCTAGGGATGGAGATGGCGGCGGCTACAGACTCTTTTGTGGATTTTTGATCGGGTCCTTAGGGTTTTCGTCCCGAGGGCAACTTATAGGCGGAAGGAGAGGCCGAGGGGGTGCCGAGAGCGGCCACACCACCCCCTGGCGCGGGCTAGGACTGGCCGCATGGCCGGGTGGTGTGGTGGCTCCCTGGCCCTTCTCCGTCTCGTATTCTGGCACTTGATCCCTTCCGGAAAAATAGGCACTTTGGTTTTGTCCCGTCCAATTCCGAGAATATTCATTTTCTGACTTTCCTGGAACCAAAAACAGCAGAAAACAGGCAGCTGGCACTGTGGCTCTTGTTAATATGTCAGTCCAAGAAATCATATGAAAAGTACATCCAAAGTTGGAACAAAACACAAGAAAGTGGATAAAACCAAGCATGGAACATCAAAAATTATAGATACATTTGCAATGTATCAACCGCCTATCGATCGCCACCCTCAGCCATGTCGCTAGCCGCCTGTAGCCATGTTTCCACCGTCGCCTGCCCATCCCTCTCGGTCTCGCCGTCGAGCCTATAAAAGGAGGGCACCCCCAGCCATTTGAAGCACACCACTCCACTCCCCTCACCACCGACTGCTTCCCACCTCTAGTCGGGAGCATGAGCACCTTTCGCCGGAATTTGGTCGGAGTAGCCCGCAACAGAGGAGGAAGGGGCGCCGCTGATTGCGACCACCCCCGGAGCTGCCTTGACCGTCCTTGAGCTCGCCGTCGACCACCAGTCCGTTTGCCCACCTCGCCGTCGTCGCTGGAGCCCTGACGATAGTACCGACCAAGTCTACGAGGAGGAGGAGTTCTACCAAGAAGAAGAAGAAGAAAACTTCAACCACTACACCAACCAAGGCAATCCACCATTAGCAATGCAAGCTAACACTTGCAAGTATAATGCTTAGCAAGCTAGGATTAAACTAGATGGTTTAGCAAGATGCTATAGGCATGCTTGAGTCATATCACTTTGAATATTAGTTACCCTAAGTTTAATTCACAAGCTTTACTTTCTTTACTTTACCCCAAGTTCTCTACTTGTTGAAGGTAGTATAAGGAGTATAAAACTTGACCTATTTTAGAACCCTTTAGATGCCATTCTAGGGCATGAGATTGAACCCATCATTTCCACCTTAGTGAACACTCTTAACTTAATAGTTTAGAGTAGATAAAAACTGGAGTCACTATAGATGGGAGCACTTGGTGAAAATGAATTATGAAAACCTTGGAATGATGAGTCACTCTATTGATATGTTTTGACATGTGTTGAGAAACACAAATGGTTTAGGATGATGAAAATGTGGAGGCATGAGCCTTAACCCTTTTATAAAACTGATGGTTGGATTCAGATGCGATACCATTCCAAATTTACCGTACAACCACACTACCTAAATTGGGTAAGGCTTAGCTGGAAATTTATATGCATTAGTATTAGTTCCCTCGTGGGAGAGGTTTGAGCTGAGGCTACCTCTCAATGTTGTCCACCTATGCAAAGGTCAAGATGACTGATGGTCATGGTTGGGAGGCCATGCTCATAGGAGAGGTGCTTATACTAGGGTGTGTAAAGGAAAGTTATGTTTGATTATCTGCATACTAAGTATGATGATTCAGGGTTATCCACATGATGTATCGAATCTTGTGGTGAAAGTGTACCACCTCTACAGTGTCAAACTATTGAATAGCCACGTCATGGTTATGGGCCAGTTGGAATAGCCATACTGTTTCGTTGTCAGATGTTTTCCAAATAACTTGAAATGAATGATGAATCTTGACTTGACCACAACAGGGTTGTGTTTATGACACTAGCTTCCCAACTTAAGTGATTCTAGAACTTTATTTTATCTTTCTTTGCTTTAGAACTCAGCTTAGGTTTCAAACTTAACTTTATAATTAAACCTAGATTTAGCACTTTGACTTAGAACTATATTACTTGTTAGAGGTAGTTTGCGAGTACTTAAAGAGTACTCATGGATTTTGTCCCTGGCTATTCTCATGGCCAGACTATGAAGGAGACTATCAAGATGATGGCCAATAGGACGGCTATGATAACTAGGACTATCTGCCTTCGTCAGCATTGCTTGTGCCCCTGAAGATGGACCCCACCGCTACGCTTATCTTTTAATTCCGTTGCTTGTTGTATTAAGACTGGATCATGAGATCCTTATTTGTGTAAGACCTTATGTATGGTTTGTAATGGATGATGTACTGTGATATCCAATCCGTTATGTCTCGCAAAAATGGTAATGCTGGGATCGCGAGGTATGGCATAACGGGAATCTAGGATTAAAAATCCGGGTGTTGACAGAACCAATACTAATGCATATAAACTTCCGGCTAAGCCTTACCCAATTCATGTATTGTGGTTGTATGGTAAAATTGGAATGGTATCGCATCCGAACCCAACCATCAGTTTTTACAAAGGGCTAAGGCTCATGCCTCAACATTTTCATCATCATAAACCATTTGTGTTTCTCAACACATGTCAAAACATCTCAGTAGAATGACTCATCATTCCAAGGTTTTCATAAGCATTTTTACCAAGTATTCCTAGCTAGAGTAATCAAGTTTTTGGTTTAGCTCTAACCACTAAGTTAAGAGTGTTCACTAAGGTGGGGTGCTAATATCAATCTCATGCCATAGAATGACATCTAGTATAGGCCAAGTTTTATACTCTTTATGCTATCTAAACTACTTTCTAAAATCTCGCAAAGCATTACTAGAAGTAAGGAAACATTGATAGAGCAAAAGGTAAAACTTGTAAGTAAAACTTGGGATGGGTATAAGTCAAGAGGTTTAACCAAAGCATGCCTAATGCATCTTGCTTAGGTTATCTTGTATAATTCTAGCTTGCTAACGATAACTTGCAAGTGTTAGCTTGCCAGTAATAGCTTGCCTTGATTGGTGCAGTGGTTGAAATTCTCCTCGTCTTCTTCGGGGTAGAACTCCTCCTCCTCGTAGACTTGGTCGGTACTATCGTCTATAAATACATACGGTATACACAATCACCAAACAATACTTAACTAGTCTATTTAGCACACTAAGGCACACACTTGATGATCTAGTATCATCACAAGATTTAAATAACTAGTTTTATTTATTTTATTTGAGAAAAGTAATTTCTACTCATTGAAATTAATTAAGATTTAATATTATCCAATTGGGATCATGTGGACACATGTCATCACCACATATTCTAATACATGGGAATGTGATTTAAATGTTTGATCATATTTCACTATGTTTAAGTTTATTATTTAAATGATTTAAAGTGACTAGAAATGCCTATATAGAATTATTTTGGTACTAGTCCAAAGTCACTGCATGCAAACATAATTATTATTACATATTCAGATAGGTATTATCAAATGTGATTTTTGAGAGTTGGAATCAACTCAAAAGCTATTATGGTTGATTTTTGAAAAATGTTTGAATGTAGAAAAGTCTATGTTTTGTTATTTTTGCTATATGTGATCTCTAACTCCAATTGATTTAAATCCAACGGGCTTGGGTAGATATTTTAATTATCTTTCCAACAAAATTTGAATCATGCATTTTGGTTAAGTGGATGTCTCTAAAATAATTTTTAAACTAGTGGACAGAATCTAGTTTAAGTCTAATTAGAAAAAACATTCATTTGAATTTTAGGGCCAGCGCGAGAAACTAAATGGGCCGGCCCAGTGGCGCTCCACGACGTAGAGGGTGACTAATAGGCTGGTCCTGCATGTTAGTGGCACTTAAAACCCGAAACGGTATGGGGTAATCTGGGCGCTACGATTAGAATAGGGATCAACGGCTGTGGTTCAGCGTCAATGACGAACAGGTCACCGGCGAGAACAAACCCTAGCGGCTCGGTGGGGGTCGATTGCGGGCTTACCAGGGCTCCAGCTAACGTGGCGATGGGGGAGATCGAACTGGTGGACGACGGCGGTGCTAGGCGTGGTCATGGCGGCTCCTAGGGTGGTCGCAATCAGCGGGGCCCTTCTCCTCGAGTAGCGGCCAGCTCTGGTAGAATTCCAGCGATGGCGGGCTCGATTGGCTCTGGGGAGTGATGGATCGGTGTTGATGTAGAGCTCGTTGGGAATCCCAAGAGGAAGGTATGATGAGCACAGCAGCAAGTTTCCCTCAGTTATGAAACCAAGGTTTAATCGAACCAGTAGGAGCAAGGAAACACCCCAAAGGTGTTGCTAGCAGAGCCTTGGCAGGGCGCACTACCGGTGCTAGTAGCAACGTGGAGACCTGCACAACACAACCACAGAACTTTGTCCCCAACTTGCGATGAGGTTGTCAATATCACTGTGTTTTGCTGAAAACAAAGGATTAAACGTATCGAATGGAAGGAAGTGATGGTTTGCAGAAAGTAAACACAAAGCAGTAAACAGTTTGTAGATTGTATGTAAAGAAAAGGACCGGGATCCATAGTTCACTAGAGGTGGCTCTCCTTAAGATAGATAACATGCTGGGTGAACAAATTACAGCGAGGCAATTGACAAACATCGAGAAAGCAATACATGCATATACTAATCATCTTGACTCCTTTCAGACTTGATTGGGCATTACAACATTCTACATAGACCGCCATCCAACTGCATCTATGACTAATAATCCACCTTCAGGTTATCATCCGAACCCCCTCTAGTATTAAGTTGCAAGCAACTGATTATTTCATTACGAATTGCATGTAAAGTAAACAATACGATTGTTCTATGAACAAAGGATTGTTGTTTTCTCCCTAGTAGCAACAGCACATCTAGTACCTTAGAGATTTCTGTCACTTCCCCAGATTACCAGAGGCATGAACCCACTATCGAGCATAAATACAAACTCTTGGAGTTGCTAGCATCTACTTGGCCAAGATAGCTACTAACAACGGAAAGCATGCAAGATCACAAATAACAAAGACATGATAGAATCAATAATCAATCTAAAATAGCATCTCAATATCCATCGGATCCCCGCAAACACAACATGCAGAATTACAAATAGATGATCTTGATCATGAATGGAGCTCACAAGATCTAAACATGAAAGCACAAAGGAGGAGAACCAGCCATCTAGCTACTACATGGATCTGTAGTCCAAAGATGAAGTACTCACGCATCACACCGGAGGCTTGCATGGTGATGAATAAGGCCTCCAGGGTGAATTCCCCTCTCCGGCAGGGTGCTGGGAAGAGCTTCAGATCCCTCCCGATCTAGGGATGGAGATGACGGCGGCTACAGACACTTTCGTGGATTTTTGATCGGGTCCTTAGGGTTTTCGTCCCGAGGGTAATATATAGGCGGAAGGAGAGGCCGAGGGGGTGCCTGGGCTGGCCACACCACCCCCTGGCCGAGCGGCCAGGTGGTGTGGCCACCCTCTAGCCCTTCTCCATCTCATATTCTGGCATCTGATGACTTCCGAAAAATAGGCACTTCGGCTTTTGTCCCGTCCAATTCCGAGAATATTCATTTTCTGACTTTCCTGGAACCAAAAACAGCAGAAAACAGGCAGCTGGCACTATGGCTATTGTTAATAGGTTAGTCCAAGAAATCATATGAAAAGTACTCCAAAGTGTGGAAAAAACACAAGAAAGTGGATAAAACCAAGCATAGAACATCAAAAATTATAGATACATTTAGAATGTATCAACATCCCCAAGCTTAACTCCTGCTCGTCCTCGAGTAGGTAAGTGATAAAAAGAAAGAATAATTTTTGAGGTGACATGCACCATCAAAGACTTGATCAAAGTATTTGTAAAACATTCAAAGCTGGGATCATAGTACTTCAATCATAACATGAAAGACAAAGTTCTAGCAATAAGACAAAGAAACTATGATGCAACATGAAAAGGCACAAACAAAAGATTCATGAATAACAATGCTTTGCAAGACATTTGTTTGTTTCACATAAAGAAAACATAGCATAAT
The DNA here is from genome assembly GCA_023614405.1 of Avena insularis. NCBI lineage: Eukaryota > Viridiplantae > Streptophyta > Magnoliopsida > Poales > Poaceae > Avena > Avena insularis. The sequence continues at coordinate 348,839,097 of CM042692.1, read as the reverse complement.
AGTATTCAGCTTGTCCCTCATAGAGTAGCAAACATAAATGCATAGGACACCTTCAAAGTTCATAAGAGTGACTGGATACAAATAGTTTAAAACAAGCAATATCAAGTTATGCATCAATCAACTAGTCCTGGGACAATGCACATAGAACTAAGAATGGCCACTATGCTCTCAAAGTAGGTGCATAAAGATAGCAGGTGGAGACTCAATATAATGGTGGAAGAAGGGCCTTTATAAAAGGAAGTAGGGATACAAGTCTCATAAAGAGCTTCCAAAAATTATGGTACTTACAGCTTTCAGCTCTCATTGCCCCTATCATAAGCATCTTGAAGTGATTAAAGTTAAAGTGAACAAACTATGGTGGACATGCTTGACAAATTATAAGTTAGGAATCTCATGTCCCTTGTATACGAGGGCCGCTCCTCATGCTACTCAAGTTTAGTCACCGGTAAGTTCTTGTCATCGTAAGTACATGTGTATCATAAAGAACCGCCAACGGGGTACCCCTTGCCCGATGATACGGAAGAATCCCCATATCAAAATGACAAGGCAAGCAGACAACAAGCATCTCAGCAATCTTCTTATTTACCATGGGAATATGGTGCTTTTTTCTCTCTTTCCTCTTTTCATAATCTCTTTTTTTCTTTTTCTCTTTTTTTTCAATATAGGACTCTTTTTTTATAAGAAGAATGCTTCATAGAAAGCTCATTATGGTTACGTTGCAGGTTTCCACCATGTCAAGATGGTTTAGACCAGCGGCCCAGGTATTTCTCTAACACATATACATAACTCCATGGACTTACAAGCTCCCCTTTAATTTCACACCGACGACATCCATAGAAAAAAGAACATGATATCAACTAGGTACAAAGTACCAGTGCAATGTTGAAAGCGTTCCCCATGACAGCATGGTTCTGCTAATTCACAACAAATAAATGCAAGCATATACAACATAGACGACACAATGGTTTAAGTTTATTAAGGGCAAGAAAAGTAAAGTGTGCCATCAAGTTCGTGAGAGCTTTAATCACTAGTTTTCTCATAACAAGTTCAATTTGGAAGGTAAACAAAAGCATGAATATACTTGGAATAGCATAATCTAGTAGGTAGGTATGGTGGACTCTTTGGAATAACTTTGTTTAGGGAGTTGGATGCATGAGTGGAACTCATACTTGGTTGTGGAGGCTAGCAAAAGACTGGGAGCGACAAACTAAGAGAGCAATAATGGCCATAATCATGCAGAGCGACAAAACATCATTGATCAAAGCATAAAGTGATACTAAAAGTTGAAAACTAAAGGATCATAAAGGCTATGGTGACTTGAGATAGTCATAACATGGTGTGAGCATGTGCCAAGTCAACCCAAATAAAGCATCAAAGGATAATACCACTATAATATGCTTTAATATGCTAAAACAACGCATGATTCATCCAAGGCACATTAAGCAATTTCAATTGTTTATAACAAGTCATGCTACAGCAAAGAATACTAAGCATAAAGCCAAAACAATATCAAGCATGGCATGACAAAGCATAGGCCACAGTCAAAAACGAGCTCTTTTTACCACATAAGCATGAACTTTCCTACTCTTTTCCAAACCAAACCAAACCAAACTATTTGCAAACCAATGTATGAAAGAGGGGGTCCAACCAATTTATTCAGAAAACTAAGAAAACCAAGCAAACGAAAACAAAAAAGAAGACGCTCCAAGAACAACATAACTGTGCATGAAATAATAAAAATGAAGCGTTTGGAAGAAACCTGGAAATTTTATTGATGAAGAAGGGGATGCCTTGGGCATACCCAAGCTTTGACGCTTGTACTTCTTGGATATTTCTTGGGGTGACACGCGTGGCATCCCCAAGCTTGAGCTTTAGTTAATCCTTCATCACATTACTCATTCCTTCCATACACCTGAAATTTTTCCTTCATACAAAACTTCACACAATCTTTATTAGTAACATTAGTGCACTCAAGATAAATAAGTCTTAAGGTTAAGTTCTAACACCAAATAAACTTCCATTAGAACACCAGCTACTGTAGCACTTCCCTCAAAACGCTCAATTCCCCAAAAAAACTCAAAAAGGAACCAACAAGAAGCAAATGCAGAAAATGGCAGAAATCTGTCAAAACAGACCAGCAGGTAAAGACGAATTTTTTCGAAGACCTTCTGTTGCTCAAATCAAAATGTGTTGAACTAACGAAAGTTAGATAACAACCTATGGAAGAAGCACAAAACTTCACGCCTCAAAAAGACGTTCAGAGTTTTTATACGAATTTTATGGTGAAGCATAGAAATCTGTTTCAGGACAGCAACTTTCCCAATCATTACTTCTCTCTCATTAGAGGTTACTCTTGGCACAAAAACCAAAAAAAAGGATAAGGAGCAGTTATTACTGAAGTAATAACTTCTAAGACTCATCTAAAACTTTTGGGTTATCTCCCAATAAGTACTTTTCTTTAACGCCTTTAAGTTAGGCATAAGAAGCAAGAAAGAATCAAGTGTTCTCAAATGAAGAAGCATTAAAACCTAATTTCTTGCCCTTACCTCTCTTACTTTTATTCTTAACCTTGGGGAAAATATGATTGTTTGGTGGAGAAGACAGGTGCATGGTCCCTTTCCCACATCTATTATTGCTCCAAGGAGTTCTAATAGGGACCTTCCAAGTGTAATTTGTCCTTTTCCTGCACATTCAATAACAAGATAATCAGCAAGAGGAAGGTATGATGAGCACAGCAGCAAGTTTCCCTCAGTTATGAAACCAAGGTTTAATCGAACCAGTAGGAGCAAGGAAACACCCCAATGGTGTTGCTAGCTGAGCCTTGGCAGGGCGCACTACCGGTGCTAGTAGCAACATGGAGACATGCACAACACAACCACAGAACTTTGTCCCCAACTTGCGATGAGGTTGTCAATCTCATCGTGTTTTGCTGAAAACAAAGGATTAAACGTATCAAATGGAAGGAAGTAATGGTTTGCAGAAAGTAAACACAAAGCAGTAAACAGTTTATAGATTGTATGTAAAGAAAAGGACTAGGATCCATAGTTCACTAGAGGCGGCTCTCCTTAAGATAGATAACATGCTGGGTGAACAAATTACAGTGGGGCAATTGACAAACATCAAGGAAGCAATACATGCATATACTAATCATCTTGACTCTTTTGAGACTTGATTGGGCATTACAACATTATACATAGACCGCCATCCAACTGCATCTATGACTAATAATCCACCTTCAGGTTATCATCCGAACCCCCTCCAGTATTAAGTTGCAAGCAACAGATTATTGCTTTACGAATTGCGTGTAAAGTAAACAATATGATTGTTCTATGAACAAAGGATTGTTGTTTTCTCCCTAGTAGCAACAGCACATCTAGTACCTTAGAGATTTCTGTCACTTCCCCGGATTACCAGAGGCATGAACCCACTATCGAGCATAAATACTAACTATTGGAGTTGCTAGCATCTACTTGGCCAAGATAGCTACTAACAATGGAAAGCATGCAAGATCACAAATAACAAAGACATGATAGAATCAATAATCAATCTGAAATAGCATCTCAATATCCATCGGATCCCCGCAAACACAACATGCAGAATTACAAATAGATGATCTTGATCATGAACGGAGCTCACAAGATCTAAACATGAAAGCACAAAGGAGGAGAACCAGACATCTAGCTACTACATGGATCCGTAGTCCAAAGATGAAGTACTCACGCATCACACCGGAGGCTTGCATGGTGATGAAGAAGGCCTCCAGGGTGAATTCCCCTCTCCGGCAGGGTTCCGGGAAGAGCTTCAGATCCCTCCCGATCTAGGGATGGAGATGATGGCGGCTACAGACTCTTTCGTGGATTTTTGATCGGGTCGTTAGGGTTTTCATCCCGAGGGCAATATATAGGCGGAAGGAGAGGCCGAGGGGGTGCCTGGGGTGGCCACACCAACCCCTAGCGGGGGCCAAGCCTGGCCGCGCAGCTAGGTGGTGTGGCCACCCTCTGGCCTTTCTCCATCTTGTATTCTGGCATGTGATGACTTCCGGAAAAATAGGTACTTTGGCTTTTGTCCCGTCCAATTCCGAGAATATTCATTTTCTGACTTTCCTGGAACCAAAAACAGCAGAAAAGCAGGCAATCGTGGCTCTTATTAATAGGTTAGTCCAAGAAAGCATATGACAAGTACTCCAAAGTGTGGAAAAAACACAAGAAAGTGGATAAAACCAAGCATGGAACATCAAAAACTATAGATACATTTGCAATGTATTAGGGAGAAGTGGGGAAGGTTCAGTGGCGAGAGGGGAGGTGAGTGGTGTGCAGAATGAGGCTGGGGGTGGCCTCCTTTTATAGGCTCGATGACGGGATAGTGCGGTATGGTAAGGCGACGGTGGTGACATGGCTACGGGCTGCTAGAGGCGTGGCTGCGAGCGGCAATCGATGTGCGGTCTCCTGGCGGTCCACTACAGCGTAATGGCGCGGCTAGGGGCGGTGGCAATTGTTCGGGCGTGGCTTGTGCTCTGAGCGGCAGAGGCGGTGTTCGACGCGGCGTGAGGTGGTTGTGGGTCAAATGGCAGCGAGCGAGGATGTCTAGAGGCATGCTGGTGTTAAGGCAGGTGCACGCATGTGAGCTGAGGGCAAGGCGGGCACTGTGCGAGGCGGTCGGGGGCAGCGCACTAGCGTGGTCCGTGCATGGTGTAGAGGCAGAGAGCGTGGTCGTGCCTCGGTGGTCTAGTGCCTGGTTGGGCTTGGGGAAAGGACAGGGGGTGACGGTGTGGTCTGGCCTACCTCCTAGACACGGCAAGAGGGAGAGGGGCGGTCGGCTGGGAGCTGTCCATGCTCGACCGGTGAGCATGGCACTCAAGTGGCACGGCACTGCTGCAAATGGCTAAGGGGTAGCCCCTTGATGGCATGGTTGACACTGGGAGAGACAATGGGAGAGGATTTAGGCCTTAGTGGCATTGGATCACTTCTCTAAAACAGTAATAGTTAGGCAGTTAGTTCAGTGCTCACTAAGTGTTTGACACAATGGCCGCAAGAGACTTTTATTTAAATTTTGAGAAGATTTTTGGTGGGTGCTTTGATCTTATTCTTGGTAGACTGTGGTTGCTTGGGATGGTTAAGTGGAGTTCATTTGAGTGGTTTTTGAAAAAGTGGGATCTATGCATATGAAGTGGATTCAAATTTCGAATGCCATTTAAAATTAGTGGTTAAATGTGTTTGTAAGATTTCAAAGTGGGCCTTGGTACATCTTTACTTCTACTAGCAAAGGGTGAAAAGAGTTGAGAATGTTTCTGTTTGAAATTTACTTCTAGGAACACCTAAAGTGACCTAGTGGGTTAAAATGGCCAAAGTGACCATTTGGTCTTTTTATTCTTATTTGATTCCTTTTTCTTTGGATTTTGTGTTTGAATGATCTAGATGATGTGGCATTCATCTTTGAATCATTTTACAACCATTAGAACAAACAAACATGGCAATTACACACAAATCTATACTAATGCACAAACACATGCATTCATAAATGTTTTTAATAATAAAAAGTTTTTTGTTAACCCTAAATTGGATGATTTGAACTTGATTAACCTTGATTAAAGTTTTGGGATGTTACATTCTCATAAATTGAAAACCCATGAGATCAACTACCAAACTCATGACCTTGAACTTGCAGCTATCGTCTTTGCTTTGAAAGTATGGCGACACTACTTGCTCGGCAACCGTTGTGAGATCTTCTCTGATCACAAGAGCCTCAAATACATCTTCACACAACCTGATATCAATCTTCAGCAAAGATGTATTGAAACCATCAGTGACTTTGATCTTTCGATCAAGTACACTCCTGGCAAACCTAATGTAATGGTGGATTCCCTCAATCGAAAGGCCTATGTAAATAACCTCATAGTGCAAACACAACAACCTCTCTTGTTTTAAGCATTCCGGGAACTCAACCTTGAACTTGTTCCCCAAGGCTATCTTGTTAACTTGGTAGCTACACCAATTCTTGAATAAAATATTCGATCCACTCAAATCCTTGATGCCTACACCAAAAATATCGTCTCCAAGGTTTAGACTCCGAAGTATGAATCTTTCCACCTAGACAATCAAGGAACTCTATTCTTTGAACATTGGGTGTTCATTCCAAAATATCCTAGCCTAAGAGAGGAGGTTCTCAAAGAAGCTCATGATTCCATTCTTTCTATGTATCCCGACAACACCAAGATGTACATCAATCTCAAAACACAATATTGGTGGCCTGGTTTGAAACAGGATTGTGCTAAGTATGTCTTAGAGTGTGATGCCTATCACCGAGTCAAAGTGGTTCATCAAAAGCCATCTAGTCTTCTTCAACCATTGAAACCTCTAGAATGAAAATGGGAGAAAGTGGAAATGGACTTCATCACTGCGTTTCCAAGGTCTTGAAAAGGCAACAATGCAATCTTTGTTGTCATTTACAGATTCTCTAAAGTGTCTCAAATCTTTTTGGCCAAGGAAACAATCTTTGCAAGTTAGTTGGCTGGACTCTATACCGACAATTTGTTGTATTTGTGTGGTGTTACTCTTAATATAGGTTTGAATCGTGAAAGTATCTTCACATCCAAGTTCTAGGAGAGTATCCAATTAGCTATGGGAACCAAGCTCAATTTTAGCACAGTTTGCCATCCATAGTTGCAAGGCTAAGTGAAAAGAATAAACCAAATCATGCAAGATATGCTTTGTGCTTGTGTGATCTCTTTTGTCATGAAGTGGGAAGAATGCCTTCCTTATGTTGAGTTCTACAACGACAACTTCCAAAAGAAATTCAAAATGGCTCCCTTCGAGGTACTCTATGGTCGTAAGTGTCGAACTCTGATTGGTTGGTCAGGGTAGGTGAAAGAAGTTTCTTTGGCCCCGACATTGTCACTCAATCTGAGAAAAAGGTTCTTATCATTCTTGAGAACTTGAAGATTTCTCAGGATTGGCAGAAAAGTCACTATGACAAAAACCACAAGGATATGGAATATCGAGTTGGTGATCTTGTTTATCTCTAAGTCACTCCCATGAGAGGCACTCATTGTTTTGCTATCAAATGCAAGATTTCTCCTAGGTACATTGGTCCCTTTAAAGTTTGAGCAAGAAGAGGTGAAGTCACATACATGCTTGAGCTTCCTAAAAAAATCTCCAAGGTGCGATGTCTTTCACGTGTCACAACTCAAGAAGTTCTTCAAGGTTCATGGTCGCACAGTGGATCATGAGCTCATAAACGTTCAAGGGGATATTTCTTACAAAGAGCACCCCGTCAAAATTCTCGAAGAGGTAGAAGGCAAGAATCACAACAAGTCTATCAAGTTTTTCAATGTGTAGTGGTCGCATCATTTCGTTGACAAAGCAACTTGGGAGTGTGAGGATCACCTTCATTCTGAGTACCCATCACTCTTGAGTCTTCTTCCTAAGAATCTCGGGGCGAGATTCTTGTATAGTGGGGGAGATTTGTAGCATCCTAAGTGTCTAACCCTTGTAATGCTACATGTTTAATATATATATATGCTACTCTCTACTAAATAATCGTTGCATCACAAAATATCATGCTCATTTCATCATGCCACATTGCATTTGAACATCATATTAAATCTTGTATTTGGTTCTTATCCTTTATACTGGCCTATTGTATTTATCTCTTATTAAGTGTATTTGCTTCTTTATATAATGTATTTTATTGTTGATATAATGTATTTTCCACTTTATTAATGATGCAATACCCAATTTGAGTTGGGGGCATGTATATTTAATAGATTCCACTTACTATCTTGGTTTGGATCCTTGTGAGTTTATCTTGCTTAGTAATTCTACCATGCATGTATATGAGGCTTCCATTTGATTTATTTGCAGTATTGCTTGCCCATATACCATGTGTGGAATTATTGTCACCTTTATCCAAATACACCTTGTCTACATGATCTTGTGGGCAATCCTCCATTTAAATACCATGTGAGATCCTTATATTTGAAGTTGGGATTTTATAAATCACATATGTTATTTGGGTGGGACTATATAGAAATATACATGTCCATGTGCTTGAGGCATGGTTTGTGTTGGGGGGATGACCCCTGGGTAGGCCAAGCCAGGCTCAACTGGCCAGCTCCAGGGAGGCCTAGTCGGATGGCCGCAAGACAAAGAACCACAACCGGGTGGATCGCTCCATATGGTCCACCTTCAAGATTCCCTAGCTGGCTCGTCTAGCCGGATGGCCATAAGAACTGGTAGGGTGGATGCTTCTACCCAGCCACCTCGGATCCGCTGGCCAAGATACGGAGGGGGTGATGCTCCTTGATGAGTGCACCCCTGACCAGACAGGCTGGCGCGCCGCCCTGCCAGCGCTAGAAGACATCCGCGCCAAAGTGCCAAGGCTAGAAGCTGAGGAGAGCATTGTCAACTGACTGCTAAAGCACCAGCTGACAAGTAAAGTGTCAGGTGACGCCCAAAGCAATGACGCTGGGACACTGTAGCATTGTCCCCTGTACTAGAGGCTTGACTGGGTCCTAGCCCACCGTCTGGGCTTGTCTAGCCGGCCCGCTATGTAAACCCAAGGCCCAAATAGTAAACCCTAGAACCCACATGGTAACCTACCTCTCCCAGCCAGTATATAAGGGAAGGTAGTGCTAGGGTTCTAGGTAGATTCATTAAGTCCAATACGCTCAAGTAGTTCTTAGATAGTTCATCTTCTTCCTCTAGCTCTCCATAGCAGCTAGGGAAATAGCTCAAGGAGTACTTGTACTAGGCATTCACCCCCAAGATAGTAGATCCTTGCAAGAGTAGGAGTGTTACCTCTCCGAGAGGGCTCCAATCCTGGGTACATCACTGTGTTTGCAGTATATGTGCCCAACCCATTGTGAGTAGCCACCGATAGCATCCTGATTATCCCCTCTCATTCCATCCCCGATGGCACTGTCGTGTTCCACACCATGACAGTTTGATAAAAACTATGCTTCCATATGAATATCTATGTGTATTTCTCATCTTTTATTGCATTGATCCATTTTTCAATGGATTAAACATCTTCACATGCTTCCATACATGTTATGTTTTTTAGAATGTTAAGTATGGTAGCATGCATGGCCACCTTTGCATGCCATGTGAGTGGAGATTTCACCTTTTATTCCTTCCATGTGTTTTATTTGAATTAAGGTCATGTTTGAATTTTAGTGTGGGGATTGACATACTGTGAAGGAACAGGGTACCAGCAAGCCCCGGATTTGTGAGGGGACTGAACTCGCGTTTAGATCTCCTCGACGATGGTGGCAGAAAATGAACTCACACACGACAGAGAGTTGACATGGTGGTTTTTACCTAGGTTCGGGACCCTCGTGAGGAGGTAAAGTCCCTACTCCTGCTTGGTTGTATTGCTCGTGGTGCTTCGCAAGGGTATAATGGCCAGTGAAAGCCTAGGGTTTTTGATCATAAGGATCGGCCGCTTCTAATGTTGGGGTAGCCCCCCTATTATAGTGGCTTGGACCTCTTCCCACAATCCTTTGGGCGGGAAGGGCTACCACATTGCCGCCCAAGGGGAACGGGTCTACAAGACTACTTTACATGGACTAGGTCTAAGGTTTTCAGGGGGCATCGGTCTAGCATAAAGTCGTGGTTGTTGATGACGTCTCCCCCGCTGCACAATGTTCCCCACTACTTCCTTGCACCAAAGTGGCAAAGAGGAAGCTTTGTTAACGCCTGCACCATCAGACCTTATTTAACACTGAAGTGGCCAAGCAACATCTCCTCTTTACTGAGGCGAACCGCTCAATCAACACGATAGAGATACTTCCCATTGGGCTTGTCGTATTTCTCATTACAACGGAATTATGAGCATGCCCCTGGTGCACACTGGGAGAGGATCCGATGCTCTTGAGGTGGAGGCCACCTCTCCTAGAGGGTTTTCTCCATGAGGCAATATAGGCGTGGTTCCCCTGCAGAATGAGCCTCACGGAGGGCTGCTCATCCCACCTCAAGTACCCGACCAGGTATGTTGAGGGGATGCAGCCTCATGAGGCCGCTGCAGCCTTAACAGTGGGCCTGACAACTGGTTGGTCTGGGTACCCCAGGTGCTGGTGACCCAATAGTAGCCCTCAGGTTCTTGTCTCACATGTGTCCTTCGGTGGACATGAAGGGGCAAGGATCCAAATAGTTAATAGCACCGCTACTGCCGCGTGTCCTCTCACAGATCCCTAGGTTGCGCGTCCCACTGCTTTTGTCCCTCTGTAAATTGACCTCTGGCTATAGTTCTCCATGTGCCTTCATCTGCATTGACAGTTGTTATACTATGGAGGCTAGTTTCAATGGCTCGAGGAACTATTATTGGAGGAGGGAGAAGGGGGCCCCACCAGGCCCCCGCCATAGTCATGGCCCTCGTGTTGGGCGAGGAGGATGTGGCTGGGGAATCACGCCACCAGATTCTTCTCTACCAGGCCCGTGGTGGTCGTGTTCACCTGACCTCGAGCCCCTTGATGTTGATCTTGAGGGCTTTGAGTTTGCGGCAATAATTCATGCAGGAATAAAGCAAGACCAGCTGCTCCTATCTCGCAGCTTCACATTGCTGGTGCAGGGTACGGTGACCCGTTGTGATGTGCTAGAGGAGCGAGGAAGCGCCACCAGAGCATGGCTCGTGTGGCTATAGTTCGACCTCCTCGTCTAGCTATTCTTCACAAGGGGTGGAAAGTGTTCGTCCACGTGCACCAAATCCGCGTGCACGAAATCCGCATGGGCCACCTTCTCGTATTTATGTTTGATGGAGAGGGGTCATTCGCCGTCAGCATCTTTGGTGATTCCATGTGCTAGCACTCCTACCATTCTAACTCCAGCTCTGCTTCTGACAAGTAGGCTGGCCATGGGAGGGGTCCGATCGTAGGGATCGGATGGAGCTGAAGACAACGACCTTTGCTGAGGCACAACCCTCATAGGCTTTTGGTTGTAGCTTCTGTAACTATTCCTCCGTCATGTGGATTGAGACTCTTGGCCCGTCGAGGCCTCCTTTATATATGTCGAGTTGGCCCTTGCTTGTAGTGCGTGTTCCCACCTGGTTCCCCCTACATTATAAGTGTGCCTTTATCACTTTGCGAGTTTTGATGAGGTCTCTCGGGTGTAACACCGTCACTAGTGCGTAGGTAGGGGATCACATTGGAAAATTATCTGAGGGGGTGCCATGACGCACTGCTGTTATCTGACGAGGCCCTTCGTGAGGGCCCTAGAGGGTTCCTCGGAAGACCTTCCTGTGCAGACTCCCGAGCACGCCTTTTTGAGACTCCAAAGGGACCAGGGTCCCAAGAGTCGGTGGGCCAATCCCTTGACACGTGTCGGCGCATGATTTCGAGGAGATTCATGTCCTTTTTGCACAAATAGCGACGGTGCGTTGTGATCCGTTTGATTGAGAACTATCACCATGATGAAATTGCCTCGAAATCTACTCTAGTCTTCTTAAAAAAGGGCCGAGAGTGGTGCAGCTCCACTCTTGACTCATCTGCCCCTTCACCTTCTTCCTCGCAGCAGCGTGAGCACTATGAGGGTGCAGTGAGAGGACCATGGCTGGAGGCATTGGGGCAAGAGGAGGACGCTTGGGGCGTCCACCCAGCTTTGGTCACGGCCATCGTGGGGGCCGTGGAGGGCACGGCCAAGACTGTGCGCCGTCTCCAACTCCGCCGTCTCCTGTGTTGTTGATGAGTCCAAAATTTAAGCATATTTACCTCTTGTTTTTGCATAAGTAGAATAGGATTTTTGGTGTTTATTGTGCTCGCATGCATGTTTTGTCTCTGTTTCAACAAGATCCCGAATTACTAAGTCTTTTCTAAACATATCAATTGGGATTGTCATATTATGAAGTAATGTGATGTTTCTAAGTGATAAATTCCATTATATAGATTTTCCTTGCACTTGGGATAATAGCAAATGAGGAGGAAGCCTACAGAGGATTTAATGACCACTGTTATGGGTGGAGCTTGCCTCTACCACCTGTCACAGCGTCCACCTCATCAAATACTCTCATCTCACGAAGACGGATCTAAGATCCGACATTCACAGAAACTTCCAGCCTCAAAACACCACACCAAAGAGGGATATGGAGGAGGAACTAGATGAAGGGCAAATACTTGATGCTTCATGGATCATCGAAGGACATCACACCATCCCCTTCATCATTACCCACTGCATCTCCATCACCATCACCATTCCCCTCTCCCATACTTTAGATCTTGTTGTAATTACAAATACAATTGTGGTTTGCACTAGATTTATCTTCATACTTTTATCCATCCATTTGAATATGATGATGTTGTTGATTGCTTCAATGCGTGAGTAGTTCCCTTCGTTCTTGGGGAGATGGAGAAAACCTAGCATTATTATGAAATGAAATAAAGATGATATATTACTTTGGTCCATGATCCATTGATCTATGATGTTGTGTTTGATCTCTATCTAGATTGTATGTGTAGTCGGCCACATATCATCTGCCTCTAGGTCTAAAGAGAGGGTGATACCCTTAGGACGTGTATGGGAGTATGTCCAGTGTTACTTTTGTGACTACAAACATTGTCTTATAACCTACACGGTCAAAGGGGGGATAAATAGAGATTCACTAAGCTGATTACGATATCCATGGGGAAACCCTTAATTGTGGTGGTCTGTACGAGTGACTGCTCTCAGGCATCACAGTGGTTATTTAGAGGTGACCTCATTACCTGACTCAAGAAAGCGACTGCCCACAAGTCTTGTAGTGAACATATTATTATTGATCTCTCTCCACACATATCATGATGAAAGAACTATAGTATCCTAATTATGATTAATTATCCCAAGCTAGCAGTGTATCCTAAATCCCTGAGAACATTTTATCCTTATTGAATTCTAACACCATTTCCAATGCTTTTGTTACTTAATTTTCATTACTTGTTTTATTTACTTTTATGCATTCAAACAAAACCTTTCAAACACCCTTTACTTGAAATCAAAGGTAGCTTACAAGTATCCTTTGGTATATAGTGATGAGGGGAATAAAGACCTTAACCAAATAGCTCTCTATGGGTTTGATACTCTTATTTCCAAACTATCTATAATCAGTCTGTGCACCTGCAGTCATCAAGCTATTTTCTGGCACTGTTGCCGGGGAGCTAAGCACTTTGGATCTTTGTTATTAGTTGATAATTCTATTAATTGTTTTACTAAAGTTGTTTACTAGTTTTAGGTAAGCACCATGAGTACACTCGGGCTGATGAACCAACTTGATGCCACTAAATACCTCAGGAAGTTCAATAGAGAACTTATTAAGGAATTCCCAAGTGGGATCGAGCCAGAATCCAAGGTTGACCCTCGCTTTATTGCCTATGCTTAAATAGAAAATGTAACATCCCAATTTCAGCAACCCTGATTAATTGTCCAGAATGCCAAAATCAGGGGGAACAAAAAAAAATCTTGTTTAATGCTGAAGTGTTTGCTTGTTGTTTGGATATGATTATGCATATGAAGGTGTATTAGATGATATACTCCTTACCTTAACACCAGTTGACAAAAGCTACTTACCAAAAACAGTCTTGGCTTAATTCCCATATTCTCAAATGTTTTGGCATTTCAAAACATGAGCCAAAGATGCTTCTGTAACCAAAACTATTTTTGTAACTTCTATTGACAAAACTATGGAGAGTTATACAATATAATCTCCTTATGTTTTCAAGACAGAACCTTCAACTTTTCTTACCTCTAGGTTTCCCAAAAACTCTTTCAAAGAATTGAATTCTACTCTTGGTAGCGATACCAAAGACTCTCATCTTATTCAAACTCCAACCCCTTTTCAAATTGCCCAACCTTACCTCAAGTCAGACTTGATGGTAACCCTAGTAATAGGTTGCTTAGTTTATAAGATGAGTTGCCTTGATCTGCTGTCTGATGAATTTCCTTGGTCTGCTGCTTGATTTGTCTGCTTAGGATATAGTATGAGCTACTCTAGGAGCTCATCACTAGGATCAAGATGTCTCCAAGTCCTCCCACCCTAAGCAAGAATACAATCTGAATCTGACCCCTAGCTACTAAGTGATCCCTTCTAGAAGCTTCCAAGTCAATGAAGACCAATATCAAGCATGGATCCTTACTACTCAATCTACACTCCAACATCACTCACCTGATGATGCTTTTGTACTTTGCAACCCATCAAAATCATCTCCACCAACATTCTAGTCAAAAGCCCTAAATCTGCCAAATTTGGCTGTCTGGGAATCTGTTTCCAACATCACCTTTTTGAATGCATACTTTTCTCAACACTTGTGCATTTTTGGAAATGCATCTAAACCGTATTGTTAACCATCATAAGTACTACCAAGTCCCACTCTTTCCCTTGGTTATATCCTCCTCCAACCCACTGGTTCTTGATGGTTTTGCAGGCAAGAAAATAACTTTTCCTGCAAATCTAGTCAACATGCCTACTTTCGTATAAGCTCACACCACCATCCAACCTTCTATGGACCAACTCTTTGCATGGTTGTGTTCTGCAAATATAAGTCTATCAACATCTACTTCACTTGTTCCAAGTGGGTCTTTGTGCTGCTCAAACCCACAAGGTTTTGAAGGCTAGTTGATAATCTGCTTTGGCAGGCTTATTTTATTCAAACTTCGAAAGCTTATCATGGTGAACTCAAGCAGGATCAAGCCCAAACCTCTACACTATTGCAATCTACATCATTTGGTCTATCCATCCATATATCCCATTCCCCAAGGGGAGATCTGAACTCCAAGATGCCACCATGTTTTGATGGTATGAAATTAACATCACCATAGATCCTTAATCTAGGGTATTCCACCAAAATCAACTTGGATTCTCCAATCCCAAGGTTGCAAGTGCTTGCTACACCTTTTCTACATCATCTACCTTGATCATCAAGAATTATCAACAATTATCCATATTTATTATGGACCAAAACTAATTAATTCCCTTAATAGTCACTATCTCCAAAACTCCTTCCATAAAGGAAAGTTTGGTTTTTGCCAAAACACTTCCCCAACTCTAAGCACTTTTGAGGCCCATATATCATACCCTATCTTCCCACTTCAGAAATAAATATTCTTGAAGAGCTTTATTATTTCTTTTTGGCCCATTTTCTTAAATGGCAGAAACAAGAAATAATTCTTTAAAAATACTTTCCCACCCTAATAAATCCCAATAAAATTCCCCAAAGTGTGATATGGTATCTAGGACCATCTCACATCAAAATCCAACAAAGTCCAATGTAAAAATATCAAATGAGCTCCAATACTTCATTTCTACAGTTTTTGAGTAAATAGATTTAAGTGGACTTAAACTCCTCTGAAAAATCTCAAAGAAATCCTAGAAGTGTATCTTGACATCATCTACCCACCAGTCCCCTTTCCCCACCTTGTCCAAGGAAAGTTTTTGGACTCGCATCATAACCATCTATATAATCAAATTAAGTAAACTAAGGCACTAATGAGCCAAACATAGAATCAATCCCCACCCAAGGCTCACCACCACTCACCATAACAACCAGCACTCCTCCCTGGTCGTGTTTACTGTAGCAACCCTTTTTCCCTTGCCCCTTGTGCTTGAGAGAGAGAGGGAGAGAGACAAACATGTGGGACCATTTTTTTTACAGCAGCCTCCACCAGTCTCTCCCTATCTCCCTGCCGACCAGATGACTCTCTTACCCCTCCTCACCGCCCCCTGCGCCAATCCCAGGCTAGCACCACTCCCCCCCTTGTACAAAGAGGACATTTACACCATCCTCCTCTCCCCCTCGGTATAAATCGTCCAGAGGCCACCCCCGGCTCCCCCACAGGCTCATTTGCCCCTCCTCTCCACTTACCTCCCCACAGTCCCCTCTCTTCCTCCCTTGCTTTGTCTGGCCAAAAGGAAGAAGGAGAGCAAGCCCTCGGCCTCCTCCAAGATCCTGAGCTAGGCTCTCTTATCTTTGCAGTTTTTCCTCTGCATGTCCCACTCTGGAGCTCCCCACCTACTCTAGATGCTAATGGTGCCCTCCCCTGTTGCATGCAGGCGCCCAAGGACATTCACCGGCGAGCTCCTGAACGACCACCGTCGGCCACCACCGCAAGAGCCAGTTCCCGGCACAGAGACCCCTCGTGCCGCCCCTCCCCAGGCTCGCAGTTGAGCACCGCGTCGCCCTAGAGCCTCCCCGTCGCCTTCCCGCCACTCTGGTAAGCCTCGTTGTTGCTACCCCGAGCCCCTAGGGTTTCTGCCCTACCGCCCTGCCGTCGATCTCCCTTTAGATCGGACGGCCCTGGAGCCTCCATACCCTTTCGTCCCTCACCGCCACTGACCGCTGGGCCCCATTGTCAGGGTTTCAAACCGCCTCCCGCGCGCTTCCCGCCCGGGTGGGCCGCGTCTCCCCTGGACGGCCCAGCTCCCCTCCAGATCCAGCCCGGCATTAGTTTTTCCTTTTTCTTTTGTCTTGGAATTATAGATTTGAAATACACCTGTTAGTTTAAATCAAAATAAAATACAAAACTGCATGATCTCGTCCAGGTGACAATTTTACATGGTCCCCTAGGGTTTTCCTCATCATGCAGAACTGGTATTTTGCCCAAAATAATTTTCGTTATTTATGGGCATTATTTCCACCAAAAGGTGTCTATCCCACTAATTAAATTTCTCTGTGAGATTCACATCTCCAAAATGGATGAAGCCAAGTTCCTTTGAAAGGTATTTTCTATACCTACCACCTAGACTTTATCTCATGCCAAGGTGAACAGCAGCTTATCTGTAGGAAAAATAACAAGAATAGTTATATTCTGACTTTAGAAAATTCCCTAGGTCAAATTATAACTTGTTTGAACTCATTCCAAATCTCTGTGATGTGGTACACGAAATAATACCTAAACCCAGGAGCTCATGAATTATTGAGCCTTGGATGTTTTTCTATGAATTAAACTATTCTGTGCCTGGTTTATTCACCTCTAAATTCACTACAGTAGTTATACAACTCGAAAAAGAGTGAATACAATTTCTACAGAAAGGTACTGGAAATACCTAACAAGTGTCCTTGGTTTCATATCCATAGCTTCTGTAGATTTAATCTGGTGAAAAGGATAAATTACCTACAGAACTGCCTTAGGGAATTTCCTGAGGGCATTCTGGTAATTTTCTTGACCTGATTCCAATTCTCAGTGAACAAGTACATCAATACCTACCTAATGATCCAAGAAAATAATGTTTGGAGCTCCAGAACCTTTCTGGTGAATTATTTCCTAAAACTAGAGTCTTTCCACTATAAAAATCACTATAAATCTTTTGTAAGTGATAAAATAGTGAAACCACTTTTGTTGGCTTCATCTTATCAGTACCTATATGTTGGTATCATGTTTTTACAATAGTACCATACTGAATATGGTCTTGTCCAAAAATCCATCTCTTAGGTAGTTTTTAGACTATAAATCCTAAGGGGTATCCATTCCCTTCTCCAAGGCCATCTCAATCTCCTATTTCCAATCCTCTCAAAACCATCTGAATCTTAATCTGGTACTATTCATTGTTTGTTGTATTGTAATGGTGTTTGTTTGTCTGGTGTTGATTGTGGCTAGGTTTTCTTGCATGTGCTGTCAGGACAACGATAGTTGCGATGAAATCGGAGAGCATGAGAAGTGGTATTTATTATTGGTACTGGTATTCTGGGTTATCTAAAGAAGAAGTCCAAGGACATTTATGCCATATTGCTGATCCTCAGGCAAGCCACCTTCTTGCTCATAAGCCTTGTCCTACTATTTTACTTATGCATGTTTTATCTACTGTTTATTAAAAACTACATTGTTTCACTATATGTTGATATATACATATATATGGTAGTGGTTTGGCTCCTCCAAACCATTACACTTTGGTACTACTAAGTACAACCCCCTTGGTGACACCTACTTGACCCTAGTAGAATAGATGGTGCATACCCACCATGCCCCTTTGGAGACCCCGTTTTAGCCGAAGCAAAAACTAGCGGATGGGAAGACCCCGGAAAAAGGTTTTACCAAATGTTTTATGAGAAAACCTTGGTGAGGTGGGACCTCCCCAAGAGATGTTGAAAAATAAGAAGATTTTGTTTTACAAAATGCTGGAGAAAAACCAGAGGAAAAAGGTTTATGAAAACGCACCTGGTTCTTTGTAGTTTAGCTATAACAACTCAACCCTGTGCAACCACATTACTCTGGAATGGAACAGGGCTGGATTTGATGGTTGTCTATTCCGGTATAAGCTGCCTCGCAACAACTACAGGGGATCGGGGATCCCTGGAGGGTGGGCCTTCTCCGATAAAGGTGGGACCTGCAGAAGGAACGAAGGGTCGGCAGGCCTCCACGCGTTACTATGAGACCCTCATTGAAAGCGCACACTCTCGAGGAGTGGAAAAAGCGCTCCGGTTGGTCCTCGCCCGACATCCCGGTGTTGAGGGGATTAACACTCATAGGGTAGGCACTTATATTGGATGGGCATCCAGAGAGTCTTGATCGGTTACTCGACCCACAATCGGTGAAGATCAGGGTAGTGTACCCGGATGATGTGGGTAAAGTGTACAACCTCTGCAGAGTGTAAATCTATTCGAATAGCCGTGTCCGCGGTTAAGGACGGGTTGGACGAACTTCTGTAGAGCGGTGTTGGTTTTGTTTTCAAAAAGGATTTCGAATAAGCAAAAGCTTTGGAAATATTTTGACCATGGGATGGTCGAAAAGGAGAAAGGTTTTGACCATGGGATGGTCGGAAAGGATCCCTGTTATGACCCTGGGATGGTCAGAGAGGGATGGAAGGAGTTTGGTCGTGGGACGACCGGGAGAAGGAAACAAATGGGTGACCCAGTCCTAATGTTTTCTAAAACTTTTAAAATAAAAAGGTTTCCAAATGTTCCATAAAAGTTTTCAACAAAGATATGTAGAAGCTATATCTACAAGGGAAACTATTTGAGAAAAGAACCCTCATTGGAGCCCACCTAGTACCACAGCCATATAGCATATCCTCTTGTTACTTCTATTCTCTTAAGGTGGTTTGTGAGTACATTCAATGTACTCACTGGCATTGTCCCTGGCTATTAACTTGGTTAGATATCAAGAAGAGGAGGAAGTTGACGACTATGCGAGCTAGGACGTTCTCCCAGTCAGTTGCATGTAGGTTAAGGCATGGCTCGGGCTCTACGCTTGATGAAGATCCGCTGATGTTTATTGTTGTAGCCTTAATGTCCTTTATGTAAGTCTTGTAATTCGGTATATTCTCGGATGTTGTAATGATACTTGTCGGTTATGTGCCACGACTAACTGATCATGGGATCGTGGTTGTATGCATAACAGGGATTCTCGGAGGATTAATCCGAGGGTCCCACAGAAAACTTTTGCAGGAGATGACCCAAATGAGGATCCTTAAACTCATTTAATGCATTTTACCAATTTATGTTGGACACTTAAATTGATAGGCTATTCTGATGATGTACTTAAACTTAAATTGTTTAGCCAATCACTAACAAACACTACTTTAGCTTGGTATAGAATTTGCCCTGTAGAGAAAATTTATACTTGGAAAAAGTTAAAAGGAGAATTTGTATTTCGATTCTTTCCCAAATTAAAAACATATGAAGTCAGAAAGGCGATTACAAAATTCACAAAACATCTTGTGCAGGATTGTTAAGAGCCTTCAAGAGGTATAAATCCATTCTTAATAGATGTCCCCATCATGATTTACCTAAATGGTATGTTTTACATATTTTCTATGGGGGGACTAAATCAAGAGATTAAGCATGAACTTGACACTAATTCTGGAGGTTCTTTTATGGACTTAACTATAACTAAAGCTTGGGAACTACTAGAACAAATTCACCGCAATAGAGAAACTTGGGGGTTTGATTGGGGCAGTGAGGGGGAATATAAATTGAATATTATTGTCTAAATGCTTATAAGGAATCCAGTAAGGTTAAGGAAACTGTTAATGAACTTCAACTTGATGATGATATTATTCTACAAATCTAGTCTTTCACAGAACATATTGAAGCTCCCAAGAAGGATTGGCTTCAATACACTCAGCCACCCGAGCAAGTTGGAAGATGTTGTGATAAAATTGTGGCTCCTCTAGAGCCATTAAATAAGGAAATCCCTTATGTTGAACCCCTTCCTTTTCCAAGGACGGCAAGAAAACATATGATGGTTCAACAACTCGAAGAACAGTTGGAGGAAGAAAGAATGTTCTTTCAGAAACTAGAGGAAGAGGCAAAAGCAGGAGAAATCAATCAAGTAAGTATTCAAGAGACAGGTGAACCAACTAAGGAGGATATATTAACCCTGTTTGCACATTGCAACATGATCGAGCTAGATATTGAAGCCTCATAATTTGTTGAAGGAAAGGTAAAAGTCAAATATGTTGGTAAGCCTATTCTCCCTTGTACTTTTGGTGGGTCTTCCTACTATGGTCTCTGTGATATAGGAACAACTGTGAATCTAATCCCTTATAATTTTTTCTTAAAAATCCAAAATGAACTTATTCTAGCCGAGTTGGAGGACACCGATATGATAGTAATGCTAGTAGATAAGACACTCAGAATTCCCATGGGGGCAGTTAAATATCCTATAATTGTAAGCTCTAATCTTGCGGAAAAGGAGGAGGAGAATTTAATGGTGGTCTTGAGGATGCACAAGAAGGCTCTTGGATATTCGACGGATGACATGAAAGGTATTAGCCCCTAGATAGCCACCCATAGAATATTTATGGAAGAAAGAGCTCAACCATTTCAAGACTTCCAAAGGCGACTTAAACCTCACATGAAGGAAGATATAAGAAAAGAGGTAATACACTTACTAGATGCAGGGATAATCTTTCACATGGAAGAAAGCGAATGGGTAAGCCCTGTTCACTTTATTCCAAAGAAAGGTGGTTTCACTATTATCCCCAACAAACATAATGAAATGGTTCCAACTCGTACAATGATTGGTCATAGGATGTGCATTGATTATAGGAAACTCAATAAGGAAACTAGAAAGGATCACTGCCCTCTAGCATTTATAGATCAAACCTTATAGAGGCTTGCTATGCACTCTCATTTTTGTTATTTAGATGGTTATTCCGGTTTTTATCAAATGGTTGTCCATCCTGATGACCAACTTAAGACAACTTTCACTTGTCCCTTCGGTTTATATGCTTATCGTCATATTCCTTTTGGCCTTTGTAATGCTCCTACCACTTTCCAAAGGTGTATGATCGCCATATTTGCTGATTATGTTGAAAAAATTATGGAAGTATTCATGGATGATTTCTTAGACTATGGAACTTCATTTAACCATTGTCTTCATAATCCTCATAAAGTTTTGTAGAGATGCAAAGATACTAACCTAGTCTTTAATTGGGAGAAGTGTCACTTCATGGTTCAAGAAGGTATAGTACTTGGTCATAAAATTTCGGGCAAAGGCATTGAAGTTGACAAAGAGAAGGTAGAAGCAATAGAAAGACTCCCCCTCCTCAAGATGTAAAATATATAAGGAGTTTCTTAGGTCATGCTGGATTCTATAGAAGGTTTATTAAGAACTTCTCTAAGATAGCTAGACCATTAACTCACCTCTTATAGAAGGGAGTCGTTTTTAATTTTGATGAAAAATGATGCACTGCTTTCGCCATATTAAAGCAAGCTCTTCTTGAGGCTCCTGTAATTAAACCACCTAATTGGAAGAAACCTTTTTACATGTTTTGTGAAGCAGTGGGAGCCATTATTTGCCAACATGAAGGTGATGAACTCAATATCATTCATCATTCTAGTCGCACCTCGAATGGTGCCCAAAAGAATTATCCTTGTCAGAAAAGAAACTCTTTGTCGTTGTTTTCTCCTGTGATAAGTTTAGATCTTACTTAATTTATTTAAAAGTAGGAGTGCATACTGATCGTGTTGGCTTAAAATAAATCCTTAAAAGAACTGATATTAATCCTAGAATGATTCGTTGGATCTTGCTTTTGCAAGAATTTGACTTGTAGATCCTTCAAAGAAGAGAAGAACATGTTGCCACTCTGATGAGTATTGAAGAGATCAGAACACCAGAGAGGGTGTCATCTATTTGTGTACATCAGTGACTATCCATCCGAAAAGAAAATTTTCTATTTCTCTCTGTAATGGTTTTAGCAATTTCTTGCAACAAACCTTGTTCAAAGGGAAGAAGAAGTTAATTCAAGAGTTCAAGGGAGAAATGGTGTCAAGGTAAAAACTCATTACTACTAGATGAGTAAGGTAATCAAAACCTTGTTTTTCTGCATTTTAACTATCGTTTGACATTTTTCGCTTGCATTTTTGAACTCCTCTCATTTTTCCGAGGCTATTGCCAGCTCTATGAGTTTGGTACGTGCGGGTACTCGTTAAACTCCCAATATCTTTGCATTTCCTTTGTTATTTTTTGTCCATAGTGGTATGACCGGGCCGTACGGTTACCTCCCCCCATACGACAGGGTCGTTAAACGCACTGTGTCTTGTTCAGTTTTCGTTTGCTATATATTACATAAAAAAACTTTTTACTGACATTGGAAATGACAATAACCGTCAGTACAGGCAGACCGTACAGGCAACATCTGCATGTACCAATTAGTCAGTAAGTTTCATACTAATGTCGGTCGGTTGGATTTTTAGAAGTACATCGGGTACGGGCGCGCCGTACGGGCACCGCCAGTACCACTAATCATTACCGCCTTAATTTATTCCTTTTTATCTTATTTATTTCCTAATTTGTTGGGATTATTTTCTTGGCTCGCCTTTTTACTTCCAACACGAGTTTTTTCCTGTTTCCAACCCTTCTTAAGCCTTCACAAAGGTCTTCTTCTCTCTTATATCAACAAATCCAATCTCCTTGATGCGCTAGGCAAAGGCAAACCTTTCGGCCTCATGGCTCCTTTGTGGGATAGTTTTCAGACCTCCTCCATCGAAGTCGATGAACGTGAAGCGCAAGGTTTAAGCCTAAAGAACAAGAGGTACGCCTATGACTCTGATGGTGATGATGAGGAGTCTGAGACCGTCATGGAGCGGATGGCAAGAGGATGGAGGCAACCAGGTTATCTCTCTATGGTGAAACCTGAAGATGAAAAGGAAGCAAGGAAGCCTCATGCGAAGGGATGCACGGAGTCGCTCAAGTTCATCGCCACAAATTACTCTTCACCCAAGCGTAAAAAGGCTAACCGAGTCGATGCAAGAACTTATCAAGAGACTACAGCACACACTTCTACAACAAAGAATATCACCATGAATGTACGCATGAGTGTGAAGCCATGGGAAGATTGGGATTTCAGCCTCTTGGATGTGCCTGTTAGCGCACAAGTCCCAGAAGCTGAGAAACGTCTTCGCAAGATAGAGAAGGACCATAAGGAAGAACTCCTCCATCGAGAGATCGTGCACAAATGCCTCCTATATCTAGAAAGCAAGAAGGAACTCAATGAAGTGCTGAGTAAGGTTGTTGAGGGAATGTTCTCCTTGCATTTTGATCTATAGAGGTGCCTTCGCCGTATATCTTCTCTGGAGAAGACAAACTAAAAGCTTCGTGCAACTGTCTCCAACACCCTACCTTCACCCTGGAGAATGCCACTATATAGAATAATCGTGAGGGATTATTTGACCCCACTGGCTAGATTCCAAACTTGGGGAGATCTATTACACCTTGTAGTCTATATTTTAGTTTTAGCATGTTTACTTTCTTCCATGCATATTAGTTCGTGATTCTAGAATTTGCATTAGTTGCATCATCTTCCACCTCCTTTAGTTCAAGGAAAGAATTATATCCATTGAGTTTGAGACTTTATGATATTTGAAGTGATTTTTGATCCATGATTATTGTATTAGATGTATGAATTAGGTTGAGTACTATGATACTTGTACCACTGTTATGATTTTAGGGTTTTCGACACCAAAAAAGTATGGGATTTCTATTTTTGTACCCTCGATTTGTTAGTTGTACTCAGTTTTCCCTAGTCGCTTAGTTTTTCCTCCCTTTTGCCCATCTCCTTGTACAAAACTTTCACATGGTCTGAAATTCGCCGTCTGTCAGCCTTGCCATTACGTGCTGACAAGTGGGGTCGCATTTAGTTGGGTCCCGTAGTGGGCCCTCGCCGTTACGCGCCGACGAGTAGGGCCGTGTTCTGTCGGGTCCCGTAGTGTACCCTTGCTATTACATGCTGACAAGTGGGGCCGCGTTCAGTCGGTTCCCGTAGTGGACACCTCTCTCAATTTATCCAGACCAGCATCGGACCCATAGCTTATCCATGTGAGCGCCGGACCCACAGCTTACCCAGGTTGGCGTTGCAAGATGGGACCCCGAGCCAGCCCCGCGCTTGCGCCCGTGGCGTTGCCTCCCCTTTCTTCTTCTTCTCCGGTGACGGCGGCCCTTTGTTTAGCTTCATTTTCATCTAGTGAAATATAATGCATATACGAAAATTATACACCTTTGAACTCTTTTAAATCACACTTAGAACATGATAATGTTGTGCTAATAAAATCCTGATCATTTATCATTTCCATGGAGTGAAATATAATGCATAAACTTGCGTATACGAAAATTATACACCTTTGAACTCTTTGAAATCGCACATAATACGTGATAATGTCGTGCTAAGAAAATCTTAAGAGATTATCATTTTCATAGAGTGGAATGTAATGCACAAACTTGCATATGCAAAAATTATAAACCTTTGAACACTTTTAAATCGCACTTAATACATGATAATGATGTGCTAACAAAAATTTGAGAGATTATTATTTTCTCCCCCATTTTCATAGAGTGGAATGTAATGCATAAACTTGCATATATGAAGTTTATACACCTTTGAACTCTTTGAAATTTCACTTAATACGTGATAATGTTGTGCTAAGAAAATCTTGAGAGATTATTATTTTCATAGAGTGGAATGTAATGCATAAATTTGCATATATGAAAATTATACACCTTTGAACTCTTTGAAATCGCACTTAATACGTGATAATGTTGTGCTAAGAAAATCTAGAGAGATTATCATTTTCATATAGTGGAATGTAATGCATAAACTGGCATATACGAAAATTATACACCTTTGGACTCTTTGAAATCGCACTTAGGACATGATACTGTTGTGCTAATAAAATCCTGATCATTTATCATTTCCATGGAGTGAAATATAATGCATAAAATTGCGTATACGAAAATTTTAAACCTTTGAACACTGTGAAATCGCACTTAATAATGAGATAATGATGTGCTAGCAAAACTTTGAGAGATTATCATTTTCTCCCCCCATTTTCATAGAGTGGAATGTAATGTATAAACTTGCATATACGAAAATTATACAAATTTGAACTCTTTGAAATCGCACTTAATATGTGATAATATTGTGCTAAGAAAATCTTGAGATATTATCATTTTCATAGAGTGGAATGTAATGCACAAATTATACACCTTTGAACATGTCCCTTCAAATTATATGCAAGTTAATTTGTTTATGGAGTTAAAGTACTAGTGGCAAACTCGTTATTTGCATGGATAGAAGGGTGCCCCCGATAGATATAGGGGTTATCCTATCCGCTAGATCACAGAGGATCAACGGTTGGTGGGCATGATCCATGTGACAACTATCTCAACCAATCAGAGCGTAGCAGCGAAGATAAGCACAGGTGTGAGAGATTGTGACTAAGAGAGGGGAAAACTGAGTAGAACTTAAGAACCAAGGGCAAAACAGAGTAGAATATAAAAACCAAGGGCAAGACTAACAAAGGGATTCAAATAGAAAATATAAAAAGATTTAAAAAATGGAAAATGCATATTTTATACAATAAAATACATCTTGGCATACATCAAATTATTTGCAATTCAAATATACACCAGTTTGACAATTATTGCCTCATTCAGACAAACTATGTTTTGGGGAGGGATGTTTTAGGAAGAGGCTTGAGTAGAAAGCCATGAACCTTCATAGATAGTAGGTGATTTGAGAAGTGGTGATTTAGGTTAAAACTTGATTTATATACATTACCTATGGTGGCAGGTCACATAATAAGACTCCCTGGATAGATGCCACTATGTTTTGATCTTTTTGAATTTGTTGTGCATAAAATGACTCAATTAGGTAGCTAAAACCTATTCGTTGACTCTCTGTTGACCAGCCACCGGAGGGTAAAACTGAGTATATTGCACATGATAGTGTTAGTACTGGAGGGCAAAATTGAGTACAACCAAACTGACAGTGTTACACTCAAGGGTATAACTGAGCACAACTAAGTCGCCAGGGTTAGACACGAGTGAAAAAACGTGACTCACGGTACACGTGTCACGATGCACGGGGCAGTAACGGACACGTGTGGTCGTGCATGGTGCGGTAGCGTACGCGGTTACGTGGTGCAACGAAACGTCCCTTCCCTTCTCCTTTATAGAGTCCTCCTAACTCTCACTCATCACTCAACCGTCTCCACTGTCCCATCACCTTCTACAAACCCCCAAGAAAACCCCAACCACACTAACAATGGAGAAGAACGGCACGGTGGCCATCGGCACCTCCAACTATGCCGGTGAGGAGGCCCCCGTCCCCGTACAGGCCCCCGTCCAGGCATCGAAGGCAGCCGCCGTCCCCGTCCCCACATCCGCCATAGCCGCCAGCGAGGAGGCCCCCGCCGGTCTCAGGCAGATCCCGCTCGTCTGGGACCCCTACGAGGAGGTTGATTTTATAAGTCCAGAGAACCACTACGACACCAGCATCACCGACCCATGGTCAGAGGTAACCAGGGTTTTCTCCCCTTCTCTTGTTCTTCCCCCATTCCCATCGTTGGATGCTAGATTGTATGTTATTAGGGTTTGGCTGTTCATATTTTTACAGTAGCTAATCCTCTTGTGTTATATCTCGTATTTCGATGAATCTCCATGTTCGTATTTGAACCCCCTATTTGTAGGTTGGATCAGTATGCGATTCGGTTTGAGATTTGGGGAATAATCAGGGGATCTCAATCGGTTAATTTATGCAAATAATCAATACCGATAATCAAAATATCTCAATCATGTCCTTATTGCACTCTACTGTTTTTTCCAACAGGAGGATAGCAGTGACATTTGTAGCGACGACGAGTCCAAGGACACCAGAACTCATCATGTGCTGAGGAGGCTAAAGTCCGGCTAGTACAACAACTTCTTCACTGGTGATGTCTATAGGTGCCCCTTCTGGACCACCAGGAGGCTCCGCGCCATGGACTTCAACTCCCTCATGGAGCATGTCGAGGACGTGAGGACCTGCAGCGAGTCCGTGAACATCCATGGCTTTAGAGCCAAGGATCAGGTGCTCGGCCTTCAACTCCACAACCTCAAGAAGGTGGCTATCAAGGAGGGTCACATGCCCCTGATCAAGCCCAAGGCTCCCAAGGTCTAGGGACTAGGCAGCAAGAAGTGGAGGAGGCACCAGAGGGAGGAGGTGGAGGCCATGAGAGGCCACTGGTCTTGTGCTTCTGCTTTTGCTGTAAAGCAGCTTCTTTTGTCTTGTCTGTGTTAAACTTGTCCGCTGCTACTGAGCAGCCTAATTGTCGAACCTCGTTAAGTATCGTACTATATATCCTATATTAGCTGTTTTATCTACATTTGCTCCGTTTACTGAATTTATTTATGGTGCTGGTTAGATTTGCTGCTCTAGA
The DNA here is from genome assembly GCA_023614405.1 of Avena insularis. NCBI lineage: Eukaryota > Viridiplantae > Streptophyta > Magnoliopsida > Poales > Poaceae > Avena > Avena insularis. The sequence goes on along the minus strand of CM042692.1, from coordinate 348,811,505 downwards.
TTTGCTACCATATTGGGGAAAACGAGGGCCAAAAGGAACAATGAATGAAGAGAGAAGCTGCTCTAGATTAGCTACCTTTTTGGGGAAAAAAACACATCTGTTAGCGAGAGAGATGGGAAAGGACGCTCTTAAAAAGGCCAATCATAAAAATAACAAAAAAGAAAACTTCCAATTTAGGCGACAGGGCACACGTCACCACCAAACGCACCCCACATGTTCCCACACCATGTACCCCATAATCAGCGAGAGATGGATGGCTGGTCTACTATGTATCCTGGTCCCGCCTATCATCATATAACGGTCGAGGAGGTGTAACATAACACTCAACGCATGACCCGCCCCAACGCCCCCCCCTCCCATCCGAGTGGTGATGGCTCGTGTATTAACAAGCTCGTTGGGGAACCCCAAGTGGAAGGTATGATGAGCACAGCAGCAAGTTTCCCTCATTTATGAAACCAAGGTTTAATCGAACCAGTAGGAGCAAGGAAATACCCCAAAGGTGTTGCTAGCTGAGCCTTGGCAGGGCGCACTACCGGTGCTAGTAGCAACGTGGAGACATGCACAACACAACCACGGAACTTTGTCCCCAACTTGCGATGAGGTTGTCAATCTCACTGGTTTTGCTGAAAACAAAGGATTAAACGTATCGAATGGAAAGAAGTAGAAGTTTGCAGAAAGTAAACACAAGCAGTAAACAGTTTGTAGATTGTATGTAAAAGAAAGGACCAGGATCCATAGTTCACTAGAGGTGGCTCTCCTTAAGATAGATAACATGCTGGGTGAACAAATTACAGCGGGGCAATTGACAAACATCGAGAAAGCAATACATGCATATACTAATCATCTTGACTCCTTTCAGACTTGATTGGGCATTACAACATTATACATAGACCGCCATCCAACTGCATCTATGACTAATAATCCACCTTCAGGTTATCATCCGAACCCCCTCTAGTATTAAGTTGCAAGCAACAGATTATTGCTTTACAAATTGCGTGTAAAGTAAACAATATGATTGTTCTATGAACAAAGGATTGTTTTCTCCCTAGTAGCAACAAAGACATCTAGTACCTTAGAGATTTCATCACTTCCCAGTTACTAGAGGCATGAACCCACTATCGAGCATAAATACTAACTCTTGGAGTTGCTAGCATCTACTTGGCCAAGATAGCTACTAACAATGGAAAGCATGCAAGATCACAAATAACAAAGACATGATAGAATCAATAATAAATCTGAAATAGCATCTCAATATCCATCGGATCCCCGCAAAAACAACATGTAGAATTACAAATAGATGGTCTTGATCATGAACGGAGCTCACAAGATCTAAACATGAAAGCACAAAGGAGGAGAACCAGCCATCTAGCTACTACATGGATCCATAGTCCAAAGATGCACTACTCATGCGTCACACCAGAGGCTTGCATGGTGATGAAGAAGGCCTCCAGGGTGAATTCCCCTCTCTGGCAGGGTGACGGGAAGAGCTTCAGATCCCTCCCGATCTAGGGATGGAGATGACTGACTCTGAGACTCTTCGTGGATTTTTGATCGGGTACTTAGGGTTTCGTCGAGGGTATCTTATAGGCGGAAGGAGAGGCCGAGGGGTCTTGGGGTCGGCGGACCACCTGGCGGGCCGGGCCTGGCCACTGTGACCGTGGTGGCTGGCCCCTAGCCCTTCTCTATCTTGTATTCTGGCATCTGGTGACTTTCGGAAAAATAGGCACTTTGGCTTTTGTCCCGTCCAATTCCGAGAATATTCATTTTCTGACTTTCTTGGAACCAAAAACAGCAGAAAACAGGCAGCTGGCACTGTGGCTCTTGTTAATAGATTAGTCCAAGAAATCATATGAAAAGTACTCCAAAGTGTGGACAAAACACAAGAAAGTGGATAAAACCAAGCATGGAACATCAAAAATTATAGATACATTTGCAATGTATCAACATCCCCAAGCTTAACTCTTGCTCGTCCTCGAGTAGGTAAGTGATAAAAAGAAAGAATAATTTTTAAGGTGACATGCACCATCAAAGACTTGATCAAAGTATTTGTAAAACATTCAAAGCTGGGATCATAGTACTTCAATCATAACATGAAAGACAAAGTTCTAGCAATAAGACAAAGAAACTTTGATGCAACATGAAAAGGCACAAACAAAAGATTCATGAATAACAATGCTTTGCAAGACATTTGTTTGTTTCACATAAAGAAAACATAGCATAATAGTATTCAGCTTGTCCCTCATAGAGTAGCAAATATAATTGCAAAGGACACCTTCAAAGTTCATAAGAGTGACTAGATACAAATAGTTTAAAACAAGCAATATCAAGTTATGCATCAATCAACTAGTCTTGGGATAATGCACATAGAACTAAGAATGGCCACTATGCTCTCAAAGTAGGTGCATAAAGGTAGAAGGTGGAGACTCAATATAATGGTGGAAGAAAGGCCTTCATAAAAGGAAGTAGGGATTCAAGTTTCATAAAGAGCTTCCAAAAATTATGGTACTTATAGCTTTCAGCTTTCATTGCCCCTATCATAAGCATCTTGAAGTGATTAAGGTTAAAGTGAACAAACTATGGTGTACATGCTTGACGAAGTATAAGTTAGAAATCTCATGTCCCTTTTATACGAGGGCCGCTCCTCATGCTACTCAAGTTTAGTCACCGGTAAGTTCTTGTCATCGTAAGTACATGTGTATCATAGAGAACCGCCAATGGGGTACCCCTTGCCCGATGATACAGAAGAATCCCCATATCAAAATGACAAGGCAAGCAGACAACGAGCATCTCAGCAATCTTCTTATTTACCATGGGAATATGGTGCTTTTTTCTCTCTTTCCTCTTTTCATAATCTCTTTTTTTTTCCTTTTCTATTTTTTTCAATATAGGACTCTTTTTTTATAAGAAGAATGCTTCATAGACAGCTCATTATGGTCACGCTGCAGGTTTCCACCATGTCAGCATGGATTAGACCAGACGAGCGTTTCTCTAACACATATACATAACTCCATGGACTTACAAGCTCCCCTTTCATTTCACACCGACGACATCCATAGAAAAAAGAACATGATATCAACTAGGTACAAAGTACCAGTGCAATGTTGAAAGCGTTCCCCATGACAGCATGGTTCTGCTAATTCACAACTTACAAAGCGCAAGCATATACGCAACATAGGTGAGCACAATGGTTCAAGTTTATTAAGGGCAAGAAAAGTAAAGTGTGCCATCAAGTTCATGAGAGCTTTAATCACTAGTTTTCTCATAACAAGTTTAATTCGGAAGGTAAACAAAAGCATGAATATACTTGGAATAGCATAAGCTAGTAGGTAGGTATGGTGGACTCTTTGGAATAACTTTGTTTTAGGGAGTTGGATGCATGAGTGGAACTCATACTTGGTTGTGGAGGCTAGCAAAAGACTGGGAGCGACAAACTAAGAGAGCAATAATGGCCATAATTTTGCAGAGCGACAAAACATCATTGATCAAAGCATAAAGTGATACTACAAGTTGAAAACTAAAGGATCATAAAGGCTATGGTGACTTGAGATAGTCATAACATGGTGTGAGCATGCGCCAAGTCAACCCAAATAAAGCATCAAAGGAGAATACCACTATACTATGCTTTAATATGCTAAAACAACGCATGATTCATCCAAGGCACATTAAGCAATCTCAATTGTTTATAACAAGTCATGCTACAGAAAAGAATACTAAGCATAAAGCCAAAACAATATCAAGCATGGCATGATAGAGCATAGGACACAGTCAAAAACGAGCTCTTTTTACCACATAAGCATGAACTTCCCTACTCTTTTCCAAACCAAACCAAACTATTTGCAAACCAATGTATGAAAGAGGGGGTCCAACCAATTTATTCAGAAAACTAAGCAAACAAAAGCGAACAAAAACAAAAAAGAATACGCTCCAAGAACAACACAACTGTGCATGAAACAATAAAAATGAAGCGTTTGGAAGAAACCTGGGATTTTTATTGATGAAGAAGGGGATGCCTTGGGCATCCCCAAGCTTTGACGCTTGTACTTCTTGGATATTTCTTGGGGTGACACGCATGGCATCCCCAAGCTTGAGCTTTAGTCCATCCTTCATCTCATTACTCATTCCTTCCATACACCTGAAATTTTTCCTTCATACAAAACTTCACACAATCTTTATTAGCAACATTAGTGCACTCAAGATAATAAGTCTTAAGGTTAAGTTCCAACACCAATAAACTTCCATTGGAACACTAGCTATTGTATCACTTCCCTCAAAAAGCTCAATTCCCCAAAAGAACTCAAAAAGGAACCAACAAGAAGCAAATGCAGAAAATGGCAGAAATCTGTCAAAACAGACCAGCAGGTAAAGACGGATTTTTTCGAAGACCTTCTGTTGCTCAAATTAAAAAAGTGTTGAACTAACGAAAGTTAGATAACAACCTGGGGCAGAAGCACAAAAATTCACACCTCAAAAGACATACAGATATTTTACACGAATTTTGACGGTGACGCACAGAAATCTGTTTCGGGACAGCAACTTTCCCAATCATTACTTCTCTCTCATTAGAGGTTACTCTTGGCACAAAAAGCAAATAAAAAGGATAAGGAGCGGTTATTACTGAAGTAATAACTTCCAAGACTCATCTAAAACTTTTGGGTTATCTCCCAATAAGTACTTTTCTTTAACGCCTTTAAGTTAGGCATAAGAATGAAGAAAAAGAATCAAGTATTCTCAAATGAAGAAGCATTAAGACCAAATTTTGTTTTCATAGGAGAAGAAAAAGAAATCTTCTCTCTTCTTAGGGAAGTGTTTTATACCTTTCTTGAGTGGGAGTTGATATTTAATGGTGCCTTCTTTCATATCAATAATGGCACCAACAGTTCTAAGAAAAGGTCTTCCCAAAGTAATAGGACAAGAAGCATTGCATTCAACATCCAAAACATAGAAATCAACGGGGACATAGGCATTGTTAAACATAATAAGAACATCATTAAGACTCCCCATTAGTTTCTTTTTAGTATTATCATCAATTGGGACATTCAAATAACAATCTTCAAGTGGAGGCAAATCAAGCATATCATAAATCCTTCTAGGCATAATAGAAACACTACTATCAAGATCACATAAAGCTTTGAAATCAAAGTCATTCACTTTCATATTAATGATGGGTTCCCAACCATCTTCTTGTTTTATAGGAATAGAAGCTTTATGTTTCATCTTTTCTTATTTAATCTTTATGAGAGCATTAGTAATGTGTTTTGTAAAGGCCATGTTCATAGCACTAGCATTAGGACTTTTAGCAAGCTTTTGTAGGAACTTAATAACTTCAGAGATATTGTAACCATCAAGATCAAAATCAAATTTATCATCTGAAGTAGTAGAACTATTACTAGCCTCAACACTAGTGGTGGTGATAGTAGAAACACTAATGTTTCTAGCAATTTCATCTTCTCTTTCCCACTTAGCATGTAATTCAGCTAATAGTCTAACATTTTGATCAATTCTTACTTGTATAGCATTAGTAGCTGCAAAGGGATTATCATTAGTTTCAGGTTTAGCAGCCATTTTTTTAATCAATGAAGATTGTGTTTCAGACAAATATGATATATTCCTTTCAGCATTAGAAAGTTTCAATTGTAAACTAGGAATTTCCCTATTTAGAATCTCAAGTTGATGGCTAATGTTCTTCAAAATGGTAGATTGTTCCTCCATAGTTTTAGTAAATAGTTGATTTTGATCATATTGCATTTGCATGAAGTTCTTAGTGGCTCTTTCAACTTCTAAAATTCTTCCTTCACTAGGTAATCCAAGGTTTACCATTATAACCATAAGTATTATTAGAAGGGTAGGGCCTATAATTGTTATTACCATAAGCATTGTTGCCAAAATTATTATTTCTTATAAAGTTCACATCAACTTGCTCTTCTTGAGCAACCAAAGAAGCCAAAGGAACATTATTTGTATCAATATGGGCTTTCCAGTTAACAAGCATAGACATAATAATATCAATCTTATCACTCAAGGAGGAGGTTTCCTCAACAGAATTTACCTTCTCACCTTGTGGAGCTCTCTCAGTATGCCATTCAGAATAGTTAACCATCATATTATCCAGAAGCTTTGTTGCAGCACCCAAAGTAATTGTCATAAAGGTACCTCCAGCAGCAGAGTCCAATAGGTTCCTTGAAGAATAGTTCAATCCTGCATAAAAGGTTTGGATGATCATCCAAGCAGTCAGTTCATGAGTGGGACAATTCTTTACCAAAGATTTCATTCTTTCCCAAGCTTGAGCAACATGTTCATTATCAGATTGTTTAAACTTCATTATTTCACTTCTCATAGATATAATCTTAGCTGGAGGATAGTATTTTCCAATGAAAGCATCTTTGCACTTAGTCCAAGAATCAATACTATTCCTAATTAAGGAATTCAACCATTCTTTAGCTTTTCATCTCAAAGAGAAAGGAAACAATTTCAGCTTAATAATATCACCATCTATATCCCTATGCTTTTGCATTTCACAAAGTTCAACAAAGTTATTTAGATGGGCAGTAGCATCTTCATTACCAATACTAGAAAATTGTTCTCTCATAACAAGATTGAGTAAAGCAGGTTTTATCTCAAAGAAAGTAGCTCCAGGCACAGGTGGAGCAATAGGTGTGCTCATAAAATCATTGTTGTTGGTGCTAGTGAAGTCACACAACTTACTATTTTCAAGAGTAGTCATTTTTTTGTGTTTTCAATAAAGAAAGCAAACTAGTAAAACTAATTTTTTGTGTTTTTGAATAACAAAACAAGCAAACAAAGCAAAAGAAACTAAGCAAAACAAAAATAACAAAGTAAAGAGATTGGTTATGAGGGACTCCCCTTGTGAAGATGTCCTTGACTCCCCGGCAACGGCACCAGAAGAGTGCTTGATGGCTCGTGTATTAACAAGCTCGTTGGGGAACCCCAAGAGGAAGGTATGATGAGCACAGCAGCAAGTTTCCCTCAGTTATGAAACCAAGGTTTAATCGAAGCAGTAGGATCAAGGAAACACCCCAAAGGTGTTGCTAACTGAGCCTTGGCAGGGCGCACTACCGGTGCTAGTAGCAACATGGAGACCTGCACAACACAACCACAGAACTTTGTCCCCAACTTGCGATGAGGTTTTCAATCTCACCAGTTTTGTTGAAAACAAAGGATTAAACGTATCGAATGGAAAGAAGTAGAAGTTTGCAGAAAGTAAACACGAAGCAGTAAACAGTTTGTAGATTTTATGTAAAAGAAAGGACCGAGATCCATAGTTCACTAGAGGTGGCTCTCCTTAAGATAGATAACATGTTGGGTGAACAAATTACAGCGGGGCAATTGGAAAACGTCGAGAAAGCAATACATGCATATACTAATAATCTTGACTCCTTTGGAACTTGATTGGGCATTACAACATTATACATAGACCGCCATCCAACTACATCTATGACTAATAATCCACCTTCAGGTTATCATCCAAACCCCCTCCAGTATTAAGTTGCAAGCAACAGATTATTGTTTTATGAATTCCATGTAAAGTAAACAATACGATTGTTCTATGAACAAAGGATTGTTGTTTTCTCCCTAGTAGCAACAGCACATCTAGTACCTTAGAGATTTCTGTCACTTCCCCAGAATACCAGATGCATGAACCCATTATCGAGCATAAATACTAACTCTTGGAGTTGCTAGCATCTACTTGGCCAAGATAGCTACTAACAACGGAAAGCATGCAATATCACAAATAACAAAGACATGATAGAATCAATAATCAATCTAAAATTGCATCTCAATATCCATCGGATCCCCGCAAACACAACATGTAGAATTACAAATAGATGATCTTGATCATGAACGGAGCTCACAAGATCTAAACATGAAAGCACAAAGGAGGAGAACCAGCCATCTAGATACTACATGGATCCATAGTCCAAAGATGAATTACTCACGCATCACACCGGAGGCTTGCATGGTGATGAAGAAGGCCTCCAGGGTGAATTCCCTCTCAGGTGGTCTTGGAAGAGCTTCAGATCCCTCCCGATCTAGGGATGGAGATGACGGCGGCTATAGACTCTTTCGTGGACTTTTGATCGGGTACTTAGGGTTTTCGTCCCGAGGGCATCTTATAGGCGGAAGGAGAGGCCGAGGGGGTGCTTGGGTCGGCGGACCACCTGGCGTGGGTCGAGCCTAGCCGCTGACGGTGGTGTGGCGGCCCTAGCCCTTCTCCGTCTCGTATTACGGCATCGATGACTTAGGAAAAATAGGCACTTTGGCTTTTGTCCCGTCAATTCTGAGAATATTCATTTCGACTTTCCGGAACCAAAAACAGCAAGAAAATAGGTAGGCCTTGTGGCTCTTGTTAATAGGTTAGTCCAAGAAATCATATGAAAAGTACTCCAAAGTGTGGACAAAACACAAGAAAGTGGATAAAACCAAGCATGGAACATCAAAAATTATAGATACATTTGCAATGTATCAAGCGGCTATGAGGGTTTCAGAGTAGAGGGAGGGGAAAAGTGAGGAAAAACTAAGCAGTTGGGGAAAACTGAGTACAACTAATGAACCGAGGGCACAAAAATAGAAATCCCAAAAATTATTGATAAATTATGAGAAGGAAATCTTGATAGCATATTTTAGTCATAAGTTTGAAAAACATGAGCCATAAAGAGTAAGCATGATCTGATACTGCTGCTGAACAAAAAAGGATTTACTATCAAATAAATCCAAAATAACAAAAAAATAAGATTGAAAAAAGTTACTCAAGCAATGATCATGAATTATTCATTAATCAAGTCAAGTGCTCAACTAATTGAACTTGATGATTCTATAATATGCCAAACTCTAAAAACTTCTCATAACATATTGATACAAAAGGCATGGGAGCCTCCAAGTCATGTGATGTGTGAAGGTGTGATATAACTCACATTGCAGTTCTATATCCGATATTGTAATTCTGTTACAATTTTTTGCCTCATTTATTGTAACGACTCATGCCTCATGAACATGATGAACTTGTCCATGAGCCACCATCTTGCTCGGGGATGAGCAAGAGTCTAGCTTGGGGAGTTGATGAGTCCAAAATTTAAGCATATTTACCTCTTGTTTTTGCATAAGTAGAATAGGATTTTGGTATTGTATTGCACTCGCATGCACCTTTTGTCGTTGTTTCAATAGGATTCTGAATTACTAAGTCTTTTGTAAACATATCAATTGGGATTTTCATATTATGCAGTAATATGATACTTCTAAGTGATAAATATCATTTCATTGATTTTTCCCGCACCTGGGAGAATAGCAAATTAGAAGGAAGCCTACAGAGGGTTTAATGACCACTGGTACGGGCGAAGATTGCCTGTACCGTCCACCCGTAACACCTGTCAGAGCGTCCACCTTGTTAATTAGTCTCATCTCGTGAAGATGGATCTGAGATCCGACATTCACGAAAACTTCCAGCCTCGAAACATCACGCCAAAGAGGGATTTGGAGGAGGAACTACACGAAGGGAAAATCCTTGCTGCTTCACAGATCACCGGAGGACATCAAATCATCCCCTTCATCATCAACCACTGCATCTCCATCACCATCACCATTCCCCTCTCCCATACTTTAGATCTTGTTGTAATTACAAATATAATTGTGATTTGCACTAGATTTATATTCATACTTTTATCCATCCATTTGAATATAATGTTGTTGTTGATTTCTTCCATGTGTGAGTAGTTCCGTTTGTTCTTGGGGAGATGCAGAAACCCTATCATTATTATGAAATGAAATAAATATGACCTATTACTTTGGTCCATGATCCATTGATCTATGAGGTTGTGTTTAATCTCTCTCTCTAGATGGTATGTGTAGTCTACCACATATCATTTACCTCCGGGTCTAAAGAGAGGGTGATACCCTTAAGACGTGTATGGGAGTATGTCCAGTGACTACAAGCATTGGCTTATAACCTGCACGGTCAAAGGAGGAATAAAGAGAGATTCACTAAGCTTATTACGATATCAATGGGGAAACCCTTAATTGTCGTGGTCTGTACGAGTGACTGCTCTCAGGAATCATAGTGGTTATTTAGAGGTGACCTCGTTACCTGACTCAAGCAAGCGACTGCCCATGAGTCTTGTAGTGAACATCTTATTATTGAGCTCTCTCCACACATATCATGATGAAAAAATAGATTATCCTAATTATGATTAATTATCCCATGCTAGCGGTGTATCCTAAATCCGCGAGAACACTTTCTCCTTATTGAATTCCACAACCATTTCCAATGCTTTTGTTACTTGCTTTTCATTACTTGTTTTATTTACTTTTCTGCGTTCAAACAAATCCTTTCAAACACCCTTTACTTGAAATCAAAGGCAGCTTACAAGTATCCTTTGCTAGATAGTGACAAGGGGCATAAAGACCTTAAACAAATAGCTCTTTATGGGTTCGATACTCTTATTTCAAAACTAGCTACAATAGATATGTGCACTTGTAGTCATTAGCCATCCTTGCCACCATCATCCGAGATTGGTCCTGTCAAAATCAACCTCGCTGGCTTCGAGTTCGTGGTGACTGTCAACACAAGCATGAAGCGGAGCAGTATGCTCCTCCCAAGTAAGTTTGTGGTGGCGTCAGACGATGGCGTGCCGGATCGGGTGAAGCTGCAATTGCCTGGCGGGACGACCGGTGTATGGCCCACAAGGGTGTGTTATGACCGCTTTGGCCAGTTGTCTCTCGCCCATGGATGGAGGGCATTTGCCGGCACGCATGATGCGCATGTCAAAAATATCCTAGTCTTCAGATACGATAGGGATATGATGTTCACCGTCCATGTATAAGACGTCACCATGTGTCTATGTTGCTACTTCTCCGACCCAGACTCCGACTCTGACGAGTGATGGGAGCGCAACCGAGCAAGATGGACGGGGGTGGCGTTCGCAGCAATGCCTTCCCGAAGAAGATGGTGATAGGGTTTATTGCATGGAAAACAAAAAAAATCTTGGTTGCAACCACAAAGATCATATCTAGGAGATACATGTAACGGTTTCAGATGGACTCACCCTCGAAGACCGTAGTGTGGGATAACATTCCCACAAACAAACTTGGTTGTTGTGGAGTGTACTCGACCGTCCTTAAGGACGCAATGACAGTGACACATGTGCACCACCTCCGTAATCGGTCACATGTACGGTGTGTCGACGACTCCCGAACCCTCGCTCTAGCCGGGCAGCGGAAGTAGTGGACCCTGGGGAACTCCGCCAACATTTTGACATGGTGGTCATGGTGGTGGAGAAGAACTTGAGAGCAGGGATTCACCTAAGCTCCTCGCTCGTGGCAATGGACAAGGGTAGAAGGGGAGGAAGATGCCAACGAAAGGGCATATGAGAGGAAGGGTGAATGGTGTGAGATGAGAGGAGGAGGAGGGAGCCTTTTATAAGTGAGGAACAGCCCAAGGGGGCATGGCGCACAGCCATGGTGTTGTCCCCACCTCTCCCCCATTTATGTGGGTGGAGACTCCACTCACATCAATTTAGCTCCACTCATCTTCCATTTAATTTCCACTGAAAATCAAAGGTCTTTCCGCTAAAGCACTTTAATTCACTTGGTTTAATGCAACTAAATTTAATGAACACTTCATTTAATTAACACTTCATTTAATGAACACATTAACATTTGATACCCTCACAATATTCTGATACACCGAAACTATTCTGGCAGTTTTTATCAGAACAATTCCTGCGTTGTCCAGTATTTTCTCCGGTTTTCCCTATCCACTCAAATGCGTCGACTACCCTTAAGTGTGTCTCCCTATGGGTCACAAACTGTGTGGACATGATCGAGACATTCTTTGATCAATAATTATTAGCAGGACCTGGAGATCCATAATGACTCCCACCAATTCATGCGATGACTTAGTGATCACGTGACCTTTTATTCGCAGTAACCAATTCCTTTTGTCATGTGATATTTTACTTGTCTGAGATCTGATCATTCGGTATCATTCATACCTAGTTCAATCCCATTACTGACAAGTACTCTTTTCTCGTTCCCGTGATATAACATTCTTAGTGATCATTATCACTTGCTTGCAAGCTATGTCAATGTGATATCATTGAGAGGGCCCTATGTATATCTATCCGTCATCATGATGGAGAAATCCCACTCTTGATCCACGAGCCTCAACTGACACTTTCTAAGTATCTGACGACACCTTTATAATCACCCTGTTACGGTGTGACGTTTGATGCAGTCAAAGTATGCTTTCGGAGTCAGTGCTTGACGTGAACTCATGGTGACATGGGCATACCTTACAGGTACTCGAGCTTGGTATATATGGTCCAACTTAGAATATTCCCACGACGTTGCTAAGCCCCAGTCAATATCCAGATGGCCATGAGACTTCGATTGCTTGTAGCACACAGCAAACTTAAGATAGAAATTTAAAGGGAAACCCCTAATTTGTAACCGACTTGACCTGCTATCCCGAGACTTAGCCTATATATAAAGGCTAGGAGGGGGCGGCGAGGAGGACAATCCACAACCCTAGTTTCTGCACCTTCACCAGATTGCATCTACACACCTCTGTAACTTTCGACTCCTCGATAATTCCAAGAGTACACAAGCAGGAGTAGGGTCCTCTATGAGGCCTGAACCTAGGTAGACCTTGTGTCCCTGTGTGCTTGTTTGCTAGCCGATCGATGCCTCCAGCGCTCCCCACTTCCTCGAACCTAAGTCCATCTCCGATGGGCATTGATGAGTTAACCCCTCGTCAATTGGCACCATCTATGGGAAGAGGGAGTACTGATGTTGCGGCTTCCTTGGCCCCATCAACCGTGATCTATGACTCCGCAGCAGTGGAGATTCGCCTCCTCTTTGGTGCCTTCAACTTCATCATCCACATGTCGGCCACTCTCCTAGATTTCGAGTCTGTGGGCGATGGGATCGGCCTGGCGATCAAGAGCTTACACTTCCAAGTTGGTCGGCTAGGCACACTTCGCCTCCCTGACCAGCTGAAGGTTCCCGCAATTGCTCCAGCATCGTGGTTTCCACCGCCTATCGGCACCCTAAGTGAACTCAATGCCCCGACAATAGTCGGGAATACAGACAGTGATAGCAGTCGCGAGTCCAATCTGGGTGATCTGGCAACAGAAGATGGAGCCTATGGCTCCGGATCTAAAAGCTGCAGAAGCAACAGCTTCCCTAGCCATTACATGTGTGCCGTCATCAACACAGGTGACAACGGCGGCACTCGGGACAACACCAGTACCGGTGGTGGTATCCCAGTTGCGAACGGTGGTCCCTCCAACAGAGCACCCACCAACAACAGGCTGGAAGGTCAGCTGCATCTTATTGCGAATAAACATACCCAAGAGCGTGTGCTGATCAAGCTCAACGACGCTGAGTGGGCTCACTGCCGAGAAGCCCTGCGGGGCAACCCCTGCCACCAAACTCATCACAAGACATGTTGATGGGATATCACTGGCTACTCAAGGAAGAATTCAAGCGCCAGCATCAAATGAGATGGCATTGTATAAATTTTTGGTCCTTTGGTGAGACCTTAGTTCCTTGAGCTGAAAAACATATTGACACTATTGTCATACAATAGATCTTCATATTACTAGCCCATGGAGAACCACACCTAGTTACATTGTTGCTACTATAGAAGTCTTATACTTAGCCTTTCGTTGTAGTATCCGTCACAATGTCCTTAATATTTTGGAACTTATCCAAATCTATCATGGAAATTACTTCCATTACATTGTGCCATATTAACCAACAACCTAAATTGAGATAAAATTAGTTTGTATCTGTTGACAAAACTAGTATCAATGTAACACTTTACAATGAACTATCTGTATAGTGTCATTGTGACACTTTACAATGAACTATCTGTATAGTGTCAATGTAACACTTTACAATGAACTCTCTGTATAGTGTCAACGTAACACTTTACAATGAACTAACTATCACTTCTACATATAGAATATATATTCTTTGTTCTTCCAAAGATCATAAGAATATCCTTACTATCGTCCAATGATCATCTTATGAGTCACCCTGGTATATGCTCATAACATTTAGAGCATAGGACATATCTGAATATGTACATATCACGGTATGATTGATTAAGATATTCATGTGATGTTACTCACCAAGTGTCAAAACACTTGAATCTTGTTTATCAAGATAGTCATGTGATTTTACTCACCAAGTGTCAAAACAATTGAATCTTGATTCACTCACCAAGTATCAATATACTTGAATCTTGATTCAACCTTTTCCATGTGGCAAGAACCTTTCTCATTGTTTCCATATTGAACCCATTCAATATTTCATCTATGTACATGTGGCATAACCATATTAACATCTCAATCTATCCAAATAGACTTTGATGCCAAATATTCTGGTTTTGCCCAAATCTTTCATTTAAATCTAATTTTAATGAAATCCTTAACTTGTGTCAATAAAAGATACATCATTTCCAATCAACAATATTTCTTATACACAATGTATTAGAAACATGTCTAGCACTCCCACTTAATTTCTTGCAAATGCGAGCATATTCATCGTCTCTGATGAAATTAAACATTTTAACATTTTCATCACGATGAAGATTCCACTCCACTATGCTTACTTCAAACATTGAAGTTTGCATTTTTTTTAGCATCCTTCGATTTAACAAAACCCTTTGGACAATGTCATGTGCATGTCCTCAGTAACCATTCTTTTAGAAGAATGTTGTTTTGTTTGTTCAACTAGCATATACAACAATTGACATATGTAGTGGTTGCTACATTAATCCGTCCAGACTAAATATCACTATGAAAGATCAAATCTTGTAGTATTAAACTCCTTGAACATTGTCGTAAACTCTTTACAGACATGTTGACTATTTCATTGATGTGAAACATCCATGTCTATTTCTTTATAGATCCAAATACGACTGATAGACTTTATGCATTTTAGAGGGTCTTCCAAGTTCAATAACTTGGTTTCTCGTGTATGGAACTATCACGGATTTTATGACTTCAGCCATTTTACAGAGTCAGGGCCCATCATTGCTTCTTTGTATGTAGTCGGTTCATCATTGTCAAACAATAAAGATTTAATCTCAAATCTTAGTATTTGATTGTTTACCTAACCTACGCGGTTCAACAGGAACTTAGATTTCCGTGACCATAACCTTTGAGGCATGGGAGCCATGAGCATTATGGATGCCTCCGGGACACTTTCCGGTGATGCGCAACTCTGCACATATATCTAAAGTTCAATAACCTTATCAAAGTTCTATTGTCCTCCCACTTAAATTTTCGTGAAAAATTCCTTCTCAAGAAAATTGACGTTCTAAGTGACAAAAACTTTTGTCTTCAGTGTTATGGAGGAATACCCCAAGGTTATTTGGGATAACCTACAAAGATGTGCTTATCTGAATTTGGTTGTAAACATTTTACTTATGCATAGCATACCAAATTTTAAGAAAAGACAACTTGGGTTTTATCCCAATCCATAACTCATATGGTGTCATTTCAACGGATCATGATGGAGCTATTTTTAATGTAAAAGAGATAGTCACTAAAATCTTAATCCTCAAAATATAATGGCAATTTTATAAATAACACCGTTGATCCTATGATGTCAAACAAGGTTTGATTATATCTCTTGAATACTCCATACTTATATGGTTTATCGGGAAACATAAATCCATGGAACGATTCCTTGAATCTTAGGTGTTTTTGCTAAACTTGTAACTCAAATTTTTTCTTTATGATCCAATCATAAATTGTTTATTTTCTCATTACAATGATTTTACACTTCATCTTGAAATCAATTGAAAATTTTCAAATGTTTCATACTTCTTCCTGATTAAGTAAATATACATATATTCACTAAAATATTTGGTTAAACTATATGAAGTTTGAATGGTCCACCACATGCGGCTACACATAATGGATTATATGCATAAATATGCACAATGTCCAATAAGTTAGTCATTCGTTCCTCTTTGGCCTATGAAAAAAATTTAAATCATTTCTAGGAAATTCTCACAAGCGTCAATTGATTCAAAAATCAAAAGAACTCGAAAATTCCATCAACATGGAGTTTCTTCATGTTTTCTTTATGATATGATTTAAATTGCAATGTTACTCATAAGTGATCTTCTAATCATTCGTCTTATGACACTTTAGCATCAGTGTTTATGGATGTGATTTATCTAACTAGATTTGTAAGAGTTCATCCATCTTCAATGGAACACAGTGATTATTTGAATGATTGGCGTTCTCATAATACTAGAACAAAATAACAATTATTGAAATACGAATCTTGAAGGGAAGCTTTGATGTCAACGAGAAACACAATAACACTTTATTTGTTTTCGATGAACATCATCACATATTCTCTTGCTAGTTACTTAGGCCATTGTAGTTCATGAATTGAGCTACTCTGTGTGACATTTCACACCAACCAATTTAGTATCCAATACCAAAGAACCACATTGTTTAACAAGCAAAGAATACACCCATAACATGTATATCATTTATATACCTAAGCTGGACATTTCTAGTCTTTTCTTTTCTGCCAAATATTTCCAAGATTCTCTTTCAGCATTTCCTTTTATCTTTTAAAAGAAACTATCAACATCAATAGTGGTGTCCTACATATGACACATAGTTCAAAGTGTGTATAGTCAAATACTAATACCTTTAGACTTGCACTTTTGAAGTAGATCACCATTATCAAATGATTGGCGTTCTTTCAAAATTTCATTCCTTTTTAGTAATCCTTTTAATGTAGTAAACATTTTACCTACATCTTCTATCCATCCTTATCATGACAAATTTCATGATCAAGCTACTATAGCTCATAAGGATGAATCGCAAATATAATGTTAATTCTAAAAACCTTTTGGGTGATCAGGATGCCTAGCGTCTCCAACTTTTACAAATTCTCATACAATACAAGAATATATATTTTATTAAATTATACTCCATCATATTGCAACCAAGACATTGTTTCAAATATCATAATATCTTATACACATGATGGTTTCTGAAACAATTTTCAGCTCTTAGATAACATTTATATTAAAACAATTTTTCGATATCAAGAATCATGGAGGCAAGCATGATAATTAGATACTAATGCTGAAATTTGTTACTCTTGATTCAATACAACTTATTGAATTTCATGGATTAAGTGAGGTTTTGCTGAAATTTTGCAATAGTACTTTAAACTTTAGATTAACACTCATAAAACAATACGATACCAGCTCGTAAAGTAAAATTCCAGAATTCTATAGTTCTATTATCTCAATTATAGCTAAAAACAAGGTAGTAAACGAATGCTAGTGACTACAACGAACTATTAAAATTCACTTCGATTTAGTTTATGATAAATTGAGTTCAAATTAATCCAAATTACTAAATTAACTCCCACTCAAAACAACATCCCTCGAGTCGTTTTGGTGATTACACGAACCAAATTCACTACACCACGACTGATCATCATGAGTGGTGGTGCAGCTCCAATGGAGAGCATCATATGGACATCATATCATTCATATGGCTCGTGTTTTACCGTTTGGTTCATGTTCCGAGGCCATGTTTGTACATGCGAGGCTCGCCAAGTAAGAACCTTAGTACCCGTGTGTGTAAAACTATCTTACACCCATTATATGCGAACGTAGATTCTATCACACCCGATCATCACATGGTGCTTCGAAATGACGAACTTTCTTGACGGTGCATACTAAGGAAGAACATATTATTATCTTGATATTAATGAGAGATATCATCTTATAATGCTATCGCCAAGTTCTAAGCTAGACATAAGCAAAATAAGATGCAAACAAACATCATATGCATAAAGTGATACGATATGGTTCTTGCACTTGATCACTATCTTGTGCATCATGGTATGATCCCTATCATTCCATTTGTGTAGCGTCAAGTTCTATGGCGCTCCCACTTTGTTATAATTCCCAAGAGTATCTCACCATACTAAAATTATAACCTTTACCATATCATGCCACATGCCTAGCAAGAATAAAACTAGACGCTTCTAATTTATCTTTTGCATATTTTATGTGGCTTTGGGCTTTCGAAGATAAGATCTTACCTACGAATAAGGAACCACAACGATGATAATCAAATTATTAGCAACCCGTTATAAATTAGATATCAACTATAGTAGGAGAGATAGACATCCGTTAGCCACTTATGCAAAACTAGTTGCATGTCAAGCGTGGAACATGTCTCATGTGCGATGACATGTAAAGTTTGTCCGGGCCGCTTCATCCTACTATGCCGCCAATATCCAAAATACATGAAGGATGCGATAACATGATCATCAGCACCGACATATTCATATGTGTTCTAACCGTACAAAGCATCTATGCATAGACATAGCTCTGATACCACTGATGGGGTTCGTTGCATGTAAAACAAAAAATTCTTACAGTTGCAACCACCAAGATCATATCTAGGAGATACATGTAACAGTTTCATATGGACTCACCCTCGAAGACAAGTAACACGGGATAATGTTCCTGTAAACAAACATGGCTGTTGTAGAGGGTACTCGACCGTCCTCAAGGACGCGATGATAGTGCCACACGTGCAGCACCTCTGTAATTGGTCACACATACGATGTGCTGACGACTCCCGAACCCTCGCTCCAGCCAGGCAGCAGAAGTAGTGGATCCTCGAGAACTCCGCCAACACTACGACATGGTGGTGATGGTGGTGGAGAATATCTTGAGCAGGGCTTCCCCTAAGCTCATCGCTCATGGCAATGGACAAGGCTAGAAGGGGAGGAAGATACCAACCAAAGGGCATATGAGAGGAAGGGTGAATGGTATGAGATGAGAGGAGGAGGAGGGGCCTTTTATAGGTGATGGGGGAAGCCCAAGGGGGCATGGCGCACAACCATGGTGTCGCCGCCACCTCTCCCCCATTTATGTGGGTGGACACTCCACTCACATCAATTTATCTCCACTCATCTTCCATTTAATTTCCACTAAAAAATCAAAGGTCTTTCATTAAAGCACTTTATTTCACTTGGTATAATGCAACTCAATTTAATGAACACTTCATTTAATGAGTGTACTTCATTTAATGAACACTTCATTTAATGAACACATTAACATTTGATCCCCTCGCAATATTCTGATACACCGAAACTATTCCGGTAGTTTTTATTAGAACAATTCCTGCGTTGTCCAGTATTTTCTCCAGTGTTCCCTATCCAATCAAATGTGTCGACTGCCATTAAGTTTGTCTCCCTACGGGTCACGAACTATGTGGACATGATCGAGACATTCTTTGATCAATAGTCATTAGCGGGACCTGGAGATCCATAATGACTCCCACCAGTTCATGCGATGACTTAGTGATCGCGTGACCTTTTATTCGTAGTAACCAAATCATTTTGTATCGCGATATTTTACTTGTCCGGGATCCGATCATTAGGTATCATTCATACCTAGTTCGATCCCGTTACTGATAAATACTCTTTTCTCATTCTCGTGATATAACATTCTTAGTGATCATTATCACTTGCTTGGAAGCTATGTCAATGTGATATCACTGAGAGGGACATGAGTATCTCTCTCCATCATCAGGATGGAAAAATCCCACTCTTGATCCACGAGCCTCAACTGACACTTTCCAAGTATCTGACAACACCTTTATAATCACCCTATTACGGTGTGACGTTTGATGCAATCAAAGTACTCTTTCGGAGCCAGTGATTGACATGATCTCATGGTCTAAGGATTAGAGTTACTTCGAACAACTTATAGTAATGTAAACACAATAGCATGATCGTGTTACTATACTTTGGGAGAATGTTCATCACATCATTCTACCAATGTTGTGATCTCGTTATTAACAACATCCAATGTCATGATCAGGAAACCTTGATCATCTGTTAATCAACAAGCTAGTGTAATGGGAGGCATCACTAGGAACCTTTTCTTTGTTTATTAAACACACATGTATTAATGTTTCTGGTTAACACAATTATAGCATGAAAAATAAATATTTATCATAAACATGGAATAATATAATAACCACTTTATTATTGCCTCTCAGGCATATTCCTTTCAGTTGGGCCCGTGGTTCCGTTTTTTTTGCTGTAAGGGTGGGAAACTCCGCACTTATCTTGTGCGCTTAATACTGCTGCTTTGAGATGAGTAGCCTCGATGGGACCTAGTGACTTCCATGGGCTTCCCGAGTGAGCGTTGGCAGGTTATAGGTGTTCGGTGGCCCTTTGTGAGGGGAAGGTGCCCTCGTAGGTTCCACTATAGGGAAACCGTGGAGCGAGTGCATTTATTTTCTATTAGCTCCTTGATGAGGAAAACTGTAGGATTTATATGATTTTTGGCTTCTTGAGGGTAAGTGCCCTCGTGAGCTGCCCCGCAAGTCCCTCGTGGAGGAAACCGTAGGACAAATGCGTTTCCTGTTAGCTCCTTAAGAAGGGAGCCATAGGACTTGCACAAATTTAGGCTACTTAAGGGGAAGTGCCCTCGTGATCCACCCCATAAGTCCCTCGTGGAGGAAACCATAGGACAAATATATTTTCTGTTAGCTCCTCGAGGAGGAAGCCGTAGGGCGCATGGATTTAGGCTACTTGAGGGGAAGTGCCCTCGTGAGCCGCCCCATAAGTCCCTCGTGGAGGAAACCTTAGGACAAATATGTTTCATGTTAGATCCTCAAGGAGAAAGCCATAGGGATTGCATGAATTTAGGATACTTGAGGGGAAGTGCCCTCGTGAGCCTCCCCATAAGTCCCTCGTGGAGGAAACCGTAGGACACATGTGTTTCCTGTTAGCTCCTCGAGGAGGAAGCCGTAGGGCTTGCATGAATTTAGGATACTTGAGGGGGAGCGCCCTTGCGATCCACCTCGTAAGTCCCTCATGGAGGAAACCGTAGGACAAATGTGTTTCCTATTAGCTCCTCGAGGAGGAAGCCATAGGGCTGCATGATTTCTTGTCGTGCACTTATTAGTTTCTGTATATGTGTTGTACGAGGATTTCAAGCACCAAGAATCATGGGTGAGGTGACTTTATTGCTGGAGCCAGTCCACAAGTCAGAGCTCGACACTTTAGGCCTCGACATTGATGGGGGGTGTCTTAGTGATAGATACCGTTCCTAGCCCACGCTCATATAGTACATATAGCAGAACTTATGAATGCACAAAGAGAAAACAAACTCATGGCGAATGGTGAATAGCAAGGTTGGCGCATGGCACAAGATTCAAAACAACTAGAAAGACCAAAGCTTATTACAATGCCGCCCTGATTCGGCACGGGGTCTCACAGGAGATAATTCTTAGGATGATGAGTGTCGGGTGCCACCTTAAAAAGTAGGGTGGGTACGATGTGCCACTTTGAGAGGTTTGTCCACCTCATTGGTTCCAAGTGCTACTTCCTGATCTAGAGGCTGTCAAATGATGGGGAGAGCCGCTCGACACTGAATGGGTGCTAGGAGTTGTTCTCTGTGATGGCGAAAGCCCCCCGAGTCCTCGTCATTCCCTTGAGTTCTTTCAGTAGGTATGAGGCCTTGAGGATATGGCTTCGGCCTCCTCTCGGCGCCATGGGTGCTTCCTGCAACATGATCCTCGGCGAGGAGGCATGATGCAGCAGCTGCTCTTTTTGCCTTGGCGTTCTCCTGAGCGACCATCTGTTTTTTCCTCGCAGTACCTCCAACATAGTCAAGCATGTCCACATCTTCTGGGTATGCATTGGTTATAGCCTTGTAGGCATACTCGAGGGAGCGCAAGGCCTCCTTCTTATTGTAGCGGACGGTGATGGTGTCGCCATTGCCGCCCGGCATCTTGCAACGTTGTAGGTGTGGTGGGTGACTGCCATGAACTTGGCCAGTGCGGGGTAGCCTAGGATGACGTTGTAGGGGAGGCTGATGTGTGCCACGTCAGTCGATTAGCTCGGTCATGTAGTTGTTGCAGGACCTGAACATGATGGTGAGGCATACTTGCCCGATGGATATGGTGGTTCTGTCAGTGACCCTAGAGAATGGCATGGTGGGCATCATCCTATCATATGGAACTTGTAGCTTGGCAAATGTCTTGGTGGAGATAACGTTCAGACCGGCGCCACCGTCGATGAGCATCTTAGCCATAACAATTTTGTTGATGGTGAGGGTTCATACCATGCAGAGGGTGCCCACAGCTCTGGTGGAGGTGGGGTGGTCCCTGGCGTCAAAGGTTATGGCATATTGGGACCACTTGAGCTTTGGGGAGGGATCCCCCGGACGAGCAGCGACGACCTTGCGTGTGATCTGCTTGAAGGTTTGGTTAGACGCGGGTGCCTGGGAGCCGCCGAGGATACATGAAATGGGTTCCCTTGGCTCCTGGTAGCCCTGTGGCCCTGTCGTCCTCAGCAAGGCCTCTCTCCGTGGCCATGTGGTCCTGCTGGGTAGTGTTAGCTTGATGGCTTTGCTGATGGCTACCACCGCCGCCGTGGTTGCTGCTCTAGCGCCCTCCTCCTTGGTTGCAAACATGACTGTTATTCTATCCGCCACCTTGCTCCCCTTTCCTCTGGTTGTTACGCTCATCAGGCAGCTTCTTGAGTTCGTAGCAGTCATCTGTGGCATGTCCATGTTTCTTGTGGAAGATGCACTATAGGTGATCATCGTGCTTACCTTCCCCATCACCTCCGCGAGGGCTCTTTCTCTTAGGCTCCACTGCGAGGACAGTTAGGGACATGCATTTGGCATCCTTGCTCTTGGTCTTGGAGGCGTTTGAGGACTTGGGCGTGGTCTCATCCTCGGTGAGGCCGAACATACGTCCTGACTCAGCCTTGGCACACTTGTCCGCCATGACAAAGAGATCTGTCACAGTGGTGAGGTTATCCTCGTGGATGCCAATTTTCTCCTGCATCCTGACATCCTTGACACCCTCTAAGAAGGCAGTGATGATGTTGGATTCAGAGATCTTGGGTATCTTGTTGTGGACTTGGCTGAACCGCTGCAGGAACTTGAAGAGGGTCTCGCCGGACTGCTAGCTGACTTGGCGGAGGTGGTAGTAGGCAAGAGGTCGCCCATAGGTCCCTTGAAGTTGGCAATGTATAGTACACAAAGTGCGGGCCACGAGTCGATGAATTCCTCAGGGAGGTTCATTATCCAGGTGCGAGCCACATCCTTCAGGCCCATGGGAAACCAGTTGGCCATGACGCAGTCGTCGTCACCAGCAGCCTCGATGCATGTGGTGTAGAGTTTCAAGAACTCACCAGGGTTGGCATAACCGTCGTAGCATGGTGGCATCTCCGTCCTGAACTTGTGCAGCCACACCATGCGACGTGGGTCCTTCATGAATGCGAGGCAGCCGTTGCTCTATACCTCCTTGCTGTCGGTGAGGGTAGCCTGATTCTGCTGGCCAGTCGTGGCGATCCTGGTCCTCACATCCCTATCTGGGAACCGTGGCCGTGTGAGTGACCTCCGACACCAGAATGATCCGGTAGCTATTGCCGAGGGTGGCGTGACATCTTGGGGCTAGAGGGCGCCACCGGTGCCCTGGTCCTTGTTTGGAGGCGAAGGCAGGGTCACAGCCCCCGAGGAGGCATCTTCGGCCCGAGCCCCTAGTGTCTCTTGGTTCGAAGAGGTGACAGTGATGTCGAAAAGCTCAGCGATGTGTGCGCGCCATTCCTGTTGCCCGGACTCAGCAGGGGGGTAGTGAAGGAGCTCTTGCGCCATGAGCTTAGTGGCCAGTGTGGGTGGGTCACCCTTGTCATGCAAAGACGCGGTACAGGAGAGCGACATGTTGCCGCACGTCGAGAGCTGCCGCTCTGGCGATGGGCGGAAGGAGGAACCTTGTTCGTCCTCCGTCCACAGGGTTTGCTTGGAGGCGGCGCGTCGGGAGCAGGCTCTGTCTAGACCTTGCTCTCTACGTGGCGGAGGGCGCGCTCGGCCCGAGTCTCGTTGCAGAATGCCATGCCGGTGAGGTTGAAGAAGACCTTGAAAGCGCGCCTCAGTCCCCTACCTAGCGCTCCAAATTTCGGAGATTGCCGTATTGTGAAGGAAAAGGGTACCAACAAGCCCCGAATTTGTGAGGGGACTGAACACGCGTTTAGATCTCCTCGATGATGGTGGTAGCAAATGAACTCACACGCGACAGAGAGTTGACACGGTGATTTTTACCCAGGTTCGGGACCCTCGTGAGGAGGTAAAGTCCCTACTGCTGCTTGGTTGTATTGCTCGCGCTGCTTCGTGAGGATATAATGGCCTGTGAAAGCCTAGGGTTTTCGATCATAAGGATCAACCGCTTCTAAGGGTGGGGTGGCTCCCCTTTTATAGTGGCGTTGGACCTCTTCCTCCTGCTCCGGCCATTCTCCCAGCTCGCCGGCACCGCCCGTCCCCATCTCCAGCCAGATTAAGTAAATTTTGTCACAATTTGGATAGACTCCAACGAGTTTATCGGCGGAACATGTTGGCGGTGAGATGGAATTTCCCTAACTGCCAGCGTTGACCGCACTTGGCATCGTCTGACCTGCAAAACGCCTCCAAAACTGCACAAAAGCGGATCGCGGGCTCGTATTCGCGGTGCCATGCAAAAAAAATGTGGGTCACACGGTTTTGAGGAGTTGGGCCTGGACCATTTTTCGGCCAAATTTGTAAAAGTTATTTTAGAGGTTTGACCACCTTATACTGAGTCTGATAGAGTTTCTCTTAGTGTATAGAATCTGTTCACTGGAGGGCATGTACTATTTTTTTTGTGAAATTCCACTCATCTATTAATAATTATCAACGGCAGTAGAAAGAGGAAAAAAGTAATAAAAATTATAAATAGGTCACTGGACCACCTAGTGACGACTACAAACACTAACGCGAGCCGAAGACACGCCACCATCCTCGCTCCTCCATCACCGGAGCCAGGCAAAGCTTATCGTAATAGATCTTGTTGTAGTAGACAGACAGGAAAGTCGTCGTCCTAAGGCCACAAAGGAACACACTAGAGCAGCAACCATCGCCAATGCTGACAACCTTAGATCGATAGAGACTAGCCTGAAAACAAATCGACGAATATGAAAACGGACATAATCCCAGGAGATCCGCCGGACAAACGACTTCATGCGCTCTTCGTCGACGCTAGATGCACCACCGAAGCGAGGATAGAACGAGGAGGACCTTATTCTGACTTTAGTACATAGCCATCGCCTCAATATCCGAAAGAAGACATAAAAAAAGCTAAAAAAAATTAGAAAACCTCCCATCGGCGAGAGGTCTTGGTCCACCACACCTCCAAGGGTCAAGGGCCACCGGAGGCAGAGAGGACCGAAGACGTCGCCGGCGAGGGGCATGGAACCCTAGATGGGTTTTCTCTCCTTGTATATACCGATTATTGCTGCCGGTTTGCTGATATTTGTTGTACTGAATTGCAATATATACTGACTATTTGTGTGTAGATGGACATAAAGACTATCAAATTTTTTTTTTTTGAAATATATAGACTATCAAATTTGAAGTTATAGATTATCAAATTTAGACAAACAACTAGAATCTGGAGTAAATATAAAGTTTTAGGAGTCGGTTTTACCCGCTAACGAGGATGAGTTAGAGATGCCATTAGGTGGGAGGCTCGTGTGCCTCTATAAAAAGTTTGAGGTTCTTGTTGAGAGTGATTTTTCTAGAGTGCACGTTAGGTAACTTGTTTGCGCTATCCATTGATTTGCTGCTTTAAGATTAGTGCTCTATCGTGTCTTCATGTTTCAAAGTTTGCCAAAAAAAAAAACTATACACGTTGACACGTAGTAAAACTAGGTAAAACTGTGCACGCTAATCTCTTTTCTGGGTTCTTGTGGCCTGGTCTTGACATTTATATACGAAAGAGTGGAAATTTCTTGGTAGAGTCTTCGAGAAACAAACAAGTAGTAATACCACCGAAAACTTCTTTCTACCGGCGCCCGGCGTCGTATCCGCCGCTCAACCCGACAGAGCACTTTAAGATTCGCGCAGACCGTTACTCTCCTTCCGTTTCCCTCCGCCCGCACATCCCAAGTGGACCCCACAGCACAGCCGACGCGCGTGACTTTCTTTTCCCTCTAGAGACTTCTTCTCTCTCCATCAGATCTGAGAAAGCTAGGCAGCGGCGAGCTCCGGCCACAGCGAGCGTCGGAGGGAGCTCCGGCCACCGCGATAGGCGAGGTGGCGGCTGGAGCGTGGCGTCCACATCGAGCTGACCGCTGGAGCGCGGGCTTCCTCGAACGACGAGGTAGCGGCCCGAGTGCGGCTTCCTCAGACGCGCAGGGCGTGGACGCTCCAGCTGATCCCCGGGCTCCCCTCCGTCCAAATCCCCTCCGGCGGTCGGTTCCCCTCCGTCCAAATCCCTTCCGACGGTGAGTTCCTCTCCGGTCTGGTGTCCCATCCCCGACGCGCAACTGGAGGCCGAGAAAGCTGATGCCGGCGCCCTCTAGATCTGGTGTCCAATCCCCAGCGACCTCACGGCGCAGGGCAGAGCAGCAACTTCATCCGGTGTCCCATCCCCGACCAGCAATTTCTCTGGAAGACGACGACGACGCCTACAGTAGCGATAGCGTGTGGACTGCACCAAGTCGCTAACTACAGGATGCTAATTAGTAGACCGAGCGATGTGTTTTGCTTAATCGCACACAATGGATAATGACGAACTTTCTAGAGTGACCAAGCGATAGTCATTCTTGTAGCATATATTTTCTTGTCATGTACTATTGCTATAGACTACTAGTACATTTTCATTTTCTTTACTAAACTTAACATGATAGATTTATTACCTTGTACTGGCAATATGAAGCTTCCATGTTCATGTAGCACAAACCGGATGGTAGATTATTGTCATACTCCCTTCATTAATAAATATTTGTCTTTGTCTAAATACGCATGTACCTAGACGCATTCTAGTGTCGTGTCAAGACAAAGCAAATCCAGGTATTCACGGACGGAGACGGAGTTAGTACTGTAGTATTTTTTTAGGTACTCATAATTCGAGCAGGTTTGTAATAGCTTTCTTCACATAATTCTTATGGAAAACTAAAATAAGCTAATGGATATTATGAAACATGACTCTGTTTTAAATAGTTGCATATTTTTTCTAGATATTATGAACTAGACATTTGTTTCAAAGAATCTACATAATAGTAGTACATCGGTTCCAAAATAAGTATCTCGCCTTTGTCTCTCATGTACCTATCAGTAAACACCTCTAAATATATGTGTATCTAGACAAACAAAATTTAAACACTTATTTTGAAAACAAAGGAATATTTTTTGAACAAAAGTTATGGCATATGCATATATGTGTTGAACGTAATAGGTTTTTCTGAACGGTAGGCACCATCCAATAATACTTATTTTAACTTCACTCCTTGGCTCTTGGGAAACTTGGCATTTGCCTTCTGGTGTTAACATGTGGAGCAAGGAGTACAATTGTTTTAGTGTTTCGATTTGATGTTTGTGCCAGATCCATCGATTGGTTGTTGTTCCACACTAGCATGTTTGAAACAACTGAGCACAAAAATATGTTTGAAACAATTAGAACCACCGCTCAAGATTTTATGAACCTTTTTAGCACCCCATGTAATCTTATTGAAACAATTGAAACCACAAATGATATCTTTTAATATTTTGATTGAAACCACCTGGCAACTATTTATCAATTTTAAAAAAAATATTTAAACCTTATTTAAAACACTATAACCATATCGAATCTTGCTGAAACTTATTTGAGCCAACTAAAACTTCATAGGCATGTTTCAAAACAATTAAAACCAAACACAAATAAAATCACAAAACCATGTTTGAATAATTTGAAACCACAGAAACATGTATGAAACAAATGAAACCATCACCCAAGAACCAATGAAACCATAGGACCATGTTTCAATAAATTAAAACCAAAGAAGCATGTTTGAAACAATTAAAACCACAAAAAGATGTTTCAAACAATCGAAAGAACACAAGCATGTTTCAAACAAACCGAAATCTCATAAGCATGTTTGAAAACAATTCAATCCACCACCCAAGAACAAATAAAACCACGGAACCACATTTCATTAAATTGAAACCACATAAACATATTTGAAACAATTGAAAGCACAAAAAGATATTTGAAACTATCGAATCCACCACAAGGTTTTCTGATCATTTTTTGCACCCCAAGGAACCTGTTTGAAATAATTAAAACCACTAATGTTATCTTTTTATCAATTGAATCCACCTAGAAATTTCTTAACAATAATTTAAAACAAAACCATAAAAATATGATTCAAAACAATTGAAACCACCCCGCAACTACTAATCAATTTTTTGAAACCGAATAACACAATAACAATACTGAACTATGCTGAAACTTATTTGAACCAATTAAAACCTCACAAGGATGTTTTAAAACAATTAAAACCACACACAAATGAAACCACAACCATGTTTCATTAAACTGAAACCACAGAAGCATGTTCGAAATAATTGAAAGCACAAAAACATGTATGAAACAAATGAAACCAGCACCCAAAAAACAATAAAACCACAAAACCATGTTTCAATAAATTGAAACCACACAACCACGTTTGAAACAATTGAAATCACAAAAATATGTTTCAAACAATAGAAACCACACATGCATGTTTCAAACAATTTAAACCACAAAAAGATGTTTCAAACAAACCGAGACCTCAAAAGCATGTTTCAAAACATTTCAAACCACCCTAGAACAAATGAAACCACATAACCATGTTTCAATAAATTGAAACCACACAAGCATGTTTGAAACAATTGAAAACACAAAAAGATATTTGAAACAATCAAATCCACTGCAAGGTTTTATGATCATTTTTGGCACCCCAAGGAACATGTTTGAAACAATTGAAACCACTAATGTTATATTTTAATAAATTGAATCCACCTGGAAACGTCTTAACGATATTTTGAAACAAAACCACGGGAAGGTGTTTCAAAACAATTGAAACCACCCCACAACTACTTATCAATTTTTTGAAACCGAATTTAACCTTATTGAAAACACAATAACCATATTGAACCATGCTAAAACTTATTTCAACCAATTAAAACCTCACAAGCATGTTTCAAAATAATTAAAACCACACACAAATGAAACCACAAACCATGTTTCAATAAACTGAAACCACAGAAGCATGTTCAAAATAATTGAAAGCACAAAAACATGTATGGAACAAATGAAACCAGCACCCAAGAACCAATGAAACCACAAAACCATGTTTCAATAAATTGAAACCACACAACCACGTTTGAAACAATTGAAATCACAAAAATATGTTTCAAACAATAGAAACCACACATGCATGTTTCAAACAATTTAAACCACAAAAATATGTTTCAAACAAACCGAGACCTCAAAAGCATGGTTCAAAACATTTCAAACCACACTAGAACAAATGAAATCACATAACCATGTTTCAATAAATTGAAACTACACAAGCATGTTTGAAATAATTGAAAGCAGAAAAAGATATTTGAAACAATCGAATCCACCACAAGGTTTTATGATCATTTTTGGCACCCCAAGGAACATGTTTGAAACAATTGAAACCACTAATGTTATCTTTTAATAAATGAAATCCACCTGGAAACGTCTTAACGATATTTTGAAACAAAACCACGGGAAGGTGTTTCAAAACAATTGAAACCACCCTGCAACGACTTATCAATTTTTTTAAATCGAATTTAACCTTATTGAAAACACAATAACCATACTGAACCATGCTGAAACTTATTTCAACCAATTAAAACATCACAAGCATGTTTCAAAACAATTGAAACCACGCACAAATGAAACCACAAACCATGTTTCAATAAGCTGAAACCACAAAAGCATGTTTGAAATAATTGAAAATACCAAAACCAGTTTGAATTAATCAAAATCTTTTCTAACAAAGCGAAACCCCACAATTATTTTTCAAAACAGTTGAAACCACAAACAAATGAAACCACAGACCCATGTTTCATTAAACTGAAACCACATAAGCATGTTTGAAACTATTGAAACCACCAAAACCAATTTAAATTAATTGAAACCACCACCGTATTTTTGAAACAATTGAAACCAGAAATAACATCTTGTAATAATTGGAAACTAAATCGCAACTATTTATCAATTTTTTAAACCGAATTGAACCTTATTGAAAACACCGTAACCATATCGTACCATGTTGAAACATATATGAATGAATCGACACCTCACATGCATGTTTCAAAACAACTGAAACCACGCACAAATGAAGCGACAAAACCATGTTTCAAAATTTTGAAACCACAAAATCATGTTTGAAATAATTGAAACCACAAAAACATGATTGAAATAACTAAAACCTCACAAGCACATTTTGAAACAATTGAAACCACACAGAAATGAAACCACAAAGCCATAAATCACAAAAGCGTGTTTGAAATAATCGAAACCACAAAAACATGTATAAAGCAATTGAAAACACCAATCAAGAACAAATAAAACCACAGAACCATGTTTCATTATATTGAAACCACGAAACTCTGTTTCAAAACAATTGAAACAACAATAACATGATTGAAACAATTGAAACCAACACCGAACAATAAATGAAACCACATAACCATGTTTCAACAGACTGAACCACACAAGCATGCTTGAAACAATTCAAACCACCAAAAAATGTTGAAAACAACCTAAAGCATAGCAGCATGTTTCGAACGATTCAAACCACACAAAGATGTTTTAAACAAAGTGAAACCTCATAAGCATGTTTTCGAACAATTGAAACCACCACCCAAAAAAATGAAACAACAAAACCATGTTTCAATAAATTGAACCAGCACAAGCTTGTTTGAAACAATTGAAACCTCCAGAAGGTGTTTGAAACAACCGAAACCACCACAAAAGGTTTGATAAACATTCTTGGGACCCCAAGGTACCTTTGAAAAATAATTGAAACCAGAAATGTTATATTTTAATCATTTGAAACCACCTGCCAAGTTCTTACCAAAATTTTGAAACCAAATTGAACCTTTTTTGAAACCATATAAAACTACGCTAAAACCTATTCTAACAAAACCCCATTAGCATTTTTCAAAACAGTTGAAACCACAAACCAATGAAACCGTAGACCCATGTTTCATTAGATTGAAACCACACAAGCATGTTTAAAACTACTGAAATCATCAAAACCAGTTTGAATTAATTGAAACCACCACCGCATTTTTGAAACAACTAAAACCACTAATAACATCTTGTAATAATTGTAAACCAAATCGCAACTATTTATCAATTTTTTGAAACTGAATTGAACCTTATTGGAAACAACGTAACCATATCGTACCATGTTGAAACATATATGAATCAATCGACACCTCACATGCATGTTTCAAAACAACTGAAATCACGCACAAATGAAATGACAAAACCATGTTTCAATAATTTAAAACCACAAAATCATGTTTGAAATAATTGAAAGCACAAAAACATGATTGAAATAACTGAAACCTCACAAGCACATTTCAAAACAATTGAAACCACACATAAATGAACCCACAAAACTATGGTTCAATAAATTGAAATCACAAAAGCTTGTTTGAAATAATCGAAACCACAAAAACATGTATAAAGCAATTGAAAACACCAATTAAGAATAGATGAAATCATAGAACCACGTTTCCTTACATTGAAACCATGAAACTCTATTTCAAAACAATTAAACAAAAATAACATGATTGAAACAATATAAACGACCATCGAATAACAAATGAAACCACAGAACAATATTTCAACAGATTGAAACCATACAAGCATGTTTGAAATAATTCAAACCCACAGAAGATGTTTCAAACAACCTAAAGCACACCAGCA
Source organism: Avena insularis (assembly GCA_023614405.1). Lineage (NCBI taxonomy): Eukaryota > Viridiplantae > Streptophyta > Magnoliopsida > Poales > Poaceae > Avena > Avena insularis. The sequence goes on along the minus strand of CM042692.1, from coordinate 348,779,667 downwards.
TGTTTCGAACAATTCAAACCACAAAAAGTTGTTTCAAACAAAACGAAATCTCACAAGGATGTTTTAGAACAACTAAAACCACCACCCAAGAACAAATGAAACCACAGAATCATGTTTCAATAAATTGAACCCGTATAAGAATATTTGAAACAATTGAAACCAAAAGAAGGTGTTCGAAACAACCGAAACCACCATACAAGGTTTTATGAAACAATTGAAACCACAACTGAACAACAATTGAAACCACAAAAAACATGTTTGAAATAATTGAAACCACCGCCCAATATTTTATTAATAATTTGACACCCAAAGGAACCTGTTTGAAATAGTTGAAACCAAAACATACATCTCCGAATAAATTAAAACACAACAGACATTTTATGAATATTTCAAAACCTCTTTGAAACAATTGAAACCACATTGAACCTTGTTGGAACATATTTGAATCAACTGCAACCACAAAAGCCTTTTTAAAACAATTGAAACCACACCAAGCCTTACTAAGACAATTGAAACCATAAGAAATATGTTTGGAACAATTGAAACCATCACCAAAGTTTTTGTGAATAATTTGGAAACCCAATGAACCTCTTTGAAACTATCAAAACCACAACAAACTTTTGTAAAACAAAAGAACCACAACAACCCAATTGAATAAACAAAGATCCAACTAAATATTTACGAAACATTTGAACCCAAATTGAAACCATGATTCTTTTTGAAACTATTAGAACCTTCATGACAACTATACTATAGTTAATCCATTTATGTCACTCTTATGAAACAAATGAATCATTTATGAAATATCTTAAACATATGCCTTACAAATTTCTCTAATGAAAACTTTTGTAACGCATAAAACATGATTTGAAACAATTAGAACCACCCAAATAAATGTAACCTTGTTGATAAATGGTCCATCCATTTTTCAGACAGTTTTGGAAAATCTCAAAGCAAGTGAAACAATACCACTCATTTTCAAACTATTATGAAACAAGTGTAACCACATTGAACCTTTTTATGAAACAATTGTAACACAGCAAACCTTTATGAAACCAATTGTTTTATGAAAAGTTTCAAAATAATTTGAAATGGGTTATAAAGTTTCACTTGCTTTCATATGTTTCAAAACAATTTTAAAAAAGGATAAACCATATTTCATAAATGTTCCATTTTTGGGTGGTTCCAACTATTTAACAAAGATTCGATGTTGTTTCGATTGTTACATAAATGTTCCAATTATGTGAACATACGTATTACAAACCTGCTCGAATCGTGAGTATCTAAAAAAATACTACTCCCATCGATCCATAATAAGTGTCACAGTTAGTTCAAAATGGTTGTCACGTATGATGGACCAGAGGTAGTACTGACTATGTCTGTGAATAACTGATTTGGCTTTGTCTAGATAAGATACTAAAATGCGTCTAGTTACACGCCTATTTAGATAAAAACAAGAAAATTATTTATTAACGGAGTGAGTACAACAATAATCTACTATGTGTTTGTGCTACATGAATACAAAAGCTTCGTACAACATAATACATCAATCATCTAAGTTTACAGAAGAAAATGTCAAGTGTACTAGTACTCCATAGCAACAATGCATGACAAGAAAATATATGCTACAAGAATGACTATCGCTTGGTCACTATAGAAAGTTTATCATTATCTACTGTGTGCGATTAAGAAAAACACATCCCTTGGTCCACTAATTAGCATCCTTTAATTAACGACTTAGTGCAGTAATGGAAAACAAAAAAAAGTAATTAGCAACAAAACGGATCCCCATATGCTATCACTACTGTAGGCGTCATCGTCGTTTTCCATTGAAATTGCTGGTCGGGGATGGGACACCGGATGAAGCTGCTGCTCTGCCTGTGAGGTCGCTGGAGATTGGACAGCGGATCTAGAGGGCGCCGGCATCAGGTTTCTCGGCCTCCGAATGGGACACCAAACCGGAGAGGAACCCGCCGCCGGAAGGGATTTGGACGGAGGGGAACCCGTCGCAGGAGGGGATTTGGATGGAAGGGAGACCGGGGGTCGGCTGGAACATCCATGCCCTGAACGACTGCGAGCTCTCCTCGCCGGCGGCTGCCCTGCGTCTGAGCGGAGTGGTGAGATTTGGGGCTGGTCTGGCTAACAGACAGACGACGGAACCAACTAACGGGAAAAGAAGGAATAAAGTAGGCGTAGATCTCAATGCCAAGTCTAACGGTGGATTCGACATCGGTACATACCGGCGCCAGTAGAATCGCTGCATTCATAATATCACTCAAAGAAACAGGCGTCCTAGCTGTTTTCTTCGAAGGCGACGATGGGCATCTGCATCTCGATCCACAATTCAGTTCCAGTAGTATTACTTTCATCTCCCTCCGGAGAGGCCACTGATTGTGCCCGACGATGGTTCCGACACGATGAACGAGTCAAGCCCTTCACTCTGCATGAACATACTGGAGCTCATCTGCGTGGGCGGCAGCTCGGGCAACGGCATGTCCCCTTCAAGGTACTGCATGGCCTGCCGCATGCTAGGCCTGGCGGCGGGCAGAGGGTGCGAGCACATCAGCCCCAGCTTCAGGGCCAGGACCACCTCCTCGGCGTCGTAGTCGGCGCCGAGGCTCGCGTCCACCACCTCGAGGAGCGACTCCTTGTGCCAGTGCTCGAGCACCCAGTCTACCAGCATGAGCCGGCCGTCGTCCATGGCCTGCTCGACGGGTATCCGGCCGCAGGTGACCTCCAGGATGAAGGCGCCGAAGGCGAACACGTCGGTGAGCGGCGACGCCTTCCCCGTCCGCGCGAGCTCCGGCGCGAGGTACCCCATGGTGCCGACCACGTGCGTCGTCTGCGGGTCTGCGCCGTGGTCGTACAGCTTGGCGAGGCCGAAATCGCCGAGCCGGCCGTTCATGTCGGTGTCTAGGAGAACGTTGCTGGCCTTGATGTCCCGGTGTATGATGACCTGATCGAAGTCCTCGTGGATGTACAGCAGGCCCGACGCGACGCCCTTGATGATCCGGAACCTCTGTGCCCAGTCCAGATCCAGCGCGGTGTCGTCCTTGCTGCTGCCGTAGAGGTACTTGTCGAGGCTGCCGTTGGGCATGTAGTCGTAGACGAGGAGGAGCTCCCCCTTCCGGCGGCAGTAGCCGAGCAGCTGCACGAGCACGAGGTTGCGGTGGCGGAGGCAGCCGATGGTGACCACCTCGGCGACGAACTCCTTGATGCCCTGCCTCCAGGGGCGGATCCAGGATTTGGACATAGGGGGGGGCGAGAGAGACATCGAGCACATAGATTATCCCTCTAAATCATTTTATATAGTATCTGACATAATATTGTATAATCTTTTGCAACAACAATGCATTGCATAATTTATATACTGTAGGATATTTACGCTCATGTTTGATATTTGTCAGTTTAGTTTTGGCTCCCCAATTACCTACAAGGTTGTATGAGTTAATAATCTCATCACGAATGAGCTAAGTTGCATTCTAATTTTCAGCCCATAAAGGTTCGAGCTTATAGTATGTGGCTTGGAACACTATATTCTCCTTTTCTTCAAATTCTTACCTGCATAAGTATATTAGATCTATATTTGAAATATCTCATCTAAGTGAATACTACCATTACTACCTGTGCATCTTATTCGTTCTAAAAAAAGAATGAATTAGGAATTAATGCGACAGAAGAAATTAGCTGAAGAATGTACATACCTTATGAAATTATCTACCGCTGATTTCCATAGATGATTGTGTGGACCAAGCGAAAAGCCCGCAAACGGCAATCCGTGGAGGCTATATCGGCAACCTTGCGCGCGGATTTTTGACGCAGCGGAGGGAAAAAAAATTAACGCCATTGACGGCCGCCACCCAAAGGATGTCGGCGGCGGCGAGCAGGTAACTAGTCGAGGGCTTCATGTAGCTGGATCGTATAGCCGTGCATGTAGGCCTCACATGTCTAATTCGGTTTTTTATCGGGCTTTGGGCCATGCCGCAACAATACTTGTGTGGTCTAATGACTCGCAGGTACATGTTTAGCTGAAATACTACCTAATTAGTCCTGGCCCCTGCCATAACTTAATGGGGGTGGCCGATCGTTGGGGGTGGCCTGGCCCCCGCTCGCCCCTCCCTGGATCCGCCAGCCTCGAATCGTGCGACACTTTCTTCACCGTCACCTCCAGCTTGGACTTTGGGAGCACCCCCTTGTGCACCCTCCCGAACCCGCCGAAGCCCAGCAGCGTCTTGCTCTTGAACCCTTCCGTCGCAAGGAACAGGTCCCTGTAGGAGAACCTGTGCGGCCCGAACTCCGACTCCCACTCCTCCCGGACCTCCGCGTACTTGGACCTCCTCCGGACCAGCAGGATAACCACCGCGACCACGCTGAGGACGAACACGGCAGTGACGATAGGCAGAACGATTTCTAGTACCTTGGAAAGCGCCTTGGCGCCAAAGCCAAACTGCGGCAGCTTCGGCAGGCTAGCGATGTCGATGAGGGGAGCAGGGCCATCGATGGCGAGGCTCCAACCGAGCAGATAGTGGCGCGACCGCAACGTGCCCGTTGACGACGAGAAGCCCGCGTATGCTGGATCCACGAGCACTTCCGAGAGATTGCGCCTGGCCGACACCAGCGGCGTCGATGGCTTGGCGCCATTCTTCAGGGGAGACAGAAACACCCTGATCTGTGTGGACACGCTCTCGTAGTCCACCCACACCTGCATCGCCTTGCCGCTGATTAGGAGCAGGTTCCGGAACGCGCCGGTCTTGTCGTCATAGTAGCCGGCGGGGTGGACGGCGACAGACTCGAGGCTGTTGACGTCGATGCCGACGTGGTTGTCGTTGGGGTCCTTGAACTCGGTGCTCTGGATGGTGTCCAGCTCCACGCCGAAGATGTGATTGGTGGCGTTTCCGTTATTGGCGCTGTTGAGGAGGCCCAGGTACGTGCTTGGCAGCGCGGCGGAGAAGTCGTCCTTGCCGACGAAGAAGACGATGCCGTGGCCGCTCTGGTCGGAGTATGGGGGGATAATGCCGAACACGAAGGACGCCGAGAAGGACCGCACGCCGCCACCCGGCGAGCCCCGCAGGCTCAGCGGGGTCCGGTGGACTGCGTGGCTCGAGAGCTGGGCCGTGCCGTTGGTCAGCTCCAGGAGCCCGCTCGCCGTGACGACGGCTGTGCCGTCCAGCGAGAGAGAGATGTTCGAGCCGGTGAAGCCAGAGTAGACGAACTGTTTGCCGTCGTCATAGCCCAGGACGGCGACGACGCCAAAGCCAGCAAGTAGGAGAACTGCAATGAGGAATAAGCGAGGATTCTCCATGCCAGCCACCAGCACAGAAATCTAGGACTGGTGCACAGCCGGCGCGCTCTGATATAAGTTCGCAGCTTTGAGCTAGCAGCTGTGTTGTGTTAGAGCAAGGGCAATAGTAAAGCCAGCTGTTGGCTATAAACCATGTCCATATCATCTAGAGTCAATCTAATAATCAATATGTACAATAGTTAGAGGTAAAAATATAGTACTTTATTAATGTATGACCCACTTTTTACTCTCACATAGTGGCTAGAAGCACGTGCTGCAGCTCTCTTAACTAAGCACCCACTCTTCTTCTTTCTCCTCTTCTCTCTCATCCAACTAAGCACAAATATATTATTTTAAGTCCTATAGTCTGCTGATTGTACCTTATTATACTTACTCTGTGTCCGGCTACTATTTTGGAGAGAGTCTCTAACGCTCAGCTAGCTGAGAAATAGGCTGATTCTCAGCTAGCTGACGTCAGTGGTTCTTTTAATATAATCCAAGAACGATAGTTTTGTGCATGTTGCTTTTCTAGTCGTCTTAATTGATACGTGCTTGTACGTACGTACGGGCCTGTTTTCAACCTTTTCTTTTATTAGGCCAGATTGTTTGTGAGCTTAGTAATTTTTACATCCTCAAGCTAACATGTTGCTATCCTAGAGAACATACAAGCGATACTCGCTAGCTTTCTGTAGTTTATATTTACTTTTCTAATTAATTACGTTTTTTCAGTATAGGCTATGGACGTCTTATTGTCTGGCTGGCTGCCACAGGCTCACATATTGGTTGTTTGGACATATATAGTCTAGTTTCATCGTTTGTTTTTGCAATAATAACAACTAAGAAGCTACTAGTACCTTATTCTATAAAAATATTTTATATATTATGACGGACAGTTGGCAATAACCTGGTATAGAGAAAGAAAGAGAATAAAAAAATCACTAAAACCAATAACCACACATAGTTGCAACTCCACTTATAACTCCTATCTAAACGAATCACAACCAAAAGATCCAACATTGAATTCACATTTTTCTTAGTTACGAACCAACTTACAGGTAGAAAAATCTCAGTTTCAACCTTACTTGCAACTAAAAATCTCAGTTGCAATCTGATTTGTAATTGGATAAAAAGTAAGATGCAAACCTTACATGCACCTGGAAAAAGTATCAGTTGCAACCCGTCTTGCAACCGGAAAAACTCAGTTACAACCCCACTTGCAACTAGAAAAAAGTCAGTTGCAACATTATTTGCAACTGGGAGAAACTCAGTTGTATCCCCACTTATAAATAAAAAAAATTCCAATTGCAACCCTACTTGCAACCGAAAAAACTCACTTGCAACTGAAAGACAAAGAAGTGTCGATTAAAATTCAATAAAAGCAATGCAAAAAAGACCTACCTAACTCCACAAAGGACCATATATATAGGGTGTTCAACACAACCCCAAACAACACAATGTATGAGACCCATGCGTCAAGAAGTGCAACACACAATGGAGAGCAAAATGACAGCAAACAAAAAAACAAAGGATAAAAACCATGTGGCCTAGTACATGGCCTAGAAAACACGCACAACGACCATAAGAAGGGCAAGAGCGGGACAAACACCGACCACGCGACAATGTGGGATTAAGCGCGCGAGACGCGACAATGTGCGGGACAACGAGCAAACCGACCAGCACACGGGTACGAATCTTGACACGCGGAGCAAATCGAATAGATCACGACCAATCTATGCCTTAAGATAAATATCGGCTAGCTGAGAATTAGCAAATCCTGAAAAAAATCATCAGTTACGACTCCCGAGAGAAAGCCAGTTACAAGTCCAGTTACAACTCATAGTAAAAACGAAGGGACCGTGAAACAATCCTCAGTCGCAATCCGAGTTGTAACTCGGTGAGAAAGCCAGTTGCAAGTCCAGTTGTAACTCACAGTAAGAAAGATCATGAAACAGTTTTCAGTTCTAAACCCAGCTGCAATTTTCCCTGAAAAAAGCCAGTTGCAAGTCCAGTTGCAACTCATATTAAGAAGGGACTACGAAAATAATTCTTAGTTGCAACCCCAATTGCAACTCTCTGAGAAAGCAGTTGAAAGTCTAATTGCAACTTATATTAAGAAGGGACCATAGAAACAATTCTCAGTTTCAACCCCAGTTATAACTCTCTGAGAAAGCTAGTTGCAAGTACAGTTGCAACTCATAGTAATACAGAACCACGAAAAAACCACATTTGCAACCCTAGTTGCAACTCACCTAAAAAGACCGTTGAAAGTCCCTTTGCAACTCATAGTAAGAAGAGACCACGAAACAATCCTTAGTTATAACTCACCGAGAAGCCAGTTACAAGTCCATTTGCAACTCATAGTAAGAAGGAATCACAAAATAATCCTCGGTTGCAACTAGGCTAGTTACAAGTCCCTTTGCGACTCATAGTGAGAAGGGATCACGAAACAGTTGCAAGTACCGTTGTAACTCATGATAAGAAGAGATCATGAAACAAGAAAGTAATATTTCAATCCTTGCAACCTTAGTTTGTACTCCCGATAAAAACCAGTTGCAACTCCAGTTGCAACTAAGAAGGGACATAGGGTCCTATACATTTTGCTTGACCAATGTGAATTTAATGCAACCAACATTCATGTAATCTGGCTTAAAAATCCAAGACTCTTACATTACCAGTAAAATACAAAAAAAGACTCTTACACTACCAGTAAAATACAAAAAAACACTGCAAAAAGTATTGATAAGTATTGATAACTCACAGAAAACTCTTCTCCTGTCAAGTTGCAAGTCAACTATGATTTTAAAAAAATTCAAAAATAAAAAAGGTCAAAGGCCCCGCCACCAGACCTCTAGTTGCATGTCCAGCTGCAACTGACATGTCAACTTCAAATGGACCCGCTTAGGTTGCAACTTAAAAAGGTCGGTTTGAAAAGTCACCATTCTCGACCCCTCAAGTTGCATCTTTAGTTGCAACTTGTTTTAAAAGGCCCCATTCGTGGCCCCTCGAGTTGCATGTCCTGTTGCAACTTAAAAAGTTTCATCTCCTGAGTTGCATGTCAAGTTGCAAGTCAACTACGAATTTAAAAAATTCAAAAATAAAAAAGGTCAAAGGCCCCGCCACCAGACCTCTAGTTGCATGTCCAGTTGCAACTGACATGTCAACTTGAAAAAATACCCACTTAGGTTGTAACTTAAAAAGGTCCGTTTAAAAGTCCCTATTCCGGACCCCTTGAGTTGCATGTCCAGTTGCAACTTAAAAAGAACCTCGAGTTGTTGCAACTTAGAAGGATGATTAGGAAAAGTTCCATATCCCTAGTTGCATGTTCATTTGCAACTAACATGGATCCGCTCCTAGCATGTTCAGTTGCAACTCAAAATGCCTCCCTCGAGTTGCATGTACAGTTGCAACTCAAAAAGCCCCCCTTGAGTTGCATGTCCAGTTGCAATTTAAAAAGGTCGGTTTGAAAAGGGCCCCGTTTTTGCCCCTCGAGTTGCATTTCCGGTTGCAACTTAGAAGGATGATTAGGAAAAGTTTTATCTTGCTAGTTGCATGTCCAGTTGCAACTCAAAAAGGCCCTCCCTCGAGTTACATGTCTAGTTGCAACTTAAAATATCGTTTTGAAAAGGCCATGTTCTCGGCCCCTTGAGTTGCATCTCTAGTTGCAACTTGTTTAAAAGGTCTGTTCGTTACTCCTCGAGTTGCATGTCCTGTTGCAACTTAAAAAGTTTCATCTCCTGAGTTGCATGTCAAGTTGCAAGTCAACTGTGAATTTAAAAAATCAAAAATCAAAAAAGGTCGAAGGCCCCGCCACCAGACCTCTAGTTGCATGTCCATTTGCAACTGACATGGATCTGCTCTTAGCTTCGGAGTTGCATGTCCAGTTGCAACTTAAAAATCCTCCCAAAAAAGGTCGATTTGAAAAAGTCCTCTTTTTAGCCCCTCGAGTTGCATGTCCGGTTGCAACTCAAAAAAGCCCCTCTCGACTTGAATGTTTAAAAATGCACGTTCGTGGCCCCTCAAGGTGCATGTCAACTATGATTTTAAAAATTTAAAAATAAAAAAAGGTCCAAGGCCCCGCTACTAGATCTCTAGTTGCATGTCCAGTTGTAACTTACATGTCAACTTTAAAAAGACCTGCTCGGGTTGCAACTTAAAAAGGTAAATTCAAAAAAAGGCCCGCGATTTGCATGTCTAGATGCAACTTAAAAAATTTGATTATGGAAAGATTCGTCTCCTGAGTTGCATGTATGCTTTTAATTCAAATATCAATATAAAAATTTAAAAAATAAAAAATAAAAATGTCGAAGACCCCACTGCCAGACCTTGAGTTGCATGTCTAGTTGCAACTGACATGTTGATTTGAAAAGGTTAATTGGAAAAGGACCTCAAAGTTGCATGTCCGGTTGCAGCTTAAAATGTCAATTAGGAAAAGTTTGGTCTCGCAAGTTTAATACGAGATAATATCGGAAGAGAAGGCACACCAACACAATCCTCGATCATGCTATTGAGGGATGATGCTGCTTCATTAGTTGGAAAAAAATGAAAAAAAAATTATAGGACTGATAAACAATAATAATTAGACTAGCCATACATAGTTGGTACAAAAACACTAACAGCTGTTTCTAAAAATGATTTACAAATTTGATCGTGCTACAAAAAAATATGAGCGAACATAAAAAAAATTAATGAATTACACTTAAGCTATTGCTATTGGAAAAAAGTCTACTAATTTCAGTTGCCAATGATCTAAACATGAAGGAAAATGTACTGTTCGCTTTTATCAATCATAACAAACATTATTGCACCATCATGGATATTTTAATTTCCAAACAATAGCATTAGCACGATTAGATATTTTGAATCCAGATAATAGCTGTGAAAGATATGTACTGCAAAAAAAAGCATCAAATTCTTCACCAAAACAAATTCATGGAAAAAAAAAGAGAAGCAACAACTAACACTTACATGATAGATGCATAAAAAAACAACTCCCCGATCCATATTAATTGAATACATCCGAATTTAGATAAATCCAAGTCAAATAATATAGGTCGGAGGGAGTACAACAAATACTTAAAAAAAATCAAAGTTACTTTCCTCATCTAATAACTGCTAGCTAGTACAACAAAAGATAATTTTCAACCAATGATCTAAACAAAACAAAAAACATTTGGCCCTCAGCCCACGAAGACCACTGATCAGTGATCACAACTCTCCACCGATCTCCCCCTCGTAGCTGAGGCACAACTAAAAGGCCAGCAAAAAATCACAGGACAAAAATACCCAAAACAACTCAAAATAGCCAACTACGATCAGACACCCGCCGCTGAGACAAAAAGTCCGGACGACACAGCAAACGCGGGACAACCCGAGCTGAGCACAAGTCTTGACGCGCGTCAGGATCCTACGATCCAGGAGTTAGCTGTACTGTAAACTAAATCTTAAAAATTAGCAATTCCGTATTTTGGACGCTTGACTTCGCTGTTGGGGTCTTCGCCATCTAAAACATTCCCTTTTCTGTCTCTATCACTTCAGGAAAAAAACCATCATCTAAAACCTGTCCGTTTGTACGGAAACAAGAATTTCCAACAGAGCGGATTTCCTCCTCCTGGGTTGGCCCCCGGCACCATCACAGCCCTTCGTTACTTCGAGATTCGGACAAAGTCCACATAGTAGATAGCCTGGTCACATTTGCATTTTACCCCCTAAATGTTATGATTTAACCAGCAGTCCACAAAATATCCTATCCACCCAGTATCCAAACCGCCCCCTCCCCACATCCCGTCGCCCCCCTCCCCACATCCCGTCACCCCGTCGCGCCTCAGATCCCGTTGCCCCGTCGCCCCCCAGTGATGACGGCGAGGCGCAACAACCGCGTCGCCACGACCCTGCCCCCCACCGCCACCGTCATGCCCCTGCCACCTGCAGGTCGCCGGGTCGGGCGTGTGCCCCGCCGACGCCGTAGGAGGAGGCGCAACATCCGCGGATCCATGGAGAAACACTAGGAGGCGCCGCTCCTCGTGCTCTACTCGTCGGCGGGTGGCGGGAGTCAAGCGACGACGCCGGAGGCGACGACGCCCTCCTCACGCCGGCGTGGATTCTTTCTCTTTTTTTTTTCTTGAATTTCTTCTTTCCTAGATCTGAAAGATGATGGATTTTAATGGATTCTTTCAAGATTCTTTCATGTTTTTTTCTTGTCTATTTACCAGATCTGGAAAATTTACACTTTTATTTCATGTTTCAGTGCGATTTCTAGATCGAAACATTACTAGATATTGGTGCATGTTCCTTGTATGAACCACGTATGAAAAATTAATATGTATGGATTTGATTACGTATGATAGTCTTCCAAAAAAGTATACATGTATGTTTCCTTACAGAAACATGTATGAAACTCAGAGAAAATAATTCAAACTTTGTTTTTATCAAATTCTTCGTATGCTACTAGATTGGGTCTGTGGTGTCAATGAACAAATATTTCATGAACCACCTTTTCTTCTATGATACCTTGCAGAAACATGTATGAAACACGAATCTTGTGTGAATCTTGTATGATTTTTTTTTTGATGGATCTTCGAAAATTTGTTGTTGGAAGCGTGCATGGAAAAAATCCATATCCAGTTCATCTGATATTGTTCTGAATCATGAGTGATTCTTGTATAAATCTTCTATGAATTTGTATCAATGTCTGTGATGTATAAATCTTATGAAACCTATGAAATTATTCTATGAAGATTCATACATATTCTATGAAATGTGAAGCCTGTGAAAATTAATCTTCCAGATTAAAGTCCTATACGAATCAGTGAATCCTTTATGTACCGTCAGCAAAAAAAAAGTAGAATATCTGAAATGCTAGAGGTGGGAGGGTTATTCTGTGAAACTGTTCGCACGAATCTCCAACAAACCGACGGTAAAGAAGGTGCGGGGGCCCAACTTACGAGGGGTTTGCATTCCTGGAATCTCCAACGGTCTGGGCGCGCAGACCGCCGACCGTTTTCCGTGCAAAGATTCATACGGGCTATTTTGCAAAACAGTCCTCCAAAAGGAAGAAAATCTCCCCCATCGTCTAGAGATGGAGAGTATAAATACTCCTAGCCAAACCCTAACCACCCAATCCCCTCGCTCGCCTCTCTCTCGTCAGGCCTCTCCGGGCCACACGCCTGCAGATTCCTCCCAAGACTGTCGCCTCCGCCATATAGCCTCACGACGGCCATTGGCCAGGTGCCGACGGTTTCGCTTCCACACGGCCACACCATACCGATTCTTGCGTCTGACCCAGCTCCCGCCGCTTCCAACCGCGATGCATACATCCGTGATGGACCCGACATTACGATTGCCTTCCTTCGTCTGCAGATGTCACCTTAACAAAGCCGCTACGCAGCGGATGTCGATTTGGGGTTGATAGGCCGACTCCTCTCTTTCGTTCTTCTATTCTTTTCATGATTTTTTGCTTTCATTTTCGTGTGTGAATCTTCTGATCCATAGTACCTTGTAAGCTGACAGCCAGATCTAGACGAAATTGTATGAAGAACTTTTGATTTTTGTAGTTGCAAATTCACATTTGAATGGGCATTTCCTGCCTTAATGATGTTTTGGTGTTTGTTGTCAACACAAGTTAGCTTTTACGTTGTGCTAAGTATTGCAGGTTTATCCGTATAAAGGCACAAGACGGTGTTCTATTTCGCAATGGAGAAGGGTTCAAATTTTAATCAAGGAAAGGTGCTTGGATGGAAAGATGGAGTATGCTGCATCCCTTGAGTTCGGAGACTCTAGGGTCTAGGACCGGAGACTCCGGCCTGGTCTCCGGTCATGTCTCCGCCCCCCTAGGACTGCTCTCTATTTCCCTCCCCGGAGTTTGGCCCGGAGTCGTGCGTCACCCCGGAGACTCCGAAGCAGGGGCCCGGAGACTCCGACCCAGTCTCCGGCCTAGACTCCGGGGTACCCCGAATTGAATTCTATATACCCCCTCGGAGTCTTGTCCGGAGTCCTGCCCCATACCCGGAGACTCTGGCCCTGGAGACTGGAGACTCCGGGGTTAGTGAAAGGGCGACGACTCTATTTTGGGTGGGGATATATATACCCCTTCTTCCCCAAGTGCAAGCTACGACTTCTACTTTGTCTCCTCCATTGTTGATGAGCTTCAACCTCCTAGTTCTCCCACCCTAGACACTAGAACTTCATGCCCCTTGGGGAATCGAGGGAGGAGATCTAGACCTAGCTTTCTGATGACCCACAAGTATAGGGGGTGTATCGTAGTATTTTCGATAAGTAAGAGTGTCGAACCCAACGAGGAGCAGAAGGTGCTGGCTAGTGGTATGGATCAGGAATTCTCTGCAAATACTTAGCAAACGGATTTTTTAGGGGTTTTCGATAAGGCAAATAAACAAAGTACGAGTAAATAAAAGACAGTAGGAATAAATGCAGCAAGTGGCCCAATCCTTTATGCAGCAAAGGACAAGCCGGTTGTATTACTTAAGATGACCAAACGTTCTCGAGGACACATGGGAAGACTGTCAAGTGCTTTCGCTTCATATAGTTGATTAATCTTCTTTAGCTTGCTAAGTGTTGTGTGGGTGAACCTGTGCTAATGTACCGCCCCATCCAAGACTAATACATACTTGTGATTATACCCCTTGCAAACATCCGTAAGTACAAGAAAGTAATTAAGGTAGAAATCTAACCACAGCTTTAAACTCTAAGACCCTTACGTCCCTTGTGCAATGGTTTTCTAACGGAGGTTCAGGTTTCTGTCACTCCGGCAACCCCTACGATTAGTAGCCAAATACACAATGCATTCCCCTAGGCCCATATAGGTGAAGTGTCATGTAGTCGACGTTCACATGACACCACTAGAAGAAGTACACCACAACTTAAATAACAATCTATTGAATCTTTCTCAACACAACTCCACTACTAACAACATGACTTCTCCCACGTCCTCAAGAACAAAACGAACTACTCACAAGACATCATATGGATCATGATCAGAGATGGAATAATGATGTATAACAATCTGAACATAAACAATAATTCAATGGTTCACTCAATAGCATCAACTACAAAGAGTAATCAACACCGGGAAAGTTTCCCCTATGAACTATGCAAGATTCAACGCAATTGTTACAGCAATATGGAGATGGTGATGAGGGTGCTGATGGTGATGATGATGGTGGTGATGATGATGATGATCCTGATGAAGTCCAGCTTGATGGTGGTGTTGATGGCGACGATCTCCCCTCTCCGGGAAGGAATTCCCCCGGCAGAAATACGTCTGCCGGACAGATCTTTCTCTCTCGGTGTTTTCCGCCCCGCAGAGGCGGCGGAATCTTTCTATGGTCGCTCCCTCCAGCCTTAGGGTTTCAGGAGGTTGATATACGCAAGAGGGGAGAGGCTGGAGTGGGCCAGGGTGGCCACACCACCTCCTGGCGTGGCCTAGGCCTGCCCACGCCATGGGGTGGTGTGGGCCCCCTGTGGCCCATCTCCACTCCATCTTCTGGCATCCTTAGTCTTCTGGAAAAATAGGATTTTCCGTATATTTTCCCAGATTTTCTGATCTTCGCGAATTTTGCCTCCAAACAACACCTTTTCCATCAGAATCTTGACTGCAGTGGTCCATGCTCCAAAAGTCATCAACCATGCAAAAACAGATGAAATAACATAAGTATCACCTCTCAATATGAAATATATCAATGAATAATAGTGGATTAAGACATAGAATAGTGATGCAAAATGGACGTATCAACTCCCCCCAAGCTTAGATTTCGCTTGTCCCCAAGCGAAACTGAGCTCAATAAACATGGCCTTAGGTTTATGGAGTGAAGAGTCGATAAAAGAATACGGACAAGAAGCATCACATTCACCAAATACATAGATCATTATAGAAGACAACTCACTATTATATAACTCAACTTGTAATGAGTAAAGGAAACACAATAAAGATATATAAAGTGAATCATAATTGGTAATGGCAAACTGAGCTCTTGGTCAAAGAATAGTTGATAATTTGCCGGAGTTCACAAATAGCTGGTTTTTCAAAGATAGCTTCCAAAGTAGTAAACATCAAGATAAGAGCAATGTGCTAAACAAGGAACATAAGAAACATGATTGAATAAATCATCATATGAATGAATGAAACACAACAACTCAAAATACTTCTTTGAGATAGAAGGAATAGGTTTCTTGACTCCGCTACAAAGTGAAAGAAAGGGCCCTTCAAAGAGGGAAGCAGGGATTGCAAGTCTCATAAAGAGCTCCCAAAAATTATGATACTTACTAGCTTTCAGCTCTCATTGCCCCTATCATAGGCATCTTTAGGTGATTAAGGTTAAAGTGATCAAATATGAGGATATGCATTGACAAGTTGTAAGTTGAGAATCTCATGTCCCTTGAATACGAGGGCCGCTCCTCATGCTACTCAAGTTTAGTCACCGGTAAGTTCTTGTCATTGTAAGCATATGTGTATCATTGAGAACCTCCAATGGGGTACCCCTTGCCCGATGATACGGAAGAATCCCCATATCAAAATGACAAGGCAAGCAGACAACAAGTATCTCAGCAATCTTCTTATTTACCATGGGAATATGGTGCTTTTTTCTCTCTGTCCTCTTTTCATAATATCTCTTTTTTTCTCTTTTTTCTCAATCTCTATCTTTTTTTATAAGAAGAATGCTTCATAGATACTCGTTATGGTTACGCTGCAGGTTTCCACCATGTCAGCATGGATTAGACCAATGACCCGTGCTTCTCTAACACACATGCATAACTCCATGGACTTACAAGCTCCCCTTTCATTTCACACCGACGACATCCATAGACAAAAGAACATGATATCAACTTGGTACAAAGTACCAGTGCAATGTTGAAAGCGTTTCCCATGACAACATGGTTCTGCTAATTCACAACTTACAAAGCGCAAGCATATACACAACATAGGTGAGCACAATGGTTCAAGCTTATTAAGTGCAAGAAAGTAAAGTGTGCCATCAAGTTCGTGAGAGCTTTAATCACTAATTTTCACATAACAAGTTTAATTTGGGAGGTAGATAAAACAAGAATTTACTTGGAATAGCAATAATGCTAATAGGTAGGTATGGTGGACACAAATGGCAAAGGTTTTGGTTTAAAGGAGTGGATGCATGAGAAGGGTACCCTCTCAGTACATGTTTTTGGCTAGCAAGGCTGGGTAGCAAGTACAAGAGTTGAAGGAAACAAACATACAAGTGATAAAGACAAACATGCAATCTTTCTTGGAAGCACAAAAGATCTTAACTAGAGAATACTAAACTTATGAGCAAATCAAGAAAGAAAGACGATGAAATTATTTTTCTTTAGAGTACTTCTATCTTTTTCATTCAACTCTCAAAAATAGTGTTGCTACTGACCGAGCCAGGTTTGCCAAAACCAACTAAATTAACTCAATGATCCCAAAGTGATACCAATACTAACAACAAGATCAATCATATAACCACGAATTGAAAACTAGTATAAGCTATGCAAAAGAGTGAATGATGGAACTTCTCATTAATATTCCATAACGTCAACTCACACCAAGGGATACATATCTAACGAAAGAGGGGACACTTCCATAATGCAAACCATACTACATAATAACTCCTCTATTCATGATATGACTCTACTAAAAAGGTAAAAAGATAGAAGATAGTGATGTGATACCGCGGCACTCTCCCAAGCTTGGAACAAACCAAGGGGATGCCAAACCTGATGATGAATTACTCCTTTGGTGGTGGTGGTATCCTCTCAATGAGCTCTCTGATCAGCTTCCCCAAGTCCTCAATCTCGAAGGTGAGATTACGAATCAGCTGTGAGTTTTGCTCAATGCGGCTCATGATCATGTCGTGTTGAGAATTCTAGATCTTGTTATTCTTTCCCCACTCTTCCTCCTTGAAGTCTTCTTTTCCTGCATGGCTAGAACGAGGCAAATCCCAATTGGAGGGTAATTTCCCCTTGGGCATATTCTGGTATTGATGCTCATGGATAAGGGTATGGAAAGGATTCTTGGTACATGGAGGAAGTGACCAGGAATCTGAACGGTGATGAGGAGGCTTCCCTCCAATGGCTGGGTTTGCCACCACCCCAATGCTTGCAATGGTAGTGCCGGTGTGCGGATGTTGGCCTTGCTCCTCTTCACCTTCACTCTTGATCTCCTTCTCCTTCCTGGGGTCTTGGAGGTCTTCCTCCATGGGCTCCTTTCCTTTATCCTTGGCGGACATCATGTGCTTATAAGCTTTCAAAGAGTATGTCCTGACAGAAACAGATCGAAACAAAAACATGATGAAAACACGATATACGGACCTCGGGGGATCTGGGGGGGGGGGGGTTATATATTACGAAGCTTCATATCAAAAGGAAGGTACTAGAAGAAAACGAGTCGGAGGCAGAGTCCGGGGTGGACTCACCACCTGGTGGCGCGGCCAGGGGAGGGCCCGCGCCATGGGGTGGTGTGGGCCACCCTGGCTCGTTTCCGTCCCTTTTTCACTTTGTAGCTTCCCTTATTGACTAAAAACTTCAAAAATATAGTTGGATAGTATTTTCGCGGAACTTTTCTTACCAGAACTGTTACCTAGTTAGAGACGGACTCTGCAGGTCTCTGAATTTGGTATCTAGTAGATTCTTTTGGAGTCACCATTTGGATATCATTGATATCTTCATCTTCATACACTTATTACTTGAGTCATAAAACCTTTCTCTTCCTTATTACACCATTGTCTACACTTCCTGGAAAAAAAATTCACACAAAACTTCACACAGTTCCCATTAGCAACATTAGTATAAGTGAAGTGATAAAACCTTTTGAGTACAACTTCAACTCAAAACCATCAAAACATAAGCTACTGTAGCAACTCCTTCCGAAAACCCAAAAAGAATTCAAAAAGGAAATCGAATAAAGAAGCAAATGCAAAAGTGGTAAAATCTGTCAAAACAGACCAGCAGGTAAAGATCAATTTTTTAGAAAATCTTCTGTTGCTCAAATCAAAAAGTGCAAAACTAACGAAAGTTAAATAACAACCTGGGTCAGAATCACAAAAAATTACAGCTCAATCCGACATACAAAAATCTCTCACGAATTTTTACGGTGAAGCACAAAAATCTGTTTCAGGACAGCAACTTCCCCAAATATTACTTCTCTCTCATTAGAGGTTGATCTTGACACAAAAACCAAACAAAACGGATAAGGAGCAGTTATTACCGAAGTAATAACTTCCAAGACTCAAAGAAACAAAAAACAAACTGAAAGCAAAACAAATTGGGTTGTCTCCCGAAAAGCTCTTTCTTTATAGCCATTAAGATGGGCATGATAATTTTGAAGAAGCTCTCATAGGAATATGAATTGAAGTGAAAGAGAGCATAGAGAAGCAAAAAACACACACACACACACACATTTAAGTCTAACCCACTTCCTATGCAAGGGGATTTTGTAAACAAACAAGTTGTTGAAACCAAAGGCAACTTGCATAAGAAGGCAAAAGAAGTGCAACATAAAAACTTTCAGCATAAAACGAGGAAACTTGATATTATTGAGATGCATAAGAACACTTTTCCCTCTCTCATAGTAACTTTCAGTATCATGCATAAACTTAACAATATAGCTATCACAAGGACCATCATAGCAATGATCACTTATTCTGACAGAAAACACAGGAATACTAGCTCTCATAACACTACTATGTGAAACAATATTAGAGGTATCCTTACAAAGGATAGTGTGTCCCTCTTTTTCATATTTAGTGACAAAGTCTTTCACATTTGCTATAATAGGTTCATCAACCTTTTGTTTATCAGGTTCAACAGCTTTACGTGTATTTCATTAACCATACTAGCTATCATAGAATGTTCCTTTACCTTAATTGGGAAAGGGATTTTCTCCATGTAATGTTCAGGTAAAACATGATTAGCAGTATAAACTTCAGTATTTCTTGCAGAAACACTCTTAGCAACATCTTTATAAGGTTCATGATACTTATTCCACTTCTTTTTAGGCACTTCAATATAGGAAGCAAAAGCCTTAAAATAAGAAGCAATAGCTTGAGAGTCTAGACCATAGGCATTTTTAATATTTTGAAAGTCATCAGTTCCCATAAAAGATTCAATGCATTCATAATCATAATTTATACCTGACTTTCTACCTTTGTCATTCTCCCAAGCTTCAACATTGTCTTGAATACAGTCCAGAAGATCCCATTTAGCTTCTTCTTCCATGCGAGTGAATGATCCAGCACAAGAAGCATCCAATAAATCTTTATCATGTAGAGGGAGCCTTGCATAAAAGTTATTGATAATAATATTGTTGGGGAGCTCATGAATGGGACATTTGAGCATTAGTAACTTCAATCTCCCCCAAGCTTGAGCTGTACTCTCTCCATCAAGAGGCCAAAAGTTGTATATTTGATTTCGATCTTTATGAATCTCACTAGGAGGATAAAACTTTGAATAAAAGGGAGGCACTATTTCCTCCCATTCTAGAGCTTGACCATTCTTCAGCATCTTATACCATTCCTCGGCTCTTCCTTTCAGCGATAATGAAAATAACTTCTTCTTAACTTGATCTGTAGTAATACCTGCCCACTTGAACAACCCGCATAATTCGTGTATAAAGAGTAAATGATCACCAGGATGGACAGTTCCATCCCCAACATAGTAGTTATCCATAACACGATCAATAATTCTTGTAGGTATTTTGAAAACATCATTCTCAGCAGGTGGTGGCTTATCTACTACCTTAGCAGTGGTAGTAGCATTACCAAATAAGAAACTCAGCGAATTATCCATAACGAAAATAAAGCAACTAACAGAAGTAAACAATACTCACAGTAGAAGCTTCCTTTACCAGTTCCACTCTCCAAAAGCGCTTCACTCCCAACGGCGCCAGAAAATAGTCGTGATGACCCACAAGTATATGGGGTGTATCGCAGTATTTTCGATAAGTAAGAGTGTCAAACCCAACGAGGAGCAGAAGGTGCTGGCTAGTGGTATGGATCAGGAATTCTCTGCAAATACTTAGCAAACGGATTTTTAGGGGTTTTCGATAAGGCAAGTAAACAAAGTACGAGTAAATAAAAGACAGTAGGAATAAATGCAGCAAGTGGCCCAATCCTTTATGCAGCAAAGGACAAGCCGGTTGTATTACTTAAGATGACCAAACGTTCTCGAGGACACATGGGAAGACTATCAAGTGCTTTCGCTTCATATAGTTGATTAATCTTCTTTAGCTTGCTAAGTGTTGTGTGGGTGAACCTGTGCTAATGTACCGCCCCATCCAAGACTAATACATACTTGTGATTATACCCCTTGCAAACATTCGTAAGTACAAGAAAGTAATTAAGGTAGAAACCTAACCACAGCTTTAAACTCTAAGACCCTTACGTCCCTTGTGCAATGGTTTCCTAACGGGGGTTCAGGTTTCACACTCCGCAACCCCTACGATTAGTAGCCAAATACACAATGCATTCCCCTAGGCCCATATAGGTGAAGTGTCATGTAGTCGATGTTCACGTGACACCACTAGAAGAAGTACACCACAACTTAAATAACAATCTATTGAATCTTTCTCAACACAACTCCACTACTAACAACATGACTTCTCCCATGTCCTCAAGAACAAAACGAACTACTCACAAGACATCATATGGATCATGATCAGATATGGAATAATGATGTATAACAATCTGAACATAAACAATAATTCAATGGTTCACTCAATAGCATCAACTATAAAGAGTAATCAACACCGGGAAAGTTTCCCCTATGAACTATGCAAGATTCAACGCAATTGTTACAGCAATATGGAGATGGTGATGAGGGTGTTGATGGTGATGATGATGGTGGTGATGATGATGATGATCTCGATGAAGTCCAGCTTGATGGTGGTGTTGATGGCGACAATCTCCCCTCTCCGGGAAGGAGTTCCCCCGGCAGAAATCTATCTGCCGGAGAGATCTTTCTCTCTCGGTGTTTTCTGCCCCGCAGAGGCGGCGGAATCTTTCTGTGGTCGCTCCCCCCAGTCTTAGGGTTTCAGGAGGTTGATATACGCAAGAGGGGAGAGGTTGGAGTGGGCTAGGGTGGCCACACCACCTCCTGGCACGGCCTAGGCCTGCCCGCGCCATGGGATGGTGTGGGCCCCCTGTGGCCCATCTCCACTCCATCTTGTGGCATCCTTAGTCTTCTGGAAAAATAGGATTTTCCGTATATTTTCCCGGATTTTCTGATCTTCATGAATTTTGCCTCCAAACAACACCTTTTCCATCAGAATCCTGACTACAGCGGTCCATGCTCCAAAAGTCATCAACCATGCAAAAACAGATGAAATAACATAAGTATCACCTCTCAATACGAAATATATCAATGAATAATAGTGAATTAAGACATAGAATAGTGATACAAAATGGACGTATCACTTTCCACCAAAGGGATTTGTGTTTCCCCACCATTTGTGTAAGTTGTTGTTCCTCTAGGGTTTGAGGAAACCCTAACTTGAAGAATTCGCCCTCCATAGCTCATCCTCGTGTGTAAGAACTTCGGGGTCATCTTGGGAGCCTCCAATTCAGTTGTGGAGAAGTTTCCCAAGGTTTTGTACAAGGTTTCGGTCACCGCCTTCAAGGACACTGTATAGTGGATCGTGTGCTTGCCGTGAGGTGGGTGCGCGGGAGAATAGGGTGAGGCCTTAGTGGCGCTGGTGGTCTTAGTACCGCCCACCCCTCCAACGGAGAAGTACTTCCCCTCAAAAGGAAGGAACTTCAGGAAAAATCTTCGTGTCCTCTCCCAGTGATTTATATCCCTTACTACTTATTATTGTTGTTGCTTGCTTGCTTGACATATAGGTTCCCTCACCTATTTGCATATCTAGAGGACTTACTTTGTGTCAAGTCTTAATTTGAAAAGAAGCTAAAAATTGAGTAGCGCCTATTCACCCCCCTCTAGTCGCTTATACCGATCTTTCAATTGGTATTAGAGCAAGGTGCTATTTTTTGGCTTAACCTCCTAAGAGAAGTATGAGCGACTCAAAGGGGAGTGACAACACTCCCGAAGAATCACCCATCACTAAGAGAGAGATTGATGAATCGATGGATACGGTCCGCAAGAGATGAGAGCCATGTTTGAGCTATATGTTGGTAAGAAGGAAATTGTTGTTGCCAATGCCATTGATAATCAATTAAGTGGTCCCAAACCGGTGGAAGATCCCCTAAAGGATCCCTCCACCGGTGAAGGTAGCAATAAGGATAAAGCTAAGCCTATGGGAAATGTTCCACCCCCACCTAGCTACAATGTCGCTCCTATCCCCACACCTCATATAAACCATCGTGGTCCACTACCTAAGCTTGATGAATCTAATTTCGCCAATTGGTAATATCTAATGTTCTCTCACTTTAAAAGTTCTAGTGTTCATCTTTGGAAGGTTCTGGAGTTTGGCTTCTATCCGCGCGACCCCTACAACATGACACCCACTGAGGAAATCAACAATCAACTCAATGCCACTGCCATGGCCATTCTCCAAGATGCGTTGACTCATGAGAAAATGACTCACATTCGCTCTTATGGCACCGCCAAGGAAGCTTGGGAATGCCCTTCAAATAGTCTATCTTGGCAATGAAAGCATTCAAAACTCCAAGTTTGAAGAAATGCATTATGAAGCCGATGCCTATGTTGGAAAGGAAGATGATACTCCTGAAGACCTCTATCGAAGGGTGATGGCCCTTTCGATTAGGATGATTGACCATGGTAGTAGGGATGTGGATGATAAGTAGATATGACTCCATACGGAGTTCAAGTCTCCATATAACTTTTGGGACGAAGCTATCTCTACCACTTGTCATATTGCCAACCAGGTTTATCTTCGCAAGCACTTGGATATGAATCCATACGAGATCCTCACCGGCAAGAAGCCAAGTATCCACTATCTTCGAGTGTATGGGTGTAAGTTTTAAATTCTCAAGAAAGGTTACCGCTTATCTAAATTTGGGCCTCGTGCTATTGAATGTATATTTGTTGGCTGTGCATCAGACTCTCACGCTTATAGGATCTATAACAAGTCCACTAGGCAAGTTATAGTATCCTCTAATGTGAAGTTCGATGAGCATCATGGCTCCCAAGTGGGGAAAATTGATCTTGGTGATGTAGGTGATGAAATTCCTCCTCAAGCCATAAGAAGAATGGGTGTGGGATTTTTCCGCCCCGTTGAGGAACCCCTTGTGGTGGAAGGAGAAGGACAATGCTCTACTCAAGTGGAGCCCTCATCTACTCAACATCTACCTCAAAGCCATCAAGATACCATAGATGAAGAGATAGTTCATGATCAAGGTCAAGCCCAAGTGAACGATGGGTGTGCATCACCCCATATGGACCAAGGTCAAGCTCATGAAGATGGACAAATTCAAAATTTCGAGCAAGCTCAAGGAGAGGAGAAAGCTCTATTTGAAGGTCAAGACGAGTATCAAAATAGTAGTGATCACTAAGTAGCTTCTCAACAATCCATTGAGGAAGCTCATGCTCGTCGTGAAGCAAGGAGGATCGCCAAGATCATCCGAGAAGTACTTACTCTTGAAAATGTTGTTGGTAATCTTCAAAGGGGCATTACTACTCGTAACCAAGTGGATAACTTTGTTGGCCACAATAGTTTCATTTCTTGTGTAGAGCCCCAAAAGGTGTATGAAGCTCTTGAGGACCCGGATTGGCTTGATGCCATGCATGAAGAGTTTCACAACTTCGAGCACAACAAATTGTGGTAATTGGTGGAGAGACCCAAGGAGTGCCATAATGTCATTGGGACAAAGTGGGTCTTCAAGGACAAGCAAGATGCAAATGGGATGGTCATTCACAACAAGGCAAGATTGGTGGATCAAGGCTTCTACCAAGTCAAGGATATCAACTACCGTGAAAGTTTCGCCCTCGTTGCCCATCTTGAATCCATTCGTATCTTGATTGCATATGCATCTCATCATAACTTTAAGTTACAACAAATGGATGTTAATGGTCCCTTAAATGAGTTGGTGTATGTCAAGCAACCTCCGGGTTTTGAGGATCCCAAATTTCCAAACCACATCTACGAACTTCATAAGGCACTCTATGGACTTAAACAAGCTCCATGTTCGTGGTATGAGTACCTTAGAAAGTTGTTGGTAGACCGTGTTTTTGAATTTGGGTTAATCAACCCCACTCTTTTTACAAAGAGAGTTGGAGTAAGCTTGTTCATTTTACAAATTTATGTTGATGATATTATCTTTGGTTCTCCTCACAAAGCTTTCGATGTTGTCTTTTATAAGCTAATGACCGATGAGTTTGAAATATCTATGACGGGTGAATTGCAATTCTTTCTTGGGTTTTAAGTGAAG
Source organism: Avena insularis (assembly GCA_023614405.1). Lineage (NCBI taxonomy): Eukaryota > Viridiplantae > Streptophyta > Magnoliopsida > Poales > Poaceae > Avena > Avena insularis. Next base: position 348,755,040 of record CM042692.1, on the reverse strand, counting down.
AAATTGATTGGAGGTATCTTTATTAATCAAGCCAAATACATTCAAGATATGCTCAAGAGGTTCAAGTTGATGGATTTAAATGGAGCCAAGACTCCCATGCCTCTCAAGCGTGATCTCACTCTCGATACTAAGGGTAAAGATGTGGATCAAAAGGTATGTAGATTTGGTTCTTTGCTTTATCTTTATGCATCTAGACCAGATATCATGTTGAGTGTGGGTATTTGTGCATAGTTTCAAGCCTCCCCAAAGGAAAGCCACCTTGTGGCGGTAAAGCAAATCTTTCGATATTTAGTTGATACCCCAAACTTTGGCTTATGGTATCCCAAGGGATCAAGCTTTGTTCTTCATGGGTTCACGGACTTAGATTGGGCATGATACAAAGTTGGAAGGAATTCAACATCCAAGGCTTGCCAATTCCTTGGTAGGTCCTTGGTGTGTTGGTCATCAAAGAAACAAAATTGTGTCTCCTTGTATTCCATCGAGGCCGAGTATATTGTGGCTGCTAGTTGTTGTGCTCAATTGTTGTGGATGAGGCAAACTTTAAAGGATTACAGTGTCACTTGTGACAAAGTGCCTTTTCTTTGTGATAATGAAAGTGCAATCAAGATCACCTACAACCCGATGCAACACACAAGAACGAAGCATATTGATATCCACCATCACTTCATCTGGGAGCATGTGAACAATAATGGAGATATTGACCTCACATATGTGAGCACCGAGAAGAATCTAGCGGATTTGTTCACCAAGCCCCTTGATGAGAAGAGATTCCGAGAGTTAAGGCATGAGCTAAATATCATTGATTCGAGCAATGTGACTTGAGACCATGCACCCATACCCATGCATTCATATGTTATCCTATCTAGATGTAGGCATGGACATAGGGGGAGTGCGGTTCTAATTGATTGGGCTATCCCTTCCCCCATTATGCCCAAAGTAAGAAAATCATCCTCTTTATATAATTTTTTGATATGTGAGATTCAATGACGAGTTTTGGTAATGGATCCAAGATATATCTTCGTGGTGCCAAGCCAAGCATACTCAAACATGGTGGCCTTGGCCACCGACCCACAACTTGTTGTGGGTTTGGATCTTCTTTACATATTTGTGCATCTTCTTTTGGATCTTATGGTTGTTTCTCTCATATTTGGTTTTTCACCTGTTTGCTGCTCTATCTTGTCCATGTTTTTCCTTATCCTGATTGTTTCTGGCGTTTTTTGGCTAAGGAGGCTGGATACTCTGGGGTTTGACCCCGGAGACTCAGGTGGCCCTGATACTTCGGCCCTTGGGCCTGGAGACTCCATCCTGGACGGTTTCGCGACAATGAGTTAAGGGAAGCCAAGGTAGGGGTAACTCCTAGTTACGCCTCACCACCCCAGACTCCCTCTTCTCTCCAACCCCCTCCCCTCCTCCGCCCATCGCTATCGGGGCCACCCTCTGCCCCGGATCCACCGTTGCCGCCCGCTAGCTCCTCCCCTCCACTGTTGGGCCTCTTCCCCACCAGCAGGGACTACCCTCCATGGAGCAAGGTGCCCTCTCTCTCTCAATGCCTATCTAGGGTTTCCCCTAGTTGTTTTTTAAAGATTGGACTCTTTTCTCCATGGATTTCGGTGTTTTAGCAGCAGTGTCTTACATATAGGGTGATGGGTTCGTAGCATGGAAAACAAAAAAATTCTACCGCAAGAACGAACAAAACCCAGATCTAATCTAGATAAAAGCCAAGATCTAATCTATTAGACATGTGCAACGAGATAGATCTGTACTAACCCTCGTAGATCCGAAAGCATTATGAGATTAGATCTCGGGGTTGATGTAGTCGATCACTTGCTGATCTCAAGATCGTGTGGACGATCCTTTCGGCACCGCGTTCCGGCAGTGCTTTCGCAGTCGGTCACACGTGCGGAGTCGAAGCAGACCTTCCTCTCCCTGTTCTAGCGAGCAGCGGAGGTAGTAGATCTTCTCCACGGAATCCCAGCAACACGACGGTGTGGTGGTGGTGGTGGAGTAGAGATTTCTGCAGGGCTTCGCCTAAGCCGGAGCAGAGCGAAGGAGGAGGAGAGAGGCGGTGGCTAGGGTTTGTTATGGGAGAGGTCTCGGGGTTGGCGCCCCTCCCCTCTATTTAAAGGAGGGAGGCGCCATGGGAGGGGGAGTCCTAGTAGGACTCCCCTCCCTCCTTGGCCGGCGGATTGGGAGGGGGGGAGGAATCCTCCTCCCCCACGAATCCGTGTCTTGTCCCACAAAGACTCCTTGATCCTTTCTTAGTTTTCAAGCAAACTCCAAGAAATCTTCTAGAACCTTCCAAAACATTCCGAAACCTTCTAGAATCTTCATACAAACACTCCGGAACATTTCCTAACTTAGAAAATGATCCCCAATATATGAATCTTATTCTCCGGACAATTCCGGATCTCCTCGTGATGTCCCGGTTCCAATTCGAGACTCCGAACAACATTCAGTCTCCAACACACATTCCATATCTACTTAAAACAACTTCGAACCTTAAGTGTGTCACCCTACGGTTCGTGAACATGTAGACATGATGGAGACACATCTCCGATCAATAACCATTAGCAGGATCTGGAGATCCATAACAGCTCCCACATACTCAACGATGACTTTGTGATCGATAGAACCATTTAACATACGAAACCAATTCCCTTTGTCACGCAATACTCTACTTATCCGAGGTTTGATCGTCGGTATCTCCATACCTAGTTCTACCTCGTTACTGATAAGTACTCTTTACTCGTTCCATGATATGTCATCCCTTGTGACCTAGTCACATACTTGCAAGCTAACTAGATGACATTCCACCGAGAGGGCCTAGAGCATATCTATCCGTCATATGGATGGACAAATCCCAATCTTGGTCCATGCGCTTCAACACATACTTTCAGAATACCCAATGACACCTTTATAACCACCCGATTCTGAGCGGCGTTTGATGTCATCAAAGTACCCATCCGGTGATGGTGATTAACATAACCTCATGGTCGAAGGATTAGGTTACTATGCATTTGAAAGCTTGTAGCAAAACAAACTTAATGACTTGATCTTATGCTATGCTTACTATGGGTGTGTGTCCATCACATCATTCTCCTAATGATATGATCTTGTCATCAATGACATCCAATGTCCATGATCAGGAAACCATGATCATCCATTAATCAACAAGCTAGTTTAACAAGAGGCTTACTAGGGACTCTTTTATGTTTACAAAACACACAAGTATTAATGTTTCCGGTTAATACAATTATAGCATGGGATGTAAACATTTATCATAAACATAAAGATATAATAATAACCACTTTATTATTGCCTCTTGGGCATATCTCCAACATAGGGAAGTTTGAGGACCCGATCCATTGCAAAGTTCGATTCCCATGTCGTCTGCCTCTTGCCATGTTTCAGGGCCGGAGACTCCGGTCGTCATGACCAGAGACTCTAGTGGGGTGGAGACTCCGCCCCCCCGTGTCTAGAGACTCCGGCCAGGCCCAGAAACTCCAGGGCTAGAGGACAGAGACTCCGGGGGTTGTTCTATGTTTTTGATCTGGTATTCTTCCTTCTTCCACCATATGTTCCAGGACAAGCAAACTCATTCCCTGCTGTGCTTTCATGCTCTCGTGCTTGTTTTCGCAGGTGGTTCCGGTAGCTCTCATCCTCGTTGTAACAAGTCCAAGACTCCAAATTATGGGGGAAATCCTTGCAAGGTTGCTGGTCGTCACTCGTATGACAGTCATGAGGAACATACTGCCAAGGCTCAGAGCAAGAGAGTCATGCTTATTCAGAGGCAAGAGGAAGAGTGTCTTCATCATGAGGAACTTGCCAAGAAGCGGAAGTTTGACAATCACACCACCCTCAAGAAGCTGAACACTGATGAGTATCGTGTCATGAGGAGGCAACCATTCTATGACTTGGCCAATAATAGTCCAGATGGTCGTTTTTGGAGGCCTGAGCAGTTTTTGGTTATGAATGAAGTGTATGCAAATCTGTCAGTGAAGAAACCTGTGTGCCCACATCGTCCCCTTGATTTTTGCTTCATGAACAGCAACACCGATTTCTCGGAGGCAATCTGGATCCGAGAAGCTTGGGCTACATCATCTCATGGAATTTAAATAGGATTACAACATTCAAATTGTGCATCAGTTCTTTGCCACTCTCGTGTTCGGAGAAGGCAACGAGATCCCTATGACTTGGATGACTGACGAGGTTCATTATCAGTACAACATCAGTGAGTTTGCCAAGGTCTTGGAGTATCCATTCGAGGGAAGGGATGCACCAGTTGGTCTTCGCATTCATGAGACTACCGGGCTTGAGTATAAGAAGAAGCCTCTTGCTCCTCTCTACAACAAGCATGGTGTCCTTGGTGAAGAAAGGAACCTCAGGCCACCATTCACATTGTGATCCGCATGTTCTGTGAGAACATCTATCCTCAAGTGGGTAATCTTGACACTATTCGTTCAACTTTGGTTCCTATGATGGCTCTTGCTCATTCCGTGTACATCAAGGGCCCTGATGCTCCTGCCGCTCCACTCGACGTCATGTACTTCATATTCATGGAGTTGGCCATCAACATAGCTGAGAAGAAGACTCCCACCTATTCTCCCTATGTCATGAGGCTTGTGCTCTCCACCTTTGCAAAGATGAACTTGCCTTCCCCGCTTGCCGGTCTTCAGGTTGTTGATCATGCCCCTCTCCAGTTACAACGTAAGGCTCCCACTACCAGCACGGATCCCTCTGGCTACTCTGCTCCCGTACAAGCTGATGATATTACAAAGGATGAGGAGGACAACCCTCCTACTGCCAGCCCCGTTTGAGCTAGGAGGAAGAATGCCAGTAATGCGCAGATGCCATGTTTTTCCTATGAGTATGTTAAGGGGCAAGTGAAGAAGGCCACCTTTTGGGAAAAGATGTTACTTTGCATGAACATTGATATTCATAAGGGTTGGTATGAAGCATACAATAGGTACAAGAACATTATCAGGAAGTTTCACCAATGGGAGGAGGATAGTAACGCCGAAGGATCAGGTTCAGCTTAGTAAGATCCCTCTCACATTCTCTCCTATGGTTCGTGGGCTCAAGGTCATGTTGATTGGCATATGTTTGAGGATGATGCATCCTCTTATATCCGTGGCAAGGGCCCTGCTACTAATGATGATCAAGGTTCCGAGGAGAGCTCCGAAGATGACGAGGAGGATGACAATGATGAGTGATCCGGTTGGGGCGTGTAGTCTCGCTCTTGCGCCCTTTTGGTGTCTCTATGCCAAAGGGGGAGAAGTTTCTATTAGGTGATATGTGGGATTTGCATGGGAAGTCACAAGCTCATTCTTCATTTGATCTTTTGTTGCTTGTGACTTGTTATTATTTGCATCATATTATTTGTGGACCTATGTTATGTGTGTCATTATGTATGTGAAGACTATGTGGTATCTTATCTTATGGATTCATATCTCATGTATGGTGAAGACCTCTCTTAATGGGTGCCCTTATTTAACTCTTCACCACATTAGTTAGAGCAAAGGTACGAGTATCTCTTCATAATCTTATCTCCTTGCTCTTGGGCAGGTTTGTAATATTTAGGGGGAGTGTTCTTCCTTGTTCTTGTGCACTTGTTTTCAAATACAAAATATCGAGTGTGCACACTTCAAGGTGGAGACTCTCTTCTTCATGTATGTAACTTGTTGTGCTTGTCTACTATTGTCCTTTCTTTTGTGAAAATCCTTTTGTTGTCATCAAACACAAAAAGGGGGAGATTGAAAGGGAATTTCCTGCCTTAATGATGTTTTGGTGTTTGTTGTCAACACAAGTTAGTTTTTACCGTGTGCTAAGTATTGCAGGTTTATCCGTGTAAAGGCACAAGACGGTGTTCTATTTCGCAATGGAGAAGGGTTCAAATTTTAATGAAGGAAAGGTTCTTGGATGGAAAGATGGAGTTTGCTGCATCCCCTGAGTCCGGAGACTCCGGGGTCCAGGACCGGAGACTCCGGCCTGGTCTCCGGTATGTATCTGGCCCCTTAGGACTGCTCTCTATCGCCCCCCCCCCCGGAGTTTGGCCTGGAGTCATGTGCCACCCCGGAGACTCCGGCCTAGTCTCTGGCCTAGACTCCGGGGTACCCCGAATTGCATTCAGTATACCCCCCGGAGTCTTGCCTGGAGTCCTACGCCATCCCCGGAGACTCCGTCCCTGGAGACCGGAGACTCAGGGGTTAGTGAAAGGGAAATGACTCTATTTTGGGGGAGGGGATATATATACCCCCTTCTTCCCCAAGTGCAAGCTGTGGCTTGTACTCTCTCTCCTACATTGCTGCTGAGCTTCAACCTCCTAGTTATCCCTCCCTAGCCACTAGAACTTGATGCCCCTTGGGGAATCGAGGGAGGAGACCTAGACCTAGATTTCCACCAAAGGGATTTGTGTTTCCCCACCATTTGTGTAAGTTGTTGTTGCTCTAGGCTTCGAGGAAACCCTAACTTGAATAAGTCACCCTCCATAGCTCATCCTCGTGTGTAAGAGCTTCGAGGTCGTCTTGAGAGCCTCCAATTCATTTTTGGAGAAGTGCCCCAAGGTTTTGTACAAGATTTCGGTTGCCACCTTCAAGGACACTGTATTGTGGATCGTGTGCTTGCCGTGAGGCGGGTGCGCGGGAGAATAGGGTGAGGCCTTAGTGGCGCTGGTGGTCTTAGTACCGCCCACCCCTCCAACAGAGACATACTTCTCCTCAAAAAGAAGGAACTTTAGGGAAACATCTTCATATCCTCTCTCGGTGATTTCTATCCTTTACTCCTTATTATTGTTGCTTGCTTGCTTGACATATAGGTTCCCTCACCTAGTTGCATATCTAGAGAACTTACTTTGTGTCAAGCCTTAATTTGAAAAGAAGCTAATAATTGAGTAGCGCATATTCACCCCCCTCTAGTCGCTTATACCGATCTTTCAATAGTACTTGGTAAAAACATAGCGAGATCTTTACATACAAGTGTGAAGTACTTTACACTGTCTTAAAATTGTCACCGTAAAATCTTGTAATCATACAAAGTACTTGGTAAACAAAGTGCCACATCCTTTTGAATACTATGAGGAACTTTATATACACTGCTCCATTTGTCGTAAGCTATCAGGACTTCCTGAAATGAATGTTAAAATGTTGAGGGTCTTTTTTACAAAATTTCATCACCAATCTCTGAGCAGTTAACGACCACGATAGACGCTGCACGCCCTAACTGCTGGAGAAAATATGTGTTGCTCTAGGACGATAAGGTAGATAGGCAGAGGAGAGGACCACCAACAACCGCATTGGTGCATGGTGGTAGAGAAGCCCAGTGCATGACGCACCACGTCGAGAGTTACGCAGCGAGAATGTGGTGGGAATGACCACGACAATCACTACGAGGGGTAGCAATTGATAGGATTTGGGGCAAGAGCCAGTCGACATCTACGGTGCGAGATTGGAACCAGAGACAAGGGATTTGCCTAGGTTCTCCCCCTGCAGGGTAAAGACCTACTCCTTCTAGATTGTATTATCGGCGAGTGAGTTACAAGGGTGGAGAGCTCGGCGACTAGGCAGCGAGTCGCTTGGATGGGGTAGCTAATAGTGCGTGAGTATACAGAGTACCCTATGGAGGTTTATATAGGGGGTACCTCGCTAGGGTTTACAAGATTACAACCGAGTCAGTTAGGATTCGAAGGATTTAACCTAATCCGACTGGGCGTATCTACACTTCTAGGCCTCCAGCTTCTAGTCACCAGGTTTCTCTTTTAGTCTCTTTCTAGTCGCCATCCTGCAGGCCCACTCGCAATGGGCTTGGGCCAGTCGTAACGTCCTTCTGGGCATACCCCGATTAGCATATACCCATCAGTAGTCCCCGAGGCCAACGGTGGTTCGGCGCAGATGTCAACTTGGCAGTCGGAGTAGGCGAGTCCGAGTGGACGCCTAGTAAAATTGGTGGTGGACTCCTCCAATGAAGGGAGAAATTCCTCAAACGTGTCTTTAATCGCAGCATTGGCGAATGGAAATGTGCCTGAGTCACCACGCCCAATCAATTGGAAGAGGCAGATATGCAGGCGAGTCGAGTGGATGAAGTTGGACCGTTAGCTTCGTCAAACTAGCCGTTGGGTAATTCCAATGGTAACTTCAGTGAATTTACCGCGAGGTAACGGCTACCCCGTGATTAGCAGGTAGCACCCCTTTATAAGGAGAACGACAAAGGGAGCTGCAGACCTTCTTCGCATTTCTCTGCCCACACGCATCCTCAGTCTCAAGACCCACTTCCGATCCAAAATTTTCGGACAGAGCGACCCTCTTCCTCTCTTGATGGCACCTCCGAAGGACCTATGGGGCAAATCAAGGTGGACCATAGCCGCCCTGAAATCCTTTCAGGACACCGGGATCCTCTGCAAGGGGAATTGGTGGATCCCCGTGACCGGCGAGATCGAGCCGAAGTTGTGCCCTGGCGAGTTCATCTGTTTTCAAAGCCACCTGGAGAGGGGACTAGGATTCCCCATGTCGATCTTCTTCCGGTGGTTCTGCGCATACTACGTGATCAAACCATTGGACATGGGGCCGCACAGCGTCGAGCAGCTCGCCATCTTTGTCGCCTTCGACGAGTGTTACCTGAGGTGCCGCCCCTATTTCCCCCTTTGGTTGGAGCTGTTCCATGGCCAACTCAGTCGCGAGGGGACGAGAAATCCCATCTTGCCGGCGGGCGGCGTCACCTTTCAACTGAAGCCGAATGCCAAATTCATGAAGCTGATGCTGCCGAAGAAGGTTGCAAGCGAATGGAAGAAGCACTGGTTCTATGTGAAGGAGCCAACCCCTTCCGGCGAGGTGCCACTACCGATGTACACCGCTAAAAGAAGCAAGCCATGCCGGTTGTCAGTGGCCAAGCTCCCTGAAGACCAGAAGATGGGCGTGGAAGAGATGTTGACCCGGATCCAAGAGCCGAAGGACGAGGGGCTCGAAACCATCAACCTGTACAACTGTTTGCTCGGGTGGTGGCTGGTTCCACTGGCTACCCGGGCCCACTGGATGTACCAATACACCAGGAAGGGAGACCCCACGAAGTCATGTAGTGGCTCTTGGGAGCCCGAAGACTAGAAGATCACAGAGGTGGAATTTGACGACCCGAAGGCCAGGCTGGCCCCATATAATGCCAGAAAGTGGGAGGCCCCTCCAGTGAGTTTCCTCATTTATATTTTTGTAGTTCCACAATCGCAATTTGGAGTCATGGTTTTGTACTCGCTTGAATCAAATCGACATTTCCTTTCATTTTGCCTGCTGTTCCAAGTGATCGAGAAATGGGTTCCTCTACTTGATGAAGAAGTTCCCAGGAAGCTTGAGGAGGAGGAGGAGTCCTCCGAGGATGATGAAGAAGTCGTGGAGGTGCAGGCGCCTTCATCTGCGGCTCCAAAGACCCATGAGCAAAAGCAGTGCGAAGTCGAGGCGAGTCGCAGCCTCGAGCAGCGTGATAGTGACGTCGACATTGTCGAGGAGCACATCTCATAGAGGATGGCCATGCTGGCTAAGCCTGCACCGAAGCCGAGGTTGAAGTCACCGACGAAGGCCAAGCCACCAGCAAAGACCAAGTCGTCAGTGAAGGCGAGGTTGCCGGCAAAGTCGCCGACCAAGTCATCGGCGATGTTCGAGTCGGATGATGAGTCCGGCGACGAAAGGGGTGTAGATACGGTGAAGATTCCGGAGGACCCAACTCCAATTATGGAATTGGAGGTCATGAACATAGTTGTGGAGACGGAGGCACCACTCGCTGTGATTGCGCGGAGGCCTCGGTGCCGCCAGAGCCAAGGGTTGAAGTGGCCACAAGGTCAGCGACTCCGCCGCTGAAGGAGACGCCTGCATCATCAGATCCGAAGGTTCCCACGACCGTGGCTTCATTGATGGAAAATCCCGTGGTGGCGTGGCAAACGAGCATCCTAGAGAGGGGCCTCTCTCGCAAGCTGGGCCCTGAGCTAGACAAGCCTGAGCACATCAGCACTGGTCTGCGCGTCATTCCTATCGCCGGGTGAGTTTGTCTTTTGTTTCTTTGCCGTATTTTGCCGCTTTTCTGTTTTGCGAACCACTGATCATGGTGAACTCGCAGGGGTGGCCCCAAGAAGATCCAATGTCCGTTGATGGCCAAAGTTTCACCCTACTCCTACTTGTCTGTTCTTGATTGATGATGAAAACTACAAGTCACCGAGATGGCTGCGGATGAACAGATTGGATCTGGCGTATGCTATGGATTGTGTGTAAGGTGTCCTCCTCAGCGGCCCCTCCTATCCTTTATATATGAGGAGGCTAGGTCTCGGTACTATCCAAGTCGGTTACGGATCGAGGGTGAAACCCTAGACTTTCCTATCTCTAATCTTGTTGTTGCCTTGTACGCCAGGTGACGAGGGTTTTATATCCACCGAGTTGCTCTGGTGTCTGTGGACATCAGCAAATCATCATGTGGGTCTTCCATTGGGCCGAGCCAGGTAGGTTAGAGGCAGGTGCCCGTTGGGAATACATATGTCACTCCCTTCTAGGGCCCTATCTATGAAGCCCCCATCATCACCACCAATGGGCCAGATCTTGGCAAACATGAGTCTCAGGCATCCTCCTCCTCTCTCTCCTCCTCGTCAACCGATGACCTACTAGTGAGTAGCCAGAAGCGCGAGCCCCCCACAACATTTCACCCTAGCAGCAGGGAGGAAGGAGAGATTGGGTGGCGGGGAGCCTTGGGAAATTCCACGACCGTGTCACCCGACCCATCGCCATGCGAGTCACGAGAGCTCTTCCACGCAACTGCCATTTTCCGGGAAGCGTCTAATGAACACAATATTGGAAACCATACCATCATAAATGCATGGTGATGTCTACACACGCTTCTATTCTTGTAGACAGTGTTGGGCCTCCAAGTGCAGATGTTTGTAGAATAGCAGCAAGTTTCCCTTAAGTGGATCACCCAAGGTTTATCGAACTTAGGGAGGAAGTGGTCAAAGGTATCCCTCTCAAGCAACCCTGCAATCAAGATACAAGAAGTCTCTTGTGTCCCCAACACACCCAATACACTTGTCAGGTGTATAGGTACACTAGTTCGGCGAAGAGATAGTGAAATACAAGTAATATGGATGATTATAAGTGGTAATTGCAATCTAAAATAAGAGTGGCAGCAAGCAAACATATAACATGACTGATTGTAAACGGTGTTTCAATGCTTAGAAACAAGGCCTAGGATCATATTTTCACTAGTGGACACTCTCATATAAATATCTTCTCTTCATTATGCTACCCTGAACTACTCTCCGGTTGGATGATGTAGGGCTATAACAGCACACCTTAAAGTTCGCATTCCCCATCTTGATAACCCCTCACTATCACCTTGAGCGCTAGATGGTTCCAACAAACACCATAATCTCATAGAGACATCCAACTCAAATTATACTCATGATAAGTATTTATGTAACCTTAGCCAAAGTGCCACACGGTGTGCACACTGTCAATTTCACACACATGGGGATAAGCAGAGATTAATTAAAGCACTTGAGTAGTAGAATAGATCCTAGATTACAAAGCTCATGATCTCAATAAGATCATGCATAGAGAGAGAGATGAACACATAGCTACTTATAGAGCCCTTAGCCTCGAGAGAGAACTACTCCCTCCTCATCATGGGAGTCAACAACGACGATGGAGATGGCGGTGGAGTCGATGGAGATGGATCCGGGGGCACTTCCCTGTCCCGGCAGGGTGTTGGAACAGAGACTTCTGTCCCCCGAATCTCCTCTTCGGTGGCGGCAGCGCTGCGGAACTTTTCGTAGAATTCTGATATGGTATCTAGGGTTTTCATCTCGGGGGGAATATATAGGCGAAGGGGCAAGGTCAGTGGAGGCCTGAGGGGCCCACACCACCTGGTGGCGCGCCTCGGAGGGTACCCGCGCCACCATATGGTGTGGCTAGCCCCTGGCCCTCCTCCATCTGCTTTGGACTCCGTCTTGTGTCGGGAAAATAGGAACTTCGGCTTTTGTTTCGTCCAATTCCAAGAATATTTATTTTCTAGCTTTTCTGAAACCAAAAACAGCAGAAAACAGGCAACTGGCACTACGACATCTTGTTAATAGGCCAGTTCCAGAAAATGTATAAAAATACCTCAAAGTGTAGACAGAACATAAGATAGTTGATACAAAACAAGAATGGAGCATCAAAAATTATAGATACGTTTACGACGTATCATGGTGTCGAACAGCAGGGCACGTGTTGTAGAGGGGTATGGAGGTGACGACTCACCAGAAGAACATGATAGATCAGAAATACTCGTTGTCGAATTGTAGAGCACATGTTGGAGGAGGTGGGGGCGACATCTCACGAGTGAGGAGCTAAATAGGAAAGGTGAGGATAAATGGTTCAAACTCGGGATCAGGGAGAGAACATGAATGGTCGACAATGCAATCTGCATAGAGGAATTTGGGCCCACTAGTCACCGCGGAGTCATATCGGAAGGAGCGAACATGGGGTCTGTTCAATCCATTTTGGTGATTTGTTACCAAATTTGATTAATTATATAAATTTTTCATCGGATTTGTTGATCGGTGTGGAAGGAGAGATTGGGAGGCGGGGATCCTTGGGAAAGTCCGCGACCACGGCCACCCAGCCTATCGTCTTGCGAGTCGTGAGATCTCTTCCACGCAACCGTCATTTTCCGGTAAGCGTCCAATGACCATGGTATTGGAAACCATACCATCAGAAATGCATGGTGTCGAACAACAGGGCACATGTTGTAGAGGGGTATGGATGCGGCGACTCACCGGAGGAACATGATAGATCAGGAATACTCGGTGCCAAATTGCAGAGCATGGGTTGGAGGAGGTGGGGGCGACATCTCACGAGTTAGGAGGTAAATAGGAAATGTGAGGTTAATTGGTTCAAACCCGGGATTAGGGAGAGGACATGAATGAATTTGGGCTCCTCCTCCTCGAATCAGGCTTTCCCTCCGCTTTATAAATAAAGCACACAGGTGATACCGCTGCTGGGCCAGACAACACAACACCCAAAGAAAGATCCGAACACCGCTGGGGCCGAACAACACAAGACCAAGCCCAATAGAAAAAAAGAACAAAAGAGAAACAAATGCCAACAACGGCAAATCGATGAATCGAAGACGACCCTCTACCGCTGCGCCGCCGGAAAAGGTCCTACCGCGATCCTGACATTCTGAACCGCCATGTACCCAGCAACACCTTTAGCAAGGAGTGCGACGACGACGCCGCTGTTGCCCAGACTGAACCTAGGGTTTCCCCGATACATGGAGGGGGGTGGCAAGGGAGTACCCGACGCCCTTCAGGAAGGAATGTGATACCCGCAGGCGCCATCATGTCGGAGCTGGACTGGGCCGACAGGGATTTCGCCCACCCCCAAAGCCCCACCACCCCGGATGACCGGAATGCTCCACCCAACCCACCGCCAACCAGCACGTGCCACCACAGAAAAGGAACCAGCTTCAACATCTCCCTGTGGGCATCGTCGGAAGGCCTCGAGGTCCGAGTAAAGGGACATATGTACCGGGGGTAGTCGGCTCGCCGCCGCGCGGGAGGGAACTACCTCCACCGCCGTGGCAGTAGCCGATTGGGCGCGGCAACAGGGGCACACCAGGTCTCGGGCCCGTGAAGCCCCCGTCGCCACGTTGCAGCAAGGGCAGCCGCGAACCCCACCACCAACCTAGACAATCCGTCGCCCCTCCTCCTCCTCCAGGGAGCTGCCCAGGATCGCGCTGCAGCAGGCCCGCCCCAACCTAGAGCTGGGTCAGGAAAGACGCCGCCACGGCGCAACCCTTCGCTGCCCCGCCGCCAACACCGGCGCCTCCGCCCACCCCACACCTGAGCCACCGCCAGACTGTAGGACCATCATCGGCCGAGGAGCTCTGCCGCCGGCCGCCGCACCTGCGCACGAGGAGAACCACCGGAGCAAGACACACGGGCCTACGTCTGCCATGTGCCCACCGGAGCTAGACCTACAGGTCCCGCTCCGGCACCCCAGCCACATGCCGTGGGAGGGTGCCCGGTCCAGGGAGGGAACCCCTGATCCTCAGGCCACAGTAGGGCCAGAACCCAAACCGGGCTCAACCGGGCCACGATCTTGGCCCCGCCGCCAAGGCCACCTCCGCACAGCCTCCCCCGTGCCGACGCCATCGCGCCACCCCGCCACCGTCGCCAGGAACGCCAGCCGCCGGCCAAGCCTGCCGCACACCGCAGCACACCTCCGCCGAACAGATCCGCCCCGCGCAGACCATCCCACGCGCGGGAAGAGACGAGCCTCCGCCGCCGGCACCACCTAGGCTTTGCCCGGCGGCTTTCGCCGGCGATGGCGGAAGGGGTGGAAGGTGGGGGGGGGGGGGGGGCTGGAACGGGGGGCTAGGGTTCACCCGTGTCGCGCCCGTGGGGGACGCGCAGGAGCACTCCCTGTTTACTAGTCACCGCGGAGTCCTGTTGGAAGGAGTGAACATGGGGTCTGTTCAATCCATTTTGGTGATTTGTTACCAAATTTGATTAACCATGTCAATTTTCATCGGATTTGTGTGGATCGGTGTGTGGAGTGTGTGGACCGGGAGACGAGATGAGCATGGGTGGGATGAACGAGTATCTTCCATTTAATAGTAAAAATTAGAGAGAGTTGGGTAATTTTATATGGTAATAATTGATAAAGAGAGACGATGTGGGATGGTTATATATCGAGGCGGGATATGTCTGTTGATTAGCGTTAGGGGTTGAGGTATGTACCAACATCACACTTTCATTTAATTATAAATATATTATCTTTACCATGCAAAAAAATAAAATATTTTTGTCCAATAGTGTTTACCACGCACAATGCGCTTGCACGATCTTGTAGCGCAACATAGTAAACACAACGTGGGGCGTGCCTCGTAGATAGATTTTTCCTTAGATAATAACATATCTTTTCTATACATATCTCTAGGTCATATATTTGAAAAATCATTTAATATATTATGTATTTTATTGAGAGGAACAATTTAATATATTGGAGTTATGCCAACCGTCCACTGTAATGCCGAGAAGTGGTCCTCTCTAGCCTCTTTAGATTAGCTTCAATGTGGTATCATATGCGGTATCATGCACTATATGCATGTAATATGTGTCACTGCTTTTAATTTTGAAAGAGATTATGTTGATATCATATATAGATACAGTATCCTAGTATGTAGAACTAGAAAAAATTAATTTCAAATAAATCTTGTACACAATTTTATATTGAGATTCTACAAAACAATAAATACACTAGACTATGATACTATAGTACATGATACTACTATGCATTATGAAGATGGTATCATGTACTAGTATCATATACATGATACTACTATGAATTGCAGCAAAAACAGAACTAATGAACGCATGCTTAGCTAATTAAGCATATCTTTTTGATATATATCTATGTCACATTTGAAAAATCATAAAATATATTTAATGCAGATTTTTTAAAGGATACAATTTAATTTATTGGTGTATTTATATTCTGCCAACTGTCCATCATAATGCTGACAACGAGTCCTCTCTAGCGGTCTAGACCCTTTATAAAAGAGGGTTAGTCGATGGATTGCATTGCAAACAAAGAAAATAGGTTGGGGAATCACCATTTTTCTACAATATGGTTGAATACCTAGCGACCAGAGTGATTATTTTCTTAACATATGTTGCGTTGACTTTTGGGAATCGGGAGTCTACTGATCAGGATGCATTCCAGACCATTCTGGTATGCATGAAAACACAATATACATTAAATTTCTTCGTTCATTGTTATTGAAGTGTGCCGGGTTGCTAACAATGTGCCAGTTTGGATCTTCAAAATAGACTAAAGATGGTGATCGGTATAAGTGTGTCAGTATAAACCAACAACGATCGCTTCGTCACCCCTTGTTGATGAATCACAAAATACAGGTGAGTCGTGAGCAATTTCCGTGAAAATGTTATGCACAGTGCACCCCTAGTGCATCAAAATATGACAG
Source organism: Avena insularis (assembly GCA_023614405.1). Classification (NCBI taxonomy): domain Eukaryota; kingdom Viridiplantae; phylum Streptophyta; class Magnoliopsida; order Poales; family Poaceae; genus Avena; species Avena insularis. The sequence continues at coordinate 348,739,047 of CM042692.1, read as the reverse complement.
ATTGACACTAATATGGGTACTTGTTCAACAGATGAAGCCTAGGTCATATCCAATAGAACTCTATAATAGATCATTAACAGCCGTGAACAACTCACTTGCAGAGCTACCTACCATTTCTTGTCCAATAGGAACAATCCCAATAATACAAGATATCATAGGCGGTTCCACAAATATATTATTTTTTCACACAACGAATGCTGGTGAAAGGGCAGAGGTACACTTCTTTGTGCCTCTAATAATTTTTATGAGCCCTATGTGCCGTGACTCTCTAAAAAAATGATTTGTTGACTAAATCAATGCTCAAAAAGTTATTGACAATGACAACCTACATAATTTCTAATACTTTTTTATAGTCTTGTTTGGATATTTGTATTAATTTTATGATATTACCATTTCACAAGTTGTTTCTAAATGTTATGTATTTATGAGTAAATAAATTATACCTATTTAGAAACTAGCTCTTGAATAACGATTCAGGAACGCTTTATGAGCTTCTCATTGCTCACTAGTGAATTCCCCATTCTATGCATGTGAACTTTGTCATGAACAACTCAAACTCATGTTTTTGCGCACTTTTTAGCATGGTTTTCCATACCGCCTTATTAGAAAGTTGGAAAGGTATGAAAGTTCTGCAAATGTACTTTTTTGCCAAATTTGTTGTGTTTTAATGCAATTTTAAATATACTAAACTCTATTTGTGGAATCTTCTCCATTTTTGTACTGTTTTTTGGGATCAATTTTTAAACCGCTTGTCAGTTTTATGCAAACAATATGTTGTTAGAAAGTTGTTGATTGTTTGGAACTTTTTAATATATATCATTGTTCGAAATTCTTTATGGTTTAGAAGTAGCTTTGAATATACTTAAGTCTATTTTTTGAGTTTCTTATTTTTTTAATGTTTCTGTACATTACTTTCAAACTGCATAGCAGAATGAAGCAAACAATATATCATTGGAAAGGTATTGAAATTATGCAACCTTTTCATATAATTTTTTTTCCAAATTCAATATTATCTAGGAATACTATATATAAAAAAATATTGAAAATAGAGATGGTCGTCAAGGCTACAACGGTTTAAAATTGGCATGTTACGGGCGAGTTCGGCATGGTGGCGTGGGCGAAGTGAAATTAGGATCATATTATAAAAATTACTCGTAGAAGCGATCGATTTGGATAGAAAATCTCGTAAAGATGGTTTCAATACGTAGGATTTCCGCCTCTTAAAAAGAGAGTTCCTGAACTTCCTTTGTGAACTTCTCAGCCAATGTTTTTGAACTTTTGGCCGCGATATAGTAGTTCCCTGTCCCACACCATTTTAGTAGTACTTTTCAAATCATTTAAAATAGATGCAAAGGATACACCACTGAAAACCTATGGAAATCCCAATTTTTTTGTATAGATCGTTATCTAAAATTATGCATTGTTTACGATTAATTTTAATATTCATAACTCAGTTTTCAAACTTCCATGATTTCTGTACTACTTTTTGGGCTAATTTTTAAGCAGTACATCCAAATGATAGAAATGATATGCCATATTTTTTTTAAAAGCATGACAGTTCAAATATAATTTTACTTTATCCTTCAAACCGACCCACAAGAGTAGATAATCTTAGATATTTGTCCACAATGGATGGCAAGATGCCAGTCTCAAGGATTGATAGCTTTGATAGTGGTCTCATATGAGGATTTTCTTTCCAAAACCATTGTCTAGACTTATGTGACTCTGTCCTTTTTCCCAATACTGGTGGTTTCTTGATAATATTGAAAATTAAAGCCACTATTATGAGTTAACCAAAGAATGTTACCAGGAAGATGTAGTATTCCTACATTTATGGAAATGCCAACATTTAATAACTAACGAAACAATTCTAGATCTATAACTTAGCAGCCTAATTTTATCACCATATGACTATACTCCATGACATTGATCCATGAACATCTAAAATAACGACATGCTAGACAATTATAATCACTTACATATTGTTTCCTTTCTTTTAGATATTTATTTTCTTACTTTGGTTTTATTGAAAATAATGCTTTATTTTTTTGTAGGTGGCAGGTGCCAAAACAAATGATGACGTATATGGGACTAGTGTTTCAATAAATGTTTACGAGCCAAAAGTAAAAGAAAAAACTAAAGATATTAGTACTTCATTCACAGTTCTATTGAATGCCCAGAACAAAAGCCATCTAGAAGCTATTGGAGCTAGTTCTATTGTAAGTACAAAGCATGCAATACTATTTTTAAAGACGAGGCAGTCGTGTAAGTCCTAGTGTGGTGTATAAGAAAATTAGTTGGATGGTTTCAACGAGTTTGGAAACAAATTAAATAATCATATAGGACATGGTTAATTTATCCATAAAAACTAAAGTAAAAAGGGAATCATTAAGGAGCATATGTTCAATCTAGGATTCAATAGATTTTGGTAGCAGTAATCTACTCTGCATTTTCTTCTACTGATATAGGCACATCAGCTTTAGGAATCGTTACATTAATTCAACTTTTGCAGGTGTGGCCAAGCTTTTGTGGTGACACTTTCGCTAGATTTCACATCAGTTGGGTAATGCTTGCCTCGGCTCTCAAAACTTTACAATAGTCTATGTTAGTAAATTTATTTCATGCTTTTATACGGTTTATTGTGTGGCAGATGGGTAGAACACATAGTGGCCGTGTCGAATGCTATGATCACGAATGTCCTGGTTTTGTACAAGTTGGTAAAGTTGGTCTCGGAGGAAGAATACTTCCAGTTTCTATCTATAATGGTCCTCAATATCAAATAAATGTTCTTTTGTTCAAGGTAAAAAAATTATGATTCATGATTAATCCCATAGCCAATTTGTTTTGTTTAATTATGCCTACCTTGCATGAACTATATATGGGTGTACTTTTTTAAATAAGGAAACTATATTAATACCAAGAAGTCTATTACACCTAGCCTCTACACCAACATAATGACTAGAGTAATTAAGTATAAACATGAAGGATTCACACATCCAAAAAACAAAATAAAACAAAGACTCCACCGAAACAAACAAAGACTCGCAGCAACAAAAATACCACCAGTGGGGATGACACCTTGACTCAGAAAAACCTTCTCGAAAAATAGGGCATTTAGGAAGGTAAAAGTGAACATACACTGCCATCGTCCAGACTAACCAGTATGGTCTTATCTGGGACTTCACCCTAGAGAAGGTTCAATCTCCCGATAATGCCTTTGATAAAGAGATGACTAGGGAGAAACTATTACCAGGTACAACCACCGAAGGTCAGACCTATAATTTTCACCCTGGAAGAGACACGGAACTCCAAGAGAACCACCAACAAAGAAGTATGCCAGTGTCACCACCACTTGGCAAGAACTGCTGCAAATGTTGCAAAGTGATGATCGCCAGGCACACATACGTCTTCATCACGTCCTTCTTGATCCTTATCACTGTCAGCTCCTAGCTAGCGGTCTCAATCAACATGAGCATGGAGAAACTCTGGCCATCGACCTATTTTGACATGCCCACCTTCGCTTGGATCATGGTAATCACATCTAATGGCCATAATTGATATACCGTAATGAGCCGGCACAAGTGGACCTTGGCGCCGTCAATGGACATTTGCCATCAACGACAACAATTGCGCCACCCCGAGGCCCCTAGATATAGCGCATTGGCAGCCACAATTGGCCTAAAGCCAGGGTCAAATCCTAGAGCCAAAACATCGGGCGCTCGAACTGCCTGCCATGGCCGCACCATCCGTATGGGCACGGATCTTAGACAATCTCGGTAAGAGCAACAACATGCCGCGCCGGAATACTAGTAGCTAGATTTTAGCCAAAGAAAGCTCGCACCAGCGAATGAATTGGATCTAGGTGAGATGTGGTAGAAGACTATATGCTAGAGCAAATAGAAAATGGAATGGGAGACTCCCCTCCGCCAGAGAGTGACGCGGGGGCAATGTTCAAGCATATATGTATACGGGTGTAATTGGTAAACCAATAAAAATTACTCATTTGCGATATATGATGAACTTTGTAGCTCGAGCAGCAATAGGAGTACATAGTTTTGCTCCGTCAATCAAACACTAAAATATACGGAAAACATAACATTGTAATAGCCAACATAAATGTATGTTATGATAAGAGCCACTACAAGATGAGCCAAGAAGATGTTCTGTTAAAACTTCTGATATATTCTCGTAAGGATTACAAAATATATTTGGAATAAATCAATATATTGGCGATCTGTTCGTGTTAGCTTTTGGCACACTATTTTGCGGATTCAACAGTACCTAATATGTTATTATCCTTAGCCAGCTGAAATGTGTTTCTTTGATGCAGGATCCGAAGTCCAAAGATTGGTGGTTAACATCTGGTAATACCTTGATTGGATATTGGCCAAGTCAACTTTTCACGAACCTGAAGGATAAAGCCACTTCAGCATTTTGGGGTGGACAGGTTGCTGGCCCAACTGTTCAAGAAAACTTCCCCGAAATGGGTAGTGGTCATCTTGCTTCGGAAGGATTTGGGAAAGCAGCAATCATGGGAGATATTAAAATTGTCGATGGAAATAATAAGTATGCTAAGCCAGATATCCACAAGTCATTTGCCGCCAGTAGCAAGAAGAAATGTTACTCGGTTGATTCGTTTGGACAAGATGAAAGTGGCCTCCATGTGTATTATGGTGGACCCGGTGGATGTAGTAGTTAGATACTTGTTCATGTAACATATAAGAAGCTAAATAAAATCATGTGATCCAGTTTGGATCCAGAAAAAGAGAAAACGATTTATGTTATTCGCAAAAGCCAAAGAGCTAGGACACTCGAAACAGTGCCACGATTTATAAGTAAAGCAACATCCGGATACAAGCAAGTTCCATATAAGACAGTGCCGACCAAAGCCAAAAGAAAAAGGAGAAGGTACAATAGCCTCAGCACAAGAAAGAAGCTGAAAGAAAAGAAAAAAGCATCCCGATGCAACGAGAGCAAGGTTGGAGACGCCGCAGAGGACTAGGTCACAACAGGGGCTGAGAAGGGGGTCGCCGCTGTCCTCACGCTCTGGATGGTGTCCTCAAGGTGCTCCCGGTCCCGCTGTCTAACGAGCAGGGACCACTGCTGCAAGTAGGCAAGAAAAGAGAAAATTGAGTCACATGCTCGGTTGGGGAAGACCCGCTCAATCACCATCTTGTTCCGCACGTTCTATAAGGTCCAAGTGAGGGCCGCAAACACTAGCCAGAAGGAGCAGCGTCTCCCTCCGACACAGTGCGCCTCAGTCTGTAGGAATTCTCCAAGATCATGAGCTTGCCAGCTAGGATCCAAGGCGTCTTGGAGAAAACCCCACAAGAACTGAGCCGCGGTGTAGGTGAACATAATATGTTTACAGGTCTCCGATGTCCCACAAAGAGGGCAGAGGCCATCACCAGGGCCATTACGTTTAGCTACCTCCACTCCAAAGGGTAGGCGGTCTCGTAGAAGCTGCTAGACGAAGTTGCGAATACTCAAGGGCAAGGGAGCCTTCCAAAGGGGTTGGTCCAACCTAACTCTAGGCCCTAGAAGAGGGCCCTGTAAGCTGAGCCAACCGAGAAGGCCCCAGTCGGGGTCAGACGCCAGGAAACCGAGTCCCTCTCCCTAAAGAGGGAGGCGGAGAGAAGGGACATAAGCCTCTAGTAGGCCGACTCCTCGGCCAGGCTAAATGTCCGACGGAACAAGATGTTCCAGCGACCATCTAGGAAGGCCCCGGCCACCAGTTGGGAGGGAGATGCACAAATAGCGAACAAGGTAGGGAACTCCTCACAGAGGGGCACCCCCAGCCATGGGTCTAGCCACAAGCACACTTCCCTCCCATCCCCTATACTAAAGGTGACCCCCTGGCGAATGAGCTATTTAATGTCCGATCCTGAATGATCCGCTAGAATTGGGAGCCCTCACACCACTCGCAAGCTAAAAGGGGTCATCCCCAGAGGTATTTGGCTTTGATGAGCTGCAACCAAAGACCCCCATCGTCCCTAAGGATATGCCAGACCCATTTCAACATAAGGGCCACATTAAAGCGACACGAGTCAAGGATACCTATGCCCCCAAGAATTTTGGGGGCGCAAAAGTATTCCCACTTCACCATATGGTACTTCCGCCGCTCGTCACAGGAGGCCTAGAAGAATCGGGATAGCTATTTAGTGAAGTCAGCATGAGTCCCTTCAGAAAGCAGGTAGAGCCCCATCTAATACATGGGGAGGCTGGAGAGGCAAGAGTTGATCAAGATAGTCTTGCTCCCCTTGGTCGTGAGCCAAGGCTCTGCTTTCGAACGGACCCGTGTCACTAGGGGGCAAGGCCCTTAATCAGCACCCGGGTCTCCCTAATGGGCATCCCAAGGTAGGTGATCGGGAAGTCCGCCAACCTACAGTTGAGGTTGTGAGAGATGTGCTAACGGTCCTCCTCAGGGTAGCCCAGGATCATGACCTCACTTTTGTCAAAGTTAATCTTGAGGCCTGACATATCTTCGAAGCAGAGAAGCAGGAACTTAAGGTTGATGATGTCCAGATACGAGCCATGTACCATGATCATGGTATCATCCTCATATTGGAGGTGAGAGATACCACCTCCAGGGATGAGATGCCCCACCACACCGGAGATGTGGCCATCGACTTTGGCTTTATCCAAAATCTTTGCTAGGGAATCCACCACCGAGTTAAACAAGAGGGGTGATATAGCGTCCCCTTGTATAACTCCGCAGGAAGATCTAAAGTAGGGACCTATCACCTCATTTACATTAATTACGGTATTACCACTCATCATGAACTGCATTATCTAGCTTATCATCCTATCATCCAACCCACTCCTCTCCAGAACGAGCCGAAGAAAGGTCCAGTCCAGGCACTCATATGCCTTCTGGAAGTATAACTTAAGGAACACCCCTTTCTGATGGCGAGACTTGACCTCATGAATAATTTCATGTAAGTCTAGGACACCGTCATGAATCAGGCGGCCCTTAAGAAAGGCAAACTGGAGGGGGTGGGTGAGGCGCTCAAAGACCGGCGCCATTCTAGACGCGCAAACCTTAGAGAAGATCCGCTGGATGACGTTGATCACTATAATGGGTTGAAATTGGCGGATGTACATGGCCCCCACTACTTTGGGGATCAAGTTAAGCACATCGAAGTCCAGCCGAGACATCACAAGGGTCCCCATATAGAACTCCTGGAACATCCTCATCATGACCGGTTGTAGTTTCTCCCAAAAAGGTCTGGAAGAAGATGACCGGGAGACCATCTAGGCGCAGTACTAGACTAGTCTTCATGGACTTAAGTGCCAAAGCTACCTCCTCTGGGAGAAATGGGAGGGTGAGCTCCGTGTTCTCCTATGGCGTAACCATTTCCCTAGTCGTCCAGAAGTCCGAGGTCAACGATATCCTAGACCGAGTCTCAGCAGTGAAGAGAGCCTTGTAGAAGCTATAAATATGGGAGGAGATCTCTTTCGGGGACTCCAAAAGGGATTCCCACTCCTAGAGGCAGGGGATCGAACATTTCCTCCTCCTACCATTCGCAATGGCATGGAAGAAGGTCGTGTTCGATTCCCCCTGGAGAGTCCAGTTCTAGCGACTGCGCTGGCGCCAGAATGCCTCCTCGCCCTTGTAGATCTCCATGATGGAGGACTCAAGGGAGTACCTATGAGACCAGGCGTCCACCGAGAGGCCAACCAGGCCAGCCTCTTGGTCAAGGGCCTAATTCTCTTGAAGTATAGCCTCCTTATGGTTGCAAAGGGCGACACCGAGGTTTGCCCCCCAACATCGCATGAACTGTCTGGAGAGTTTGGCACAGTGGTGCTAGATATCCACCACATAGTAGACACGAGGCAGGAAAGCCTCCGCATCCAGCCACTTCGACCGAACGACCTCCACAAACCCCGGCTTTTGAAGCCAGAAGGTCTCAAAGTGGAAGCGACTCAGTCTTAGCGGCAAGCCCCCGCCGGTGGAGAGTACAAGAGGGGTGTGGTCGGAGCCAACTCTAGTAACCACATTAAGTGAGCAAAGGGGGAAAGTGAGTTCCCATTCCAACGAGACGAGGACACGGTTCAACACACTTAAAATGTGGTATATCTAGTTCCTACCCACACGATCTCTCTAAGAACGAGATCATCAATGCAGTCATTGAACATACGCATCCTCGGGAGGTCCACATTTGCAGAGCTCTTTTCGTCACCGGATTGGATCAGATTAAAGTCCTCAGCCACAACAACAGGGACCTCTGTCTGTTCCACTGTCGATTGGAGCACGTGCAAGAAGTCAGCGGACCTCCGATGGTCCACGGGGCCATAGACAATAATCACCATCCACTTGAGGTGTGACTGTCTATGGGTGAGATCCATGCTCACAAAGAACTCCATGCGGTCCATGTCCTCGACCTTGCAGGTATCCTCCTTCACACCAAGGAGGATGCCCTGGAGTGACCATTATCTAGGAGCCATGTCCAGACAAACTTATGACAAGATAATCCTTCTAGCTCTGCAATCGAGAAGTCCTGACGGATTGTCTCCTAAAGGCCAAAAATATCCGACTCTTCCTGTCGAAGGTATTCCTTGATCTGGCGACGGCCCTCCTGCCCGAACCCCCTGATGTTCCATATGAATGCGCGAATGGCCCGAAGGATATCCATACATCCATATCAGTGCAAGGGGTCCCCATATCGGGGGAGGATTGGGCACGGGTGGTGGACTGTCTTCTCGATATCTCCTTGGGTGGTCGCCCATGAGGTCGCCCCAAAGGGGAGGGCCTTGTGAGTAATCTCCCTGTCATCAGGCGCATGTGGGGTGCCCCTGCTGGGTCCCGACTCGGTGGGCCTAGACTCAGCGAGGACTCAAGCGCGTTCCCGCTCCCGCACGTCACGCGCACAGGCAGCAACGATCACACCCTCATACCCCTCCCGCGCCTTAATGGTAGCAATGTGAGAATCACGAGTCCCCCTCTTGCCATGGAAAACAATTCCACTGTTGGAAGCAACTTCGCCTAGATGGGCCAACGAGACCTCTACTAACACTGAAAACCTGGAACCAGAAGAGCCAAGGGAAATAGTAACATGGGCGGGAGACGAGGAGGTACCTGGGAGCTCGTCACGGGCAGTCACCTGCACGGTCGTGCGCTCCACCACCGTCGACTTAGGGCCCGTGAGTCCTGCCCTGCCCCGCGAGGTGGACGTTGTGGCGGGAGGGAGGTGGCGGGGGCTGGCGCGGGGCCCTGGTGCGGGGAGCCCTTGTGCCAGTCGCGGGGAGGTCGGAGTCGGTAGAGTCTACCACCAGGGCGCTCGGGTTAGGAGTGTCATCCAAATCTAAAATGCACAAGTCCTCTTATTCAAAACCTGCCTCCTGGTTGGGTCAATACAGTAAGTGATACCTCTGGATACGCGCGTAGTTATGAGATAGTTCTTGTTGTGAGATTCGGAAGGCACGCGTATTATGTTGCCTGAAGGGTTGAACATGCGTTTGGGTATAATAGTGCACCCCTGCAGGGTAAATCTTTTTGAGAAGTCGTGTGTCCATGGTTATGGACGCCTCAAGAGTACGGTGTCATGATCATAGACAACGCCACTAATGTTTCGCCTCTAATAACATGATTAGTAATTAGCCTTATCAACTAAACAACTGCTTAACTAAAATTGCCACTGTGTGTGTTCCGCAAGAGGACTTCTCGACTGGTCCTCGAGGGGAAAATCTTCGGATGGATTATGATTGGTGTTATATTATAGCTATCGTATAGCGCTTTCGTATCTCGCTCTATTAGACAAAGTTGTAGAGTGTCTCTATAAGTTAGATAGTGCAAGCTTTGTTGTTGCTGAGCCCACCATACCTATGTAGACAAGGACTGCCAAATTCTAGACTCGCCGTGTACTGGCCTCAGTACTGACCGCTCTCTTTTTCCTTTGCCCTTTCTCAGCACCCCTTTCGTTTTGACAGGTATGTGATTGACGACGTTAGCAAGGTTACCCTTCCGGCTTGGCCTGGGCAGGGTTATGAACACCATTTGGTTATTCTCCAGGACTCTTAGTCCCATTTGATTATATCCGATACTATTTGACTTTCTTCATGATTTGTATCTTTGTATTGTATCTCTTGTATTCCTGACTCGTTGAGTCGATGTATATACAAGTTCTTGTGGAACTTGTTGTAAACTACTGTGATGTAACTACTTGTAAGCAACCCCACCCACATGAAAGTGTCTGGTGGGTGCCTTTGAATCGTTTCTATGCGGATTTTGGCGGGAAATGCTGAGATCTGCATAGACCCGATTCTGGGGCGTTACAGGCGCCAGCGCGTAACACACCATGCCCGGAGATCGCGGGGAGGGGTGGGAACAGACCTCCAGGCTCACAGTCCCAGAGGTCTCCATAGGGGAGACTGGGAAGCAGGAGGTGACGCCATCCCCCCTCCAGGGCCAGGTCGAGGTTGGTGTCGTACTGCGTGATGTCGAGGCTGATGGGAACCTGGGGGTCGGGGCGGTAGCAGCGCGGGAGTTCCACCTAGGCCAGCTTGGCCGGAGCGCTCCGAGAGAGGGGGTGCCTCTCCGAGAAGAAGGGGCCAACCTCAGAAGCCCGTGCTAGGGTGGCCCCATGAGTCTGCACCCAGCCCCCCGTGTGCCGGCGGGGGAGGCGGCGGGTGGCCTCAGTAGCCTCCGGGGACTTATCCTCGCCCCTGGACTCCTCCTCAGAAGCTCCCCTCCCCTTCCTTGCCTCGTCGTCCGCAGGAGGGCGGGGAGAGAGGAGGAGGAGTCGGTGGACGAGATGATCTCGTCGAGATCCAGCAGGCTAGGACCCCACAATTCATTTGGCAAAAGCTAGTTTTATAGCTGATCGATTTTATAAAGAAGCCGGATCCAAAACCTAACATTGATGGCTTTACAAGGAAAAGTAGTCGAAAGCCAGCAGCCAGACATGGCTAAACTAGACCTAGAACACTAACATATCAGAGATGGACAGCCACCCTGAATTCCGCAAGATGGGCACGCCCTGCGTCGCCCCTCGTCGTCTACTCCATCCACATAGCTAACAAGGCTTTTCTTTAGCCGGTAGTACAGGAAATAGTCAATTCGTCTGTCTGATGATAAAGGATTTTTTTCTTATGCTGGAAAGAACTACCGTCAAAAGCTCATCACTGGATGTACTTCTGCTGGATTGTCCGAGGCCATTCGCGATGTCTATCTGCAGGCCGGATCTATGTTTTGGAGCGCCTAGGCGAAGCAGACACATGGACCCAAAGGCTATATATGTAGTCGGTGAAGCCGCTGGCCTGACACTGACCGCATGTACATCGCTGGCTGAGGTGTGCTATTAACTAGCATGTAGTTCTGACTTCTGAATATTGTCACTGGTGTTGTGTACGTTCGAGGTATGACAATGACTTTGTATTTTGTTCTTTCAACATTATTATAATCGATCAGCGGCCTAAAAAAAGAAAAAACTTTGATCAGCTGGATGTCACTGGTGAAGAACGTGTACAGTGGCAGGAAAGAATCAGATAGTTGCAAAAAGGTGCAGGAAGGGTTTACTAATTGTGGGTATTGGCGTTGGCGCTTCAGGTAATTGGAGTAGTCGATGTGGTCGAGGTTAACCGAAGGTCTCAGGGGAGTGAGCGTGGGGTCGGCAGCGACAAAAATGGGCCTTGGAGTGGCAGCTGAGGCGTGTTCTGAAACACGGCCTCGCCCTTGCAGTAGGTGGTGGTTTAAGCCTAGAGATGATAGAATCTGTTGGGTGTTAGACTCTGTATGTGTTAGACTCTGTATACGATAAGAAGTAGGAGTCCTATGTGTAAACGTATTATAACAAAAATGTGTTAATCCTATTATATAAACTGACTCAGGTCAGCAGACTGGGACAAGGTTGTTTGCCTCAATCTCATTGTTTTACATGGTATCAGATTAGGTTACGATGGCTTCCGCTGCCCATGCCGCCGCTACCGCTGTGCCGGCCGCTGCCCCTTCCTCGCCTCACAGCCCTTGGCGTGGTGGCAAGCCCGGTCCCCTAGGGTCGCGCCTCCGGGTCCTCTCCCACAGCCGTTCCCGATCGGATCGGCTTCTCCATCATCCGCTGCCGGTCCTAGCGTAGAGGGCGATCTGTCGCCGCCGGTCTCCTATGGTGGCCCTTCTTCCTCGACCCGCGTGACTGCGCCGCTACCTATGGTGGTCCCGCACCCGCGCCCTACGGTGCCTACTCGACGCTGACCTACGGTGCCCCACCTGCGCCGAACTACGGAGTCCTGTCCGCACCCACGTACGACGCCCCTGCACCGACCTATGGCGCCCTGCCAACGCCGCCGTCTGCCTGGCTGGTGCCACCCTACGGTGTGCCACCTCCGCAGCCCTACGCGGTGCCTCTGGCGCTGCACTACGGGGCCATGTCCGCGTCGCCTTATGGGGCCCCGACTGCACCGATTTACGGTACCCCGGCCGCCGTTCCCTATGGCGCCTACCCGTCGTCGGCGTACGACAGTGTCGTGCCTGCCTACGGGGCCTCCTCGGTGATCGCTGCCCCTGCCCCGTCTTTGGAGACGGCCCTGCCGATGGGCTTCTACGCGTCACAACCGTTGGCTCATGCTGATCATGCTGCGACGCCGTCGCCCTTCTACTTCTCTCACCTCATCCGGTGAAGATCACGGCGGAGAATTACTTGTCTTGGTGTGCACAGTTGCTGCCGTTCCTCCAGAGCCGCTACTTGGAGGGGTACGTCGACGGCTCACTGTCGTGCCCACCAACGTATCATCCGGCGTATCACACGTGGGTAGCCTAGGATCAAGCCATCCTCTCTTCTATCCAGTCTTTGCTCACGCCGAGCGTATCATCGCTGGTCCTCTTCGCCTCTACGTCTCGGGATGCATGGACGATGCTTCACACCAGCTTCGCCTCTCAGTCTCAAGCACGTGCTCATGCTATTCGCACCGAGCTGGGCGAGACCAAGCTCTGCGACCTCAGCATCACAGACTACTTCAACAAGATGACCGGCCTCTCTGACACACTAGTCTCAAATTGCCAGCCGCTTCACCCCGAGGACTTCACCACCTACATCCTGAATGGCCTGGATGACGACTATGATAATCTCGTGGAGAACGTCAATGGTCACGAGACTCCGCTTCAGCCTCGTGAGCTCTACTCGCGCCTCCTCGGTCGCGAACAACACACCAAGGCGCGTCATGCCTTCTCGAGCTTCTCCTCTGCCAAGGCCACAGCTCGCGGTAAACCCATAAGCTATCACCGGCTGGTGGCAAGCCGGCGCCCCCACCTCAGCAGGCCCCACGGCCTGCCCCCCCATCACAAGCGGTGGTCGTCCACGTGCCTGTTGCCCCTGTTGTGGTGCCCAACAAGCATGCCAGCTGTGTGGCCTTGAGGGCCATATCGCCTCCTACTGTCATCAACGCTTCAAGTAGAACTTCCTCGGCATTGGCAACAATGGCAAGGGCAAGGGCAAGGACAAGCATAATGTTGCTACCGTGGCGGGTAACGAGCACGGGTACACTCCGTCCTACTCCATTGATCCGGCGTGGTATATGGACACGGGGGCTACCAATCACCTGACGAGTGAGATGGGCAAGCTCTCCACCTAGGAGCCATATCGTGGTCTTGATCAGATTAGCACCGCCAATGGAGCAGGTATGCACATCTCACATGTTGGTCAGGCCTCTCTTCTTGCACATAACTCTACAATACTGCATCTTCTCAACACTATAAGAAAAGTTGGCTTTCACAACAGACGATTTTCCTGGTTAAAGGCCTGTTTTTCATGGCTAAAAAGTCTTCTACGACGGATGCCCTTCGTGGTAAAAGCCCCGTCACAAAAGAATCTACCACGATTTTTTCTGACCGTGGTGGATCACACCCTTCAGCCACGAAAACTTTTTCCGTCGTAGATCTATTCGCTAGCCGCGTTGACTGCTGACATCATGCAAAATGCCACGTGGCAAACTCCATTAATGCCCAGTTACCGCCGTTAACGGTCACAGAAACCATGGCAGAAGCCAGGCCTAGCCAAGGCCTGCTAAATATTAAGTGGGTCGGACCATGAGGAGAGCCCAATAAGAAGAAGGCCCATTACTGTTTTGTCCAACACTATTTGAAATGGGCCCATTAGTGCAGCCATCCGTGGCCCATGAACTTTCAGGCCCGACACTGTTTCAATCTATAGAAGGCCCACCTTGGTCCAATACTATGCGGCCCATTCTCCGTCTAGGCCAAGTCTGTCTATTACTGTTAAGGCCTGCTGTCGGCCTGCCACTTTTCTCGCACCCATCGTGGGCCCTTATGGCCCTCTACTATTATGGCCCATTACTATTATGGACATTCACTGTTTCAGCCTTCTACTATTTAGTCCCATACACATGATACTAAGTTTCTATTTGCTAAAGTTCGGCCTCCTCCGTTTCCGCCTTATTCTTGTTTCTAGCTTTGTTCTTGTTCTAGCGTCCTATAGTTTTCGTGTACTAAGCCTTTTAATTACGGCCTTTCACTATTCGCCATTCTTTATCGTTATTTACTGTTCTGGCCATTTACTATTCTGGCCTTTTACTGTTCTGTTCTTTTACTATTCTATCCTTTTGCGGTCAAATTCTACATATAATGTCATTAGTGTTGGCCCGTCACTGTTGATTGGCAGCCCATCAAGGACTGATACAATCGTTGTGGGCCTGCTACTATTTAATCCTATCTAACTTAGATCTATTGCCAGGACATAAAGGTGGATAAACAAAGAACACAAGTTCTCTAGAACGCTAAATAAATTCTGGAACTGTGAAAAAAACTTATAACTAGAAAAATAGTAAATTATTACAGTCCTGAAAATTCTGTAGCTTGTAAAGCATCATCGGAGTACAACATAACTGATAAACAATATAATCCCAGTTTAAAAAATGTTCCTTTTAGGGAGCCCGCACCACCTCACATGTAACGATGAGATTACCACGAGACTTGTTGAGGATATTATTAAGTAGATTCTCCGTCAAAACTTGCTTGTTTTTCAACTCAGATAACTCCTTCCTTGCTATGGAGACTACTGGATTTGTTCTGTTGGCTTCCTATCCAACTACATCAAGTGCATCTTGGAGTGCACCACCAAAAATTCTTTCTACTGAAATGTATGGAGCAGTCAAGATCATGTACCTACGTGAGCAATACACACTGTCACTACTGCTCTGTCCAAAGAGATCTACACTTGAGGTAGTTGTTTTATGTTATGCCTTCATATTTATATTTGCAACCTAAAACAAAAAGAAACGTCGTATAACATCATTACCAAGGAAAACAAAAACCAACAAATTTCAAATCAGTCCTTTTGCTAAAAGGAAGAAAGCAATTAGTAACAGCAGGGCATCATACATCTCTTTCTTCTAGAATAACTAGAACAGTAGACTTCATAGAGGGATGAGATCGTGTGCAACTATCACTTCTACCCTGTGAAATGACTGCTCTAGTTGATGAAGGTTGAAACTAAGATAAAAGAAGTTACAGCATCATAAAAAAGAACAAAACTACCATGTTCATTCTCAAAGATTTTCAAAAGATTATTTGGTCTGTTATAGAAATGTAAGTACTCAACACAAGGACCTCATGCAGACGTGTGCCTCTAATATACTAGCCAAATCATTTTACATAAATGGTCAAACAATCTATCAAATAGTTAGATTGTTTAAATTTTTTGATTGTCTGCCCAAAGACAAAGTGTACTATCATGTGCCTCGTATTAAAATAGCCATACACGTGGCAGATACCAGAGTGATATTTGAAGTGCGCGGTTGCTTATGATCCTTCGGTTTTTGTTATATTGGATTCCATTGCATGTTTGGCCTTATTATAATCACCCTAGTACCTCCGACAAAAATAACAACTCAACTAGAGTAAATGGCATGACACCAGAGGACTTAAACCTTAAAAAAGGGGGTGTGCTTACAGTAGCTCTATGTAGAGTCTTAGAGTTGCTGATCTAGTTACAAGTATGTTCGTCGACGATGTTCGCTGCATCAAGTAATTGGACTGGTGGTCTCCATACTTTAGTGTTGGTCCTCTACATAATGGTGCAGCGAATAGTAAACACAAAAAGGTTCTAGTCTCACAGATGTTAGCATGAAGTGATACAAAAGCAATAGATACTTACAATATTATAGGGGCCATTCATTCTACGATTTCTAGTATAAACTGCACATGTTCATTGCATAACAACAACAAACTGTTAGGAATAGTGGGGGGTAAGCAGAAGCAAATAAAACAGACATCTTAGTGAAGCAGTATAGCGAATAAAAAAATGTACTGCATAGATAGGAGAAAAGCATCAAGCAGGAAATAACAGTTAGTTCCATAGCCTACGCCAAGCTAGAGAGAAATTATAACCGCATCACATATGGGCACTTAATAAAGTAGATAATGGAAATAAATGTGTTAACCGTCGGCTGACTCATATTTCGCCATGACATCGCAGTTGAATGCCTTACAGTTAAACCTGACTACAAAAATAATATTTAGGAAGATATGGGTAACAAGTATAGTACTTGTAAGTTACTATAAAAGTAGCACCAATACAAAATATAGTTAACTGCTACATATTTATCTTACCAAACTCCAAGGACATATGGTTGCCTCGGTCGGGACGGTGTTTAGGCATCCTGCAAATCTTGGGTGGTGACGTCGATGTTGTCAAGGGTGTTGCGGTTGCGGTGCTTGTGGGAGAAGATGAAGAAGAACAGGGGTTCCTCCGAGGCTAGACGACAACAGCGAAGAAGCAGATTCCTGGCGGTGGGAATGTGTTCGGCGCGCAGGAGAGTGGGTCGGTGAAGCAGATCTGGTACAATGCACATCGATGACGGTGAATCAGATCTAAGGTGGTGAAGGTAGATCTAGGGTTTTCCACAAGGCTTGTGCAGCTGGGGGCGAGGATTGTGTGTGGATGTGGGGGTAGGGGTCGGTGGTAGGGGCGGGGCTATAGAGGTACTGAACGGGGAAATTATGATTGAAGCCCCAACGAACAGACTTCACTAGGGGTCGAAGGGGGATTCCAATATGTTTGAAACATTGGATAGAGGGAGATTTTCCCGCTCGACTAAATTCAGATTTATGTATAGTCCAAGTAGTAGTAAATTGGTAAGCCATACTCCCTGGAATCAAAGTCCGGTAGGCACATCGGTCATCATCCATTGCCCTAACTGCCTCAGTTCAGAAATTAAGGCCCCATTTGACCATTTGGCATCTAAATATTGATCATCCATGGCCCAGGCTTGGTTCAGATATTGAGCCCTAGTTTGGCATCAAAGTATTTTTACTTATTTAGAAAACATTTTGATTTTTGAATAAATTGAACTATTAAATACCTTCTAGTGTTTTGTTCCAATAAATAATACAGGTTTAAACTGAAGTATTCTCCAGAACTATGTTTTTTAAAATAATTGAGAAAGAGGTCAGACCCCTTTTTTAAGAAACTGAGAAGAGAGAAAACTGAAGTATTGCTTTGGTAGGCACTAAAATGCTATGGCATTGATATATTTCTGTATTATATCCATTCATCAACGATGATGCTTATAAAGATGTTGTCACCAAGACAGGTAGTGAGCCCGAAAATTACAATTGAAGCCCCAACCAACTCGACTGAATTTGAATTTATCCATAGTCCAAGTATTAATAGCCGAATGGTAGGCCGGTGGGATGGGGAATCGAGTGTAATAATAAAGCACCCTGAGCTTTAAAAAATTAAAGCGCCCTTTATTGATAAATTTTCAATCACTATGGTTGGGAGTGTTCATACTTCTATTCTAAACAAAAATTTGGGAACCCACTATTTCGCTAACGTGAATAATCTAGTGCCTGAGCGATGACATCAAACCACTCATAAGGTAAGCAGCGACGGTGTTTTCATTGAAAAAAATGTGAAAGTTGCTTGGCCCCACAAGTACTTTGTTCTCACAACTCTTATTGTCCCTTCATGCTAAGGATGGCAATTTTACCCACGAGTGCCCGTAGTTACCGTACCCGCATGGGTAGGGTATGGGCACACTTTTATACCCATACCCTAACCCGTTAAGTCATGGGTATGGGCACGGGTAGGTATACCCATAACCTACCCATTTAAACTTACCTGTAGAGTTTCAACCTATGGGGCCGAGCAACCTAGGGAAGAGTATGATACTGTGACTTCTAAACTTCGATAATTTTCATGGGTATGGACATGGGTAAAGTTTTATACCCGCAAGTACGGGTATGGGTAAAATTTTCTACTCATTGACTAAATGGGAGTGGGTATGAGATTTCTCTACCCTACTCATACCCTACCCATTGCCATCCTTACTTCGAGCTCATTGATTAATACAACCATGTTTTCCTTCAGGTTTTTTGAAAGTTGTTCGGTCATGCACACATAGCATATTCTATGAAGTATAGTAGTAGAACATACGCATACCACAATTAATTAGTCGAGCTAATCACTATTGTTCTTATTTAAAAAGAAAAACTATTGGGTTTTAGAGCATGTCACACAACCTTTTTGTATTGAGTTACTAAAATCTGACTCTAGGAAGAGGAGCACGGAGGTTTATCAATGGAACACAATTTCCAATTTCCTAGCCTTCCTATAAGCATTTATTAGTGTTTGCCCTTCCTACCAAAAATTATGTATACATGACAATGAGATGTGGAATCAACCACTCGGCCATCCAATAAATAAATCCCCTTTATCGATAAATTTTAAATCACTATGGCTGAGAGTGTTCAACCTTATGTTTAAAAGAAAATTTTGGGAACCCACTATTCTGCTAACGTGAATAATATAGTGCGCCTGAGAAACGACATCAAGGTCACCCATAAGGTAAGCTCATTAAAATAAAAGGAAAAATGTGGGGTTGCTAGGCCCCACAAGTAATCTGTCCTCACAACTCTTATTGTCCATTCACACTCATTGATACATGTGGCCTTGTTTTTCTTGAGATTATCCGAAAGTTGTTCGGTCATGCATATATAGCATCATCGCTAATGTTTTCACATTATCTCTACTACTATAATGGAGCAATTTTGAATTGGATCCATAGCACCAATCCTACACGTTGGGCTGTTAGATCCAATGGTTCAGAGCAGCTGGATTCGTATTGAGTAGTACCTAGAGCAAACTCCACCATGTTCTAGAACCATCATGTCACCAAACCCAAAATTTCATAGCACAGTAGGCTATATTCTCAATATGTGTATATAGCTATTATTAGTAGACTTAATGTATATATTTTTCTCTAACAATACTATTGGTGAATAACAACTTAATGTTCGTTAAATCACATTTCATACAGTATATACGAGTGTGACACGTGCCTTTTACTAGTAGGAAGTAGCGTTGGACTTCTTGCGAATCTTACCACTATATAATGTACGAGTAACTTTGAACAATGAAAATTGAATCAAGATTGGCAAATCCCAACGATGTTAACTCTTGGATCTTTTTTTCATTCTAGCACGTAGAAGATTCTATCGATAGTCCTTCGCACAATGAACGATATGCACAAACCACAAAGATTCTAATGATATGTTATACATTTAATTATCTTAGCATACCCTAGTATATAGTGTAGGAATAATATTGAAATTTAACCGTTGGATCAAGACTAGATATCCCAACATTACTAACCGATGGATTTTCCTTCCACTCTAACATTTAGAAGATTCTATTGATATAGTCTTTAACCCAATGAACGCCATGCATAAATATCAAAAGACACTTTTCATCATTATAGAATCTATAAATCATTTCTCTAGAGCATGTCGGGTATTAGGTACCTACTAATAGGTTGATTTCTAAATGATACAACTTACAAGAACCAAAATACACAAGATACTTTATGGATGTGGCTCAAAATTATAATTATTTTTGATCTTTACCTATTATTAATTTAGATAAAAAATGATATGTTACTACTACATTATCTATTTAACTATGAAACATTTCCCATAAAAAACTAAGAAACATCCAATGATTGGTTATGTATATGTGCAACGATTACAGAAAATGTCTGTATTTTGCGCAGGAAAGGTCTATGGTTGTTGTTATGTGCAAAAACCTCCCCAACATGTGGTGGTACTTGCAATATCCTCGCTGATGATGCTCTCGGGGTGAAGGAGTACCAACCGTTCGATCTTGTTTCAATGATGGAAGGGAACTATTGTAAAAAAATAATGGAAGGGAACTCTTGTCAAAAAACGATGGAAGGGAACTTCCGGGCTGCTCCTACCACACATGGAAACTCCTGGATGTCCCGAGCAAGCCTTTTTAAGCGTCCATCAACAACGACCACTGATACGTCCAAAATGTATCTACTTTCCCGAACACTTGTGCTATTGTTTTTCCTCTAAACTTGTGTGATTTGGATACAATTAACACGAACTGACGTTGTTTTTAGCAGAATTACCTTGGTGTCTAGTTTTTGTGCAAAAAATCAACTATCAGGAAAAATCCCGGAAAATATGCCAAAAATCCTATTTCACCAGAAGACTCCCGAAGCCAGAATACGAGACAGAGTGGGGCTGGGGCACAGCCACACACCGCCGACGGGTTGGGCTGGCCGCCAGGTGGTTTGGCGCCTGCACACCCCCTCGGTCTCCCTCTTCGCCTATAAGTTGCCTTCTGACCTAAAAACTCAGGGGGGTTCGACGTTTTTCTAGATAGAGTTCCGCTCCGCCACCACCACCAGATTCCATGATTCGGAACCAGAAACTCCGTTCTGGCACCCTGCCGGGACGGGGAATTGGAGGAGATCATCGCCATCATCTTCACCATCGCTTCTCCATCGACCATCCATGTTTCCCCCATCTATGAGTGAGTAATCCTCCGCTATAGGCTATGGGGATGGTAGGGATTGGATGAGATCGTTCATTGTAATGGCATCATATTGTTAGGGCATGGTGCCTAGTATCTACTATTAGTGCTTTTTGACTTTGTTGCAACTTGTTATGCTTAATGCTTGTCACTAGGGCCTGAGTGCCATGATTTCAAATCTGAACATGTTATTGATTCATTATGATAGTATTGTTTATGGTCTTACCTGCAAGTTGTATACACGCGTTATTGTCCAGAACCAATGGCCCTGAAGTGACAGAAATCGGGATAACCGGAGGGAATGGCTTTGATGTGAGGATCACATGTGTTCACAGAGTGTTAATGCTTTGCTCCGGTGCGGTATTAAAAGGAGCACCTTAATTGCCATTAGTTCCCTTGAGGCCCCGCTGCAAACGGGCTGGCAGGACAAAAGATGTTGTGCAAGTTCTCATTGAGAGCACGTATGACTATATATGGAACACATGCCTAGGATTATTTAGTACTTGGATGCTTTATCTTATCTATCTGCAATTGCCCTATGTTCTGATTGCCATGTGAATTGTCTTGTCCATGCAATGCCCGTCCATCCATCCCTATGCCTATCGTGCTCGAATCCTACTGTTTACTGCAATTGTTACTACTGTCTTTACTTTACTATTGCTGTTACTTTACTATTGCTACTACAAAACTGTTGCTACTGATAAACTGCCGCGAGCAAGATTTTTTCCAGGTGCAGCTGAATTGACAACTCAGTTGTTAAGGCTTATAAATATTCTTTGGCTCCCCTTGTGTCGAATCAATAAATTGGGTTTCACTTTCCTCGAAAATACTATGATACACCCCCTATACTTGTGGGTCATCAAGACTATTTTCTAGCACCGTTGCCGGGGAGCATAGCTTTATTTATCAAGTCCACTTGGAATCACTATTATTCGCTGCCATCCATCCATCATGGGTAAGTCTCGTGATGGAAAGGTTCCTATTTTACCATCCAGTACAAGAAGAGGTATGGTTCTGAACACCTCTGTTGCTCTTGATTCATCGTCTGTTATGAGTAAGTTCCTTACACCACCACATACACATGCTACACACACTGCTACTACTGCTGAATCTGAAACTTCTGATACTTATGATGCTGCTTCTATTGTGCTTGATAAGAGTGGTTCATTAGGTCCTTTCCTAGATGCTACGATTGCTAGAACTATAGCCGGAAATATTGAAACTCCTAATGAAGACACTACTACACCTGTTAGTTCACCTGAGTCTAGAGAGAGCTATGATATTGAAGACGGTTATATTGAGATGACCGATGAATTTATTGAAGAATGTCAAAACACCCATGATAGGAGTGCTTCTAAGAGTCTCCTTGAGAGGCGTACTATTAAACCCAAACTGTCTCCTAATGCTAAATTTGATGCTTCTCCCATAAACATTAAAGATAAAGATTATGATTTCTCTCTTGATCTATCCTATATAGCTATTGTTGAGAAAGAACCTTTTTGTGGGACTAAGAATGAAAGTGCGGTAGCACATATGACTGAGCTTTCTACCATGAGTGGCTTATTTTCTGATTATATTAAGATGCGCACCTACTTTGTTGCTAAGATTTTCCCCTTTTCACTAAAAGGAGAAGCTAAAACTTGGTTTAGTAATTTACCTCCTAGATCTATTGATAGCCATGATTGCTTGATTAGTACTTTCCTGCAGAAATATTTTCCTCCTAGTGCTAGACATGCTATTTTGCAGGAACTTTTTGAGTTTAAACAGGGAGAAAAAGAGATATTGCCTGAATCATGGGCAAGGTTTTGTGCTTTGATTCATGTATAGGCTGGATGTCCTTTACCTAAGAATGAGCTTCTTGATATATTTTATAATGGACTATCTGAAGAATCTAGGACATACCTAGATAGTTGTGCTGATTGTGTTTTCAGGAATAGGACTCCCAAGGAAGCTGAGGAATTAATGGCTAAAATAAGCAAGAATTATGAAGATTGGGCTCCTCCTGAACCAGCTATACCTAAAGCAATTATACCTGAACCAACTATACCGGCGCCTATACCATCATCTAGGAAGAGGGGAGTTATTGAATTGAATGATGAAGTGATGAAGGAAGCTAAGACATGTCTTAAGGAGAAGGGAATTAAAGCTGCAGATGTTAAGAATTTACCTCCTATAGAAGAATTATGTAAGCCAATTCCCCATTCATCCACTATTGAGGTACACTCTCTCCAACACTTTGATGAAGGTGATGTCCCTTACTCTAAACCTCCTGACCAATGCTTAGACGAATTTGATGTTTTTATTGTTAAGCAAGATAATTTTAATAAAAGGGTGCAAAATCATTTAATGGAAAACACTAGAGATATTGTTGAGTTAAAAGATATTGTGGAAAGAACCTCTACTGATGTTAAAATGATTGTTAAACATTTTCAAATGGTTCAAACTTAGATAGATCAACTTATTAAAGTGCAAAAAGACTTACTAGTTAATGCTGCCAAGAAAAAACATGCTTATGAAATTAGAACTAGAAGTGGTGCTGCTACCCAGGATCCTCTATAGGGGCATCCCAAAAGAATTGAGCAGGATTCTCAACAAGCTGAAAATAGTGGTACTACTCGTAAGAAAATAAAAAAGAAACATAAAACTATTGTAGAACCCTCTGAACCTGCTAAAATTCCTAATAGTATATATGTCTCTGATGCTGAAACTGAAAGTGGTAATGAAGAAAATGATGTTCCTGATAAAGGAAAATTTGAAGAAGAACCTGAAAAGCACACTAAGAATACTAAATACACTAAAGAAGATTTTGTTGCTAAAAAACATGTTAGTGAAAGAGAGCCTTGGGTCCAAAGCCTATGCCTTTCCCTGATAAGAAACACAAGTCAAAGGAGGATGAACACTATAATAAGTTTTGTGAGTGGATGAAACCTTTATTCTTGCAAATTCCTTTGACTGATGCTATTAAATTGCCTCCTTATTCAAAGTACATGAAGGATATAGTCTCGAATAAAAGGAAGATCCCTAATGAAGAAATTTCTACTTTGCTTGCTAATTATTCTTTTAATGGTAAAGTTCCAAAAAAACTTGGAGACCTAGGGATTCCAACTATTCCTTGCTCTATTAAAAATAGTTATGTTAGAATTGCTTTGTGTGATTTGGGAGCAGGAGTTAGTGTCATGCCTTTTTCTCTCTATAAGAGACTTCAACTTGAAAAACTAATATCAACTGATATAACTTTGCAAATGGCTAATAAATATACTACTATTCCTATTGGTATATGTGAGGATGTACCTGTTCAAGTGGCTCATAATTGCTTGATATTAACTGATTTCGTTGTGCTTGAAATGCTTGAAGATGATAATATGTCTATTATTCTTGGGAGACCTTTTCTTAATACTGCAGGAGCTGTTATTAATTGTAATCAAGGAAAGGTGACCTTCAATGTTAATGACAAGGAACATATTGTCTATTTCCCCAAGAAGATTGATAGGACTTATGGTTTAAATTCGATTGAACATGTTGAGGGCATTCAAGTTGGAGAAATATATTGTCCCATACCAAGAGAAAAATATGAAACTATTATGATTGGGACCATTGGTATCAAAGTTGAGGTAACATAATCATTAGTGAAATACAAATTTTTGTTTCATATAAAATTGTTTTGGTAACAACACCTATTCAACCTTGTTAACAAAAGGATTTCATTGAACAAAACAATGTTTTCACCATGATTATCTCTGCTTACTTCTATTCTATCCATTTTAGTTTTTGCTTTCGTTTAGTTTTCTTTTCTGTTGTTAGTTGCTTGCATGTTAGAGTGTCTTAGAACTTCTGAAGTTTTAGCTTTGTTTTGTCATCGCATCATTCCAGAAACCTTTTTCTGTTAGAAAATCATTCATCTATACCTGAAAATTGCTCAAAAATAAAGTGTCTCCAAAAATTCCAGAAAATTCATATTAAATTTTTACGTGAAAAAAGGGGCAGAGGAGTGCCTGGAAGGTACCAGGGGGGCCCACTAGGCAGGCACACCACCTGGTGGCGCGTCCAGCCTAGGGGCGCGCCTGGCCATGGCGTGGGCCACCCTGGCCCTCCACTCACTCTCTTACTTGCCACTTTCTTCTCTCTCCCGAGAAAACACCAGTTCATTGCTCGAAATTGCGTTCTTGCTGTTCTTGCCCTTGATTTTTCGATCTCCTTGCTCAGTGATGTCTACGCACTTCTATTCTTGTAGACAGTTGTTGGGCCTTCAAGTGCAGAGGTTTGTAGAATAGCAGCAAGTTTTCCCTTAAGTGGATCACCCAAGGTTTATCGAACTCAGGGAGGAAGTGGTCAAAGGTATTCCCTCTCAAGCAATCCTGCAATCAAGATACAAGAAGTCTCTTGTGTCCCCAACACACCCAATACACTTGTCAGGTGTATAGGTGCACTAGTTCGGCAAAGAGATAGTGAAATACAAGTGGTCTGGATAATTATAAGTGGTAACGGTGCTAGAAAATAACTTGATGGCGTGGAAGAGACTAAAGGCAAACTGAAATAAAGATGGAAGCAAGCAAACATGTAACAGATCTAATTGCAAATGGTGTATCAATGCTAAGAAACAAGGCCTAGGGATCATACTTTCACTAGTGAACACTCTCATATAAATATATTCTTCTTTATGATACTACTCTTAACTACTCTCCGGTTGGACACTCTAATCGATGGTAGGGCTATAACAGCACACCTCAAAGTAAGTCTTTCCCATCTAGAAAACCCCACACTGTCACCTTGAGCACTAGATGAGTCCAACAAACACCACAATTTCATAAAGACATCCAACTCCAAATATAACTCATAACAAGTATTTGTAATCTCTAGCCTAAGTGCCACCATGGTGTGCACACTGTCAACTTCACACACATGGGGAGAGCAGAGATCTATTAAAGCACTTGAGTAGCAAGGTAGATATATAGATTACAAGCTCATGATCTCAATAAGATCATGCATAGAGAGAGAGATGAACACATAGCTACCGGTAGAACCCTTAGCCTCGAGAGAGAAATATTCCCTCCTCATCATGGGAATCAGCAATGGTGATGGAGATGGTGGTGGAGATCGATGGAGATGGATCCGGGGGCACTTCCCCGTCCCAGCAGGGTGCCGGAACAGAGACTTTCTGTCCCCCGAATCTCCCCTTCGGTGGCGGCGGTGTAGTGGAGCTTTTCGTGGATTTATGATTGACTCTCTAGGGTTTTGGTATCGGGATGCTCTTATTGGCGAAGGAGGCAAGGTCGGTGGCCAGCCAAGGGGCCCACACCATGCCCTGGCGTGGCCTAGGCTGGCCCGCGTCAAGGGGTGGTGTGGCCACCCTGTGGCCCCCCTCTGTCTCATTTTCTGGCTCCGTGAGTCTTCCGGAAAAATATGAACTCTGGCTTTTGTCCCGTGCAATTCCGAGAATATTCATTTTCTGACTTCCTGGAACCAAAAACAGTAGAAAACAGGTAGCTGGCACTGTGGCTCTTGTTAATAGGTTAGTCCAAGAAATCATATGAAAAGTACTCCAAAGTGTGGACAAAACATAAGAAAGTAGATAAAACCAAGCATGGAACATCAAAAATTATGGATACGTTAGCAACGTATCAACATCCCCAAGCTTAACTCCTGCTCGTCCTCGAGTAGGTAAGTGATAAAAAGAAAGAATAATTTTTGAGGTGACAAGCACCATCATAGACTTGATCAAAGTATTTGTAAAACATTCAAGGCTGGGATCATAGTACTTCAATCATAACATGAAAGACAAAGTTCTAGCAATAATACAAAGAA
Source organism: Avena insularis (assembly GCA_023614405.1). NCBI lineage: Eukaryota > Viridiplantae > Streptophyta > Magnoliopsida > Poales > Poaceae > Avena > Avena insularis. The sequence continues at coordinate 348,712,453 of CM042692.1, read as the reverse complement.
ACTATGATGCAACATGAAAAGGCACAAACAAAAGATTCATGAATAACAATGCTTTGCAAGACGTTTGTTTCACATAAAGAAAACATAGCATAGTAGTATTCAGCTTGTCCCTCATAGAGTAGCAAACATAAATGCATAGGAGACCTTCAAAGTTCATAACAGTGACTAGATACAATAGTTTAAAACAAGCAATATCAAGTTATGCATCAATCAACTAGTCTTGGGACAATGCACATAGAACTAAGAATGGCCACTATGCTCTCAAAGTAGGTGCATAAAGGTAGAAGGTGGAGATTCAATATAATGGTGGAAGAAAGGCCTTTTGTAAAAGGAAGTCGGGATTCAAGTCTCATAAAGAGCTTACAAAAATTATGGTACTTATAGCTTTCAGCTCTCATTGCCCCTATCATAAGCATCTTGAAGTGATTAAGGTTAAAGTGAACAAACTATGGTGTACAAGCTTGACGAAGTATAAGTTAGAGATCTCATGTCCCTTGTATACGAGGGCCGCTCCTCATGCTACTCAAGTTTAGTCACCGGTAAGTTCTTGTCATTGTAAGTATATGTGTATCATAGAGAACCGCCAACGGGGTACCCCTTGCCCGATGATACGGAAGAATCCCCATATCAAAATGACAAGGCAAGCAGACAACGAGCATCTCAGCAATCTTCTTATTTACCATGGGAATATGGTACTTTTTTCTCTCTTTCCTCTTTTCATAATATCTCTTTTTTTCTTTTTCTCTTTTTTTCCTCAATGTAGGACTCTTTTTTTATAAGAAGAATGCTTCATAGACAGCTCATTATGGTTACACTGCAGGTTTCCACCATGTCAGCATGGATTAGACCAGTGGCCCAGGCGTTTCTCTAACACCTATACATAACTCCATGGACTTACAAGCTCCCCTTTCATTTCACACCGACGACATCCATATACAAAAGAGCATGATATCAACTAGGTACAAGTACCAAGTGTAATGTTGAAAGCGTTCCCCATGAAAGCATGGTTCTGCTAATTCTCAACAAATAAGTGCAAGCATATACAACATAGATGACACAATGGTTCAAGTTTATTAAGGGCAAGAAAAGTAAAGTGTGCCATCAAGTTCGTGAGAGCTTTAATCACTAGTTTTCTCATAACAAGTTTTATTTGGAAGGTAAACAAAAGCATGAATATACTTGGAATAGCATATGCTAGTAGGTAGGTATGGTGGACTCTTTGGAATAACTTGGTTTAGGGAGTTGGATGCATGAGTAGAACTCATACTTGGTTGCGGAGGCTAGCAAAAGACTGGGAGCGACAAACTAAGAGAGCAATAATGGCCATAATCATGCAGAGCGACAAAACATCATTGATCAAAGCATAAAGTGATACTACAAGTTGAAAACTAAAGGATCATAAAGGCTATGGTGACTTTGATATAGTCATAACATGGTGTGAGCATGCGCCAAGTCAACCCAAATAAAGCATCAAAGGAGAATACCACTATACTATGCTTTAATATGCTAAAACAACGCATGATTCATCCAAGGCACATTAAGAAATCTCAATTGTTTATAACAAGTCATGCTACAGCAAAGAATACTAAGCATAAAGCCAAAACAATATCAAGCATGACATGACAAAGCATAGGCCACAGTCAAAAACAAGCTCTCTTTAACACTTAAGCATGAGGTTTCCTACTCTTTTCCAAACCAATGTATGAAAGAGGGGGTCCAACCAATTTATTCAAGCAAACTAAGAAAACCAAGCAAATGAAAAATAAAACCAAAACAAAAAAGAAGACGCTCCAAGAACAACACAACTGTGCATGAAACAATAAAAATGAAGCGTTTGGAAGAAACCTAGGATTTTTATTGATGAAGAAGGCGGTGCCTTGGGCATCCCCAAGCTTTGATGCTTGTACTTCTTGGATATTTCTTGGGGTGACACGCATGGCATCCCCAAGCTTGAGCTTTAGTCCATACTTCATCTCATTACTCATTCCTTCCATACACCTGAAAATTTTCCTTCATACAAAACTTCACACAATCTTTATTAGCAACATTAGTGTACTCAAGATAAATAAGTCTTAAGGTTCAGTTATAACACCAATAAAACTTCCACTAAAACACAAGCTACTGTAGTACTTCCCTCAAAAATCTCAATTCCCCAAAAGAACTCAAAAAGGAACCAACAAGAAGCAAATGCAGAAAATAGCAGAAATCTGTCAAAACAGACCAGCAAGTAAAGACGAATTTTTTTAAAGACCTTCTGTTGCTCAAATAGAAAAGTGTTGAACTAACGAAAATTAGATAACAAACTGGGGCAGAAGAAAAAAAATTCACGCCTCAAAAGGACGTTCAGAGATTTTACACGAATTTTTACGGTGAAGCACATAAGTCTGTTTCGGGGCAGCAACTTTCCCAGTCATTACTTTTCTCTCATTAGAGGTTACTCTTGGCACAAAAAGGAAATAAAAAGGATAAGGAGCAGTTATTACTGAAGTAATAACTTCCAAGACTCATCTAAAACTTTTGGGTTATCTCCCAATAAGTACTTTTCTTTAACGCCTTTAAGTTAGGCATGATAGTTTGAGAAGATGCTCACATAAGAAATATGAATTGAAGTAAAAGAGAGCATCAAGAAGCAAATTCAAAGCACCTTTAAGTCTAACCCACTTCCTATGCATAGGAATCTTGTAAAGAAACAAGTCATGAAAGCACAAAGAAACAATCATAGGAAAGCAAAACAAGTGCAACTTCAAGACTTTCAACATAAAGAGGGGAAACTTAATAATGTTGAGATACATAAGCCCATGTTTCCCTCTCTCATAATAACTTTCAGTAGAAACATGAATAAAATTAACAATATAACTATCACATAAAACATTCTTATCATGAGCCACATGCATAAAATAATTAATACTCTCCACATAAGCATAGTCATTCTTATTAATTGTAGTGGGAGAAAATTCAACAAAATAGCTATCATTATTATTCTCATCACCATAATCATCAAATATAGGAGGCATATTGTAATCATAATTAATTTTCTCCTCAATAGTAGGTGGACTGAAAATATCATACTCATCATTGTAATCATCATATATTGGAGGTTTGGTATCATCATAAGCAATAGAATAGCTATCTTCCAAAGCTGGGGAACTAAAAAGATCATTTTCATAAAAACTAGCTTCCCCAAGCTTAGACTTTTCCATAACATTAGCAATAATGGTGTCCAAAGAATTCATACTAACAACATTTCTATTAGCATGCAAATAAAGTTCCATAGGTTTTTTAATTTTCTCTACAAACACTTCATGTCCTAACTCAAGATAAATATTGTAAAGCTCTCTAATTTTGTTGTTGTTTTCCATTAAGCCTAACTAGTGAAAACAAGAAACAAAAAGACAAAATTGCAGAATCTAAAGGAAATAACTTCGAGCACTCACACCGGAGGATGTGAGTACCTTTTACCTTACCTCCCCGGCAACAGCGCCAGAAAATAGCTTGATGTCTACGCACTTCTATTCTTGTAGACAGTTGTTGGGCCTCCAAGTGTAGAGGTTTGTAGAACAGCAGCAAGTTTTCCCTTAAGTGGATCACCCAAGGTTTATCAAACTCAGGGAGGAAGTGGTCAAAGGTATTCCCTCTCAAGCAACCCTGCAATCAAGATACAAGAGGTCTCTTGTGTCCCCAACACACCCAATACACTTGTCAAGTGTATAGGTGCACTAGTTTGACGAAGAGATAGTGAAATACAAGTGGTATGGATAATTATAAGTGGTAACAGTGCTAGAAAATAACTTGATGGCGTGGAAGAGACTACAGGCAAACTGAAATAAAGATGGAAGCAAGCAAACATGTAACAGATCTAATTGCAAACGGTGTATCAATGCTAAGAAACAAGGCCTAGGGATCATACTTTCACTAGTGAACACTCTCATATAAATATATTCTTCTTTATGATACTACTCTTAACTACTCTCCGGTTGGACACTCTAATCGATGGTAGGGCTATAACAGCACACCTCAAAGTAAGTCTTTCCCATCTAGAAAACCCCACACTATCACCTTGAGCACTAGATGAGTCCAACAAACACCACAATTTCATAAAGACATCCAACTCCAAATTTAACTCATAACAAGTATTTGTAATCTCTAGCCTAAGTGCCACCATGGTGTGCACACTGTCAACTTCACACACATGGGGAGAGCAGAGATCTATTAAAGCACTTGAGTAGCAAGGTAGATCTATAGATTGCAAGCTTATGATCTCAATAAGATCATGCATAGAAAGAGAGATGAACCCATAGCTACCGGTAGAACCCTTAGCCTCGAGAGAGAACTACTCCCTCCTCATCATGGGAATCAGCAATGGTGATGGAGATGGTGGTGGAGATCGATGGAGATGGATCCGGGGGCACTTCCCCGTCCCGGCAGGGTGCCGGAATAGAGACTTTCTGTCCCCCGAATCTCCCCTTCGGTGGCGGCGGCGCAGCGGAGCTTTTCGTGGATTTCTAATTGACTCTCTAGGGTTTTGGTACCAGGAGGCTCTTATAGGCGAAGGAGGCAAGGTCGGTGGCCAGCCAGGGGGCCCACACCATGCCCTGGCGCGGCCTGATGACCCACAAGTATAGGGGGTGTATCGCAGTATTTTCGATAAGTAAGAGTGTCGAACCCAACGAGGAGCAGAAGGTGCTGGCTAGTGGTATGGGTTAGAAATTCTCTGCAAATACCTAGCAAATGGATTTTTAGGGGTTTTTGATAAAGCAAGTAAACAAAGTACGAGTAAACAAAAGACAGTAGGAATAAATGTAGCAAGTGGCCCAATCCTTTATGTAGCAAAGGACAAGCCGGTTGTATTTCTATAGATGACCAAACGTTCTCGAGGACACATAGGTGAGCGGTCCCCATGATACATGGTTCGGCTAACTTCAACTCATAAAGCGCAAGCATATACGCAACCAAGAAGGACCCAATGGTTCAAGTTTATTAAATGCAAGAAAGTAAAGTGTGCCATCAAGTTCGTGAGAGCTTTAATCACTAATTTTCACATAACAAGTTTAATTTGGGAGGTAGATAAAACAATAATTTAGTTGGAATAGCAATAATGCTACTAGGTAGGTATGGTGGACACAAATGGCAAAGGTTTTAGTTTAAAGGAGATGGATGCACGAGAAGAATTCCCTCTCAGTACAGGTTTTTGGCTAGCAAGGCTGGGTAGCAAGTATAAGAGTTGAAGAAAACAAACAAACATACAAGTCATAAAGACAAACATGCAATCTTCCTTGGAAGCACAAACGATCTTAACTAGAGAATACTAGACTTATGAGCAAATCAAGAAAGAAAGATGATGAAATTATTTTTCTTTAGAGTACTTCTATCTTTTTCTTTTCAACTCTCAAAAAGGTGTTGCTACTGATCGAGCTAGGTTTGCCAAAACCAACTAAATTAACTCAATGATCCCAGAGTGCTACCAATACTAACAACAAGATCAATCATTAAACCACGAATTGAAAACTAATATAAGCTATGCAAAAGAGTGAATGATAGAACTTCTCATTAATAATCCATAACGGAAACTCACACCAAGGGATACAAATCTAACGAGAGAGGGGACACTTCCATAATGCAAACCATACTACAAAATAACTCCTTTATTCATGATATGACTCTACTAAAAAGGTAAAAAGATAGAAGATAGTGATATGATACCGTGACACTCCCCCAAGCTTGGAACAAACCAAGGGGATGCCAAACCTGATGACGAATTACTCCTTAGGTGGTGGTGGTGTCCTCTTGATGAGCTCCTTGATCAGTTTCCCAAAGTCCTCAATCTCGAAGGTGAGAGTACGGATCAATTCCGAGTTGTGCTCAATGCGGCTCATGATCATTTCAGTTTGTGGATCCCAACTCTCGTGATTCTTTTTCCGTTCTTCCTCCTTGAAGTCTTCTTTTCCTGCATGGTTATGGATGAAGGTATGGAAAGGATTCTTGGTGCGTGGAGGAAGTGACCTTGGAGCCAAACTGTGACGGGGAGCTTTCCCCCAGTCTGCATATGTGCCGTCCTCCTGACCCTGGCAGGTTTCACCACTCCAATGCTTGCAATGGTAGTGCCGGTGTGCGGGCATTGGCCTTGCTCCTCTTCTCTTTCACTCTTGATCTCCTTCTCCTTCCCAGGGTCTTGGAGGTCTTTCTCCGTGGGCTCCTTCCCTTTATCCTTGGCAGACACCATTGTGCTTCTAAACTTTCAAAGAGTATGTCCTGGCAGAAACAGATCGAAACGAAAACATGACGAAAACACGATATACGGACCTCAGGAGATCCGGGGGGTTATATATTACGAAGTTTCATAACAAAAGGAAGGTACTGGGAGAAAACGAGTCAGAGGCGGAGTCCAGAGTGGACTCACCACCTGGTGGCACAGCCAGGGGTGGGCCCGTACCACAGGGTGGTGTGAGCCACCCTGGCTCCGTTTCCGTCCCTTTTTCGCTTTGTAGCTTTTCTTATCGACTGAAAACTGCAAAAATATAGTTGGATTGTATTTTCGTGGAACTTTTCTTACCAGAACTGTTACCTAGTTGGAAACGGACTCTGCAGGTCTCTGAATTTGGTATCTAGTAGATTCTTCCGAAGTCATCTTTTGAATAACATAAATATCTTCATCTTCATACACTTATTACTTGAGTCATAAAACCCTTCTCTTCCTTATTACACCATTTTCTCCACTTCCTGGAAATTTCTTTCACACAAAACTTCAAACAGTTCTCATTAGCAACATTAGTATAAGTGAAGTGACAAAACCTTTTGAGTCCAACTTCAACTAAAAACCATCAAAACAAAATCTACTGTAGCAAATCCTTCCGAAAACCCAAAAATAATTCAAAAAGGAAATCGAATAAAGAAGCAAATGCAAGATTGGCAAAATCTGTCAAAACAGACTAGCAGGTAAAGATCATTTTTTTAGAAAATCTTCTGTTGCTCAAATCAAAAAGTGCAAAACTAAGGAAAGTTAAATAACTACCTGGGGCATAAGAAAAAAAAATTACAGCTCAATCCGACAGACAGAGGTCTCTCACGAATTTTTACGGTGAAGCACAAAAATCTGTTTCAGGACAGCAACTTCCCCAAATATTACTTCTCTCTCATTAGAGGTTGATCTTGACACAAAAACCAAACAAAACGGATAAGGAGCGGTTATTACCGAAGTCATCAGTTCATAAAAGACTCTATGCATTCATAATCATAATTTATACCTGACTTTCTACCTTTGTCATTCTCCCAAGCTTCAGCATTGTCTTGAATACGATCTAGAAGGTCCCATTTAGCTTCTTCTTCCATATGAGTGAATGATCCAGCACAAGAAGCATCCAATAAATCTTTATCATGTAGAGGGAGCCTTGCATAGAAGTTATTGATAATAATATTGTTGGGGAGCTCATGAATGGGACATTTGAGCATTAGTAACTTCAATCTCCCCCAAGCTTGAGCTGTACTCTCTCCATCAAGAGGCCAAAAGTTGTATATTTGATTCCGATCTTTATGAATCTCACTTGGAGGATAAAACTTTGAATAAAAGAGAGGCACTATTTCCTCCCATTCCAGAGCTTGACCATTCTTCAGCAGCTTATACCATTCCTCAGCTCTTCCTTTCAGTGATAATGCGAATAACTTCTTCTTAACTTGATCTGTAGTAATACCTGCACACTTGAACAACCCGCATAATTCGTGTATAAAGAGTAAATGATCACAGGGATGGACAGTTCCATCCCCAACATAGTAGTTATCCATAACACGATCAATAATTCTTGTAGGTATTTTGAAAACATCATTCTTAGAAGGTGGTGGCTTATCTACTACCTTAGCAGGGGTAGTAGCATTACCAAATAAGAAACTCAGCGAATTATCCATAACGAAAATAAAGAAACTAGCAGAAGTAAACAATACTCACAGTAGAAGTTTCCTTTACCAGTTCCACTCTCCAATAGCGCTTTAGTCCCCGTCAACGGCGCCAGAAAATAGTCTTGATGACCCATAAGTATAGGGGGTGTATCGCAGTATTTTCGATAAGTAAGAGTGTCGAACCCAACAAGGAGCAGAAGGTGCTGGCTAGTGGTATGGGTCAGGAATTCTCTGCAAATACTTAGCAAACGTATTTTTAGGGGTTTTCGATAAAGCAAGTAAACAAAGTACGAGTAAACAAAAGGCAGTAGGAATAAATGCAACAAGTGGCCCAATCCTTTATGCAGCAAAGGACAAGCCGGTTGTATTTCTATAGATGACCAAACGTTCTCGAGGACACATGGGAAGACTGTCAAGTGCTTTCGCTTCATATAGTCGATTAATCTTCTTTAGCTTGCTAAGTGTTGTGTGGGTGAACCTATGCTAATGTACCGCCCCATCCAAGACTAATACATACTTGTGATTAAACCCCTTGCAAACATCCGTAAGTACAAGAAAGTATTTAAGGTAGAAACCTAACCATAACCTTAAACTCTAAGACCCTTACGTCCCTTGTGCAATGGTTTCCTAACGGGGGGTTTTTTTTCACACCGCAACCCCTACGATTAGTAGCCAAATACACAATGCATTCCCCTAGGCCCATATAGGTGAAGTGTCATGTAGTCGACGTTCACATGACACCACTAGAAGAAGTACACCACAACTTAAATTACAATCTATTGAATCTTTCTCAACACAACTCCACTACTAACAATACGACTTCTCCCATGTCCTCAAGAACAAAACGAACTACTCACAAGACATCATATGGATCATGATCAGAGATGGAATAATGATGTATAACAATCTAAACATAAACAATAATTCAATGGTTCACTCAATAGCACCAACTACAAAGAGTAATCAACACCGGGAAAGTTTCCCCTATGAACTATAGCAAGATTGAACGCAATTGTTACAGCAATATGGAGATGGTGATGAGGGTGCTGATGGTGATGATGGTGGTGATGATGATGATGATCCCGATGAAGTCTAGCTTGATGGTGGTGTTGATGGCGACGATCTCCCCTCTCCGGGAAGGAATTCCCCCGGCAAAAATCTGTCTACCGGAGAGATCTTTCTCTCTCGGTGTTTTCCACCCTGCAGAGGCGGCAGAATCTTTCTATGGTTGCTCCCCGAGTCTTAGGGTTTCGTGGGGATGATATACGCCAGGGGAGAGGCTGGAGTGGGCTAGGGCGGCCACACCACCTCCTGGCGCGGCCTAGGGCTGCCCGCGCCATGGGGTGGTGTGGGCCCCCTGTGGCCCACCTCCACTCCATCTTCTGGCATCCTTAGTCTTCTGGAAAAATAGGATTTTCTGTATATTTTCCCAGATTTTCTGATCTTCGTGAATTTTGCCTCCAAACAGCACCTTTTCGATCAGAATCCTGACTGTAGCGGTCCATGCTCCAAAAGTCATCAACCATGCAAAAATAGATGAAATAACATAAGTATCACCTCTCAATACGAAATATATCAATGAATAATAGTGAATTAAGACATAGAATAGTGATGAAAAATGGACGTATCACGGCCTAGGCTGGCCCGCGCCAAGGGGTGGTGTGGCCACCCTGTGGCCCCCCTCCGTCTCGTCTTCTGGCTCCGTGAGTCTTCCGGAAAAATATGAACTTTGGCTTTTGTCCCGTCCAATTCCGAGAATATTCATTTTCTGACTTCCTGGAAGCAAAAACAGCAGAAAACAGGCAACTGGCACTGTGGCTCTTGTTAATAGGTTAGTCCAAGAAATCATATGAAAAGTACTCTAAAGTGTGGACAAAACATAAGAAAGTAGATAAAACCAAGCATGGAACATCAAAAATTATGGATACGTTAGCAACGTATCACTCAGCCATCTTTGCTGCTGAAATTTGGAGCATTTGTTCTCCGGTATGTGACTCCTCCGCTTGTCCAAGTAGATTTGTGTTTAGTGGTTTATATCTTGAGTATTTTGCTGCTGTAGGTGATAGGTTTTGAGAGCTTGTAAGCTTGTCCAATGCTTAGAGATATAGTCTTGATACATGTTTAGGCCTCTACAAGTCCCTATTAGTAGTGCTCTCCATTATATATTCACTTTGCAATCACTTGTTGAATAGATGTTTAAATTTCAGAATAGAAGATGAATGAGCATCAAATCAACCAACATGAACTGAGAGTGCCTGAGGTTATGAAGGTTCACCGAGAGGAGGAAGTTTTTCCGTCCATCTATCCATGCTTTGAATTCATGAGGGTCGCAGGAATTTCCCAGGACTTCCATACTTTGGTTGCTAATGTAGGATTGGAGCACTCTGTGGAGGATGAACCCTATCAATTTGTGAAACTAACTATGTCTGTAGTGCAGGACTTTCGATTTAGTCACTCTTTGCCTAACCCCATGGTCCACTACAAAATTTATAATATAGTTGTCAACCTCTCTCTTGATGACTTTTGTGCAGCTATTAAGGTACCTCAGTGGGGATCATGTGGCAGGATTAAAGAGCGACCTGCACCACTCATGGACTTGTACGCAAAATTTTTCCAAGGGAGCAGCTTCTCGAAGGAGAACAGGAAAATCCGTAACATTCATCTCCCTTCCATTCGCTACTTTGCTTACTTTATTGCCAAGTGTGTTCTTGCTAGGAAAACTGCCAATAAGTTATCTTCATATGATCTAGCATTCATCTCTGCTGCTCTTAAATGAGATAGGACTTACAACTTGGGTGCTTTGATAGCTTTCCGTCTTGCTGCTAACCGCGAGATAGGTGGAATTTGTGGAGGCCTCATTGCTTCTCGTTTACTAACATTCCATGGTTTAGTGCCTCATCATCTAGACCTACAGTTTCCCATAGAAAGGCTCGACCTTAATTCCATGATATAGCATAAATTTGTTTCTTCTTGGGCTAATTTGAGTGATTTGTCTTATGAAATAAACTTTCTCAAAGCTGGTTGGAGAAGGAGCAAGTTCGAGCGTGTTGTTCTTTTGCCTGCACCTGTTTTGTTTAACCTTGATAACAGGGTAGGATGGTCCCTCACGGAGGAGGATTTTGATACGTACTTGGGAGGGCTCTCCCAACAGGAGCAGGATACTAGAAGGGGGGTCATAGATGATTCGGTCCAGCCCTCGAATGAGGGGGAGTCTTCATATCAGCAGCCTACCTATGATTGGGGGGCTTCTTCTTCTTCTTCCCAAGGGCCCAACTACGATCATTCTTACAATGACATGCCTGCTTGGAACGCTTACTCGTATCTGGATTGATACCCACTTAGGCCAAAAGCCTAAGCTTGGGGGAGGTACACCGACATCGCACTCATCCCCATATCATTTTGCGTCGGTACTTTGTATATTCATGTTTCGTTCTCTTTTTAGTTTTCGTTCTTTCTTTGTTTTTGCTTTCTAAAACACAAAAAGACCAAAAATATTTCTATTGTTTCTCTTTGTTTGCTTCTTCTTCTTTTCGCCTTGGTTTGCTTTTTCTTTGTTTGAACTATTCAAAAAAACCAAAAAAAGATTTTGCTTTGCTTGTTCTTCCTTTTTGGTTCTTGCTTTTAAAAATCGAAAACACCAAAAATATTTCTTGTTCTTCTTTGGTTTTGTTAGTTTGTTGCAGGGTTCAGCAGTCCTCAGTGGAATTTGGTTTCATGTTATTATTCAAGCCACACAAGTGAAGGGAAATAATGAGGATTAATGACAACTTGAGGTGTGGTGAGAGGCTGGTAACGAACTCTATTTATTTTCATTTTTGTACATATACTCATCATTGTGGGCATGCTTAGTCTGTTCATGTAGGGTGTATGTTATTTATGGATGCTTAGTAGTTCTTGCTTTCTTATGATTAGCTCCAGCTCGCTAATAATTTGTAGCATGGCATATGAATGTTTGCTTGCATTGCTCTATTCATAACTTAGTATGATGTTATGGTATCTCCCTCTGAATGTTTCATTTGAAATGACTTGGCACATGCTCATGCATGCATATGACTGAAACGCAATCAGTTAAGCCTCGATGAATTATTTTGCCTCAGGGGTCTTGAATCACTTTCATGCCATGATTAGTCATGTTTTGTTGCAAGCATGATTATGACAATTACTGCTCTCTCGTTTGTCACTCCCTTACTCTTGCTAGCCTCCACTTGCATAGAGTATAAGCTTTACTCTTGTTTCCAACTCCCTAAAACCATTATTGCCAAAAGTGTCCACCATGCCTACCCATTAGCATCATTTGCTATTCCGTGCGTATTAAGTATGCCTTGTTTTCTTCCGAATAAAATGTCTGCTTGTTATGGGAAAGTTAGTTAGTAAATCTCTCACGAACTAGATGGCACACTTTATTTTCTTGCACTTAATAAACCTGAACCATTGCGTCCATCTTTGTTGCGTATATGTTTGTGCTTTATAAGTTGAAGTTAGCAGAACCATGTATCATGGGGAACGCTTTCAACATTTCACGGGCACTTTGTACCCCGTTGATATCATGATTCTTTTGCTTATGGATCCCGGTGGTGTGAAATAAAAGGGGAACTTGTAAGATCATGGAGTTTGCATATGTGTTAGAGAAACGCCTGTGTCGCTAGCCTAAGCCATGCCTAATCATGGTGGAAACTTGCAGCATAACCATAATGAGCATTCTATGAAGCATCCTCAATAAAAACCTATGCAAATAGCAAATAAAAAGATCGTTGAGATGCTCATTGTCTGCTTGCCTTGTCATTTTGATTATGGGATAGGTCTTGTATCATGTGCTAGGGGTACCTCGTTGGCGGTTCTATATGATACATATGTACTTACAATGACAAGATCTTACTTGTGACTGAAGTTGAGTAGCATGAGGTTCAGTACTCGTAAGTAAGGGGCATGAGATTTCAACTTATAACTTGTCAAGCATATCCTCTTAGTTGTGTCACTTTAACCTTAACCACTTAAAGATGCTTATGATAGGGGCAATGAGAGATCAAAGCTAATGAGTACCATACTTTCAGCATTTGGAAGCCTTTCAAATTATTCAAAACCTGTTCATTTCCTTGTTGAGTCTCCACACATTCTATGAGCACTTTCTTGAGAGCATAGTTGTCATTTTTAGTATAATGTGCTTGTCTCAAAACTTGATTATTTGTCTTATGACTTTGATGCTTGTACCTTTTGATATCTTTACTTCTAGTCTTCACCTAAACTTCAGAGGTGCCTTGGCATTCATAATCAAAGGCAAGCGAGATACCACTCTATCATACCTTTTTATGAGCAGTACAATGTTGCTTATGTTTATATTTCATGCTACTTACTATTTTTGAGTTGGAATATCTTCATAGCTTGCAATGACTATTAAGTAAACTTAGTTGCATACTCCTTATTATGAATTGCCTGAGTAGTTGATCATATGCTGAGAATATATACATCTTATGATAGCAAATGTGTTCGTGAAAGTTTCTTTTATCGCACTCAGTTTTCAACTGAAGTGCTCGAGGACAAGCAATAAGCTAAGCTTGGGGGGAGTTGATACGTCCAAAACGTATCTACTTTCCCAAACACTTTTGCTATTGTTTTTCCTCTAAACTTGTGTGATTTGGATACAACTAACACGGACTGACGCTGTTTTCAGCAGAATTACCTTGTTGTCTAGTTTTTGTGCAGAAAATCAACTATCAGGAAAAATCTCGGAAAATATGCCAAAAATCCTATTTCACCAGAAGACTCCCGGGGCTAGAATACGAGACAGAGTGGGGATGGGGCCTGGCCACACCACCTGCCGTCTTGTGGCTGGGCTCCGTGCCAGGGGGTGGTCCGCGCCTGCACACCCCCTCGGTCTCCCTCTTCGCCTATAAGTTGCCTTCTGACCTAAAAACTCAGGGGGGTTTGATGTTTTTCCAGAAAGAGTTCTGCTCCGCCGCCACCACCAGATTCCACGATTCGGAACCAGAAACTCCGTTCTGGCACACTGCCGGGATGGGGAATTGGAGGAGATCATCGCCATCATCATCACCATCGCTTCTCCATCGAGCATCCATGTTTCCCCCATCTATGAGTGAGTAATCCCCCACTGTAGGCTTTGGGGATGTAGGGATTGGATGAGATCGTTCATTGTAATGGCATCCGATTGTTAGGGCGTGGTGCCTAGTATCTACTATTAGTGATTTTTGACTTTGTTGCAACTTGTTATGCTTAATGCTTGTCACTAGGGCCCGAGTGCCATGATTTCAGATCTGAACATGTTATTGATTCATTATGATAGTATTGTTTATGGTCTTACCTGCAAGTTGTATACACACGTTGTTGTCCGGAACCAATGGCCCTGAAGTGACAGAAATCAGGATAACCGGAGGGAATGGATTTGATGTGAGGATCATATGTGTTCACGGAGTGTTAATGCTTTGCTCCGGTGCTCTATTAAAAGGAGCACCTTAATTGCCAGTAGTTCCCTTGAGGCCCCGCTGCAAACGGGCTGGCAGGACAAAAGATGTTGTGCAAGTTCTCATTGCGAGCGCGTATGACTATATATGGAACACATGCCTAGGATTATTTAGTACTTGGATGCTTTATCTTATCTATCTGCAATTGCCCTATGTTCTGATTGCCATGTGAATTGTCTTGTCCATGCAACACCCGTCCATCCATCCCTATGCCTACCGCGCTCGAATCCTACTGTTTACTGCAATTGTTACTACTGTCTTTACTTTACTACTGCTATTACTTTACTATTGCTACTACAAAACTATTGCTACTGATAAACTGTTGTGATCAAGATTGTTTCCAGGTGCAACTGAATTGACAACTCAGTTGTTAAGGCTTATAAATATTCTTTGGCTCCCCTTGTGTCAAATCAATAAATTGGGTTTCACTTCCCTCGAAAATACTGCGATACACCCCCTATACTTGTGGGTCATCAACCACCTCTCCCATCCAGGCACGACACACATAGCAAAGAACTCTCTCTGTCTCTCCCTATCCCTTTAGGCCAGCCAAGCCACCACACACACAAAAATGTCACGCAACTGCTCCGATCAGTGCACCTCCATTGACGAGTCCAACGCACAGGCGAACGGGGATATCAATCCCTACCATGGTGATAGCAGGGAGTCTGTTGACGAGTCGTACTATTCTGACACACCGAAATGTAATTTTTTGACGACGACCCTCCTTACCGTCATCTGATGGAGGGGACGCCACCGATAGAGAGCAAAGAGGAGGAGGGGGAGGATGAGGAGGAGGAGGAGGGGAAGAAGGATCCTTGGTCTTTCGTCTATGAAGGAGATGTCATCTTCAAGAATATTTCACTCGATCCATCCTCCATCAGCAAGAACAAGAGGGAGTAGGAGGATGAGGGGTTGGAAGATTTCACTCCTCCTCGTAAGCTTGGTCGGTACTATCTTCTATAAAAATACATACGGAGTAGACAATAACCAAACAATACTTAACTAGGCTAGATAGCATTCTCAGACACACAATTGATGATCTATTATCATCACAAGCATCACCAGTTTAATTCAATAGTTTCTTTCTTTTTATTTTAGAGAAGTAATTTCTACTCATTGAAAATTTAACTAAGATTTAATATTCACCACTTACAATATGGGATCATGTTCACACATGTCATCACCACATATTCTAACATGTGGGAATGAGATTTAAGGGTTGGATCAATATTACTTTGGTTTAAGTTCATTATTTAATGATTTAAAGTGACTAGAAATGCCTATATAGCATTATTTTGGTACTAGTCCAAATTCACTGCATGTAAACCTTAATATTATTACATATTTAGATAGATATGGTGAAATGTGATTTTTGAGAGTTGGAATCAACTCAAAAGCTAACTTGGTTGATTTTATAAAAATGTTGCAAGTTCCAAATGCTTCTGTTTTGTTATTTTTATTAGGAGAGATCTATAACTCTAATTGAATTAAATCCAACGGGCTTGGATAGCTTATTTCAATACCTTTTAGACAAAATTAGTTTCATGCAATTTGGATTTATAAAACTCTCTGAATTGATTTTCAAACTAGGGGACGGAAACTAGATTCAATCTAAAAAGAAAAATCCAGATTTGAACGAGTGGGCTAGCGCGGGAAAAGACTTGGGCCGGCCCAGTGGCGCTCCGTGGCGTGGGGCTTAGCTGATAGGGGGTCCCGCTTGTCAGTGGGTCTTAATACGTGAAACGGTACGCGCGCTGTGGGCCGTAGGATTAGAATGGGAATCTACGACTGAGGGTCGTCGTCGACGACGAACAGGTCACCGGCGAGCTCGAACCCTAGCAGCTCGGTGGGGATTTGCTGGGGACGTACCAGGGCTCCAGCAGGGTCGGCGAGGCGGGCAAACAAACTGGAAGACGACGGCGAGGTGAGGCGCGGTTGCGGTGGAGCTTGGGGTGGTCGCAATTAGCGGCGCCCTTCTCCTCTAGAGGCGGCTGCTCCGGCTCCAATTCCGGCGAGCTGCTGCTCCCCTTGCTTCGGCTAGAGGTGGGTGAGGTTCAGAGAGGTGAGGGGAGTGGAGTGGAGTCGAGAGAAGAGGCTGGGGAGGGCTACTTTTATAGGCCCGACGGTGAGACCGAGCGGGATGGGCAGGCGACGGTGCTGACATGGCTACGACGGGGTAGAGGCATGGCTGAGGGTGGCGATCGATGGGCGGTCCCCTGGCGGTGCTCTAGGGATTGAATGCGGCCATAGGGGCGGTGGCATGCGGTCTGGGCGAGGTGGCGCTCTGAGCGGCAGAGGCGGCGGTGTCCATGGAGAGCGGTGGCTGTGGTGCTTTGGGTGGTGAACGGGGGTGTCTAGGGGGTTCTCCAGGTCGTGGCGGAGCGGCGGGCACGGGCTGCGGTCAAGGGGCGGTCTGTGCGAGCGGGGACAGAGCATGCTCTGGGGGCGGCACCGGCATGGTGCGGTGGCACTGGGCGCGTGGTATCCTCGGTGGTCCACTGCAGGGCTGGGCTCGGGCAGGGGACAGGGGGTGGCGGTGAGGTGTGAGCTACCTCCTAGACATGGCGAGGGAGGGGGAGATGGTCTGCTGCGGCGGGGCAAGGTTTGGCCGGCGACCATGCCCTTGGGTTGGCATGACATGAGGGTTAGGGACAAGGGAGAGGGGTGTTAAGGGCCTAGTTAGACTAGGAGGGGATAGAGGAGATAAATGTAGATCATTTGGGGGCAAAACCCTGTTCAAAACAGTGAGCTAGGATTAGGGTGGAAATTATGCATGCCAAGTGTTTGATGAAATGGCCGCATGAGGTTTAGTTTTGAATTTTGGTTTCAAACTTTTTGAGTGATCTCCACTAGTGCTAGGTAGTCTCTAGTTGCAAGGGTTTTGAAAGTGGAGCTCAAATAGATGGGTTTTGAAATAGGGGTGATCTATGCATATGCATTAGATTCAATTTTCAAATGCCAATTAAAATAAGTAAAAGAATGTTTTTAGCAGATCCAAAAGTGGGCCTTGGTACCTCATTATGTGTACTAGCAAGGGGTACAAAGATCAAGAATTGTTTCTGTTAAGAATTGAGTACTAGGAATAGCCAAAGTAGTGTAGTGGATTAAAATGGCCAAAATGACCATTCCTCCTTTTTAATTCTTTTTGATTTGATTTTCTTTATGAAAAGTTTGGGAATGATGTAGATGATGTTTAAATCACCTAAGAAACATTTTACCAGCATTGGATCACACAATCATGGCAATTCAACACAACTCCTATTTTAAATGCACACACATATGAATGATTTCATTTTTAATTTGAAAAAGTTTTTGTTAACCCCAAATTTGATGATTTAGATCTTGATAAGCTCGGATTGAAGTTTTGGGATGTTACAAACCTTCCCCCCTTAAACAAAATCTCGTCCCGAGATTTACAAAGAAAACTAGGAACTAAAGAGATCTGGGAACTCTGTCCTAATGTAATCTTCGCGCTCCCAAGTAGCTTCCTCCTCGGTATGGTTGCTCCACTGAATCTTGAGAAACTTGATGCTCCTGGTCCTGGTGGTTCTGTAGGCTTCTTCTAAGATATGGATGGGTACTTCCCGATAGGTCAGGTCATTGTTGATTTCCATAGCTCTATGATCGATATTCTTGAAAACTTCAGTCTTCTCAGGTACTTCCAAGCATTTGTGAAGTAACGAGATATGGAACACATTGTGGATGGCTGACATCTCTTCAGGCAGTTCCAGTTGATATGATACTTCTCCTCGGCGGTTCAGAATCTTGAAAGGTCCGATATATCTGGGGGCTAACTTTCCCTTCAGACTAAAGCGTTGAGTTCCCTTTAATGGTGAAACTTTGAGGTATACAAAATCTCTGACATTGAAAGTCAGGTCTCTCCTTCTCTTGTCAGCATAGCTCTTCTGTCTGAATTGGGCGGTCTTGAGGTGCTCACGGACTTTGTGAACTTTCTCTTCCGCTTCTCGGAGAATGTCGGGTCCGAAGATCTGACTCTCTCCTACTTGCGACCAATTCAAAGGGGTACGACACTTTCTTCCGTATAGGAATTCAAATGGTGCCATCTGCTTAGCTTGATAACTGTTGTTATATGAGAATTCTGCGAAAGGCAGGCAGTCTTCCCATTTTGATCCGTATTCCAACACACAAGCTCTAAGCATATCCTCTAGGATCTGGTTGACTCTCTCAGTCTGTCCATCTGTTTGTGGGTGATAAGCGGTGCTAAAGTTCAACTTGGTTCCTAATCCTTCCTGAACTTTCTGCCAAAATCTCGAGGTAAACTGGGTTCCTCGATCTGATACGATGGTCTTGGGGGTTCCATGCAGACTAACAATCCTAGCAATATACAGCTCTGCTAGTTTTGCACTCTGGTAGGTTGTCTTGACAGGTATGAAGTGGGCTACCTTGGACATTCTATCCACTATGACCCAGATTGAGTCATTTCCCCTACTATAAGTAGGCAAACCGGTGATAAAGTCCATTCTGACGGAATCCCATTTCCATTCCGGAATCTGCAATGGTTGCAACAATCCTGCAGGTCTCTGATGCTCTGCTTTGACTCTTTGACAGATGTCACATTTGGCGATGTAGCTTCCGATTTCTCTCTTCATCTTGTGCCACCAAAATTGCTCCTTCAAGTCCTGATACATTTTTGTTCCTCCGGAGTGGATAGAATAAAGAGTATCATGAGCTTCCTTCATGATAAGTTCCTTCAACTCCGAATCTGCTGGCACACAGATACGTCCTTTGTACCACAGTACTCCTTCTTCGTCTTTGGTGAATCCAGGTACCTTGCCTGTACCGATACGATGTTTGATTCCGTTGATACTTTCATTCCCCTTCTGGGCTTCCTTGATTTGGCTAATCAACATTGGTTGAAGTTCAATGCTAGCTAGGAATCCTTTGCTAACTAATTCAGTCCTGAACTGCTCCAACTCCTCATACAAACTTGGTTGCTTCTCCTTGATCATGGTGTTAAGCCTACACATCAATCTGCTAAGGGCATCCGCTACCACATTGGCTTTGCCGGGGTGATAGTGAATGTCAAGGTCATAATCCTTGATTAACTCTATCCATCTTCTTTGCCTCATATTCAACTCCTTCTGAGTGAAAATATACTTCAAGCTCTTATGATCTGAGTAAATCTCATAGAGATTACCCATCAAATAATGACGCCATGTCTTCAACGCTAGAACCACAGCTGCTAGCTCAAGATCATGGGTCGAATAGTTCTGCTCATGCTGCTTCAGTTGTCAAGACAGATACGCGATGACTTTGCCTTCTTGCATCAATACACATCCTAGACCAATCTTGGATGCGTCACAATATACATCAAATGGCTTCTTGATGTCTGGCATGATCAAAATTGGGGCTGATATCAATCTCTTCTTTAGCTCCTGGAAACTGGCCTCACATTTGTCTGTCCATTCAAACTTCTTGTCCTTCTTCAACAATATGGTCATCGGTCGGGCTATGCTCGAGAATCCTTCTACGAACTTGCGGTAATATCCCGCTAATCCGAGAAATGAACGGACTTGGGTTTGAGTGGTTGGGGCTTCCCATTCTTCGACATCTTTGATCTTGGTGGGATCACAGAGACTCCTCCGGCAGACACAATATGTCCTAGGAATCCTACTTCTTTCAGCCAAAACTCACACTTGCTGAACTTGGCATATAACTGATGCTCTCTCAGGGTTTCTAGGATGATTCTCAGATGTTGCTCATGCTCTTCTTCTGACTTGGAGTAGATAAGGATGTCATCGATAAACACAACTACAAACTTATCTAGGAAATTCATAAAGATCTTATTCATGAGATTCATGAAATAGGCAGGGGCATTGGTTAATCCAAAAGACATAACCGTATACTCGTATAAACCATAGCGAGTAGTAAACGCGGTCTTCGGAATATATGTTGCACGAATCTTAAGTTGGTGATAACCAGTCCTAAGATCAATCTTTGCGAATACCTAGGCTCCAGTCAACTAATCAAATAGATCCTCTATCTTTGGCAAGGGGTACTTGTTCTTGATGGTGACGTCATTCAACTTTCTGTAATCTGTACGCAGACGATTGCCTCCATCTTTCTTGTCGACGAATAACACTGGTGATCTCCATGGCGATGCGCTTGGTTGAATCAAGCCTGTTGCTAACATGGCATCCAACTGCTTCTTCAGTTCCACTAACTCTGAGGGGTTCATGCTATAGGGTCTTTGAGCTATGGGTCTGGTTCCGGGGATTAGTTCGATAATGAACTCAATATCCCTATCCGGGGGCATACCTAGCAATTCATCTGGGAATACGTCGGGGTATTCACAGACTACTCTGACTTGGTCTATGGTGGGCAGGGCTACACTCTTGTTGCACTTGAATTGACGGGGTAAGGTTTCAGAGATATGCTCTACTGTTACTCTAGAACTACTGGTCATGGTGATGGCTTTCTTAGCACAGTCTATCAATCCTTTGTGCCTTGACATCGAGTCCATACCTAGTACTACTTCCAATCCTTTGGTTCCAAGTACAATTAGGTTGGCATAAAAATCTATCCCATGTATCCTGATAGGTACAACTTTGCAAAATTTTCTAGCTTTTGTAGTTGAACCGGGGATTTGAACTATCATGACATGCTTCAGGTTGGTTGGGTGAATCTTACTAGTGCATACAAATTCTTCGGTGACAAATGAATGCGATGCTCCAGAATCAAACAATACTCTTGCTAAAACTGAGTTGACAGAAAACATACCCAACACTACATCTGGCGCTTCTTGGGCTTCTTCTGCGTTCATGTGGAAGAGACGACTGTTGCGGTTGTGAGGGTTCCCTTGGGAAAATCTCCTTCCTGGTTGAACACGACGCTGCTGCTGAGCTGGGGCATTCACAGGGGCATTGGCGGCAGTCTTCTTTGGACACTCATTGGAGTAGTGACCCTTCACTCCACACTCAAAACAAGTGATCTGGGACTTGTCCTTGACTGCTACAGGCACAACATTGCTGCCAGTTCTGGGCGCAGTGTTATTGTTGTGCTTGTTCTTGCTCTTGGGAGGGGCACGGTTGAAATTGTTGGCATTACCGGAGTTGTGATTGTTTCCTCCGGACTTCACATTGCCTCCGCTACGGTTGGGGTAGCTTGGGCGAGAATTTGGGGGTCGGTTGTTCCTTGGTGCATATCCTGGTGAGGGGTTGGGACGGTACTTCTGGTGACTACTGGATCTAGACTGCAGCATCATACGACGCTTGCGGTTGTCGTTTGCCTGGTTAATCTTCCCTTCCATCTGAATGGCAGAGTCGACTAGTTCTTTGAGATCCTAAAAACGGATGTTGATGAGGACAGTCTGCATCTCATCATGCAGTCCGTTCAAGAATCTCTCCTTCTTCTTGGCCTATGAGTTGATCTCATCAGGTGCATATCTGGCAAGTGACAGGAATCTGTCACGATACTCCACCACAGTCATTCTTCCTTGCTTCAATTCGCAGAATTCATCTCTCATCCTGTTGATGAGACCTTGCGGCACGTGGGTGCAGCTGAACTTGACTTTGAATGCTTCCCAGGTCATCACCTGGCCATGGTTCATATTGCGGATGTGATTACACCAAGCTCTTGCATCTCCCGCCAGATAGTGGGTGGCGAAGAGAACTTTCTCATTTTCATCAACTCCTGCAACTTCAACGTTGTTTTCCATGGTCTGTAACCAGTCATCAGCATCTAATGGGTTCTCCGATTGGTTGAAGATTGGGGGATTGGTGTTTTGAAATTTTTTGAGTTTGGATCCATGGTGATCCTGATTTCCATGTCCTTGGTTGTTGAGAGCCATTTGGGGGATCTGCTGCAATGTTGCTAAGTTGGCTTGACGCTCGGCCCTGCTTGCTTCACGGTCTGCGATGAGATTCTGCAAGATCTGCAGCATTGGGTCCTGTGACGTGCTGCTCCCTCCTTGGTTTCCACGAGTCATCTAAAGATTGAGATAGATATAGGGGTAAGAGGGAAATTCTAAGGTTCATGGTTTTGGGTTTTCAAAGCTAAAACTTTGAGTTAGACTCAGGTTTTTCAACTAACTTCATTTTCATTTATGCAAGCAAGCACCCGATACAACACACACCACAACAATCAAAGGGAAAACAGATGGTTTGATGAACCATTCTGTAAGCTACGATACAATGAGACGATACATCTCATGCTATGACAGTGCTCTAGTGCATCTACTCATCGTTGATGAAGTCGGAGTCTTCATCATCAGTGTAGAAGTCCACAGCATCCTCCTCCAGAAAGTCATCATCATTGCTGAGGTAAGAATCCATGTCTCCCTGGATGTCTTCACCCTCATCTTCTTCTTCCTTGGCGGCAAGCTGAGCTTCCTGCTCCTTGACGGTCTTCTCCAGGTCGGCCACCTTCTTGCGAAGTCGGGCGATGGTGCAATCCTTCTTTGCACGCTGGCGGCAAAGAGACCGGCGATCTTGGACAAGCAGTGCGAAAGTCTGGGCCTTCTGGTCGGCAATGGCATGGTTCTGGTTGGCTAACTCCCTGGCATTGTCTAGTTCCTGTTGTCTGTCATGAAGCAAGAAGTCAAGGTTCTCCACTTGACGCCTCAATTCTGGGTGACTTGGCATCTCCATCGGCATTCCCATGAAGTCACGTCTTGCATAGTGGGCAAAACGGGTTCCTTGGATCTTGTTGATGCTGAGGGCACATAGACGTGCGAGAGCTTCATGCATTGCCCTGGCTAATCCATCTAGCCAGTTGTTCTCCCTCACGGAGAACTGAATTCTCCCGGAAGTTGGTGCTTCTATGCTTCCTCGAAGATCTGCGGTGACTAGCCACTGTAGGTCTCCTCCTAGGGGTCCTGGAAGTTGAGCTCCAAGAAATTCCGGATATGGGCGTCCCAGTAACTCCGATAGTGAATCCAGATCCCTCTAGAAGATCAGCTGACCTCCGTTTCCCAACTGGTAAAACTTGCTGAACTGAGTCTCCATCTACAAGAATTAAGGATGAGGAAGTTAGTGAAGTGATCAAGTGTGTCAAGTTTTAAGTAGTAATGTAAGAATTTTGAGGAACATGAATTTTTGAGAAAGAATGAGTTCACAAGGGTAAGAGAGGAAATAGTTTTTCATAAATACTCACTTTGGTTTTGAAGCTAAGTTTTTGGTTTGGATGCCCATTCTAACTAGGGTCTCCTATGGTCAGGATGGCTCTGATACCAACTTGTCAACACCCGGAATTTTAATCCCAGATGCCTGTTATGCCATACCTCGCAATCCCAGGCTTACCATTTTTGCGAGACATAACGGATTGGATATCATAGTACATCATCCATTACAAACCATACATAAGGTCTTACACAAATAAGGATCTCATGATCCAGTCTTTAATACAACAAGTAGCGGAAAATAAAAGATAAGCGTAGCGGTGGGGTCCATCTTCAGGGGCACATGCAATGCTGACGAAGGCAGATAGTCCTAGTTATCATAGCCGTCCTGATGACCATCCTCCTGATAGTCTCCTTCATAGTCTGGCCATGAGAATAGCCAGGGACAAAAGCCATGAGTACTCTTTAAGTACTCGCAAACTACTATTAACAGGTAACTATAGTTCTAAGTTAAAGTGCTAAATCTAAGTTTAACCATAAAGTTAAGTTTGAAACCTAAGCTGAGTTCTGAAGCAAAGAAAGATAAAATAAAGTTCTAGAATCACTTAAGTTGGGAAGCTAGTATCATAAACACAACCCTGTTGTGGTCAAGTCAAAGTTCATCATTCATTTCAAGTTATTTGCAAAACATCTGACAACGAAACAGTATGGCCATTTCAACTGTCCATAACCGTGGACGTGGCTATTCGAATAGTTTGACACTCTGCAGAGGTGGTACACTTTCACCACAAGATTCGATACATCTGTCAGGGATAACCCTGAATCATCATACTTAGTATGCAAATAATCAAACATAACCTTCCCTTTACACACCCTAGTATAAGCACCTCTCCTATGAGCATGGCCTCCCAACCATGACCATCAGTCATCTTGGGCACTGCATAGGTGGACATCATGAGAGGTAGCCTCAGCTCAAACCTCTCCCGTGAGGGAACTAATACTAATGCATATAAATTTCCAGCTAAGCCTTACCCAATTCAGGTAATGTGGTTGTACGGTAAATTTGGAATGGTATCGCATCCGAATCCAACCATCAGTTTTATAAAAGGTTTAAGGCTCATGCCTCATCATTTTCATCATCATAAACCAGTTGTGTTTCTCAACACATGTCAAAACATCTCAATAGAATGACTCATCATTCCAAGGTTTTCATAATTCATTTTCACCAAGTGTTCCCATCTAAAGTGACTCAAGTTTTTGATCTACTCTAAAATTACTAAGTTAAGAGTGTTCACTAAGGTGGAAGTGATGGGTTCAATCTCATGCCATAGAATGACATCTAAATGTTTCTAAGCAGGTCAAGTTTTATACTTTTTATGCTACCTTCAAAACAAGTAAAGAACTTTGTGTAAACTAAGGGAGGTAAAACTTGTCAATAAGACTTGAGGTACTAATAGTTAAAGGGGTGTGATCAAGGCATGCTTAAGGCACCTCTGCTAAACCATCTAGTTTGTTTCTAGTTTGCTAAGCACTAAACTTGCAAGGGTTCATCTTGGGTATTGCTAGCTTGCTAAGGGTAGCTTGCACTGTTAATGGTGGCTTGCCTTGGTTGGTGCAGTGGTTGAAATTTTCTTCGTCTTCGTCTTGATAGCACTCCTCCTCCTCGTAAGCTTGGTTGGTACTATCTTCTATAAAAATACATACGGAGTAGACAATCACCAAACAATACTTAACTAGGCTAGATAGCATTCTCATACACACAATTGATGATCTATTATCATCACAAGCATCACCAGTTTAATTCAATAGTTTCTTTCTTTTTATTTTAGAAAAGTAATTTCTACTCATTGAAAATTTAACTAAGATTTAATATTCACCACTTACAATATGGGATCATGTTCACACATGTCATCACCATATATTCTAACATGTGGGAATGAGATTTAAGGGTTGGATCAATATTACTTTGGTTTAAATTCATTATTTAATGATTTAAAGTGACTAGAAATGCCTATATAGCATTATTTTGGTACTAGTCCAAAGTCACTGCATGTAAACCTTAATATTATTACATATTTAGATAGATATGGTGAAATGTGATTTTTGAGAATTGGAATCAACTCAAAAGCTAACTTGGTTGATTTTATAAAAATGTTGCAAGTTGCAAATGCTTCTGTTTTGTTATTTTTATTAGGAGAGATCTATAACTCTAATTGAATTAAATCCAGCGGGCTTGGATAGATTATTTCAATACCTTTTAGACAAAATTAGTTTCATGCAATTTGGATTTACAAAACTCTCTGAATTGATTTTCAAACTAGGGGACAGAAACTAGATTCAATCTAAAAAGAAAAATCCAGATTTGAACGAGTGGGCTAGCGCGAGAAAAGACTTGGGCCGGCCCAGTGGTGCTCCGCAGCATGGGGCTCAGCTGACAGGGGGTCCCGCTTGTCAGTGGGTATTAATACGTGAAACGGTACACGCACTATGGGTCGTAGGATTAGAATGGGAATCTACGGCTGAGGGTCGTCGTCGATGACGAACAAGTCGCCGGCGAGCTCGAACCCTAGCGGCTCGGTGGGGGTCTGCTGGGGACGTACCAGGGCTCCAGCAGGGTTGGCGAGGCGGGCAAACAAACTGGAAGATGACGGCGAGGCGCGGTTGCGGCGGAGCTTGGGGTGGTCGCAATTAGCGGCGCCCTTCTCCTCCAGAGGCGGCTGCTCCGGCTCCAACTCCAGCGAGCTGCTGCTCCTCTTGATCCGGCTAGAGGTGGGTGAGGTTTAGAGAGGTGAGGGGAGTGGAGTGATGTGGAGAGAAGAGGCTGCGGAGGGCTCCTTTTATGGGCCCGACGGTGAGACCGAGCGGGATGGGCAGGCGACAGTGGCGACATGGCTATGGCGGGGTAGAGGCATGGCCGAGGGTGGCGATCGACGGGCGGTCCCCTGGTGGTGCTCTAGGGATTGAATGCGGCCGTAGGGGCGGTGGCATGCGGTCTGGGCGAGGTGGCGCTCTGAGCGGCAGAGGCGGCGGTGTCCATGGAGAGCGGTGGCTGTGGTTCTTTGGGTGGTGAACGGGGGTGTCTAGGGGTTCTCTGTGTCGGAGGCGGCGGGGGGCACGCTGCGGTCAAGGGGGATGCAAGGCGGGGGACAGAGCATGCTCTGGGGGCGGCACCGGCATGGTGCGGTGGCACTGGGCGCGTGGTATCCTCGGTGGTCCACTGCAGGGCTGGGCTCGGGCAGGGGACAGGGGGTGGCGGTGAGGTGTGAGCTACCTCCTAGACATGGCGAGGGAGGGGGAGATGGTCTCACGGGCAAGGGCAAGGTTTGGCGCGACCATGCCCTTGGGTTGGCATGACCTGAGGGTTCGGGTCTAGGGAGAGGGGTGTTAAGGGCCTAGTTAGACTAGGAGGGGATAGAGGAGATAAATGTAGATCATTTGGGGGCAAAACCCTGTTCAAAACAGTGAGCTAGGATTAGGGTGGAAATTATGCATGCCAAGTGTTTGATGAAATGGCCGCATGAGGTTTAGTTTTGAATTTTGGTTTCAAACTTTTTGAGTGATCTCCACTAGTGCTAGGTAGTCTCTAGTTGCAAGGGTTTTGAAAGTGGAGCTCAAATAGATGGGTTTTGAAATAGGGGTGATCTATGCATATGCATTAGATTCAATTTTCAAATGCCAATTAAAATAAGTAAAAGAATGTTTTTAGCAGATCCAAAAGTGGGCCTTGGTACCTCATTATGTGTACTAGCAAGGGGTACAAAGATCAAGAATTGTTTCTGTTAAGAATTGAGTACTAGGAATAGCCAAAGTAGTGTAGTGGATTAAAATGGCCAAAATGACCATTCCTCCTTTTTAATTCTTTTTGATTTGATTTTCTTTATGAAAAGTTTGGGAATGATGTAGATGATGTTTAAATCACCTAAGAAACATTTTACCAGCATTGGATCACACAATCATGGCAATTCAACACAACTCCTATTTTAAATGCACACACATATGAATGATTTCATTTTTAATTTGAAAAAGTTTTTGTTAACCCCAAATTTGATGATTTAGATCTTGATAAGCTCGGATTGAAGTTTTGGGATGTTACAATCCAGGTCCAAGAAGAATAAGAAGTCTTATGATTCATTTTTTTAAATTTCACCTCTACTTCCTTTCTGTAATAATGTTCAGAGATTGGATATTATTATCAAGTGCAAAATGGAATGGCGTTTGTGATCTACTAGCATAAGTACTCCGTTTGTCATTTCATCTCCACTACGATGATAAAACCTCTTGTATTACCGAGGAAGGTGAAATTACTTCCTCCCCTTAATTTCTGCATGTGTTCAAGGAAAGAAGGGTGCCAATATAGAGAAACCCACGTTAATTACTCACGTGAATTTAGGTAATTAATACTAATAGGAAGAAGCCTAGAAAATCGCATGTATTCGTAGTGCTCCTTTAATTACTAATATCAATCATTATAAGTGAAATACGGAGTAGTAGGATATCAAAGTCCATGGATAAAAAACAACCTCTATACAGTCCACGTAAATCATCTCCTTGCGTGACATTGATTTGAAATTATTTAATATCACATTGATTTGAAAACTCAACTGCGTCCAATGTGCCACGTACTCTCCCTATCCCCTGGCCATCAGCGCGGCACGTCAAAATGGCTGCGTTGCCTGCAAAATCAAGCAAGCACAAAACATCGGTCTATACACTAGAAGAATCCAGCAGACACACAAACATCAGAATCATAGCGCTAGCTAACCTCGGTCCCTTGGATGCTCACCCGCGAGGAACCTGCAATTACATCAGCATTAAGGTGCACCTCAAGCTTGTGGGTTGCCCACAAGAATAGAAAATTGATTTTCCCTCTCTCCTCTCTCTTCCATTTTCTGAGTTCATGCCGATTTTCACTGCAAACGTCCTCCGTTTGCACTACAAGTGTCGCATAGTTTTGCACATATGTTTTTTTAACATTGGTAGCTCCACAATATGTCAATTCATCAAAAATTCCAAAACACGATTCACTAAACACCTTTTTGGGTGCACAAGGTGTTCTTCTATGTGTCGTAGGGTCGGGCCCTGATTAGTCGAGACCTATATCAACGGATCGTGGCCACCCACTTTAGGATCCTCTACGATCCAACGAGCTTGATATCTCCATGGTATCTCCTTTTTTGTTCAAAGTTGGCACTAGAGCACTAGTTTCACACCAAAGCCATAAAAAAGTTCTTCGAAAAACCCTAGGCTTTTTTCTGGTGATGTTTTGAAATTTGTGAGGCTTTTTGGGATTCGTTCCCTTTGTAATTTGAAATTTGTGAGGCCTTTTATGATGCTTTTTATAATTTTAAATCCGTGAGTCTTTTGTGATCAGATTTATAAGCTAAGATTTATGAGATATTTACAAATATTGGATTCCTTTTATAATTTGAATTTTGTGAGAATTTTTTGATCCTTTTATAAGTTGAAATTTGTGAGGATGTTTATAAATATATGACCCTTTTATATTTTGAAAATTCTGAGGCTCTTTGTGTTGCTTGTTATAATTTTAAATTTGTGAGGCTATTTATGAATCCGTGTTGCTTTCTAGAATTGGAAACTTGTGAGGCTATTTCAAAATTTATGATGCTTTTTATAATTTTAAATATGTGGGGCGTTTTGATAGACTATTTATAACTATGCGATGCTTTTATAATTTGAAATTTGTTAGACTCGCGAATATAACTTTGAATATTGACCGTAGGATCAAGACTCGCGAATCCCAATATTTCTAGCCATTGGATCTTCTTTTCCATTCTAGCATCTAGAATATTCTATTGATAGTCTTCATGACAATGAATGCTATGCACAAAACTCAAAACACACTTTTCCATTATTCTAGAATATGCTCCATTGTTTCTCTAGACCATGTTACCAAAATTTTCAATTTTTAGATAGATAATAATCATTGACTTCTACATGATATACAAAGTAAGAGAACCAAATATACTCCCATACTTTATAGGTGTTGATCAAATTTATAATTTTTCCTGTTTTGCCTATTATAATTTATACATTGATGATATGTCAGACGTTTGTTATCTGAGTCGCACGTGCACAACACATGCAACTTATTAGTAATCTTATCACTATATAGCACTAGTAAGTTGCACGTGTCCTACACATAAGGCTCAGATAATAGACGTCTGACATATCATCACTATATAAAATTATAATAGATAAAGCAAAAAGAATAAAAAATTGATCAACATCTATAAAGTATGGGTGTATATTTGGTTCTTCTATTTTGTATCATCATGTGTTAAAGTCAAATATTATTAGCTACCTAACACTTGAAATTTTTGGTAACATGGTCTAGAGAAACGAGGGAGAAGATTCTAGTATGACTGAGAAGTGTGTTTATCATAGATGCATGAAAGAATCCAATGCAGAATGTTGATTCTGATCGATCCAACAGTCAATATTAAAACTAATTAACTTTGAATATTGACTGTTGGATCGAGACTCGCGAATCCGAACACTTCCAGCCATTGGATCTTCTTTTCCATTCTAGCATCTACAAGATTCTATTAATAGTCTTCAGCACAATGAATGCTATGCACAAACCTCAAAACATAGTTCTCCATCGTACTAGATTCTTCCCTCGTTTCTCTAACGAGACTGTTGGTTAACAGCAACTTAATGTTTGTTAATAAATCACATTTCATACAGTATATATACATGTGTAGCACATGCCTTTACTAGTGTTCTCTAATCTCATAGTCTCTTTGATTGTTTTCAAAACACGGTGAAATTCCTAGGCATGCATATTCTTAGCAAGAAGTTGAATCTTTCTAAACTCTCATTCATTCTCGACACATTGATTGCCTAATAGGTCCATTGAACAGATTATCGCAAGGACTTAATTTCAAAACACATAGCTAAAATTTCAAAACACGTTGAGTCACAGTCTCTTTGATTGTTTTCAAAACACGGTCAAATTTCTAGGCATGCATATTCTTAGAAAGAAGTGTGAATCTTTCCAAACTATCACTCGTTCTTGATACATTGACTACCTAATGGGTCCATTGAACAGATTATCGCAAGGTGTGAAGTTAATTTCGAAACACAACCAAAATTTCAAAACACAACCAAAATTTCAAAACACGATGAGTTATAGTCTCTTTGATTGTTTTCAAAAGACGGTCAAATTTCTAGGTATGCATATTCTTAGCAAGAAGTTGAGTATTTCCAAACTCTCACTCGTTCTCAATACATTGACTGCTTGGTGGGTCCATTTAATAGATTATCACAAGGTGTAAAGTTAAATTCGAAACACAGCCAAAATTTCAAAACATGGTGAGTCATAGTCTCTTTGATTATTTTCAAAACACGGTCAAATTTCAAGGCATGCATATTCTTAGCAAGAAGTTTAATCTTTCCAAACTCTCACTAGTTTTGATACATTGACTACTTGGTGGGTCCACTGAACAGATTATCGCGAGGTGTGGAATTAATTTTGAAACTAGACAAGTTTGAACATTTGGTTTGCTACTACTAGTACGGTTTGGGTATTTTTTGAAAAATATGCCCATATTCGAGAAATAATTATGGGTCTAACCGCTGCGAGGAACTAATTCGGAATCTGACCCTAGGGTCAGCGCCATTTTAAATGGAGCCAAAGTTGTACAGATCAGCGACAACACATTAGAAAACTGAACCAAAGGAGGTCGGCTCCATTTAAATCGGCACCAACGTCAGCTCAATGTGAAACGGCACCGACCTTCCTAGGTTGCCCCCTGTTGTTATGTGTTGGCGCCGACATGTATAACTTCATTTCTGTTTAAAATGGCGCCGACCCGAGGGGTCAGAATCCGAATTAGTTCCTCACAGGGGTCAGACTCAGAATTAGTTCTCGAGTCTGGGGAAATTTGTCCAAAAATACACAGATTGGTGAGTAGTAGTACTTAGTACTCCTACTTTAAAATGCCGACAAGATCAAAGTGCCTCCTTCCAATGTACAACAACGCATCTGACGAACACGCTAGAGATAGGATAGACATAGAGCCGCCGTCCAAGGCACACATGTGCAGTCGCCAAGCTGTGGACGAGGGAGAGATCAACGGGGCCGGTGCACGCGGGGAGAGGGTAGGAAAGATGGTGATGGGAGGCAACAAAGGAGAGAGAAAACACAAATTGTTTTGTGTGCATATATAGTAAAGATCATGAAATTTACTAGTACTGCTACTCAATGTACCCTATACCTCGTGTTAGGATCCCATCATAGCTTGGCCCTGATATCGCCTACTCCTCTTCACTGCTCTCGCGATGCCTCCCGTTTATTTTTTCTCCTCTTTGTTTCCCCTACATTTCTTCTCTTCTAAAGATTTGGAGTTAATTTTCTTGTATCCCTGGTTCAATAGAAGTAGGACAGAGTATTCAAGTTTCTAGGCATGAGTCCTCTTTGTATGAAAAATGGGTTTGCGGCATTCACAACCGTATTCTATGTCCTTTTCTTAACAGAAAAGACATTCTCACTACTACTTGGTGATATTGAATGAGCCAACAATTTGCACACACATGTATATTGGTATATCTTGTAGTTCTTACAACTATATAGTGTACGAATAACTTTGAATGTTGACCGTTGGATCAAGACTCACGAATTCGAACATCTCTAGCTCCTAGATTTTATTTTCCATTCAAGCATCTAGAAGATTCTATTGATAGTCTTCAGCATAATAAATTCTATGCACAAACCTCAAAACACACTTCTCCATCATACTAGTACTAGGGAGTGGAATCTTCTCCCTCGTTTCTCTAGACCCATAGTTTTTAAGACCGGACCGATGGGTGAACCTGTGAGACGACTGGTTCACTAGTTTTCTGATCGTACCACTGGTTCATTTGGTTTGGCAGTGACAAACATCCATTCCTTTTAATTAAAATTTAAGCAAATTTTGGAACAAAACGACAATAAAATATATATTAAGCATATATTGTCGCAAGGTGTGAACTTAATTTCGAAACACATCCAAAATTTCAAAACACGGTGAGTCATAGTGTTTTTGATTGTTTTAAACACGGCCAAATTTCCAAGCATGCAGATTCTCAGCAAGAAGTGTGAATCTTTCCAAACTATCACTCATTCTTGATATATTGACTGCCTGGTGGGTGATGGCTTAAAATATATTCGAGCTCGTTGGGGAACCCCAAGAGGAAGGTATGATGAGCACAACATCAAGTTTTCCCTCAGTTATGAAACCAAGGTTATCGAACCAGTAGGAGCAAGGAAACACCTCCAAGGTGTTGTTTCCAACTTGGAATCCTGCACAACACAACCACAGAACTTTGCCCCCAACTTATAGTGAGGTTGTCAATCTCACCAGCTTTGCTGAAAACAAAGGATTAAACGAATTGTGTGGAAGATAGTAATTACTTGCAGAAAGTAAACAAAAATAGTAAATAGATTGTAGATTGATGGTAAAGAATGGACCAGGGTCCATAGTTCACTAGAGGTGATTCTCCTTAAGATAGTTGACATGTTGGGTGAACAAATTACAGCGGGGCAATTGACAGACACCGAGAAAGCATACATGCATATACTAATCATCTTGACTCCTATGAGATTTGATCGGGCATTACAACATTATACATAGACTGTAATCCAACTACATCTATGACTAATAATCCACCTTCAGGTTATCATCCAAACCCCCTCCAGTATTAAGTTACAAGCAATAGATAATTTCATTAAGCAACGCATGTAAAGTAAACAATACGATTGTTCTATGAACAAAAGATTGCTGTTTTCTCCCTAGTAGGAACATCACATCTAGTACCTTAGAGATTTATGTCACTTCCCCAGATTACTAGAGGCATGAACCCACTATCGAGCATAACTAGTCCCTCTTGGAGTTGCTAGCATCTACTCGGCCAAGATAGCTACTAACAACGGAAAGCATGCAAGATCACAAATAACAAAGACATGATAGAATCAATAATTAATCTGAAATAGCATCTCAATATCCATCGGATCCCCACAAACACAACATGTAGATTACAAATAGATGATCTTGATCATGAATGGAGCTCACAAGATCTAGAGATGGTAGCACAAAGGAGGAGAACCAACCATCTAGCTACTACATGGACCCGTAGTCCAGGGATGAACTACACACGCATCACACCGGAGGTAGGCATGGTGATGAAGAAGGCCTCCAGGGTGATCTCTCCCCTCCGGCAGGGTGCCGGGAAGAGCTTCAGATCCCTCCCGATCTAGGGATGGAGTTGATGGTGGCTACAGACTCTTTCGTGGAATTTTGATCAGGTCCTTAGGGTTTTTGTCCCGGAGGCAATATATAGGCGAAGGGGCAAGGTTGGTGGAGTACCAGGGGGGCACACCACCTGGTGGCGCGGCTAGGGCTGGCCGCGCCACCACCAGGTGTGGCGCCCTTGCTCCCCTCTTCATCTTCCCTCCGGACTCCATATTCCTTCTAGTGAAATATTGACTTGGGCTTTTGTCCGGTCCAATTCTGAGAATATTTCCTTACTAGCTTTTCTGAACCACAAATGGCAAAAAACAGGCAACTAGCACTGTGGCATCTTGTTAATAGGTTAGTTCTAGAAAATGTGTAAAAATACTCCAAAGTGTGGATAAAACATAAGAAATTAGATATAAAACAAGCATGGAACATCAAAAAATATAGATACGTTTGCAACGTATGAACATCCCCAAGCTTAACTCCTGATCGTCCTCGAGTAGGTAAGTGATAAAAAAGAAAGAATAATTTTTGAGGTGACATGCACCATCATAATCTTGATCAAGGTATTTGTAAAACATTGATAGCTGGGATCATAGTACTTTAACATAGCATGAAAGATATAGTTATAACAATAAGACATAGCAACTATGTTGTAACATGAAAAGGTAGAAACAAAAGATTCATGAATAACAATGCTTTGAAAGACGTTTGTTTGTTTCACATATAGAAAACATAATGAGAATGGTATTCAGCTTGTCCCTCAGAATGTAGCAAAACATAAATGCATAGGACACCTTCAAAGTTCATAAGGGTGACTAGATACAAATAGTTTAAGAACAAGCAATATCAAAGTTATGAATCAATCAACAAGTCTTGGGACAATGCACATTAAACTAAGAATGGCCACTATGCTCTCTCAATAGGTGCATAAAGATAGAAGATGGAGACTCAACATAGAAGTAAAAGAAAGGCCTTCATAGAAGGAAGCAGGGATTCAAGTCTCATAAAGAGCTACCAAAAATTATGGTACTTATTAGCTTTCAGCTCTCATTGCCCCTATCATAAGCATCTTAAAGTGATTAAGGTTAAAGTGAACAAACTATGGAGTATATGCTTGACAAAGTATAAGTTGGCAATCTCATGTCCCTTGAATACGAGGGCCGCTCCTCATGCTACTCAAGTTTAGTTATCG
The DNA here is from genome assembly GCA_023614405.1 of Avena insularis. Lineage (NCBI taxonomy): Eukaryota > Viridiplantae > Streptophyta > Magnoliopsida > Poales > Poaceae > Avena > Avena insularis. The sequence continues at coordinate 348,677,575 of CM042692.1, read as the reverse complement.
GCAAGTTCTTGTCATAGTAAGTACATGTGTATCATAGAAAACCGCCAACGGGGTACCCCTTGCACATGATACATGACTTATCCCATAATCAAAATGACAAGGCAAGCAGACAATGAGCATCTCAGCAGTCTTCTTATTTACCATGGGAAAATGGTGCTTTTTCTCTCTTTCCTCTTTTCTCATCCCTTTTTTCTGTTCTTTTTCTCAATCTATATCTCTTTTTTTATAAGAAGAATGCTTCATAGATTGCTCACTATGGTGATGTTGCAAGTTTCCACCATGACTAGGCATGGCTTAGGTTAGCGGCCCAGGCATTTATCTAACACACATACATAACTCCATGGACTTACAAGCTCCCCTTTCATTTCACACCTACGACATCCATAAACAAAAGAGCATGATATCAACTGGGTACAATGTACAAGTGCAATGTTGAAAGCGTTCCCCATGACAACATGGTTCTGCTAATCCCAACGTATAAGTGCAAGCATATACAACATAGATGACACAATGGTTCAAGTTTATTAGGGTAAGAAAAGTAAAGTGTGCCATCAAGTTCGTGAGAGCTTTAATCACTAATTTTCACATAACAAGTTTAATTCGGAAGGTAGATAAAAACATGAATATACTTGGAATAGCAAATGCTAATAGGTGGGTATGGTGTACTCTTTGGAATAACTTGGTTTTATTTGGAGTTGGATGCATGACTGGAACTCATACTTGGTATGGAGGCTAGCAAAAGACTGAGAGTGACCAACTAAGAGAGCAATAATGGCCATAATCATGCAAAGCGACAAAACATCATTAATTAAAGCATAAAGTGATATTACAATTCGAAAACTAAATGATCATAAAGGCTATGGTGACTTGGGATAGTCTTAACATGGTGTGAGCATGCTCCAAGTCAACCCAAATAAAGCATCAAAGGAGAATACCACAATATTATGCTTTAATATGCTAAAACAACGCATGATTCTTTCAAGGCACATTAAGCAATCTCAATTGTTTGTAACAAGTCATGCTACAACACTAAGCATAAAGCCAAAACAATATCAAGCATGACATGATAAGATCTAAGTCACAGTCAAAAACAAGCTCCTTTTATACCACTTAAGCATGAACTTTCCTACTCTTTTCCAATCCAAACCAACTTATTTGAAAACTAATGAATGAATGAGGGGGTCCAACCAATTTATTCAAGCAAACTAAGAAAACAAAAACTAAAGACAAAACTAAGACGCTCCAAGAACAACACAATTGTGCATGAAACAATAAAAATAAAGTGTTTGGAAGAAACCTGAGATTTTTATTGATGAAGAAGGGGATGCCTTGGGCATCCCCAAGCTTTGACGCTTGTACTTCTTGAATATTTCTTGGGGTGACACGGGTGGCATCCCCAAGCTTGAGCTTTTATCCATTCTTCATCTTATCACATTACTCTTCCCTACACTTAAAAATTTCCTTCATACAAAACTTCACACAATCTTCATTAGCAACATTAGTGCAGTCAAGATAATAAGTCTTTTTGGTTCAGTTTCAACTCAAGTAATACTTCCATTAAAACAAAAGCTACTATAGATCTTCCTTTAAAAAGTTCAAATGATCAAAGAGAACTCAAAGAGAAAGAGATTAAGAGGCAAATGCAAATAATGGCAGAAATCTGTCAAAACAGACCAGCAGGTAAAAACCAATTTTTTCAAAGACCTTCTGTTGCTCACATCGAAAAGTGTTGAACTAACGAAAATTGGATAACAGCCTGGGGCAGAAGCACAGAAAATTACAGCTCAAAACAACGTACAGAGATTTCTCACGAATTTTTACAGCGAAGCACAAAAATCTGTTTTGGGACAGCAACTTTCCCAAGCATTAATTCTCTCTCATTAGAGGTTACTCTTGGCACAAAAACCACACAAAAATGATAAGGAGCGGTTATTACAGAGGTAATAACTTCCAAGACTCAACAAAAAGTCTCCAAACGAAATTTGGGTTATCTCCCAATAAGTGCTTTTCTTTAACGCCTTTGAGCTAGGCATAAGAAGCAAGAAAAGAATCAAGTATTCTCAAATGAAGAAGCATTAAGATCAATACCAGAAATATCTTCAACAAGGCAAGGTATCTCATCCAAATAAGTCCTAGAGGATCCTTTCTCACTACATTGGGTTCACTATTTTCATCAAACGGGTTTTCAGTAACAATCCAATCAAAATTCTTTTCTAAGGCTTCATGCATTCCTACAAGTTTAAAAGGTATTGGTATTTTAATTTCCTCTCCATTTTTGGTTTGGTTTTATCCATCTTTTCTCATGTACCAATAACATCTACGCATGAGCCTAGCATATTAAAACGATCAAAGACTTTGCTGGCTTCCTTAACAACATCATAGAATTCTTTAAGCAAGGTTTCCAGAATAAAATCTCTATTTTCAGGGTCCTCAATCTCTTTAAGTTTAAGAAACATTACTTGCATTATGGGGTTAAGGTTAACAAACCTAGCTTCCAACATGTGAACTAAAGAGGCTGCAGCAATTTCATAATTTGGAGCGAGTTCTGCTAAGGATCTATCCTCAATATCCTCATGCTTGCTAACATGATTGAAGAATTCTTCAATATTATCTTTCCCAATTATAGATCCACTACCTATTGAAAGGTATTTCCGGGTGAACTTAGGGATCAACATGGTGAGCTAGGAACTAGGTAACAACTATAGAATTTTTTTTATGTTTTTGATAAAGGAAGCAAACTAGTACAACTAATGTTTTGTGTGTTTTTGATAAAGAAACAAGCAAAAAGCAGAAATAAACTAAGCAAAACAAATAAAATAAAGTAAAGAGATTGATTATGAGGGACTCCCCTTGTGAATATGTCCTTGACTCCCCGACAACGGCGCCATAAAAAGAGCTTGATGGCTCAAAATATATTCGAGCTCTTTGGGGAACCCCAAGAGGAAGGTATGATGAGCACAACATCAAGTTTTCCCTCAGTTATGAAACCAACGTTATCGAACCAGTAGGAGCAAGGAAACACCTCCAAGGTGTTGTTTCCAACTTGGAATCCCGCACAACACAACCACAGAACTTTGCCCCCAACTTACAGTGAGGTTGTCAATCTCACCGGTTTTTCTGAAAACAAAGGATTAAACGTATTGTGTGGAAAATAGTAATTGCTTTTAGAAAGTAACCATAAAACAATAAATAGATTGTAGATTGATGGTAAATAATGGATTGGGGTCCATAGTTCACTAGAGGTGATTCTCCTTAAGATAGTTGACATGTTGGGTGAACAAATTACAGCGGGGCAATTGACAGACACCAAGAAAGCATACATGCATATACTAATCATCTTGACTCCTATGAGATTTTATTGGCCATTACAACATTATACATAGATTGTAATCCAACTGCATCTATGACTAATAATCCACCTTCAGGTTATCATCCAAACCCCCTCCAGTATTAAGTTGCAAGCAACAGATAATTGCATTAAGCAAAGCATGTAAAGTAAACAATACGATTGTTCTATGAACAAAGAATTGTTGTTTTGTCCCTAGTAGCAACAACACATCTAGTACCTTAGAGATTTTTGTCACTTCCCCAGATTACTAGAGGCATGGACCCACTATTGAGCACAAATACTTCCTCTTGGAGTTGCTAGCATCTACTCGGCCAAGATAGCTACTAACAACGGAAAGCATGCAAGATCACAAATAACAAAGACATGATATAATCAATAATCAATCTGAAATAGCATCTCAATATCCATCGGATCCCCGCAAAAACAACATGTAGATTACAAATAGATGATTTTGATCATGAATGGAGCTCACAATATCTAGACATGGTAGCACAAAGGAGGAGAACCAACCATCTAGCTACTACATGGACCCGTAGTCCAGGGATGAACTACTCACGCATCACACCAGAGGCAGGCATGGTGATGAAGAAGGCCTCCAGGGTGATCTCTCCCTCCAGCAGGGTGCCAGGAAGAGCTTCAGATCCCTCCCGATCTAGGGATGGAGATGACGGCGGCTACAGACTCTTTCGTGGAATTTTGATCGGGTCCTTAGGGTTTTCGTCCCGGAGGCAATATATAGGCGAAGGGGCAAGGTCGGTGGAGTACCAGGGGGCCTACACCCCCTGGTGGCATGGCTAGGGCTGGCCGGGCCACCACCAGGTGTGGCCACCCTGGCTCCCCTCTTTGTCTCCTCTCCGGACTCCGTATTCCTTCTAGTGAAATATTGACTTGGGCTTTTGTCTGGTCCAATTCCGAGAATATTTCCTTACTACTTTTCTAAAACCAAAAATAGCATAAAATAGGCAACTAGCACTATGGCATCTTGTTAATAGGTTAGTTCTAGAAAATGTGTGAAAATACTCCAAAGTGTGGAGAAAACATAAGAAAGTAGATATAAAAGAAGCATGGAACATCAAAAATTATAGATACGTTTGCAACGTATCAGTGGGTCCATTGAACAGATTATCGCAAGGTGTGAAATTAATTTCGAAACACAATCAAAATTTCAAAACATGGTGAGTCATAGTCTCTTTTATTGTTTTAAAAATACGGTCAAATTTCTAGGCGTGCATATTCTTAGCAGGAAATGTGAATCTTTCCAAACTACCACTCGTTCTCAATACATGGTCCATTGAATAGATTTTTGCAAGGTGTGAAGTTAATTTTGAAACACATGCAAAATTTCAAAATACGGTGAGTCGTAGTCTCTTTGATTGTTTTCAAAACATGGTCAGATTTCTAGGCATGCATATTCTTTGCAAGATGTTGAATCTTTCCAAAGTCTCACTCCTTCTCGATATATCGACTGCCTAGTGGGTCCACTGAATAGATTATCACAAGGTGTGAAGTAAACTTTGAAACACAACCAAATTTCAAAACACGGTGAGTCATAGCCTCTTTGATTGTTTTCAAAACATGGTCAAATTTCTAGGCATGCATATTCTTAGCAAGAAGTTGAATCATTCCAAACTCTCACTCGTTATTGACACATTGACTGCCTGGTTGATCCATTGAATAGATTTTCACAAGGTGTGAAGTTAATTTCGAAACACTGGCAAAATTTCAAGACACGGTGAGTCCTAGTCTGTTTGATTGTTTTCAAAACACGTAAGATTTCTAGGAATGATTATTCTTAGCAATAATTTTAATCTTTCCAAACTCTCACTTGTTCTCGATATATTGATTGCCTGGTGGGTCCACTGAACATATTATCACAAGGTGTGGAGTTAAATTCGAAACACAACCAAAATTTCAAAACATGGTTAGTCATTATCTCTTTGATTGTTTTCAAAACACGGTCAAATTTTGAGGCATGCATATTCTTAGCAAGAAGTTGAATCATTTCAAACTCTCACTCGTTCTATATACATTGACTGCCTGGTGTGTCTAGTGAACAGATTTTCGCAAGGTGTGAATTAAGTTCATTTCGAAACACACGCAAAATTTCAAAACACGGGGAGTCATAGTCTCTTTTATTGTTTTCAAAACACTGTCAAATTTCTACGCATGCATATTCTTTAGCAATAAGTTGAATCTTCCCAAACTCTCACTCGTTCTCGATATATTGACTGCCTGGTGGGTCCACTGAACAGATTATCGCAAGGTGTGAAGTTAATTTCAAAACACAGCCACAATTTCAAAACACAGTGATTCATAACCTCTTTGATTGATTTCAAAACACTCTCAAATTTCGAGGCATGCATATTCTTAGCAAGAAGTTGAATCATTGCAAACTCTCACTCGTTCTTGATACATTGACTGCTTGGTGTGTCCAGTGAACGGATTTTTGCAAGGTGTGAAGTTAATTTCAAAACACAGGAAAAATTTCAAAACACGTTGAGTCATAGTCTCTTTGATTGTTTTCAAAACATGGTCAAATTTCTAGGCATGGATATTCTTAGCAAGAAGTTGAATCATTCCAAACTCTCGCTAGTTTTTGATACATTGACTGCTTGGTGGGTCCAGTGAATAGATTTTTGCAAGGTGTGAAGTTAATTTCGAAACATATGCAAAATTTCAAAACACGGTGAGTCATAGTCTCTTTTATTGTTTTCAAAACACGGTTAAATTTCTAGGCATGCATATTCTTAGAAAGAAGTTGAATCTTTCCAAACTCTCACTCGTTCTTGATACATTGACTGCCTGGTGGTGGGTCCACTGAACCTATTATTGCAAGGTGCGAAGTTAATTTCGAAACATAGCCAAAATTTCAAAACACGGTGAGTCATAGTCTCTTTGATTGTTTTCAAAACACGGTCAAATTTCTAGGCATGCATATTCTTAGCAAGAAGTGGAATCTTTCCAAACTCTCACTTGTTCTTGATACATTGACTGCCTGGTGGGTCCATTGAATAGATGGTCACAAGGTGTGAAGTTAATTTCGAAACATAGCCAAAATTTAAAAACATGGTGAGTCATAGTCTCTTTGATTGTTTTAAAAACATGGCCAAATTTCTAGGCTTGCATATTCTTAGAAAGAAGTGTGAATCTTTCCAAACTCTCACTTATTCTTGATACATTAACATAAAAGACATTCTCACTACTACTTGGTGATATTGAATGAGCCAACAATTTGCACACACATGTATATTGGTATATCTTGTAGTTCTTACCACTTTATAGTGTACAAATAACTTTGAATGTTGACCGTTGGATCAAGACTCGCAAATCCAAACATCTCTAGCCACTGGATTTTCCTTTCCATTCTCGCATCTAGAAGATTCTACTGATAGTCTTCAGCATAATAAATGTTATGCACAAACCTCAAAACACACTTCTTCATCATACTAGTACTAGGGAGTCTAATCTTCTCCCTCGTTTCTCTAGACCCATAGTTTTTATAACCGGACCGATGGGTGAACCGGTGAGGCGACTGGTTCACCAGTTCGCTGATCGTACCACCGGTTCATTTGGTTCGATAGTGACAAAAAACCATTCCTTTTACCTAAAATTTAAGAAAATTTGGGAAAAAAATGACAATACAATATATATTAAGCATATATTATCGCAAGGCGTGAACTTCATTTCGAAACACATCCAAAATTTCAAAACACGGTGAGTCATAGTCTTTTTGATTGTTTTCAAAACACGGTCAAATTTCTAGGCATGCATATTCTTAGCAAGAAGTGTGAATCTTTCCAAACTATCACTCGTTCTCAATACATTGACTGCCTGGTGGGTCCATTGAATAGATTGTCACAAGGTGTGAAGTTAATTTGAAAGACAGCCAAAATTTCAAAACATGGTGAGTCATAGTCTCTTTGATTGTTTTGAAAACACGGTCACATTTCTAGGCATGCATATTCTTAGCAAGAAGTGTGAATCTTTCCAAACTACCACTCGTTCTCAATATATTGACTGCATGGTGATGGGTGCATTGAACATATTTTTGCAAGGTGTGAAGTTAATTTCAAAACATAGGAAAAATTCCAAAATATGGTGAGTCATAGTCTCTTTGATTGTTTTCAAACCACGGTCAAATTTCTAGGCATGCATATTCTTTGCAAGAAGTTGAATCTTTCCAAAGTCTCACTCGTTCTCGATATATTGACTTCCTGGTGGGTCCACTGAACAGATTATCGCAAGGTGTGATGTAAATTTATAAACACAACCAAATTTCAAAACTTGGTGAGTCATAGCCTCTTTGATTGTTTTCAAAACATGGTCAAATTTCTAGGCATGCAAATTCTTAGAAAGAAGTTGAATCATTCCAAAATCTCACTCATTCTCGATACATTGACTTCCTGGTGGGTCCATTGAACAGATTTTTGCAAGGTGTGAAGTTAATTTCGAAACACTGGCAAAATTTCAAGACACGGTGAGTCATAGCCTCTTTCATTGTTTTCAAAACACAGTCAAATTTCTAGGCATGCATATTCTTAGCAATAATTTGAATCTTTCCAAACTCTCACTCGTTCTCGATATATTGACTGCCTAGTGGGTCCACTGAACAGATTATCAAAAGGTGTGGAGTTAATTTCGAAACACAACCAAAATTTCAAAACACGGTGAGTCATTGCGTCTTTGATTGTTTTCAAAACACGATCAAATTTGGAGGCATGCATATGCTTAGCAAGAAGTTGAATCATTTCAAACTCTCACTCGTTCACAATACATTGACTACCTGGTGTATCCAGTGAACAGATTTTCACGAGGTGTGAATGAACTTCATTTCGAAACACACACAAAATTTCAAAACACGGTGAGTCGCAATCTCTTTGAATGTTTTCAAAACACAGTCAATTTTTTAGGCATGCATATTCTTAGCAATGAGTTGAATCTTCCCAAACTCTCACTCATTCTTGATATATTGACTGCCTGGTGGGTCCACTGAACAGATTATCACAAGGTGTGAAGTTAATTTTGAAACACAGCCAAAATTTCAAAACACGGAGAGTCATAGCCTCTTTGATTGTTTTCAAAACATGGTCAAATTTCGAGGCACGCATATCCTTAGCAAGAAGTTGAACCATTCCAAACTCTCACTCGTTCTAGATACATTGACTGCCTGGTGGGTCCACTGAACAGATTTTTGCAAGGTGTGAAGTTAATTTCGAAACACAGGCAAAATTTCAAAACACGGTGAGTCATGGTCTCTTTGATTGTTTTCAAAACATGGTCAAATTTAGGCATGCATATTCTTAGCAAGAAGTTGAATCATTCCAAACTCTCACTCGTTCTCGATACATTGACTTTATGGTGGGTCCGGTGAATAGATTTTTGCAAGGTGTGAAGTTAATTTCGAAACACATGCAAAATTTCAAAACATGGTGAGTCATAGTATCTTTGATTGTTTTCAAAGCATGGTCAAATTTCTAGGCATGCATATTCTTAGAAAGAAGTTTAATCTTTCCAAACTCTCAATAGTTCTCGATACATTGACTGCCTGGTGGTGGGTCCACTCAACAGATTATCACAAGGTGTGAAGTTAATTTTGAAACACGGCCAAAATTTCAAAACACGGTGAGTCATAGTCTCTTTGATTGTTTTCAAAACACGGTCAAATTTCTAGGCATGCATATTCTTAGCAAGAAGTTGAATGTTTCTAAACTCTCACTCGTTCTCGATACATTGACTGCCTGGTGGGTCCATTGAACAGATTGTTGCAGGGTGTGAAGTTAATTTGAAACACAGCCAAAATTTCAAAACATGGTGAGTCATAGTCTCTTTGATTGTTTTAAAAACACGGTCAAATTTGTAGGCATGCATATTCTTAGCAAGAAGTTGAATCATTCCAATCTCTCACTCGTTCTCGATACACTGACTGCCTGGTGGGTCCATTGAACAGATTTTCACAAGGTGTGAAGTTAATTTTGAAACACATGCAAAATTTCAATACATGGTGAGTCATAGTCTCTTTGATTGTTTTCAAAACACGATCAAATTTGTAGGCATGGATATTCTTAGCAATAGTTGAATCTTTCCAAACTCTCACTCGTTCTCGATATATTGACTGCCTGGTGGGTCCACTGAATAGATTATCACAAGGTGTGGAGTTATTTTGAAACATAGCCAAAATTTAAAAACACGGTGAGTCATAGCCTCTTTGATTGTTTTCAAAACATGGTCAAATTTTGAGGCATGCATATTCTTAGCAAGAAGTTGAATCATTCCAAACTCTCACTCGTTCTTGATACATTGACTTGCTGGTGTGTCCGGTGAACAGATTTTCGCAAGGTGTGAATGAAGTTCATTTAAAAACACATGCAAAACTTCAAAACACGGTGAGTCATAGTCTCTTTGATTGTTTTCAAAACATGGTCAAATTTCTAGGTATGCATATTCTTAGCAATAAGTTGAATCTTCCTAAACTCTCACTTGTTCTCGATATATTAACTACCTAGTGGGTCCACAGAATAGATTATCGCAAGGTGTGAAGTTAATTTCGGAACATAGCCAAAATTTCAAAACATGGTGAGTCATAGCCACTTTGAATGTTTTCAAAATACGGTCAAGTTTCTAGGCATGCGTATTCTTAGCAAGAAGTTGAATCATTCCAAACTCTCACTCGTTCTTGATACATTAACTGCCTGGGGGGTCCAGTGAACATATTTTTGCAAGGTGTGAAGTTAATTTTGAAACACAGGCAAAATTTCAAAAACACGATAAGTCATAGTCTCTTTGATTGTTTTCAAAACATGGTCAAATTTCTAAGTATGCATATTCTTAGCAAAAAGTTGAATCATTCCAAACTCTCACTCGTTCTCGATACATTGACTGCCTGGTGGGTCCAGTGAATAGATTTTTGCAAGGTGTGAAGTTAATTTCGAAACATAGGCAAAATTTCAAAACACGGTGAGTCATAGTCTCTTTGATTGTTTTCAAAACACGGTCAAATTTCTAGGCATGCATAATGTTAGAAAGAAGTTGAATCTTTCCAAACTCTCACTCCTTCTCGATACATTGACTGCTTGGTGGTGGGTCCACTGAACAGATTATCGCAAGGTGTGAACTTAATTTCAAAACACAACCAAATTTTGAAAACACTATGAGTCATAGTCTCTTTGATTGTTTTGAAAACACGGTCACATTTCTAGGCATGCATATTCTTAGCAAGAAGTGTGAATCTTTCCAAACTACCACTCGTTCTCAATATATTGACTGCATGGTGATGGGTGCATTGAACATATTTTTGCAAGGTGTGAAGTTAATTTCAAAACATAGGAAAAATTCCAAAATATGGTGAGTCATAGTCTCTTTGATTGTTTTCAAACCACGGTCAAATTTCTAGGCATGCATATTCTTTGCAAGAAGTTGAATCTTTCCAAAGTCTCACTCGTTCTCGATATATTAACTTCCTGGTGGGTCCACTGAACAGATTATCGCAAGGTGTGATGTAAATTTATAAACACAACCAAATTTCAAAACTTGGTGAGTCATAGCCTCTTTGATTGTTTTCAAAACATGGTCAAATTTCTAGGCATGCAAATTCTTAGAAAGAAGTTGAATCATTCCAAAATCTCACTCATTCTCGATACATTGACTTCCTGGTGGGTCCATTGAACAGATTTTTGCAAGGTGTGAAGTTAATTTCGAAACACTGGCAAAATTTCAAGACACGGTGAGTCATAGCCTCTTTCATTGTTTTCAAAACACAGTCAAATTTCTAGGCATGCATATTCTTAGCAATAATTTGAATCTTTCCAAACTCTCACTCGTTCTCGATATATTGACTGCCTAGTGGGTCCACTGAACAGATTATCAAAAGGTGTGGAGTTAATTTCGAAACACAACCAAAATTTCAAAACACGGTGAGTCATTGCCTCTTTGATTGTTTTCAAAACACGATCAAATTTGGAGGCATGCATATGCTTAGCAAGAAGTTGAATCATTTCAAACTCTCACTCGTTCACAATACATTGACTACCTGGTGTATCCAAAGGAACAGATTTTCACGAGGTGTGAATGAACTTCATTTCGAAACACACACAAAATTTCAAAACACGGTGAGTCGCAATCTCTTTGAATGTTTTCAAAACACAGTCAATTTTTTAGGCATGCATATTCTTAGCAATGAGTTGAATCTTCCCAAACTCTCACTCATTCTTGATATATTGACTGCCTGGTGGGTCCACTGAACAGATTATCACAAGGTGTGAAGTTAATTTTGAAACACAGCCAAAATTTCAAAACACGGAGAGTCATAGCCTCTTTGATTGTTTTCAAAACATGGTCAAATTTCGAGGCACGCATATCCTTAGCAAGAAGTTGAACCATTCCAAACTCTCACTCGTTCTAGATACATTGACTGGTGGGTCCACTGAACAGATTTTTGCAAGGTGTGAAGTTAATTTCGAAACACAGGCAAAATTTCAAAACACGGTGAGTCATGGTCTCTTTGATTGTTTTCAAAACATGGTCAAATTTAGGCATGCATATTCTTAGCAAGAAGTTGAATCATTCCAAACTCTCACTCGTTCTCGATACATTGACTTTATGGTGGGTCCGGTGAATAGATTTTTGCAAGGTGTGAAGTTAATTTCGAAACACATGCAAAATTTCAAAACATGGTGAGTCATAGTATCTTTGATTGTTTTCAAAGCATGGTCAAATTTCTAGGCATGCATATTCTTAGAAAGAAGTTTAATCTTTCCAAACTCTCAATAGTTCTCGATACATTGACTGCCTGGTGGTGGGTCCACTCAACAGATTATCACAAGGTGTGAAGTTAATTTTGAAACACGGCCAAAATTTCAAAACACGGTGAGTCATAGTCTCTTTGATTGTTTTCAAAACACGGTCAAATTTCTAGGCATGCATATTCTTAGCAAGAAGTTGAATGTTTCTAAACTCTCACTCGTTCTCGATACATTGACTGCCTGGTGGGTCCATTGAACAGATTGTTGCAGGGTGTGAAGTTAATTTGAAACACAGCCAAAATTTCAAAACATGGTGAGTCATAGTCTCTTTGATTGTTTTAAAAACACGGTCAAATTTGTAGGCATGCATATTCTTAGCAAGAAGTTGAATCATTCCAATCTCTCACTCGTTCTCGATACACTGACTGCCTGGTGGGTCCATTGAACAGATTTTCACAAGGTGTGAAGTTAATTTTGAAACACATGCAAAATTTCAATACATGGTGAGTCATAGTCTCTTTGATTGTTTTCAAAACACGATCAAATTTGTAGGCATGCATATTCTTAGCAATAGTTGAATCTTTCCAAACTCTCACTCGTTCTCGATATATTGACTGCCTGGTGGGTCCACTGAATAGATTATCACAAGGTGTGGAGTTATTTTGAAACATAGCCAAAATTTAAAAACACGGTGAGTCATAGCCTCTTTGATTGTTTTCAAAACATGGTCAAATTTTGAGGCATGCATATTCTTAGCAAGAAGTTGAATCATTCCAAACTCTCACTCGTTCTTGATACATTGACTTGCTGGTGTGTCCGGTGAACAGATTTTCGCAAGGTGTGAATGAAGTTCATTTAAAAACACATGCAAAACTTCAAAACACGGTGAGTCATAGTCTCTTTGATTGTTTTCAAAACATGGTCAAATTTCTAGGTATGCATATTCTTAGCAATAAGTTGAATCTTCCTAAACTCTCACTTGTTCTCGATATATTAACTACCTAGTGGGTCCACAGAATAGATTATCGCAAGGTGTGAAGTTAATTTCGGAACATAGCCAAAATTTCAAAACATGGTGAGTCATAGCCACTTTGAATGTTTTCAAAATACGGTCAAGTTTCTAGGCATGCGTATTCTTAGCAAGAAGTTGAATCATTCCAAACTCTCACTCGTTCTTGATACATTAACTGCCTGGGGGGTCCAGTGAACATATTTTTGCAAGGTGTGAAGTTAATTTTGAAACACAGGCAAAATTTCAAAAACACGATAAGTCATAGTCTCTTTGATTGTTTTCAAAACATGGTCAAATTTCTAAGTATGCATATTCTTAGCAAAAAGTTGAATCATTCCAAACTCTCACTCGTTCTCGATACATTGACTGCCTGGTGGGTCCAGTGAATAGATTTTTGCAAGGTGTGAAGTTAATTTCGAAACATAGGCAAAATTTCAAAACACGGTGAGTCATAGTCTCTTTGATTGTTTTCAAAACACGGTCAAATTTCTAGGCATGCATAATGTTAGAAAGAAGTTGAATCTTTCCAAACTCTCACTCCTTCTCGATACATTGACTGCTTGGTGGTGGGTCCACTGAACAGATTATCGCAAGGTGTGAACATAATTTCAAAACACAACCAAATTTTGAAAACACTATGAGTCATAGTCTCTTTGATTGTTTTGAAAACACGGTCACATTTCTAGGCATGCATATTCTTAGCAAGAAGTGTGAATCTTTCCAAACTACCACTCGTTCTCAATATATTGACTGCATGGTGATGGGTGCATTGAACATATTTTTGCAAGGTGTGAAGTTAATTTCAAAACATAGGAAAAATTCCAAAATATGGTGAGTCATAGTCTCTTTGATTGTTTTCAAACCACGGTCAAATTTCTAGGCATGCATATTCTTAGCAAGAAGTTGAATCTTGCCAAACTCTCACTCGTTCTCGATATATTGACTGCCTGGTGGGTCCACTGAATAGTTTTCCGCAAGGTGTGAAATTAATTTCGAAACACAGCCAAAATTTCAGAACATGGTGAGTCATAGCCTCTTCAATTGTTTCCATAACACGGTCAAATTTCTAGACATGCATATTCTTAGCAAGAAGTTGAATCTTTCCAAACTCTCACTCATTCTCGATACATTGACTGTCTAGTGGGTTCAGCGAATAGATTTTCCCAAGGTATGAAGTTAATTTCAAAACACAGCCAAAATTTCAAAACACATTGAGTCATAGCCTCATTGATTGTTTTCAAAACACGGCAAATTTCTAGGCATCCATATTCTTAGCGAGAAGTTGAATCTTGCCAAACAACTCTCACTCTTTCTCGATACATTGACTGCCTGATGGGTCCATTGAACAGATTATTGCAAGGTGTGAAGTTAATTTTGAAAGACAGCCAAAATTTCAAAACACGGTGAGTCATAGTATCTTTGATTGTTTTCAAAACATGGTCAAATTTCTAGGAATGCATATTCTTAGCAAGAAGTTGAATCTTTCCAAACTCTCCTCATTCTCGATACATTGACTGCCTAGTGGTGGGTCCACTGAACAGATTTTTACAAGGTGTAAAGTTAATTTCAAAACACAGCCAAAATTTCAAAACACAGTGAGTCATGGTCTCATTGATTGTTTTGAAAACACGGTCAAATTTATAGGCATGCATATTGTTAGCAAGAAGTTGAATCTTTCCAAACTCTCACTCGTTCTCGATACATTGACTGCCTGGTGGTGGGTCCACTGAACAAATTTTCGCAAGCTGTGAAGTATATTTCGAAACACAGCCAAAATTTCAAAATGCAGTGAGTCAGAGTCTCTTTGATTGTTTTCAAAATACGGTCAAATTTCTAGGCATGCATATTCTTAGCTATAAGTTGAATCTTTCCAAACTTTCACTCGTTCTCGATATATTAACTACCTAGTGGGTCCACTGAAAATATTATCGGAAGGTGGGAAGTTAATTTCGAAACACACGCAAAATTTCAAAATGCGGTGAGTCATAGTCTCTTTGGTTGTTTTGAAAACACGGTCAAATTTCTAGGCATGCATATTCTTAGAAATAAGTTGAATCTTTCCAAACTCTCACTCGTTCTAGATATATTGACTACCTGGTGGGTGCACTAAACAGATTATCGCAAGGTGTGAAGTTAATTTCGAAACACAACCAAAATTTCAAAACACAGTGAGTCATAGCCTCTTTGATTGTTTTCAAAAAATGGTCAAATTTCTAGGCCTGCTTATTCTTAGCAAGAAGTTGAATGTTTCCAAACTCTCACTCGTTCTCGAAACATTCACTGCCTGGTGGTGGGTCCATTGAACAGATTTTTGCAAGGTGTGATGTTAATTTCAAAACACAGCTAAAATTCTAAAACATGGTGAGTCATAGTCTCTTTGATTTTTTTCAAAACACGATCAAGTTTCTAGACATGCATATTCTTAGCAAGAAGTTGAATCTTGCCAAAATCTCACTCGTCGTGGCCACCTACCATTAGATCCGGGATTGATATCCCCGCGCTCTCTCCCTAGTTTTTTTGTACGGTTGGTTTGCCCCTTACTTTGTTCAAGTTTGGCGACCGAGCACCAGTTTGCCACAGAGGTTAACAAAAAATTACTCCTACAAGTTTTCCACCATGATCTTAAAAAAACTAGGCTTTTCTTTGTTTTTTAGAATTTGAAATTTGTGAGGCTTTTCGTGATGCTCTCCCTCTATAATTTACATTTTGAGGCTTTTGTGATGCTTTTTATAATCAGGAGGTTGCGCGCCATGCCAAAAAATTAAGAGCGATCTGAGACGAGCAAAATCACCAAGAAATAGTAGAGAGTAGCGAAATGAATTGTCTTGGCTGTGTGGTCATGCAGCAAGGCTTTATCCAATCGCTAGTCATCGAGGCCCACCTAGGACGTGCATTTGAGCACATGTGTCTCTGGCGTCTCCCTAGGAACTGTGGTATGATGATAGCTGCATTTCAGTAGTACAAGACTGCAGTACACTATTGAAATCTTACTTCATGAATCCATGAGTAGGAGTACTCGAGTACTACTTCGTACTACAAGAACCCAACTGCCACCACTGCCCGCCACCCGCCGCCCTAGGAGTAGTAAAAAGCCGCAAATAGCCATCGCCGCCCGCCACCCGCAGATGCCTACTAGAGTATAGTAAAAATAAGACATATGTATTACTATTGGAGTACAACTTGGGTATAAAAAGACATATACTTCGTATTACTAGAGTACTAGTTCAACTGTACTACTACTACTTTGTATCTAGACAAGCTTTAACCACAAGAAAGAAATGGAGAAGAGAAACGAGTCTGCCATGCTGAGAAACGAAAGAGCCAGAAGAGACAAGCAGATAGAATAAAATGCAGATGGTGTTGAAGACATATATGCAGTCCTTGTTCTCTCCCCTGCAGCACTGTACACTTTGTGCCAGGCCCTAGATTTCTCTGTCTCTCTCTAGGTGTAGACCTTCTCCATTTCCAAAAAAAGGCGTAGACGGGCAGGATCTGTTTGTCTGGTACAACACTGTACAGGGTAATAAGTACCCGGTTCGCTCTCACCTGTCAACTTTCTGCAGCCTTCGTTAAAAAACTCAATGATGCATAAAAATTCTGGACTACGGGCACTACATCGGCAAGCCAAGCTTCTATGGAACCACTCCAATGCTGGGTGCATCGGCGGATTCTACCAATAGCTAGCTGGCGATGGACAAATACGAGCTAGCGCTGATAACTGTTATATGCCCCACAATGGCTGCCTCACCATGGTCGTCTACCACGAGCTCGACGACCACAATACCACGTGCCCGTATAGCCCGTGCAGCTGCACGGAGGTCGGCTGCATATTCACCACCTTGTCGATCGCGCTCCTTTTGCCTGGCAGTGTTGGTCTCGAAGATCTGACGTTCGTCATGGTGATGCAGTACATTACCGCGGCTAAAGGACAGTACCGGATGATCAAGGTGTTGTCTTTCTACTTTTACATCGACAGGATGAATTGATCTTAATCTTCGGCTAAGTGATCCTAATGCGATGGTAATGATGTATTACTATTTAATTTAGTTGTAGATAAGTACCACTCGTTTAGTAGTTAATGTAGTAGTAGTCGGAGGCAGGGTCACTTTTGGCACTAGGAAGGGTGTATTTTGGCTGTAAACTGACTTTGCTGCTAACGTTTCTATTTTGGATTTTAAGTGTTTTCTGAAATTGTTCAACTACTACCCCATGTGCCCACTGCTAGGGGGACTTAGATCAACATGCCCCCTGTATCTACCATCCAATATTCATCAGATGGACAAAAGTGATCCAAAGCAACGTAGAAAAGAAAACATCTCACACTTACGCTCCAGTTTTCAACTATGTATAATTTTTTAGACACTAGACAATAAAAACAATTTGTCAGTCATTTAATAGTTCAAATACATGCATATATTTATTCAAAAAATACAAGAATATAATTTTACCGAATTTGCATAAATTAATTTTCATATTTTTGTCAAATTTATATTCTAATTAAAATTGTGTAGTCTAAGAACTAGAGAGTAAGTGTGAGGTTTTTTTTGTGCTTCAGTTTATTTTTGTCCATTGGATGGAGCTTGGATGGTAGATGCGAGTGCATGTTACGGCGTGACAAGGGAGAAGATTCTAGAATGATGGAGAAGTGTGTTTTGAGGTTCGTGCATATCATTCATTGTGATGAAGACTATCAATATAATCTTCTACATGCGAAAATGGAAAACAAGATCCAACGGCTAGAAATGTTGGGATTCGTGAGTCTTGATCCAACGGTCAATATTCAAAGTTATTCTTAAACTATATAGTGGTATGATATGATAAAGTAAGATAGAATAATAATAGATGTTAGAATGGAAAAAAAGAAGATCCAACGGCTAGCAATGTTGAGATTCGCGAGTCTTGATCCAACGGTCAATACTCAAAGTTATTCGTACATTATATAGTGGTAAGATAAGATAACAAAGACTATCAATAGTATCTTATAGATGATGGAATGGATTAGAGGACCCAATAACTAGCAGCAATGTTGGGATTCACGGGTCATGAATCAGTGGTCAATATTCAAAGTTGTCCACACACTATATATAATAGTGGTAAGATAAGAAAAGAAAGACTATCAATAGTATCTTCTTGATGCTAAAATGGAAATGAAGATCCAATGTCTCACAATGTTGGGATTCGCGTCTTGATCCAACGGTAAATATTCAAAGTTATTCGTACACTATATAGTGTTAAGAAAAAATGAGAAACATGTGTTTTGACACCTTTGAATACAAAAAAATGCTCTGGCTTGTTCACAATGTGTATTGGCCTACAGTGTATGAAAATTCTTGGTTTTGACCCAAACAACCATGGTCATGATCATATTGACATAAATATATAGTTTATGATACAGTTCCCGCATCTGGTAGATTCGTGCATCTTCTTCAACAAGATCTACTGAAAGTGAGTAGTGCGTTGTTTTATTTTGTTAAACAAGTACTAGTATTACCATTACCACTATCTTAACACTATACGGTGTATGAAAAACTTTGAATATTAATTGTTGGATCAAGACTCGGGAATCCCAACATTTCCAACCGTTGGATCTTCTTTTCCATTCTAGCATCTAGAAGATTCTATTGATAGTCTTCATCACAATGAAATGCTATATGCACAAACCTCAAAACACACTTCTCCATCATTCTAGAATCTCCCCCCTCGTTTCTATAGACCATGTTACTAAAATTTTCAAGTATTTGATTTTAGGGTCCTTTGTGCTAAATGTATGGAGTTGGATGTATTTTTCATTTTTTGAGGTCCTTGGTGTAACATGTACACATCCACTTACCGTGTTAATTAATTGAAGAATCTTGCTCCCTTGGGACATATACCTTAGTCCAAAAAAGTACCACCACCCGATAGAATGGAAAAAAGAAGATCCAACGGCTAGTAGTGTTGGGATTCGCGAGTCTTGATCCAACGGTCAGTACTCAAAGTTATTCTTACATTATATAGTGGTAAGATAAGATAACAAAGACTATCAATAGTATCTTCTAGATGATGGTATGGATTAGAGGATCCAAATATCTAGCAGCAAGTTGGGATTCGCGGGTCATGAATCAGCGGTCAATATTCAAAGTTGTCTACACACTATATATAATAGTGGTAAGATAAGATAAGAAAGACTATCAATAGGATCTTATCGATGCTAAAATGGAAATGAAGATCCAATGTCTGATAATGTTGGGATTCGCGTCTTGATCCAGCGGTCAATATTCAAAGTTATCCGTACACTATATAGTGCTAAGAAAAAAAATGAGAAACATGTGTTTTGACACCTTTGAATACAAAAAAATTCTCTGGCTGCTTCACAATGTGTATTGGCCTACGGTGCATGAACATTTCTGGTTTTGACCCGAGCAGCCAAGGTCATGACCATATTGACATCATATATAGTTTATGATACAATTCCCACATCTGGTAGATTCATGCATCTTCTTCAACAAGATTTGCTGAAAGTGAGAAGTGCGCTATTTTATTTTGTTAAGCAAGTACTAGTCATACCGTTACTACTATCTTAACACTATATGGTGTACGAAAAACTTTGAATATTAATTATTGGATTAAGACTCACGAATCCCAACATTTCCAGCTGTTGGACATTCCTTTCCATTCTAGCATCTAGAAGATTATATTGATAGTCTTCATCACAATGAAATACTATGCACAAACCTCAAAACACACTTCTTCATCATTCTAGAATCTTCTGCCTTGTTTCTATAGACCATGTTACCAAAAATTTCAAGTATTTGATTTTAGGGTCCTTTCTGCTAAATGTATGGACTTGGATGCATTTTTCATTTTTTGAGGTCCTTGGTGTAGCACGTACACATCCACTTATCGTGTTAATTAATTGAAGAATCTCGCTACCTCGGGACATACCTTAGTCAAAAAAGTACCACCACCTGGTAGAATGGAAAAAATAAGATCCAACGGCTAGAACTGTTGGGATTCGCGAGTCTTGATCCAATGGTCAATACTCAAAGTTATTCATACAGTATATGGTCGTAATATAAGATAACAAAGTCTATCAATAGTATCTTCTAGATGATGGAATGGATTAGAGGATCCAATAACTAGCAGCAATATTGGGATTCGTGGGTTATGAATCAGCGATCAATATTCAAAGTTGTATGCACACTATATATAATAGTGGTAAGATAAGAAAAGAAAGACTATCAATAGTATCTTCTCGATGATAAAATGGAAATGAAGATCCAATGTCTGATAATGTTGGGATTCACGTCTTGAACCAACGGTCAATATTCAAAGTTATTCGTACACTAAATAGTGCTAAGAAAAAATGAGAAACATGTGTTTTGACACCTTTGAATACAAAAAAAAATGCTCTGGCTGCTTCACAATCTGTATTGGCATACGGTGTATGAACATTCCGGGTTTTGACCCGAACAGCCAAGGTCATGACCATATTGACATCATATATAGTTTATGATATAGTTCCTACATCTGGTAGATTCGTGCATCTTATTCAACAAGATCTGCTGAAAGTGAGAAGTGCGTTGTTTTCTTTTGTTAAGAAAGTACTATTCTTACCATTACCACTATCTTAACACTATATGGTGTGCGAAAAACTTTGAATATTAATTGTTGGATCAACACTCACGAATCCCAACATTTCTAGCCGTTGGATCTTATTTTCCATTCTAGCATCTAGAAGATTCTATTGATACTCTTCATCACAATGAAATGCTATGCACAAACCTCAAAACACACTTCTCCATCATTCTAGAATCTTCCCCCTCGTTTCTATACACCATGCTACCACTATTTTGAAGTATTTGATTTTAGGGTCCTTTTTGCTAAATGTATGGACTTGGATGTATTTTTCATTCTTTTGAGGTCCTTGGTATAACATGTACACATCCACTTACCGTGTTAATTAATTGAAGAATCTCGCTCCCTCGGGACATACCTTAGTCAAAAAAAGTACCACCACCTAGTAGAATAAAAGAAGAAATTCAACGACTACTGTTGGTATTCGCGAGTCTTGATCCAATAGTCAATACTAAAAGTTATTCGTATATAGTGGTAAGATAAGATAACAAAGACTATCAATAGTATCTTCTAGATGATGGAATGCATTAGAGGATCCAATAACTAGCAGTAATGTTGGGATTCGTGGGTCATGAGTCAGCAGTCAATATTCAAAGTTGTCCACACACTATATATAATAGTGGTAAGATAAGAAAACAAAGACTATCAATAGTATCTTCTCGATGCTAAAATGGAAATGAAGATCCAATGTCTGACAATGTTGGGATTCGCGTCTTGATCCAACATTCAATATTCAAAGTTATTCGTACACTATATAGTCCTAAGAAAAAAATGATAACCATGTGTTTTTACACCTTTGAATACAAAAAAAATGCTCTGGCTGCTTCATAATGTGTATTAGCCTATGGTGTATGAATATTCCTGGTTTTGACCCGAACAGCCAAGGTCATGACAATATTGACATCATATATAGTTTATGATATAGTTCCTGCATCTGGTAGATTTGTGCATCTTCTTCAACAAGATCTTCTAAAAGTGAAAAGTGCATTGTTTTATTTTGTTAAGCAACTACTACTCTTACCATTACCACTATCTTAACACTATATGGTGTATGAAAAACTTTGAATATTAATTGTTGGATGAAGACTCACGAATCCCAACATTTCCAACCTTGGATCTTATTTTCCATTCTAGCATCTAGAAGATTCTATTGATAGAACGAAAAAGAAGATCTTCTTTTGAGTTTTGTGCATACCATTCAATAGAATCTTCTAGATGCTAGAATGGAAAAGAAGATCCAATGGCTAGAAATGTTGGGATTCGCGAGTCTTGATCCAATGGTCAATATTCAAAGTTATTTGTACACTATATAGTGGTAAGATATATGTAGAAAAACCTCAAAACACACATATCCATCATTGTAGAATCTTCTCAATTGTTTCTCTAGACCATGGTTCTAGAATTTTCAATTATTAGGTAGCTAATAAACATTTATTTCTACATGATATAAAGTGCAAGAACCAAATATACACTCATACTTTAGAGATGTGGCTCAAATTCAAAGATATTTCAAGCTTTACCTATTATAATGTTATATACTAATGACATGTCATGCTTCTGTATATTATGTGAGTTTCACATGCAAGGCACGTGCAACTTACTGGTACTACTACGAAGAGCATGGATCAGCTCCGCGGTGGAGGAGCAGGACCATACTACTAATTTTCATTGCTTGATTGTAGGGTCCTTTGTGTTAAATGTATGGACTTGGATGTAATTTTCACTTTTTAAGGTCCTTGGCGTAACACGTACACATGCACTAATTGTGTTAATTATTGAAGCATCTCACTTCTTCGGGACATACCCCAGTCAAAAAATAAAGTACCACCACCCGATTTTCAGAAAAAGCGGACATGTTTTGTTACAATTCCCTAGTTTTAGCATGTTTCAAGCTTTCCTATATATTAGCTAACTACGCCCATGCACTCAAATAACTTTATGTCAATTTAAAGAAAGTAGGTCAAATTTGAACTACAAGTAAGCGCGATAGATTCTTTCTTAAATTTGTAAGAGATCCAACAATTAGCAATGTCAGAATCTGTCAATCTATATCCGGCGATCGATGTTCAAAGTTATTCGTGTTATGTATCTTATTAGTAAGTTGCACATGCTTGCACGTGATAATCAGATAGTATAAGTATATGCCATATCATTTTTTCTCTACTACTATAAAGGAGCAGTTTTGAATTGGATCCATAGCACCAATCCTAATCGTTGGCTTGCTAGATCTAATGGTTCAGAGCAGCTGGATTCGTGTTGAGTAGTACCTAGAGCAAATTCTACCATGTTCTAGAAGCATCATGTCACAACCCCCAAAATTTCATAGGATAGTAGGTTGTATACTCTAACGCAATAGACTTAATGTACGCATTTTTTCTCTAACGACACTATTGGTTTATAACAACTTAATGTTTGTTAAATCACATTTCATACAACATATACATGTGTGGCATGTTCCTTTTACTAGTTTATATAAAATTATAATAGGTGAAGCCCAAAAATAATTATAATTTCGAGCTACCTCCATAAAGTACCGTTGGATCTTAATTCTATCCATTCTAGCATCTAGAAGATACTATTGATAGTCTCTAGCACACTAAAAAATATACACAAACCTCAAAACATACTTCTCAATAATTCTAGAATGTTCTTTGTTATTTCTCTAGAGCATGGCGAGTACTATTAGGTAGCTAATAGGTTGATTACTACTACATGATACAAAGTACAAGAACCAAATATACAACAGATATTCTATGGATGTGGCTCAAAATTATAATTATTTTTTGATCTTTACCTATTATTACAGTTTTTTAGTAGTCCTATTTATCAGAGTTGGGCGAGCTGGCTTGAGGATTGACATCCTTTTATTTCGGCATGTGGGTTCAAATCCTTCACGTGCGAGAAAAGCGATTCTATGGTGCACGCTATCTAGGAAGGGGAGAAATGTGGGTTCGCGTCCTTTCTTGAAACACAGTCTACGTGATGAGACGATACAATACAGAGCCATGACGTGATAGCTTGCTAGTCTAGCACTCTAGCTATAACTCTAGCAGGCATCCTCGATCTAGTTGCACGCTGTAGAAGACCGACGAGGGAACACGCAAAATTAACGCCCCTCGCTCAAAGAGCCTCCCATCTTCCCCACCTCCACCGATCCCCATTCGCTAACACTGGCTAGATGCATTTTGGATTCTCTCAAGCGCGCACTTCCTAAATTTTCCTAGCCATTTCAGTCCCGCTGCATTGGTTCTTGCAGGCTTCCATCACTCTCCTCCAAGAAACCCCAACAATCATATTTGAATCCGCCCTCTCCCCAGTCCATCCGGATGCAATGGCGGATTCAATGCACAACATTCGGTACGATGGCTGGAGCAAGGTCAGCGACAATGCCTTCGGAGAAATCACTATGCATATGGACACTACCAGCGCCATCCGGATAGCTGCATGCTTCAAGGAGTTGCACTGCCAAGTCGTCGGCCGAAAAGGTAGCAGATGCCCCAACGGCGGTTGCAGGACATTGGTCGCCTTCCACGACTTCCTCAACCACAAGATGGCGTGCCCGCACGGTCGTGCAACTGCGCTGAGCCTGGCTGCGAGTTTGCCGCCCCTCCCACAGTGCTCCTCGCTCCACCTCGAAAAATCCCACTCGATTGAAGTGCAGAGTTTCCACTATGGAGAGGAACACAGGTACATCTCTCAGCCTTTGCTGGCACCTACTCATGGAGAGTAGAGACCATGGTATTCGGGGACGATGGTACATTGTTCGCCATGTGATTTGACATGCTCTACTATGGCCTCACCTTATCCGTCCAGTGCGTCAGGTCGGTGGCGTGCTTGTTTCCGCGGTACATGGTGGATTTGCACTTTTATAAACCTTGAACGAATGGAGAGGACCTGGAGGTGTTCGCTGAAGATATCCTGTTTTTTGAGCCGAAGAGTAGCACGTCATCGACTACCGTCAGGATTACTGAAGTTTACCATAATTTCCTGATTAAGAAACATGACAGGTTCACATTGGATTACTCATTTTGCATTCACAATGTGGGAGATGGAAAATATGACCATCATGATTCTAATAATGATCTGCCATTCAAGTTTGTTTAGATAAAACGTTGGAGATGATCTAGCATTTCCTTTGAAACATGGCTCTGTATTTTTTTGGAGTGCCTAGATCTCAGGTGCCTGAGAACTTCTTATGTATATTTAGCATGCTGCAATTTAGTGCCTAGATCTCAGGTGCTTGAGAAGTTCCTTTAGAAATCCCACGTACATCTCTTAGCCGTTGTCAGCACCGTGCTCATCGATACTAGAGAACATCGTACCTAGGAACGATGGTACGGTGTTCGTTGTGCTATTTGACATGCTCGAGTGGGGTGACATCATCGTATTTGTCGTGTGCGTCAGGCCGTACGGGTGCCCGTCGCCCTTGTACAATGTGTAGTTCACCGTCTATCACCCGTCAATAGAGGATGGGTTTTGGAAGAGTGCAGTGCGCAATTCCTTCACTCCTGGGAGAAGGGTGGTGCCAGACATCACGCATAAGGAAAATCATTCTATGATGGTGTACCATCAAATGTCTCAGATTACTACCCAGGGTCTATATTACGCAATATGCATCCATCGCGAGGAAGAATTCCCAATTGACCATTCTACTAACTTAGATTTTTTTATCCCACTTTCACTACATACAACGGACGTACGTGTACTGGAGGTTGGATTTTGGATGCAGAGTAGTACTAGTATAGCACTAGTTCTTTTACTTCGGACTATTTTGTACTACTATATACTGTTAGTACTTGTTTAGGACAAGGATAAGAGATGGTCTTGCTTTTCCTTTATTTTGTCGTTGATATTACTAAAGTATTTTGTTGAACTAATAGTGATGTACTGTTACTTGTTTAGATCAAGTGGAGCAGTTTGTCTTGCTTTTCTTTTAAAAGTTAGCATTGTCACAATTATCTAGATGAGTCTTGGGCATTTTGGGTTGCATATGGGGGTTACATAGGCATTATCACTTGATTGTCAGTTTTTCTTGCTCCAATGATCGAGTCTGTTTTTTGAGTTGGAACAAGAACTGATTTTCTCTGTATTGCTATTGAATTTCACGCATGAAAGCTACTGAATCTCTCAAATGTTCCGTCGTTGCTATTACTAAAACATTTTGCGGAACTCATACTGATGTACTGTACTTGTTTAAATCAAGGGCAGTAGATAGTCTTGTTTTTCTTTTGAAACATGGCCTTGTCACAATCTAGATGAGACTTTGGCATTTTGGGTTCCATATGGGGGTCACACAAGCATTGATCGTCAATATAGCATGATCCAATGGTCGAGCATTTTCTTTCAAACATGGCTCTCTATACTGGGAGCTAGCACTACTTGCTTAGATCAAGTAGCTTTTCTTTTGAAACAATGGCCTTGCACATGTACTCCATAGCCACTCCCTCCGTTTCAAAATATATAAAGATGTTTTAGCTTTTGTGAAATGAGTGTATCTAGAATCTTTTTAGTGTGTAGTTCGGAGTGAACCCATATACTAAAAGGGGTCAAGATACACTCGTTTCACAAGAGCTAAAATATCTTATATTTTGAAACAGAGGGAGTACTACGTATATTTTATCGCAGTCAGGTTACTCATATTTACTTAATCATTTTTTATAATTTTTAGCATGCTGCAATTTAGTCCGTTGAATCTTACTTCCTTTAGAAACTCCAGGTACATCTCACAGCCGTTCTTGGCACCGTGCTCATCGAGAGTAGAGAAGATCGGACTAGGGGACGATGGTACGGTGTTTTCTCTGCTATTTGACATGCGCGAGTCGGGCGACATCAGTGTATTGGTCGTGTGCGTCAGGCCGGACGCGTGCTCGTCGCCCTTGTACAATGTGTTGATCACTGCCTATTGCCCAACAATAGAGCTAGGATTTTGGACCCGTACAATCTTCAGTTCCTCCACACCTGGGAGCTAGGCGGTGTCGGGCATCATCTGGAGGAAAAAGCATTCCTTTATGTTGTACAGTAAACCATCTCATATTACCCAGGGCTTGCATTACTCAATATGCATCCATCGCAGGGGATAATCCCCAATTGACACAAAATTTATTTAACCCACTTAGGGATCTCTATGTGTTGGAGGGTGGATTTTGGATGCATAGTAGTACTAGTATAGTACTAGTTCTTGTACTACGGAGTATTTTGTACTATTATATACTGGTATTACTTGTTTAGGTCAAGGGAAGGAGATGTTCTTGCTTTGTTGAACTAATAGTGATGTACTGTTACTTGTTTAGATCAAGTGCAGCAGATTGTCTTGCTTTTCTTTTGAAACGTAGCATTGTCACAATTATCTAGATGAGTCTTGGGCATTTTGGGTTGCATATGGGGGGTCACACAGGCATTGACGAAATGAGGTGGTATTCACACAGAATCAGACAAGATCATCAGTTTTGCTTGCTCCTATGATCGAGCCTATTAGGAGAACAGGGCCAACTGATCGTGCGCCAAGGTTTTTTGAGATGGAACAAGAACTTATTATCTTTGTACTGCTATTGAATTTCAAGCAGGACAACTACTGAATCTCTCAAATGTTCTGTCATTACTATTACTAAAGCATTTTTGTGGAAGTAATACTGATGTACTGGTACTTGTTTAAATCAAGGGAAGTAGATAGTCTTGCTTTTCTTTTGAAACATGGCCATGTCACAATCAGGATGAGACTTGGGCATTTTGGGTTGCATATGGGGGTCACACAGACATTGATGTGAGAAGAAGGTACTCAAAGCATACTTGATCGTCAATTTTGCTTGCTCCAATGGTCGACTGTGTTTGGTAACAAGGGAAAATTGATCATGCAAAAAGGTTTTTAGAGCTGAAACAAGAACTGGTTCTCTCTGTACTACTATTGTATTTCAGTGTATGTATTCTTGAATTGGTAACTTTTGAAATGCTGCTGAATTGGTCAAGTGCTCCTGAATATAAACTTTGAATCTGTTGATAATTATTCTATCTTATTCTGTACTTCTGAATTTTGACAAGAATATCTGCCGAAAAGAATTATCGCTTTTCCCCTCCCTCTCTAAGGTCTTTGTTTCATATCCGGCCGAGCACATCACAATGTAATTTTTATTAACCTGGAGAACAAATCTAGCTCATTCGGCCCCTCTTTAGCCCAGAACATTTTACTTCGATCTTTTCAGGGTCATGGGATTGTTGACCACATCCTAGTGAAATTTGAGAAAGGAGCCCATGGAACATAGCCGAGAACATATTAATTCGGCATTTTAGGGGTCAGTGGACTGCTGAGCACAGCCCAGTGAAATTTGAGAATGAAACTCATGGAGCATAGCCTATGGAATATAACCCACGTAGAGCAGCCTATGTAGAAGCCAAACTCTTTTTAATTTGGCCTTTTGGGCATTGCCTAACCATGTTTTTAAGAAAATAATAATAAAATCTGCCTAACCATGTTTTTAAGAAAATACTCAATTATGTGACATTTTATAAATTAAGATGCGAGGAGCGCTGCCCTTTTATATTTTAAAAGAGATAAACATAGACATGTAAAATATTTTTAAGAAGACTAATACATAAGTTGTAGTACTATTAAAAGTTTAATGATATTTTTCTATAAATATCTTTGTTGTAGTGGAAACACACTCAATTTACATTTATTTGATTTGAAGGTCTTTTGTTTGAATCGCCTGTGTGTGTGTATCTTGGGTTTACATTTTTTTCTTCTAGCAATATCGCATTCCGAGAGGCTAACATCACGAACCCACCAGCATGCAGCATCCCTCAAGTTCTTTTGAGGGTGTGTTCGAAAAAGAAGTTTAAATACTTGGACAGAGAGACTGGTATCAGGGACCCACCAGACAGAACATACAAGGTCGCATCAGGGATCCACAAGCCAGAACATGCCAGAGAGGCTGACATAAGGGCCCCAGCAGTAAGACCATACACGGCTGCCATGGTGAAAGCAGCGGACAAGGCCGAAAAAAAGTCCATCATACACATGTTGCACTTACAGAGAAGCTGACATGTCGGACCCAATAGGCCCAAGCATAGCCCATGAAATTAGCCTATCAGCCCCAAGCATAGCCCAAAACCTTCTAATTCGGCCTTTTCGTGGTCTTGTGGCCATCGACCATAGACCATTCAATTTAGGAGTGATTCCATGGAATATAGGCCATGAAGAATAGGGCATCCGCCTCGAGTTAGTCTAGAATCTTTTTAATTCGGCCTTTATGAGGATTTTTTGTACTCTGATGCTGACATCTAGGACCTGAAAAATAGTCCAACATACACACGTTTCTTTCAAATAGAGGTTGTCAGCTGGGACCTAGCATAGACATGTTTCCTGTACAAAGGTGGTTGACATCTAGGACCCAGCAAGTTGCCAAGCTCAAAACAGCGGACATGGACAAAAAAGTCCATCATACGCACGTTTCATTTACAGAGAGGATGATATGTGGGACCTAACAACGTGACCTTATATAGATGTTGCATCGAGTAACGTTGCCAGTTCGAAACAAGGAGGCGCGAGCAAGAAAAAAGTTCAGCATGCACACATTTGTTGTAATGAAAGGCTAAAATGAGGGACCCAGCAGCGTGAGAAAACGGTAGATTCATCGAGCAACGCTTTCTAGTTCGGAACATGGTAGCTCTAGAGAAGAAAAAATTCCATCATACCCACAATTCTTCTAATGTGAAGCTGACATAGGGGACCCACCAGCCTGAATAAACGGCTGATGCATAGAGCAACGCTATCAAGTTCGGAACACGAAGGCACAATTGAGGGCAAAAATTCCATCATACACATGTTTCTTATAATGAGTGGATGACATGTGGGTCCCAGGAGGTTGATTAAACGATATATGCATCGAACAGCACTATCAACTTCAGAACAGGGTAGCGTGAGCGAAGGAAAAATTACATCATACACATGTTTCTTCTAATAAGAGGATGACATGTGGGTCCCAGCAGCCTGATTAAATGGTAGATAAATCGAGTAATTCTATCAACTTCGGAAAAGGGTAGCACGAGCGAAGGAAAAAAATTCCATCATACACACGATTCTTCTAATCAGACGCCGACATGTGGGACCCAGTAGCCTGACTAAATGGCAGACGCATCGAGCAGCGTTATTGAGTTCAAATCAGGGAGGCACGACCGAAAAGTATGGTCCACTAGAGACACTGATGTCTGGGACCCACATGCCTCAAAAGACTTCGGCGAGTCAACATCGCGCGAGGAACCAAAAATCTTGCTTCTGCCACGTGCCAGCCCAGCTTCCTCCATGTTTTTAGCGGTTCCATCATAGTAGAGGGCCGCAAAACCGGAAAAAAAGTTTTCCATCAGCCATGGTCGAACCGAGAAATTCGTCGTGGAAGATGCACCTTCTACGATGACCGTCGGGCCAAGTCATTATGGAAGGAAACTTTTCTTGTAGTGGAATGTCCTTCGGGTTCCTTCTTCTACACATAATTTCTTGTTTGTTCCTCAACTTACTCGTGATAATAATGTCCTTGCTAAATTTCACCGCTTCCATTTTTATCAAGGATCAGGACACGAGAGCCATTCTGCTTAGAGGTCATCTTCGCCATGGCCTATATGCGCTTGATGCGTTGTCTGCGCCGTCTTCGTCGCATGCTCCCTAGGTTTTTAGTGGTGTTCGTGTGCCATCTATGCACTGGCATGTGCACCTTGGTCACCCTACTGCTCCCATAGTTCCTCATGTTCTACATCATCATGAACTTCCATTTGTTTCTAATAATTTTTTTGAAATTATCTATGATGCCTGTCAGCAAGGCAAGAGTCATCAGCTTCCATTTCAGATTCAAGTCGTGCCGTTAAACATCCTCTTGAGCTTGTGTTTTCTAATGTATGGGGTCCTGCCCAAATGGCTGTTAGTGGCCACAATTATTATGTCAGTTTTATTGATCCTTATAGTCGGTTCACTTGGCTTTATGTTATTAAGCATAAATCTGATGTGTTCGAGTTTTTATTCAATATCAAGCACATGTTGAGCGTCTCCTTAAGCATAAAATTCTTCATGTTCAATCTGACTGGGGATGAATATCACAACCTAAATTCGTTTTTAACAAGCTTGGGATCTCACACCGTGTGTCTTGTCCTCACACACATCAGCAGAATGGCACCGCTGAACATAAGCATCATCACCTTGTAGAGACTGGCCTTACCTTACTATCTCATGCCTCTGTTTCGGTTTTGGAGTGATGCTTTTTCCACCGCCTATTTTTTGATATATAGGCTTCGTTCACAACTTCTGCAAATGAAAACTCCTCTTGAACTCTTTCTCAGTGACATCCTAGATTAAACATTCCTTAAAGGTTTTTGGATACGCATGTTGGCCTCACCTTTATCCATATAACAAGCATAAACTAGAGTTTCGGTCTAAAAAGTGTGTATTTCTTGGGTATAGTTCCCTTCATAAAGGGTACAAGTGCCAACATGTTCCTACTAATCACGTTTACATATCTCGTGATGTCGTGCTTGATGATAACATGTTCCCTTTTTCTGCACTTCCGAACTACTCCACCACTCCTACACCACCAGTGCACTCCACTATTCCTTCACCTAATCAATTTTTAGATGTTGCATATACTCCTACATTTCTTCCTAACCATGCTACGTGTATCAGACATGGCACTCGCCTCAAGCTCCTCGATGATCAGGCGACGAACGACGATCACGTATAGGACGTCAATCCCGTGCACGCGCCATGCACGCCAGGTCTAGCCCACCAGCCTGTTGCTACCTCGCCCGAGGTAGCTACGCCCGCTGCAGCACCGCTAGTCGCGGCTTCGCCCGGACCAGCGCCTGCGTCGGCAGCCTCTTCTTCGGCTCCTAGCGGGCCGTCTTCGGTCGGCCCAACACCGCCTGGCTCCCCATCGCCAGGGGCCTTCTCGTCCGGCCCAGCATCGCTGACCTCGGCGTCACCTGCGCCTGACTCAACGTTGCCTCTATCACCTACGTCTGGCTCGTCGCCACTACCACCACCTGCTGTTGAGGCTCTTCGCCCTCGCACACACAGTCAAGCTAGAGTTTTTCGTCTGAAGAAGCGTATAGATGGGACCATTGTGTGGATTGTTGCTTGCGCGGCCCATGATGTTTATAATCCCACAACTGAGCCCCGACACTTTCAGACTGCTCTTGGTATTACTCACTGGCGTGTTGCGATGGAGCAGGAATTTCAGGCACTTCTGAAGAATGATACTTGGCAACTGGTTCCTCCTGTTTCTGGTGTCAATATTATTGATTCCAAGTGGGGATTCAAGGTTAAGAAACATGTACATGGTTCTATTGAATGCTATAAGGCACGGTTAGTTGCTAAAGGCTTCAAATAGAGGCATGGTCTTGATTATGAAGACACGTTCAACCTAGATGTCAAGCCTACTACCATTCGTTTGCTGCTCATTTTGGCTGTTACTCGAGGATGGTCTCTTTGTTAGCTTGATGTGCAGATTGCCTTTCTGCATGGAGTTCTGGAGGAGGAGGTTTATATGCGTTAGCCCCTAGGTTTTGTTGATCCTACATTTCCTCAGCATCTCTACCGCCTTGTTAAGGCTCTGTATGGACTTCAGCAGGCTCCTCGTTTGTGGCATGCGCATCTTGGCTCTATCCTTCGGGCTCATGGGTCTGTTCCATCCACTGTTGGCACGTCCTTGTTCCTTCTTCAGTGTCTTGAGGTCCTGATGTATCTGCTAGTTTATGTTGATGATATCATCCTCATCAGCTCCTTTGATGTTGCTGCTCATCGTCTCTTGTCTACGCTGAGTGGTGATTTTGCTGTCAAGGACTTGGGTGTCGTGCACTACTTCCTTGGTCTGGAGGTCTCACGGTCTTCTGATAGGTTGACTCTCACTCAGCACAAGTATTCTCTAGACTTGCTGCATCATTCTGGTATGTTGAAGTGCAAACATGCTACCACTCATATGTCTGCTACTAATCGGTTGTCTTCTCTTGATGGAGATCCTCTTTCGCATAATGATGCTACTGAGTACCGCAGTCTCGTTGGTGGCCTGAAATACCTCACTATCACCAGACCAGATGTCACTTATGCAGTAAACTGTGTGTGTCAGTATCTTCATGCTCCCAGGACATCTCATTGGTTAGCTATCACTACTAGGAAAACATCTATAGGTAATCCGCATAGCCGTGGTGCATATGCAGGGTAGTGCCCCACGGGAATATAGCCGTGGAGAACCAGGTTAAACTGCCCCACGGGGTGGACACAGAGCCGTGGCGCACATGCCGTCCGTGTGCCACCACTATATGTGGGCCAGGGTGCATGCGATCGCACCCCACTTGCCCGTGGCGCATGGCCAGAATGTGTGCCATGCTTATTCACGTAGTCATGGCGCACATTTTTACCATGCGCCACAGGCAAGTGGGGTGTGGTCGGCTGTGAGTCTAGGCCAACTTGCCTGTAGCGCATGGGCTACATGTGTGCCATGGGTAGCCTCAGCATTTGTGGTGCATATGCTGCACGTGTGCCACAGATAAGTCGGCCACTTCTTATTCATACCAGCCCAAGGGCTAACTTAACTTGCTCCATCTTCACTTCCCCCTTTCTTCATGGGTCGAGCTCCTCCACCTCCCCACTTTATTTCTTCATCTTTTTCACTGGTTGTAGTTTGTTAAACTTATCTTGGATACTACATACATAAGAGAAAAGCTCTCACAACTCTCTCAGCTCTACTACTCACCTCTCCTTCGATCTTATTAGCCTCTCATATCGGTAAGTTGTCCATGTGTAAGAGGATCATGTGCATGTGAGTATGGAGGATGTGCATTGTATGTGTATGATGTTCTCATATGTGTATGTGTATATGGAGGATATGTGTATATGGATGATAGATTCTCTCGTGTGTATGTGTATATGGAGGATGCTCATGTGTTTGTATAATGCTCTCATGTGTATGTGTGAACGAGTTGCCAATGTTTTGCTGAAATGTTGATTTATTTCTGTTTTAGCAAATTTCTGGCATTTCGCAAAGGTGCTACTTTTAGGATAGTGATGCATGTAAAATGCATACATAAACTTTTGTAGTTTGTTAACATGTTTACCCACATATTTGCATCATATATAATGTTAGATCCTTTTTTTACATTATTTCGGGGATTTTCTAAACAATCCCCTCTCTTTTGGTTCTAACTTTTTTTGGCAAAAAACCCTTCTATTAGTATTTTTGACTTTCCAGGATCTACGGAACTCGAAACGGAGCTAGGTCAACGGGATATGTTAGATAATTTCTATACGAATCCAACGAGCTAAAGTAGAGTCCAAGGGGCCCAACGAGATAAAAATGTGATCCCAATTACTATAAGGCGCGCCACCAGGGCTATCTCAGTCGTCAAAACTCCAATGACATCAATTCCACCACCATTCGCTTTGTTTTGACCTAAAACCATCTATATATACCCCCTGGTGGCCTCTCTCGAGACACACGGAGGCAGAGATCAAAACCAAGTAGAAGAGAGCCAGCAGGCCGTCGCCCGGAGGAAGATTGGAGGGGGGGCCGCTGCCAGAATTGCCTCTGGCTGCATCTCCTCCTTCACTAACACCTCCTCATCACTCTCCATGATGAGAGGGGAGTAGTCCACCCCCTGGACTTTGGGTTTATGGTGGTAACTTGATCTAGTCTCTCTATATATGATCATTGTTGAAGTCCATATGATGTGCCTTGCATGGGTATGGATCTATCTATGTAATCCCTATGGTGGATATTGTGTTATGAGATAGTATTTGTTATTTATTTATCGTTGTGTTGGATATTGTATGGTTTGTCATACTTTGAGAATATTCTATGATGCATGTAATGGTTTAGATCTATACATAATGCCTTGTTTATCCATATCATGAGGTGATTGACACCACCAAGTGGGGGTAGATGAGAGATATATGATAATACTAACAACACATCACAACATATGAATCATTGCACTAGTGTTTAGAATGTTTTATAATAAGAAGTATGAAGTATGTAGGTAATGGGTGGCCGAGTGACAATGGCATATGTATCGAGTGACAGCAATGCAGCCCAACATCCTTTATCTAGGGGTAAAAAGGGAGAAGTATGATGTGTGGCGTGACACAAACCAAATGCTAGCCTTATTGCAAGGGTGACCTAGCAACACAAAGGAGTACTTCTTTCACCTATGTGTTTTACGACATGTAGCCACCGTAAAAGTACCATTAAAACATTGCAATTGTGTGTACCTTTAGTATCCATAACATGATAATCACCACAGATGGAGAAGAGAGGATTAAGTGAACCCATGAACCCATGTCCATTGTTTCCATAATAGAAAACCCCTTGTCTTGTCATCTTTCATTGAAGAGGATTGGGACACTTTTACATTCTTACTTTGGTACATTAAATTTGCATTTATTAAAACAACAATCTTATTCCTTAAAACTTGTTTAGTGGATAATGAACTAAAACTTGTGACACTTTAGTTGTAGAGAATATATAGCTTTTCCTTCTTGCTCATGCGGATCGATACCCTACTTCCACATAAGAGGTACTACGGTGATCCCCTACACTTGGGGGTTATCAAGATACTTTTCTGGCGCCGTTGCCGGGGAGTGTAGCACTTAAGTTTTTATTCTTATGTGCACTAAACAATATATTTACTTTTAGTTTTGTTTTACTTCACTTTGTTTTATCTGTTGCAATCATTTATGCTTGGGGAGGTTTACTTCTTTAACTTGTTTGGTTGAGAGTTCTAGTCTAGTTTTTTAGAAAATGGAAAATACCAAAAAAATACTTCTCTTATGGGCATAAGCATGGACAAAAATGATGCTTTGTATAGATACTTGCATAGTTCTGAGACTATTAAGAAACATAGAGAATCGCAAGAAGGTAAAATATTGTAGCATTGGTTGAAAAAATTAGATTCTACTTCTACTAAGTTGCTTGAATATCATGGTGATGCAAATTGTTGCTCTAAACAAGATGGTAAACACTTTAAATTTCAGTGTATGTTCCATGAATATCATGTCATTGCCGCCTACAATAGAGGTGATTATGCTCATTTAGGGATGGAACAAGTAGAGAAATTTGTTACTTTTATGGCAGCTTATGAATTAAAACCTGCATTGATGAAAATTTTAAAACTAGTCTTGTAGCTTTTAAAGTTAATATGGAAATTACTCTTCTCCTTAATTATTGTATAACCAACTTAAAGGAAAATATTTATATTGTTGACTATAATAATAGGGATATTTTTGCACAAGAGAGCACTAATGTTTTGTAGGAAGAAGATGACAAAAGCATAAGCTTGGGGATTCCCATGCACCCCAAAGAAGAGGAGAAAAATGAAGAAGGTGAAGAAGATGAAGAAGAAGAAGATATGGTCCAACCTAAGCTTTGGGATGTATGGGAACCTCTCAACAATGATAGTAACACTCAAACTCAAAACTCATTTGTCATTTATGAGAATCCATGATATGATAATTGTGAAACAAAAATTCTATGGTCATATTTGATAACCCATGCTATGATAATTGTGAAATTGAAAATTCTATGGTCAACTTTGATAACCCATGCTATTATGATGAAACTAATAACTCTCCTTCACTTGCTACTAATGCTACTAGTCATACTATTAATAATGAGGAGTGGTGCTTAGATATTCTATATGATAATACTTTATATGATGGTCCTATGCTTCTTGATAACCATCCATGTTTAACAAATGAAGATATAAATTATGAACTTGTTAACCATAGAGGAGAAATATGAACTTTCTAGGAAATATATATGTGGTTTGCAAAATGTAGTTTGCAACCATGATCTTGATATTGAAAATATTACTAGAAACTATTTTGAAAGATGAAAGAATGCTAATGAATGCTATGATATGTATAATGATACTATTTACATGAAAAACTATATGAACTTGCATGCTTTGAAGGGTTACAATGATAGATTTGCTTCTAGTGAATGCAACTACTATGAAAGAGGAGATGATAAGTGCCCTCTTTATGTTTATAGTTATTATAAGTTGTGTTCACCTAATGATATTATGCAATGGCATGCCTATATTTTCTATGATTTAGTGATATATAAAATGTCAATGCATAGGAAGAAAGTGAGACTTCGTTGTTATTATTCCCATATCTTATGTTGCTTTTACTATGTTTCAACTTGACTATTACTTTGATTGGTATGAGCAAACAATGGGACCCAGGTATTTTGTAAGGAAACACTTTCCAAGGGATAAGGATATGGCGCAAAAGTATAAATTACCATATGATCTCCATCCACACTTAATCAAGTAAGTAAAGCCTAGCTATATGGCTACAAAGAAAGCGCTTTGCGGGAGGCAACCCGGTTATTTTTATTTTAGATTTTTGTTTTGAACTCTTACTATAGAAATAGGGTTTTGTTTTGGTTTTCTTTCTGTAGTTTTTAATAAAGTACCAAGTGGAACCAATTTTGTATGTTTTAAAAGTTTCTAAACATATGGAGTACCAAAGTTCTACAAAACAGTTTTTAGTGCGTCAATTTTCTGAATTTTTCTGTAACTCTGATGGCACTCAATTTAATACAGACTTTACAAATTTTTAATCCTATGTATGAATAAAAAAATTCTAATATTCCTAACATGTCTAGGTGGATGAAAAAAATCGTTTTGCTGTTTCTGAAAATCTGGACAGATTCTGCCATGTTTTCTTTTAATCATTCCCAAGTGTCCTAAGATGATTTGTATGAGTCATATTATATGCTAGGTATACGTAGGAAAATTATGTTCTTGCTGTAAAGTTTATAAAGAATTTTGTCTTTGATATATATATAGCAACTATTATACTCTTGTGCCACTAATGTCACCTCTCAGAAAAGAGATGGGAGAAAAGGTTTTGTGTTGAAGTTTTTTGAGAGGGAATAGAGGAACATCACACCAAGACAAATCCAAGGATGGTGAAAAACATAATCTTGGGGATGCCCAAGGCACCCAACTGTACCAACTCAACTCTCGGTTTGCAAACCTCTAAACTTTGTTTTTTAAGCAACATAGAACTATCGTAGAATCTTGGAGCGTCTGTTTTGTCATTTTACTTTTGTTTTGCACTAAAAAGACCACCACCACAATTATTATAAATGTTTATGATCGTCTACTGAAAAGAAACTTTACCTTAATGAGATTAAAACTGAATAAGAATGCCATGGAATAAAAGAAAAGGGGAGATAAAAACAAAAGCTGAAATTCATGTTATGTCTAGTTCTTAAGCTCAAGTACTTTATATGAATCATGATCTGTTTTATGCCTATTAATTTGTATCCTTTGCTTTTGTATATTTATGTTCAATATTAATAAGCAAGGTGAGAAAATAAATGTTGACATTATAAACTAGATGGCACACTCTTTAGATCTCTTTTTGATAGCCCAAAAATTCCTATACAAGCAAAGCTTGTTTATCCAAATACCCTTAAAACCAATTCCCACAGAGTACACCATACATACCTATATAGCATCAATGCTATTCCAAGTATATTCCTCATGTGCCTTGTTTTATTTAGCTTCCAAATAATATTGCTCTTATGGTTATGGTTATCATAAAGAAGTTGGTTGTGGGGTGACCACGAACCCGAAGGCACAAAAAAGGGGAAACTTACCTAATAATAAATAAGTTATGTGCTTGACAAACTATGAGTTGATTGTTAGCCCAACCATGCTGACATGAGTAAATCTTTCAAACAATTAAGGGGGAGGTTTATGTGTGACACTCCCTTGTTTATATCATGTCTTTTGGTTGTGGATGCTTAACTTTGTGAAATGAATGGAATAAAATCGAGAATATTATAGTATGTATATGTGTTAGAGGGAGCACTAGGCCGCTAATCTAAGCCATGTTAAAAATTCCTAAAAGCCATTATGGTGGAAATTTACATCATAAATATTCTATGAGGCATTCAAATAAAAAGCTATGAAAATAGTAAATAAAAAGATGTTGAGATATTTCATTTGTCTGTTTGGCTTGTCATTTGAGTATGGATGTCTCTTCCTAGGGGCCTTCATGCAAAGGGGAAAGAGGTTCCTCGGTGCACGTCGTTTGGAACTATATGCATATAATGACGAATTTCTTGTGATCTAAACTTGAGTATCATGCGATAATGAGTACTTGTGATTAACGGATATGTGACATTCAACTTGTAGTGGGTCAAGAATATAAAGTATAGAAAGATGCTTATGATGGGGGTAAATGGAACCAAATACTAATGCTGAACTATTGATCAATCATAAACTTAATGAGATGGAGTTTGGAAGCTAAATAGGCCTTTGCACATTTTTATTCAATGCTTACTTTCCGTACGAGATGCAAAACATCTCAAGGGAAGACATGTTGGAAATATGCCCTAGAAACAAATAGTAATAAGGATTATTATCATATTTCATAAAGTTTATGATTAAGTTTTGTATCATGCTATAACTGTATTGAAAGGAAACATCAATACATGTGTGATATATAAACAAACAAGAGTTCCCGGTGAAACTCTAGTCATTGCTTCATTGGTCAACACATGATCAAGGTTTCCTGATCATGTGGCATTTATGCCAGTTTGAAATGGAGTCACCTCATTATGAGAATGAGATGATGAACTATACCCAACCTAAGCATCGTGACCCGATCATGTCACAAAGTTCAAGTTATGATGATTAGAATAGACCTAGTGTACTATTTCTTAGACCGTGAGGCCATACCAATCAATGTTACCCGAGGGTACATTGATAGCATCAAACATCACACGGTTAAATGGTGATCATAAAGGTGTTTTCAGGTATTCAGAGGAACAGTTGAGGCAATATGCATCAAGGTAGAGATTTGTCCATCTGTGTGACGGAAAGATACTCGAGGGCCCACTCGGAGAAGTTGTATCCAATAGCTGCGTGGCGTGTGATTTGATCACGAGGATATCACTTGTTGGAACAAGTCAAGTAGCATTTGTTGGTAACGAGATTGAACACGACATGGTGATGACATTGATTAGATCTCTGACAATGCAAGTATCAAGAGACAAAAGGAATAAGACACGACGTTCATGGTTCAAATGACGAAAGATTTCGTGGAATGCACATGGGTCACATGGCCATCCAGGTCCCTCTGTTGATCATTGGTGCGGGAGGGTCCCGACCATGTCTGGAGTGTTCCCGAACCGTGGGGTATCACGCTAAAGGGCTTGATGATGCTCAGAGAGTGTTTTAGGATCGGTAGAATCACCAAGAAAAGAGAAGAGAGAAAAATGGAAGGGTTTTGGTGAATCCGGAGGATGTCCGAAATGAGAGGGAATGAGTTCCACATCAATTGGGATTTAATAATATGTAAGTGAATGTTGAATAATGATTTAATCATTCAATTATATTTATTCAATAAAATAAAAGAATTAAAAAGGTTCAAATACCTAATTGGGCCAAATCCAGAGGGAAAAGGGCCCATGAGGGAAAGACCGAAGGGAGAAAGGAGGAGAGGATGGCTGGCTGGGCCAAGGCACCCCATGTGGGGCCCACTTGGGCCCAGGCCGGCGGAGGCCAGCCTCCCCCTCTCCCTTCTCCCATGTTTAGTCCCACATGGCTAAGCTAGTTAGCTATGGGGGGTTTCCCCTATA
Source organism: Avena insularis (assembly GCA_023614405.1). Classification (NCBI taxonomy): domain Eukaryota; kingdom Viridiplantae; phylum Streptophyta; class Magnoliopsida; order Poales; family Poaceae; genus Avena; species Avena insularis. The sequence goes on along the minus strand of CM042692.1, from coordinate 348,637,225 downwards.
TAAAGAGAGGTATTTTGGCAAAATAAATACAACAATAATCAAAAAAGGTTCCCTGTTTTGGGTAGACCTTAGATTGATTCTCTCTCTCCCGTGACCGTGGTCCCTAGTTCAGATTGCGCGAGCACGAGACTTCTTCACCGCGGAGTGCCGTCGTGCTGCAGGATTCGGATCCAGGAGCTCTACTTCCGCAACTGCTGCTGGATCGGAGAAGCGGGAGTCATCGCAGGCACCTGATGTGTGTAACTCCCTGCGTGGTGCAACACTTGGGGCACTGATAGCTGTGAGTTTCTACATACTTTTGATGGTTTTTATTGATGGTTTTCTTCTAGATTTGATCGTTTTCTAGCTTTACCTAACGCTAATACTTCGATAGCAAAGAAAACTTGGTTTTTAATATGTGTTTCAGGTTCTGAACATCAACAGAAGGTTTTAACAAGAGAAACACAATATTCAGGCGAAAACAAGCAAGTCTCTTTTCGGAAGCAATCAAGGGAAGCATACAGAAGCTTTAACAAGCTGCCTCTACCTCTGTCTTGTCAAAAGGGACAACTTTCGTGAAGAGGCCAGACACGGAATCATATCATAGCAGCTGCCATCCCATTCAAAGAGGGGAAAGAAGAGATCTGGAGAAGAAGGGAAGACATTCTTCATCTCGCTCCACGATCTTCGACCTCCTAGCCATCACACCCTCATTGCCATTACTTGTACTTGAGAGAGAGAGATCTTCACTTTGCAAGATTAGGGTTTGATATTGTTTCTCCTATCTTGAATTATGTTGGATTACTTTTCCATTCTTATTGTGGATCTCCACGGTAATATCGAGAAGAACTCCCTTTATTTAATTATATCGATGATGCTTTCTTCTCTCATGTGTGAGTAAGTTCCTTGGGCATGGGAGCTGTAAGGGATTGGTGAGATGAGACGTGCCTCCATATATTTTCCATTAGTTTGTGATTGATTTTAATTATTATATTATGTGTGATTAACTATCTGTGGGATGTCTAATGCTTGTTGTCCAATTAAGGGCCCAGACAACATGATGCTTTGTTCTACATAGATAGGATCTTGTTCGCTAGCAGACCGGCAAACCCCCGAGTGACACGGGGATATCAATGGGAAACTAGTTTGACTCGAGGATCACAAGGAACCACTGTGCTTATTGCATTAGTTCGATCCAAGTAGCTTAATTGCTAAGCAACCTGAAGGATCTTAATCGTCTAGTGACTGACCATGGTTTTGGTAACAGGCTAGTTGGATTATTGAAGTTGGGCTGAAATCTACCAAGAGGAGTTCCGGCTAATTATGGGTTGCTCGCCTACACATATATTTATAAGATTATAATTTTTACATTCATCATTAGTTCACCTAGCACATTCACTATCACCATGAACTGTATCTCCCCGCGCCTTCTTTGTCATCTACAGAAAACAACAAACAATTGGATCGTTCTTTACTTTTATGCTTTTTATTACTGAAGTTTATATTTTAGTTTTATTTAAATACATCTAGTTTAATCCAAATTTCATTCTTATTCACACACTTGTAGTCAATTCACTCAAGGACCTATGACAACTTTGAGTGTGACAGAGACTTCATTCATAAACACTTACCTTTGGGCTCCCTATGGGATCGATATCTATACTTTGAAACTAGCTACAAACAATCTGTGCACTTGTAGACATCAAGCTATTTTCTGGCGTTGTTGCCGGGGAGCTAAGCGCCAAGTGTTTGTCTCTTGACATTTCAGGTATTACTACTACAAAATGGTCTCCCTAGGAGACAAAGGGTCTAGACGTTCTGGTAGGACCTATTTACCAGATTATTTTGAGCGCGTGCCTATTCAAAGGCGTGAGGAAATTATTGAAAAACTTTTAATATCAGATAAAGTTGAAGCTGAAAACCTGAGTGATTTTATAGAAATCAGGTCCATTTATAGGACAACTCCCAAGAAATCTAAGAAAACTCTCAGAGAATACAGTGCTCCAAACTCTACTTTCCTTAAACAACCAATATAATTTCCTAATCCTAGAGTTAGAGAATATCGATTTGATGGTGGAATTATTAAAAAAATTTAGAAAAAAGCTTTAAGTGGAAGGGAAGATGAAGACCCAGGAAGACATATTAGAGAGTTTGACGATGTGATGACAACACTTGGACCAAAAGGTTTGCCAAGGGACCTCTCTCGTCTTAAAATTTTTCGTTGGTCTCTTAAAGGTAAGGCTCTAGACTGGTTATATTCTCTCCCTCGTCATTACATTAAATGTTGGGAAAACTATATTGTTAAATTCATAAACAAGTTTAATCCTTTTAAAAAGGTAACTTAAACTAGAAAGAATATAGGCAACTTTAGTCAGAACGTGGGAGAAAATTACCCACAAGCCTAGGATAGATTCTTTGGAATGATCAATACAATTCCTAATCATGGCTATTCTGAATCAACTATTTGCCATTTATTTTACCATGGTCTTAATTCTCAAAGCAGAGAGTTGCTTGACTTATCAGCAGTAGGATCGATAAATACTTTCACTAATAAAGCATGTTTGGAATTGATGTCTACTAGGGCTAAGAATGATTCTTTATATAATCCTGATTTCGACACTAAGATGGAAAAAGGGATACTTCGTATAACTCTAGATCTTATGCCGGAAGGATGCAAATCAATGAAAGAAAAAGGTATATCTTTTGAACTTGTTAAGGAAAACAAATTACACTTGTTATAAGTTTTTTACTAAAGAAGATGAAACTATAAAAGCTTTTCAAGGATTAAAACATCGACAAGCAAAATCTCATAATAACCTACATAAGCATTTTCAAAGACATAAAAAGATTTTGGCGGAACTCACGGAAAATTATGATGAGATTGGCCAAGAAATAAAATTATTTCACAAGTATCTTAGTATGATTGAAACCCAATGTGAACAAATAGCATCTGGTTATCAAATTTTTCTTCAAGATGATATAGATATTCCTGTTTCTACTAATGTTGTTACAAGGAGAGGTGTAGTTTTTATAGGACCATTAGGACCACCAGAATATGAAGCTGAAAAATATCGAAAGGAAAAAGCCTTGCTCAAAGCAAGCCAAGAAGATGATACACTAGTGGTTCCTCAAGATGAAGCTGCTCAAGAAACACAAGATAAAACCAAGGAGGACCAAAATGATGCACAAGATGATTGTTATGACTCTGATGCAGAGACGGTTGATCCAAGAGAAGAAAAAGAGACAGGCAATGAAGATGAAGTTGTTGTAATAGAAAATAAGAAAAGTGATAAGCAGCAACAAAAGAAAGCAACAAAAGAGCCTGATCCCCCACAAAAGTTAAAAGACAAGAATAAGAAAGGTGAGCAAAAGCTTCCTTATCTAGATTGAAAAAATAAAGCACTAGATCATGTAACCTATGATTCTTTCAAAAAGGCACTTGGTGATCTTCGTCTAGAAATTCCATTGCGGATGCAATAAAAGTTTCCACCTATTCTAAATTCCTCCATGATATTCTTAGTAGAAAGAAAGAAAGAACTAAAACCGTTGCCATGGTGACTAGTTATCCTGCTAATGGGAAGCTATTGTCTAAATCGGGAGATCCCGGAATACCAACTATTTCATGCTCAATTGGCAAAATAGATATTCACAATGCCTTGTGTGATTTAGGTGCAGGAGTTAGTGTAATGCCATATTCCCTCTATAAAAGGTTAGGATTAGGGGAATATTCCCCTACTACTATCACTTTACAGATGGCTGACAAGTCCACTAAACAACCCATTGGTATGATTGAGGATGTTCTACTTAGAATCGATGAGCATGTTATTCCCACTGATTTTATTATTATTGAAATGCGAGAAGATGAAAAATTATCTATAATACTTGGAAGACCTTCCCTTAGTACTGCAGGAGCGTCAGTTGATTGTCCTGGGGGAAATATAATCTTCAATGTTTATGATGTTGAAATCATCCAGTATTTTCCAAAGAAGCTGGAAGTAGGGGAAATATATATTCCACCGGCAAAATGAGTTCATTTGGTAAGTGCCATTGATAAGGGGCAACCCAATGTAAGAATTCGAGAACAGAGAAGGGGTTGAGTTATTCAACCATTCTTAATAAAATGCTTAATGGGAGTCAACCCATCACTTTAATACAATAAATTAAAGAATAGAATGTTCATCGCATTCCTACAACTTTTTCACAGACATTCTTGCAGAAGCATGCCCATGAAGATGCAGCTGTCAAAACGTAGTAGAAATATCAATTAAACAAGTGTAGAATAAGTATAAAAATAAAAGTTTGAGTTTTATCTACAAAAACTAGCTTAATCATTTTGTCCAGATTAAAAAGTGAAACTCATGTTGAGAAGAAGAAGAAGTTTGGTAGTACTAAAATCCTGCTCTATACATGCTGTTGTTGGTCAACAATTTTTATTGTCACTTTTTCTGTCAAAAACTAGGTGTTTCGCTAAATTTTAGGATAAGAAAGAATTCTCGAAGAAATAGAAATTTTTTGATGACTACTGAAGGTTTAACGACCAACTATACGACAGGAATAAAAATTCTGGCCATATAGTTTGGCCGTATAGATATCTTTTCCATCAACAAATTTTCTTTTGTAGGTACAGAAGATTTAACGACCAACTATACGGTGGGAATAAAAATTTCTGCCGTATAGTTTTGGCCACATAGATATCGATGCCTTCGTCGAATTTCTTCTCCAAGGTACTGATGGTTTGACGACCAACTATACAGCGGGAATAAAAAATTCCGGCCGTATAGTTTGGTGGTATAGTTATCGATGCCTATCCAAGAAAATTTATCTCGAGGACACAGAAGTTTTGATGACCAACTATATGGCAGGACCATTATGATTTGGCCGTATAGTTGCACCCGTATAGCTGTGTTCTGGCATAAAGAGACCCTAATTGTCGATGCCGCCGCAACTATATAGCGGCAACTACATATCCCGCCCGTATAGTTGCGCCCGTATAGGTTGGCGCGACCACTTAATCGCGCCGGGGTGGCTAGGGTTCTTCCTCCTCCTCACTTTTTCTCTCATATTCTCTCTCCAAACCCCTCAAAACCCACCTAGAATTCTTGATTCTTCGTGGATTTCATTCGTTTGAGTTGGGGAATCAACAGATCGGTATGTTTCTCTCCCTATCCATGCTTTATTTTCAAGATTCCATGGTTGAAACTCTCACATTGATCTAGTGGATGAACTCTTATTTTGTTTTTCCTTTTGATTTCTCATGTTAGGATTAAATGTTTCCACGTAGAATCGTTCGTATATCATGTAGAAACTATATGCCTAAGGTTTCATGGTGAAATTTTTCAGTGCATCAAGATGAACAAAATTGGTAGCATTTTTCGCAAGAGCAAGCACCAACATGGCGAGAGCTCGGGGCTCCGGGACGAGCTCAACAACAAGTTGGCCATGGTTTCATCAAGGAGGAGGATGCCCACACGTTGGGCCGATGATAGCTTTCTCACTGCGACAGGGTTGAGGGCGGACTTCGACCTCATGCGTGCAAATTCAAGGCTATCTCTACTCGCCTCTGCAAGCCACAATACCTACGCCGAGCTCACCTATGAGTTCCTTGCCTCTTTCTACGATGACCACAAGGAGAAAGGTAATGCGTGCATGGTAAGCTTCACCATGAACCAGCAGCATTATGAAATAACTTTCGAACAATTTTGTGATGCTTTTGGTTTCCCTCACGATGGGGAGTCAACTATTACAAATTTATATAGCGTCTCAAGTGGAGAAACTTGGGAGGTTATTTCTATTAATGGTGGTAGGGACTTCTACCACAAGAAGATGTCCACCATTCAGAACCCAACAATTCGCTACTTCGCCTTGTTCCTCGCCAATACACTATTGGGAAGAGGATATATTGGTTCCATGGCCAATGTGGATATGGCCATGATCACCAAGGCATGCTTCCCCAATGCACCGCAAAGCCCCAGTCCTGCGGCTCTACTCATCTAGCACTTTTGCCACCAGAGCAACAAAAAGAAAGGTGATATTTGCATTGGTGGATTAGTAACCCACCTTGCCATAGCATTGAACATTACATTACCTATTATGCAACATGTTGATGGTTCCAAACTTATGGATGTCAAATATTTAACTGCTTGCGGTTTCCTCGGTGTTTACCGAGCTAACAAGAGGCTCTGAGCATATTAGTTTGGTTATCTTGGAGATGCACAGGGTGAGCAGGTTCCATTGCCGTGTCCATAATCCTTCACGATTGTGGAGAAGGACAACTAGATACTCACCAAGGATCAAGTGGTGGAGATCATGGCTGAATTCCATCCTGATCAAGAAGAAGATGAAGAAGGAGAGAAGCATATGAGGATGAGCATGAGCAGGAGCAGGAGCAGGAATACAATCCTACTTGGGAGGGACAGCAGCAGCATCACCAAGGGGGATCCTGGGACCCATGGCCCAATCAGCCATAGCAGGGGTTCAACTACGTCCCCTATCAAGAATTTTAGCAGCTCAACCAGCGCGTTGGGGATATTGACCACACTCTACAAGAAGTGAATGAAGATGTGAGTGCCTTAACTCACAACTTCAGTTACTTCATGACCCACTTCCCCGACTACTACCAGCAGTATCTGCACCAGTCGCCGAATGATAGCAACAACTAAGCCTAGCAATAACCTAAGCTTGGGGGAGGTTTGAGAACCTCCAAACCTTGCATTCATATTTTTATTTCTTCTTTTGATTTATTTTACTTCTTCAAAATTACATGTTTACTTTCAGTTTGCATTCCTAAACCAAAAAACACAAAAAATAGTTGTAAGTTTTATTGCAAATTTGTTTCTTTGTTTCTCTCGGAGATTGCTCAATTTTAGGTGACTTGGCAATAGGGAAATATAGAGGGGGTTCGACTCATGTACGAGAACGAAGCAAGAAAGAGGAGGTATCACATTCCTTTCATCACCTTTTCTACAACTTTAAATTGATCCTACAATTATTTACTTGCTTGAACTTGAGCCACTCCCCCACTTAGCTTGTTATCCTATAAATTCTATTCCTTTGCTAGTGTCCCCTTTTTAGCTTTGAAATAATGAGCAATGACGATTTTACAACAAGAAGAAGCATACAAAAGATGACTTTAGTCCATGTTTATCCCAAAGGATTTGATCTTAGAACTACTCAACCCCATTTGAGCTTAATGTAAATAGACTCGATATCACCCTTGAATGAAATTGTCTGATAAAATGGATGCTTCGAAGTAGAAGAGATTATGCCACTGCTTTTTCTAATAATTACCGTAAGATATTTCTTTACGCGTGTCATTACAACACTGTCATTCTCCATGGGGAACTATTAACTCCGCTGGCCAACGAACAATCTAAATGTGGGAAACCACTTGATTTCGGCTATTGAGTTATGTAAGCGTCTGTAGCTGCAATGCTATAACGGGTAAAATTTTAGTCTCTTCAAGGTTTTATGTTCCAAGTGAAGTTCTAGCACTCCTCTGACCCTCTATTTCTCAACAATTAATTATTGGCATGGTCACGAGTGTGCAACACGGTCCCAATTAATATGTTAAAAACAGTGGCATGATTTCTCTATGAAAGGGCTGAAGTTTTTGAAAAACAAGGAAAGGAAAAAGGTGCTTTGAGAGTCTTGAAATTTTGACATGGGAATTGATGAGTTGTTCTTAAATTGAATGGTTTTGGTGCCAACTTGAGTACTATTAATTGATTAAAGAAACAAGAGCAAAAAGTTTTCATCTCTCAACAAAGAGAGATACCAAAAGAAATTGTTTCACTTTCTTAGCTAAACTTTTGACACTTGCTCGGTAATATGATTTATTTGCTAGCAAGATATACGTGGTTAGGAAGTGGACTCAGTGGAATCTTGTGAATACTTGTATGATCATGTTTAAGATTGCAGGGATTGTGAAGAAAAGAATTTGACACCAATTTGATCTTGTAAGTTCTTTTATTTTAGTCTCGAATATCTACTATTCTTCCTTATTTTCTTGTCACTCGAGGGCGAGCAACATCTAAGATTGGGGGAGAAGATAGCTTTGAGATTTAACATACTTTTGATGGTTTTTATTGATGGTTTTCTTCTAGATTTGATCGTTTTCTAGCTTTACCTAACGCTAATACTTTGGTAGCGAAGAAAACTTGGTTTTTAATATGTGTTTCAAGTTCTGAATATCAACATAAGGTTTTAACAAGAGAATTACAATATTCATGCGAAAACAAGCAAGTCTCTTTTCGGAAGCAATCAAGGGAAGTATACAGAAGCTTTAACAAGAAACTATACAACAGAAATATTTTTCCAGCCGTATAGTTCCCGCCGTATAGCTGTCGCCGCCTTCGTCTTGTCAAAAGGGACAACTTTCATGAAGAGGCCAGATGTGAAACCATAACACAGGAGCCGCCATCCCATCCAGAGAGGAGAAACAAGAGATCCAGAGAAGAAGGGGAAGACATTCTTCATCTCGCTCCATGATCTTTGACCTCCTAGCCATCACACCCTCATAGCCATTACTTGTACTTGAGAGAGAGAGAGAGATCTTCACTTTGCAAGATTAGGGTTTGAGATTGTTTCTTCTTATCTTGAATTGTGTTGGATTACTTTTCCATTCTTATTGTGGATCTCCACGGTAATATCAAGAAGAACTCCCTTTATTTAATTATATCGATGATGCTTTCTTCTCTCATGTGTGAGTAATTTCCTTGGGCGTGGGAGATGCAAGGGATTGGTGAGATGTGATGTGCCTCCATAGATTTTCAACTAGTTTGTGATTGATTTTAATTATTATATTATGTGTGCTTGACTATCTGTGGGATGCCTAATGCTTGTTGTCCAATTAAGGGCCCAGACAACATGATGCTTTGTTCTACATAGATAGGATCTTGTTCGCTAGCAGACCGGCGACCCCGGAGTGACATAGGGATATCAATAGGAAACTAGTTTGACTCGAGGATCATGAGGATCCACTGTGATTATTGCATTAGTCTGATCCAAGGAGCTTAATTTCTAAGCAACCTAAAGGATCTTAATCGTCTAGTGACTAACCATGGTTTTGGTAACAGGCTAGTGGGATTATTGAAGTTGGGATGAAATCTACCAAGAGGAGTTCTGGCTAATTATGGTTTGCTCACCTACACATATATTTATAAGATAATAATTGTTACATTCATCATTCGTTCACCTGGCACAATCACTATCACCATGAACTGTATCTCCCCGTGCCTTCTTTGTCATCTGCAGAAAACAACAAACAATCAAATCGTTCTTTACTTTTATGCTTTTTATTACTGAAGTTTACATTTTAGTTTTATTTAAATACATCCAGTTTAATCAAATTTCATTCTTATTAAGACCTATGACAACTTTGAGTGTGACAGAGACTTCATTCATAAACACTTACCTTTGGGCTCCCTGTGTGCACTTGCAGACATCAGGCACTAGGAGTCGTTAGAGCCACAGGAGCTATTGGGACTTCAACACAACCTTGAGGTCGGCTTCGGTTTGTCTACATCAACCATGCTCTCCTGAGAAATGACAATTCTTTTTAGTCTTCAAGGGTAAGTTCGTGAAAAGCTCCTCCCATTACTGCATTACTAATAGATAGGTCCCGCCAACTGGGGTTCTGGGCGTAGGGTAAAATTTATTGTTTTCATACGCGAACCCCTACAAGACATGAAACTAAGAAGTGAGTCTTCCAGTCAAGGGCATGAAACTAAGAAGTAGCCCAAAAATTAAAGGCATGAAAACACCAATGCCAATCATGAAAAGAGTCTCTTATTCTATAGGTTCATCAAAGTGTGCTTGAAGGTTTGTTTTGTTCATCATTTGTTTTATCACACCATTACTTATTGTTTAACATATTCATAGATGTGTAAAAGATACAACTTGATAGTACACTTGCATATTATGTTACATTGAAAGGAATTGAGCCTATGAACTTTACATGATAATGAAAGAAGCAAAGGTAACAAACTCCAAAGTCCATGTTTAGCTTTTATCACCTTCATGCTCTAGGACGAACATAGGTTAAGCTTTGGGATGTTGATGCATGTAAAATGCACACATGAACTTTGTAGTTTGTTAACATGTTTACCCACATATTTGCATCATATATAATGTTAGATCCTTGTTTTACATTGATTTCGGGGATTTTCTAAACAATCCCCTCTCTTTTGGTTCTAACCTTTTCTGGCAGAAAAACCAGTTGTTAGTGTTTTTGACTTTCCAGGAGCTATGGAACTCGGAGTGGATCTAGGTCAACAGGATATGTTAGATAATTGCTATACGAATCCAACGAGCGAAAGTAGAGCCCAAGGGCCACAACGAGCTAAAATGGGTGCCCAATTACTACATGGCACGCCATCAGGGCTATCTCAGCCGTCGAAACTCCGATGTCGTTGATTCCACCTCCATTCGCTTTGTTTTGACCTAAAACCATCTATATATGCCCCCTGGAAGCCTCTCGATACACACGGAGGAGGATATCAAAAACCAAGTAACAGAGAGCCAGCAGGACACCACCCGGAGGAAGATTGGAGGGGGAACCACTGCCATAATTGTCTTTGGTTGCATCTCCTCCTTCACCAACGCATCCTCATCACTCTCCATGATGAGAGGGGATTAGTCCACCCCTGTACTTTGGGTTTATAGTGGTAACTTGAACTAATCTCTCTATATATGATCATTGTTGAAGTCCATATGATGTGCCTTGCATGAGTATCGATCTATCTATGTAATCCCTACGGTAGATATTGTGTTATGAGATAGTATTTGTTATTCATTTACCGTTGTGTTGGATCTTGTATGGCTTGTCATACTTTGGGAATATTCTATGATGCATGTAATGGTTTAGATCTATACATAATGCCTTGTTTATCCATATCATGAGGTGATTGACACCACAAAGTGGGGGGTAGATGAGAGAGATGTGATAATACTAACAACATATCACAACATATGAATCATTGCACTAGTTTTTAGATTGTTTTCCATTAAGAGGTATGATGTATGTAGGTAATGGGTGGCCGAGTGACAATGACATATGTATTGAGTGACAGCAATGCAGTGCAACATCCTTTATCTAGGGGTAAAAAGGGAGAAGTATGATGTGTGGCGTGATACAAACCAAATACTAGCCTTATTGCAAGGGTGACCTAGCAACACAAAGGAGTACTTATTTCACCTATGTGTTTACGACATGTAGCCACCATAAAAGTACCATTAAAACATTGCAATTGTGTGTACCTTTACAATCCATAACATGGTAATTAGCACAGATGGAGAAGAGAGGATTAAGTGAACCCATGAACCCATGTCCATTGCTTTCATAATAGAGAAACCCTTGTCTTGTCCTCTTGCATTGAATAGGACTGGTACACTTACATTCTTGTTTTGTTACATTAAATTTGCATTTATTAAAACAACCATCTTATTCCTTAAACATTGTTTAGTGCATAATCAACTAAAACTTCTGACACTTTAGTTGTAGAGAATAGATAGCTTTTCCTTCTTGCTCCTGTAGATCAATACCCTACTTCCACATTGAGAGGTACTATGGTGATCCCCTACACTTGGGGGTTATCAGATAGGTCATGCCGAAATTTTCAGGCGACCTTTTTTCATTGAATGCATGCATTGTATGCGTATGTAACTAAACTTCGATTGCTGATCACTGATGTGTAACACGTAGGAAACCATGGTCCGCATAATGAGCGAAGGCATTGAGGCTAGATATTTGCAATGTGCGATGGACGACATGATACAGAATAACATGACGGAGATAAGATGTCCGTGTGGAAGATGCAAACTCAAGTGGTGGATCGACCATGATTCCGGACAACTGCGAGTGCACTTGCTCAGTGGATAAGTGATGAAGACGTCAATGGGGTGGAAGTAAACGAGGAAGTACAGCAGGATAATAACGGACATGATGAAGGATATGTCGGCCATCAAGATCAAGATGCCAAAGCAGATCAAGATGATCATGAAGATCTAGTCGTCAGAGAAGATGGACCATCGTTAGGCTGGGTACAGGACCCTTATGTTCAAGAACTTCTACTCAAGCACACGAGTAACGCAAGAGCTACCGCTAGAGAGAAAGCCAAGATTGCGCAACTTGAGAAATACGTGGTTACTCCATTCTATGAAGGATGCAAGCCCGATAATACCCTCTTGAATGTAACGCTCAAGGCTATGGATATGAAGTCAAAACACAAATGGACAGACACAAGCTTCAATGATACGATGGCATTCTGGCACGATTTTCTTCCAGAGGGGAACACGTGTCCAACTAGTATCGAGGTGGCCAAAAAAATCATATGCCCTCTCAATCTAACGCACGTTAGATACCATGTCTGCATCAATGATTGCATCATTTATTGGGGAGAGGACGCGGATAAAACCAAATGTCTGGTGTGCGACATCAGTCGATACAAGAAAGGGAAGAAAGCTCCTCAAAAAGTGGCATGGTACTTTCCCATCACTCCTCTCGTATGTAGTGTTATTTCGTAGACCCTAAGGAAGCAAACCTCATGAGCTGACACGTGGAAAGAAAGAAGCCAGAAGATAATGATCCGGAAAAGGACGAGATGCTGACACACCCTTCAGATGCTAGCTAGTGGAAAGCATTGGATCTCGAATTCCCAGAATTCAGGGGGATTCAAGGAATTTCAGGCTAGGTGCGAGCACGGATGGACTCAATCCCTTCGGTAGCCAGAGAAGAACGCATAGCACGTGGCCCATGTTTGTATGGATGTACAACCTCCCTTCCTGGTTATGCATGAAGAAGAAGTACATACAAATGAGTATGCTAATTCAAGGGCCAAAACAACCTGGTAACGACATTAATCTGTATCTCGGCTTGTTGAAAGAGGAGCTAGCCACGTTATGGGAAGACGGAGCCAATACTTATGATGCTATCGCACAAGATTATTTCACTATGAGAGCCACGTTGATCACTACGGTGCAAGACTATCCCAGTTGCGGATATTTCTTAGGGCAAGTGATCCAAGGATTCTTCGCATGTGTTAGGTGCATGGATAACACAACCTATCTCCAACTAGAGAAAGATCTGGGGTCTTCAAAAACCATGTTCATGGGGCATCAGAGGTAGATTCGCAAGAACGATTCATGGAGAAAACATGGAGATCTATTCGATGGGAAATCTGAGATCCGAGATATCCTAGACCGGAGGAGTGTCAAAGAAATCGATGATTTACTGAGAAACTGGAAAGAGTGCCCTAAGCCGGAAAAGAAGCAAAAGAGGCAACAAGACAAGCCGATGCTGAAGGTATGGAAAATGAGGTCTATTTTCTAGGAGTTTCCATACTGGAAGTTCCTCCGCACGCCTCATAGCCTTGACATCATGCATATCACAAAGAACACGTGCGAGAGTCTTGTTGCCACCCTGATCAACATGCCGGATAGGATGAAAGATGGTCCTAAAGCAAGGCACGACTTGATATTCATGGACATCAGGAAGGATCTTCACGGAGGATGCACTACTCCTGATGACCAGGATGATGACAATGATCAGTCGGAGGCAACATAAGGTCGTCGAAAGGGTAAAAAGGTCAAGAAGAATGAATATTACTGTCCCTCTTCATGCTTCATTCTAAGCTAGGATGAGATCAAACAGTTTTTCAAGTGCCTCCTAGGAGTCAAATTTCCTTACGGCTACGCGGGCAAGATAAGCAGATACCTAGACGAGGCGAAGTAGAGGTTCAGTGGAATGAAGTCTCATGACTGTTCCGTGCTAATGACGCAGATACTTCCGGTTGCATAACGAGGGATAATGGACGAGCACGTCCGTGAAACGTTGTTTGGGATCTGTAAATTTTTCGACGCCATCTCTTGAAATTCGATTGGCGTGAATCAGCTCGAAAAACTACAAGAGGAGATTGTGGTAATATTATGCGAGCTCGAGATATACTTCTCTCCCGCATTTTTTGACATTATGGTGCATCTGCTGGTCCATATCATGGAGGATATCATCTAACTATGGACGATGTTCCTCTGTAGCATGATGTCGTTTAAAAGGATGAATGGACACATCAAAGGATACGTCTACAACAGGTCCCGTCCTAATGGAAGCATGGCCAAGGGATTTCTAGTTGAAGAGTGCGTCTCTTTCTGCATGAATTATCTTGACATCGAGAACCCTGTCAGTGTTTCCATCAATAGGCACATTGGCAGACTCGTTGGATCGGGTCACCGAGAGGGTCGCCGCGTGTTGCATGTGGACTTCGATGGTCGAAGCGCGGACTTTGATAGAGTAAACCTAGTCACGCTACAACATATAGAAGTGGTCGATCCTTGGGTACAAAAGCACAAACAGTTTATTGAGAAGAAGTACAGTGACCGAGGCCAGCAGAGGATGAAGGGAGAAATAATCAAAGAGCAGAACTCTGATTTGATGCGTTGGTTCAGTGAGATGCTCCTAGATAGTCTCCCGCTAACGGATTCTGATTCAGCGGAGGAAAACATCATATTTGCCTTGTCACAGGGACCCATGCATAGCTTGATGACCTATCAGGCGTACGACATCAACGACTACACATTCTACATGGAGGAAAGGACAACAAGTGTGACTATCAGAACTCTGGGGTAACGATGGAATTCTACACCAATGATGACGTGAAGGAAAGATTCTATGGAAGGATCGAGGAGATATGGAAGCTCGACTATTGTGGATAAAAGGTGTCGATGTTCCATGTTATATGGTCCAAGAGCATCGAAAGAGAACATCGGTATTTCACAACCGGGGTTATACCCGAAGCCGCCAAATCCAAGGTTGTCGGTGTGAAAGTCGTCGCGAAAAATGAGCCATGGGTATTGGCTAGCAAAGTGGACCAATCTTTTTTTATTACTGACCCAACAAAGCCTAGTCGTGTTGTCGTGAGGAGAGGAAAAAGAAACATCATCGGAATGGACGGAGTTGCCAACGAGTAAGACTTTGACCAGTACATCGATCCAAAGATTAAAGATGATGACGACTACGATGAAGCAACATATATCACAAAAAGAAAAAGGATAACTCTACCCAAAAACGTAGCCCGTTCGAGAGAAGAAACATGAAAGTTCCAGGGCTAAACTATTCAACCGCGACAAAGAAGGGAAAGAAGATTGTAAAACGCTAGCTCTAAATCACGTGTGTCATTTTATTAATGTATCACATTAATATTTTATTAGTTTCCTTCACTTTGAATCACTCTTGTACCACTCTTGTATCACATTACTATTTTATTATTTTCCTTCTATCCTTGAATCAGTTTTGTACCACTATTGACATTTAAATATATAACATATATTTTATATAGTTTATATTTTGACAAAAAAGTATTTATAGTGTCCTTCTACCTTGAATCAATTTTCTAACATTTAAAAGTATTTATAAAATAAAAATAGAGAAGACAAAAGGGGGCACACCAGGGTTTGGACCTGGGTGCACTTGGTGTGGTTCAGGGAACTAGAACCACTAGGGTGAGTCGAGGCTTCTGCTACATACTGGGCTTCGCCCTATTTGAGTATAGTGCCAGGTTAGGCTGGCGCACTTGGCCCTAGTGCGCCACGACTAAGGTGCTTGGTGTGGTGCACTTGGCCTAGTGCGCCACGGAGATGTGGCCCTGACTTGACAATGTTGGGCGCTTTCTCTCTCTACACCACACTCAACGACTCGATCCGCAACCCCCAACCCTAGCCGCATGCGCCACTGCCGTTGTCGCCTTCGTGACCGAGGAGGAGGAGCTCACCATCAAGCCACCAGGAGGAGCCCAAGGAGGAGAAGGGCAGCACCACCGACGAGGAGGAGGAGCGCACCAGGAGGAGGAGGAGAAGGGCAGCACCACCGAGGTGGAGGACTGCACCAGGAGGAGGATCTCGCCGCGTGGTCACCATCACCAGGAGCTCACCGTGGGGACTGCTACCCTCTGGTACCAAAGTTCGCGGGTGAGTGCACCGCGCTACCTAAGTTGCCTGAAATTGCCGTGTTTCGAAATGTTGGGCCGCCAACTACCGAGAGGGGCCACTTTGATGCAAACTCATCTCACCCCTACCAAATCCAAACATTCCATGAAACTGCCCCGTGAAGTAGACGGTCGGGACCCTCATGTAAGTAATATTTCCGTGACGCGAGCGCCAACACGGAAACCACGTAGGCGGAACGAGAGACTAAAGGAGCATGGTGCATTGACCAAATTCACAAATCCACTCCCTTCCTCCTTTCGCATGAACCATAGCACCGGCGGCGTTGGAATCCCCTCTCCAACCAAAATGATCTCTTCGGGCATTTGACTTCCGGCGCCAAGTTGCTGCGCCTACTCGCTACTACCGAGCTCTAATGCCGAATGTCGTGCCAGCCGTTGTGACGATCTAGCCCGCCTCTACCGCCGACGAGCTGAGTAGCGCGAAGGATGGAAGATCCATTTGCCAAGGAAGAAGTACTTCTGGCTAATTGCGGGTGAGCTACTCTTCTCTTTGCTATTCGCACTACCTATAACTTCTAGCTGGCTATTGGCATTACAGAGATATATCGAACATAGAATTGTTTGCTAGCACAACGCTGACAAACAATTCTTATCTTTTGTCTCCAATTTTCTGTCAAGTAGGATCTCCGTTGAACCCAAATACACGGTTCTGGTCACCATCTGCGGCTACCTCATTAAATTAGCAGATGGGAAGAGCACGTGGAAACAAGCATAGAATCTGAAGATGGAAGTAGCGCCTGTGCAGTGATACATTGCAAATGTATCCATAATTTTTGATATTCCATGCTTGGTTTTATCCACTTTCTTGTGTTTTACTCCAACTTTGGAGTACTTTTCATATGATTTCTTGGACTAACCTATTAACAAGAGCCACAGTGCCAGCTTCCTGTTTTTTGCTGTTTTTGGTTCCAGGAAAGTCAGAAAATGAATATTCTTGGAATTGGACGGGACAAAAGCCAAAGTGCCTATTTTTCTGAAAGTCATCAAGTGCCAGAATACGAGACGGAGAGGGGCCAAAGGGTGGCCACACCACCTGGCCGCACGGCCAGGCCTAGCCCGCGCCAGGGGGTGGTGTGGCCAGCCCAGGCACCCCCTCGGCCTCCCCTTCCGACTATAAGATGCCCTCGGGACAAAAACCCTAAGTGCCCGATCAAAATCCACGAAAGAGTCTGTAGCCGCCGTCATCTCCATCCCTAGATCGGGAGGGATCTGAAGCTCTTCCCGTCACCCTGCCGGAGAGGGGAATTCACCCTGGAGGCCTTCTTCATCACCATGCAAGCCTCCGGTGTGATGCGTGAGTAGTTCATCCTTGGACTACGGATCCATGAAGTAGCTAGATGGCTGGTTCTCCTCCTTTGTGCTTTCATGTCTAGATCTTGTGAGCTCTATTCATGATCAAGATCACCTATTTGTAATTCTGCATGTTGTGTTTGCGGGGATCGGATGGATATTGAGATGCTATTTTAGATTGATTATTGATTCTATCATGTCTTTGTTATTTGTGATCTTGCATGCTTTCCGTTGTTAGTAGCTATCTTGGCCAAGTAGATGCTAGCAACTCCAAGAGTTAGTATTTATGCTCGATAGTGGGTTCATGCCTCCGTAATCTGGGAAGTGCAAATCTCTAAGGTACTAGATGTGTTGTTGCTACTAGGGAGAAAACAACAATCCTTTGATCATAGAACAATCGTATTGTTTACTTTACACGCAGTTCATAAAGCAATAATCTGTTGCTTGCAACTTAATATTGGAGGGGGTTCGGATGATAACCTGAAGGTGTATTATTAGTCATAGATGCAGTTGGATGGCGGTCTATGTATAATGTTGTAATGCCCAATCAAGTCTCAAAGGAGTGAAGATGATTAGTATATGCATGTATTGCTTTCTCAATGTTTGTCAATTGCCCCGCAGTAATTTGTTCACCCAGCATGTTATCTATCTAAGGAGAGCCACCTCTAGTGAACTATGGATCCCGGTCCTTGTCTTTTACATACAATCTACATACTATTACTGCTTTGTGTTTACTTTTTGCAAAGTTTCACTTCTTTCCATTCGATACGTTTAATCCTTTGTTTTCTGCAAAACACGGTGAGATTGACAACCTCATCGCAAGTTGGGGAAAAAGTTCTGTGGTTGTGTTGTGCAGGTCTCCACGTTGCTACTAGCACCGGTAGTGCGCCCTGCCAAAGCTCAGCTAGTAACACCTTTGGGGTGTTTCCTTGCTCCTACTGGTTCAATTAAACCTTGGTTTCATAACTGAGGGAAACTTGTTGCTGTGCTCATCATACCTTCCTCTTGGGGTTCCCAACGAGCTCTACATCAACACCGCCATCAAAGACATTTTTCTGGGCGCCGTGCATTGAGCCATCAAGCATTTTTCTGGCGCCGTTGCCGGGGAGGTGCGGGGACATCTTCACAAGGGGAGTCCCTCATAACCAATCTCTTTACTTTGTTATTTTTGTTTTGCTTAGTTTCTTTTTGCTTTGTTTGCTTGTTTTGTTATTCAAAAACACAAAAAAATTAGTTTTACAAGTTTGCTTTATTATCCAAAAACACAAAAAAATTAAGTCTCCTTTAGTTGTCACCTCTTCCTTAGCTCACCATGTTGATCCCCAAATTCACCCTGAAAGACCTTTCAATTGGTAGTGGTTCTATAATTGGGAAACATAATATTGAAGAATTCTTTAATCATGTTAGCAAACATGAAGATACTAAGGATAGATCCCTTGCAGAACTTTCTCCAAACTATGAGATTGCTGCAGCTTCTTTAATCCACATGTTAGAAGCTAGGTTTGTTAACCTCAACCCCTTAATGCAAGTAATGTTTCTTAAGCTCAAAGAAATTGAGGACCCTGAAAAGAGGGATTTTATTCTAGAAACTTTGTTTAAGGAGTTCTATGATGTTGCCAAGGAAGCTAGGAAAGTCTTTGAACGTTTCAATATGCTAGGCTCGTGTGTAGATGTTGTTGGTACACGAGAAAAGATGAACAAAACCGAACCTAATGGGGAGGAACCTAAGATACCAACACCCTTTAAACTAGTGGCAATACATGATGCCATAGAAAAGAATCTTGATTGGATTGTTCCTGCAAACCCTTTTGATTAGAATAGTGAACCTAAGAGTATTGAGAGAGGATCCTCTAGAACTTACTTGGATGATATACCTTGCCTTGTTGAAAATATTTCTGGTATTGATCTTAATGCTTCATTTGAGAACACTTGATTCTTTCTTTGCTTCTTATGCCTAACTTAAAGGCGTTAAAGAAAAGTACTTATTGGGAGATAACCCAAAAGTTTTAGATGAGTCTTGGAAGTTATTACTTCAGTAATAACCTCTCCTTATCCTTTTTATTTGCTTTTTGTGCCAAGAGTAACCTCTAATGAGAGAGAAGTAATGATTGGGAAAGTTTCTGTCCCGAAACAGATTTCTGTGCTTCACCGTAAAAATTCGTGTAAAATATTTGTACGTTCTTTTGAGGCGTGAATTTTTGTGCTTCTGCCCCAGGTTGTTATCTAACTTTTGCGTTAGTTCAACACTTTTTGATTTGAGAAACAGAAGGTCTTCAAAAAAATTCGTCTTTACCTGCTGGTCTGTTTTGACAGATTTCTGCCATTTTTTGCATTTGCTTCTTGTTGGTTCCTCTTTGAGTTCTTTTGGGGAATTGAGCTTTTTGAGGGAAGTGCTACAGTAGCTAGTTTTCTAATGGAAGTTTATTTAGTGTTGAAACTGAACCTTAAGACTTATTTATCTTGGGTGCACTAATGTTGCTAATAAAGATTGTGTGAAGTTTTGTATGAAGGAAAAATTTCAGGTGTATGGAAGGAATGAGTAATGAGATGAAGGATGGACTAAAGCTCAAGCTTGGGGATGCCACGCGTGTCACCCCAAGAAATATCCAAGAAGTACAAGCGTCAAAGCTTGGGGATGCCCAAGGCATCCCCTTCTTCATCAATAAAAATCCCAGGTTTCTTCCAAATGCTTCATTTTTATTGTTTCATGCACAATTGTGTTGTTCTTGGAGCATCTTCTTTTCGTTTTTGTTTTGGTTTTTAGTTTGCTTGGTTTGCTTAGTTTGTTGAATAAATTGGTTGGACCCCCTCTTTCATACATTGGTTTTCAAATAATTTGGTTTGGTTTGGAAAAGAGTAGGAAGTTCATGCTTATGTGGTAAAACGAGCTTGTTTTTGACTGTGGCCTATGGTTTGTCATGCCATGCTTGATATTGTTTTGGCTTTATGCTTAGTATTCTTTTCTGTAGTATGAATTGTTATAAACAATTGAGATTGTTTAATGTGCCTTGGATGAATCATGCGTTGTTTTAGCATATTAAAGCATAGTATAGTGGTATTCTCCTTTGATGCTTTATTTGGGTTGACTTGGCGCATGCTCACACCATGTTATGACTATCTCAAGTCACCATAGCCTTTATGATCCTTTAGTTTTCAACTTGTAGTATCACTTTATGCTTTGATCAATGATGTTTTGTCGCTCTGCGTGATTATGGCCATTATTGCTCTCTTAGTTTGTCGCTCCCAGTCTTTTGCTAGCCTCCACAACAAAGTATGAGTTCCACTCATGCATCCAACTCCCTAAACCAAGTTTTTCCAAAGAGTCCACCATACCTACCTACTAGCTTATGCTATTCCAAGTATATTCATGCTTTTGTTTACCTTCCAAATTAAACTTGTTATGAGAAAACTAGTGATTAAAGCTCTCACGAACTTGATGGCACACTTTACTTTTCTTGCCCTTAATAAACTTGAACCATTGTGTCGTCTATGTTGTATATGCTTGCACTTATTTGTCGGGAATTAGCAGAACCATGCTTTCATGGGGAACGCTTTCAACATTGCACTTGGTACTTGTACCTAGTTGATATCATGCTCTTTTGTATATGGATGTCGTCGGTGTGAAATGAAAGGGGAGGTTGTAAGTCCATGGAGTTATGTATATGTGTTAGAGAAACGCCTGGGACGCTGGTCTAATCCATGCTGACATGGTGGAAACCTGCAGCGTAACCATAATGAGCTGTCTATGAAGCATTCTTCTTATAAAAAAGAGAGTCCTATGTTGAGAAAAAAGAGAAAAAAAAGAGATACTATGAAAAGAGGAAAGAGAGAAAAAAGCACCATATTCCCATGGTAAATAAGAATAATGCTGAGATGCTCGTTGTCTGCTTGCCTTGTCATTTTGATATGGGGATTCTTCCGTACCATCGGGCAAGGGGTACCCCGTTGGCAGTTCTCAATGATACACATATACTTATGATGACAAGAACTTACCGGTGACTAAACTTGAGTAGCATGAGGAGAGGCCCTCGTATACAAGGGACATGAGATTTCTGAATTATACTTCGTCAAGCATGTACACCATAGTTTGTTCACTTTAACCTTAATCACTTCAAGATGCTTATGATAGGGGCAATGAGAGCTGAAAGCTATAAGTACCATAATTTTTGGAAGCTCTTTATGAGACTTGAATCCCTACTTCCTTCTATGAAGGCCTTTCCTCCATCATTATATTGAGTCACCACCTTCTATCTTTATGCACCTACTTTGAGAGCATAGTGGCCATTCTTAGTTCTATGTGCATTTTCCCAAGACTAGTTGATTAATGCATACTTTGATATTGCTTGTTTTAGACTATTGTATCTAGTCACTCTTATGAACTTTGAAGGTGTCCTATGCATTTATATTTGCTACTCTATTAAGGGACAAGCTGAATACTATTATGCTATGTTTTCTTTATGTGAAACAAACAAACGTCTTGCAAAGCATTGTTATTCATGAATATTTTGTTTGTGCCTTTTCATGTTGCATCATAGTTTCTTTGTCTTATTGCTAGAACTTTGTCTTTCCTGTTATGATTGAAGTACTATGATCCAAACATTGAATGTTTGCAAATACTTTGATCAAGTCTTTGATGGTGCATGTCACCTCAAAAATTATTCTTTCTTTTTATCACTTACCTACTCGAGGACGAGCAGGAGTTAAGCTTGGGGATGTTGATACATTGCAAATGTATCCATAATTTTTGATGTTCCATGCTTGGTTTTATCCACTTTCTTGTGTTTTGCTCCAACTTTGGAGTACTTTTCATATGATTTCTTGGACTAACCTATTAACAAGAGCCACAGTGCCAGCTGCCTATTTTCTGCTGTTTTTGGTTCCAGGAAAGTCAGAAAATGAATATTCTCGGAATTGGACGGGACAAAAGCCAAAGTGCCAATTTTTCCGGAAGTCATCAAGTGCTAGAATACGAGACGGAGAGGGGCCAGAGGGCGGCCACACCACCTGGTCACAGCAGCTGGCCGCGCCCGGCCAGAGGTGGTGTGGCCAGCCCAGGCACCCCCTCGGCCTCCCCTTCCGATAATAAGATGCCCTCGGGACGAAAACCCTAAGTGCTTGATCAAAAATCCATGAAAGAGTCTGTAGCCGCCGTCATATCCATCCCTAGATAGGGAGGGATCGGAAGCTCTTCCCGCACCCCAAGAGGGAATTCACCACGAGGCCTTCTTCATCACCATGCAAGCCTCCGGTGTGATGCGTGAGTAGTTCATCCTTGGACTACGGATCCATATAGTAGCTAGATGGCTGGTTCTCCTCCTTTGTGCTTTCATGTCTAGATCTTGTGAGCTCCGTTCATGATCAAGATCATCTATTTGTAATTCTGCATGTTGTGTTTGCGGGGATCCGATGGATATTGAGATGCTATTTTAGATTGATTATTGATTCTATCATGTCTTTGTTATTTGTGATCTTGCATGCTTTCCGTTGTTAGTAGCTATCTTGGCCAAGTAGATGCTAGCAACTCCAAGAGTTAGTATTTATGCTCAATAGTGGGTTCATGCCTCTGGTAATCTGGAGAAGTGACAGAAATCTCTAAGGTTCTAGATGTGTTGTTGCTACTAGGGGGAAAACAACAATCCTTTGTTCATAAAAAAATCGTATTGTTTACTTTACACGTAGTTTGTAAAGCAATAATCTGTTGCTTGCAACTTAATACTGGAGGGGGTTCGGATGATAACCTGAAGGTGGATTATTAGTCATAGATGCAGTTGGATGGCGGTCTATGTATAATGTTGTAATGCCCAATCAAGTCTCAAAGGAGTCAAGATGATTAGTATATGCATGTATTGCTTTCTCGATGTTTGTCAACTGCCCCACTGTAATTTGTTCACCCAGCATGTTATCTATCTAAGGAGAGCCACCTCTAGTGAACTATGGATCCTGGTCCTTGTCTTTTACATACAATCTACAAACTATTACTGCTTTGTGTTTACTTTCTGCAAACTTTCACTTCTTTCCATTCGATACGTTTAATCCTTTGTTTTCGCAAAACACGGTGAGATTGACAACCTCATCGCAAGTTGGGGAAAAAGTTCTGTGGTTGTGTTGTGCAGGTCTCCACGTTGCTACTAGCACCGGTAGTGCGCCCTGCCAAAGCTCAGCTAGTAACACCTTTGGGGTGTTTCCTTGCTCCTACTGGTTCGATTAAACCTTGGTTTCATAACTAAGGGAAACTTGTTGCTGTTCTCATCATACCTTCCTCTTGGGGTTCCCAACGAGCTCTACATCAACACCGCCATCAAAGACATTTTTCTGGGCGCCGTGCATTGAGCCATCATGCAATTATGCACTATCCCTGGTTTGGTTGCTGCTATGCGTGAACTTACTGAAATGAGGCTGAAGCAGACTGCATGGTTCAGCATCGTTGATGAACGAGGCTTCAAGGTTCCTATAGCATGTGACAGTTAGCTAATTGAGTTGATGAAACAGCATTTTGGGCTTTGCGTGGTTATGTTGATTTGTAACATGCTGGATGAGGAAGCTCCTGCTACTGGGAGTCGCCCAACTATTATTGTACAGGGAGGTCTAACTCGAACCCCTACTGTTGTTGAGCAAAATGTGGTTCCTCGTCCGCGACATTCTTCTGTCAGGTAACCTCCTCGTAGGAGTCCCTGTATTGCCGTTGTGGAAAACTCTGCTCTAGAAACTGCTGGTACTGGTTGTCTCCATCCCCGTGCCCGTGTTGCTGCGGCTGCTGCTCACCCAATCCATGCCGATGTTGAGCAAACTAAGGCTTCCGTAGGCTGCCGCTCTGTTGTTGCCAAGACCGCCGCCTTGGGTGCTACTCCTCCTCGAAACTGTCCTCAAGTTGTGCGAACCCGTGCTCTGGAATCTGCTGGTACTGGTCATCCTAGTGTTGTTGTTGATCTGGCCGCTGTTGACCCAATGCCTGTCGCTATTGAGCAAACTAAGGCTTCCGGAGGCTGCCCCACTGTTATTGCAAAGACTGATGCCTTGTGTCCTCCTCGAACCCATGCTTAGGTTCAACAAGCTGCCGGTCTGGACCTAGCTCATGCTCTAGACTCTGCTAGCACTCGAAACACTACTGTTGTGGGAACTGCTCCTGATCGTCGATGTGGCATGGCAGCAGCTGATCCTATTGTGGCTGCCGTTAGAAGGGGCCCTGCCTGTCCACCATGTAATGTAGCTCCCGCTGCTAAGGGCCCTCGCCTTGCTCCTGGTCCTGGTATTTCCACCGAGGTTAATCCAGCTAACGATGACGCTGGTGATGGCGACGGTGGCATTGGGGCTGGGTCTGATGGTGCCGCTCCACCTCTCGAACCTCTCGGAGGTTTCTATCCTAAAGAACCTAATGATGGCAAAGTAATCGTTCGTATCGGTGCTGCAGATTATACTGCAAAATTAGATGATGGCACCGAAAAATTCTATGATGAGTTTGATGTAATCCTTGGCAGATATGATCCTGAAGTGGTAGAGTTATCTGACCTGATGGCATCGTTACGTGTGAAGGTGATGTGGGGGTCCTCCCAGGAAGCATGTTTGTTATATTTTGGTTATAGGAGCAAAAAGGCTATCGAAGTGAAAGATACCATGGATTTATTCGTATCGTTTACAAGGAAACATTATAGAGGTGAAGTGTACTTCCACTTGATAGTGCAAATGGTTGGAGAGGAATTGGAACTCGACAATAGAGATGATGGACTTTTAGAAGGCATGCGTGACCTGATCCATGGCATCACTAGGGCTGGTGCGACTGAGGGTAGCTTCGAACAGAGGAGAGTCTTAAGAGGAGCGTCATAAAGAGGAGCAGGAAGAGCATCCCCAGAAAGGGCACCCCAAAGAAGAACGTCACCAAGGAGACCACACCAGAGAAGACGACGTACAAGAGTCGCACGAAAAAAAAGGGACCATGCCGCAGAGTACACCCCTGAGATTCAGTCAAAATGCCACACCGAACGGTAGCAGCAAAAACGCTAAGAGGGTTAGCACGGTGGTGAACACTCCTAGGAGTGGTAGCAAAGAGGCGAAGATGGCCAGCACGGAGGCTACCACACCCAGTGGGAGCAGAAAAAATACTAATTTGGAGCAGAACACGCCGCTGAGGTCAGGCAATAATGCCATCATGAAGGAGAACACGCCCAATAGTAGCAGCAAAAGGGCTAATTTGGAGCAGAACACGCTGCTGAGGTCAGGCAATAATGCCAGCACGAAGGAGAACACGCCCAAGAGTAGCAGCAAAAGGGCTAATTTGGAGCGGAACACGCCGCTGAGGTCAGGAAATAATGCCAGCACGAAGGAGAACACGCCCAATAGTAGCAGCAAAAGGGCCAATTTGGAGCAGAACACACCGCTGAGGTCAGGAAATAATGCCAGCACCCTGGAGCCAACATCCGTGAGGGGAGGCCGAAAGGAGATCACACCCAAGAGTGGCAGAAAAAAGCCTAGTTCGATGGGGAATGGAATGCAGATGTCAAGCCCTACTGATACCATCAGGAAAGATTACATCAGGAAGGAGGATGTACACAAGAAGAGCAAGAGGGTTCTGTACAGTCAAGATGAAATTGATTTTGACTGTTGTTTGTCCACTGAAGTACCTGGGATGCGTGCAAACGTAAGACCACCCCATGTGGTTGTAGCAGAACCAACCGAGTGTCTTGGAGAAAACAGAGTTGATGGTGAGGTGGATTGGGGCAATGTTCCGGTCCATCCGGGTGGAGACGATGGTGTAGCCCCACCCATGGGAGTCAATATGATGTGTGTAGTACTAGGCATTAGAGACGATGGCCAGGATTCTGAATCAGATGAAGAAGAAGGCACTATAGAGGATCAAGAATCTGGTGATGATGAAATAGACGAGGAACTTAATGATGAGGCTAGTATTCCAGTCGATGATTTGGGTGTTGAAGTAGAAGAAATGAAACATGACCACGAGTATGCTATAATTTCGGTCGGCACCGAGTTCAGGAGCATGCATGAGTTCAGGATGTCATTCCGGCATTTTTGTATCAAGGGGGAGTTCGACGTTTATCGACTGAAGAACATTGCCCAGAGGTATGAGGCCGTTTGCAAGTTAACATGGATGAATGGACGGGCCGAGGTACATTGTCCATGGAGGATCACAACAAGAGCCTTACCTGCATCGAATGCAATTAGGGTACTGGGGCAATGAATGCAGCAAACCATTAGAACTCTCTCTCTTTTCACTCTATAACTACAATTGATGTGCGATATCTTTCTGGCAACTAGTCGACTCCGCTTATCTTTTAAATGAATCTATGTTGCATGTGAACAAAATGGGCCCTCCACACATGTGTCTGACAGGCAACAAACTGAAATCCTCAATGGCTGATATGGAGTGGGTGGCTATGCAATCTATGTCCATACTAAAGGATAACCCTAAGGAGACCGCGAAGAATATTCAGACTAGCCTCGGTTCTAAATACAACATTGTCCTTTCGTATTACACGGTTTGGAAAGGTAAAGAGAAAGCTCTGGGGGTCTTGCACTGGGATTGGACCAATAGCTTCAGGATGCTGTACAACTTCAAGGCGCAGGTACAAGCTAGGTGTCTGGGGAGTGTTGTGGAGATTGACACCAAATCAGAAGGTGGTAAAATATATTTCAAAAGATTTTTCATGGCGCTTAAACCTTGCATCCATGGATTCAAGGACGGCCGTAGGCTGTATCTGAGTGTAGACAAATGGAAAGGCTGTCTGCCATCCGCCACATCACTTGATGGTCACAACTGGATGTTCCTAGTGGCATTCGGGCTGTTTGAAACAGAAACGGAGGAAAACTAGGTCTAGTTTATGAGGCAGCTCAGGAGATCAATAGGCCACATGGATCCATTGGCTATATCCACGGATGCATGGAAAGGGCTGACGAATGCAGTGAAGGAGGTGTTCCCGTGAGCTGAAGGTAGAGAATTCCATGCCCATATGATGCTCAACTTGTACTCACACTATGTAGGCAGTGTATTTCGTTACATGTTTCTTGCTGCTAGAGTTTACAAACCTAGTAGCAGCGAATATTTCATGAGCAAGATTTTTGCGAAGCCCCTGAACTTCCAGAGTACTTAGCCATCTGTCATTCGCAGCTATGGAAGAGGAGTCAATTCAACCCTGACATCAAAGTTGATTACATAAACAACAACCTTGCAGAATGCCTGAATAACTGGGTGAAGGACATAAAAGTGCGTCCTGTTCATATCTTGATGGACAGCATACATGGTATGATCATGAAGCTGTTAAATATAAGGAGAGAGATCGGTAGGAGACTTAGAGGACATATGCTACTGCTAGTTGTACAGCAACTTCACAAGAGAAGCCGAGGACTTGCTCATCTTAAGGTTCTCCCGTCAACCAGCAGAAGCTATGAGGTGGTCGATATGTCCAAGAGTGGCAAAAGGGATGTTGTGAACATCCAGCTATGAGAATGCACCTGCTTAGAGTGGCAGCATACTGGGAAACCTTGCGACCACGCCTTGGCCTTCTTGGTGAAGAAAAGAACTCTGCCACATTTGGATCAGTATTTGTCAGACTACTACTCTATGGAAAAGTTCAGAGATGCGTACGCTGGAACCGTCGAGCCATGTATAGACCCATCTCAGTGGCCTCAAGTCCAACTGTCTTTCGAGCTTTGCCATCCAGTTACAAAAAGGGGCAGAGGAAGACCTTAGGTGAATAGGTTTAAGAATTTTCTCCAAAAGAAGGGTTTGGCTTTCTATGCTACAAAGAAGGGCAAAAACAGATGCAAGACCTGCCATCTTATAGGCCATAGAGCAGCGGGTTGTCCCCTTAATGCTCCCAAACCTAGGTATGAGATGGTACATTCACAGAAAAAATTGTTTATAGTCTGTAGATATAAGGTAGTAATCCATGTACTGTTTTTTTACAGGAAGCGCAAGGTAAGAAACAAGATAGCCGACTCAGTGATTTTGTTGCGGGAAGAAAACCAAAACGAGTGGAGTGATGATGCCGGACAAGATTCTGGTGTTGATTGGCCTGACTTCCCTCGACCCGGAGATGCAGTGTATGTGAAGGTAAGAAAATTGGCACCCAGGAAGAGGAAGAAGGCAGGAGATGAAGAAGCCAATGGACATGAAGGCAAGAGGAAGAAAGTTGGCACCCAAGCAGAGAAAGAAGGCTAGCAGTGTAGAAGCCTAATGATGTATTGAACTTGAACCTATATATGTAGTTCGGTTAAACTCTGGAGCTGTGTGTGTGGAACTTGTCGGGCGAAACAATCTGCCTCCCGTACTCGGAGTAAAATGTATCACGACTTTAGGAGTGGATACAGCCGAGGCCACTAGTTGAATCTGAAATTGTGACTATGCCACTACTATCTAAACAATCGCGATAGTTGAGCGGTTAAGGGGTCTCCAAAATCGATGGGTGTTAGTGGCACAAACATGAATTATTTATAGGCGCTTAATAAATCCCTACTATTGGCATTACACTTATGATAAGTTTCTAGGCTAAAAAAAATTTCTTAAGCTGGCTGCTACACTCCACGAAGCAGCAACTTATTTCAGCTGCTGGAGAACGACATGGCAACATAAACTACAAATGCAACAGATAATGCCCAAATAATGAGGAAATTGTTTCCACTATCTGGCCTAATCTTGAGCCCGTCTGTCTCACCACCTCCCTGCCCCTACCTCCCCTGCACCTGGTGAAGCTCCTGGATCTCTCGCTCCATCGCACGAATCTCCTCTTTTTGTCCCACACAGCATCACGCAGATCCTGAACAAGCTCTCTGTGAAAACCTGTCAGTGGCTTTTCGATCCACACAAACTTGTCACAGCAAGTCCCCCTCCCTTCCTGCGTAGTAGATCGAACGAAACAAAAAAAAGAATTACATTACGCTTTCCGGATCCGGGTTACCATTGTACCTACAGTAGGAACTTACCGCTCTGATGCTGCAGTTGCTGAATTTTCCTACAGTATTTTCGTCGGTCCATGAAATCCATCTCGGCATCTTCTCACCGCACAAACACAGCATATCGGGGTAGTAATCGTAGGGAGCCCTCCGGTACCTGATGGGGGAACCTGCCTGACGGCATTGAGCCGACCCTGATTCCGCCTGAGACGAACTGCACGAGCTGCGAGCCATGAGTGAGGGGAGCGAGGGCAGAGGAAAGAGGAGCCTTTGGATGTCAGGGTAGTGGTGAAGCGTGATTTATCCCCACTTAATAACTCGGGCAGAATCCTACCGTCCATATTCGGCTGACAGGTGGGGGACCTAGCGTGTGGACTTGTCAACCAAACCTCGCGCCTTCGTGGTTCAAAAGCCCTCTCGCGCGCATTGGACGAAAAATTTTGGCACCTTGCCCGCGTACATATCACTGGGAGGCCTTGCTCAGGAACTGGACATGCCTGGCCCACAATCTTACTCCCTCCTGGGAACTTGTCATGGCTCGCACCGGCAGATCCATCCGCTCCACCGCTTTCGGTAGGGCTCGCCACGACGGATCCACCCCAAGATCCTACCATCGCAGTATCAAATGGCCATGGTTTCTTGAGAGGAGGGATGACGGTACATATCCGAGATCGGCCCCTCCTACCTGTAGAAGGACTGATGCGGCGTCGAGCTCGAGCAGGAGCCGCTAGGTGCGATGGCGCTTGGTCCACGCCAACCCCGTCACCTTCGTCATTGTCGATTCCGATGTGGAGGACGATGGGGACAAAGCTGTGCAGAACGCCATTGTTTCCTCCTTGGTGAAGGGCAAGCCACGGGCGGGAGTGGATGTCGCTGGGAAGGGCACGGCAGTGTCACCAATCGAGGTGGACTCCGACGACAGCGGTGTGATATGGGTTTAGATGTTGTTTAGGATGGTTGCAATTTCGGTTGTGTTTAGTGCGAGTACAATTATTGTAATGGGTTTGTTGAGCTATATTGATAAATATGTGCAATAGCAGCGTGTGAGTGCTTCCACTTTAGAAATTTTGTCTGTGCCATTTGCATGTTGCATTATCAACATAGATTACATGTAAACAATCCAACGAAAATCCGATTACAACCATCAGTCGGGAGTGGCAGGATGGAAGAGAAGTTGGGACAGTGGCTTCGAGGGGAAGGAAGAGAAGGGGGCGTGACACTGGCACGTGACACTGACATGCGGGTGTGGGAGCACACGGTATTGTCAGTCTGTCCAGAGCAAGCGGACTTTGTAACGTGACAACAGCAAGCTGATTGGACCAATATAATAACTCGTCGAATTATTAAGGAGTACTAAAAACTACAATTGGGGTACATTCGCACAACACGTATGCTCTATGCACTTGAGAAGCATCGCTTAAGTCTAACAGTAATGACAGCACAAGTACTACATTTCCCTGACGGTCTTCTCGATACAAATGTAGAAATGCATCTGCATGTTCGGTCCAGCACCGACAAGGTACTGAGATGGCACACATAGAGTCGACCTTAGGTCCGCATACTCCACCTCCCGTGGTGTCGGGCAGCTCGGCACCTCGGCTAGCACAAGAATGCTATCAGACGATGGCGGTTGGGTGTTCGCCCACATATGCACCATTTATACGGGCTAGGCACACGAGACCAACCTGACGCATACGACACACACGATGGTGGGCCCGGCTCTGGTTCCCGGAACACCGGCGGTGATGGTCAGGACGAAAACAGAGCCGTCCCCCCTGGAAAATTAGCCGGCGGCGTGCCAAGTCAGTGAACAGCACCTGCTCTTGGAGAAGTTGGGCTTGTCCATACGAGATCCTAATCACTTCGATCAAGTGCTCCTCTGCAAGGTGGATGACGAGCTCTGCCGGCGGGCCGGTGTAGTTGCAGCCCAGCTCCGTGCAGGAGCACACGCTGTGTGGGCACGCGAGCTCGTGGAGCGGGAGCTCATGGTAGGAGTAATGGAGAAAGCATCCTGGGTGGGAGCACATGAGCAGGAACATCGCTGCAAAATTGCACGCGAGGATCTCCAGATTCGTGGGCTGCAGCATCTACCACATCTGAAGTTCGTCGAGAAATCGGAAAAAAGATCAGCAGTTAGATTGGCGAATAGCAGGAATATGTAGGATAAGTTCATAAGCTTGTAAAATGATTTCTTAGCATGAAGGTAGCGACCCAATAATTGGTGGATGTCGTCGGCTTGCGGCTACGGCAGGATGGGAGTGAAGTTGGGAAAGTGGCTTTGAGGGGAAGGAAGAGAAGTACGGGGAGGAAGAGAAGTAATGGGGACGTGACGCTGGGATATGGCCCACTGAACTCGTGAGTCGTGACACTCGCAACATGCCAGTTTGTCCAGAGCAAGCGTGGCAAATCATGCCGCGGAACAGCCTACTCAAGGATTGCTCTCACGAAGACCATCCCAATCGTCCAAGCGCGCCGATCGAACGGTATGTAACAATCATCAAGCAGAACAATTGTGTTGTGGCGTGCCTTCTCGAAGACTCGGTCTAACGGTGGATCCATTGGGGGGCTAAGGTTAGGGCTCTCCTAAGGTTAGGATCCATATGTGGTTTATGAAAAGAACACACATCCAATGACACTGGTGGATCCTTATGTGGTTTGTGAGAAGAACACACATGCAATCACACTGGGTGGATCCATATGTGGTTAATGAGAGGAGCACACATGTAATGACCACTGGTTGATCCATGTGTGGTTCATGACAAGAACACACATGCAATGACATTGGTTGATCTATATGGGGTTTGTGACAATAACACACATGCAATGCCATTGGTTAATCCATGTGTGGTTTGTGGAAAGAACACACATGCAATGACTCTAGTGGGTCCATATGTGGTTTGTGGAAAGAACACGCATGCAATTACCACTGGTTGATCCACATGTGGTTTGTGGAAAGAACACCCATGCAATAACCACTGGCTGATCAATGTGTGGTTCATGACAGGAACACACATGCAATGAACACTGGTGGATCCATATGTGGTTCTTGACAGGAACACACATGCAATGACTCTAGTGGGTCCATATGTAGTTTGTGAAAAGAACACACATGCAATGACTCTAGTGGATCCATATGTGGTTTGTGCAAAGAACACACATGCAATGACACTGGTTGATCCATATGTGGTTTGTGGAAAGAACACACATGCAATGACTCAGGGGGATCCATGTGTGGTTTGTGGAAAGAATACACATGCAATGACAACTGGTCGATCCATATGTGGTTTGTGGAAAGAACATGCATGCAATGACACTGGTTGATCCATGCGTGGTTCATGACAGGAACACACATGCAATGACATTGGTTGATCCATATGTGGTTTGTGGAAAGAACACACATGCAATGACACTGGTTGATCCATATGTGGTTTGTGGAAAGAACACACATGCAATGACTATGGTGGATCCATGTGTGGTTTGTGGAAAGAACACACATGCAATGCCATTGGTGGATCCATGTGTGGTTTGTGGAAAGAACACACATGCAATGCCATTGGTTGATCCATGTGTGGTTTGTGAAAAGAATACACATGCAATGACTCTAGTGGGTCCATATGTGGTTTGTGAAAAGAACAAACATGCAATGACTCTAGTGGATCCATATGTGGTTTGTGGAAAGAACACACATGCAATGAATCAAGTGGATCCATATGTGGTTTGTGGAAAAGAACACACATGCAATGACCACTGGTTGATCCATATGTGGTTTGTGGAAAGACCACACATGCAATGACACTGGTTGATCCATGTGTGGTTTGTGGAAAGAACACACATGCAATGCCATTGGTTGATCCATATGTGGTTTGTGAAAAGAACACACATGCAATGCCATTGATTAATCCATATGTGGTTTGTGGAAAGAACACACATGCAATGACTCTAGTGCTGGTTTTAGTATAAGAACACACATGTAATGAATCTAGTGGGTCCATATGTGGTTTGTGAAAAGAACATACGTGCAATGACTCTAGTGGATCCATATGTGGTCTGCGGAAAGAACACACATGCAATAACCACTGGTTGATCCATGTGTGGTTCATGACAGGAACACACATGCAATGAACACTGGTGAATCCATATGTGGTTCATGACAGGAACACACATGCAATGAACACTGGTGGATCCATATGTGGTTCATGACAGGAACACACATGGAATGACACGGGTTGATCCATGTGTGGTTTGTGGAACGGACACACATGCAATGCCATTGGTTGATCCATATGTGGTTTGTGAAATGAACACACATGCAATGACTCTAGTGGATCCATATGTGGTTTGTGCAAAGAACACACATGCAACGACTCTAGTGGGTCCATATGTGGTTCATGTCAGGAACACACATGCAATGCCATTGGTGGATCCATGTGTGGTTTGTGGAAAGAACACACATGCAATAACTCTAGTGGGTCCATATGTGGTTTGTGAAAAGAACAAACAGGCAATAGCTCTAGTGGATCCATATGTGGTTTGTGGAAAGATCACACATGCAATGACTCAAGTGGGTCCATATGTGATTTGTGAAAAGAACACACATGCAATGACTTTAGGGGATCCATGTGTGGTTTGTGGAAAGAACACACATGCAATGACCACTAGTCGATCCATATGTGGTTTGTGCAAAGAACACACATGCAATGACACTGGACGATCCATGTGAGGTTTGTGGAAAGAATACACATGCAATGACTCTAGTGGTGGTTTTAGTATAAGAACACACATGCAATGCCATTGGTTAATCGATGTGTGGTTTGTGGAAAGAACACACATGCAATGCCATTGGTGGATCCATGTGTGGTTTGTGGAAACAACACACATGCAATGACTCAGGGGGATCCAT
This sequence comes from Avena insularis, assembly GCA_023614405.1. Lineage (NCBI taxonomy): Eukaryota > Viridiplantae > Streptophyta > Magnoliopsida > Poales > Poaceae > Avena > Avena insularis. Next base: position 348,603,160 of record CM042692.1, on the reverse strand, counting down.
GTGTGGTTTGTGGAAAGAACATACAAGCAATGAACGCTGGTGGATCCATATGTGGTTTGTGGAAAGAACACACTTGCAATGACACTAGTGGATCCATATGTGGTTTGTGAAAAGAACACACATGCGATGACTCTAGTGCTGGTTTTAGTATAAGAACACACATGCAATGACTGTAGTGGGTCCGTATGTGGTTTGTGAAAAGAACACATGTGCAATGACTCTAGTGGATCCATATGTGGTTTGTGGAAAGTGAAGGGAATATGCTCGAGAGGCAATAATAAAGTGGTTATTATCTTATTCCATGTTTATGATAAATGTTTATTTTGCATGCTATAATTGTATTAATTGGAAACATTAATACATGTGTGTTTAATAAACAAAATACAAAGTTCCTAGTAATGCCTCTCATACAAACTAGCTCGTTGATTATCAAGATGATCAAGGTTTCCTGATCATAGACATTGGATGTTGTTAATAACAAGTTCACTACATTGGTGGAATGATGTGACGAACATTCATCTGAAGTATAGCATTACGATCAGAGTCATTATGTTTTTATTTCTATAACATCATACGAAGTAATCTTAGTCCTTAGACCATGAGATCATGTTAATTGCTAACACCGGAAGAGTATCTTGATAACATCAAACGTCACACCATAACAGGGTGACTATAAAGGTGGGTCCGGTGCTACGAAGGTGTTATGTTGAGGCTCGTGGATCAAGAGTGGGATTTGTCCATCCCGATGACAGATAGATATACTCTGGTCCCTCTCGGTGATATCACATTGAAATAGCTTGCAAGCAAGTGATGTGATCACTAGAAGGTTATATCACGGGGACAAGAAAAGAGTGCATGTAGGTAACGAGATCAAACTAGGTATTTGGATGCCAATGATCGAATCTCGGACATGTAATATATCGCGAGACAAAGGGATTTAGTTACGACGTTAAAGGTCCACATGATCATCAGGGTCATCGTTTAATATGTGGGAGTCAGTACGGATCTCCAGGTCCCACTGCTGATTATTGATTGGAGAGTGGTCTCGATCATGTCTGCATTATTTGCGAACCATAGGGTGACACACTTAAGGGATACTGACACCATTTAGGAGCAAATATGTTTCAGATAAATATTAAGAAAGCGCTGGAATCATTTCGATGGAAACCGGAATTGTTTCGGGTGAAATTGCTGAAACTAGTTCTGCATGTGATATTGAAATGTTGCAGGCGGTTTTATGTGAATGTTTGTTAATTAAAGTAATTAACAAAATTCTGAATAAAATAAATAAAAGTGTTTTATTTAATAAGAGCTTCCATTAAATTTGGTGGAAATTTAATGCATGTGAGTGGACATGAGTGGAGGTGTGTGTTTATGTGAGTGGGAGCTCCACCCACATGAATGAGGGAGAGGTGGGGGCACCCACCATGGCCAGCGCCATGCCCCCTTGGGCTGCACCCCATCCCCTATATAAGGAGCACCTCCTCCTCCTCTCCTCTTTCACCACCTCCTCGTGAAGGTTCTCTTCTCCCTCTAGTTATTCCCCATGGTCTTGGATTAGCGAGATACATGTTCCCGGTGGCTTTATCTGGAAAGGAGTTGCTGCTTCCGCTGCATCGCTGGAGTGAGGATGCGGAGGTTGTTCGGTGGACCGAACGTGTGTGTGATCACGGATGCACCACTGCTTTGCGGTGCTAGACTTGATGGTGCTGGAACTGCTGGACCTGAAGGACTTCATCATGATATTGAGATCGACAAGTGTACGACTACATCATCCACGAGTTCCATCTCATTAAAAAAACTTTGTTGTCTTTGAGGGTAAGTTCTCTATGGATGTATATCCACCCGTTGCTTGTATCTAGTAGATAGATCTTGGCGTATAGTTCCCATCGTAGGAATTTTTTGTTTTCTATGCTGCGAACCCAACAGTGGTATCAGATCCTGCTCTATGTGTAGGTTCTTTGCACGGGTAGTACACATATGTTTATATGTGGGCAATGATGATCATGTTATTGCTTATTTCATGTATTTTGGATATTGGTGGCATAGTGGGGTGAAGCGGCCCGGACCAACCTTACATGTCATCGCACATGAGACCGGTTCCACGACTGACATGCAACTAGTTTTGCATAAGTGGCTGGTGGGTGTCTATCTCTCCTACTATAGTCAATATCTGATTTACAACGAGTTGCTAATAACTTGGTTATCCTTGTTGTGGTTCCATGTTCGTAGGTAAGACCGGTTCTATCTCCGAAAGCCCTAAGCCACGTAAAACTTGCAATGGATAAATTAGAGGCGTCTAGTTTAGATTGTTGCTGGGCTAGTGTCATGATATGGTAATGATGTAAGTTGATGTATGGTAGATACCCTTACAACACACTTAACGTGTAAGTTTCATAGACCTTGGCCTTACACACAAAGGAATGATAGAGATCATACCACGATGCATATGATGGTGATCAAATGCATGGACCATATCATCCCACTTTTCACATATGATGTTTGCATCTTATATTGCTAGTTTGGCATTTTAGTAGCATTATAAGATGATCCCTCATTTAAATATAAAGATAAAATTTGTTCTTCCTTAAGTATGCACCGTTCTATGGATCGTGTTTTGAGACATCACGTGATGATCGGGTGTACTCGACTCTGCGCTTTCATACAACGCGTGTAAGACAGTTTTACACACGCGAGTACTAAGGTTCTTACTTGGCGAGCCTAGCATGTACAGACATGGCCTCAGAACACGGACTGAAAGGTTAAGCATGAGTCATATAGTTGATGTGATGCCCATATTGATGCTCGCCTTTGAAGCTACACTGACTCATATTGATGCCCATATTGCAAACTTTCAGCAAACTCTATTTACTCCATGAAGTTTAATAAGTAGTATTAAATCAAGAGTAAGAATTCCAATGTTAGTATCTAAAGTATCATGTTTGCCTCCATGATTATTGATATTCAAAAGTTGTTTTAATATCAAGGTTATCTAGGAGCTGAAAGAATTGTTTCAGGAACCATCATGTGTGGAAGATATTGTGATATCTGAAACAATGTTTTTGGTTGCATTATGATAGAGTATAATTTAGCAAAATACATGTTCTCATATTGTATGAGAATTTGTGAAGGATGGAGATGCTAGGCATCCGGATCTCCCAAAAAGGTGTTGAGAACAAACATTATACTCGCGATTCTTCCTTATAGGCTATAGTAGCTTGATCATGAAAGTTGTCATGATAAGGATGAATAGAAGATGTAAGTAAAATGTTTACTACACTAATAGATTACTAAATAATGGATTTTTGAAAGAACACCAAACATTTGATGATGGTGATCCACTTCAAAGTGCAAGTCCAAAGGTATTAGTATTTGACTATATACACTTTGTACTATGTGTCATGTAAATGACACCACTATTGATGTTGATAGATTCTTTTAAAAGAAAAGGAATTTTTGAAAGAGAATCTATAAAATATTTGGCAGAAAAGAAAAGGTTGGAGATGTCCAACTTAGGTATATAGAAGATATACATGCTATGGTTGTATTCCTTGCTTGTTAAACAATGTGGTTCTGAGGTATTGGATACCGAATTGGATACTGAATTGGTTGGTGTGAAGTGTCATACATATCAACACAATTCATGAACTGCAATGGCCAAAGTAACTAGCAAGAGAATAAGTGATGATGTTCATCGAAAACAAATAAAGTGTTATTGTGTTTTCATTGTCGTCAAACCTAGCCTTCAAGATTTGTTTTAGTAATTGTTATTTTGTTCCGGTATTGCGAGAACAATGGTTGTTCAAATAATTACCATATTCCATAAAGGATGGATGAACTTTTACAAATCTAGTTGGAGAAATCACATCCATAAACATTATTGCTAAAATGTCGTAAGACAAATGATTGGAAGATCACTTATGAAGTCACATTGTTGTTTGAATTATATTGGAAAGTAAACATGAAGAAACTCCATGTTGTTGGATTTTTGGAGTCTTTTGATTTTGATCAATTGACGCTTGTGAAACTTTCCTCGAGATAATTGAAACTCCGTCCATAGGCCAAAGAGGAACGGATGACTAACTTATTGGATATTATGCATGTTGATGTATATAGTCCATTATGTGTAGCCATATGCGATGGATCTTTTTTCTTCATATGCTTTCTCCAGAAATTTGAGTGAATATATCTATATATTTACTTAATAAGGAAGAAGTATGAAACATTTGAAAATTGTTCAAAGACTTTCAAGATGAAGTGAAAAATCATTGTAACAAGAAAATAAAAGAATTTATGATTTGATCATAAAGGAAGATATTTGAGTTACTGGTTTAGCAAAACACCTAAGATTTTAGGAATTATTCCATGAATTTGCATTTCCTGATAAACCACAGGAGTATGGTATGTTCGAGAGATCAAATCAAACCTTGTTTGACATGGTAAGATCAAATGTGTCATTTATAAAACTGCCATTATGTTTTAAGGATTAAAGCTTTAGATTCTACCGCTTTTACACTGAAAAGAGCACCATCGTGATTCGTTGAAATGACACCATATGAGTTACGGTTTGGGATAAAACCTGAATTGTCTTTTCTTAAATTTTGGTATGCTATGCATAATTAAAATGTGTACAACCAAAGTCAGATATGCACGTCTTTGTAGGTTATACCAAAGAATTTGTTGGGAATTCCTCCATAACACCGAGGACAAAAGAGTTTGTTGCTTGGAACATCAAGTTTCTTGAGAAGGAATTTTTCAGGACAATAGAACTTTGATAAGGTTGTTGAACCTTAGCTATATGTGCTAAGTAGCGTAGCGCCGGAAAGTGTCCAGGTGACGGCCACAATGCTCATGGCTCCCGTGATTACAAAAGGTGTGATCTTGGAGATTAGAGTTCTTATTGAACCATGTGGGTCGGTAAGAATCAAATAATAATATTTGAAACAGAAGTTGTTATTGTTTTGACAATGATGAACCGACTGCATGCAAAGAAGCGATGATGGGCCCTGACTCCATAAAATGACAAGAAGTCATAGAATCCGTGATAGTATCCATACACGAGAAATCAAGTTTCTAAACTTGGAAGACCCTCCAGAAAGGCGTGAAGCCTATCAGTCGTTTTTGGATCTATAAAGAAATAGACATGGATGTTTAACATCTATGAAATAGTCGACATGTCGGAAAGAAGTTTACGGCAATGTTCAAGGAGTTGACTATGACAAGATTTGATATTTCATAGCGATATTTAGTCTTAACGGATTAATGTAGCAACCACTACATATAATTTGGTATATGGTAGTTGAATAAACAAAACAAGGTTCTTCTAATAGAATGGTTACCTAGGATGTGTACATGACACGGTCCGAAGGGTTTTGTTAATTCAATGGGTGCTAAAAGGGCATGCAAACTTCAATAGTTGAAGTGAGCATAGCGGAGTTGGAATATTCACCATGATGAAAATGTTAAAGGAGTTTAATTTTATTGGAGATGATGAAGATGCTTGCATTTGCAAGAAATTAAGTGGGAGCGCTGAGACAAATTTCCAATACATTATGCAGAGTACATATTGTTGATTGTAAATGATGTATCTTTTATTGACACAAGTTAAGAATTTCATTAAAATAGGATTTCGATGAAAGACTTGGGAAAAACCAAAATATTTGGCATCAACGTCTATATGGATAGATTGAGGCACTAATATGGTTATGCTAGACGTACATATATGAGATATTGAAAGGGTTCAATATGGAAACAACAAGAAAGGTTCTTGCTGTATGGAAATGATTATATCAAGATTCAAGTGCTTCAACACTTGGTGAGTAAAATCACATGAATATTTTGATCGATTATACCATGATATGTATATATCCAGATATGTCATATGCTCTAAATGTTATGAGCACATACCAGAATGATTCATAAGATGATCATTGGACGATAATAAAGATATTCTTATGAGCTTTGGAAGAACTAAGAATATATCATGTATAAGTGAAAAATAGTTAAAGGTAGTTCATTGTAAAGTGTTACATTGATACTAGTTTTGTCACAAGATATAAATTAAATTTATCTCAATTTAGACTATGGGTGGCACAATGTAATGGAAAGGATGTTCCATGATGGATTTGGATGAGTTCCAAAGTTGAGACATTGTGACGGATACTACAACAAAAGGCTAAGTATATGACTGCTATAGTAGCAGCAAAGGAGGGCATTTGTGTTAAGTAGTTTGTTATCAAACTAGGTGTGGTTCAAAATGGGCTAATACTATGAAGATATATTATATGACATTAATATCAACATATTTTAACCCGAAGGAACTAAAGGTCTCACCAAAGGACCAAATTTATACAATGCCATCTCATTTGAGAATGAGTGATGCATAGAGATGCAAAGATATGCAAATACACACGGACCTGAAACTGTCAGATCCAAAGATTATGTTAACCACTAGCAATCGCGTATATGCAACACCAGAAAGCCATAGCTGTTCAATATGCAAAGTTTTTCAAACTAGATTATTGACTCTAGTGCAAGTGGGAGACTGAATGGAATATGCCTGAGAGGCAATAATAAAGTGGTTATTATCTTATTCCATGTTTATGATAAATGTTTATTTTGCATGCTATAATTGTATTAATTGGAACCGTTAATACATGTGTGTTTAATAAACAAAATACAAAGTTCCTAGTAATGCCTCTCATACAAACTAGCTCGTTGATTATCAAGATGATCAAGGTTTCCTGATCATAGACATTGGATGTTGTTAATAACGAGGTCACGACATTGGTGGAATGATGTGATGAACATTCATCCGAAGTATAGCATTACGATAAGAGTCATTATGTTTATATTTCTATAACATCATACGAAGTAATCTTAGTCCTTAGACCATGAGATCATGTTAATTGCTAACACCGGAAGGGTATCTCGATAACATCAAACGTCACACCATAACAGGGTGACTATAAAGGTGGGTTCAGTGCTACGGAGGTGTTATGTTGAGGCTCATGGATCAAGAGTGGGATTTGTCCATCCCGATGATGGATATATATACTCTAGGCCCTCTCGGTGATATCACATTGAAATAGCTTGTAAGCAAGTGATGTGATCACTAGAATGTTATATCACGGGAACAAGAAAAGAGTGCATGTCGGTAACGAGATCAAACTAGGTATTTGGATGCCAATGATTGAATCTCGGACATGTCATATATCGCGAGACAAAGGGATTTATTTACGACGTTAAAGGTTCACACGATCACAAGGGTCATCGTTGAATATGTGGGAGTCAGTACGGATCTCCAGGTCCCGCTGCTGATTATTGATTGGAGAGGGGTCTCGATCATGTCTGCATTATTCGCGAACCATAGGGTGACACACTGAAGGGATATCGACACCATTTAGGAGCAAATATGTTTCAGATAAAGATTAAGAAAGCGCTGGAATCATTTTGATGGAAACCGGAATTGTTTCGGGTGAAATTGCTGAAACTGGTTCTGCATGTGATATTGAAATGTTGCAGGGAGTTTTATGTGAATGTTTGTTAATTAAAGTAATTAACAAAATTCTGAATAAAATAAATAAAAGTGTTTTATTTAATGAGAGCTTGCATTAAATTTGGTGGAAATTTAATGCATGTGAGTGGACATGAGTGGAGGTGTGTGTTTATGTGAGTGGGAGCTCCACCCACATGAATGAGGGAGAGGTGGGGGCACCCACCATGGCCGGCGCCATGCCCCCTTGGTCTGCACCCCCTCCCCTATATAAGGAGCACCTCATCCTCCTCTCCTCTTGCACCACCTCCTCATGAAGGTTCTCTTCTCCCTCTAGTTATTCCCCATGGTCTCGGATTAGCGAGATACATGTTCCCGGTGTCTTTATCTGGAAAGGAGTTGCTGCTTCCGCCGCATCGCTAGAGCGAGGAGGCGGATGTTGTTAGGTGGACCAAACATGTGTGCGATCATGGATGCACCACTTCTTTGCGGTGTTGGACTTGATGGTGTTGCACCTGATGGTGCTGGAACTGCTGGACCTGAAGGACTTCATCACGATCTTGAGATCGGCAAGTGTACGACTACATCATCCACGAGTTCCATCTTGTTAACAAAGCTTTGTTGTCTTCGAGGGTAAGTTCTCTATGGATGTATATCGACCCGTTTCTTGTATCTAGTAGATAGATCTTGGCGTATAGTTCCCATTGTAGTAATTTTTTGTTTTCTATGTTGCGAACCCAACAGAAAGAACACACATGCAATGACTCAAGTGGGTCCATTTGTGGTTTGTGAAAAGAACACTCATGCAATGACTCAGGGGGATCCATGTGTGGTTTGTGGAAAGAACACACATGGAATGACCACTGGTCGATCCATATGTGGTTTGTGAAAAGAACACACATGCAATGACAGTGGTCGATCCATGCGTGGTTTGTGGAAAGAACACACATGCAATGACTCTAGTGTTGGTTTTAGTATAAGAACACACATGCAATGCCATTGGTTAATCCATGTGTGGTTTGTGGACAGAACACACATGTAATGCCATTGGTGGATCCATGTGTGGTTTGTGGAAAGAACACACATGCAATGACTCAGGGGGGTCCATATGTGGTTTGTGGAAAGAACACACATGCAATGAACACTGGTGGATCCATATGTGGTTTGTGGAAAGAACACACATGCAATGACACTGGTGGATCCATATGTGGTTTGTGAAAAGAACACACATGCAATGACTCTAGTGCTGGTTTTAGTATAAGAACGCGCATGCAATAACTCTAGTGGGTCCATATGTGGTTTGTGAAAATAACACACGTGCAATGACTCTAGTGGATCCATATGTGGTCTGCGGCATGAACACACATGCAATGAGTTTAGTTGGTCCATATGTGGTTCATGTCAGGAACACACATGCAATGACATTGGTTGATCCATATGTGGTTTGTGATAATAACACACATGCAATGACTCTAGTGGGTCCATATGTGGTTTGTGAAAAGAACACACATGCAATGACTCTAGTAGATCCATAAGTTGTTTGTGGAAAAGAACACAATGCAATAACCACTGGTTGATCCATGTGTGGTTCATGATAGGAACACACATGCAATGAATACTGGTGGATCCATGTGTGGTCTCTGAAAAGAACACACATGCAATGACATTGGTTGATCCATGTGTGGTTCATGACAGGAACACACATGCAATGACATTGGTTGATCCATATGTTGTTTGTGGAAAGAACACACATGCAATGACTCTAGTGCTGGTTTTAGTATAAGAACACACATGCAATGACTCTAGTGGGTCCATATGTGGTTTGTGAAAAGAACACACATGCAATGACTCTAGTGGATCCATATGTGGTTTGTGGAAAAGAACACACATGCAATGAACATTGGTGGATCCATAAGTGGTTTGTGGAAATAACACACATGAAGTGAACACTGGTGGATCCATATGTGATTTGTGAAAACACACACATGCAATGCCATTGGTTGATCAATATGTGGTTTGTGAAAAGAACACACATGCAATGCCATTGGTTAATCCATGTGAGGTTTGTGCAAAGAACACACATGCAACGACTCTAGTGGATCCATATGTGGTCTGCGGAAAGAACACACATGCAATAACCACTGGTTGATCCATGTGTGGTTCATGACAGGAACACACATGCAATGAACACTGGTGGATCCATATGTGGTCTTTGAAAAGAACACACATGCAATGACATTGGTTGATCCATGTGTGGTTCATGACAGGAACATACATGCAATGACATTGGTTGATCCATATGTGGTTTGTGGAAAGAACACACATGCAATGACTCTAGTGCTGGTTTTAGTATAAGAACACACATGCAATGACTCTAGTGGGTCCATATGTGGTTTGTGAAAAGAACACACATGCAATGACTCTAGTGGATCCATATGTGGTTTGTGGAAAATAACACACATGCAATGAACACTGGTGGATCCATAAGTGGTTTGTGGAAAGAACACACACGTAGTGAACACTGGTGGATCCAAATGTGATTTGTGAAAAGGACACACATGCAATACCATTGGTTGATACATATGTGGTTTCTGAAAAGAACACACATGCAATACCATATGTTAATCCATGTGTGGTTTGTGCAAGGAACACACATGCAATGAATTTAACGGATCCATATATGGTCTGTGAAAAGAACATACATGCAATAACCACTGCTTGATCCATATGTGGTTCTTGACTAGAACACACATGCAATGACTCTAGTGTTGGTTTTAGTATAAGAACACACATGCAATGACTCTAGTGGGTCCATATGTGGTTTGTGAAAAGAACACACATGCAATGACTCTAGTGGATCCATATGTGGTTTGTGGAAAAGAACACACATGCAATGACTCTACTGGATCCATATGTGGTTTCTGACAATAACACACATCCAATGCCATTGGTTAATCCATGTGTGGTTTGTGGAAGAACCCACATGCAATAACCACTAGTGGATCCATGTGTGGTTCATGACAGGAACACACATGCAATGAACACTAGTGGATCCATATGTGGTATTTGAAAAGAACACACATGCAATGACATTGGTTGATCCATGTGTGGTTCATGACAGGAACACACGTGCAATGACATTGGTTGATCCATGTGTGGTTTGTGGAAAGAACACACATGCAATGACTCTAGTGTTGGTTTTAGTATAAGAACACACATGCAATGACTCTAGTGGGTCCTTATGTGGTTTGTGAAAAGAACACACATGCAATGACTCTAGTGGATCCATATGTGGTTTGTGGAAAGAACACACATGCAATGAACACTGGTGGATCCATAAGTGGTTTGTGGGAATAACACACATGAAGTGAACACTGGTGGATCCATAAGTGATTTGTGAAAAGAACACACATGCAATGCCATTGGTTGATCAATATGTGGTTTTTGAAAAGAACACACATGCAATGCCATTGGTTAATCCATGTGTGGTTTGTGGAAAGAACACACATGCAAGGACTCTAGTGGATCCATATGTGGTCTGCGGAAAGAACACACATGCAATAACCACTGGTTGATCCATGTGTGGTTCATGACAGGAACACACATGCAATGAACACTGGTGGCTCCATATGCGGTCTTTGAAAAGAACACACGTGCAATGACATTGGTTGAACCATGTGTGGTTCATGACAGGAACACACATGCAATGACATTGGTTGATCCATATGTGGTTTGTGGAAAGAACACACATGCAATGACTCTAGTGCTGGTTTTAGTATAAGAACACACATGCAATGACTCTAGTGGGTCCATATGTGGTTTGTGAAAAGAACACACATGCAATGACTCTAGTGGATCCATATGTGGTTTCTGGAAAATAACACACATGCAATGAACATTGGTGGATCCATAAGTGGTTTGTGGAGAGAACACACACATAGCGAACACCGGTGGATCCAAATGTGATTTGTGAAAAAATAACACATGCAATCCCATTGGTTGATCCATATGTGGTTTGTGAAAAGAACACACATGCAGTGCCATATGTTAATCCATGTGTGGTTTGCGGAAGGAACACACATGCAATGACTTTAGTGGATCCATATGTGGTCTGTGAAAAGAACACACATGCAATAACCACTGGTTGATCCATGTGTGGTTCATGACAGGAACACACATGCAATGAACACTGGTGGATCCATATGTGGTTCTTGACAGGAACACACATGAAATGACTCTAGTATTGGTTTTAGTATAAGAACACACATGCAATGACTCTAGTGGGGCCATATGTGGTTTATGAAAAGAACACACATGCAATGACTCTAGTGGATCCATATGTGGTTTGTGTAAAAGAACACACATGCAATGACTCTAGTGGATCCATATGTGGTTTGTGGAAAATAACACACATGCAATGAACACTGGTGGATCCATAAGTGGTTTGTGGAAAGAACACACACGTAGTGAACACTGGTGGATCCAAATGTGATTTGTGAAAAGGACACACATGCAATGCCATTGGTTGATACATATGTGGTTTCTGAAAAGAACACACATGCAATACCATATGTTAATCCATGTGTGGTTTGTGCAAGGAACACACATGCAATGAATTTAGCGGATCCATATATGGTCTGTGAAAAGAACATACATGCAATAACCACTGCTTGATCCATGTGTGGTTCATACATGAAATGACTCTAGTGGATCCATATGTGGTTTGTGACAATAACACACATGCAATGCCATTGGTTAATCCATGTGTGGTTTGTGGAAAGAACCCACATGCAATAACCACTAGTTGATCCATGTGTGGTTCATGGCAGGAACACACATGCAATGAACACTGGTGGATCCATATGTGGTCTTTGAAAAGAACACACATGCAATGACATTGGTTGATCCATGTGTGGTTCATGACAGGAAGACACATGCAATGACATTGGTTGATCCATATGTGGTTTGTGGAAATAACACGCATGCAATGACTCTAGTGTTGGTTTTAGTATAAGAACACACATGCAATGACTCTAGTGGGTCCATATGTGGATTCTAAAAAGAACACACATGCAATGACTCTAGTGGATCCATATGTGGTTTGTGGAAAGAACACACATGCAATGAACACTGGTGGATCCATAAGTGGTTTGTGGAAATAACACACATGAAGTGAACACTGGTGGATCCATAAGTGATTTGTGAAAAGAACACACATGCAATGCCATTGGTTGATCAATATGTGGTTTGTGAAAAGAACACACATGCAATGCCATTGGTTAATCCATGTGTGGTTTGTGGAAAGAACACACATGCAATGCCATTGGTGGATCCATGTGTGGTTTGTGGAAAGAACACACATGCAATGACTCAGGGGGGTCCATATGTGGTTTGTGGAAAGAACACACATGCATAGAACACTGGTAGATCCATACGTGGTTTGTGGAAAGAACACACATGCAATGACACTGGTGGATCCATATGTGGTTTGTGAAAAGAACACACATGCAATGACTCTAGTGCTGGTTTTAGTATAAGAACGCGCATGCAATGACTCTAGTGGGTCCATATGTGGTTTGTGAAAATAACACACGTGCAATGACTCTAGTGGATCCATATGTGGTCTGCGGCATGAACACACATGCAATGAGTTTAGTGGGTCCATATGTGGTTCATGTCAGGAACACACATGCAATGACATTGGTTGATCCATATGTGGTTTGTGATAATAACACACATGCAATGACTCTAGTGGGTCCATATGTGGTTTGTGAAAAGAACACACATGCAATGACTCTAGTAGATCCATAAGTTGTTTGTGGAAAAGAACACAATGCAATAACCACTGGTTGATCCATGTGTGGTTCATGATAGGAACACACATGCAATGAATACTGGTGGATCCATGTGTGGTCTCTGAAAAGAACACACATGCAATGACATTGGTTGATCCATGTGTGGTTCATGACAGGAACACACATGCAATGACATTAGTTGATCCATATGTTGTTTGTGGAAAGAACACACATGCAATGACTCTAGTGCTGGTTTTAGTATAAGAACACACATGCAATGACTCTAGTGGGTCCATATGTGGTTTGTGAAAAGAACACACATGCAATGACTCTAGTGGATCCATATGTGGTTTGTGGAAAAGAACACACATGCAATGAACATTGGTGGATCCATAAGTGGTTTGTGGAAATAACACACATGAAGTGAACACTGGTGGATCCATATGTGATTTGTGAAAACACACACATGCAATGCCATTGGTTGATCAATATGTGGTTTGTGAAAAGAACACACATGCAATGCCATTGGTTAATCCATGTGAGGTTTGTGGAAAGAACACACATGCAACGACTCTAGTGGATCCATATGTGGTCTGCAGAAAGAACACACATGCAATAACCACTGGTTGATCCATGTGTGGTTCATGACAGGAACACACATGCAATGAACACTGGTGGATCCATATGTGGTCTTTGAAAAGAACACACATGCAATGACATTGGTTGATCCATGTGTGGTTCATGACAGGAACATACATGCAATGACATTGGTTGATCCATATGTGGTTTGTGGAAAGAACACACATGCAATGACTCTAGTGGATCCATATGTGGTTTCTGGAAAATAACACACATGCAATGAACATTGGTGGATCCATAAGTGGTTTGTGGAGAGAACACACACGTAGTGAACACCGGTGGATCCAAATGTGATTTGTGAAAAGAAAACACATGCAATCCCATTGGTTGATCCATATGTGGTTTGTGAAAAGAACACACATGCAATGCCATATGTTAATCCATGTGTGGTTTGTGGAAGGAACACACATGCAATGACTTTAGTGGATCCATATGTGGTCTGTGAAAAGAACACACATGCAATAACCACTGGTTGATCCATGTGTTGTTCATGACAGGAACACACATGCAATGAACACTGGTGGATCCATATGTGGTTCTTGACAGGAACACACATGAAATGACTCTAGTATTGGTTTTAGTATAAGAACACACATGCAATGACTCTAGTGGGGCCATATGTGGTTTATGAAAAGAACACACATGCAATGACTCTAGTGGATCCATATGTGGTTTGTGGAAAAGAACACACATGCAATGACTCTACTGGATCCATATGTGGTTTCTGACAATAACACACATCCAATGCCATTGGTTAATCCATGTGTGGTTTGTGGAAGAACCCACATGCAATAACCACTAGTGGATCCATGTGTGGTTCATGACAGGAACACACATGCAATGAACACTAGTGGATCCATATGTGGTATTTGAAAAGAACACACATGCAATGACATTGGTTGATCCATGTGTGGTTCATGACAGGAACACACGTGCAATGGCATTGGTTGATCCATGTGTGGTTTGTGGAAAGAACACACATGCAATGACTCTAGTGTTGGTTTTAGTATAAGAACACACATGCAATGACTCTAGTGGGTCCTTATGTGGTTTGTGAAAAGAACACACATGCAATGACTCTAGTGGATCCATATGTGGTTTGTGGAAAGAACACACATGCAATGAACACTGGTGGATCCATAAGTGGTTTGTGGGAATAACACACATGAAGTGAACACTGGTGGATCCATAAGTGATTTGTGAAAAGAACACACATGCAATGCCATTGGTTGATCAATATGTGGTTTGTGAAAAGAACACACATGCAATGCCATTGGTTAATCCATGTGTGGTTTGTGGAAAGAACACACATGCAAGGACTCTAGTGGATCCATATGTGGTCTGCGGAAAGAACACACATGCAATAACCACTGGTTGATCCATGTGTGGTTCATGACAGGAACACACATGCAATAAACACTGGTGGCTCCATATGTGGTCTTTGAAAAGAACACACGTGCAATGACATTGGTTGAACCATGTGTGGTTCATGACAGGAACACACATGCAATGACATTGGTTGATCCATATGTGGTTTGTGGAAAGAACACACATGCAATGACTCTAGTGCTGGTTTTAGTATAAGAACACACATGCAATGACTCTAGTGGGTCCATATGTGGTTTGTGAAAAGAACACACATGCAATGACTCTAGTGGATCCATATGTGGTTTCTGGAAAATAACACACATGCAATGAACATTGGTGGATCCATAAGTGGTTTGTGGAGAGAACACACACGTAGCGAACACCGGTGGATCCAAATGTGATTTGTGAAAAGAAAACACATGCAATCCCATTGGTTGATCCATATGTGGTTTGTGAAAAGAACACACATGCAATGCCATATGTTAATCCATGTGTGGTTTGTGGAAGGAACACACATGCAATGACTTTAGTGGATCCATATGTGGTCTGTGAAAAGAACACACATGCAATAACCACTGGTTGATCCATGTGTGGTTCATGACAGGAACACACATGCAATGAACACTGGTGGATCCATATGTGGTTCTTGACAGGAACACACACGAAATGACTCTAGTATTGGTTTTAGTATAAGAACACACATGCAATGACTCTAGTGGGGCCATATGTGGTTTATGAAAAGAACACACATGCAATGACTCTAGTGGATCCATATGTGGTTTGTGTAAAAGAACACACATGCAATGACTAGTGGATCCATATGTGGTTTGTGTAAAAGAACACACATGCAATGACTCTAGTGGATCCATATGTGGTTTGTGACAATAACACACATGCAATGCCATTGGTTAATCCATGTGTGGTTTGTGGAAAGAACCCACATGCAATAACCACTAGTTGATCCATGTGTGGTTCATGGCAGGAACACACATGCAATGAACACTGGTGGATCCATATGTGGTCTTTGAAAAGAACACACATGCAATGACATTGGTTGATCCATGTGTGGTTCATGACAGGAAGACACATGCAATGACATTGGTTGATCCATATGTGGTTTGTGGAAATAACACGCATGCAATGACTCTAGTGTTGGTTTTAGTATAAGAACACACATGCAATGACTCTAGTGGGTCCATATGTGGATTCTGAAAAGAACACACATGCAATGACTCTAGTGGATCCATATGTGGTTTGTGGAAAGAACACACATGCAATGAACACTGGTGGATCCATAAGTGGTTTGTGGAAATAACACACATGAAGTGAACACTGGTGGATCCATAAGTGATTTGTGAAAAGAACACACATGCAATGCCATTGGTTGATCAATATGTGGTTTGTGAAAATAACACACATGCAATGCCATTGGTTAATCCATGTGTGGTTTGTGGAAAGAACACACATGCAACGACTCTAGTGGATCCATGTGTGGTTTGTGGAAAGAACCCACATGTAATAACCACTAGTTGATCCATGTGTGGTTCATGGCAGGAACACACATGCAATGAACACTGGTGGATCCATGTGTGGTCTTTGAAAAGAACACACATGCAATGACATTGGTTGATCCATGTGTGGTTCATGACAGGAACACACATGCAATGACATTGGTGATCCATATGTGGTTTGTGGAAAGAACACGCATGCAATGACTCTAGTGCTGGTTTTAGTATAAGAACACACATCCAATGACTCTAGTGGGTCCATATGTGGTTTCTGAAAAGAACACACATGCAATGACTCTAGTGGGTCCATATGTGGTTTGTGAAAAGAACACACATGCAATGACTCTAGTGGATCCATATGTGGTTTGTGGAAAAGAACACACATGCAATGAATACTAGTGGATCCATAAGTGGTTTGTGGAAAGAACAGACACGTAGTGAACACTGGTGGATCCAAATGTGATTTGTGAAAAGAACACACATGCAATGCCATTGGTTGATCCATATGTGGTTTGTGAAAAGAACACACATGCAATGCCATATGTTAATCCATGTGTGGTTTGTGGAATGAACACACATGCAATGACTTTCGTGGATCCATATGTGGTCTGTGAAAAGAACACACATGCAATAACCACTGGTTGATCCATGTGTGGTTCATGACAGGAACACACATGCAATGAACACTGGTGGATCCATATGTGGTTCTTGACAGGAACACACATGAAATGACTCTAGTATTGTTTTTAGTATAAGAACACACATGCAATGACTCTAGTGGATCCATATGTGGTTTGTGTAAAAGAACACACATTCAACGACTCTAGTGGATCCATATGTGGTTTGTGTAAAAGAACACACATGCAATGACTCTAGTGGATCCATATGTGGTTTGTGACAATAACACACATGCAATGCCATTGGTTAATCCATGTGTGGTTTGTGGAAAGAACCCACATGCAATAACCACTAGTATATCCATATGTGGTTCATGGCAGGAACACACATGCGTTGAACACTGGTGGATCCATATGTGGTCTTTGAAAAGAACACACATGCAATGACATTGGTTTATCCATGTGTGGTTCATGACAGGAACACACATACAATGACATTGGTTGATCCATATGTGGTTTGTGGAAAGAACACACATGCAATGACTCTAGTGCTGGTTTTAGTATAAGAACACACATGCAATGACTGTAGTGGGTCCATATGTGGATTCTGAAAAGAACACACATGCAATGACTCTAGTGGATCCATATGTGGTTTGTGGAAAGAACACACATGCAATGAACACTGGTGGATCCATAAGTGGTTTGTGCAAATAACACACATGAAGTGAACACTGGTGGATCCATAAGTGATTTGTGAAAAGAACACACATGCAATGCCATTGGTTGATCAATATGTGGTTTGTGAAAAGAACACACATGCAATGCCATTGGTTAATCCATGTGTGGTTTGTGGAAAGAACACACATGCAACGACTCTAGTGGATCCATATGTGGTCTGCGGAAAGAACACACATGCAATAACCACTGGTTGATCCATGTGTGGTTCATGACAGGAACACACATGCAATGAACACTGGTGGTTCCATATGTGGTCTTTGAAAAGAACACATGTGCAATGACATTGGTTGATCCATGTGTGGTTCATGACAGGAACACACATGCAATGACATTGGTTGATCCATATGTGGTTTGTGGAAAGAACACACATGCAATGACTCTAGTGCTTGTTTTAATATAAGAACACACATGCAATGACTCTAGTGGGTCCATATGTGGTTTGTGAAAAGAACACACATGCAAAGACTCTAGTGGATCCATATGTGGTTTGTGGAAAAGAACAGACATGCAATGAACAATGGTGGATCCATAAGTGGTTTGTGGAAAGAACACACACGTAGTGAACACTGGTGGATCCAAATGTGATTTGTGAAAAGAACACACATGCAATGCCATTGGTTGATCCATATGTGGTTTGTGAAAAGAACACACATGCAATAACCACTGGTTGATCCATGTGTGGTTCATGACAGGAACACACATGCAATGAACACTGGTGGATCCATACGTGGTTCTTGACAGGAACACACATGCAATGACTCTAGTGTTGGTTTTAGTATAAGAACACACATGCAATGACTCTAGTGGGGCCATATGTGGTTTGTGAAAAGAACACACATGCAATGACTCTAGTGGATCCATATGTGGTTTGTGTGAAAGAACACACATGCCATGACTCTAGTGGATCCTTATGTGGTTTGTGATAATAACAGAAATGCAATGCCATTGGTTAATCCATGTGTGGTTTGTGGAAAGAACCCACATGCAATAACCACTAGTTGACCCATATGTGGTTCATGGCAGGAACACACATGCAATGAACACTGGTGGATCCATATGTGGTCTTTGAAAAGAACACACATGCAATGACATTGGTTGATCCATGTGTGGTTCATGACAGGAACACACATGCAATGACATTGGTTGATCCATATGTGGTTTGTGGAAAGAACACACATGCAATGACTCTAGTGCTGGTTTTAGTATAAGAACACACATGCAATGACTCTAGTGGGTCCATATGTGGTTTCTGAAAAGAACACACATGCAATGACTCTAGTGGATCCATATGTGGTTTGTGGAAAAGAACACACATGCAATGAACACTGGTGGATCCATAAGTGGATTGTGGAAAGAACACACACGTAGTGAACGCTGGTGGATCCAAATGTGATTTGTGAAAAGAACACACATGCAATGCCATTGGTTGATCCATATGTGGTTTGTGAAAAGAACACACATACGATGCCATATGTTAATCCATGTGTGGTTTGTGGAAGGAACACACATGCAATGACTTTAGTGGATCCATATGTGGTCTGTGGAAAGAACACACATGCAATAACCACTGGTTGATCCATGTGTGGTTCATGACAGGAACACACATGCAGTGAACACTGGTGGATCCATATGTGGTTCTTGAGAGGAACACACATGCAATGACTCTAGTATTGGTTTTAGTATAAGAACACACATGCAATGACTCAAGTGGGTCCATATGTGGTTTGCTAAAAGAACACACATGCAATGACTCTAGTGGATCCATATTTGGTTTGTGGAAAAGAACACACATGCAATGACTCTAGTGGATCCATATGTGGTTTGTGAAAAGAACACACATGCAATGACTCAGGGGGATCCACGTGTGGTTTGTGGAAAGAACACGCATGCAATGAACACTAGTGGATCCATCTATGTTTGTGGAAAGAACACACATGCAATGCCACCGGTGGATCCATATGTGGTTTGTGAAAAGAACACACATGCAATGACTCTAGTGCTGGTTTTAGTATAAGAACACACATGCAATGACTCTAGTGGGTCCATATGTGGTTTGTGAAAAGAACACACATGCAATGACTCTAGTGGATCCATATGTGGTTTGTGGAAAAGAACACACATGCAATGAACACTAGTGGATCCATAAGTGGTTTGTGGAAAGAACACACATGCAGTGAACACTGGTGGATCCATATGTGATTTGTGAAAAGAACACACATGCAATGCCATTGGTTGATCCATATGTGGTTTGTCAAAAGAACACACATGCAATGCCATTGGTTAATCCATGTGTGGTTTGTGGAAAGAACACACATGCAATGAGTCTAGTGAATCCATATGTGGTATGCGGAAAGAACACACATGCAATAACCACTAGTTGATCCATATGTGGTTCATGACAGGAACACACATGCAATGAACACTGGTGGATCCATATGTGGTTCTTGACAGGAACACACATACAATGACATTGGTTGATCCATGTGTGGTTCATGACAGGAACACACATGCAATGACATTAGTTGATCCATATGTGGTTTGTGGAAACAACACGCATGCAATGAACACTGGTGGATCCATTTGTGGTCTGTGGAAAGAACACACATGCAATGACACTGGTGGATACATATGTGGTTTGTGAAAAGAACACACATGCAATGACTCTAGTGCTGGTTTTACTATAAGAACACACATGCAATGACTCTAGTGGGTCCATATGTGGTTTGTGAAAAGAACACACATGCAATGACTCTAGTGGATCCATATGTGGTTTGTGGAAAAGAACACACATGCAATGAACACTGGTGGATCCATAAGTGGTTTGTGGAAAGAACACACATGCAATGAACACTGGTGGATCCATATGTGATTTGTGAAAAGAACACACATGCAATGCCATTGGTTGATCCATATGTGGTTTGTGAAAAGAACACACATGCAATGCCATATGTTAATCCATGTGTGGTTTGTGGAAGGAACAAACATGCAATGACTTTAGTGGATCCATATGTGATTTGTGAAAAGAACACACATGCAATGCCATTGGTTGATCCATATGTGGTTTGTCAAAAGAACACACATGCAATGCCATTGGTTAATCCATGTGTGGTTTGTGGAAAGAACACACATGCAATGAGTCTAGTGAATCCATATGTGGTATGCGGAAAGAACACACATGCAATAACCACTAGTTGATCCATATGTGGTTCATGACAGGAACACACATGCAATGAACACTGGTGGATCCATATGTGGTTCTTGACAGGAACACACATACAATGACATTGGTTGATCCATGTGTGGTTCATGACAGGAAAACACATGCAATGACATTAGTTGATCCATATGTGGTTTGTGGAAACAACACGCATGCAATGAACACTGGTGGATCCATTTGTGGTCTGTGGAAAGAACACACATGCAATGACACTGGTGGATACATATGTGGTTTGTGAAAAGAACACACATGCAATGACTCTAGTGCTGGTTTTACTATAAGAACACACATGCAATGACTCTAGTGGGTCCATATGTGGTTTGTGAAAAGAACACACATGCAATGACTCTAGTGGATCCATATGTGGTTTGTGGAATAGAACACACATGCAATGAACACTGGTGGATCCATAAGTGGTTTGTGGAAAGAACACACATGCAATGCCATTGGTTGATCCATATGTGGTTTGTGAAAAGAACACACATGCAATGCCATATGTTAATCCATGTGTGGTTTGTGGAAGGAACAAACATGCAATGACTTTAGTGGATCCATATGTGTCAGTTAAAAGAACACACATGCAATAACCACTGGTTGATCCATGTGTGGTTCATGACAGGAACACACATGCAATGTACACTGGTGGATCCATACGTGGTTCTTGACAGGAACACACATGCAATGACTCTAGTGTTGGTTTTAGTATAAGAACACACATGCAATGACTCTAGTGGGGCCATATGTGGTTTGTGAAAAGAACACACATGCAATGACTCTAGTGGATCCATATGTGGTTTGTGTGAAAGAACACACATGCCATGACTCTAGTGGATCCTTATGTGGTTTGTGACAATAACAGACATGCAATGCCATTGGTTAATCCATGTGTGGTTTGTGGAAAGAACCCACATGCAATAACCACTAGTTGACCCATATGTGGTTCATGGCAGGAACACACATGCAATGAACACTGGTGGATCCATATGTGGTCTTTGAAAAGAACACACATGCAATGACATTGGTTGATCCATGTGTGGTTCATGACAGGAACACACATGCAATGACATTGGTTGATCCATATGTGGTTTGTGGAAAGAACACACATGCAATGACTCTAGTGCTGGTTTTAGTATAAGAACACACATGCAATGACTCTAGTGGGTCCATATGTGGTTTCTGAAAAGAACACACATGCAATGACTCTAGTGGATCCATATGTGGTTTGTGGAAAAGAACACACATGCAATGAACACTGGTGGATCCATAAGTGGATTGTGGAAAGAACACACACGTAGTGAACGCTGGTGGATCCAAATGTGATTTGTGAAAAGAACACACATGCAATGCCATTGGTTGATCCATATGTGGTTTGTGAAAAGAACACACATACGATGCCATATGTTAATCCATGTGTGGTTTGTGGAAGGAACACACATGCAATGACTTTAGTGGATCCATATGTGGTCTGTGGAAAGAACACACATGCAATAACCACTGGTTGATCCATGTGTGGTTCATGACAGGAACACACATGCAGTGAACACTGGTGGATCCATATGTGGTTCTTGAGAGGAACACACATGCAATGACTCTAGTATTGGTTTTAGTATAAGAACACACATGCAATGACTCAAGTGGGTCCATATGTGGTTTGCTAAAAGAACACACATGCAATGACTCTAGTGGATCCATATTTGGTTTGTGGAAAAGAACACACATGCAATGACTCTAGTGGATCCATATGTGGTTTGTGAAAAGAACACACATGCAATGACTCAGGGGGATCCATGTGTGGTTTGTGGAAAGAACACGCATGCAATGAACACTGGTGGATCCATCTATGTTTGTGGAAAGAACACACATGCAATGCCACTGGTGGATCCATATGTGGTTTGTGAAAAGAACACACATGCAATGACTCTAGTGCTGGTTTTAGTATAAGAACACACATGCAATGACTCTAGTGGGTCCATATGTGGTTTGTGAAAAGAACACACATGCAATGACTCTAGTGGATCCATATGTGGTTTGTGGAAAAGAACACACATGCAATGAACACTAGTGGATCCATAAGTGGTTTGTGGAAAGAACACACATGCAGTGAACACTGGTGGATCCATATGTGATTTGTGAAAAGAACACACATGCAATGCCATTGGTTGATCCATATGTGGTTTGTCAAAAGAACACACATGCAATGCCATTGGTTAATCCATGTGTGGTTTGTGGAAAGAACACACATGCAATGAGTCTAGTGAATCCATATGTGGTATGCGGAAAGAACACACATGCAATAACCACTAGTTGATCCATATGTGGTTCATGACAGGAACACACATGCAATGAACACTGGTGGATCCATATGTGGTTCTTGACAGGAACACACATACAATGACATTGGTTGATCCATGTGTGGTTCATGACAGGAACACACATGCAATGACATTAGTTGATCCATATGTGGTTTGTGGAAACAACACGCATGCAATGAACACTGGTGGATCCATTTGTGGTCTGTGGAAAGAACACGCATGCAATGACACTGGTGGATACATATGTGGTTTGTGAAAAGAACACACATGCAATGACTCTAGTGCTGGTTTTTCTATAAGAACACACATGCAATGACTCTAGTGGGTCCATATGTGGTTTGTGAAAAGAACACACATGCAATGACTCTAGTGGATCCATATGTGGTTTGTGGAAAAGAACACACATGCAATGAACACTGGTGGATCCATAAGTGGTTTGTGGAAAGAACACACATGCAATGAACACTGGTGGATCCGTATGTGATTTGTGAAAAGAATAGACATGCAATGCCATTGGTTGATCCATATGTGGTTTGTCAAAAGAACACACATGCAATGCCATTGGTTAATCCATGTGTGGTTTGTGGAAAGAACACACATGCAATGAGTCTAGTGAATCCATATGTGGTCTGCGGAAAGAACACACATGCAATAACCACTAGTTAATCCATATGTGGTTCATGACAGGAACATACATGCAATGAACACTGGTGGATGCATATGTGGTTCTTGACAGGAAAACACACATGCAATGAGATTGGTTGATCCATGTGTGGTTCATTACAGGAACACATATGCAATGACATTAGTTGATCCATATGTGGTTTGTGGAAAGAACATGCATGCAATGACACTGGTTGATCCATGGGTGGTTTGTGGAAAGAACACACATGCAATGACTCTAGTGCTGGTTTTAGTATAAGAACACACATGCAATGAAACTAGTGGGTCCATATGTGATTTGTGAAAAGAACACACATGCAATGACTCTAGTGGATCCATATGTGGTTTGTGGACAAGAACACACATGCAATCAACACTGGTGGATCCATAAGTGGTTTGTGGAAAGAACACACATGCAGTGAACACTGGTTGATCCATATGTGGTTTATGAAAAGAACACACATGCAATGACACTAGTGCATCCTGATGTGGTTTGTGAGAAGAACAGACATGCAATCACACTGGGTGGATTCATATGTGGTTTGTGGAAAGAAAACACATGCAATGACCACTGGTTGATCCATGTGTGGTTCATGACAGGAACAGACATGCAATGACATTGGTTGATCCAAATATGTGGTTTGTCACAATAACACACATGCAATGCCATTGGTTAATCCATGTGTGGTTTGTGGAAAGAACACACATGCAATGACTCAAGTGGGTCCATATGTGGTTTGTGAAAAGAACACACAAGCAATGACTCAGGGGGATCCATGTGTGGTTTGTGGAAAGAACACACATGCAATGAACACTGGTGGATCCATATGTGATTTGTGGAAAGAACACACATGCAATGACACTGGTGGATCCATATGTGGTTTGTGAAAAGAACACACATGCAATGAGTCTAGTGCTGGTTTTAGTATAAGAACACACATGGAATGACTCTAGTGGGTCCATATGTGGTTTGTGAAAAGAACAGACGTGCAATGACTCTAGTGGATCCATATGTGGTCTGCGGAAAGAACACACATGCGATAACCACTGGTTGATCCATGTGTGGTTCATGACAGGAACACACATGCAATGAACACGGGTGGATCCATATGTGGTTATTGACAGGAACACACGTGCAATGAACACTGGTGGATCCATATGTGGTTCATCATAGGAACACACATGCAATGACACTTGTTGATCCATGTGTGGTTTGTGGAAAGAACACACATGCAATGCCATTGGTTGGTCCATGTGTGGTTTGTGGAAAGAACACACATGCAATAACTCTAGTGGGTCCTTATGTGGTTTGTGAAAAGAACACACATGCAATGAATCTAGTGGATCCATATGTGGTTTGTGGAAAGAACACACATGCAATGACTCAAGTGGGTCCATGTGTGGTTTGTGAAAAGAACACACATGCAATGACTCAAGGGGATCCATGTGTGGTTTGTGGAAAGAACACACATGCAATGACCACTGGTCTATCCATATGTGGTTTGTGGAAAGAACACACATGCAAAGACACTGGTTGATCCATGTGTGGTGTGTGGAAAGAACACACATGCAATGAGTCTAGTGTTAATTTTAGTATAAGAACACACATGCAATGACTCTAGTAGGTCCATATGTGGTTTCTGAAAAGAACACACATGCAATGACTCTAGTGGATCCATATGTGGTTTGTGAAAAGAGCACACATGCAATGACTAAGGGGGGTCCGTGTGTGGTTTGTGGAAAGAACACACATGCAATGACCACTGGTCGATCCATATGTGGTTTTTGGAAAGAACACACATGCAATGACACTGGTTGATCCATGTGTGGTTTGTGGAAATAACACACACGCAAAGACTCTAGTGCTGGTTTTAGTATAAGAACACACATACAATGACGTTAGTGGGTCCACATGTGGTTTGTGAAAAGAACACACATGCAATGAATCTAGTGGATCCATCTGTGGTTTGTGTAAAGAACACACATGCAATGACTCTAGTGGGTCCATATATGGTTCATGTCAGGAACACACATGCAATGACATTGGTTGATCCATATGTGGTCTGTGACAATAACACACATGCAATGCCATTGGTTAATCCATGTGTGGTTTGTGGAAAGAACCCACATGCAATAAATTATGGTTGATCCATGTGTTTTTCATGACAGGAACACACATGCAATGAACACTGGTGGATCCATATGTGGTCTTTGAAAAGAACACACATGCAATGACATTGGTTGATCCATGTGTGGTTCATGACAGGAACACACATGCAATGACATTGGTTTATCCATATGTGGTTTGTGGAAAGAACACACATGCAATGAACAATGGTGGATCCATATGTGGTTTGTGGAAAGAACACACATGCAATGACACTGGTGGATCCATATGTGGTTTGTGAAAAGAACACACATGCAATGACTCTAGTGTTGGTTTTAGTATAAGAACACACATGCAATGACTCTAGTGGGTCCATATGTGGTTTGTGAAAAGAACACACGTGCAATGATTCTAGTGGATCCATATGTGGTCTGCGGAAATAACACACATGCAATAACCACTGGTTGATCCATGTGTGGTTCATGACAGGAACACACATGCAATGAACACTGTGGATCCATATGTGGTTCTTGAAAGGAACACACATGCAATGAACACTGGTGGATCCATATGTGGTTCATGACAGGAACACACATGCAATGACACTTGTTGATCCATGTGTGGTTTATGGAAAGAACACACAAGCAATGCCTTTGGTTATCCATATGTGGTTTGTGAAAAGAACACGGATGCAATGATCTAGTGGATCCATATGTGGTTTGTGGAAAGAACACACATGCAATGACTCTAGTGTGTCCATATGTGGTTCATGTCAGGAAAACACAAGCAATGCCATTTGTGGATCCATGTGTGGTTTGTGGAAAGAACACACATGCAATAACTCTATTGGGTCCATATGTGGTTTGTGAAAAGAACACACATGCAATGACTCTAGTGGATCCATATGTGGTTTGTGGAAAGAACTCACATGAAATGACTCAAGTGGGTCCATATGTGGTTTGTGAAAAGAATACACATGCAATGACTCTAGTGGATCCATATGTGGTTTGTGGAAAGAACACACATGCAATGACTCAAGTGGGTCCATGTGTGGTTTGTGAAAAGAACACACATGCAATGACTCAAGGGGATCCATGTGTGGTTTGTGGAAAGAACACACATGCAATGACCACTGGTCTATCCATATGTGGTTTGTGGAAAGAACACACATGCAAAGACACTGGTTGATCCATGTGTGGTTTGTGGAAAGAACACACATGCAATGAGTCTAGTGTTAATTTTAGTATAAGAACACACATGCAATGACTCTAGTAGGTCCATATGTGGTTTCTGAAAAGAACACACATGCAATGACTCTAGTGGATCCATATGTGGTTTGTGAAAAGAGCACACATGCAATGCTCAGGGGGGTCCGTGTGTGGTTTGTGGAAAGAACACACATGCAATGACCACTGGTCGATCCATATGTGATTTTTGGAAAGAACACACATGCAATGACACTGGTTGATCCATGTGTGGTTTGTGGAAAGAACACACACGCAAAGACTCTAGTGCTGGTTTTAGTATAAGAACACACATACAATGACGCTAGTGGGTCCATATGTGGTTTGTGAAAAGAACACACATGCAATGATTCTAGTGGATCCATCCGTGGTTTGTGTAAAGAACACACATGCAATGACTCTAGTGGGTCCATATATGGTTCATGTCAGGAACACACATGCAATGACATTGGTTGATCCATATGTGGTTTGTGACAATAACACACATGCAATGCCATTGGTTAATCCATGTGTGGTTTGTGGAAAGAACCCACATGCAATAACTTATGGTTGATCCATGTGTTTTTCATGACAGGAACACACATGCAATGAACACTGGTGGATCCATATGTGGTCTTTCAAAAGAACACACATGCAATGACATTTGTTGATCCATGTGTGGTTCATGACAGGAACACACATGCAATGACTTTGGTTGATCCATATGTGGTTTGTGGAAAGAACACACATGCAATGAACAATGGTGGATCCATATGTGGTTTGTGGAAAGAACACACATGCAATGACTCTAGTGTTGGTTTTAGTATAAGAACACACATGCAATGACTCTAGTGGGTCCATATGTGGTTTGTGAAAAGAACACACGTGCAATGATTCTAGTGGATCCATATGTGGTCTGGGAAAGAACACACATGCAATAACCACTGGTTGATCCATGTGTGGTTCATGACAGGAACACACATGCAATGAACACTGGTGGATCCATATGTGATTCTTGACAGGAACACACATGCAATGAACACTGGTGGATCCATATGTGGTTCATGACAGGAACACACATGCAATGACACTTGTTGATCCGTCTGTGGTTTGTGGAAAGAACACACATGCAATTCCTTTGGTTATCCATATGTGGTTTGTGAAAAGAACACGGATGCAATGATCTAGTGGATCCATATGTGGTTTGTGGAAAGACCACACATGCAATGACTCTAGTGTGTCCATATGTGGTTCATGTCAGGAACACATAAGCAATGCCATTTGTGGATCCATGTGTGGTTTGTGGAAAGAACACACATGCAATAACTCTATTGGGTCCATATGTGGTTTGTGAAAAGAACACACGTGCATTGACTCTAGTGGATCCAGATGTGGTTTGTGGAAAGAACACACATGAAATGACTCAAGTGGGTCCATATGTGGTTTGTGAAAAGAACATACATGCAATGACTCAGGGGGATCCTTGTGTGGTTTGTGGAAAGAACACACATGCAATGACCACTGGTCGATCCATATGTGGTTTGTGGAAAGAACAAACACGCAATGACACTTGTTGATCCATATGTGGTTTGTGGAAAGAACACACATGCAATGACTCTAGTGCTGGTTTTAGTATAAGAACACAAATGCAATGCCATTGGTTAATCCATGTGTGGTTTGTGGAAAGAACACACATGCAGTGAACACTGGTGGATCCATATGTGATTTGTGAAAAGAATACACATGCAATGCCATTGGTTGATCCATATGTGGTTTGTCAAAAGAACACACATGCAATGCCATTGGTTAATCCATGTGTGGTTTGTGGAAAGAACACACATGCAATGAGTCTAGTGAATCCATATGTGGTATGCGGAAAGAACACACATGCAATAACCACTAGTTGATCCATATGTGGTTCATGACAGGAACACACAGGCAATGAACACTGGTGGATCCATATGTGGTTCTTGACAGGAACACACATGCAATGACATTGGTTGATCCATGTGTGGTTCATGACAGGAACACACATGCAATGACATTAGTTGATCCATATGTGGTTTGTGGAAAGAACACGCATGCAATGAACACTGGTGGATCCATTTGTGGTTTGTGGAAAGAACACACATGCAATGACACTGGTGGATCCATATGTGGTTTGTGAAAAGAACACACATGCAATGACTCTAGTGCTGGTTTTACTATAAGAACACACATGCAATGACTCTAGTGGGTCCATATGTGGTTTGTGAAAAGAACACACATGCAATGACTCTAGTGGATCCATATGTGGTTTGTGGAAAAGAACACACATGCAATGAACAGTGGTGGATCAATAAGTGGTTTGTGGAAAGAACACACATGCAATGAACACTGGTGGATCCGTATGTGATTTGTGAAAAGAACACACATGCAATGCCATTGGTTGATCCATATGTGGTTTGTCAAAAGAACACACATCCAATGCCATTGGTTAATCCATGTGTGGTTTGTGGAAAGAACACACATTCAATGAGTCAAGTGAATCCATATGGGGTCTGCGGAAAGAACACACATGCATTAACCACTGGTTGATCCATATGTGGTTCATGACAGGAACACACGTGCAATGAACACTGGTGGATGCATATGTGGTTCTTGACAGGAAAACACACAAGCAACGAGATTGGTTGATCCATGTGTGGTTCATGACAGGAACACACATGCAATGACATTAGTTGATCCATATGTGGTTTGTGGAAAGAACACGCATGCAATGACATTGGTTGATCCATGGGTGGTTTGTGGAAAGAACACACATGCAATGACTCTAGTGCTGGTTTTAGTATAAGAACACAAATGCAATGAAACTAGTGGGTCCATATGTGATTTGTGAAAAGAACACACATGCAATGACTCTAGTGGATCCATATGTGGTTTGTGGAAAAGAACGCACATGCAATCAACACTGGTGGATCCATAAGTGGTTTGTGGAAAGAACACACATGTAGTGAACACTGGTTGATCCATATGTGGTTTATGAAAAGAACACACATGCAATGACAGTGGTGCATCCTTATGTGGTTTGTGAGAAGAACAGACATGCAATCACACTGGGTGGATTCATATGTGGTTTGTGGAAAGAACACACAGGCAATGACCAATGGTTGATCCATGTGTGGTTCATGACAGGAACACACATGCAATGACATTGGTTGATCCAAATATGTGGTTTGTCACAATAACACACATGCAATGCCATTGGTTAATCCATGTGTGGTTTGTGGAAAGAACACACATGCAATGACTCAAGTGGGTCCATATGTGGTTTGTGAAAAGAACACACAAGCAATGACTCAGGGGGATCCCTGTGTGGTTTGTGGAAAGAACACACATGCAATGAACACTGGTGGATCCATATGTGGTTTGTGGACAGAACACACATGCAATGACACAGGTGGATCCATATGTGGTTTGTGAAAAGAACACACATGCAATGAGTCTAGTGCTGGTTTTAGTATAAGAACACACATGGAATGACTCTAGTGGGTCCATATGTGGTTTGTGAAAAGAACAGACGTGCAATGACTCTAGTGGATCCATATGTGGTCTGCGGAAAGAACACACATGCGATAACCACTGGTTGATCCATGTGTGGTTCATGACAGGAACACACATGCAATGAACACGGGTGGATCCATATGTGGTTATTGACAGGAACACACGTGCAATGAACACTGGTGGATCCATATGTGGTTCATCACAGGAACACACATGCAATGACACTGATGATCCATGTGTGGTTTGTGGAAAGAACACACATGAAATGCCATTGGTCGGTCCATGTGTGGTTTGTGGAAAGAACACACATGCAATAACTCTAGTGGGTCTTTATGTGGTTTGTGAAAAGAACACACATGCAATGACTCTAGTGGATCCATATGTGGTTTGTGGAAAGAACACACATGCAATTACTCAAGTGGGTCCATGTGTGGTTTGTGAAAAGAACACACATGCAATGACTCAAGGGGATCTATGTGTGGTTTGTGGAAAGAACACACATGCAATGACCACTGGTCTATCCATATGTGGTTGGTGGAAATAACACACATGCAAAGACACTGGTTGATCCATGTGTGGTTTGTGGAAAGAACACACATGCAATGAGTCTAGTGTTAATTTTAGTATAAGAACACACATGCAATGACTCTAGTAGGTCCATATGTGGTTTCTGAAAAGAACACACATGCAATGACTCTAGTGGATCCATATGTGGTTTGTGAAAAGAGCACACATGCAATGACTCAGGGGGATCCGTGTGTGGTTTGTGGAAAGAACACACATGCAATGACCACTGGTCGATCCATATGTGGTTTTTGGAAAGAACACACATGCAATGACACTGGTTGATCCATGTGTGGTTTGTGGAAAGAACACACATGCAAAGACTCTAGTGCTGGTTTTAGTATAAGAACACACATACAATGATGCTAGTGGTTCCATATGTGGTTTGTGAAAAGAACACACATGCAATGAATCTAGTGGATCCATCTATGGTTTGTGTAAAGAACACACATGCAATGACTCTAGTGGGTCCATATATGGTTCATGTCAGGAACACACATGCAATGACATTGGTTGATCCATATGTGGTTTGTGACAATAACACACATGCAATGCCATTGGTTAATCCATGTGTGGTTTGTGGAAAGAACCCACATGCAATAACTTATGGTTGATCCATGTGTTTTTCATGACAGGAACACACATGCAATGAACACTGGTGGATCCATTTGTGGTCTTTGAAAAGAACACACATGCAATGACATTGGTTGATCCATGTGTGGTTCATGACAGGAACACACATGCAATGACATTGGTTGATCCATATGTGGTTTGTGGAAAGAACACACATGCAATGAACAATGGTGGATACATATGTGGTTTGTGGAAAGAACACACATGCAATGACACTGGTGGATCCATATGTGGTTTGTGAAAAGAACACACATGCAATGACTCTAGTGTTGGTTTTAGTATAAGAACACACATGCAATGACTCTAGTGGGTCCATATGTAGTTTGTGAAAAGAACACACGTGCAATGATTCTAGTGGATCCATATGTGGTCTGCGGAAAGAACACACATGCAATAACCACTGGTTATCCATGTGTGGTTCGTGATAGAAACACACATGCAATGAACACTGGTGGATCCATATGTGGTTCTTGACAGGAACACACATGCAATGAACACTGGTGGATCCATATGTGGTTCATGATTGGAACACGCATGCAATGACACTTGTTGATCCATGTGTGGTTTGTGGAAAGAACACACATGCAATGCCTTTGGTTATCCATATGTGGTTTGTGAAAAGAACACAGATGCAATGATCTAGTGGATCCATATGTGGTTTGTGGAAAGAACACACATGCAATGACTCTAGTGTGTCCATATGTGGTTCATGTCAGGAACACACAAGCAATGCCATTTGTGGATCCATGTGTGGTTTGTGGAAAGAACACACATGCAATAACTCTATTGGGTCCATATGTGGTTTGTGAAAAGAACACACGTGCAATGACTCTAGTGGATCCATATGTGGTTTGTGGAAAGAACACACATGAAATGACTCAAGTGGGTCCATATGTGGTTTGTGAAAAGAACACGCATGCAATGACTCAGGGGGATCCATGTGTGGTTTGTTGAAATAACACACATGCAATGACCACTGGTCGATCCATATGTGGTTTGTGGAAAGAACAAACACGCAATGACACTGGTCGATCCATGTGTGGTTTGTGGAAAGAACACACATGCAATGACTCTAGTGCTGGTTTTAGTATAAGAACACAAATGCAATGCCATTGGTTAATCCATGTGTGGTTTGTGGAAAGAACACACATGCAATGCCATTGGTGGATCCATGTGTTGTTTGTGGAAATAACACGCATGCAATGACACTGGTTGATCCATATGTGGTTTGTGGAAATAACACACATGCAATGACACTGGTGGATCCATATGTGGTTTGTGGAAAGAACACACATGCAATGACACTGGTGGATCCATATGTGGTTTGTGAAAAGAATACACATGCAATGACTCTAGTGATAGTTTTAGTATAAGAACACACATGCTATGACTCTAGTGGGTCCATATGTGGTTTGTGAAAAGAACACACGTGCAATGACTCTAGTGGATCCATATGTGGTCTGCAGAAAGAACACACATGCAATGAGTCTAGTGGGTCCATATGTGGTTCATGTCAAGAACACACATGCAATGACATTAGTTGATCTATATGTGGTTTGTGACAATAACACACATGCAATGCCATTGGTTAATCCATCTGTGGTTTGTGGAAAGAACACACATGCAATGACTCTAGTGGGTCCATATGTGGTTTGTGAAAAGAAGACACATGCAATGACTCTAGTGGATCCATAAGTGGTTTGTGGAAAAAAAACACATGCAATAACCACTGGTTGATCCATGTGTGGTTCATGATAGGAACACACATGCAATGAATACCGGTGGATCCATGTGTGGTCTTTGAAAAGAACACACATGCAATGACATTGGTTGATCCATGTGTGGTTTGTGAAAAGAACACACATGCAATGACTCTAGTGCTGGTTTTAGTATAAGAACACACATGCAATGACTCTAGTGGGTCCATATGTGGTTTGTGAAAAGAACACACATGGAATGATTCTAGTGGATCCATATGTGGTTTGTGGAAAAGAACACACATGCAATGAACACTGGTGGATCCATAAGTGGTTTGTGGAAAGAACACACATGCAGTGAACACTGGTGGATCCATATGTGATTTGTGAAAAGAACACACATGCAATGCCATTGGTTGATCCATATGTGGTTTGTCAAAAGGACATACATGCAATGCCATTGGTTAATCCATGTGTAGTTTGTGGAAAGAACACACATGCAATGACTCTAGTGGATCCATATGTGGTCTGCAGAAAGAACACACATGCAATAACCACTGGTTGATCCATGTGTGGTTCATGACAGGAACACACACGCAATGAATACTGGTGGATCCATATGTGGTTCTTGATAGGAACACACATGCAATGACATTGGTTGATCCATGTGTGGTTTATGACAGGAACACTCATGTAATGAGATTGGTTGATCCATATGTGGTTTGTGAAAAGAACACACATGCAATGACACTGGTTGATCCATATGTGGTTTGTGGAAAGAACACACATGCAATGACATTGTCGATCTATATGTGGTTTGTGAAAAGAACACACATGCAATGACTCTAGTGCTAGTTTTAGTATAATAACACACATGCAATGACTCTAGTGGGTCCATATGTGGTTTGTGAAAAAAACAAGTGCAATGATTCTAGTTGTCGGGGGGATGACTCCCGGATACCCCAACCGGACAAGAAACATGGCAGTCGGATCGCACCCGACTGGTCAAGCGCAGCCGGACAAGGCAAGTCAGGCCGGCTACTGTGAGGTAGCCGGAGCAGCGAGAAGCAGCCGGCTATAGCAGCGTAGCCGGAACCAATCAAGGAGACTGGGCGACATGCGGAACAGTGTGTGGTACGCCCTGTACGACGACAAGACTGGCAACTACCCGGCCGTACCGAAGACTTTGCAGGGATGACGTGGGAACAGTGGCCCGGTGCTGACGACAGGCTCGTACGGTGTTCACTGTGCCCACGACAGCCATACCGCCCGTACTCTGATGGGACCTGGTTCTACCGGTTACTGTAGATGACCAGTCGGCTGGGACCCACTTGTGGGGGCCACCAGTCGGATTGGCCAGTGAGACCGTTGCCTCTCTGCCTATATAAGGAGAGGCAAGGCCTCAGTAGAAAGGGTTGGTCTCATTGCATTTAAGATAGTGGCTAGAGAATACAGCTCGAGGAGCACTTGTAGTTCGTGTATCGCTCATAGTCAGATCGGCAGGAGTAGGAGTTTTACCTCACCACGAGGGCTCCGAACTTGGGTACTTCTTGTCTCCAGCTACGCTTGCTTGTATCATATCTCGCCTGTGGACGACGTCGATAGCTTCCCTGCTAGTCCCCACACCTCTATCTAACCTTCTTAGGTACTGTCGTTCCCAATACAACGACAGTTGGCGCCCACCGTGGGGCCGATGGCTTCGACTGGAGTCACGTTCCGCACGGGACCCTGCACTTCAGCCGGTGAGCGCGTGGCCTCCGGCCTGGTGCTCATGCTCGGCAAGTTCGACTACGTCATCGATAACGCTTCCTGCTTCGTCGGAACCACCTTCCCGGCGAACGGCTCCATCCTGCTTGTCGGTGACCTCCCCGTCTATGTCGCCACCGTTCTGGAGCGTTCCCTAGGGAGATCGTCTCTGTCGCGGAGCTACCGCATCCAGGCAGCTGCGCCTCCTTCGCTTCCTGCGGCGTTGAGGTCATGATGGACGGCTCAAGTTCTCACCCCGGCCAGCCACGGGAGTGGGGTGCAGACGAGGGTGGAACCTCCGCGCCTTCGTATCCTCGGAATCCGGTGGTGGAGGCCATTGATCGGCTCTTGATGCCGGTTAACCTCGGGGACAACCCGCAGGAGGCGGAAGCCAACTTCGCCATAGAGAGACAGATTCTCCTCCAGGAGGCCATGGAGCTGGCGGCAACCCGCAAGCAACTCGAGATCACCCGGCGCGAGTACGACTGCGTGCATGGCTTCACTCCGGCTACCGCGGAGCCGAGCCGGTGTGGCCAGGTGTGACGCCGAGGCGGTGAGCTGGGTGGAAGGATGGAAAAGGAT
This sequence comes from Avena insularis, assembly GCA_023614405.1. Taxonomy (NCBI): domain Eukaryota; kingdom Viridiplantae; phylum Streptophyta; class Magnoliopsida; order Poales; family Poaceae; genus Avena; species Avena insularis. The sequence goes on along the minus strand of CM042692.1, from coordinate 348,566,713 downwards.
GGGGAACCGGATCCCTTTGCCTGCCCTCATACGGCCCACCTACAGCACACCCATCAAGAACCTGCGCGTGGCGCGAGCCGCAGCAGAAGAGCTTCCCAACTTGGAGGGCGAGGAGCGAGCCCGCCAGCACGCTCGGGTGCAGGAGCTCCTTTGGATCATGGACGAGCAGGCCGACGCCAACCGGCAGATGCAGGAGGACCCCAGCTACTCCAAGGGGAGCAGGCCGCCCGGCAACAGCAAGGGCGCACCTCACGACACCCAACAGGCGTCCTCCCCTCAGCTGGCTAAGTCCCGCAGCTCTGGCAACAAGGGTCAGCCGTGCCATGAGCAAACGGTGAACAACAACCCACTGCCTCCCCCTCCACCAGCCGGATCACCTAGACTTGCCGGTTCCCGTCTCTCGTGCCGGGTGGGAGCGCCCAACCCGGATCGTCCGGATGCTCGTGACCGCATCGAGCTCCTCGCTCAAGCGCGCGTCACGGAGGAAGAAGACTCCACCGGACCGGTTTGTTTCGGACCCCGCATCCGGAACGAGCCGTTTTCGGATAAGTTCACCCTACCCAAGGACACCCCCAAGTACAACAGCAGTATGAAGTCGGAAGACTGGCTGACCGACTATGCTACGGCAGTCGGCATCGCCCACGGGAACAAGCGCACAGCTGTGCGCTATGTCCCCCTTATGCTAACCGGGTCGGCAAGGACATGGCTCAACAGCCTTGCGCCCAACAGCATCAACGCTTGGCCAGATTTCGAGAAGGTGTTTGTCCGCAACTTCAATGGCACATACAAGCATCCAGGACACCCACGCGACCTGGCCTTGTGCGTCCAGGGTGACCGCGAGACTGACTGCGAGTACCTCGCCAAGTGGACGGAGCTGCACAACACATGCGAGGGCATCCTGGAGAGCCAGGCCATCAGCTTCTTCATCGAGGGATGCCGAGAAGGCACCATGCTTCGCCACCGGCTATTGTGTGATGAGCCGAAAACCATGGCGGAGCTCATGACGGCAGCAGACTAGTAAGCCATGGCGGATGCCGCCATGAAGAAGCCCCTCCGAGTAAATGCTGATGGGCGTCCGACTCCTACGGAGTCGGCTCGCGACCGTCCAAGCAATCCGGCTGGAGAAGCCAGATCCTCCAGGCGCCACGGCAATGACAACCGGTTCCATGGGGATCGCCAAGCCGGACAGCAGAAGCCTCACTACCACATGCGGCAGGTCAATGTCGTGGAAGGTGCGCCCGACGCACCGGCTAACGACACAACAAGGCAGAAGCCCCGGCTCACCTTCGACCAGATGTTTGACGGCACGTGCAAGTGGCATAGCGGTCCCTTCAAACCGGCTACACTGAAATGGATTGTATGGGCACCTACAGGGGGGGTGAATAGGTGCTACTTCAAATTTTAATGCTTTTTCAATTTTAGGCTTAGCACAAAGGGTAAATTCTCTAGATAAACTAATAGGTGGAATTTCCCTATATGCAAACCTATCTACTAGCAAGTAAAGAGCAAGTGGAAGAGGAACGGGTTAACCGTAGTGAAGCACGCGGAGACACAAGATTTGTTTGACCGCGGTTCCTTCCTTGTTGAGGGAAGTACGTCTGCGTTGGAGGGGTGGGCGGTACTAAGACCACCACGCCACAATAGGCCTCACCCTGTTCTCCGATGGATCCCGCCACCAAAGGCCCGATCCACCTTTCCACTATAGGGACCCTTCGAGGTGGATACCGGCACCTTTACACAACTAGCGGGGCACAACTCCACAATCAACTTGGAGGCTCCCGTAATGACAACAAGCTGCCACAAGAACAAGTTATCAATAACAAAGAACAAGATCTAGATATTGATAAGAATACTAGATCAGGGATTTCTCCAAATGAATGGAGAGGATTTGATGCACTTGATTCGTGATGACGATGACGATTCTCTCCTCCTTCAATTCCCCCAAAGATCGAAGCCTTCGGGTGGTTGAAGTGGGAGATCTAGAATGGGAGCTCTTGCATAGTGTTTGACCAATTTCGAGTGAATCAAGAGTTATGAGCGTTGGGTAAGAAGGGGTATTTATACCCCCTTTCAAAACCAGCCGTTGGAGACTTTGGGGGCCGGATTATCCGGCCCAAGTGAGGGCCGGATTATCCGGCCTGGGGAAAACTCTGCCCCAGACTCGGAATATCCGGCAGATAGTCTGCCCCCCTATCAGAGCGTCACGCCGAGCTTGCCCTTGATCAACTTCTGGGGGCCGAATTATCCGGTCCTATGTGAAGGCCGGATTATCCGGCCTCGGGAGGAAAAACCGCCCCTGTTCGGATTTTCTGGGAGAAAATCCGACCGGACTCCGAGCGAGGCGCCTTGGCATGCTTTGCTCAAAAACTGGGGGGCGGATTATCCAGCCCACGCGATAGCCGGATTATCCGGCCTGGGAAAGAAAAACCGCCCCAGTTCGGATTTTCCGGGAGAAAATCCGACCGGACTCCGAGCGACGCGCCTTGGCACCCTTTGAACAATGAGGTAGGCCGGATTATCTAGCCCTTGGTGGGGCGGATAATCCGGCCCCCCTCAAAGCTTCCTGCACACTTAGCGCACATGAATAATCTCCACGGTATTGTTATCTAACACACAAAACACAGGAAAACATGAAATGTTCTTTCATACGCATACCACCAGGAACTGCAGCTGGACTCGCCAGCTAAAGGACCAGGTCAGCCAACAACGTCTCCCCCCCCCCCCCCCGCCCCTCCTGGTGGACCACCACCACCGGCTAGGGGAACCGGCAATGATGGTAACGGCGGCAACAACAACAACAGCTACCCCTAGCCGCACGTTGCCTACCACATCTTCAAGACAGAGCTGGACGACAAGCACAGCCGTAGGCGACGCTCCAAGGAGATTAACGCCATCGTCTCTCCGGTCCCCCAGTACCTAAACTGGTCGGAAACCCCCATCACCTGGAGCCGAGAAGACCAGCCGGAGCAGCTGCCGACTCCCGGGGGCTACGCCATGGTACTCGACCCCCTCATTGTCTCCAACGAGCGCACCTGCTGTTTCTCGCACGTCCTCATCGACAGAGGCAGCAGCCTCAACCTCCTCTACCGGTCTTCGCTGGAGAAGCTGGGCATTCGCGAATGCGACCTGCGCCCGACTACCACAACATTCCACGGCATACTGCCGGGACCGGCTTGCACCCCGCTAGGTAAAATCTAGTTGGACGTCATCTTCGGGACCGAGGAGAACTTCCGTCGCGAACCAATCTGGTTCGAGGTGGTAAACATGACGAGCTCCTACCACTCTCTCCTCGGGCGCCCCGCCCTCGCCAGATTCATGGTCGTCCCCTACTACACATACCTCAGGACGAAGATGCCGAGACCCAACGGCGTGATCACCGTCGCCGGCTGCTTCAGGCGGTCAATGGAGTGCGCCTCAGCCGGTTCCAAACTAGCGTGGCCCTCATCATAGCCGAGGAGAAGCGCGTGATCATGCGCAACGTGACCATGGCCCAGCAAGACATACCGGCTAGCAGCAAGCCGGCTAGAGAAGGAGCTTTCCAGCCGGCAAAAGAGACGAAGAGGATCCTGCTCGACCCCTCTGACCCGACCAAGTTCGTCACCATCGGTGCCAACTTGGACAGCAAATAGTAAGGCGCGCTCATTGACTTCCTCCGTGAGAATCAGGACATCTTTGCATGGTCACCCAAGGACATGCCAGGTGTACCGAGGGAGTTCGCCGAGCACTCGCTTCATGTACGGCCGGATGCCAAGCCGGTCAAGCAACCTTTGCGCCGGTTCACAGAGGAGAAGAGGAAGATAATCGGTGACGAGATCACCTGGCTCCTTGCAGCCGGGTTCATCATGGAAGTGTACCACCCGGACTAGCTGGCGAACCTAGTCTTGGTGTTGAAGAAGAACAAGACCTGGCGCATGTGTATCGACTACACCAGCCTGAACAAGGCGTGCCCGAAAGATCCATTCGCATTGCCCTGTATCGATCAAGTCATCGATTCCATGGCCGGTTCCGATTTGTTCTCTTTTTTAGATTGCTATTCCGGTTACAATTAGATCCGGTTAAACCCGGCTGACCAGATTAAGACATCATTTATCACCCCCTATGGGGCTTTCTGCTATGTAACCATGCCTTTTGGTCTGAAGAATGCAGGCGCTACCTATCAGTGCTGCATGCAGAAGTGCTTGCACTCACAGATAGGCCGAAACATGCACGCCTATGTGGACGACATGGTCATCAAGACCAAGGAGAAGTGCACCCTCCTCGAAGACCTGGGAGAAACATTTGGCAACCTCCGGCAGTACCAGATGAAGCTGAACCCGGAGAAATGCGCCTTCGGAGTCCCATTCGGCCAACTACTCGGTTTCCTCGTATCGCAACGAGGGATCGAGGCAAATCCGGAGAAGATCACGGCCATCGAGAGGATGCAGCCGCCCAGGAGCCTGCTGCGAGTCCAGAAGTTCACCGGATGCCTGGCCTCCCTCAGTCGTTTCGTCAGCCGGCTGGGGGAGAAGGCACTCCCATTGTACCAGCTGATGAAGAAGACGGACAAGTTCTCCTAGACCTCGCAAGCCGATGCCGCCTTTCATGACCTCAAGCGCATGTTGTCCACAGCGCTGATTCTAGCCACGCCGGCTAGCAAGGAGCCGATGTTGCTCTATATAGCAGCCATCAGCCGGGTCATCAGTGTCGTCCTGGTGGTGGAGTGCCCCGAGGAAGGCAAGGCTCAGCCGGTTCAGAGGCCCGTCTACTACCTCAGCGAGGTTCTCTCCCTCTCCAAGCAAAACTACCCCCACTACCAGAAGATGTGTTATGGCGTGTACCTGGCATGCAAGAAGCTCAAGCACTACTTCCAGGAGCATCCGATCAAGGTCGTGTGCACGGCACCCCTTTCAGGAAATCATCGGCAACAAAGACGCCACCAACCGAGTTGCCAAGTGGGCCATCAAGCTCGCCGCCTACTCCATCCAGTACGAGCCCCGGCTCACGATCAAGTCGCAGGCGCTGGCGGACTTTCTCGTCGACTGGGCCGAGACCCAATACCTCCCACCGGTTCCGGATTCGGACCACTAGAGGATGCACTTCGACGGGTTGAAGATGCTTGGGGGCTTGGGAGCCGGCATCGTGCTCACCTCGCCCAAGGGAGACCGGCTGGAGTATGTCCTACAGATCCACTTCAAGGCCTCCAACAACGTAGCCGAATACGAGGCACTGGCGCATGGCCTCCAGCTAGCCAGAGAGATTGGTGTCAACCGGATCCTTTGCTTCGACGATTCGGATCTGGTGGTGTAGCAAGTATCCGGAGAGTGGGACGCCCGCGCTGCAAACATGGCTCTCTACCGATTCCACATACAGAAGCTCAGCGCCTCCTTCGACGGATGTGAATTCCATCACATCCCTCGTGCCAATAACGAGGCAGCCGATTCGCTCGCACGAATCGGATCCACCAGGCAGGCGATCCCACCTGGGGTCTCCTTGGAGCACCTGCGCAAGCCCTCCATCAACCCGTCTCCCGAGTCGGATTCCATTATATGGGCAGGAAACACTCCGGTTGACGGGATAGCAGAAGCAGAACCGGCAGAACCTACAAAGAAGAAGTCTCGTGCCAACTCCGGCAAGTCAGTACCCTCTGGCTTGCGAGACCCGGGGGCTGCCGACTCATCAAGTGGCTCGGGGGTTGCCGTCTCGGGTACCTCATCCGGACGACCCCCCGACGACCGTCAACTGGAGAGCGGAAGCATCCTCACCATCCGGGAAATACCATCCTAGGCACAGCCCTTCATGAACTACATCGCCAACGGGGAGCTTCCAGATGACGAGGTGGAGGCCAGGCAAATCTGGCACCACGCGCACACATACACAATCATCAACAAAGAATTGTACAAGCGCAGCGTATCCGACATCTTCCAAAGGTTTGTCGATGTGGACACGAGCTACCGGCTACTCAAGGACATCCACCAGGGCGAGTGCGGACACCACGCTTCGTCAAGGGCGATAGTCGCCAAGGCGTTTCGCCATGGTTTCTATTGGACCACCGCCCTCGAGGATGCCGAATAGCTAGTCCGTGTGTGCAATGGGTGCCAGCGCTTTGGGCAGCTTAGGAACATGCCGACTTCGGTGCTCAAGACCATACCGATTACCTGGCCCTTCAATGTTTGGGGCCTCGACATGGTCGGTCCCTTCAAACGGGCGCACGTAGGCATGACCCATTTGCTGGTGGCGGTGGACAAATTTACAAAGTGGATCGAGGCCAAGCCCATCCGAAAGCTGGACAGGGCGACAGTCGTCACCTTCTTCATCGACGTCATCAACCGGTTCGGCTACCCCAACAACATCATCACCGACAACGGCACGAACTTTGCCAAGGGGGCCTTCGCTCGATTTTGCAGCAACAAGGGCATCCGGCTGGACCTCGCTTCCATCACGCACCCACAGTCCAACGGGCAAGTCGAAAGGGCAAACGGCTTAGTGCTTGCCGGCATCAAGCCACGCCTCATCGAGCCTTTGGAGCGGTCGCCCGAATGCTGGATCGAGGAGCTTCCGGCTGTGTTATGGAGCCTCCGCACCACGCCGAATAGATCAACCGGCTACACCATGTTCTTCTAGGTCTACGGATCGGAAGCCGTCCTCTCCGCGGATATCGAGTTTGACTCACCGCGCAAGCTCCTCTATGATGAAAAGGCTAACCAAGAGGCATGGGAAGATGGTGTGGACCTCCTCGAGGAGGACCGCGAGCTGGCATTGTCTAGATCAGCCCTGTACCAGCAACGACTATGCCACTACCATTCAGGCCGAATCCACCCAGTCGCGTTCCGTGAGGGCGACCTGGTCCTCCGGCTGGTGCAGGACACGAAGGGCATGCACAAGCTGTCGCCACCCTGGGAGGGTCATTTCATCGTCAGCCGGGCGCTACCCAATGACTCCTACTACCCCATCGACGCGCAGCAGCCACGCAAGAACAAGATGGACAAGTCGGATGAAGAGACCGAGCGCCCCTAGAACGCGGCCTTGCTGCGCCCGTTTTACACCTAGTCACCAGACAGTGTATGTATCCCGCAAACCCTATGAATGAAAATGCGGACCCCTACGAAATGCTCGGGGGCTCCATGCTAGAAATGTGCATGCATCTATTTTCTGGTTCAGATTTTCCGGCTCCGGCAACCCCTACCCAAGGGCTTGCCGGCTGGCCCGACCTGCTAAGTCAACAAACCGGCTGAGTAGTGTGCAATGATGTCAAAGTCCCACTCTTCGTCTCAGCTACAGACCGCAACCCGGCTGTCCGGCTAGCAAGAGCAAAAGCCCGAGGCATCCCACATGAAAAACGAGGAGGAGATGCGACAGACCGGGCGTCCTGGCCTCGCAACTAGCTTAAGACAATCCGGCTGCTAAGCCGTTAGTACCGTGCGCAATGTATCGTCAGCTCTCCTTGATTCTGACCCACGTATCGCAACCCGGCTGCCCGACAAGGACGCAGCGAAAACAGCAGAGCACACGGGAAAACGACTAAGTGCCCAGAAAGGCACAAGCTAGTTTTCAAAAAACAAATCCACCTTCCGGCTATAGTTTAGCTGACTAACCTATTAACGGGTGACAATGTATGTGTACGTATATATCTTCACGACTACTTCGAGTCGGAATTCAGGAAGAAAAGAAGAAGAAGATTCGAAGTCCTTGCCTTCATCAAGCGCTCCGAATCTTGGGGCTACACCCACTGGGTGCGCTCGCGCGCCCCCAGTGGAATCTTCTAGTCTCCCGACCGGCTAAGGGCGTTTAGCCGGATATTTGGAGCCCAGGAGCAAGAGAAGAAAAAGATTTGAAGTACCTGGCTATGCCAGCTACTCCGAATCTTGGGGCCTACACCCAGTGGGTGCGTTGGCATGCCCCACTAGAATGTTAGTTCCCTCGGCTGCAGGCGTTCAGCCAGTGGAAGTAACTGACTAAGAGGTGTCTAGTCAGATGAAGCTAGAAGACTTAAGAAGACAAAGAAGATTCAAAGTACCTGGCCAGGCCAGCTACTCCGAATCTCGGGGGCTACACCCAGTGGGTGCGCTGACGCGCCCCCACTGGAGTTGCAGTTCCCCCGGCTAAAGGCATTCAGCCGAGCGAAGTTAGCTAGACAAAGTCAGCCGGCAAACACTAAAAGGACATGCAAAAAACACAAGTTGAAGGCAAACCAAATTCGCCCAAATCGACGTTAAAAGGAAAGGAGAGACAAAGCTCCCATGAGTTTACCTGGCGCCAGAAGCAGCCGGTACAGACAGACAAGTTTTAAACAAGATAAAACAAAACAAATACACCCGGCATCCCGGAGTGATAGCTAAACGGCGGGGCCCTTGCCGTGCGGGGCACCCTGACTAGCAGCAGTCTCAGGCGGCGGAGGAGGAGCGGCAGTCGACCCGGTTCCGGCGTTGCCATCAGCCGGCTGCATCGAGGCTTCCGCATCTGGAGTACCGACGGACTCCGAGTCGGAGAGCACCTCGTCGGGATCCACATGGTTCGTGATCTTGATGGCGAAGGCCCAGAGCTCCGGATGGGCCTGGCGGATGGCGGCAAGGTCGGCGCCGGCGCGGAAACCCCCGTCAATCTTCTTGACACAGGCATCCTTGTACCACGAGAGCATGAGGGCCAAGGCCATCTCAGCCCTGGCTCGCGCCGCCAAGTCTCGTAGCCGGTCCACGGCAGCCGGCACCTCCCCCACCTTCGCGGCTAGCTGCGCCATCGTCTCCGAGACTGGGGCATCCCACAGAAAGGAGAAGACGGCTTGTGCCGCTTGGCGGCTTCCTCGCCAAGAAGGACGACGAGCTCCTGGGCCATCGGCTGCGCTCCCGGCCAGTTCTCCTGCAGCCGGTTGTACGCCAGCAGGTCTATGCCAGGATAAAATGCTGTCAGAAAAAAGATAGTCAGATCCGGCTACCGGATCCGGAAAGACTAAGGAGGCGGAAAAGGTAACATACCCTTAGTCGTGTGCCCGACTTGCATCAGCTCCTCTACCAAGGCCTTCTCCTTCGCCGCTAGCCGCTTGATTTCCTTCTTTTGGTCCTTGTTCTGGGCCTCGAGAAGGTTGAAGGCGTCGATCTGGCTAGCGAGCGAGGCGTTGCTCTCCTTGACGGTGGCCTCCAGACCATCCACCTTTGCATGCCAATCCTTGTTCTGCAGCCGCAGCGTTGAGTTGGACTTGCTCAGCCGATCATTCGCCTTCTTCAAGCGATCGATCTCGCGCTGAGCGCACACAAGGATAGCTGCGACAAAGCCGGCTATCGTCAAAAAAATATGATTCCGGGTGAAGCAAACTTACTCTGGGAGGTTCCGTTTGCAGCAGCGAGCTTCTGCTCCAAGGACCGGTTCCCGCCTCCAGCAGCCGGATCTCCTTCACCGCTAGCTCAAGAGTGGCAGCGAGATCCGTCAGCGAGGTAGCAGAGGAGGCATCGTCATCTACGGCATTGGTGGCCAGACTCCTTCGCTGCGACCACCGTTGTCCTCCAGTCCTCCCCGGCTCGTCCTCGGAGTTGTCGTCGCTGACAACCACGAGCTCCTTGCCGGTTGCCACCCTCCGTGTTCCCACAGAAGAGCCGTCCCCGCCCTACGAGGTGGTCTCAACCGTCTCCGGCTGGACCATCATGGTCGATTGGGGACCCCTCGCTCCGGCTGAGGCGGCCGGTTCAGCGCGAGGCGGCGGCAGAGGTGGTGCCTCAGAGGAAGGAGGGGCGGAGGCAGACGTGGCCGGCGCGCGGGGTGGCGACCCAGTCGGCACTCGCGCCAAGCTCGTGGCCCCAAAGGAGACCAGCATGTTGAAAAGACGAAAGAAGAGAAGAAGGAGAAAGAAGCAAATAAGCCAAAGGCAAAAAGTGAGAAAATGAAAGAAACAGAAGATGGTGAAGGAACTCGGAGAAAGACGCACCCCTGCACCACCGGGGGCGGTCCTTTCTTCCGGCCAAGACGACTCGGTGGAAGGGCGCTGGTCCGGATCCTCTTGGGGGCCGGCTCCTCCGCAGCAGTCCGGCTGGCGCTGGAACGGCTAGAGCTACTCCCGCCAGCGCCAGACTGGCTGGAGTCACCGTCCGTCACAAGGCGTTGTGCCGGGTCGGGGGATGGCGCGGCATCCTCCTCCTCGTCGACCTCCGCATGAGGATCGGCGGCCGGCTCGTCGTTCCGGCTAGGAAAGGCATCCCCGTCGCCGTCCGACTCCTAGCCAGACCGCCGAGCGCGCGGCTCGGGCAAGTCAGGCGTGAACGTCTCAAGCGGGGCGTCGCCCTCCTCGCGACGGATGCAAGGGAAGATCTGCCGAATACAAAAGATTAGCCGGATAAAACAAAAAGAAGGGCAAGAGATAAAAAATAAAATTCCGGCTAGAAGGACCTACCCGGGGCGCGCGGTTGTCTCGGCTGTAAGGGGCCATCCCGAAGGACCAGCCTTCCGGCAGCCGCTCCTTGGTGATCGTCCACACCCACTCCTTCAAGTTATGGTAGCGGGGATCGCGGCGCGACAGCCGAGTCGGGTCCAGCCGGCCGGAGTAGAAGCACATCTTGTGCGCTCGCTGCTGCAACGGCATCATCAGCCGGGACATCCAGCTGAGAGTGATGTCCAGACCGGTTAGCCGGCAGGTGACGAGGGAGCGCATGTGTTGCAGCATCACATCCGACTCCGCCTTCTCGCCGTAGATCTTCAAGTCCCAGAGCTGCCGGCTGGACTCCACGTCCTGGAACGCCGGAAGGTTGATTCGGTCCATGTTGGTGCGGTTCCGAACATAGAAGTACGACTGCTGCCACAGTCGTACCGTGTCGTGCAGCCGGAACTTCGGGTAGCCGGTCTGCGCACGAGAGTAGATGGAGGCGCCACCGTAGATGACCAGCGGCCCCTTCGTAAACTGCACCTATGGCCGGACTCGAAAGAGCCGGCAGAAGAGCTCGAGATCTGGTTGGATCCCGAGGTAGCTCTCGCAGAAAGCCATGAAGTGCGCCAGCGTGTCGATTGCATTGGCACCAAGATGGTGGAGGCAGAGGTCGAAGAAGGCGAGGAAGGTGAGGAAGAACGGGTGCACCGGCAACGCGAACCCGCGCACCAGGTGCGAGAGGAAGATCACCCGTTCTCCCTCCGCCGAATGCGGCGACAGCTTCCCCGCCGGCGCGAGCCGCACCTCTACTTCCTCCTCCGACGGAAGGACGCGGGTGGCGCGATACTTTTGGATGTGGAGTTAAAGTTCCGGTGGCATACTCGTTATTTTGCATGGATAGAGGGGTGCCCCCGACAGATATAAGGGTTATCCTGTCTGCTAGATCGCAGAGGATCAACGGTTGGTGGGCACGATTTGTGTGACAACTGTCTCGACCAATCAGAGCGTAGTAGCGAAGATGAGCACAGGTGCGAGAGTTGGATACAAAGAGAGGGGAAAACCGAGTAGCACTTAAGAACCAAGGGAAAAACTGTGTAGAACTTAAAAACCAAGGGCAAAACTGAGTAGAACTTAAAAACCAAGGGCAAGAGTGACAAAGGGATTCAATTAGAAAATATAAAATGATTTAAAAATGGAACCAAACCGCCAGTGTTACGCTCGAGGGCAAAACTGAGTACAACTAAATCGCCAGGGTTAGACACGAGGGAAAAAACACGACTCACGGTATGCGTGTGCGGTGCACGGGGCGGTAGCGGACACGTGTGGCCGTGCATGGTGTGTTAGCGTACGCGGTGTATGGTAGTGCAATGAAATGTCGCTTCCCTTCTCCTTTAATATAGGCCTCCCCACTAGCTATATGTGCAATAGAACTTTGATAAGGTTAAAAGAACCTTAGCTATATGTGCAAAGTTGCGCAGCACCGAAAAGTGTTCCGGAGGCAGCAACAATGCTCATGGCTCACGTGCCTCAAAGGTTGTGGTCACGGAGGTCTAAGTTTCTATTGAACCAAGTAGGTCAAGTAAACAATCAAATACCAAGATTTGAGGGTTGAATCATTATTTGAGAATAATGAGCGGACTACATGCAAAGAAGCAATGATGGGCCCTGACTCCGTCAAATGGCTTGAAGCCATAAAATACGTGATAGTTCCATACACGAGAAATCAAGTTTTGAACTTGAAGGACCCTCGAAAAAGGTGTAAGACCTTGCAGTTGTGTTTGGATCTATAAAGAAGTAGACATGGATGTTTCACATCTATGAAATAGTCGACATGTTGGGAAAGAGTTCACAACAATGTTCAAAGGTTGTATATGACAAGATTTGATCTTTCATAGCGATTTTTAGTCTAGACGGATTAATGTAGCAACCACTACATATAATTTGTTATGTGGTAGTAGAATAAACAAAACTAGTTCTTCTAATAGAATGGTTACCTAGGACGTGTGCATGACACGGTCCAAAGGGTTTTGTTAATTCAAAGGATGCTAAAAGCATATGCAAACTTCAATGGTTGAAGTAAGCATAGCGGAGTTGGAATCTTCACTATGATGAAACTGTTAAAAGAGTTTAATTTCATTGGAGACAATGAAGATGCTTGCATTTGCAAGAAATTAAGTGGGAGCGCTAAGACATGTTTCTAATACATTATGTGGAAGACATATTGTTGATTGGAAATAATGTATCTTTTGTTAACACATATTAAGAATTTCATCCCGATGAAAGACTTAGGCAAAACCCAAATATTTGGCATCAATAGACGCTAATATGGTTGTGCCAGAAGTACATAGACGAGATATTGAATGAATTCAATATAGAAACTACAAGAAAGGTTCTTGTTGCAGAAAGGATTGAAAGAGTTCAATGTTGATGATATATTCAAGTGTATTGGCACTTGGTAAGTGAAACAAAGATTCAAGTATAGATTGATACTTGATGTATGAAATCACAAAGAGTATTTATATCAATCATCTTTGATATGTACAAATTCAGATATGTCCTATGCTATAAATATTATGAGCATATACCAGAATGATTCATAAGATGATCATTGGACGATAGTAAGGATATTCTTATGATCTTTTGGAAGAACTAAGAGTATATTATTTGTAGAAGTGACAAATAGATGGTTAGTTCATTGTAAAAGTACTACATTGATACTAGTTTTGTCACAAAGTACAAATTTAGTTTATCTCAATCTAAACTAAGGGTGGCACAATATAATGGAAAGTGAGTTCCATAATGGATTTGGATGAGTTCCAAAGTTAAGACATTGTGACAGATACTTCAACAAAAGGCTAAGTATATGACTGCTATTATAGCAGCAAAAGAGGGCATTTGTGTCAAGTAGTTTGTTATCAAACTAGGTGTAGTTCACAGCGGGATAATACTATGAAGATATATTGTACGACAATATTGTCAACATGTTTTAACCCCAAAGAACTAAAGGTCACACCGAAAGACCAAATTTATACAAAGCCATCTCATTAGAGAATGAGTGATGCGTAGAGACGCAAAGACATGCAATTACACACGGACCTGGAAGTCTCAGATCCGGAGATCAGTTAACCACTAGCAATCGTGTACATACAACACCAGAAAGCCATAGGTGTTGAAAACACAAAAGTTTGAAACTAGATTATTGACTCTAGTGCAAGTGGGAGACTGTTGGAGATATGCCCAAGAGGCAATAATAAAGTGGTTATTATCATATCTTCACATTTATGATAAATGTTTACATACCATGCTATAATTGTATTAACAGGAAACATTAATACTTGTGTGATTTGTAAACATAAAAGAGTCCCTAGTAAAGCCTCTTGTTAAACTAGCTTGTTGGTTAATATATGATCATTGTTTCCTGATCATGAACATAGAGATGTTATTAACAACAGGGTCATATCATTAGGAGAATGATGTGATGGACATACTCCTATAGATAAGCGTAGCATAAAGATCAAGTCATTTCAATAGTTCAATTGCTATATGCTTTCTGATACATAGTAACCTAATTCCTTCGACCATGAGATCATGCATATCACCTTTACCGGATGGATGCTTTGATGTCATCAAACACCACACCGTAACAGGGTGGCTATAAAAGTGGCATTGAGTGTTTGGAAAGTATTGGTTGAGACACATGGATCAAGAGTGGGATTTGTCCATCCACATGACGGATAGATATACTCTGGGCCCTCTCGGTGAAATGTCATCCAATTAGCTTGCAAGCATGTGACTGGCTCACAAGGGATCACATATCACGGGAACGAGAAAAGAGTACTTATCGATGTGAGGTTGAACTAGGTATGCGGAGATACCGATGATCATAACCTTGGATAAGTAACATATCGTGAGACAAAGGGAAATTGGTATCGTATGTAAGTGGTTCATTCGATGCAAAGTAATCGTAGAAATATGTAGAGCCATATGAATTTCCAGATTCCTCTATTGGTTATTGTTGAGAAGTGTCTCGATCATGTCGCATAATTCACGAACCGTAGGGAGACACATAAGGATTGACGTTGTTTGAGTAGTTATGGTATTATGAAAGAGACCGAATGTTGTTTGGAGTCTCGGATGGGATCCGGGATATCACGAGGAGATCCGGAATGGTCCGGAGAATAAGATTCATATAAGGAAAGTCCCGTTTCGGAGTTGGGGAATGGTTCCGGTGTTTTCATCGGGAATGTTCTAGAAGGTCCCGGAATGTCCGGCACTCCGGAAGGGGAAGGGTACATGAATGTGTCATTACATATTGGAATGATTGCATCATGTACTAGGTGTTCTTGCTGTCCAAAATAAAGGGTTTATTTAAATCCTAAATTGAAAAGTCAAATGGCTAGTTTGAAAGTCAAACGGCAATTTTGGGAAGTGGGAAGAGAGGAGGATTGGTGGAGGCCGAATTGGAGGAGGGTTCCTCCCTTGGCCGGCGCCCCACCAAGCCGACTTGGGGAGGGACTCTCCTCCCCTTGGACGGCCCTCCCACCTATATAAGGAGGGGCAGGGCTCCCTCCTAACACACACAAGTTTCCACCTCTAGATCTCTGGTTTAGAGCCGTTTTGGTTTAGAGCTTCTAATTGCTTTAGCCAGCGGTTTAGAGCCTTCTAATTGGTTTAGAGCCTTCTAATTGGTGTGTCTAATCACTAGACCACTAATAGCCTCTCTCATAAGCTCCACCATACTACTTGGCTTAAGGCGAAGCCTGGATTCCCTCTACTTAGGTACCACGCCCGTTGTCTTTGCGGAATCTGAGGAGAGTGCTACAACCTCCGGCCTGCTGGAACAAGGGAGAGGAAGGTCTTCGTCAGTACCGAACGTGTGACCGATTGCGGGGCGCTGCTGGAATGTGGCGCTGGAAGGATCGTCTCTGCGATCTTGAGATCGGAAAGAGTCGACTACATCACCCACGAGAATCTGCTCGTTAACGCTTTGGAATCTTCGGTGAGTTCCTCTATCGACTCGTTGCTACAATCTAGTAGATAGATCTTGGCTTGTTTGTTTGTATGCGATAGAAAATTTTGTTTTCCATGCTCTGAACCTCTACGATGGTATCGAGCCGTGTCTATATGTAGATCTGTTGCACGAGTAGAACACAATGGTCATTGGGCATTGATGCTTTTATTGTAGATTGCTTTTGTGTACTTTGCATCTTGCGGTATGTTGGGATGAAGCGGCCGGGCTAACCTTACATGACATCGTTCATGAGACTTGCTCCACGCTTGACATGCAACTAGTATTGCATAAGTGGCTCTGGTGCTGTTTCTCCTAGCATAGTTAAGATCCAATTTACAACGGGTAATCAACAATGCTAGTATCAATGTTGTGGTTCTTGTTCGTAAGTTAGAACGACACTTATTGAAAGCCCCAAACCACGTAAAATATGCAAAAGAAAGTAGAGGCGTCTAACTTTGTTTTGCGGTGTCTGATGATGTGATATGGCCTTGATTGTGATTATATTTGATGTATGCAATGTTCCTTATTGTAAGTTGGCAACCGGCAGAGCCATATGGTTGTCTTTAATTTTGTTAAGACCTGCGTGTCTATTCAAAGTAGTTGTAATAGTTGAAGCTGGTGGGCGACAACCATGAAGAAGCGTCATTGACCTTGATGCTATGCGGTGATGATGGAGATCATGTTAGGTGCTTGAAGATGGAGATCGAAAGCACAAAGAAGAAAACCATATCATATCACATATTATGAATTGCCTGTGATGTTAATCCTTTATGCATCTTGTATTGCTTAGTAGGCAGCGGTAGCATTATAAGATGATCCCTCATGCACATAAATTTCAAGTTCTAAAGTGTTCACCCTTAGTATGCACGTTGCCAAAGCTTGCGCTTGAAGCACCACGTGATGATCGGGTGTCTTTGATTCATGGTGAATACAACATAAGCAAGCCAGATTTGCTTATCACGGTAGCTAAGGTTTGATCTTAGCGAGCCTAGCATGTACGGACATGGTCTCGGAACACGGATCACGAAAGGTAAAGCATGAGTCATATAGTAGATATGATGAACATGTTGATTGTTAGCCATTGAAGCTACATCAACTCTCGTGATGATCGGTTTTGATGTGGTGGATTTGGTTCGTGTGATCACTAAAACAATGTGAGGGATGTTGTTTTGAGTGGGAGTTCACCTAGATTAATTTAATTATTAATTAGAACTCAATTTATCATAAACTAAAATCAAAGTGAATTTGCATAGTTGTTGTAGTCATTGGCATCCGTTTACCACCTTGCTTAGTTTTAATTGAGATGATAGAACTATAGAATTCTGGTTAGTTACTTTCTGAACTGGTATCGTATTGTTTTGAAGTGTTAATCTAAAGTTTAAAAGTCCTATTGCAAACTTTCAGTAATTTCGGTTACTCCATAAAGTTTAATAATTAGTATTAAAACAAGAGTGACAATTCCAAGTGTTAGTGTTTGAGTATCATGTTTGTCTCCATGATTCTTGATATTCAAAGGATTGTCTTAATATCAAGGTTATCTAGGATCTGAAAGAGTTGTTTGAAACCATGATGTGTGGAAGATATTGTGATATCTGAAATGAAGTTTTAGTTACAACATGATAGAGTATAATATGGCAAAGTCATGTTCTCATATTTGATGAGAATTTGCAAAAGGTTGGAGACACTAGTTGTCCTAATCTTCCAAAAGGTTTTGGAGAGCAACATTATACTCACGATTCACCGTTATAAGCTAAAGTAGCTTGATCATGGATAAATCCATGATGAAGGTGAATATTTGATGTAGGTAAAATGTTTACTACACCAAGAGTTAACTAAAGAAAGGAATTTGAAAGAACACCAAACATTTGATAATGGTGATCTACTTCAAAGTGCAAGTCCAAAGACATTGGTATTTAACTATACGCTTTGGACTATGTGTCATATGTATGACTCCACTATTGATGTTGATAGATTCTTTCAAACAGAAGGAAATCTTGAAAGAGAATCTCATAAGTATATGGCAGAAAAGAAAAGACTAGAATTGTTCAGTTTAAGTATATAGATGATATCGTGTTATGGCTATATTCTTTGCTTATTAAACAATGTGGTTCTTAAGTATTTGATACTGAATTTGTTGGTGTGAATCGTCATACGAAACAACACAATTCATGAACTACAATGGCCTAAGTAACTAGCAAAGAATATGTGATGATGTTCATCGAAAACAAATAAAGGGTTATTGTGTTGCTCGTTAAACATCAAAGCTTGCCTTCAGGATTTGTTTTATCGTATTATGAGAACAAAGGGTTGTTCAAATAATTGCCGTAATCCATAAAAGATGGATGATTCACAAATCTCGTTGGATAAATCACATCCATAAAACTAGTGCTAAAATTGTGAAAGACAAATTGATTGAAAGATCACTTAGGAAGTGACATCGCCGTTTAAATTATATTGGAAAGAAAACATGAAGAAACTCGATGTGGATGGAATTTTGGAGTCTTTTGATTTTGATCAAATGGCGTTTGTGAAACTTTCCTAGAGATAATTAAAACTTCGTTCATAGGCCAAAAGGGAATGAATGACTAGCTTATTGGAACTTGTGCATATTGTTGTACGAACTCCATTATGTGTAGTCAAGGCGATGGATTTCAACTTCATATGCTTTCTCCGAAAATTTGAGTGAATATGTGAATATTTACTTAATAAGGATGAAGTGTGAAATATTTGAAAAGTTGAAAGATTTTCAAGATGAAGTGCAAAATCATTGTAACAAGGATATAAATAGTTTATGATAAGATCATAAAGGAAGATATTTAAGTTACAAGTTTAGCATAATACCTAAGATTTAAGGAATCGGTCAGTGGATTTGCATTTCCCGAAACACCATAAGAGTATGGGCGTTCGAGATATGTAATTGAACCTTGTTTGACATGGTAAGATCGAAGGTATAATTCATAAAACTGCTATTATATTTTAAATATTAAAAGCTTTAGAGACTACGTTTTCCACTAAAAGAGCTCCATCATAATCCTGAAATGACACCATATAAGGTTATGGTTTGGGATAAAACCAAGTAGTCCTTTCTTAAACATTGGTATGCTATGCATAAGAAAGATGTTTGCAACCAAAGTCGGATAAACTGTCTTTGTATTCTGTTAAGTATTCCTCCATAAACACGGAGACAAAAGTGTTTGTCGCTTAGAGCGTCAAGTTTCTTTGAGAAGGAATTTTTAAGTGAAAAGTTAAGTGGGAGGACAATAGAACTTTGATAAGGTTAAAGAACCTTAGCTATATGTGCAAAGTTGCGCAGCACCGAAAAGTGTTCCGGAGGCAGCAACAATGCTCATGGCTCACGTGCCTCAAAGGTTGTGGTCACGGAGGTCTAAGTTTCTATTAAACCAAGTAGGTCAAGTAAACAATCAAATACCAAGATTTGAGGGTTGAATCATTATTTGAGAATAATGAGCGGACTACATGCAAAGAAGCAATGATGGGCCTGACTCGTCAAATGGCTTGAAGCCATATAATCCGTGATAGTTCCATACACGAGAAATCAAGTTTTGAACTTGAAGGACCCTCGAAAAAGGTGTAAGACCTTGCAGTTGTGTTTGGATCTATAAAGAAGTAGACATGGATGTTTCACATCTATGAAATAGTCGACATGTTGGGAAAGAGTTCACAACAATGTTCAAAGGTTGTATATGACAAGATTTGATCTTTCATAGCGATTTTTAGTCTAGACGGATTAATGTAGCAACCACTACATATAATTTGTTATGTGGTAGTAGAATAAACAAAACTAGTTCTTCTAATAGAATGGTTACCTAGGACGTGTGCATGACACGGTCCAAAGGGTTTTGTTAATTCAAAGGATGCTAAAGCATATGCAAACTTCAATGGTTGAAGTAAGCATAGCGGAGTTGGAATCTTCACTATGATGAAACTGTTAAAAGAGTTTAATTTCATCGGAGACAATGAAGATGCTTGCATTTGCAAGAAATTAAGTGGGGCGCTAAGACATGTTTCTAATACATTATGTGGAAGACATATTGTTGATTGGAAATAATGTATCTTTTGTTAACACATATTAAGAATTTCATCCCGATGAAAGACTTAGGCAAACCAAATATTTGGCATCAATAGGCGCTAATATGGTTGTGCGGAAGTACATAGACGAGATATTGAATGAATTCAATATAGAAACTACAAGAAAGGTTCTTGTTGCACGAAAAGGATTGAAAGAGTTCAATGTTGATGATATATTCAAGTGTATTGGCACTTGGTAAGTGAAACAAAGATTCAAGTATAGATTGATACTTGATGTATGAAATCACAAAGAGTATTTATATCAATCATCTTTGTGATATGTACAAATCCAGATATGTCCTATGCTATAAATATTATGAGCATATACCAGAATGATTCATAAGATGATCATTGGACGATAGTAAGGATATTCTTATGATCTTTTGGAAGAACTAAGAGTATATTATTTGTAGAAGTGACAAATAGATGGTTAGTTCATTGTAAAAGTACTACATTGATACTAGTTTTGTCACAAAGTACAAATTTAGTTTATCTCAATCTAAACTAAGGGTGGCACAATATAATGGAAAGTGAGTTCCATAATGGATTTGGATGAGTTCCAAAGTTAAGACATTGTGACAGATACTTCAACAAAAGGCTAAGTATATGACTGCTATTATAGCAGCAAAAGAGGGCATTTGTGTCAAGTAGTTTGTTATCAAACTAGGTGTAGTTCACGGGATAATACTATGAAGATATATTATGCGACAATATTGTCAACATGTTTTAACCCCAAAGAACTAAAGGTCACACCGAAAGACCAAATTTATACAAAGCCATCTCATTAGAGAATGAGTGATGCGTAGAGACGCAAAGACATGCAATTACACACGGACCTGGAAGTCTCAGATCCGGAGATCAGTTAACCACTAGCAATCGTGTACATACAACACCAGAAAGCCATAGGTGTTGAAAACACAAAAGTTTGAAACTAGATTATTGACTCTAGTGCAAGTGGGAGACTGTTGGAGATATGCCCAAGAGGCAATAATAAAGTGGTTATTATCATATCTTCACATTTATGATAAATGTTTACATACCATGCTATAATTGTATTAACAAGAAACATTAATACTTGTGTGATTTGTAAACATAAAAGAGTCCCTAGTAAAGCCTCTTGTTAAACTAGCTTGTTGGTTAATATATGATCATTGTTTCCTGATCATGAACATAGAGATGTTATTAACAAGGGTCATATCATTAGGAGAATGATGTGATGGACATACTCCTATAGATAAGCGTAGCATAAAGATCAAGTCATTTCAATAGTTCAATTGCTATATGCTTTACGATACATAGTAACCTAATTCCTTCGACCATGAGATCATGCATATCACCTTTACGGATGGATGCTTTGATGTCATCAAACACCACACCGTAGCAGGTGGCTATAAAAGTGGCATTGAGTGTTTGGAAAGTATTGGTTGAGACACATGGATCAAGAGTGGGATTTGTCCATCCACATGACGGATAGATATACTCTGGGCCCTCTCGGTGAAATGTCATCCAATTAGCTTGCAAGCATGTGACTGGCTCACAAGGGATCACATATCAGGAGCGAGAAAAGAGTACTTATCGATGTGAGGTTGAACTAGGTATGCGAGAGATCAAGCGATCATAACCTCGGATAAGTAACATATCGTGAGACAAAGGGAAATTGGTATCGTATGTAAGTGGTTCATTCGATCGCAAAGTAATCGTAGAAATATGTGGGAGCCATATGAATTTCCAGATTCCTCTATTGGTTATTGTTCGGAGAAGTGTCTCGATCATGTCCGCATAATTCACGAACCGTGGAGACACATAAGGATTGACGTTGTTTGAGTAGTTATGGTATTATGAGAAAGAGACCGAATGTTGTTCGGAGTCTCGGATGGGATCCGGGATATCACGAGGAGATCCGGAATGGTCCGGAGAATAAGATTCATATAAGGAAAGTCCCGTTTCGGAGTTGGGGAATGGTTCCGGTGTTTTCATCGGGAATGTTCTAGAAGGTCCCGGAATGTC
The DNA here is from genome assembly GCA_023614405.1 of Avena insularis. Taxonomy (NCBI): domain Eukaryota; kingdom Viridiplantae; phylum Streptophyta; class Magnoliopsida; order Poales; family Poaceae; genus Avena; species Avena insularis. The sequence goes on along the minus strand of CM042692.1, from coordinate 348,545,282 downwards.
CGGCACTCCGGAAGGGGAAGGGTACATGAATGTGTCATTACATATTGGAATGATTGCATCATGTACTAGGTGTTCTTGCTGTACAAAATAAAGGGTTTATTTAAATCCTAAATTGAAAAGTCAAACGGCTAGTTTGAAAGTCAAACGGCAATTTTGGGAAGACCGAAGAGAGGAGGATTTGTGGAGGCCGAATTGGAGGAGGGTTCCTCCCTTGGCCGGCGCCCCACCAAGCCGACTTGGGGAGGTACTCTCCTCCCCTTGGCCGGTCCTCCCACCTATATAAGGAGGGGCAGGGCTCCCTCCTAACACACACAAGTTTCCACCTCTAGATCTCTGGTTTAGAGCCGTTTTGGTTTAGAGCTTCTAATTGCTTTAGCCAGCGGTTTAGAGCCTTCTAATTGGTTTAGAGCCTTCTAATTGGTGTGTCTAATCACTAGACCACTAATAGCCTCTCTCATAAGCTCCACCATACTAAGACCGCTTAAGGCGAAGCCTGGATTTCCCTCTACTTAGGTACCACGCCAGTCTGCCCAGGAATCGCGAGAGTGCTACAACCTCCGCTGCTCTTTGGAACAAGGGAGAGGAAGGTCTTGCCGAGTACCGAACGTGTGACCGACTGCGGGAGCGCTGCTGGAACGGGGCGCTGGAAGGATCGTCTACGCGATCTTGAGATCGGAAAGAGTACGACTACATCACCCACGAGAATCTGCTCTCGTTAACCGCTTTGGAATCTTCGAGGGTGAGTTCCTCTATCGACTCGTTGCTACAATCTAGTAGATAGATCTTGGCTTGTTTGTTTGTATGCGATAGAAAATTTTTGTTTTCCATGCTACGAACCTCTACAGTCTACATAAGTCCGAAGAACCCCTACGACACCAGCATCGCCGACCCATGGTCGGAGGTAACCAGGGTTTTCTCCCCTTCCCTTGTTCTTCCCCCGTTCCCATCGTTGGATGCTAGATCGTATGTTATTAGGGCTTAGCTGTTAGTATTTGTACAGTAGCTAATCCTCTTGTGTTAGATCTCGATTTTCAATGAATCCCCCTGTTCGTAGTTGTGATTAGTATTCGATTTGGTTTGAGATTTGGGGAATAATCGGGAGATTTCATTCGGTTAATTTATGCAAAAAATCAATCCCGATAATCAAAGTATCTCAATCATGTACTTATTTCACTCTACTGTTTTTTTCCAACAGGAGGATAGCAGCGACCTCCGCAGCGACGATGAGTCCAAGGACACCAAGACTCGTCATGTCATGAGGAGGCTAAAGTTCGGTTAGTACAACAACTTCTTTGTCGGCGACGTGTACAGGTGCCCCTTCTGCCCCACCAGGAGGCTCCGCGCCACGGACTTCAACTCCCTCGTGAAGCATGCCGAGGACGTGAGGACATGCGGCAAGTCTGTGAACGTCCACGGCTTCATGGCCAAGCACCAGGCGCTTGGTCTTCACCTCCGCAACCTCCAGAAGGTGGCTATCAAGGAGGGTCGCATGCCCCCGATCGGACCCAAGGTGCCCAAGGTCAAGGGGCTGGGCAGCAAGAAGTGGAGGAGGTGGCAGAGGGAGGAGGCGGATTCCCTCCTAGCAGAGGCCACGAGGGGCCACTGGTCAGCTGCTACTGTAAAGCATCTTCTTTTGTCTTTTCTATGTTGAACTTGTCAGTTGCTGCTGCTGCTGAGCAGCCTAATTGTCGAACCTCGTTAAGTACCGTACTATATAACCTATATTAGCTGCTTTATCTACGTCTACTCTGTTTACAGAATTTATTTATGGTGCTGATTTGTTTTGCTACTCTAGATTTGCTACCATATTGGGGGAAAACGAGGGCAAAAGGAACAATGAATAAAGAGAGAAGCTGCTCTAGATTCCCTACCTTTTTGGGCAAAAAAAAACACAACTGTTAGAGAGAGAGGGGAAAAGACGCTCTTAAAAAGGCCAAATAACAAAAAAAAACCCAATTTAGGCGTCAGGGTGCACGTAACGGCCAAGCCTTTGACCAGACGGCACGCCCCTCCGAGCGCATGTGAGGGCTTCGGAATATCGGGAGGGCAAAAGTGAGGACAAATGAGACACAATGTTGCTATAGCTAAATCTTACAAAAAGCTGAATTTGGCTTTACCATGTAATTTGGCTAGAGCTCCACAATGTAGATATTCTAAATCCCTAAACTATGTGGTGCGTTGAAACCTAATGCTTTTCCACCGACACGTGTGTTGCAAAGTTGCTTGATCGTACATGCTTACACAAGTGGCCTATAGAGAAACTTATAGAAGCATGGGCAAACAAGCTTCATTTTGGCAAATTCTAGACAAGCTTTGCGCAATCGATAGGCCTGATCGGCTGGGCGGCTGCCCTGGGGTGCAGGGATGCTAGGTCCATGTCTATGCTTACACTTCTTAAACTTGTTAGGAATAATAGTTGTACACTTCCTTCTGTACTGTCACATTACGTCATGTTAGCACCGCGCACCCGCTGTGGATTGGCAACGGGACGGTGGTCTACGAGACCGGTCTCTGCCACGCCAAAGCCACGTCGCACACCCATCCCATCGCCTACCGGGACGGACGCCGAATTTAATCGCTAGGATTGGAAACCAACGGTGCTCGCCCGGTCAAACTTGCTTCCGCATGGGTATGACCGAAATATTGGTAAACGCAATTTAAGCATCGCCTTCCGTCTCCTTAGCACATCACTATGCAAAAATACCCAACTCATTCCTTCCGCCGCCGCCGCCACCGTAAGAACCATCGATGCTGCCGCAGGCACCACCTCCGCCGGGCCATACCACCGCAACAGATCACTCCACCGCCATGCCCAGCCACCGCTACCAACCCTAGGCCACCGCCGCCACATTAGCTGCTGCCATGGACGCAGAGTACAGCGTGTTCGGCGACGGGAGCGACTTCACCGACAAGTACACCGTCACCACCCATGGCACCACCAAGCTGACGGTCGTCCACACAAATGCGTCAGCGGAGGTCGCCGAGGTCATCGCAATGTACGAGCGGTGGCTATAGGAGCCGATGGATAGGTACAAGATCGTCGGCCTTGACCTCGAGTATACCGGAGATAGGAAGAGGACGGCGCTTTTGCAGCTGTCCATGCTCAACCACTGCCTTCTATACCACGTATGTAGGGCCAAATCTGTATGCCCAGAGCTTCGCGAGTTCCTACACAGGTGGGAGATCTACTTCGCCAGCGTCGACATCAAGAATGCGAAGCTAGAGCGGGATCTTCTCGTTCATGTCGTCAATCACGTCGATCTCCCACGTTTGTGGAGGTACCCGGATGGTGGTACGGGGAAAGTCGGCATGGCTAGACTCGCTGCCGACATCATCGACCGCGAGTATGCCGGCATGAAAGTCGAGTTCCCGAAGCACCTACACGAGCGATGGGAGTGGAGGCACCTGGATTACAATGCGATCAAGTACGCAGCCAGGGACGCGTATGTCTGCTACGAGATGCTCAACAGGATCTAGCGGGTGGCTAAGTGTATTGTTTACCACTACTAGTTTCGCATTTCGTTCCTAGTTTTATCTCGCCTGTATTTTATCTCGCATGTATTTTCTAAGCATTCTGTGTGTAAGAACCAAGATCGTATGATCCCTGTGCTATTAGCTACTTAACATGTATGAATTACATTCCCCCTTTTGTATGCTCAACATTCATTCTTACAAATTTTGTTTGTGCCATCTGCATGCGGCAGAATCCAGGACTGACATGCATAAGGTGTGGTACAGTCATAAGTCATAACCAAACCCAGATTATAGCGAAGGATACAGTCATAACCAAACCCAGATTATAGTTTGACGAAGGTAATACACAGTAGTTCGTAATTGTTCACATAGTGTACTTCTGAAATAACATGTTTTCATAAACACAACAATCATGCACTAATAGTCTACATCTCAGCCTGTTGGAGAAGGCAACCGATCCCAGGATGCCTTCGATTGCTTACCCCGGCTTGTAGATTCATCTACACTCCGGCATCTAGGGAAAACAACCTGCCTTGATGGTGGTTCAATGATGCGATGCCTGGAATGAGATTTTACAATCTGGCGATACAGCTCGTGGCTAACATACCCGTCAATTGCAGCGTACTTCAGATTAGATTCAGAAAGTGGCTTATCCTCCCAGTAATCGTGCCCTAAACGCCTCCACGAACATCTCGGCAATTTGCCCTTCATGTCAGCGTACCACGGGTTGATGAGTTTGGAGGAAAGAGCGGCCATCCCGGTCTTGCCGCCCTTCGTCCCTGGGATCCAGTAAATTTCCTGGATGTCCACTCTGCACTCCTTTGGGATTCTAATGTTGACAGGCGGGTGTTCAAGCAGTTTAGTGTCATTCGTGATGTCAACACTAGTAAATGTTATGTGCTGGTTCACGAGAAAGTCATGAAATAGATCCCTAATGCGTTCGCCCCACCTGCATGAAAATGAATTCAGACAAATAATATAGCAATAACTTTTGCAAACAGACGGTTCAGGAACAAAAAGACAGCAAAGTCTACCAGATCCCGACAATCCCCTTCTCGCAAAAAGGCTGGTATACGAGGACGTGCCCCTTCATGGAGAGTTGCACCACAGCGATCCTACGATGATCTTGGCTGTACTCGAGGTCGAGACCTACGAACCTGTTTTCTTCGAACTGCAGCCAACTCGTATAATTATTCAGAGTGTTCCTCACCGTCCGAGGGTCGGTGGTGTAGACGACATCGATCTTCTTCCCACCATGTACTTCTATGTCGAAGTGCACAGTTTCTTGCCTGCCGTTGTTTCGGACGTCCGGAGAGTCCATGACTACAGGCAAGAGGGAAAGGATACGGAGGAAGAGGGTGATGCGGTGGTGGAGGAAATGGATGAGGCCATGGAGGAGAAAGACAATGAGGCCGTGGAGGAGGAAATGAGACGAAGAAGTGAAATATTGGAACCGCCCTTACCAATATCTGGAATGGTACACGACCGTTCGTAGTAGGGTGAAGGTGGAGAAAAATGGCGGTTTTACACGTTGACGCTAGCGTTTCCTAAAATTTGTTCTACGCCACTTGCATGCGGTGGAATCGAGGTCTGCCATGCATGATCCAAGTCAAACATAGGCACGTTTGCGTGTGCCGACCTTCACTCACTGATAGGCGGGCCACACATTTCTCTCTCTTACAATTTATTTTTTCACTTCCTCTAGACGGTTCCGGTGCCCGCCCTCAATAATTACGCCCCCCTTCCTTGTCTTCCACGTGGACGAGAACTGGCGGCGGCGGCGGTTCCTTGCGGATTCATTCCCCACTCGAACAACTGCCCCCATCCCTTATTCCATCCCCTCTCGAATCCATCCGCCTCCTTATCACAACGCCTCCATTAATCTACCGGATTACAGACTACATTTGCCGCTATGGGTAGAGCTTGGGGTAGCAGCAGGCTGAAGCGAAAGGCATGCGACGACGACTACGATGGCCACGTAAGTTCCAGTATCTAGCTTATTCGTTCACTCATATCGTTGATTCATATGTGCTGAACTCTCATTGGAATCCTATGTTCCTTTCGTCGAACGTGTTGTGTGCACGCGCGGTTTGAACAAATCGAACCATTTAAGACTATTCTATACAGCGGAAGCTCTGCTCGTACCTGATATTCTGGTATTTTCATAATGACACAGTCTTACTTTAGGTGATAGATGAGTTGTCAATTTCTGTTTTGCAATGGAATGCCTGCTAGGTGATATTCTGTTTCCTAAAATAAAAACAAACAGATTAGACGATTTAAGGCTGCTATGCCCCAAGCTGTTTATGATCATCGTCAGGAGTTTGTTCTGGTGGCTCTGCTACTACTCCATATATTGGGTATCTTCGTAGTGACACAGGCACAATTTAGGCGATATCTGAGGAGACACTCGTATTTAGGCGATATTTTGTGTACTTTAATCTGAAGGTCCAGTTGTCAAATTGTATTTGCAATGGAATCCATGCTAGGTGATTGTACCAACTAACAACAAACTTTGTAGAATATTCATGCAAAACGGATGATGCTGGATAAGTGGTCTGAATCAGTAGTGGTGAATATCAAGGAAGAAGAAGAGACGGAAATGGAAGATGGCCAGAACTGGGTGGGTGGCAACGGTGAGTGGCTGGTCCTTTTGTCACAGGATGGGAGTACTTGGACTCTAAAAAATGGCTACATATCGGTGAGACTTGCATTGCCATCTTTGGAGGGTGTCAGCATTACTGCATTCAACAACGGGTGGCCGCCGCCCATTTCCGAATTCGCATACAGGTTCAACGTGGCAGAACTTGACCTCCTGAAGGTACAGCTCCCACATAGACCGCGGGAGGGGGCGTGGAAAACCTAGGAGTACAACCTCTTAGCGGTGTTCGACAAGGCAATCACATTCATTAGATGCCCAGAAGACAAGGAATGGATAGTCTTGCGCGACGACTTCCTGCGGCTAGAGAAGTATGTCGACGCCGTCTTCACCTACAGCCACTCTTCGTACAAACCGCAACGCATTTATGTGGTCACTGAACCTAGCGGCGACGTGCGTGTTTGGGAGCCGTCCATTTGGGGTGAGTCATGGTGTCATATAGCATGTAAAATCCCATTCAAAATTCTGCTTACTGACTGTAAGTAACACGCAAGTACCCACGCAACCCCGCGCATCATTCCATCTCCAGTCATCAAAGATGCAGTAGCAGATGCTGAACTAGGGACATGGCGCTGGTTACTGGCACCTCTCGGAGGCGACACGGAACAGGATGATGAACTCATGTGGATTTATATCAGGGGAGCACTAAACAGCGTTGGTGATACAATAGAACATATGGGGACACAACTTTCTTCATACCCATCACTGTGGTGTCACGTTTTCTCAGGGTCCGCATGCCCATCCAAAGACCCAGTAGAGCAAGTCTGGAGCAGAGTCGACAATCTGAAGGGACAATCTGTGTTTCTTGGGATCAACTACCCTTTCTTTGTCGAATCCCCTGGAGCTGTTGAACCTGTAATTGCTCGTGATGCAGCCCCGCTTTGATGCTGGTGTTGTTGGTGGTGGAGCTGACGAAGAACTAGCTGATGCTGCTCCTGGTGAAGCTGACGAAATACTTGGTGATGCTGCTGCTGGTGAAGCTGATGAAATACTTGGTGATGCTGCTGCTAGTGAAGCTGACGAAATACTTGCTAATGTTGCTGCTGGTGAAGCTAATGAAATACCTACTAAGGCCGCTACCGGAGTCCAGTAAGAACATGCTGGTGTTGTTGCTGAGGTGCCAGCACTTCTAGTGTTTATAGAAGACTGTGTGTTTGCTGCACACTCACGTGCCTATCATGTTGACACTCCAGATTCAACCTGGAGCCGGATCCACGTCGGGGGGAGGGGGCCTACAATTGGCTCATCAGTGGGGTCATACGATTTGATGGAGAATGCCAGACGGCAAAACACAGCATTCTGGTTCGTTCCGACAATACCACTAGCTCCAAGGACCTAGTGCTCATACTGGCAGATCCGATGAACCATTTGTCTTTATCTTTATCATTAGTTACGCTTATTTGTGTAAAGACTAAGCTGTCCTTATTTGTGTAAGACTAAGTTAGGCCTAACTGCGTAATATTCAGTGAAGCCCAGCTTTTCTTTTCACGCCCATAACAACAGAATTGCAGCATAGAACATACAAAGGTAATGTGCATAGTAGGCATTTCTGCTCAGGATAACAACCACTTCAAGCAAATGATACATGGTGTACGCATTTGAACGCATCACTAGAATGTGCCACCTATTGATGATTGATGACATGGATCTAGCTTTTTTACGCGTATTTGCATTGAATCGCTCATTCATTTGTTCACATATTTTTTAGCAATGGCTGATGAACTCCACTCTCTTGGTAACTTGTTTCGTCGGCGAGCACTTGTTGATGCAATGCAAAGTATAGAACATGGTCGTCATCGTCATTCCATTTAGGTTCTCTATGTTTCCTCATCACGGAGCTACTAATTTTAAATGAAAATCTAGTAAACAACATATGTGTACATTGTTAGAGTATGCTACGGCCACGGTACATACATGTTTTTCTACAATCACAAGAAGAAAAGTTGATGCGTTTTCACCTTGTTGGCGTTGTGCCGAACTGGGTGGATGCGGCTTTGGGGTTCAGAGAGGAAGGCGTCGTGGCTGGTGCGTGTGTGACCACGGCGACGGCGAGATCGGATTCTGGAGGAGGCCAACAGGACCGAGCATGGTCGGCATGGTGACTGATCTCACCAGGGAATGAATTCTCGTCCCCGGGCCATGCCATGGGTGCGGCCATGGTGAGGGCGAGCTCTGATTCGGGATGGGGAGGAGAACGGGGCCGAGCAGGTTCGTCCAAGTCCTAGCTCCACGCCACGGCCGCGACCACAGATTGCCGCCCCGGAGAAAGAAGAAGACGCGTAAAGGATGCATGCGCCAACGCTGCAAGCCTACATGGCAGCCACGACGGCAGCGACGTAACAGCGAAAGTTGACAGGGGGGCCAACTTGACGGCCGTTAGCCTGATATTTTGTATTGAAACGTAAAGATCAATTCGTGCCGAAAAAGACCCTCTGAGTATTTGGCACGCCAACTTTGGGCAACGCAGCTGATTATAAGCAACTTGGGGACCGCGTTGCCTGGACACCCTAACTTTCAGGCCGCAAAATGATATTCTCCTCGCCGTGGTCACCATTGCCGCCTCCCTCGCTTGCTCGCCGTCAAGCCACCATCACCTCCTTCCTCTCGATCTGTGAGCCCTCTCTTTCCCCTCAATCTCTACCTCAAATGGATTCAACTACTATATCTGAATGCTTCTTTACACTGCAATTTCGGGCTTCCTGTCTAGAAAATTGATCAAGTTGGCTTTAGTGCATCACATAAATCTCCATATAATGAGCTGCCTTCTTTTAATGACATAAAGCTCTATATAAAAATTGATTAAGTTGTCTTGGGTTCATGACATAAAGCTCTATATAACAAATTGATTAAGTTGGCTTCTGTTGATGATAGAATGTTTGGTTTTCTCGTGTGACCATAGTCGAGGTAGAGGTCCAAATGATCATTTTGCTATGAAGAATTTAGAGCTGAATTTGTGTTGATGTGAATCGGACCTTCAGTCTGTTAGAACTGAACCTGGTGTGTAGTTCTTGTACAAGTAGAACAGGTTTTTATCCTAATCCTATTTAGATGTGAGGTCCTAGATGCATGTATAAGCATGTAGGTCCTAGTTGCATTGCATGTATAAATATGTGAGGCCCTAGCTACAGTTCTGGTTGATTTGTTTAGTTTTAACACTCGGAAGACGCTACAATTACTTGAGGGGCTACTTGGGCACTATTGGGTTTGCAAGAAATATATAGGTGAATATGATAGGTTGTATACTGACCTGGAAAATACACAGGTTCTATATTAATCAAAATTTCATACATGTATATATCTGATATCTAATTGATTGATTCCTTATGTTGCCAAGGATTTTCTCTCACCTACTATAACTAGTACTTTCCTTTTAAGCTTCTTAAGTTTTACATGGTTTTAATTCCTTTGTTTGTAATTATGCAAACACTCATATTAGTACTGTAATCTATGTGATATATATACTTATATTTGAAAACATGTAGGTAACTGAACATGTAGGTAATTGAAAACATGTAGGTTGTATACTGACATGTAAACATGTACTGTAATCTATGTGATATATATACTAGTACTCATATTGTACTGAAAGTTGAACTGCCAAGGAGCTGTCCTGCAAACGATGGGCATGCTTGCTGGTCTAATAAGGAATGTAGGTAATTGCTAACTAAAGAATTGTACTTGGCCATTTATTCAGAGTAGCAGCAGCTACTATACCACATATTCAGTTTCCATAATTTCCATGAAACTTGTAACTGGAGGTGCTACAAATTAAAGCCTGGCGAAAGAAAACCTGGAACTTTCCTGATTGAAATAAGATGAACACTACCTATAACCTGGAACTTCCCTAATTTTTTGTAGGTGTTATTTATAACTATAACTGGAGGTGCTATCTATAACAGAATGTTCTAGTGATTAATTCAGTAGCAAGCATGTATATGGCTGCTTTATGTTTGTGTAGAGCTAGCTGGTGTTTTCATTGTTCTAGATCATTATAGAACAATGTATTTGCTAGGATATTATTTTTGTTTGTTCAAATCTACTTGGAGGAATGTGATCAGTGCATGTATGATGTGTATGATCTGTATGATCAGTGCTAGATGTGTATGATGTGTATGATCTGTATACAGGTATACTTGAAATGAGTTCCATTTTTTGCTGAAATGTTGAATAACTTCCATTTCGGAAAAAATCGGACACTCTTAGGTTAAAAAAAATAGCAAAGGTCATGTCGGATTTTTCCGTGAATTTCTAATATTTATTTGTCTTTTTTTACTTAGTGCAAACATGGGTGACAACGACCAGGTCGGCTCTTCTCAGCGCATAACCGTTGAAGAAGAAGTCAGAGCTCCATAAACATTGTCATTCTGGGAGGTTGCCCAGTAGATGGAAAGAACGGAACTAGGTGATGAGGAATATCAGCCTGACGAGAGCAACGATGAAGAGATGGAGGACGAGGAGGAAGAGACCAATGCCGGCGAGGAGGTAGAGGACACTGAGGATAAAACCACTGATGGCGGCGAGCACGCATATGGTGGCAATCTAAATAAGAAGAAGAAGAAGAAGAAGAAGAAGGAACGGCGCCCGAACACGGTTAGTGCCGTCAAATAGGAAATTACCGAAGTAACCCTGAAAGGGGTTCCTCTGGCGATCAGAAACGTCATTAGAGGGTACAGTGGGCAACTGGCGGCTATCACCCGGACCACTGTCTCGATCAACATAGAGAATCTCCCGGATAAAGCAAATGGCCATTTGCGCACACTCCTCTTCGAGAAGCTGCATGCACGATACAAGTTCCCAGCTGATTACCGGAACAAAATTACAACGAGAATAAAGTAAACAAATCCACCCTCACGAATATGAGCACCGCCCTGGCCAGCTGGAGAACTCGGGTGAAGAAGAAGATTTTTAAAGAAGGTAAAAGTCTCTAGAAGATCCAGGAGAACTATCCTCAGATCACCGAAGCTCGGTACCTGGAGTTCATGGCCAGGTGCGAATCTGAAGCAGCCAAGGCTGTGAGTAAGTGGGGGAAGGAGTTGCGGGAGATGAATATAGGTAACCACCATCCTGGATCTGGCGGTTACAAAGCCGCAGAGTCCAAATGTAGAAGGAGGATGACGATTATATAGTTGAGGGGCAACCTAACCCCTTCGCAAAATTTGAAAACAAGCAGCTTCGAAACTTTGTTAGGGCCCGGTACCATGTGGATGCAAAAACCAAACAACTCACCGCGGAAAAGATCATGAAGGATTTCGAGGTTCTTGCGGTAAGGAATTTAATTACTATGGACCAAGTAGATTGCATTCTAATCGATGAAGTCGAATTTCTAAATGGTTACTTCTTCTACAGGAGGAGGAAATCGCTAGTGAGGCTACCCGAACCTCCTCCTCCTAGGGGTCGATGGCGGCCACCCAGTGGGACACCCCTTTTAACAGGTCGATGAATCAGGCTAAGAAAGTCACACCGGTTACGCAAAAGCCGTCGTCGGCTAGCCATGTTTTCAGCTTCAGGACTAAGCCATGGGTGGATCATTATGGTCCATGGAGCCGAAGACGCGCGTGGCAGGGAGGAGCGAGGAGGAAAGACGCGAGGTTCAAGAACTCAAGGCACAAGTGGTGCGGATTCCGCAGATTGTCCAAGACAGCGTGGCAATTAGCCTCACCACCATCATACCTACCTTGGTGGAGTCGATAGCGAATTGGAGTGTGGGTGGTCAACAAGGGTCGTGCCTGATTCCCAGCATGATCAGCATCAACTTGAAAAACGTGGCATCGAACGCTTTGGTGACTCTGCCCACCATCATCGTAGCACCAGACGTGTTGGTGACTCTGCCCGCCACCACGGCACCGGAGCTTAATGCAACCGACGATAAGGAGAATACGCCGACGCCCGGCACCATGCCATCAAGAAGCCCCTCTGTGGGTTGCACGCCCTCCGTTGTCAGTGCCTTGACATTAGCTGAGATCGACGCCATCAAGGTAATTACTAAGCGTCCGATGCCATCATGAGACTCAATAACCGATGACTTCACTTCCTTGCCTTTAATTACTCTGAAGGCATCTTTGACGTTGTACATGTTTTCCACAGGATGATGTTCAATGCACTCTCCTAGGCTACGTGAACCATGAGTTAAGGGATGTTGCCAAGGGCACTATCATTCAACTGTTAAACCGTGTATTCCACTCAAAGCTGATGCCAGCTATCGTGCATAGGGTTCAAATTGTTTGGGTGCTACAGAGTTGTGACAACATGGAACCTCCCATTCAACCCCTGGGAGCCGATGAAGACGATGCGTCTGTCCTTGGAGATTGCTTCAGAATTTTCATGCTCTGACCAAAGAGCATGATTCGTTTGGGAACAGGGGCACCACCCCACCGACAACACCACCACTCGTGCCGTCGCTGGCGCTGTCACCTCCACGCGATGTGTGGGTTGATATTCGTGATATGCCTATGGCATAAAATCTGTACTACAATGATGAAGATATCGATTAGTACATCAACACTTAGCATGGTGACGACCTCTACATGCATGATCCTAATAATAATGAAGAACCTTGCCATGATGTAGACGCTTGTGACCCAACTGGTGGCCATGCAGAGAAACCCGCTTGCAACAAGCGTCTATTCGGTTCTCAGGAGATGCCTCCAGCTGGCGCCTTCTTCACCAAGCCTAAAACATCCAAAAGGCCATTTATTTTAAACCCCAACACACTCCACAGGGTGTTCGATGAGGAGAATGTGGTCCCTCTCCCTCTAGAACCCAAGAAGGGACAGAAAAGAAAAGCTAGCAAGTTTGCGAGCCAACAAGTGGTGGTGTCGGCTCCGAATCTAATCCGGGCTCAGAACGGGCCACCAAGACCCAAGGCTATTATATGGAGGATGCATGTGGTGGGTAAGCCGATGCTAACTAAGAAATTAGGCTCGCAAGTTTGGATATGAAGAGTTTGCATGATGATGTGCCAACAATCGAGGAATGCCTTCTTCGAGATAAAGATCTACCGTACCCGGTTTTTGTGGCTTTGTTGATAGTGCCCCCGTGGAAATTTTCTTCCCGTGGTTTGCCGACATCTTCAATATGTTGCACCTGTACCCCCTGCACTATACCATGGTCGGCCTATTTTTGACGAGTATGGCGATGCATATCATTACACAGAACACACCAGGAATCGTGGTAGTAGAACCCTTCTACATGCATGACGGCTGCTTGGCTAGCTCCGTCGAACGGATATTCATGGCGAATTACCTCCGAGACATCATGGTGGCAAATAAGATGAAGGAATACATTCTCATGCCTTACTTCCCTGAGTAAGTCACGTTTGCTCGCCGCCAAAACATGATTTTTTAGATTTCCATCGTTCCTTTTCCAATGACATTCTGTTTGAATTGTTTTGCACAGAGATGAAGACTACACACTCATCGTCTTATCTCCAAAACATTCACAAGCCACATATTTCAACTCGGGGAGTGTGATAAAGAATAAAAACTATGACAAAATCAAAGATGTTCTGGATCATGCTCTCAGTGGCTATGTTGCGGTGGAAGGCACCACATTCGTGACCAAAAAGGTCAAGTTCGGCAAGCACAAGTTCACACACGTAATGAACTTCCCTTGCGTGAAGGAGCCTGATGACAGTCGGAAGGAAGCCTACTATGCGCTCCATCACATGCGGGCTTTCCTATAGGACCAAAAAAACTATATGCTACCGACTCATATCCAAAAGTAGGCCCAAGCCAAGGCAAAGATCCAAGATTCAGATATTGGACAAGAGTTCTATCGAATCCGGTAGCACTTTTCCACAATCATCTATCACGATGTCATAACCCCGGGGGATATGATCCACGGAGGCTACACACTGCCTAACCGTGACATAGAACATCGCCAATAGATGCAAGGTGACAAAAGGCCGTTCATGATGAAACAAGGCATCCTCCCGTTCCCTAAGCCGAGTCAGGAGGCTTGATGTTTGCCTCAATAGTTGTAGTTCTGAACTATCGATGGGCTTTTGTGTGATGTGAACTTTTATATCCACATTAAACTTGTGTCTAGCTCGATATAGTTTTGATGGTTGTTGAACTTAATTGTGGCCAATACTACTTATTAGGGTTATGAATCAATGCTTAGTTCTTTTGCTTACATTTTGGTTCTTTTTTTACTTTGGTCCTTTTTCGACAATGTCGATGATTAAAATGATGTGGCACACTATATATGTGAACTCTAACTTTCCCTTGTATAATATAATTTGTCTTGAATATAGAGATGGCGAAGAAGTGGTACATGCTGTACAGAGGCCATGTTCCAGGCGTCTACGATGAGTGGAAACACTGTCTCAAGAAAGTGAATGAGTTCCCGGGCAATAGCTACAAAGGCTACAATAGTAAGGAGGTGGTGGATGCTATGTGGAGGGACCACCTTCGTGAGGAAGAGATGGAGGAGGGGAACCAGATCAAGACCATGAGGAAGAGAGGGAGGGGAACCTTCATAGTAATATCTATCTTGCTCTTGTTTGCGGTTCTATTGTATTTGATAGTAGTTTAGGTGTGACTACTTCTCGAGTGTAATGCAATATAATGGTGAACTTAGCTACTCGATCATGAGCCCGACGATCAATTGTGTGTAGATTTGATACTTGTGACTATTTCGGGTTATAACTAGTGTGGTGCACTTCTAAAGTACTCTATATATTTGTACTGTTTTGCAAACTGTGTATGCATTATGTATTGTACAGCGTATATGTGGACCAGCTATTTAAAAAAACGATAGAAAATATAGACGTGGTGCACATGACATTACCTATGGCTCACCACAACCGTGGCACACTAGACATGGTTCAAGTGGCGCACGCGGCACTGCGCCACAACCAGAACAACCATGGCGCATGCATTGCAAGAACAGTGGTGCACTACACAGTGCCCCACGGATCTGTCGAGATAGGCATGCCGCACTTGGTGGTGCGCCACGGCTTAATATTAGCCGTGACGCAAGTTTAGTGGCGCACATGGAGTATGCCACGAATGTCCAAAACTGGTGGGCCACGAACAAGTTTTTTCTAGTAGTGTGTGAAGCATATTTTGCGCTACATCTATCTCACTGCTGGTATAGTTTGTGATGACCCACAAGTATAGGGGTCTATCGCAGTATTTTCGATAAGTAAGAGTGTCGAACCCAACGAGGAGCACAAGGTGCTGGCTAGTGGTATGGATCAGGAATTCTCTGCAAATACTTAGCAAACGGATTTTTAGGGGTTTTTGATTAAGCAAGTAAACAAACTATGAGTAAATGAAAGACGGTAGGAATAAATGCAGCAAGTGGCCCAATCCTTTATGCAGCAAAGGACAAGCCGGTTGTATTACTTAAGATGACCAAACGTTCTCGAGGACACATGGGAAGATCACAAGTGCTTTCGCTTCATATAGTTGATTAATCTTCTTTAGCTTGCTAAGTGTTGTGTGGGTGAACCTGTGCTAATGTACCGACCTTCCTAGGACTAATACATACTTGTGATTATACCCCTTGCAAACATCCGTAAGTACAAGAAAGTAATTAAGGTAGAAATCTAACCACAACTTTAAACTCTAAGACCCTTACGTCCCTTGTGCAATGGTTTCCTAACGGGGGTTCAGGTTTCTGTCACTCCGGCAACCCCTATGATTAGTAGCCAAATACACAATGCATTCCCCTAGTCCCATATAGGTGAAGTGTCATGTAGTCCATGTTCACATGACACCACTAGAAGAAGTACACCACAACTTAAATATCAAACTATTGAATCTTTCTCAACACAATTCCACTACTAACAACATGACTTCTCCCATGTCCTCAAGAACAAAATGAACTACTCACAGGACATCATATGGATCATGATCAGAGATGGAATAATGATGTATAACAATCTGAACATAAACAATAATTCAATGGTTCACTCAATGGCATCAACTACAAAGAGTAATCAACACCGGGAAAGTTTCCCCTATGAACTATGCAAGATTCAACACAATTGTTATAGCAATATGGAGATGGTGATGAGGGTGCTGATGGTGATGATGGTGGTGATGATGATGATCCCGATGAAGTCCAGCTTGATGGTGGTGTTGATGGTGACGATCTCCCCTCTCCAGGAAGGAATTCCCCCGGCAGAAATCTGTCTGCCGGAGAGATCTTTCTCTCTCGGTGTTTTTCGCCCCGCAGAGGCGGTGGAATCTTTTTGTGGTCACCCCCCGAGTATTAGGGTTTTGGGAGGATAATATACGCCAGAGGGGAGTGCCAGGGGTGGACTAGGGCGGCCACACCACCATGTGGCACGGCCTAGGCTAGCCCGCGCCAGGGGGTGGTGTGGGCCCCCTGTGGCCCATCTCCAGCCCCTCTTCTGGCTTCCTTCGTCTTCTGGAAAAATAGGATTTTCTGTATATTTTCCTGGATTTTCTGATCTTCGCGAATTTTGCCTCCAAACAGCACCTTTTCCATCAAAATCCTGACTGCAACGGTCCATGCTCCAAAAGTCATCAACCATGCAAAAACAGATGAAATAACATAAGTATCACCTCTCAATACGAAATATATCAATGAATAACAGTGGATTATAACATAGAATAGTGATGCAAAATGGACGTATCAACTCCCCCAAGCTTAGACTTCGCTTGTCCCCAAGCAAAACTGAGCTCAATAAACATGGCCTCAGGTTTATGGAGTGAAGAGTCGATAAAAGAATACGGACAAGAAGCATCACATTCATCAATACATAAATCATAATAGAAGACAACTCACTATTATATAACTCAACTTGTAATAGGTAAAGGAAACACAATAAAGATACATGAAGTAAATCATAATTGGTAATGGCAAACTTAGCACTTGGTCGAAGAATAGTTGATAATTTGCTGGAGTTCACAAATAATTGGTTTTCAATGATAGCTTTCAAAGTAGTAAACACCAAGATAAGAGCAATGTGCAAAACAAGGAACATAAGAAACATGATTGAATAAATCATCATATGAATGAATGAAACACAACAACTCAAAATACTTGCTGAGATAGAAGGGAGTAGGTTTACTGACTCAACTAAAAAGTAAAAGAAAGGCCCTTCGCAGAGGGAAGCAGGGATTGCAAGTCTCATAAAGAGCTCCCAAAAATTATGATACTTACTAGCTTTCAGCTCTCATTGCCCCTATCATAGGCATCTTTAGGTGATTAAGGTTAAAATGATCAAATATGATGATATGCATTGACAAGTTGTAAATTGAGAATCTCATGTCCCTTGAATACGAGGTCCGCTCCTCATGCTACTCAAGTTTAGTCACTGGTAAGTTCTTGTCATTGTAAGCATATGTGTATCATAGAGAACCGCCAACGGGGTACCCCTTGCCCGATGATACGAAAGAATCCCCATATCAAAATGACAAGGCAAGCAGACAACAAGCATCTCAGCAATCTTCTTATTTACCATGGGAATATGGTGCTTTTTTCTCTCTTTCCTCTTTTCATAATATCTTTTTTTTCTCTTTTTCTCTTTTTTTTCAATATCGGACTCTTTTTTTAAGAAGAATGCTTCATAGATACTCGTTATGGTTACGCTGCAGGTTTCCACCATGTTAGCATGGATTAGACCAGCGGCCCAGGCGTTTATCTAACACACATGCATAACTCCATGGACTTACAAGCTCCCCTTTCATTTCACACCGACGACATTGTCAACACCCGGATTTTTAATCCTAGATGCTTGTTATGCCATACCTCGCAATCCTAGAATTACCATTTTTGTGAGGCATAACAGATTGGATATCACGGTACATCATCCATTACAAACCATAAATAGGGTCTTACACAAATAAGGATCTCATGATCCAATCTTAATACAACAAGCAGCGGAATAAAAGATAAGCGTGCGGTCCATCTTCAGGCACAGTAATGCGTGAAGGCAGATAGTCCTAGTTATCATAGCCGTCCTGCTGGCCATCATCTTGGTAGTCTCCTTCATAGTATGGCCATAGGAATAGCCAGGAACAAAAGCCATGAGTACTCTTTAAGTACTTGCAAACTACCACTAACAAGTAGTATAGGTCTAATGTAAAGTGCTAACTCTAAGTTTAACTATAAAGTTAAGTTTGAAACCTAAGCTGAGTTCAGAAACCAAGAAAGATAAAATAAAGTTCTAGAATCACTTAAGTTGGGAAGCTAGTGGCATAGTCACAACCCTGTTGTGGTCAAGTCAAGATTCATCAGTCATCTCATAAGTCATTTTGAAAACATCTGACAACGAAACAGTATGGCCACTCCAACTGTCCATAACCACGGACGCGGCTATTCGAATAGTTTGACACTCTACAGAGGTGGTACACTTTCACCACAAGATTCGATACATCTGTCAGGGATAACCCTGAATCATCATACTTAGTATGTAGATAATTAAACATAACCTTTCCTTTACACACCCTAGTATAAGCACCTCTCCTATGAGCATGGCCTCCCAACCATGATCATCTATCATCTTGGGCACTGCATAGGTGGACAACATTGAGAGGTAGCCTCAGCTCAAACCTCTCCCGCGAGGGAACTAATACTAATGCATATAAATTTCCGGCTAAGCCTTACCCAATTCAGGTATTGTGGTTGTACGGTAAATTTGGAATGGTATCGCATTCGAATCCAACCATCAGTTTTGTAAAAAGAGTTAAGGCTCATGCCTCAACATTTTCATCATCATAAACCATTTTTGTTTCTCAACACATGTCAAAACATCTCAATAGAATGACTCATCATTCTAAGATTTTCACAATTCATTTTCACCAAGTGTTCCCACCTAAAGTGACTCAAGTTTTTATCTAACTCTAAACTACTAAGTTAAGAGTGTTCACTAAGGTGGAAAGATAAGATCAATCTCATGCCATAGAATGACATCTAAGGTTATCTAGATAGGTCAATTTTTATACTGTTTATGCTACCTTCAAAACAAGTAAAGGACTTTGGTAAAGTAGAGAAAGTAAAAGCTTGAAAGTAAACTTGGAATAGGTACTAGTCAAAGTGGTATAACCAAAGCTTGCCTACAACATCTTTGCTCAAATCCTCTAGCTTGCTAAGAATTATACTTGCAAGGGTTAGCTTGCCTTGGTTGGTGCAGTGGTTGAAGTTTTCTTCCTCCTCTTGATAGCACTCCTCCTCCTCGAAAGCTTGGTCGGTACTATCGTCTATAAATACATACGGAGTACACAATCACCAAACAATGCTTAACTAGTCTACTTAGCACTCTAAGGCACACATTTGGTGATCTATTATCATCACAAGCATCACAAGGTTTTATTAACTAGCTTCATCCTTTTTATTTAAGAAAAGTAATTTCTACTCATTGAAAATAACTAAGATTTAATATTCACCAATTAAAATATGGGATCATATGGACACATGTCATCACCACATATTCTAACATATGGGAATGTGATTTAAAGGTTGGATCACCTTTTAATAAGTTTAAGTTTAGAATTTAATGATTTAAAGTGACTAGAAATGCCTATATAGCATTATTTTGGTACTAGTCCAAAGTCACTGCATGCAAACCTTAATATTATTACATGTTTAGATAGGTATGGTTAAATGTGATTTTTGAGAGTTGGAATCAACTCAAAAGCTATTTTGGTTGATTTTATAAAAATGTTTGAGTGTGCAAAAGCTTTTGTCTTGTTATTTTTACTAGGAAAGATATCTAACTCTAAATGAATTAAATCCAATGGTCTTGGATAGATCTTTTCAGAAGCTTTCCAACACAATTGGAATCACTCCATTTGGATTTGTAAATCTCTCTGAAATGATTTTCAAACTAGGGGACAGAACTAAGTTCAAACTTAAATAAAAAACCTAAATTTGAATTCGTGGGCTAGCGCGGGAAGGAAAATGGGCCGGCTCAGTGGCACTCCGCGGCACAGAGAACAGCTGACAGGGGGGTCCACATGTCAGCGGCTCTTAAAACGCGACGTGGTACGGGGCAACGTGGACCATGCGATTAAAAGTGAGATCTACGGCTAAGGAGCGTCGTCTCCGGCGAACAGGTCGCCAGCGAGAACTAACCCTACCGGCTCGGTGGGGGTGCACAGGAGGCATACCAGGGCTCCAGCTAGTGTGGCAATGGGGGCGATCGAACTGGTGGACGACAGCGGACTCAGGCGTGGTCGCGGCAGCTCCTGGGGTGGACGAAATCGACGGCGCCTTCTCCTCCTCTACAGCGGGCTCCTCCGGCTAAATTCTGGTGAACTATGGCTCGAGCGGCTCCGGCTAGAGGTGGGGAAGGATCAGTGAGGAGAGGGGAGTGGAATGGTGTGAGGAGTTTGTGCTGGGGAGGGCTCCTTTTATAGGGCGACGAGGGGACCGAGCGGCACGACGGTGAGCTCGTCGGTGACGTTGATACAGGCGGCTAGAGGCATGGGCGGCGTAGGTGGACGGTGGCCTGCGTCCTGGCGGTCATCTACGGCTTAAACGCGCGGCTAGGGGCGGTGGCGTTTGGTCGGGAGCGTCCCGCGCTCTGGGAGACAGAGGCGGTGCTCGACGCAGCGCACGTCGACTGTGGGTCGCGCGGCGGCGCACGACCATGTCTGGCGGGGTGTTGGGGTCGAGGCGGAGCGGCGTGCAGGATTTTATGTCAAGTGGCGGTCTGCTGCGTGCTCGCGACGATCGCGCTCTGGCACGCTCTGGCGAGCTCGCAGAGAGAATGGGTGGCGGCGCTGGGGTGTGGTCCAGGGACTGGCTGGGCTTGGGGAAGAGGCAGGGAGGTGTGGTAGGGTTAGGCGGAGCTAGTAGTGGTGCTGGAACGTCACGGCATGGTCAGTGGCGCATTCCCCTCTTCTGGCCGGCGGTGACCAAAAAGGGGCGGCGCTGCACTGCTGCTGCGGCTTAGGGGTAGGCCGGAGATCACTTGGTTGGACTCAAGGGGGACAAGGGAGAGTAGAGAGGGTAAATTGGGGGACAATGGCTTAAGTACAAATAGTAATAGTTAGGCAGTTTATTTTCTGCATGCCACCTGTTCAACACAATGGCCGCATGAGAAAAGTTTTTGAATTTTTGGTTGAATTTTGGTGGAGTTGTTGATCATATGCTTGAGCATCTGTGGTTGCTTGGGATTTGAAAATGGAGCTCATTTGAGTGGATTTTGAATAAGTGGGATCTTCTCATATGAACTACATTCAATTTTCCAATGCCATTTAAAATTAGTGTTTGCAAGTTTTTGGTAGATCACAAAGTGGGTCTTGGTACAATACTACATGTACTAGCAAGGGGTGCAAAGATCCATATTTGTTTCTGTTAAGAATTGAGTCCTAGGAATAGCCAAAGTAGGCATGGTAGTTAAAATGGCACAAATGACCATTTCTTTCTTTTATTCATTTTGATTTGTTTTTCTGTGGGATTTGTTTGGGAATGATCTAGATGATGTTTATTTCACCTAAGAATCATTTTACAAGCAATGGATCACTTAATCATGGCAATTCAAAACAACTCCTATTTAAATGCACACACATATGAATACTTTAATATTTTTAATTGGAAAAGTTTTTGTTAACTCTAATTTTGATGATTTGGATCTTAATAACCTTGGAATAAAGTTTTGGGATGTTACATACATCCATAGACAAAAGAACATGATATCAACTTGGTACAAAGTACCAGTGCAATGTTGAAAGCGTTCCCCATGACAACATGGTTCTGCTAATTCACAACTTACAAAGCGCAAGCATATACGCAACATAGGTGAGCACAATGGTTCAAGTTTATTAAGTGCAAGAAAGTAAAGTGTGCCATCAAGTTCATGAGAGCTTTAATCACTACTTTTCACATAACAAGTTTAAGTTGGGAGGTAGATAAAACAAGAATTTACTTGGAATAGCGATAGTGCTACTAGGTAGGTATGGTGGACACAAATGGCAGAGGTTTTGGTTTTGAGGATTGGATGCACGATAAGAATTCCCTCTTAGTACAGGTTTTTGGATAGCAAGGCTGGATAGCAAGTATAAGTGTTGAAGGAAACAAACAAACATACAAGTGATAAAAACAAACAATGCAATCTTCGTTGGAAGCACAAAAGATCTTAACTAGAGAATACTAGACTTATGAGCAAATCAAGAAAGAAAGATGATGAAATTATTTTTCTTTAGAGTACTTCTATCTTTTCATTCAACTCTCAAAAATAGTGTTGCTACTGATCGAGCCAGGTTTGCCAAAACCAACAAAATTAACTCAATGATCCCAAAGTGATACCAATACTAACAACAAGATCAATCATATAACCACGAATTGAAAACTAATAAAAGCTATGCAAAAGAGTGAATGATAGAACTTCTCATTAATATTCCATAACGGCAACTCACACCAAGGGATACATATCTAACGAGAGAGGGGACACTTCCATAATGCAAACCATCCTACATAATAACTTCTCTATTCATGATATAACTCTACTAAAAAGGTAAAAAGATAGAAGATAGTGATATGATACCGCGACACTCCCCCAAGCTTGGAACAAACCAAGGGGATGCCAAACCTAATGACGAATTACTCCTTCAGTGGTGGTGGTAATATTTTCTTAATTGACGTGAGGAAATCTTCTAGCATCTTGTGAAGCCTATTATTCTCCCATTGAAGCATGTCCACCTTCCTCCTCAAGTATCGGTACTTATCGCAGAACTTCTTAGTGACTCGTAGGGCTTCAGTTGATGCTGGACAAGAGACTAAAGGTACCAGCCCCTGCTTGGGGTCTTGGAGATCTTCCTCCATAGGCTCCTTTCCTTTATCCTTGGCGGACACCATTGTGCTTCTGAGCTTTCAAAGAGTACGTCCTGGCAGAAACAGATCGAAACGAAAACACGACGAAAACACGATATACGAACCTCGGGGGATCCAGGAGATTATATATTACGAAGTTTCATAACAAAAGGAAGGTACTAGGAGAAAACAGGTCGGAGGCGGAGTTCGAGGTGGCCTCACCACCTGGTGGCGCGGCCTAGGGAGGGCCTGCGCCACAGGGTGGTGTGATCCACCCTGGCTCCGTTTCCGTCCCACTTTCGCTTCGTAGCTTTCCTTATTGTCTAAAAACTGCAAAAATATAGTTGGATAGTATTTTTGTGGAACTTTTCTTACCAGAATTGTTACCTATTTGAAAGCGGACTCTGTAGGTCTCTGAATTTGGTATCCAGTAGATTCTTCTGGAGTCACCACTTGAATAACATCAATATCTTCATCTTCATACACTTATTACTTGAGTCATAAAACCCTTCTCTTCCTTATTACACCATTATCTCCACTTCCTGGAAATTTCTTTCCCACAAAACTTCACACAGTTCTCATTAGCAACATTAGTATAAGTGAAGTGATAAAACCTTTTAAGTTCAACTTAAACTGAAAACCATCAAAACATAAGCTACTGTAGCAAGTCCTTCCGAAAACCCAAAAATAATTCAAAAGGGAAATCGAATAAAGAAGCAGATGCAAGTGTGGCAAAATCTGTCAAAACAGACCAGCAGGTAAAGATCAATTTTTTAGAAAATCTTCTGTTGCTCAAATCAAAAAGTGTAGAACTAACTAAAGTTAAATAACAACCTGTGGCAGAAGCACAAAAAATTACAGCTCAATCCGACATACAGAGATTTCTCACGAATTTTTACGGTGAAGCACAAAAATCTGTTTCGGGACAGCAACTTCCCCAAATCTTACTTCTCTCTCATTAGAGGTTGATCTTGACACAAAAACCAAACAAAAAGGATAAGGAGCGGTTATTATCGAAGTAATAACTTCCAAGACTCAAAGAAACAAAAACAAACTGAAAGCAAAAATAAATTGGATTGTCTCCCAAAAAGCTCTTTCTTTATAGCCATTAAGATGGGCATGATAATTTTGAAGATGCTCACATAGGAATATAAATTGAGGTGAAAGAGAGCATTAAGAAGCAAAAACACAGACATTTAAGTCTAACCCACTTCCTATGCAAGGGAATTTTGTAAACAAACAAATTGTTGAAACCAGAGGCTACTTGCATAAGAAGGCAAAAGAAGTGCAACATAAAAACTTTCAGCATAAACCGAGGAAACTTGATATTATTGAGATAAATAAGAACACTTTTCCCTCTCTCATAGTAACTTTCAGTATCATGCATAAACTTAACAATATAACTATCACAAGAACCATCATAGCAATGATTACTTATTCTAACAGAAAACACAGGAATACTAGCTCTCATAACACTACTATGTGAAACAATATTAGAGGTATCCTTACAAAGGATAGTGTGTCCCTCTTCTTCATATTTAGTAACAAAGTATTTCACATCTGCTATTATAGGTTCATCAACCATTTGTTTATCAGGTTCAACAGCTTTGATTATACTTTCATTAACCCTACTAGCTATCATAGAATGCTCCTTTATCTTAACTGGGAAAGGCATCTTCTCAATGTAAGGTTCACATAAGACATGATTAGTAGTATAAACTTCAGTATTTCTTGCAGGAACACTCTTAGCAATATATTTATAAGGTTCATGATACTTATTCCACTTCTTTTTAGGCACTTCAATGTAGGAAGCAAAAGCCTTAAAATAAGAAGCAATAGCTTAAGAGTCTAGACCATAAGCATTTTTAATATTTTGAAAGTCATCAGTTCCCATAAAAGATTCAATGCATTCATAATCATAATTTATACCTGACTTTCTACCTTTGTCATTCTCCCAAGCTTCAGCATTGTCTTGAATATGGTCTAGAAGATCCCATTTAGCTTCTTCTTCCATGCGAGTGAATGATCCAGCATAAGAAGCATCCAATAAATCCTTGTCATGTAGAGGGAGCGTTGCATAAAAGTTATTGATAATAATATTGTTGGGGAGCTCATAAATGGGACATTTGAGCATTAGTAACTTCAATCTCCCCCAAGCTTGAGCTGTACTCTCTCCATCAAGAGGCCAAAAGTTGTATATTTGATTCCGGTCTTTATGAATCTCACTAGGAGGATAAAACTTTGAATAAAAGAGAGGCACTATTTCCTCCCATTCCAGAGCTTGACCATTCTTCAGCAGCTTATACCATTCCTCATCTCTTCCTTTCAGTGATAATGAGAATAACTTCTTCTTAACTTGATCTGTAGTAATACCTTCACACTTGAACAACCCGCATAATTCGTGTATAAAGAGTAAATGATCACCGAGATGGACAGTTCCATCCCCAACATAGTAGTTATCCATAACACGATCAATAATTCTTGTAGGTATTTTAAAAGTATCATTCTCAGCAGGTGATGGCTTATCTACTACCTTAACAGTGGTAGTAGCATTACCAAATAAGAAACTCAGCGAATTATCCATAACGAAAATAAGCAACTAGCAGAAGTAAATAATACTCACAGTAGAAGTTTCCTTTACCAGTTCCACTCTCCAATAGCGCTTCACTCCCCGGCAACAGTGCCAGAAAATAGTCTTGATGACCCACAAGTATAGGGGGTGTATCGCAGTATTTTTGATAAGTAAGAGTGTCGAACCCAACGAGGAGCAGAAGGTGCTGGCTAGTGGTATGGATCAGGAATTCTCTACAAATATTTAGCAAATGGATTTTTAGGGTTTTTTGATAAAGCAAGTAAACAAAGTACGAGTAAATAAAAGACGGTAGGAATAAATGCAGCAAGTGGCCTAATCCTTTATGCAGCAAAGGACAAGCCGGTTGTATTACTTAAGATGACCAAATGTTCTCGAGGACACATGGGAAGACTGTCAAGTGCTTTCGCTTCATATAGTTGATTAATCTTCTTTAGCTTGCTAAGTGTTGTGTGGGTGAACCAATGCTAATGTACCGACCTTCCTAGGACTAATACATACTTGTGATTATACCCCTTGCAAACATCCGTAAGTACAAGAAAGTAATTAAGGTAGAAACCTAACCACGGCTTTAAACTCTAATACCCTTACGTCCCTTGTGTAATGGTTTCCTAACGGGGGTTCAGGTTTCTGTCACTCCGGCAACCCCTACGATTAGTAGCCAAATACACAATGCATTCCCCTAGGCCCATATAGGTGAAGTGTCATGTAGTCGATGTTCACATGACACCACTAGAAGAAGTACACCACAACTTAAATATCAAACTATTGAATCTTTCTCAACACAATTCCACTACTAACAACATGACTTCTCCCATGTCCTCAAGAACAAAACGAACTACTCACAAGACATCATATGGATCATGATCAGAGATGGAATAATGATGTATAACAATCTGAACATAAACAATAATCCAATGGTTCACTCAATGGCATCAACTACAAAGAGTAATCAACACCGGGAAAGTTTCCCCTATGAGCTATGCAAGATTCAACACAATTGTTACAGCAATATGGAGATGGTGATGATGGTGCTGATGGTGATGATGATGATGATGATCCCGATGAAGTCCAACTTGATGGTGGTGTTGATGGTGACGATCGCCCCTCTCCGAGAAGGAATTCCCCCGGCAGAAATCTGTCTGCCAGAGAGATCTTTCTCTCTTGGTGTTTTCCGCCCCGCAGAGGCGGTGGAATCTTTCTGTGGTCGCCACCCGAGTCTTAGGGTTTTGGGAGGATAATATACGCCAAAGGGGAGTGCCAGGGGTGGACCAGGGCGGCCACACCACCTGGTGGCGCGGCCTAGGCTGGCCCGCGCCAGGGGTGGTGTGGGCCCCCTGTGGCCCATCTCCAGCCCCCCTTCTGGCTTCCTTCGTCTTCTGGAAAAATAGGATTTTTTGTATATTTTCCCGGATTTTCTGATCTTCACAAATTTTGCCTCCAAACAGCACCTTTTCTATCAGAATCCTGACTGCAGTAGTCCATGCTCCAAAAGTCATCAACCATGCAAAAACAGATGAAATAACATAAGTATCACCTCTCAATATGAAATATATCAATGAATAACAGCGAATTATGACATAGAATAGTGATGCAAAATGGACGTATCAGTTTGCTTCTTCAGTCTGCACCGTCTTGTGATCTCTCAGCCTTCTCGAATGCGGATTGGGTTGGCAGTCTTGATGACAGGCGATCCACGGGGGGTCTATGCAGTATTCTTTGGTCCTAACTTGATCACCTAGAATGCTCACAAACAAGCTACAGTATCTTGCGGTAGTACTGAAGCTGAATACAAGGCGGTTGCTAATGCCACAGTTGAGCTCATATGGGTGCAGTACTTATTGAGAGAGTTGGGAGTCTCTTAAGATCATCCTCTAGTCCTTTGGTGTGACAACATCGGTGCTACATACATTTCATCTAATCTGGTATTCCATGCCCGAACGAAATACCTTGAAGTTAACTATCACTTTTTCAGGGACTCGTGTTGCAAAGAAGCTACTTCGTATCAAGTTCATCCCCTACAAAGATCAACTTGTTGACATCTTCATGAAGCCTCTTCCGTAGCCGCAATTTGTAGGTTGTAGGCGCAGTCTCAATCTTCTGGATCCTAAGAGAGGTTGAGATTGGGTGTTAGACTCTGCATACGATAAGGAGTTGGAGTCATATGTGTAAACGTATTGTAATGAAACTCTGTTAATCCTATTATATAAACTGACCCAGGCCAGCATTATGGGTCAAGGTTGTTTTCCCCAATCTCATTGTTTTACATTGGGTACTTAGGTCCTATGCTTTGGTAAAATCAGAACGGTTGTACTAGTATACTTATCCTGCCGGCCCGAGCTGCATTGTGTAGTGTGTAAGAAAACTTGATTCTGATGGCTAAACTTCTTAACTAAAACAACGATATTAAAAAGCTTACATGAATATAAGAGTAGGAGCGTGGCACTTCTCCTATGTCGGCGGCCATGTTGATCAATCTTCTCATCCAGTCTGGATTGAATGCTTTGATGCGTGGGATCAAGTCATGTTTCCTGTTGAAAATCCCAAGGTCCAGGTTGTCAAGTAGGAACACCTGCAGAAGTGAGTTAGAAAGTTCAAGTTATTGTCCGATAACCATGAAAAGGAAATGACTTGTGCAACGATCGTGTTGATGATGAATACCTGCAACCCTAGGTGACAACCGAGGAGGTTAGTTCACTGGGCATTGTTTATAACATCTTTGTTGTACTTGTCAATTGCATCTAGGAGGGCTTGAATGATATACTCACACCAATTGATTCGCATTATTATACTATATCTTAAGCGTGAGAAAAAGCGAGACATCTGAGGCCATCTGCCCGCGCGCACGTTCGTGGATGTCTGATGTTCTTTTTGAGTCATTTCAACCGTGCAGTTTCAGGTGTTGACCAAAGTCTTACGAGATGGTCCCTCCCATCCCCGCCCCCACCCTACCCCATCTCGATCCCGTTCGCCTCCACCCGAGCTTCTGTCCATCCCAGCCCCTCCTCTGTCTCCCACAACAACGTGTGCCGCCCCCTCCGCTCCCGAGATCTCCCTCTCACCTCCGCCCCCTCCACTCATGATAACCTATTCTCCCATCATCTCCTCCCCTCTAGACCCAGCGCGGCCCCTTGCGTGAAACCCTAGCATGGCTGAAGCAGTATCTGTACGAGGTTGAGATGGTGCCTCCACGTATGCTCCTCCTCGCCTCCGGCATCTCACCAATGGCCGGGACACCGCCCCGGTGCCCCTCCTCCCCCACTGGACCCTCTGTCCCGAGCAGCTCCTCCTACACAATCAAGCTCCGCCACTAGGTACTTGCCCTCGCCGGTCTCTGCTTCTTGGTCAGTCACCCCCGCAGCAAGGCGTCACTCATAGCTTGCAGGCGGCGCCTCCGATTCTTCCAATGCGCCCTTTAATTTCCTATGGCACATTCTCCTCGCCTTCCCTTCTCCAAAGGGTGCATCCTCCAGTCTGTGGCTGATTTGAGGCCACTTGCCGGACATGCTACCGCTGCCTATAGGCCTATGCCGCTCCATGTTTTGTGGGTTGTTGAGGACTAGCTTTGTGCATGGTGGGAAACTGGCGGGCATTGTGTGCTGCTGCTCCACGCAAGGTGTTGTGCTATCTTTCTTTACTGTCCTCTATCTCAACACCCTTGTTTTCTTTCAAAATAAGCGGGGAGCCATTTTTCTCTCCGATCAAGAAATGAAGAAGCCAATTCGATGGAAAGGAAATCATAGTTAGGGACGTAGGCTAGCAATAATGTGAGATCTATAAGGAAGCTCCGGGGACCCGATCGGTCTGTGGTTCCCGTCTGCTCTGTCCTCCCTCCCATGGAACTACGACCGCCATAGCCCACAGAGCCCGTGCCGGATCCCCACCTCCATCACCCACAGGCGAGCTCCAAAATTCTGCTTCCCCGCGTACTAGCTGGAAGAGGAACGCGAGGGCGCCTGGTGCCCGGTCTCCCTAGCATTCGATCTTCAGGACGTCGTGTTCTATGAGGTGAGGTTGTATGTTGTCGCGTTGTGTTGCGCTATCTCTCTCTGTCCCATTCAATTCCTTGTTGAGTATGAAGGAAACATGGTCCTAAGCAGGTAGGCAGGCGGAGGTGTGGCGGTAGCATTTGGTTGGGAAGGGCATGCCATACGTTGATCTGGAGGGGATCAACGAGCAATCTCACCAGGTTAGCCGATTTGACGCCTCCCCTCTACTTATTTTTGCAACTCTTCTCAGTCGATCAACTCCGACAGATTTGTAAGGAGGTATACTTAGGTTCGTATGGATACAGATTTTAGCTTTCTATACTAATGACACATTCACGAATTGTCTCTTTATGTAGATGGATTGATATGCCTTCCCACCATTTCAAGTCGACTTGCATTTTCCGGGACAAGGATATCACAAGGTATTTGTTCAATAATTGAATTTTGTCTAATTTGCTGCGGAATCGTGGTGTGCATTAACTTCTAATTTTCTGTGGTATCGTAGTGTACTTTTATGGACCAGATAGATGATTTTTTATTGTTTTACATTTTTGTCTGGCAGGTAAAATGTGGCATCGAGAAAATTTTACCAATAGTAGGAAAAAGAAATGAGTGAGATCAATTGGGCAGTTTGATCCTCATTACAGTCTTATTGCACTTTGCTCTGTTGTAGGTTCTCTTCCTTAACTCTAGCGATGAGCTGCATCACCGCCTTCTCTTCTCTGGCATGACGAGGGTGATGAGCTCCACCACTAACTATCGTCTAAAGATGTTCATCGGCCACTCTGCCTGAGGTGATCAGGCACTCTATCTCCATCGTCCTATTGTTCTTCTTAGACAGATAAAACCTAAGATGTTCTGTTCATATCAATAACTAACTAATTTATTTTCCTTTACTTCTCTCTTCCAAGTGCAAGTATTCAAAACGATGTGCACTTACACAAGCGTTGGTTCAGAATATTGCTGCAGACCATGATTCAGATATTATTTTTGTATAGGATCCAAATGCTAAAGAATTATAGAAGTTGGCCATAGGAACTTCTAGATCAATGGAAGAGTGTCTATAAATATTAGGGAGTTAGGCTGAGTTGAACCTCAATTCTAAAAATAAGGTTTGCTAGGTTGCATACCTACGGCACCTCTGTAACTGAACTTTTAATTCTCTTTGTTCTAGAGAAGCTGGAAAAAACAAGTGTAGAAGTTGTTGAGTTTTCATTTTGAGATTTATACTTTGAGTTTGTGTTCTGATCTATATCATGGTGGAAGTACATGTGATGCCAAATAGAGCCACACATGTATGGCATTGACCGATTCTATTGTTTGCCTCTGTATGTTTATGAGGCAAACGGAACTGGATGATATCTCTATCATGTGATATTCTATATCAAGGTGCACCATGATTTTCAACGGAGTAATTTGTATTCCCGCTTCCAACATAGTCTGCATGAACCTTGGATTTGTTGTGAAAATATATGTCTAACGGACACATAATGCCTACTTATGATGGATAATGCTCTCCATCCTTACTCCTCCGAGATATTTTAGGCTAGAATGTGTGCCGTTGTAGGGGATGAATTGAATCCTCTAACTCATGGGTGATCAAGGTGGTATGTTGGTGCATAAGGTTCCAATTGTTTAGTATTACTCCATTCTCCATAATATAATCACTTTATAGGTTGTGATTATAATTGTATAAATGACTACTAACTTTTACAAATATTGATGGTCTTATATATCAAGACCAAGACCTGCTACTTTATTTAGAATATCATTATGACCCGATTAGCATAGCTAATCCAAATAATCACATGCATCAACATAGAACAAACTGCCAACAAATGCATCGCTCTAGACACGCAATGCAACAATGTTGTGCAGGCGGCGCGACAAAGCTCGCATGTCCTTCTAATGCGACAACATTGTGCAGGAGGTGAGGCGAAGCTCGCATGTCCGTCTAGTGTTATCTATGTTTGCAAGTGCACTCCATACATCGATTTGTCGCGTAGTCATATTTCGAGGACGATGAAAGGATGTGCCCCATGACGAAGATCACGAAAGCTATCTGAAAGCAATTTTCTTGATCTTGCTATAGTCCTATGATATTTCCCTTAGCAGGAAAGATTCAGCTGCTTTCAAGCTGTGTGCTCCAGCCTGATTAATGTTGAGAGTGTTCTTAATGAACTCAGCGGCATCAGGTCTAATGTTCGTTTGCCTACCAATCATATTGTGAGGGATACCTGGTACGCCGAAAATCTTGTGAACATCCTAGTGACAGAACTTTGAAACCTTCTTCTCACTCAAAACTATATACTCCCTCTGTCGGAAATAAGTGATTCATATGTACCTACACACTAAAACGTGTCTAGATACATACAAATCTCGATAAATCCAAATCACTTATTTCTGGATGAAGGGAATATCAAGTTGGAACATCTACTCTTGTCGGAGATATGTTAAGCCGGATAAGCTCATTAGGAGAGAACAACTCATAAGACCCACATGGGCCCACTTAACCTATGGGGTTTTGGGAGATTTTATAACTTGCCACACTTTAGTTAGTACATTTATAATTTATCACACATTACTTGGAATTTTACTATTTGCCACCAATTACATTGATTCCTTTCTAATTTGCCATCTTTCTCCTTTTACATATGTATTGCTTTGTTTACTCTGAAATACATTCTGAAATATGGTAGATTTGTACTTGTTCGCAAATATATCTGCTGGACCGAGCTAGGTCTGATTGATCGACCAGCCATATGGTTCCCTCGTTCCCCTGTTCAGGGGGCGAGAAAAAGAGTAACCGGCATGGGAGCGCCACCGCCGGCAGTGGCCGAACCACAGGAGTGTCGCCATGATCGGCATCCACTATCCAGGTACCCATTCCTCTCTCCTGACTTTCTCTCCTTGCCATCGTTTCTTGCTCTATTTCTCTTGGAGAAGGTAATGACTTCTACCTATAAGTTTCTGATCCAAACACGGCAAGGTAATATTCATGAACACTACGCAAAAGTGATTTCAAATCAAAACAATAACTAGGTATAGTGTAGTTTGAAACCAACTCTTTCTCTTTACAATAACTAATTCCTAATCCAACAAAATTTGATTATAAACAATGTCCTAGATGGGGTATTTAAGGAGGACTTATAGAATTTTTGGGCTAGCTTATGAGGTGTGGCTGAAACCAACTCTAATTATGTGATGGATTATGTTTTATGGCTCTACTTTGGCTTTGAATATACTATTGATCTAAAATAATAATTATATTAGTTTAGTCAATATCTTTGGTTAAGGATATGAGGAGATGCTCGCCCAATTGGAAAGTTATGGTTTAGAGCCCTCTTGGAAGATAAGAATTCACGCAGAGAATAATACTACGATTCTAAGTATAGATGAAATGGTAAAACAAATGAGAAAAAGGGAGAAGGATCCAAGCCACTATGGATTATTTTTAGAGTGTGGACACCTTCTATGTTGCTATAGGTATTTGTTGTTCATATGTTGAGATTAAAGAATTCAAAGATTGTCTTGAAATTTAAATGATACATCATGTTTCATATGGTTTATCATTTTGTCGATCTGGCATTGCTTTTACTAGTGGCAATAACAACAGTTGACATGGCTTTCTCGATGGTAAATATCATCAAGATTGATTTGTGCAACAATATATCAATGATGGCTTCATAACTTGATGATGTGCTCATTGAACGGGGAATTGAAGTCTTCATCAATAAAGTATGAAAGATTTTTCAAAAAGTGGTAGTCTTTGCCATTGTGTAGGACTTCTATATTTCATTAAAATCTTAATCATTGGTATGTTTTTAGGTTCTAGTTATATTCAAATATGTTTCTATTTCTATTGAATTAAATGATTACGTTACGGTCATACGTAGTAGTGTCTCGAGACTATTTTGGTATTTTAAGATAAGAATAAAAAAGAATCAAACTACCTATTCATTATTAGGAGGTGAATCATTTTTCAGTTCGTCCTATCTCAGATTTTTTCTTAAAGGAGCAACATGCGCTTCGTGGTGGACATAGTCCAAGGTAAAGGATGGGAACAGGTGCATGTGTGTGGAGCCGGGTAGTGCATGCAGACGGAGTTCAATCGGAAGGATGTGAGCATTTGAAGTCAGTTCTGCTAACACTAATTATCAGTTATTTGATTGATCTAAGATCACTTTCGTTTTAGCACGTAATTACTATCTTTAACACGCTAAAATAAACTCCATGACTAATTTGTTTGGGTCCCATTTGGTAATTTAATGATTGGTAGATGTATCACAATACAACAACATTGTCTTATATTTTTTTTGTAACATTATGCATCGGGGGCAAAAGCACTTTGTAGGTCCCAGTTAACATCGTTAGTTCTAAAAAAACATTACACTAGGTGTCAAATAGGAAAGTGAAAAAATTTCAGTGTCAATATTGGAAACTAGTGTCAAATAAGGAATTCTCTCTAAATTAATAGAGCTGACAGTACACAAGGTGTTGGAATTTGGGATTTTATTATTAGGCTTTTGTCCCATAACTAATACAAATTTTGAAAGTCTCTTTGGCACATTAGGTGAGACAGCTCGTGACTATACTAGTGGTGCTAAAGTTTAGTCGCTCATTGCTAGTGGAAGATGTGTTGCACCATCTTATATACTAGGTTGTTCTACCACTCACTAAATTGTGAGAAAATGGAGTAGCTCACATGCACTCATCCTCCGACGTCGTCCGCCTCGTCGCAACGCGCACGAGCCGTGGATTGCGGGAATAGCCGATCTCATGTGTTGATTTTGCTGCTCGGGAATACTCTAGAAATTATATCTCCTAGATATTTTCTTTTATCGGTTCCGTCCGGATTTTCTCGGCTCTCCCCTGTCGCATCGTGTCCGGACTTACTCGGTCTCCTTATCGCTTTGCGTCTGGGTTTTCTCGACTCTTTCCCCATGAAGTTTCCTTGAGAAGTAAGAGGCTCTTATCCTTTATAAGCAGAGACACATCGGATAGAGAGGATATACGAGACACATACACGCTTATAGTTTCAGTTCATTGTGCAGTCTCCTTCGTCTTCTCCATCTCGACCTACGGTGTGCGCCGCAGCTCAGTACAGTAGGTCTCCGGAACCTCGCCTCTCGGGAACCTATATAGGCGTAGGGGCGATCAGGTTTTTGGTCAACGCTTAGCGTGACTACTGGCAACGACGACGTCATCCGGTGACGAGTTTTCCGACGACGACTTCTTCCTGGACATCAACAACATCTTTGACAATATGACTGACAATACGAACGCTGCTGCTACTCCGGATGCATCGTACTTGCCTCTAAACTTCCTCTTTCAGATTATGTTAGAATGTCATGTTCTAGAATTTGGAGTTATATAAATGCAGTCGATTCATCTACTATGTTAGTTTGCATGATTAGTTTAACCATTATTTTATTGATCATGCTTTGTCGATTAATTTGGATTAAATCAAATGAATTGTTGCTCATATTTTCAACAATCAAAAAACTGATTATAGGCAACTAAATTCAACTGGAATAGCTGCAGCTACCATGGCACCTCTATTTGATTGTGCACATTATAAAAAATGGCACACGAGAGCAGTTTTTGGTTTCAAAACCTAAACTGCTATAGCACCATTTTTGGCAAACCTGAGGGAGAGCTTTCTGCTGCTCAGGAGAAGGTCTTTAAAAAAGCCGATACCATGTTTATGGCGGCTCTTTTCAGTGTTCTTGGGAACAACATTGTTGACCCGTATATGTCATTTAATAATGGCAAGGACGTGTGAGATGCGCTCGAGGCCAAGTTTAGAGTCTCGTACGTTGGCAGTAAATTGTATGTCGTGGAGCAATTCTATTAGCACAATATGACTGGTGAGCGCTCCGTTGTTAAGCAACCTCATGAGATACAATCACTTGCCAAAGAGCTTGGAAAGAATTCCTTATTTGACACTACTTTCAAATATGATTCATTATTTGATACTCAAATTTTTTCTCTTCCCTATATGACATCGGGTGTAATTATTTTTGCCTTAGATGACACTCTAGTGCATGTTGAGAACTAACTGTGTTAGTTGGAGACGTACAAAGACTCTCTTGCCCTTGGTGCATAATGTGACCATTTTTTTTAAGCTAGACCGGATGGCCAAAATGACAAGGGTGCTAATTAATTGTTTGCTCGGACTATCTCTAATTAACCGGGAGAGAAACATTGTGAACGGTAGAACTGGTGCAATAATTCGTCTGTTTCGAACAGGTACCGCAGCCGCCGCCAGAGAGACTCTCCTCAAGACCACCCAAAACCCATCTAGGGTTTCATCCCCATCGCCGGCGACGTCGCCGGTCCGCTCCACCTCCGGTGGCCCTAGGGCCTTGGAAGTGTGGCGGATCATGGCCTCTCGTCGGCGGGAGGTTTTCGTTTCTTGTTTAGTGTATTTTTCAGTGTTTTCTTCGAGATGTTGAGGCGACGGCTACGTCTTGGAGTCAGAATAAAGTCATCCCCGCTCTATCATCGCTCCGGAGGCGCTTGTAGCGCCGATGGAGAGCGCGTGGAGTCGTTTGTCCGGCGGATCTCCTGGGATTCGGTCCGTTTTCTTGTTCGTTCATGTGTTTTCAGATCAGTTTCTTCCGACTATGGTTGTCATCATTGGTGATGGTTGCTGGTCTAGTGCGCTGGTCCTTTGTGGCCTTAGCACGACGACTTCCCGTCTATTTACTACAACAAGCTCTACTACGACAAGCTTTGCCCGGCTCCGGTGATGGAGGGGCGAAGACGGCGGCGCGCCTTCGGCTCGTGCTAGTGTTTGTAGTCGTCGTTAGGTGGTACATTGACCAGTTTGTAATTTTTATTACTTTTAGTCCTTTTGTACTGTTGTTGATGATTATTAATGGAATCGGTGGAATTTCACAAAAAAAAATTCGTCCGTTTCTTTTTTCTCTTCCCCGACAAAAAAGAAAGGGCCTAGGAAATGGATGCCGAGTTTAGCAATCCAGCAACCCTTGTGCCGTACACAAGATTAGGCGCAGCTTTCGATTGATACCGTGAAAACATGCACCAGCGGGCGTTTATAGGGACGCTAGCCGATATTTCGTTCACGTATCGGTACATATCGGATCGATCTAGAGTCAAACAGTAGCATCAACGGAAAGTAGAGCGACGGGCGTCTAGCTTTTTTTCCGCACGATCTTGGAACGACAAACGGTGGGAGCTAGCCCCTGGCGCTTGCAAAAAATCAGTTAGAGAGTTGTACGTCCACCGGTTCAACCGAATCCAACTCAACTCCAGCAATTTCCAGCTGAATAGATATATTCTATCTAAAAAAACTTAAAGATTTTGCTTGAGTGATTGGAATCACCACGAGTCACGCACACATACAAAATAATTAGCACGTAAAAATAATTAAATCGATTACAAAATCTATAAATAGCTGCGACATAAACAAATTGCTATAGTTAAAACTTGTTTAAAAAACTAATGTAGAAAAAGTCAAGGCATGCATAGATACGATCGTTGGGTCAAGAGATGCCCTAGATATACTCGTTCAACTGGCACGGAGAGATCTCAGATGACCTTCCTTGCGAACCTGAAACCATGCACGAGTTAAAAAAAATAAAGAAATTATGAAATTGTGACGGCCATTCATTTACTCACAGGTTTAACAGAATCTTGCATGCACTCAAGCAATATATATATATATAGGACATATTCATACTACACCCGGATGTAGTTACACCCACGTGTGTTTCATATTATTTAGGCAGTATCTATCATACTGGAGACTATATATAGGTAGTATGAAGTATATACGAATATTTGGGCAGTATATATACTACTTTTTTGGTAGTATGTAATTTTTATTCACATACTCCTTTTGTACGTACAAATATGACGGTATTTTATATATATAGTGTAAACTATGGGTGTATTTGCAATTTTTTCACCTAACTTGTTTGGAAGTATCTTAGATATAGTATATGAACATACTCAAACAGATAAAGTATTACAAATACTTTCGTAAGGTAGTATATAAGACGTGGGTGTAGTTACACCCGGGAGTAAGAAGTATTTTTCCTATATATATATATATATATATATATGGGAAATAGCCAGCTAAACACGGGCATAGCTGCGCATAGGGTATCCACCGTTGATTCTCTCCACTTTTGATATAGGGAGCACATGTTACCATACCTAAAAGACTTAAACCCAATATGACATTTCTAACGCCGTTACTACCATGCAAACCCTATGTTGTTCCATGCACAAACCCTAACCCAAATAAGCCTTATTTATTCTTTTAACAAATCCGTCAGCTACAATCAAGCAACATGCGCACTAGCACAAACCGAACCAAGCCTTATTCAATGTTTCACCAAATTAGCCAGCTACACAAAAGTCTACATACACAAAACCCTAAGCCAAATAAGCCTTATTCATTCTTTTATCAAATTAGCCACCTATAGAAAAGTTGCATGCACACAAACCCTAAGCGTTCTTGCTTTTAGTTAAAGTAGCAACAACCAAAAACGAGGGTACTAGCATGTAGTGCGCGCCAAAACACAAATAGATACAAACAGTCCCGCGCGAGAATTAAATCTCTCCCGCCAAAAAAAGACACTGCACTCTTCGGTCTATCTCTTTCAAGCCTTGTTCTCAATACATCTCCATATTAGGTGCTAAATTTTTCTCAGTCAAACAGCACTCTAAAATTTTAGGGTTTGCCAAATAAGGTTATACACTTTATAGCTGGATAATTAGTGTTTCCATACTAACACAACAACTTTGTCATGAAGCATTTGCATGCAAACCTATTATAAGCCTTGTGCTCACTACATTTCTCTTTTAGCTTCTAAAATTTTCTAGGCCAAACAACACTCTAAAAGTTTTAGGGTTTGTCTAAAATCCTAGCATTCCATGCATGCATAGTCAAATAGACACCGTTAGACACATTGTTTATGCAATGAAATACCCAGCCACAAGCATCTATAAGAACATATGCATGTGATCTCTATATCCAACGGTCCTAAGCCTATGCACAACTATACCTGTGTGTAGCAAATCCGCGTCGATATATATATATATATAGGAAAAATACTTCTTACTCCCGGGTGTAACTACAAACCCACCTCTCATATACTACCTTACGAAAGTATGTGTAATACTTTATCTATTTGAGTATGTTCATATACTATATCTAAGATACTTACAAGCAAGTTAGGTGAAAAAATTGTAAGTGCACCCATAGTTTGAACTATATATGTAAAATACCGTCATATTTGTACGTACAAAAGGAGTATGTGAATAAAAATTACATACTACCAAAAAAATAGTATATATACTGCCCAAATATTTTTATATACTCCATACTACGCGTAAATACCTTCCGGTATGGTAGATAGTGCCTATATAGTGTGAAACACGTGTGAGTGTAGTTACACCCGGTTGTAGTATGAATATGTCCTATATATATATATATATATTCATGCTCGTAGCTTGTATTCCCTAAAACTCTCACAAAATCTTCTACTTCTACAAGCATCCCAAAGGTTTTCTTAGACTACACACCACATTCTTCCTAGATGAACCCTTTCGATGATAGATGGTTCACTTCCCAGAATTCACAATACAACTCAGAGATGTATCAACCTCCAGATTATCCCATACAATTTCCATCCCAGTCATTCGTTTCGGCTACTTACAGTGACTAGTCAATCATGCAACACAATGCTACCGATGGCCAAGGCGAGGAAGATGGCGACAATGACATTGAAGAGCAAAACCGAGCTTGACGGCTTGCTTAGACTGAAGAAGACAATATTCGTCTAGTTAGTACCCTTACAAATATATTTTTAATATTTTATGCTTTCTTTTATGAAACTATAGTAGAAATATACTCATTTTTCATCGCAGATTAGCGCGTGGTTGAATAACTCCATCGATTCCGTCGATGGAAACAACAAAAAAGGAGAGTTCTACTGGAAGGACGTCGCGGTGGACTACAATAACAATAGTCCATCGGATCGAAGGAGGAGCGGCAAAAACTACAAAGACCATTGGCAAATAATGAATCAAAAAGTTGTTGCCTTTCATGGTGTTTACTGCAGGCTCAGAAATGCATATGCTAGCGGGCAGAGCGACTTGCAGCTTGTGCAAAAAGCCCTTGCCATGTACAAGCACGAGACAAAGCAAAACTTCACACTTCTGTATTGATGGGATAAGGTTAAAGTTTATCACAAATGGAGTAGACAAGTAGAAGAGGGAAAGGGCAAAGAGAATGAAACCGCACAAGATCATATGGCCAAAGAAAAACGTCCAATGGGACAAAAAGCTACAAAAGCCAAAAGGAAAGATAAAACCGATGATGACTATCCAACACTTTCTCACGATGATATCCTATTGTATCATGATACACAAGCACTAAAAGCATCATCCCAAGAAAAGATGGCCGAGGTCAAGCTCCAACTCTCGAAAAGAAAAGAGAGAATGAAAATGTCCAACACATACAAGGAGCTACTTATGGTGGACACTACTCGCGTGGACGACTTCCATAAGATGGAACACCGTAGAGCACTAAAATATTTTAGTGACCTACTTTTTGGAGAAAGCGTCGGTAGCGAATAATATATTTATTTTTAAAGAGAGCATTTTCATAATCTTTTTTAACAATAAATGGTATTATTATACATATTTAGCATTTTGAAATAAATAGGTAATAAGAGATTTTGTAATGAATGATACAAGTTTTATATATTGCATCATGTTGTTTCTAGATAGGACTTGTACTCTCACGTGTCCCATGTCAACAATAATATAAGGACGCTGCTAGGAGTCGGACGCTGATCCCTGCTTCTGATCGGACTAGACAACACCCCTTGGATTGAGAGCATGTGAGCCGTTGATTTTAGCATTCCCTCCATGCGCGCTGTGGCATGGTTGCTTTCCAGTTAATTGCTCCGTCACCATCAGGCTCCAATACGTACGCCCCTCTCTTTATTGCTTCCTTGACAGACGCATGTAAGCTTCTTCGTCTCCTTCACCATCTCCTTGCGCCATTAGTTGCTCCCGTCAACCCAGCTGCTTCCCCGTCGTGCTGTGGAAGGAGAATGGCGCATCTGAAGGAGACCATCGAATATCCACCGTATCTGAATCCCTTTTTCGGACGTGCTTCGTGCGTGATTGATCCTGTGTTGAAATCGAAGTTGGGTGGTGCTCTAAGGGGTGGAATTCCTATCAGGAACGAAGAACTTGGGAACCCCCCGTTGTTAACCATAGAGATGTAGAGGTACAGCTCCCTTGATCCACAAGAACAGTTAGTTATGTTTCTTTCTAATGTTTCAGCTAGTTTGTATTGTTTTTGCAATCACACTCGTATGTGTGTTCCAATGGATGAGTTGTCGTACTAGGTTTGAGACAATTTTATCAGAAATCCTTTTTTCTGAATAATTGGGGGTGGTTGTAAAAGACCATTCTCAATTTTGTGTTGAAGTAGATCTGTGTATATGGGAGAAGCATTATTTAATAGTACTGGAAGCTTACATATTGTACTTTGGAAGCAAGATTCCGGGATCATCTAGTGTTAGAGTTCTACTTTTATGGGTCCTTGGAAGATTTATTGGCGTGGGTATTGTATTTTTATTTATACAGGAAGCATTGTTTAATATTACCAGAATCTTATATATTAGTCTTTGGAAACTTATTTGTAACTAAGTTAGTGCTGTGAAACGACCACCTTGCGAGAACTTCAATCTTTTGTATAATTGGTCAGGAGCTTTATTGTGTAGGGCTGGTAGTATTTCATTTGTTGGAGAAATAGCATTGTAATAAAAAGAAGCGTGCAAATGATTTCATGGGCGCCACGTGTATTACTTTGTTTCTGATTTATATGTAATCTGCTTCCAATGTGCAGGAGGTTCAGATGCATATGGAAGATAGCTCTTCGATTCCAGGTACAAAAGATGGTGAAGGCTCCATGCCAGTGTGTCCACAAGTTGGAATGGTTTTCAACAGCGTCGACGAGGCGCAGATGTTTTACAATGGTTACGCCGAGAAGCTAGGTTTTGGTAGCAGGATAGGATGCTCAAGAAGGAGCCAGAAAAAAGGATGTGACCATTTAATTAGGAGGGACTTCGAGTGTGCGCACGCAAGGAAGGACAAAGTTGCTGGGAGTTTAGGTGAAGGGGCACTTGATCCAGAGGTTTTAGATGCTGTGGTGGAAGCAACGGAAGCAACATCTGATACTCATAACTTCGGCAGTGAGCCAGTTGCGGGGAAAAGGAAAAGAAACAAGCTGAAGCGTCACGATTGCAAGGCTCGCATGTCAGTTGGTCTAAGGAAGGATAAATGGGAGGTAACAATTTTCATTGAGGAACACACACATCCATTGATGAGTAGAGAAGAGTGGACTAGGTATTACAGATCGCATCGCAAGGTGCCCTATGAGGACTACATGTTGATCAAGACGTTGCACAATCGGAACGCCGACACATCTCTCATCATGGCCACACTTGGAGACCTTCATGGAACTCTGAGGACATTGCCATACACAAACCGTGATGTTACAAACATCCGGACGAAGTTGAGAAATGAGGTTTCGCATAGCGACATGTCCAAAACAGTTGAGTATTTCCAGAAGGTACAAGCGGAGAGTCCACAATTCTACTATGCTATCAAGCTGGATGAGAACAATGCGGTGAGGGCTCTATTCTGGGTGGATGGAAGGACACGTGAGTTGTACCGAAAATTCAAAGACTGTGTCTTTTTTGACACTACTTTTTGTACAAACCGCTATGACATGCCATTTGCACCAATTGTTGGGATAAATAACCACATGCAAAGCATAATGCTCGGTTGTGCCTAGATACCAGATGAGAAAAAGGAAACCTTCAAGTGGGTTTTTGAGACATGGATGGATGCTATGGGTCAAGAACATCCAACCTGCATAATGACGGACCAAGACCAAGCAATGGCCGGTGCTATAGATGATGTTTTTCCTGGAACGGTGCATCGTTGTTGCCTGTGGCATGTGCTTCGCATAGCGAGGTACAAACTTGGAACTCTATTTCGAACACGTGAAGGTTTCGAGAAAGATTTTTTTTACTGTATTTATGGATCAGACACTGTTGAAGAATTTGAGGAAATGTGGCAGATGATGTTGACGAAGCATTGTTTGGTAGAAAACGAACACCTCATCAACATGTGGGGTTGTAGGAATACTTGGGCACCAGCCTACTTCAAGAAGAATTTCTTTCCTTTCACTGGTACAACAGGGAGGTCCGAAGGTTTGAACTCATTTTTCAAGAAGCTCGTGCATCCACAAGACTCGGTTTGGCAATTTGTGAAGCAGTACGAGTACATTCAAGAGACAAGGTTGGATTGAGAGGACAATGCTGGTTTCCTAGGGGAGGCCACAACAGCAGCTGTATGGTCCAGGTGTGTGTTAGTAAGAAATTGTGAGCTCAGCTATATAACAAATGTTGATTAGTTATTACTTATGAAGTTTTTTTAAATGTTTTTTGCAGTTATAAGATTGAGGAGCAAGCTTCCAGGTTTTATACAAGATCTGCTTTTGGAAAATTCAGGGAATTCATGGAGATGACAACAGCTTATAGCATATACCCGGTTGCCGGTGATGGGGTGAAGTTTGAGGTTCACAGGAATGATCCAAGAGCACAGAAGATCAGGATTGTAAGTTTCGAGCAGCATGAAAACTCGTACATGTGTAGTTGCAACCGTTTCAATGTGAATGGAATGTTGTGCCACCACATCCTGAAGGCTATGGTGCACACAAATGTGCAAGAAATACCTGGGAAGTACATGCTTCATAGATGGTCCGAGGCTGCTACTGTTTGTGAAGCAAAGA
The DNA here is from genome assembly GCA_023614405.1 of Avena insularis. NCBI lineage: Eukaryota > Viridiplantae > Streptophyta > Magnoliopsida > Poales > Poaceae > Avena > Avena insularis. The sequence goes on along the minus strand of CM042692.1, from coordinate 348,501,981 downwards.
GCAATAAACCATTTTATGGTTCTATCATAGTCCCAGATACGAACACACTGAGGTATAATGCCATGTGCAAGATGATGAATAAATTAGCGGCGAAAGCATGTTTTGGAACAGGATCTTACAAGATTGTTGAAGGTGGGGTGGAACATTTGAACTCTTTAGTTGATGATTTCCGGTTGTCTGGAGGTGGGATGGTATCTGAAACAGGCGAAGAACCTGATGTAGCTGACAAAAATCTGCAGAATCCGCCACGATCTGCCAAGAAAGGTCGTCCAACGGAGAAAGAAAAGAGGAGGAAGCCTTTGGTGGAGATTCGCCAGGAGGAAGCAAAGAAGAAGGGAACTAAGAGGAAGAATTATGCATGCTCGAAATGTCGCGAAACTGATCACATCAGGAGGCACTGCCCTTTTTGGCGCTAGAGAACAAGCAAAATTCCGAGCGTGAGGAACGGTTCAGGCGTGAGACAGAGCTTACACTTTGAGGATCCTAGTATTTGTATGAAACCGTAGTTTGGAATCACGAGCTACAGTTTTTTTTCATTATTAGCAGCTTCCTATTTTACAGTAATGGTACTGCAGTCTAACTATTTGGTGTGCTTCTGGTGGGAGAGCTGCAGGAATTGTTCGATTTTGTGTGCCTCTCGAGAAGCGTGTGCTTCTTGTGGCCGAAGCATACAGAATAAATTTATGAAACATGTGTTTTCAAATTAGTATTATATTACTCTTGTGTTTCAGATTGATGAGTAGTGTGTTTCCAGTGTAGGAAGCATGTGATTTGCATGAATGAAAGATGTTTACATTCTTTCTTTATTATTTGTGAGGAGTGTTTTCCTAGTGGAAGCATAACTACATTATCATAATTTTGTTTTTGTGTAGTTTGAATAATCGATACCATGATTTGCTAGTAGTATTATACATTTAAGTTGCTTTTAGGTTGTAAAAACCTGTGTTTCCTTGTGGTAGAAGCAATATTTCCCGTTGTTTTTGAGAATTGGTTGTTTTTGAGAATTGATTGATTCCATCTATGCCTCAATCACCGTTGATGATACCTAAGCCTTGTTGGTAGCAACACACGGTTTCGACATGCTGGTACTAAGTAGATATGGGGATGTATGTACAATTTGGTTTCTCAAATATCAACTATGGGTTGTAATTAAAAGGTTATAGTATGATGTAGTGTCTGGTTGATTCAATATGGTTTTCTTAAACTACCTCATTACTATGTAAGGTTTTTTATAGCACAGTACATATCTAGTAGGTCGATGAAGCACACAAAAATAATATTGACTGCAGCAAAGATCTGGGCATGTTTGATAAGATTGCATACAAACAAGTCTAGAAAATAGATATAAAACGAGAATGTCATCACATTTGCATCGAGCAGTGGTGATACAAAGTTTGGTAGCATTCACGGCCTGTGGCCAATTATTACAGTGTGCATCATGTCAAGGATGACAAGGATAACAAGGTGAAGAGACGATGCTCCGTATCGACTGTTTTTTTGGAAGAAGTATTTGAAATGTAGGAAACTACATTGTTCAGCTTTGGTAGTACAGCAGATCAGGATGCTCAAAAGTGATTATTTCTTCTTAAGCACCCATGTAGGATTAGCCTTGTTCAATTCCGATGTCATGATCATGTGGGTCAGGACCATGCGATGTTCCAGAATATGCTGCACGAAAATTATATGATAGTAATTAATTGGAAAACTGTTCAGATGTTATAAACAAGTCAGATATTGTAAGGAATCAAGGAAGGTTTTTATTTTGCGGACAGACCGTGCTAAAGGGCTTCATTATCTTGCCATCCCACATTTTCATGAATAGCATTACGAAGACTCCACAGTCAAATCCAGACCCAAAAATATTACCCAAAATTAGTGAATGGCAAGAACGATTTTCAAATGAATGTTCATTTTTGTGGTGGCAACATCTTACATGGTGGTTTGCTGACGTATGTCCTGAGGATTGTTCTGAACAAACTGGCTGAAGTTTGTTTTTGGGAATGCTTTGGCATGTATTGCTAGCGTGATAAAATTATCAACCTGTGTAATTTCTCAAATAGTCAGGGGAAGCAATTGTTTGAGATGTCAGAACAAGTCATATGGAGGGGTAAGTGCTTGAATGAATGGTAGAAATGCATGAATGGTCGGATGTTTCTAGAATGGATGTTATTGCAGTTTGGAAGCAATGTATGTAGCATGGTTATTTTTTAATTTAAAAATGAATAATTGGTTTTATTTAGCAGATCATAGAAATAGCTTGATGGAATCATAATGTGTTAACAATGCAGATTGCAGTATTTACAAAGAATGTACGGTAGGTAGCAGATGATTAGGCAGCATTGGTAGGAAGCATGTAGCATATTTGCAAGAGTTTGGAAGCATGGTTTTTAGTATTTACAATAGTGGCATGTAGCATGTAAGCCATGCTTCTGAAACAATAGTTGAATGGTTAGGAAGCATGAAGCATATTTACTAGAATTAGGAAGCATGGTTTACGTATTTACAAGAGTTGCATGTAGCGTTTAAACCACACTTATGGAACAAAGAGTTGCATGTTAGGAAGCATGGTTTTCATTGTTTACAAAAAATGTACGCTATGAAGCAGATGATTAGGCAAAAAGGTAACATAAATTATATTATCGACCTTCGCAGTAACAAAAATAGTAACGGGGGAGCAAGTATGTGAGGCGGTGAGAATAATGCATATGGAGCTGTAGATTCATGAATGGTAATGACGGATGAATGGTTAGGTAGTATCCACTTATGATGTTGATCCAGAATCTCACATGTGAATCATTATCTTTTATTTTGCGGAAGCATAGTTGGTTGACAAACGTACCAGGGAATTAGTATTTACAAACATGTATGAGTATGAGCAAATGATTAGGCAACAGGAAACATAAAGATAAAGATAATGTAATAGGAAGCGTGTACCAGGTTATGTGCTTTCTCGTATACTTTGGTCTTCTTCGCACTGATCATAGAGTCCAGGAAATTAACTTGTTTGTAGAGAAGGTTGATGGACACTAGTACCCGGTGTTCATTATCTACTACAGCAAAGTAGAGCTGGGAAACAAAAAAAGAATGAAGCTCATTTTTTTGCAGAATGTGAGCAATTTGAATAGATATTAGAAACTGAAAATAACCGGTAGTAGCAAAATACCATATCCTTTGATTTAAGCATATGATCTTTGTATGCTTCCATGAATTCTTTGAGGCAACCTTTTTGGTCAAATTTTGCTTCTGGAACACAAAATTTTGACTACAAAAAATGTCCATGTAGCATATAAAATAAATTAGTACCGATAATTTATTAGCTCAGTTTGAAGAATTAAATTAGGGTTTACTAATGGACGTACGGTCAATGACTGGGAGAATGCAAACTTTGTGCATGTAGGCTCGCTGGTTGTAGCAACATTAGTAATGAAGTTGAAGTGTCTAATGTAAAGCTCCATGACGTGGGTGTCAATTCTCCCTCGAGGCTTGAGAGCGTCGCGGAAGTCTTCGTATGATATATGATATTTCCCAAAATCAACAAAAGGAGGCCTGATGAAGTGCATATTGTCAATTATTGATCCAATATACTGCAAGGGTTAACGGAAACTTGTAGTAATAAGTTGTTTGCTGAACGGTACCTGTCTTCTCCAGCAAGTGGCGGCCTTATGCACCTTCTGGTAATGTACGTCTCATATATATCCTTCGATATATCGGTAGCTTTGAGCTTATTGAGAATCTTCTGGTTTGCATCATTATTAATGCCTAGGAAGGCTCGTTTTTTCCGATTTTTCTTGTCTTGAGTTTGAGTGCCAATAGTGCACGCATCTATGCTTGGGCGGTGGGTGCATGAAAGAGAAACATTATTGTTAGGAAGCACGTTTTTTAGTTATTGATGGCGTGTGTTATGCAGTAATGTGCAAGCTTGTCTGGCAATGTTAACGGTACGTAGGGAGAAACATGGTTTTTAAGGTTTTTGGAGGATAAGGTGTAAAATTGTTGTTTGGTTGAAAAAAAACTTAACAATAATTGCAGTGATGGTAGCATCATGTTTGCTCATACGAAAACATTTTTCAATCGAAGCTTGGAACTATATTGTGCAACTCAATTTGTGTAATAATAAGAAGGAAGCATGGTTTCTACTTGCATGAAAAAGAAACATTAGTGTTAGGAAGCATGGTTTTATGTCTTTGAGGGGGTGCGTTATGCAATATTAGGCAAGCAGTGATGGAAGCATCATGTTTGTTCATATAGAAACATGTTTTAAAGTAGCTTGAAACTCAATGGTGTGCAAAATAAAAGGAAGCTTACATGTAGTAGTTGTTGAGCACTGAATATATTGAATGGAGATTTCTTTTTTTACATTTTGGAGCACAAAACTGAATAGTTTTAACGAGCTTACCTAGTTGTGATTGTTGGCAAACGTTGGGAGATGGTGGTTTCTGTGAAATTTGTAGGGCTGAAGAACCATAGTGTTTGGCAACAGGGGTTGGTGCTGTAGTAGACACACATTTTGTAGTTGAAGCTTTCTGGATTGAACCTCGCGTTTGTATGACTGCATAGATGGCAGTAATCACATTTTGCATCTAGGTAGAAAGATATTATACAAACTCAATTTGTATAATAATAAATAGGAAGCATGGTTTCTAGTTGCATGAAAAAAAACATTATTGTTATGAAGCATGGTTTTTAGTATTTGAGGATGTGTGTTATGCTACGCAAGCAGTGATGGAAGCATCATGTTTGTTCATATGGAGACATTTTTTTAGTAGCTTGAAACTCAATGGTGTGCAAAATAAAAGGAAGTTACATGTAGTAGTAGTTGAGCACTGAATATATTGAATGGAGATTTTTTTTCTTACATTTTGGAGCACAAAACTGAATAGTTTGAACGAGCTTACCTAGTTCTAATTGTTGGCAAACGTTGGGAGATGGTGGTTGATGTGAAATTTGGAGGGCTGAAGAACCATACTGTTTGGCAATAGGGGTTGGTGCTGTAGTAGACACACCTTTTGTAGCTGAAGGTTTCTGGATTGGACCTCGCGTTTGTATGCCTGCATTGTTGGCAGTAATCAGATATTGCATCTAGGTACAAAGATATGCTGAACCAAAAAATTATTTGAAAGTACAGTAAATTTATAAGAAAGGCATAATAATGGATGGTATTAACCGTCGAGGTTGGAAGCACGGAGTTTGTAGTCGGTGAGTGTGTCAACATTAACTTAGTGTGCATTTACATTAGGTTGGAATAAAGATAGACGGATGCATGGATTTATATGTTTTCTATAAAATTTATAAAGTTGTTTATTGCTTGGAAAATAAAACTTATCAAGTATATCAAGGCCCGAAGCATCTATTGTGTTACTTTGGAAACATAATTTGAAGAAAGTTTGAAACACTCTTGTTCTATATATTTCTGTGAAATATAGGAAGCTAACATGTAGTAGTAATTGAGCAATGAAGAAGTTGATATGAAGCAATTTATATTACATTTAGATGAGTCAGAACAGTAAGGACAATTTTACCTAGTTTTGCTGGTTGGCAATCTTTGGGAGATGGTGGATGTTGCGAATTATGGAGGTCTGAATTACCATATTGCCCGTCATCAGGGGTTTGTGCTTTGGAAGTAGTACTGTTTGCAGCAGGAGTTTTTTGGATCGCCGGATGCGTGTGCGTGCCTGTAGGTATGTCAGTATGCAGCTAGTATCTATTAAGGTATAAAGCGGTAAAGAAAGGTTGAACCATTGGTTGGCAAAATTAAAAAAAATTGTTAGAATGACAGGTGGTGTATGTTAGTTTAAAAAATCTGAAACTTGATAAATCATATATGGTAAGAAGCATCGAATTTGTTAATGAGTCACACATGGTGTTCATCCGGTTGTATAAAAAAGATGAAATTAAAAGTTGCACTAGTTGAGCACTGTACTAAATTGTATGAAGCAATTAGTTTTACATGTGGAAAACTATGCATTGTTATGTCGTTCTGACCTATTTTTGAAGGTTGGGAAACATCGGTATATGGTGCTTGCATCGAATTTTGGAGGGCTAAAGAAGCAGAGTGGTTCCCATCATGGGTTGTTGGAGTAGTAGCAACACTTTTTGGATCCGATTGTTTTTCGATGGCCGGCTCAGCGCTGGGATTTTGATCAGCATGATTGTGATGGTTGTCGAGGTGGGCAGACCCTACCATGCAAAAGACATATACCAAATAAAATGAGTGACAATTGGAAAATCAGAAATGCATGAAGACTGAAGCATGTAAAGCTTGATTAGTGGCAGCCGTTACCTGATGTGATATTTGGTTCTTGCAGCCTTGGTGTCGATCCGTTGCGGACATAGTCTGACGATTGTTGGTTGTTGGGTGCAAATTGTTGGGTCCAAGTTTCCCCAGGTGGCAGAAGATCGAATGTAGGACATTCGATGTCGTAATCACGACAACTTGTACGAGCAGTAGCGGTGATGGATTCTTCTGCTGTATGGGAAAGGGTGGAAGAAGATGGATCCCTCATATTTGCTGATTTACCAGCGCTTAACTCTACCTCATCTGCAATCTTACTGGCTTCCACCCAAAATTGTGTATTTGGTGTTGTTTTAGGATCAGAAATGTGGGCACCATCTTCCCCGAACATGGGTTGTTCAATTTGGGGTGAGGAGATTATGGTAGTGGGAGCTCTTGGCGGGGAAGCAACTGGCGTGGGGGCTCCGGGCGGCAAGGACAACCCATCTAGAGTTGTGGAATTATGCTTGATAGCTGCAAACACTTCGGAAGCAAATTGGGTCATGTGCTTGTCGTGAAGTTTCGTCAACCTTTCAACATCTTCCCGCCATAACGAGGTGTACTTCTCCTGGATCATCTTCATGTAATCGGGGAGCCCCTGGAAAACTGAGGTTAATATTTTGTTGGATTGAACCGTAGTTTGAACGTGTGTGAATCCAAAAATATATAGTGAAAGTACCTCTGGTGAACTGAAGGTTTGAGTTGTATGTTGTTGAGATGTGTCCTCCTGGTGTAAGCAAATTATGATAAAAATACTGACATGAAATATATTGCAAATGTAGTAGAAGCATGTACTACTTATTTTTATATATGAAACATGAAACATGAAATTTCAACTGTACCTGGCCTGAATGACTGTAGTGTACTTCTCTAGCCTGTGGTAAAATAGGTGCTTGGAAAGTTTGGTTTCCCAAGATTGCATCCACAATAGCGTATGGAGTGGCGTTGAATGGACGGAACTACAAAAAATAATGTGTAACATACATTAATAAGGATATGCAACGCAAGGAGGAATTTCTAGTGGGGTCAGAATGTGCAATGACTCACAGGACGGACACCATAGGTATGTGGAATTAATGTCATCTTGCTTTTGTCATGCTTCACAACAAACTTGAAATCAACATCCGAAATATTGGAGGCTCGAGGGATTGCATAGTTAATACGATGAGTGGACAAAGTTGACACGGGGAAGTCTAGGTGATCCATGTAAACAATCTACATGAAAAATTAGTTGCACAATTGTTACCCTACAAGAATTAAAATAGCATGAAGGTAGATTTTGTGAATGAAGAAAATACATAGGATATGGCATACCGCGATCCATGGTAAGCAACCACCGGCCCACATTGGATTTGTGTTTCCGTCTTTTTTTGCTTTTCTGCATCTTTCTTGGAAGCACTTTATTCCCGACATTGTGTGTCGGAAAATCTGGTCGGCCCAATCATATTCACAAACAAGCTTAGAATCGCCGAGGCTCCCTAGGTACTCTAGAGGCAACATGCTGCTGGTTCCTGGGAAGAAATATGTACCAATCACCACTAGGTAGAAAGTCCTGAACCATGTTTCATCATCAAGATCATCATTTTCAAGCAACTTTGCGGCGTGGTAAATTGGTGCCCGCATTCCAGCTGTTTTATATTGAATTCTATAGAATTCACGGTGTGGTGATTCTTCATGATCACCGGTGAGAACCACCGGCCTGGTTCCACGAGGAATACCGAGGGCTTTAACTACCATTTCTTTGTTGAACACTATGTGAGTGTTGTTGCGAGCATTCCTAAATTCACCAAGCTCTGGATCAATCTTCGAAATTATCCATTCCAGCAATCCCCTTGGAGTTGAGAAAGCGCCGATGTCCAGAAGTACACCCCACCCTCGATCTTTGATAAGATCTTTCCGAGGATCCTTCAGACCTAGTACAATGTCCCTCAGTCGAGACGCCGAAAAACGACTCTTTAGCAAACATTCTGGATCGGCATCCTTTTCTGCCTTTGTAGCCTTCGGCATTTTGGAGATATGTGCTGCAAAAAGGTAAATGGAATCATGTTGGTACGCAAATTATATCTAATTATATGGAAGTAAACGATCAGAATACATGAAACATATTTGTGGTATGTTGGAAGCGGGGATGATGGAAGCATGAAATTATTTGTATGCAGCAGGTTGAAATATATGTAGAAGCAGATGTATATCAAAAGTGATATATATCTATAATGGTTGCCGCCAATCTATCTAGATGTGTACCCAAATTCGTCGGAATGAACTTGGAAAAAATGTGAGAAACATACTGTACAACAAGCATGTTTGTAGATCTGGAACATCATGAACAACAGTACATGGAAGCATAAAACAAGTAGTATTTATTAGAAAGAAATGTCAAAATATACAGAAATCTAAACCTATCCGAGGCGCAAATGTGAGCACAAATGTGTAATTTAACTACACAGGAAATGCACACGTTCATGTATAAGTGGATCTGATGCACGAAAAAAGCAAAGAAATCACAGATTTTGGAATCAAATTCATCACCTTCGCCCAGTCGTGTGGTCGTAGTGGGGATGGCGCGTGCTCTCCCGTGAAAGCTCGATTCATCCAGTAACCCCCTTGTTCGGAGGGAGCAGCCACCGAAAATACCCCCCTGACCTCTACTTCCGGCGGTCGCTGGTCACCCCGCCGTCGTCCCACGGCGTCGGAGCTTCATCCCCGCGGTGGCTGCGGATGAGGAATGTGCAGAGGAGAGGGAGATGCCTTGCAAAGTGAAGCAGCGAGGGGTCGGTGCAGCGCAGCGGATCAGCAATTTCAACAATCGGAGTGGGAGGGGTCGGTGCAGCGAGGCGGATTAGCAGAGGGGTAGCGGTGGAAGCGGTGGAGCGAGGCGGATTGCCAGGGAGTGGACTGACGCGGGCGGGGAAGGGGGCGATTATGGAGCCGTTTCCTGTTCGGTAGACATTAATATCGTATCACGCCGTTTAATCGGGGATCCCCCTCGTATCACGCCGTTTAATTGATCCGTTTCCCTACGAAAGTTCGATCGAATCGGAATCAACGACTTTTGGGTGCTCCGATGGTTGGCTTCCGTTCGGACCCCGGTAGATAGTATTTACCATAATATAAGGTGTTGTGTCCAGATAGGACTTGTACTCTCACGTGTCCTATGTCAATAATAATATAATGTGTTGTGTCCAGATAGGACTTCTACTTGCACGTGTCCTATATCAACAATAATATAAGGTCACGGCTGTTTATGAGTTGTTAGATTAGTTTTCCTATGTGAACTATAATAAGGGCACGGCTGTTTACATGGGTTATTAGATTAGTTGAAGTCATAACCATCTATACGGATCGATTCTCAGCCTCGACGATTGGTTCACAGGGAGGCTAAGCTGGTACTTCATGCTCCTCATTTGAGATCGGCGTGATGTCACAATCTTCTGGCTCCGCATCTTCTGCCTCAGAGTCAGACAACTCAAGCGATGACACTAGTATCATCTTACCAGATGAAGATGAGTTTGATCAGCGTTTTGTTGCTGCAATGGATTCTCAAATCAAAGATCAAATTTATGGTACTGGACGTTGCCGGCGGCGGCGCAGCGGAAAGAGGCAATACATCGATAGAAATCATGAGGCAGGCAATGAACTTCTCGTGAGAGACTACTTTTCCAGTAATCCGACATACGACATACACCGACGCTCAGTTCCGTCATAGATTTCGAATGCGGAGGCATGTATTTAGACGTATCGTCGAAGCTCTTGAAGAATGTCATGTTTTTTTTCAACAAAGAAGAGATGCGGTCAACAGGAAAGGATTCTCACCTTTGCAGAAGTGCACTGTTGCCTTGCGTATCTTGGCATATGGATCCTCAGCCGATTCAATAGATGACAGTCTCAGGATTGGAGTTACCACTTCAATAAAATGCCTAAGGAAGTTCATCAAAGGTGTGAACCTCTTGTTTGGCACAGAATACCTTCGCCACCCTAGAGAAGCAGACATTGATCGACTGCTCCAAATTAATCAAGCCCGAGGTTTCCGGGCATGTTGGAAAGCCTTGACTGCATGGAAATGGAAAAATTGCCCAACTGCACTCAAGGGGCAATTCACACGTGGTGATCAAGGAGTCTCAACGATAATGCTTGAAGCCGTGGCATCTCAAAGACTTATGGATATGGCATGCATTTTTTGGTACTGCTGGATCGAACAATGACCTAAATGTGCTGAATCAATCCACTTTGTTCACCAACATCTTGCAAGGCCGATCTCCTCCGGTTCAATTTTCAGTTTGTGGAAGACAATACAACATGGGCTCCTCCGGATGGAATATACCCTGAATGGGCTGCATTTGTGAAAACAATTCCACTCCCTCAGAATGAAAGGGACAAAGTATTTGCACGATGCCAGGAGGCAGCGAGAAAAGATGTGAAGCGAGCCTTTGGAGTTTTACAAGCACGGTTTGCTATTTTGCGTGGTCCAGCGCGACTATGGGACCGAAAAACTCTTAGTAGAATAATGTATGCATGCATCATAATTCATAACATGATAGTTGAAGACGAGAGAGATACATATACTGTCCGATATGACTTCAATACGTATGACCAAGGAGATAAACCAGTACCACCTGTAGTACCAGAACATGGACCACTTGATGGATTCACCAATTTACTTGCAAGGAATGACAAAATTCGTGATAGAAGAAAGCACAAACAGTTGAAGAAAGACTTAGTTGAGCATATATGGCAACGATTTGTAGATGTACAAGAGAGCGATTAGATATAGCTCTTTATTTACAATAGCTTCTAATGATATTATTTGCCTTAGCTTTCATTCAAATGAGGTCTTTTGCAGTTATTAAGCATGAAGTGTGGAATTATTTTGTTATTGTTATTTTGTTCTAATAAGATATCTTCGGTTCTTTATTTTACCTTGTTATACAAGTGTATTCATCTATATTAACGATTGTTACCAGGTAAACACTCATAATACTTAAATTACAATTGTTCAGAACACTTGTTGTAAATCATAATATAGAAGACTAGAGATTATCCATTATACCTGATGAACTATGAGCTTCGGACAGAATCCAATTGATTGGAAAAGTCAATAACTTGAAATCATGATGTGGACCGCAAACTGCTTGATGCTCAGCCAATATCAGAGTAATGTAGAACTTCTCCGTACCTTGCAATGGACATATCGATTAATTAGATTCAGCTGGTTCTGGTCAGACTAAAACATTGTGTATTTCCAATTCAGATAATTACTACAGATTCTAGTTTCAACCAAGTTCGAGGTACAACCAGAACTAAAAAGAGTATGACATATGAACCGATTTAGTAGAAAACAATTTAGTAGAAAACAAGAGGATGCATCCTTACCATGTCTGATTGAGCTGCTGATGCACCGCGTCCACGGCTCCACGCCCATGTCGCCCACCAGGCGTCCTGCGCGCAGCTGTCCTTTGGCTTGCCTGGGACAACAAGGGATGCCGAGGATCTAGCTGCGTGGGCACGGCCAAGAGCGGCCATGGGCGGGTGCGTGCGCGACCCAGAGCAACCATGTTGGCGCAGAGCAGTAGGAGCTCCAGCGGGGCGCGATTCCTTGAGGTGGAATCAACAAATTGGGAAGGGAAGATGAAGCACAACCGGTGGAGAGGATCAAGGGGGTGATGAGGCTGTTGGATCTGACGAAATCGAGAACGACGGTGTTGACCGATCGAGACGGAGACGACGACGGGGAGGCCTGCCAAATCACCGGTGAGGAGGCGTCGGATATGGCGGCAGCGGTGGCCGGAGGGATCCTTGTGCTCGTATTTGGCAAGAGAGATAGCTTCTTCCGTCGGAAGGAGCTGCAGAGTAGCGAGCTGAGTGAGTTCGGGTACGGCTGTCGGTGCCGCAAGCGTCTCGCGTTGGTGAGACAAAGACGTGTGCGTATATTTTTTTTATTTCTTTATCACGGATAGCGACTGTATTAAACATCCGGCGTTGCGTGACCGAGCGCTTGAAGAGAAAAAGTTTTCTGGAGATTTTTTTTACTAGCACAAGCGACGTCCTAAGCGCCTAGCATTAAACATGCCCTAATGACTACTTCTAGTGATCACTTTCCAAATATTAATTCTCGTTTTTTAGGAACCCAAATAATCCGAATTATGAGGACACTAAAATTATTTTAATTTGCAGGGCATTTTATCACGGATCGTGCAGGACATGCACAACACCCATGCATGGAGCAGTTAATGTGAGAGACAAGCGGCCAGTTTGATGCTAGAGAAAAACAAGAAAGTAGCAACCAGGGTATTTTGGTCCAGGCGAAACAAAATAGACTGAACAAGTTAACAGAGTCAACGGCAGTGTCATCAAAGGCAAAAAAAAATTACACTTGGTGTCATATAGGGAAGAAAAAAAATTAAGTGTCAAATAAGGCACGATATTTGAAAGTAGTGTCAAATAAGAAATTTTCTCAACAGCTTGAGCAGTTCAAGTGTATGTTACCGGACAAGTTTTTTGCCAGAGGTATCATTGCCAAGCTTCCTCCTACATGGGAAAATTTTGCTACTTCTCTGAAACATAAGAGATAAGAGTGATATGAGGTTCCTTGTGGGATTGACCCTAGGGTGGCCCTATCTTCATGGATTTGAGGCGGGGAGTGAGGGCAACCCCGATGGACACGAAGAACACAATTTTAATGCAAGATAAAGATATAAACACACGCAAAACATACCCAATTCGATTTGCTCCCGCTAGTTCGAACAACCAACCCAATAGAATCCCTAGGCGAGAGACTTTGTGGTAGAATCACCCGAGGAGAGATTGGCAAGTGTATGATAGAATCCAAATCGAAGAGAGAGTAGAAACCAAGTAGAATCCAAACGGAAGAGACCTAGCATGACTAGAATTCTTGACAAGGAGAGACCAAACACTTGAGGAGGCACAAGGTAGACCGACTCCAAATACAAGTTTCTATTGGACTAAAACCACAATCAACTCACCAAATGATAGATTGATCCAAAAGCAAATTGTGACAATATTTTTGGTATTTTTAAATTTATGGTGGAAATCGATGAACGAAGTCAAATCCGTGGCAACCAAACGCTCCTGATACCATATGATATGGGGTTCCTCGTGGGATTGACCCTAGGGTGGCTCGATCTTCACAAATTTTAGGCGGGTAGTGAGGGGAACCCGATGAACACTGAAAGAGCATGTGGGCCCCATGTGTGATTTGGGTAATTTATGACAATCTCTATGGACTAATGTTTGCATTGAGTTGCACTTGTAGGATTTGTCCATTGGCTTCGCTTGGGCCATGAGTTGGATTCAAGTGGAAGAAATAAAGAAGAAGAAGCATTGTCCAAGGGCCTTGGACCTTTTGGAGTCATATGAAGTTTGAAGAAATGTTGTGCAAGATCATGATGCGCCATCTCTAGAAGATCTCATGCTTGAAGCTTGCCATTCTCAGTGGTCATGGATCGATGAAGACAAGGTAAATGAAGAGGCTTCCCCATGGTGTATGGGGGAGCATATGTCAAGTCTTCATCAAGCCAGTGCGTGCAAGAGCAATCAAGAAAGGACAAGATCGTCTACATCGTGCCTAAGTGGTTTTGCTCAAGGCAAAGATATAATCTTGATAGGTTTTCCTTTTGCCGATCTCATGTTGGTTGTTGGGAGACCGAGTTTAGGATAGATAACGTACTATCAAGAGGAGCTCTCGAGTGAGTACCTCGATCATATCTTTTGGAGAGAGCTCAAACCATTGTATTCTTAGCATCATCTTTGTTGATTGTTTGTTGGATCTTATCCATGTTTGGATCTAGAGATTGTGTTCATTACAAGCTCTAGTTCTTCAAAATCGGATCTCCCTTTTATATCTTATTGTGGTTTTGGTCTTGGGGGTTTTCTGAATCCTCACCAAGGGAGGTATCTCAAATTATAATACTTGATACATTCTCATTGATGGTATCCAATATTTTCCAACAAAATTGGTTTTGGGTCAATTGAAGCTAACAAACTCTAGTTATTGCATTTTGAAGTTAGCCATATATTTGATTTTAAAAAGGAAAAAGAAAAAGCCCCCAGTGAGCTTACACATAAAAAACAAAGCCTAGGCCAGCTAGCACAGACATAGTCGGTTCAGGGGCATTGCAGATCGATCCAGTGTCCATGACTTGATGTAAAAACACATAACAATTAGCCAGTATCTGTCTTGCCGAAATAGGAGACTTATAACTCTAAACTAACCATGTATATAGCTAGCTAGGATCGTCCGTAGAGAGACACCCAACACACATGAATCAATCGCAAGCATAGAGCTAGAACTCGCCGTGTGAGCATAGAGTCTCAGCCGACAAAACCTTGTAATCGACTTATAATCCATACAACAAAGAAAGTGTAGGTTTTTACCTCCAAGAGTAAGGGACCTGACCTATGCAAGTCAAGCGTACCAATCTTCTAGCCAATATTCACGAGGTTTGAAAATGTGTTTACAGAATAAAAGTAGGTTTACGAATTTGAAAAAATGTTCGCACTCAAGAAGTTGTTCATGATTCAAAAAATATATACTTCAACTGATGTAGAAAAAATGTTTCTTCTGTATTTTAAAATTCTTCATATAATTTAGAAAGATGCTTGTGAGTTTTAAACAGTTTCATGAATACCATAAATAGGATCGGAAATTCAAAGACACAAGGTTCAAAAAATATATTAGGTTTCGATAAAATGTTTTAAGGGTTTCAAAAAGCATTCATGCCTTTTGAAAAAAGTTCATATTATGTATAAAACAAAATCAAAAATTGAATAACATATAAATAATAATGTTGATAAAAAAGTAAAACATGAAATGGAAAAATATAAAAATGCAAGGAAATGTAGAAAACGAAAATAAAATAAAATAGTATGTAAAAGACGAAGAAGAAAACAGCATGGACCGGCCCAACGCAGCAGCCTGGCTGCGCGGCGCGGGCACGTATTGGCGATTTGGGCGGTGCATAGGAACTCGCCGTGACACCACACCACCAGTCCACCACTGTGAAACATTTCCCGCGTCTCGGGCGTCTTCCCGCGAACGCTAAAGTCGAACACACACACATCGTCTCCTCACCCAGCTCTCCCACCCATTCCGCGTCGAGCTAGGGTTCCTCCTCCTCCCGCGCGAGAGGTCCCCCCACCAAGGCGCGCGCGGCAGTAGCTGCACGATCGAAGGTCGATGGCGCCGCTGACGTGGCGGCACCACACGCTGCTGCAGGCGCTCCTCTCCCGCGGGCCGCTCCCGGAGCGAGACTTTCACGACCTCTTCACCGCCATGAGCGGCAAGAACCCCGGTACTCGCCTGCGCACTCCGCCCCTGCTCGCTCTCTCCTCTCCCATCACCGATTGGATCCATCCCTCTTTTATTTACTCGTAGCCCTCTAGGTGTTCGGTGTAATGCCCCAGTAGGAACTTTTAGTCGCCCAGGTGTTCTATGTAATGTGGAACTTCTAGTCAAGCGTTCTTTCAGCTTCGGTTGATGTACCGTTAATACTTTTTGTTAGGTAAAGATACTGCAACCCTGCTACAGTACTTTTGATTCATTGCTACCATAAAATGTTTTTTAGTTGTCGTGAATTTACTGATGTAGCACACCTAGGTTCAAACCTTTCCTTGTCTGTAAATGAATTTTCTGTAGTGTAGCTTGATTGTTCATAGGAGGATCAACGGCCAGTCACCTACGATTGTCCAACAAAAGGATGACATTGGTTCGTTTTTCTGTGTTTTGTATCATTTTCAGTTTAGCTGAGACCTGGTTTGCTAGTTGAATCTAGCGACAATAGATAAAATTTTACTGAACATATATCTTACAAGGTGTAAACAATTAATTTTACCGAGCTCCTTGTTGCCAGTCGTTTATGTCTTATATCATGATTTGCAGCCAATGACAAGCAACTGTTCAGTGATACGCTTGGGAAGATCAATAAGGAGCTGGGGTATTTGCACTTTGACCTGCGAGCATGCATAAACCAGTATGATGGAACAGTTTATTATGGAGTGGTCAACACCATTGCTGACGAAGAATCAAAGCTTGGATCCAAGTATTCCGTGCCACAGATTGCATTCTACAAGGGACTGGTATGCAATCACTTGCTTCAACTGGCCTAGTTCAGTGCTTAAATGACATATCCGTCTTGTGGCAGTTAGAAGCAATAGTTCAGGAAGGTGGAAACGATGGGAGCATAACTGATATCGACGCCCTTAACGTCCGGATCGACAACCAGGTTTGTTGTATTAGTCTGTCATGGACGCGTAACTCTTTTTTCTTTTTAAACAGCATTCTACTTTTGTATTTGCACACTGTCCTGATACTTTAGCAAATACACAACTCTAGTTGCTTAGGACCCAAATGCTGAAGGTTACCATGATTAAAGCAACATTTGCCTCAACCATATGTTTCGTATTTACCACACATTGTGAGATGTCTAGATATACCAAATGTGCATGTGCTTATGTTGTAGCTTTATTCAATTGTGATTTACAAACTGTTTGGATTGATATGTGATCATTTGTACATGCCCATTTTAGTATGTTCTGTGGCGTGGCAGTCATCATATCTACTTAGCATAGTTGAACCTTCATTGCAATTTGGAGATCATGAATTATTGAGTGTTCTACTCTCAGGTCGTAATTGCAGACAGTACACAAGACAGTCAATCTCGTCTTCCTTGGTCCATCACAAACTTCTTGTTCTCCCAAAAAGAAAAGACTCTTAGTGAACTGATACAAGATCGTTGGCTGGCACACACCCTGGAGGGCAAGATTGGTCTTGGTATCAGATCATTTCTTGATCTCCGAAGCTGGTTTCGTGGTAGTGATATCCCTTCTTGCGTGGTTTGCAATGAAGCTGGCATAAAGGTACTGATATTGTGATTACCCTGAGATTGTGTTTACCTTCTTCTTACTATACAAAAGTTGTTTAGATTCTCTACAAACGTTGCTCTGCTTTGATATCTGTATTATTTATATTGACAACAGGCATCTGCTTGTCCTAGTGAGGCATGCAATGTAAGAATCCACAACTACTGCCTGAAGAAGAAATTTTCGCAGCGGAAGGTGGGTTTCCTAATCTGGTTCCATTGTTACTCATGTTGACAGAGTCACGGTCTGCTAATTTTACTTGCACATGTAGGCTCCTAGAGCTTGTCCTGGCTGTGCTACTGAGTGGCCCAGGCAGGAAGGCGAAGATGATGCTGGCGAGGACACGAATGAGCCTGGGGAAGGTCCGGAGGCCCCATCAGCACCATCGGCTGAACGTTCTTCGAGGAAGAAACGGAAAGGAGTCAAGGCTGAGCGGGTCGAAGAAGCTGAAGAGGCAGGCCCGTCGACCGCGGTGACCAGGAGAAGCTCGAGGAGCGCCAAGGCCGAGGCTGCACAGGAGGCATCATCTTCAGGTGCTCCACAGCCAACCAAGAGAAGGAGGAAGTGACTCGATTGTTCTGCTGCTCTTTCTAGTAAGATCGCCGATGAATGTTCCTTTTCGCCGTGTTGTGTACATACCTTAGCTGGTATCACTAGGTGGTCCTGACGAAGAACTCGCTTGCTTGCTGTCTGTTTCTGCCTTCCTGGTGGAGTTACTTGCTTGACCTACTCTACTCTGTTTGCTGATGCAAGCCCAGCTTGAGCCAGCTGGGGAGACAAAGACAAGATAGATGACCGGTACTAGTATTAGCCTAAGAAGATTATGCTACTAGTATTATTAAACCAGTCAGTTGTTGCTTTGCATGGTCCTATTTTCTCCTGCCGTCTTAAAAGAATCCCTTATACAGGGTCAATGCCCATGTAGGGGCGCTGCCTCCAGTTGCTGTCGGATTGTCTCGACATCCGTGGGATCGTGATCCGAGGGCTGGAAACTGTCTCCGTCGTCACAACCAAAAAAACATGATCTGAATTGGGATACAGCTGCACGCTCTGTTTACATTTATTCAGCATCTATGTGAAAGCTACGTTGCGACAAGTGGTGATAGGAGGCTGCTTTTGTTGAACTGTTCCGTTGTGCCAGCTGAGCTTAGGCTTGATAAACAGTTAAGATACATATAAGGCAGGCTAGCTAGCTAGTGCGGTTTGAGTAAGATCAAGCCGTTGTGACAATGTGGATGTGGTACTGTATTAACAATAAAACTGAGGAGGCAACATACGATGTAACCATCACTTAAATATAGTAAAGGGTCACCTGAGTTCTGAAAGAAAAGATTGATGCAGCAACGGGACAAGACCAAGGCAGCTTGAAGCACACGATCATGCTCGGCCGCTCCACCACTATGCTTTGCTATGCTTTTATATTGCTCCCGAAAGGAAATAACGTCTAGCGTTAGTATAGTTCAGTCTAGTTTTGTGACGGGAGCTTCATAGAACTGCTGCCCTTAAGACAAAAATAATAATTCAATATATCTTGTAGACTCAACTCTTACCCGTAGCATGATGATGTTGGATTCCTAGTTTTGTATGTTAAATTTGGTAAAAAATAAAGCCGTATCTCGCACGTAGAATGATTTTCGCCACTCGGTGCAATTTTATGAGGTCGATTTCATGGCAGATCAAGCAAAAGAACCCCATGGTGGTACGACTAGGTTAAGGATTTCTCCGCGTCGGATGATTCCAAAAAACCAAAATTGAAAATAACAGGTTGTGGCATATTGGAGAGATATATATATTTTTAGTTCCACAACTTGCACCGCGGGAGAGCGTTTTAGTCCCACATCTTGTAAAGTGAGCAAGATTAGTCCAACAACTTGCAACCACGAACAGTTTAGTCCAATTTGATCGAATTTCTACGATTTTCACCGAATTTGAAACTCATTCCGTAGCGTATTTTTTGCAAAATAATTCCTATGTATTTTTATTCCCCGTACAGCATAAATAATAAAATATATAGATACATTAGAAGGAGTCGAACTAATGACCTGCACGGCAAACTTAGTAGAAGCAGCCAACACATCACAGACTAAGATATGATAAATATTAGAGTGGATGTTTATTATACTTTAATGTCAGGCTGGTGCGTCCTACCTAGACTACACGCGTGAGTGCATACACTCGGGTTAGGTGTAAGCCTTTAACTTGGACATTCAAATAGATGTTCTAAAGTTGGAAAAAATCTATTTTCTTCGTCCATAAATAACGAATTTAGGTTTGTCTAGATTTAAACGTATCTACACGTATTTTAGTGTATAGATACATTCGAATTTAGACAAATTTAAGGCAGTTATTTATGGACGGAGGAAGTAAAAAATACATTTTTGATCCGAAATAATTTGTATTCTAGAAAAGAAAAATTTAGAGATCTGGTTTGTAAACGGTGCACCTTCAAATTCGGCCAGAATTGTCTTTTTTTATATAGCCCTAATACAGATCAATCTGGGTTAAGATTTTGCGCAATGAAAGCTTATATCGCTGCCCACATATACGTATGTTTTGAAGGTGTTTTTGGTACTTTGAATTTGCATTTTCTAATGTTTAAAATAAAGACCTCCACGTAGCCTGAATTTTAAAATAAAGGTAACAACAGACGTGAGCATTTTTAGGTGTATGTGCACGTTTATATATTATATAAAAATAGTTTCAATCTCCTTTCTAACAATTACTATTGTTTAATGCAATGGCTTGAGCAGGTGTTTACCAATGGGAAGATCGAATCTCTTCTTTGCTGGAGTTTTTATACCTGTATTTACAGGTGGGCTTGCCTCTTGGTCAGCACCAAGGACACAAATGTCATAGAAAAATAGATAGGGTCGTTTTAAAAAAATTATGTGGCCATAAGTGGACGAATTTGGTCAAAATTGTTTAGAAAAATACATAGGATCGTTTTGAAAAAATTATGCGGCCATAAGTGGACAAATTTGGTCAAAATTGTTTAGACTCGCTAAAATTTAATTAAATTGAACTAAAATGCTCTCAGGATGCAAGTTGTGGGACTAGTATTGCTCACTTTGCAAGATGTAGGATTAAAACGCTCTCGTGGTGCAAGTTGTGGGACTAAAAATATATATACCTCCATATTGGAATTTACATGAACTACTAACATGTAGTAACAAAAGTTGTTTAATTATACACCATTAAAATTACACAAACTTTCGTACAGTACGTGTTTTTGTGTTCAGTCCTGTACTCAAACAAGCTTCTTGGAAGAAATTCTTACACAAATACAATTCTTCAGTGTTTCTATAGAATCATTGATGTCAACAAATCATTAGTTTTTTCACGAACAAGACAATTTTAGTTGGTAGCTAATTAATTAACCATGACTTGATCGCCAAGGTAGCTATAGCTATACCAATGGTAACCGAATTTTTTTCCTACAAAGAAATGTTTGTAGTTCTCCCTAGAGACCACAAATATATGATGTTTTGGGATCTTTTTAAATAATTTACCACCAATGTTTTCAAAATGTTTGAACTTGAAGATCATATGAATGTATTTTTCTCAAAACGAGATCGCATGGTACTGTATAAAAGTTTAGTAGGTTTCATCTTTGTAGTAATATCATACAAATTAATGATCAAAATTACATTTTGGAAAACCGTGTCATGTAGTTACATCTGCGACTAAGATTATGTATTCTCAAACAATTGAAATCACACCACCAAAAAAATTCTCCAGAAATTACAAGTTTTAATTTACTCCATCAATTCCTCCGCCGTTGTTACTTCTGCTAGCCGTTAACACATTGATAACCACGAGCGGCGCCGGTGGAGATGGATCACCACCACCACCACAGGAACGGCCTGACCTTGACCCGGCACCCTCTGTTGGCCGCCGCCGCCTCGCCGGCCAGCCTGTCCACCGTCACCTCGCAGGTCGCCTTCACGTCCACCGTCCACGTCCGCAGCACCTTCCCGAACAGCAGCCTCACCGGCACCCGCGCCTCCACCGTCAGTGGCACCGCGCGCGCCGCCTGCTCAGCGGCCAGCTGCTTCCTCTGCTCGTCACTGAAGATCACGCCGGTTCCGCTCAGCGTCGTGGAGAACGCCGTGACGTTTCTCGGCGCCTGGCGGAACGCCGGCCACGCGCCGGCCGCGAGGCGCGTGCCAGAGTAGGAGACGGACACCTCGCCGCTGCCGCCACGGTAGTCGACGCCGACCTTCCTGTTTGCGCCGTTGTCCGCGCGCACGGCGAGGTCGAGCGCCGGGGAGAGCTGCGACTGCGTGGAGGAGGCGTTGAGGCCGCGAATGGAGAGCGAGGAGACGGAGAAGGCGGGCGCGCGGGGGCGGAAGACGAGGTACACGGCCCCCACGAACGCGGCGGAAGCGAGGAGCAAGAGAATCACGGCCCCGCAGGCGCCGATGCAGCCGCGGCGCAGGCGGCGTTTCCTGGCGGGGCGCCCCGCGAGAGTCTTGTACAGGTGGGCCCGGTCAGGGGGCGGCACACGGAGGACCTGGTCTTTGGGTATCTGGACGATGTACATGCCCGGCGGCGCCGCCAGCGGGCCGTGGAAGGCCGGATGGAGCGGCGTGGTCTCCGTGGCCGCCGCCGCCGCCTCCTCCTGGTCCGGCGACGGAGGGGACGCTGGATGCGGCGGCTGCGAGTGCGGCATGGGGTGGACGCGGTCGGCCATGCCGGTCGGGGGCAGGGCCGTGGTGACGTGAAGTCGAGAAAAATGGAGAAGAGTGTGACCGTGTGAGAGCTGCGTGCGAGTGGACGCTTGCTTGGTTTTATAGCGAGAAGAGACGCGTGAGGCGATAGGGACAATACGGAGGGAAACGGTCATCTCACGCTGTTCAAACCTGACCTGATCTAAAAAAAACTAACTAACTGTATTTCTTTTTTAGCGGATTTTAATCTCAGTTATTAAAGAAAAAAAAGGTGTGATCCTCTTTTTCCACGAGGAAAAAATGGCATGATTTGATTTGCTTACAACAATAGAGGTTTTGTTTAAATTACTCTCTCCGATTCAAATTAATGGACTAGATTTGTCTAGATCAGATATATCTAGAGATGTTTTATTGCTAGATACATCGAATCTAAATAAATCTAAGTCCACTAATTTACATCGGAGGAAGTATAATTTTATAAATGATGGTATGATTTGGAAGGTGTGATTAAGGAGTAATTAATTTAGCGCGTAGGGATAGAAGCGAGCCGGTACATGCCTTAGCCTTAGGAGCCGATCAAGTGGCGGCTGAAAACCCCATCCACGGTTATGTTCCCTCGCCGGTGACCTTGTGAGTCCGTCACTTTCCGGTGATCTTGTGTGATGTACCACGGTCCTCGCTGGTGTCGGTTTCTTAAAGCTATTTTTTGTGTCTTTTTTGTATAGCGACATGTTGCCTATGATGCAACAATGCTATACCTACGGAAAGTTTCTTTACGAAAATACCTTACGGGATTACGTGGTGGCTAGAGAATAAATTAGGCCGCTAGAATCACGGAAGACAAACTGATTCACACCAACTGAATTAAGCCACGTCAGTCCGTAAAGTTTATTCTCGTCCTATCTTTACCATGTGCATCTATCACTGTATCACTGGTAAAGAGCAAGTAGAGTCGTGTGTCTGACGGCTAATAAGATCTGATCGTTTCCGTATTCGTTAGTGTGATTTCAGGTCAGTTTCTTCTGAACTACGGACATTATCATTCATGATGGTTGCTGAAGTGCGCTGATCCTTTAGGGTCTTAGTACGACGATTTCACATCTGTCTGTTACAACAAGCTCCCCGACAAGCTTTGCTTGACTCCTGTGATGGAGAGGCGAGGATGGCGGCACGTCTTCGGCTCACGCCAGTGTTTGTATTCTCTAGCAGATCCATAAATATGCATCCCTTAAAAGCCGTTTACATGCCCCGGTAAACACGTTTTACGGGCTGATTTGGGTTGACGTGGAACATATCTTGTTTTACGGGCGTGGAATACGGGATCTGCTCTAGGCTAGCCCAAACCTGCACCGTATTTTTTTATATTTTTCATAGTTTTATGAACAACATAGATGCAATGGGCAAACAATCGATGCAATACTTCATAGTTTTATATCAAATTGTCACAATTCTAACAACCCGAAGATGGATCAACGGTTCATCAATGCAACTAATCAAAAAGTTGCACCATCATATCATATTGATGTAGGTGATCACATCGAGCAACATCGTTGTCGCAGAGGTCATCGTAGGCATCTTCACCGCCACCACCACTTTTCGATCCACCACCACTTGTTAGTGCACCACCACCTAGAAGAGCCTGCTTCCTTCTCTCTAATATCTCCATTCTTGCTAGTTTCCACCACTCCAATTGGTATGAATCCATTTTAGTTGGATCCATCATCATGGTTTTTTTCTCCTCGGCAATGAGTTCCTTCATTGCCCTTTTCTCCTCGAGTTGCACTCTCCTCTCCTACAAATCGTACTTGCGCTCGGCATCTTCCCGGATTGCTTCCCACCTTGCAAACTTCATCTCATTCTTCTTCTCGGCCATCATCATCTTTGCATCCAATGTCTTCATCATCATTGCATCCTTTAACTTCACCATTTCATCAATCTTATCTCTCAAACTTGATGCTTCGACTTCAAGCTTAAGCTTATATTTTGCCTTCTTGTTTCCATCCGAATTCCACTTGTTCCTTCCTCCATTTTCTCCTCATCACTCTCACCATTTTCATGTGTTTCATTGTTGTGCATTTCCTCTTGGGTCCTTTGATTCATCTTTTCGTGCATTTTACAGGGGCCAAGCGAAGAAGGCGAAGCATGTCGTCATGGGTAAAATTCCAGAGATTCGCATGAGCCCCTCCAATCCCAAAGAAGAAGAAGCTTCGAAGAAGAGGACGGGTGAGCCGACGGAAGCGGCCGATGCCGATGCTAAGAAGCAAAGGGCTGATCCCGCTTAGGCGAGTGAGGCAACAACGGAGGAGGTTGCAGGAAATGCAACCACGCTAGGGGAAGCCACCACGCAAGCTCCCGTGAGTGCGGTGACTGCGTCAACGACCTCCACGCGGATTTTCTCCAAGGGGGCATCTGTAGTTGGGCCCTCATAGTTGCCAGCAGACGCGGAAGTCATTGACGGTGATGTCAAACTGATGGCGCGTGGCTCTGGCAGAGTCGTGTATCCGCTGCCAATGGTGGAGACGGTTGATTTGCATCGAATGCTCGGCCAAGCTCTTCACGCATGTATTTATGTAGTGTATAGCCTCTGATAGTCAGGTTGTCAAGTAGTGGCGACTCAAGTCTTTTAGAGGTTCAATTCCCTCAGTCCCCGAGGATAGGGTCACCATGTAGTGGCATTTCGAGACTCTAGAGGTTCAATCCCCCAGTCCTCGAGGATCGGGTCTCCATGTAGTGGCAAATCGAGACTCTAGAGGTTTTGAATTCCCCTAGTCCTCGAGGATCTAGTCGGCTCGTTAAGGAGGCGACTGGGTACTTCTTTCTGTTGGAAATCTTTGTCATACTAAATCTTGGTGTTTGTTGTGATAGCATGATGCGACTGCACATACAGCGGAGGTGGATCGACTCTAGCATGAGCTGCAGGTGCTCTCGCAGGCCCGTCGACAGATGAAGGCCACCGCTGGTGAGTTTGCCTTCGGTATCTATGTTTGCTTGTTCGTGCCTCCGCTTTGACAAGGTTTTAATCCTTCTACTTTGTAGATAATCATGCCATTGTGGTTGCCAAGGCCCGGGAGGGTTATGTTCCTACCAAGGAGCTAGAAGCCGCAAAATCTCCGACGACCACCTAGGAAGAAAACGCCAAGGCTGCGGTGGCAGAGGCGGAGACGGACCGCGAGGCCTTGGAGTCCGTGATCACAGATCAGGTGGAAAAGTACAACACGCTAGAGAATTATGTTATTGACAACTCCTATCAGATCCTTGGTAAGTTTCACAACTTGATAGATTTTCATTTGATCACGGGGTTGGTCTAGTCAAGTCCCCGAGTGGGTCGTGTTCTGTAACACCCTCGAATCGGCCCTATGCAAGTTTTAGCGCTTCCTGCTAAACCCACATAGAAACGATTCAAGGACGCCCACCAGGCACTTGCGTGCGGGTGGAGAACAAAGTAATACCATTACAGATTAGTCCACGATGGAACCCACAGAATATATATATATATATATATATATATATATATATATAACAACGACTCCATGAGTCAAGAATACAGATATACTATACAAAGATCCAAATCACCTTGAAAACGATAGAGCGTCCGACTACGGACCAGATGCAAATGGGGCTAAGAGCCCTGAAGAATAACCAATGGCGTCCATAACCCTGCCCAGGCCAAGCCGGAAGGGTAAACCTGCTAACGACGTCGATCTCAAACCTGCTAAAACAAAAGGGGTGCCGACAAAGGGCAAAGGAAAAGAGGAGGCGTCGATCTTGAGACCAGTACACGGCGAGGCTAGAATTCAGCGGCTCTCGCCTACATAGGTATGGTGGACTGAAGCGGCAGCGAAGCATGCACTAAACAACCTATAGAGACTCAATACAACTGTCGGCTATTAGAGAGGGATAAGAGAGACCTATTCGGATCCAACCTGATACTAACACCAATCATACCCATCCTGGTATTCCCCCTCGAGACCAAACGAGGAAGTTATACCGAGGAACTCACACGGTTGGCAGTTTTATTCATTCCATTATAGTTAAAGCACTTACTAGTCAGTTATAGATAGCATGAGTCATCCTGATAGCATAAGTAGTGGGCAGTTTTAGTTAACCATTCAGTTGTAGTTGCGGTAGTTACTAGTCAGATACAATTAGCATCTGACATCCCATCCCAACAGTTGTTGGCACTTTTATTTCATTCCATTGGAGTTGCGATACTTACTAGGCAGGTATAACATGACACGATACACACCAGTTCCACTAGTTGTTGGCATTTTTGTTATCCATTCCATTGTAGTGAAGCTGATTACTAGTCACATATTAAGTCAAATTTAGCACTACATAATTTATGCTTGTCTATGATCGAGATATTGTGCTCCAAGTCGTCCATAACCGCGGACACGGCTTTCAGAAAGATTTACCCTACAGAGGTGCACAAATAGCAACACACACATGATCAACCTCGGAAAAACCAAATCAAAACCCAACGAGGCTTTCACGACAAAGCAATCATAGGTCATAAAATATTTCAGGGGGCCACCCCATTAAGCTACCCGCAACGAAGTTGGCCGGCTCTGAGACGGACCCAAGGTTTGCGCCAATGGCTGTAAATGACTGGGAACCCAAAAGTGTGATTGGGCTTGTCGATACCACGAAAACACTCAGCAATCCTAAACAGTACAGGTGCTCCACGCATAATCTTAAATAAAGCAGTAAAGCATGGAATAAGTACAGGATAGGAATAAAGCCCCAAACTACTTTGTGGTCCCAAGAAATAAGAATGAATCAAGCTCTGGCTAAGGAGATTCATGGTCCCATATGCGTATAGTGCGATAGTCAAGGAACATGTATCAAGTACTCGGGGTCCTACGGGACACAAGTGAGCGTGGAAGAACCAAATAACATCTATTACCCACTGATGCCTCTACATTAGTTATATCTATTCCAGCAATTTAATAGTTGCATTTAAAGTCATGATCATCTCCACCATAAACATCTGCCAGCATTCCAAAAACTGAGGTACTCGACAACATGAGACCGCACCTGAG
Source organism: Avena insularis (assembly GCA_023614405.1). Classification (NCBI taxonomy): domain Eukaryota; kingdom Viridiplantae; phylum Streptophyta; class Magnoliopsida; order Poales; family Poaceae; genus Avena; species Avena insularis. Next base: position 348,475,123 of record CM042692.1, on the reverse strand, counting down.
CAAGCAACTACGATTCGCAGGGCCAGCTATCTACCAAACAACAGGTATTAGGAGGTGTCCATGGCAATATAGAGGCTGCACGCGATATAACTGGTACACGGAAACTAAAGCATCGCGACACGGATAGCAATAGATCAACAGGAGGAAATAAAGACTATAAATGCAAAATAGGTAGAAAGGGGGAGAATGCTCGCCTGGGAAAACATAGCCGAAGGTTCATATCCGGAGAACTTGTTGATACTCGCATCAACTCATCGGCCTAATCCACGAAGAAGCAAACACTAGAAGAAACACCGGATGCAATATTTAATACTACGACAGAAGATCCAGCATGCTTATGATATGATGCAGATCCGGTGCAATTAGGCATTATTAAGCGGAACCGGGGTCCCGGCAATTAATTAATAGGTTCCAGTTATTTAGAACCCCGCAATTTAAATGTTGTATTAACAGGGCGAAACATGGCATCGGTTCGCTACACCAATTTAAATGGAGTCCGGAATAAGACAAAAGTATCCCGCATATTGACTCCATATTTAATTATGAGGTGAATCGGCATAATGCCCCCAAACCACAGACAAGTATGCATGCATGAACAATTTAATATGCGACAGTTGGTAATGTCATATTATAAAAATAGGGGCTTAGGGTCACACATCTGGGTTCGGAAGATCTTGGGTTCCGGGGTCCGGGGTCCGGTCTCAGGGTTTGACGGGAACGGCGAGGTTTGGATACAAGATGGAGAACTTGTCGTGTCGTGATGGAGAACTTGGGTTCCAAGCGGTCGACCTTGTCGTCGATGGTGAACTTGAATGGATCTGGTACCGGTGGTCTTCGGGTCCGTGTAGACGGTCATGGCATCCGGGATGAAGAACTTGGCGTATCTATGTCGGCGACCTTGGCGTTCGGCACCCTACGAAGTAGACCTTGGAGTTCTGTGATGATCTTGTCGATTCCCTGTCGAAGGCCTTGGCGCTCCGGATCGGTCTTGGTTCCGGGAACGGTTCTTGGCGACTTCCGTCTCCAGGAGGAAGAGCTCGGTGTTCCGCGGTCTTCGGTTTCCACGAATAAGATCTTGGAGTTCCGACCTCGGTGCCGATGACGGACTTGGAGTTCGCACCGGTGGACTTCAAGTACCGTCTTGATAGTTCATCTTCGTGCATTGGCTCCGCCTTCTCTTGATGTCGCGTCGGTTCGGAAGTAGCCAAGGTAGTCGGGGTTGTGCGTGCCCTATCTCCACACATACATCACCACCACCACATCTGCAACTTCGCGTATCCATCTCCACACACGAGCATCACATCCTCACATCACACCACCTCAACATGCCACCAGATTACTACCAACACTTGTGCACGTCAGGGGGATCTGTCAAGCAGCCATGGGGAGGCGTAGGGGAGACGAGATCGTGGGCCCCTTGGCAACGAAAAAAAAGGAGCACATCCCTGCAGACGGTGTCCAACGCGATAAGCGGGAGGAGGTCGAGGCGGAGCACAAAGGGGAGTCATGGAGGCGCGCCGTAGAGCTCGGGGACGGCGGCATTGGTCAACGCAGGGGCTTGGGGAGGAGAACACTGGGGCGGCGGCGTGCTTCTGCAGAGGAGGTCGGTGAGGAGGCGACGAGGAAGGCGGCCGGACACAGGCAAGACACGAGGAGGCCCCTGGCGGCGGACGAGCTCGCGGGTCAGGGTAGGGTCGCGGCTCTATAGAGGCTACGTTGGCCGGCGAGGCGATTGGGAGGAAGGGGCCACGGCGGCAGGACTCTAGCCGAGGAGGGGAGCCGGCGGTGCTGCAGGAGGAGGCCGAGGCGAGGCAGCGGCCTAGCAGCAGCGGCCGGGGAGAGAGGAAGGCGGCGACCGATGGCGGGCTTGGTGATGCGGGTGAGGGAGGTGGCCGTCCACGGCGGATATTAGGGGCGCGAGGCGAGGTAGCAGAGGCCCGCCCGACTCACAGAGGCACGGCCGGCGGTACGGAAGGTCGACGCGACCGGAGACAGCGGGGGATCGGGATCGGCTCTAGGGAGGCCTTCCTGGCAGCAGGGCTTGCGGGTTAGGGAGGGAAGAGAGAGGAAGCGAACCGCAGGGACCGGGGTGGCCGCGTTGTGGGGCCAGGGGGTTGAGGGCGACGCCGTATGCGAGTGGGGTGGCCAGGGTCGTGCGGTGGTGGGGCGTCGACGCGAGGATGGGTGGTTGGCTGCTTTGCTTGGGCTAGGTCGCATGTACCGCGACGTGTCTAGTGCGTCGTGTGAGCGGGGCTAGGTAGCGTGCCGTGCGGGTGAGGTGGAACGGGTCGGGCGGTGCGGGGCAGGACGCGACGCGCGCACGTGTACCGCATGACAGGGGGAGAGGGTCGTGTCAAGGTGTTGCGTGTGCCACTGAGTGCTGCGTGCGGGAGTGCAGTAGCAGCGTCTGCGATTGAGTGCGACGGTGGCTGCGGGTAGTTTGGTGGTTAGGTCTAGGTTAGGTTAGGGTGAGGGTTTTAGTTTGGAGGTGGCCGGCTGGGCTTTTGGGCCTGGTTGGCTGCCTCCTAAAAATAACATAAACTCTTATTTTATTTTTAAATAGACTTTTGTAAATAGTTTTTAGACAAATAAAAGGTCCGATAAAGACCGAGGTTTTTATTTGAATAAGGACAAGGGATATTTAGAAAACAAAATCAGGCTTTTCGAAAATAGTTTTAGGCAAATAATATGCATGATAATGACGATGCTCAAATGCAATGTGGCATGATGACATGAGCATGCGGTCATGATGATGCACGAACAGAAATAGCAAGCGATTTTCTAGTAGTGGTTTTACCGGGGTGCTACAATTCGACACCACTAACAATGGATCTCGCCCTCGAGATCCGCCTCATGGTACGGGGAAAAAGGCCGACGGTCTGAATCTTCTCGCTTCATGTAGATCCTCGCGACACCACTAACAAAGATTCTTTCTGCATCCTGAAATCGGTGACACCACCAACAAGAGGGCATTGTTCACGTTCATCGAGAGAACACTCCGAAGAAACAAAGACGAAGGTAAAGGTATCAAAAGAAAAGGCCACCTTTAACTTCCGAGAAAGGAGTAAAGATTGCATTGATCCACCATTCAATGTACAAAAGCGAATGATAAGAGTAGTGGTATGGTAGCTACTCCATCCCGCACTCAAAGCATTACTCTGCACATGAATAGTAGAATTGTGCAACCAACTCTCGGAGTTTAGACTGAAGATCTGGACAAGTGAGGTTCGGAACAAGAGGGGTGATGCAGGATCTTCATCGGATCTAGCGTAGATGATGTCGTCGCATTGGGGACCACTAGAAGATACAAAGAAACATCATACGAAAAGACACAATGATCATGTTTTGCGATGGTTCCATTGGCATGAACAACACATGCTCAAGGTATACCCCAACTTCACCAATGCTCATCCTTCTCATATGCTTTTCAACGATACAGATATCTGTCAAGGGGCACATACGGATAAAGAGTTCAAGGACAAAAGATTGGATGAAGGTACAACAACCGAGAAGCAGATTGATGATTGTAGAACCACCGTTATAAAGGGAGGAAGCGAAAACCTAAAGGTACGACAGAAACCCAACCACGGGAAATCCTGGACTCGAAGAAAAGATAAGAGTAGAATCAAAACACGCAGAGGTAAGAGGAGAACAACAGAGGGGTAAGGAGTAAAAGCAGACCTAATCAGATCTATCCAACCGATTTTCAAAAATAGTTTGACACTCTACAACGTTCGTTAGCTAGGTTATCCTACAGGGTGGACCAGTGGGGTATCGCAACTGCTGGGCTCTGATACCACTCTGTAACACCCTCGAATCGGCCCTATGCAAGTTTTAGCGCTTCCCGCCAAACCCGCATAGAAACAATTCAAGGACGCCCACCAGGCACTTGCGTGCGGGTGGAGAACGAAGTAATACCATTACACATTAGTCCACGATGGAACCCATAGAACATATATATATAACAACAACTCCATGAGTCAAGAATACAGATATACTATACAAAGATCCAAATCACCTTGAAAACGATAGAGCGTCCGACTATGGACAAGATGCAAATGGGGCTAAGAGCCCTGAAGAATAACCAATGGCGTCCATAACCACCTTGGGCCAAGCGGAAGGGTAACCCTGCTAACGACATCGATCTCAAACCTGCTAAAACAAAAGGTGTCGACAAAGGGCAAAGGAAAAGAGGAGCGTCGATCGAGGCGACACCACGAGGCTAGAATTGGGCGGCTCTCGCCTACATAGGTATGGTGGACTGAAGCGGCAGCGAAGCATGCACTAAACAACCTATAGAGACTCAATACAACTGTCGACTATTAGAGAGGGATAAGAGAGACCTATTTAGATCCAACCTGATACTAACACCAATCATACCCATCCTGGTATTCCCCCTCGAGACCAAACGAGGAAGTTATACGGAGGAACTCACACGGTTGGCAGTTTTATTCATTCCATTATAGTTGAAGCACTTACTAGTCAGTTATAGATAGCATGAGTCATCCTGATAGCATAAGTAGTGGGCAATTTTAGTTAACCATTCAGTTGTAGTTGCGGTACTTACTAGTCAGATACAATTAGCATGTGACATCCCATCCCAACAGTTGTTGGCACTTTTATTTCATTCCATTGGAGTTGCGATACTTACTAGGCAGGTATAACATGACACGATACACACCAGTTCCACCAGTTGTTGGCATTTTTATTATCCATTCCATTGTAGTGAAGCTGATTACTAGTCACATATTTATTCAAATTTATAGCACTACTTTAGTTATGCTTGTCTATGATCGAGATACAGTGCTCCAAGTCGTCCATAACCGTGGACACGGCTTTGAGAAAGATTTACCCTGCAGGGGTGCACAAATAGCAACACACACACGATCAACCTCAGAAAAACCAAATCAAAACCCAACGAGGCTTTCACAACAAAGCAATCACAGGATTCATAAAATATTTCAGGGGGCCACCCCATTAAGCTACCCGCAACAAAGTTGGCCGGCTCTGAGACAGACCCAAGGTTTGCGCCAATGACTGTAAACGACTGGGAACCCGAAAGTGTGACTGGGCTTGTCGATACCACGAAAACACTCCGCAATCCTAAACAGTACAGGTGCTCCACGCACAATCTTAAATAAAGCAGTAAAGCATGGCATAAGTACAGGATATGAATAAAGCCCCAAACTACTTTGTGGCCCCAAGAAATAAGAATGAATCAAGCTCTGGCTAAGGGGATTCATGGTCCCATATGCGGATAGTGCGATAGTCAAGGAACAGGTATCAAGTACTCGGGGTCCTACGGGACACAAGTGAGCGTGGAAGAACCAAATAACATCTATTGCCCACCAATTCCTCTGCATTAGTTATATCTATTCCAGCAATTTAATAGTTGCATTTAAAGTCATGATCATCTCCACCATAAACATCTGCCAGCATTCCAACAACTGAGGTACTCGACAACACGAGACCGCACCTGAGCAAGCAACTACGATTCGCAGGGCTAGCTATCTACCAAACAATAGGTATTAGGAGGTGTCCATGGCAATATAGAGGCTGCACGGGATATAACTGGTGCACGGAATCTAAAGCATCGCGACACGGATAGCAATAGATCAACAGGAGGAAATAAAGACTATAAATGCAAAATAGGTAAAAGGGGGAGAATGCTCGCTTGGGAAAACATAGCCGAAGGTTCATATCCGGAGAACTTATCGATACTCGCATCAACTCATCGGCCTAATCCGCGAAGAAGCAAATACTAGAAGAAACACTAGATGCAATATTTAACACTACAACAGAAGATCCAGCATGCTTATGATATGATGCAGATGCGATGCAATTAGGCATTATTAAGCGGAACCGGGGTCCCGACAATTAATTAATAGGTTCCAGTTATTTAGACCCCCACAATTTAAATGTTGTATTAACAGGGCGAAACATGGCATCGGTTCGCTCCACCAATTTAAATGGAGTCCGGAATAAGACAAACGTATCCCGCATATTGACTCCATATTTAATTATGACGTGAATCGGCATAATGCCCCCAAACCACAGACAAGTATGCATGCATGAACAATTTAATATGCGATAGTTGGTAATGTCATATTATAAAGATAGGGGCTTAGGGTCACACATCTGGGTTCGGAAGATCTTGGGTTCCGGGGTCCGGGGTCCGGTCTCAGGGTTTGACGGGAATGGCGAGGTTCGGATACAACATGGAGAACTTGTTGTGTCGTGACGGAGAACTTGGGTTCCAAGCGGTCGACCTTGTCGTTGATGGCGAACTTGAATGGATCGGGTACCGGTGGTCTTCGGGTCTGTGTAGACGGTCATGGCGTCCGAGATGAAGAACTTGGCGTATCCGTGTCGGCGACCTTGGCGTTTGGCACCCTACGAAGTAGACCTTGGAGTTCCGCGATGATCTTGTCGATTCCCTGCCGAAGGCCTTGGCGCTCCGGATCGGTCTCGGTTCCAGGAACGGTTCTTGGCGACTTCTGTCTCCAGGAGGAAGAGCTCGGTGTTCCGTGGTCTTCGGTTTCCACGAATAAGATCCTGGAGTTCCGACCTCGGTGCCGATGACGGACTTGGAGTTCGCATCAGTGGACTTCAAGTACCGTCTCGATAGTTCATCTTCGTGCATCGGCTCCACCTTCTCTTGATGTCGCGTCGGTTCAGAAGTAGCCAAGGTAGTCGGGGTTGTGCGCGCCCTATCTCCACACATACATCACCACCACCACATCTGCAACTTCGCGTATCCATCTCCACACACGAGCATCACATCCTCACATCACACCACCTCAACATGCCACCAGATTACTACCAACACTTGTGCGCGTCAGCGGGATCTGTTAGGCAGCCGCAGGGAGGCATAGGGGAGACAAGATCATGGGCCCCTTGGCAACGAAAAAAAGGAGCACGTCCCTGCAGACGGTGTCCAATGCGATGAGCAGGAGGAGGCCGAGGCGGAGCATAGAGGGGAGTCATGGAGGCACGCCGCGGAGCTCGGGGACGGCGGCATCGGTCAACGCAGGGGCTTGGGGAGGAGAACACTGGGGCGGCGGTGTGCTTCTGCAGAGGAGGTCGGTGAGGAGGCGACGAGGAAGGCGGCCGGACGCAGGCAAGACCAGAGGAGGCCCCTGGCGGCGGACGAGCTTGCGGGTCGGGGTAGTGTCGCAGCTCTATAGAGGCTATGTCGGCCAGCGAGGCGACTGGGAGGAAGGGGCCGTGGCGGCAGGACTCTGGCCGAGGAGGGGAGCCGGCGGTGCTGCAGGAGGAGGCCGAGGCGAGGCAGCGGCCTAGCAGCAGCGGCCGGGGAGAGAGGAAGGCGGCGACCGATGGCGGGCTTGGTGATGCGGGTGAGGGAGGCGGCCGTCCGCGGCGGAGATTAGGGGCGCGAGGCGAGGTAGCAGAGTCCCTCCCGGCTCACAGAGGCGCGGCCGGTGATGTGGAAGGTCGACACGACCGGAGATGGCGGGGGATCGGGATCGGCTCTAGGGAGGCCTTCCTGGCGGCGGGAATTGTGGGTTGGGGAGGGAAGAGAGAGGGAGCGGACCGCACGGGACCGGGGTGGCCGCGTTGTGGGGCCAGAGGGTTGAGGGCAACACCGTACGCGAGCGGGGTGGCCAGGGTCGTGCGGTGGTGGGGCGTCGACGCGAGGATGGGTGGTTGGCTGCTTCGCTCGGGCTAGGTCGCATGTACCGCGACGTGTCTAGTGCGTCGTGTGAGCGGGGCTAGGTAGCATGCCGTGCGGGTGAGGTGGAACGGGTCGGGCGGTGCGGGGAAGGATGCGACGCACGCACTTGTACCGCGTGACAGGGGGAGAGGATCGTGTCAAGGCGCTGCGTGCGTCGCTGAGTGCTGCGTGCGGGAGTGCAGCAGTAGCGTCTGCGGTTGAGTGCGGCGGTGGCTGCGAGTAGTTTGGTGGTTAGGTCTAGGTTAGGTTAGGGTTAGGGTTTTAGTTTGGAGGTGGCCGGCTGGGCTTTTGGGCCTGGTTAGCTGCCTCCTAAAAATAACATAAACTTTTATTTTATTTTTAAATAGACTTTTGTAAATAGTTTTTAGACAAATAAAAGGTCTGATAAAGACTGAGGTTTTTATTTGAATAAGGACAAGGGATATTTAGAAAACAAAACTAGGCTTTTCGAAAATAGTTTTAGGCAAGTAATACGCATGATAATGACGATGCTCAAATGCAATGTGGCATGATGACATGAGCATGCGGTCATGATGATGCATGAACAGAAATAGCAAGCGATTTTCTAGTAGTGGTTTTACCGGGGTGCTACATGTTCCTAAGTGAGTTGAGTCCCCGAGTGATTGTGCTGACGAGCCTCGGATGTTTTAGGTCCTAAGGATGAGGAGGTGCTACAGCTGGGAGCATTCGATTGCATGAGGGCGGTGTTGGCGGCAGCCATGTCCTCGGTGTTGAGTGTGTGTGCGATACTACAGTACATCGGTCCCACCGAGGTGATTCTGGTGGAGTACCGCGACGTGGAGGCGTGCCACAACGAGCTTCCCAACACTAGCGACTAGATGTAGCGGTCGGCATTCCGTCGAGGAGTGACGATGCCCTGAGCCTTAGGCTGGCGCATTTCCCGAACGACTTCGATCTGGATGACGTGACGAGTGGCTTCCCCTCCAAACCTGGAGAAGTTTCCATCATTGATGTCTTGAAGTTTAACGAGCGAGCGACTCCCTTCATGGATCGTGTGTTGGTGATTGGCGATCTTTTGCCTTACCAGGCGAGTAAGGTTGTGCCTGGAGACGTCGTCCCTAAGCACCAACATCTTCCAGCGGAGCGACCGTTTCAGGCGGCTTAGGCGAAGTCGCTGACGACCTTCCCTGTTGATGGGTACCCACGAGCTCGCTACAGAAGGGGGTTGAGGGCGAAGGCGAGGCGACTTCCTCCAAGGTGATTGAGTAATTTGCTTTATGTAGTTTTGTGGTTGTATGTTGTCAACTCTGTTTGTGGGCCTGTGTTTGGCCTAAATTTATTAAGTTATTTGTGATGTACGTATTTTGTTGTGATCTATTTGTGTTGGTACTTAGATACTTAGCTCTATGTAGCTGAGTCGACTCGCATTGGCCCATGGGACCAATCGTGTGGTGACTCTAGGGATAGCTCCTGCTTGGCGTTTTTGCGAACGCATCGGGGTTCAGTTGGTGAATCCCCAAGCATGCTACTTAGCCATGAGGGTCGCCTATCTAAGGTTGGCGAGGACTTATTGCATTGTTTTGTTAGTGAGTCTCTCGTCTTGACCTATGGGGCTAGCCTCTTGGTGACGCCAAAGATGGCTCTCGGCTGGGTGTTTTCCTAGACGATCCGAGGCTCGGTTCGCGAGTTCTCGACCACAGTAATTGGCCATGGCGAGTCACACTGTCTAAGGTTGAGGAGGACATGGTGCTCTGAGAAGCATGGCCACTTGTCTTGGCTCGGAAATCTAGTCGAGCGGAGTGACTACAATGGTAGCTCTCGATTGGTGTTCTTCGTGGACGACCTAAGGCTCAATGCATGTTGATGCCCTTAGGTCATACTACTTGGCCTCAGCGAGTCGCTCTTCCAAAGGTTGACAAGGGTGGATCGCCGAGTTGGCGTGGCGAGTGGAGAGTAGAATTTTGGAGAGTAAACACAAGTATTGTGACCAACTTCATTTTAATGCATAATGTCATAGAAGCTTATATTCTTTCTAAGTACAGAATCAGCAGAGGAGGTTTACATTCCAAGGCCACTTGAAATTGAGCTTTTAGTTACCACGCATGTCGACTTGGTAGTAGCATCATTGCCTAGGACTTTGCCAATGGAGAATATGCCCTCCCATGGAGCGAGAGGTTGTGCATGCCCTTCTTGTCCTAGATGATGCGTGGGACGAGGTATCCCTCCTAGAAGGCGCGAGTGCGGATTCAACAACTATGATAGTGGCGGAGGTCTTATTGGTTGATGGTCGTGCGCGAGTGAGCAGGTCGCGGGCATCGTTGGCCAAGTCGACTCTATTATGGCAGACTTCACTTTTCTTCCTCTGCATAGTGAATGACTCATGACAAGTCGTGTTCTAGGTTAGTCGACATGACGTCTTCAGTGCCATACACCATGAAGAAGGGGGTGAATCCAGTCGACCTATTGATCGAGGTACGGATTCCCCAAAGGACTAAGGGTAGCTCCTCAACCCAGCAGCCTGGTGTCCTCTCGAGAGGAACCTGTAGTCGCAGCTTGAGGCCGTGGAGAATGCTCTAATTTGTGCACTCTACTTGGCCATTCAACTCGAGATGGGTGACTGAGGCAAGGTTGAGTCGGGTCCCATGTTCTTGGCATAATTCTACCATGGTGCCTTTGGCAAAGTTGTTGTTGTCGATGACAATGCTATGCGGGTAGCCATATAGGTAGATGAGCTCATGGAGGAACTTAGTGGCGGTCTTCTCGTCACATTTCTTGATGGGTTTTTCCTCCACCAACTTAGTGAATTTGTCAACAGCGACGAGTAGGTGGGTGAACATGATGCGGTGGTTTTGAACCTTCCCACCATGTTGATTCCCCGTACGATGAATGGCCAGGTGATGAGTATCGTCTATAGTGCCAACCTAGGGAGATGCGTCTAGTTGGCATATTTTTGGCACCCAACACAACACTGAATGATGTCGAGCATGTCGGCGTGAGTGGTGAGCTAGTATAAGTCGTGGTGCAGGGCCTTGGCGATTAATGACCGCGCCCCGACATGATGGCCACAATCCCCAGCATGGATGTCGTAGAGGATTTTACGATCGTCCTTTGGTGAGATGCAGCGCTGGAACACATCGGAGGCGATGCACTTGTAGAGTTCACCGTTGATTATAATGAAGGATTTCCAACAACGAACGATCATGTGGGCCTCAGTCTCATCCTTGGGTAGGACCTGGTGCTCGAGGTAGGCGATGTAGGGATCGGTCCAGTTGCTAGTCTCCGTGATGATAGCGACTAGATCTGAGTTTGGATTGAGTGGGACCCCAATGTCGATATCCTTGGGTGGGTTGACTGATGGGTGGTCGATGGTGTCGAGGAAGACGCCTGGCGGGGGTGCTTGGCAGGACGAGACAATTCACAATAGCGCGTTGGCCTCCTCATTATTTCGTCGGTCGATCCACTCAACTAAATGTTTGGCAAAGTGGTCGCCGAGCTGGTCCACTGATGTCTGTAAGTACACAGATCGTTTGTAGCTACTTTCGAAGTATAGATATCAATTCCACGGGGAGCCCAAAGGTAAGTGTTGATGAATGAAGTCTCTATCACACTCAAAGTTGTCACAGGTCTTCGAGTGAATTGACTGCAAGTGTGGAAATAAGAATGAAATTTGGATTAAACTGGATGTATTCAAATAAAACTAAAATGTAAACTTCAAGAATAAAAAGCATAAAAGTAAAGAATGATTCAATTGTTTGTGGTTTTCTGCAGATGACAAAGAAGGAATGGGGAGATATAGTTCATGGTGATAGTGACTGTGCCAGGTGGACGAATGGTAAGTGTAACAATTATAATCTTATAAATATATTTGTAGGCGAGTAATCCATAATTAGTTGGGACCCCTCTTGGTAGATTTCATCCCTACTTCAATAATCCTACTAGCCTCTTACCAAAACCATGGTCAGTCACTAGACTATTAAGATCCTTCAGGTTGCTTAGCAATTAAGCTCCTTGGATCGGACTAATGCAATAAGCACAGTGGTTCCTCATGATCCTCGAGTCAAACTAGTTTCCCATTGATATCCCCATATCACTTGGGGGTCGCCGGTCTGCTAGCGAACAAGATCCTATCTATGTAGAACAAAGCATCCTGTTGTCTGGGCCCTTAATTAGACAACAAGCATTAGGCATCCCATAGATAGTCAAGCACACATAATATAATAATTAAAATCAATCACAAACTAATGGAAAATATGTGGAGGCACATCACATCTCACCAATCCCTTACATCTCCCACGACCAAAGAACTTACTCACACATGATAGAAGAAAGAATCATCGATATAATTAAATAAAGGGAGTTCTTCTCAATATTACCGTGGAGATCCACAATAAGAATAGAAAAGTAATCCAACACAATTCAAGACAGGAAGAAACAATCTCAAACCCTAATCTTGCAAAGTGAAGATCTCTCTCTCTCTCTCTCTCTCTCTCTCAAGTACAAGTAATGGCTATGAGGGTGTGATGGCTAGGAGGTCGAAGATCATAGAGCGAGATGAAGAACGTGTTCCCCTCCTTCTCCGGATCTCTTCTTTCTCCTTTCTGGATGGGATGGCGAATGCTTTATTATGATTTCGCGTCTGGCCTCTTCATGAAAGTTGTCCCTTTTGACAAGACGAAGGCGGCGGCAACTATACGGCGACAACTATATGGCTGGAAAAAAATTCCCGCCGTATAGTTGCTCGTCAAAGCTTCTGTACGCCTCCCTTGATTGCTTCCAAAAAGAGACTTGCTTTTTTTTGCCTGAATATTGTGTTTCTCTTGTTAAAACCTTATGTTGATGTTCAGAACCTGAAACACACATTAAAAACCAAGTGTTCTTTGCTACCGAAGTATTAACATTAGGTAAAGCTAGAAAATGGTCAAATCCCGAAGAAAACCATCAATAAAAACCATAAAAAATATGTCAAATCTCACAGCTATCAACTCCGCCAAGATTAGATGTTGATTGCCCTCGAGTGACAATAAAATAAGGAACAATAGTGGAGATTCGAGACTGAAATAAAAGAACTTACAAGCTCGAATTGGTGTCAAATTCTTTTCTTCACAATTCCTGCAATCTTAAACATGATCATACAAGTTTTTACAAGATTGCACTGAGTCCACTTCCTAACCACATATATCTTGCTAGCAAATAAATCATATGCCCGATCAAGTGTTGAAAGTTTAGCTAAGGAAGTGAAACAAATTCTTTTGGTGTCTCTCTTTGTTGAGAGATGAAAACTTTTTGCTCTTGTTTGTTTAATCAATTAAGAGTACTCAAGTTGGCACAAAAAAAATTCAATTTAAGAACAACTCATCTATTCCCACGTCAAAATTTCAAGACTCTCAAAGCACCATTTTTATTTCCTTGTTTTTCAAAAACTCTAGCCCTTTCATAGAGAAAGCATGCCATTGTTTTTAACATGTTAATTGGGACTGTGTTGCACACTCGTGACCATGCCAATAGATAACTGTTGAGCAATAGTGGGTCAGAGGAGTACTACAACTTCACTTGGAATGTGAAACCACGAGGAGACTAAAATTTTACCCGTCATAGCATTGCAGCTACAAACGCTTACATAACTCAATAGCCAAAATCAAGTGGTTTCCCAAATTTAGATCGTTCATTGGACAGTGGAGTTAATAGTTCCCCATGGAGCAAGACAGTGTTGTAATGACACGCGTAAAGAAATATCTTATGGTAATTACTAGAAAAGGCAGTGGCATAATCCCTACTACTTCGAAGCATCCATTTTATCAGACAATTTCATTCAAGGGTGCTATCGAGTCTATTTACATTAAGCTCAAATGGGGTTGAGTAGTTCTAAAATCAAATCCTTTGGGCTAAACATGGACTCAAGTCATCTTTTGGATGATTTTCTTGTTGTAAAATTGTCGGAAATATTTTTAACCAAGTTCATTGCTCATTATTTCAAAGCTAAAAAGGAGACAATAGCAAAGGAATATATTTTATAGGATAGCAAGCTAAGTGGGGAGTGGCTCAAGTGCAAGCAAGTAAATAATTGTAGGATCAATTTAAAGTTGCAGAAAAGGTGATGAAAGGAATGTGATACCTCCTCTTGCTTGTTTCGTTCTCGTACTTGAGTCTACCCCCCTCTATATTTCCCTATTTCCAAGTCACCTGAAATTGAGCAATCTCCAATAGAAACAAAGAAACAAATTTGCAATAAAAGTTACAACTATTTTTTTTGTGTTTTTGGTTTAGGAATGCAAACTGAAAGTAAACATGAAATTTTTAAGAAGTAAAATAAATTAAAAGAAGAAAATAAAAATATGAATGCAAGGTTCGGAGGTTTTTAAACCTCCCCCAAGTTTAGGCTATTGCCAGGCTCAGTTGTTGCCGTTGTTCGGCAGCTAGTGCAGATACTCTTGATAGTAATCGGGGAAGTGGGTCATGAAGTGACTGAAGTTGTGAGTTAAGGCACTCAAGTCCTCCTTCACTCCTTGTAGAGTATGGTCAATCTCTCCAACGCGCTGGTTGAGCTACAGAAACTCTTGATAAGGGATGTTGTTGAACCCTGACGTCTACACACTTCTATTCTTGTAGACAGTTGTTGGGCCTCCAAGTGCAGAGGTTTGTAGAACAGCAGCAAGTTTCCCTTAAGTGGATCACCCAAGGTTTATCGAACTCAGGGAGGAAGTGGTCAAAGGTATTCCTATCAAGCAACCCTGCAATCAAGATACAAGAAGTCTCTTGTGTCCCCAACACACCCAATACACTTGTCAGGTGTATAGGTGCACTAGTTCCGCGAAGAGATAGTAAAATACAAGTGGTATGCATATAAGACAATGGTGCCAGAAAATAGCTTGATGGCGTGGAAGAGACTAAAGGCAAACTGAAATAAAGATGGAAGCAAGCAAACATGTAACAGATCTAGTTGCAAATGGTGTTTCAATGCTTAGAAACAAGGCCTAGGGATCATACTTTCACTAGTGAACACTCTCATATAAATATATTCTTCTTTATGATACTATGCTGAACTACTCTCCGGTTGGACACTCTAATCCATGGTAGGGCTATAACAACACTCCTCAAAGTTCGCTTTTCCCATCTAGATAACCCCACACTGTCACCTTGAGTACTAGATGGTTCCAACAAACACCACAATTTCATAGAGACATCCAACTCCAAATATAACTCATAACAAGTATTTGTAATCTCTAGCCTAAGTGCCACCATGGTATGCACGCTATCACTTTCACACACATGGGGAGAGCAGAGATCTATTAAAGCACTTGAGTAGCAAGGTAGATCTACTAGATTACAAAGCTCATGATCACAATATGATCATGCATAGAGAGAGATGAACACATACCGGTAGAACCCTTAGCCTCGAGAGAGAACTACTCCTTCCTCATCATGGGAATCAGCAACGGTGATGGAGATGGTGGTGGAGATCAATGGGGATGGCTCCGGGGGCAATTCCTCGTCCCGACAGGGTGCCGAAACAGAGACTTTCTGTCCCCCGAATCTCCCTTTCGGTGGCGGCGGCGCTACGGAACTTTTCATGGCTGGAGGCTTGACTCTCTAGGGTTTCTGTATCGGGAGGAATATATAGGCGAAGGGAGAGGCCGAGGGGTGCCTGGGGAGGCCAGATCACCCCTGGCGCGGGCCAGGCCTGGTCGCGTGGCCAGGTGGTGTGGCCGGGCCCCAGCCCTTCTCCGTCTCGTATTCTGGCTCCAGGTGTCCCCCGGTAAAATAATGACTTTGGCTTTTGTCCTGTCCAATTCTGAGAATATTCATTTTCTGACTTTCCTGGAACCAAAAACAGCAGAAAACAGGCAGCTGGCACTGTGGCTCTTGTTAATAGGTTAGTCCAAGAAATCCTATGAAAAGTACTCCAAAGTGTGGATAAAACACAAGAAAGTAGATAAAACCAAGCATGGAACATCAAAAATTATAGATACATTTGCAATGTATCAACATCCCCAAGCTTAACTCCTGCTCGTCCTCGAGTAGGTAAGTGAAAAAAAGAAAGAATAATTTTTGAGGTGACATGCACCATCATAAACTTGATCAAAGTATTTGTAAAACATTGATAGCTGGGATCATAGTACTTCAACATAGCATGAAAGGTAAAGTTCTAGCAATAAGACATAGCAACTATGTTGCAACATGAAAAGGCACGAACAAAAGATTCATGAATAACAGTGCTTTGCAAGACATTTGTTTGTTTCACATAAAGTAAACATAGCATAGTGGCATTCAGCTTGTCCCTCATAGAGTAGCAAACATAAATGCATATGACACCTTCAAAGTTCATAAGAGTGACTAGATACAAATAGTTTAAGAACAAGCAATATCAAGTTATGCAGCAATAAACAAGTCTTGGGACAATGCACATAGAACTAAGAATGACCACTATGCTCTCTCAATAGGTGCATAAAGATAGAATGTGGAGACTCAACATAAAAGTAAAAGAAAGGCCTTCATAGAAGGAAGTAGGGATTCAAGTTTCATAAAGAGCTTCCAAAAATTATGGTACTTATTAGCTTTTAGCTCTCATTGCCCCTATCATAATCATCTTGAAGTGATTAAGGTTAAAGTGAACAAACTATGGAGTATATGCTTGACAAAGTATAAGTTGGAAATCTCATGTCCCTTGAATACGAGGGCCGCTCCTCATGCTACTCAAGTTTAGTTATCGGTAAGTTCTTGTCATAGTAAGTACATGTGTATCATAGAGAACCACCAACGGGGTACTCCTTGCCCGATGATACGGAAGAATCCCCATATCAAAATGACAAGGAAAGCAGACAACAAGCATCTCAGCAGTCTTCTTATTTACCATGGGAAAATGGTGCTTTTTTTCTCTCTTTCCTCTTTTCTCATATCTCTTTTTTTTCTTTTCTTTTTTTCTCAATATATGACTTTTTTCTATAAGAAGAATGCTTCATAGACAGCTCATTATGGTTACGCTGCAGGTTTCCACCATGACAGCATGGATTATACCAGCGGCCCAAGCATTTTCTCTAACACATATACATAACTCCATGGACTTACAAGCTCCCCTTTCATTTCACACCGACGACATCCATAGACAAAAGAGCATGATATCAACTAGGTACAAAGTACTCGTGCAATGTTGAAAGCGTTCCCCATGACAACATGGTTCTGCTAATCCCCAACAAATAAGTGCAAGCATATACAACATAGACGACACAATGGTTCAAGTTTATTAAGGGCAAGAAAAGTAAAGTGTGCCATCAAGTTCGTGAGAGCTTTAATCACTAGTTTTCTCATAACAAGTTTAATTTGGAAGGTAAACAAAAACATGAATATACTTGGAATAACATATGCTAATAGGTAGGTATGGTGGAATCTTTGGAATAACTTGGTTTAAGGAGTTGGATGCATGAGTGGAACTCATACTTGGTTGCGGAGGCTAGCAAAAGAAAAGGCGACAAACTAAGAGAGCAATAATGGCCATAATCATGCAGAGCGACAAAACATCATTGATCAAAGCATCAAGTGATACTACAAGTTGAAAACTAAAGTATCATAAAGTCTTATGGTGACTTGAGATAGTCATAACATGGTGTGAGCATGCGCCAAGTCAACCCAAATAAAGCATCAAAGGAGAATACCACAATACTATGCTTTAATATGCTAAAACAACGCATGATTCTTAAAAGGCACATTAAGCAATCTCAATTGTTTATAACAAGTCATGCTATAGCAAATAATACTAAGCATAAAGCCAAAACAATATCGAGCATGGCATGACAAAGCATAGGCCACAGTCAAAAACAAACTCTCTTTACCACTTAAGCATGAACTTTCCTACTCTTTTTCCAATCCAAACCAAACTATTTGAAAACCAATGTATGAAAGAAGGGGTCAAACCAATTTATTCAGCAAACTAAACAAACCAAGCAAACGAAAAACCAAAACGAAAACAAAAAAGAAAACGCTCCAAGAATAACACAACTGTGCATGAAACAATAAAATGAAGCGTTTGGAAGAAACCTGGGATTTTTATTGATGAAGAAGGGGATGCCTTGGGCATCCCCAAGCTTTGACGCTTGTACTTCTTGGATATTTCTTGGGGTGACACACGTGGCATCCCCAAGCTTGAGCTTTAGTCCATTCTTCATCTCATCACTCATTCCTTCCATACACCTGAAATTTTTCCTTCATACAAAACTTCACACAATCTTTATTAACAACATTAGTGCACTCAAGATAATTAGTCTTTAGGTTCAGTTCCAACACCAATAAAACTTCCACTAGAACACTAGCTACTGTAGCACTTCCCTCAAAAATCTGAATTCCCCAAAAGAACTCAAAAAGAAACCAACAAGAAGCAAATGCAAATAATGGCAGAAATCTGTCAAAATAGACCAGCAGATAAAGACTAATTTTTTAGAAGACCTTATGTTGCTCAAATCGAAAAGTGTTGAACTAACGGTCATTAGATAACAACCTGGGGCAGAAGCACAAAAATTCACGCCTCAAAAGGATGTACAGATATTTTACACGAATTTTTACGGTAAAGAATAGAAATCTGTTTCAGGACAACAACTTTCCCAATCATTAGTTCTCTCTCATTAGAGGTTACTCTTGGCACAAAAAGCAAATAAAAAGGATAAGAAGCGGTTATTACTGAAGTAATAACTTCCAAGACTCATCTAAAACTTTTGGGTTATCTCCCAATAAGTACTTTTCTTTAACGCCTTTAAGTTAGGCATGATAGTTTGTGAAGATGCTCACATAGGAAATATGAATTGAAGTAAAAGAGAGCATCAAGAAGAAAATTCAAAACACATTTAAGTCTAACCCACTTGCTATGCATAGGAATCTTGTAAAGAAACAAGTCATGAAAGCACAAAGCAACAAGCATAGGAAAGCAAAACAAGTGCAACTTCAAGACTTTCAATATAAAGAGGGGAAACTTAATATTATTGAGATGCATAAAACCATGTTTCCCTCTCTCATAATAACTTTCAGTAGCATCATGAATAAAATTAACAATATAACAATCACATAAAACATTCTTATCATGAGCCACATGCATGAAATAATTAATACTCTCCACATAGTCATTCTTATTAATTGTAGTGGGAGAAAATTCAACAAAATAGCTATCATTATTATTCTCATCACCATAATCATCAAATATAGGATGCATATTGTAATCATAATTAATTTCTCCTCAATAGTAGGTGGACTGAATATATCATACTCATCATTGTAATCATCATATATCGGAGGTATAGTATCATCAAAGTAATTTTTGTCCTCTGTGCTTGGGGGACTAAAAATATCATGCTCATCAAAACCAACTTCCCCAAGCTTAGACTTTTCCATAGCATTAGCAATAATGGTGTTCAAAGAATTCATACTAATAACATTGCTATTAGCATGCAAATAAAGTTCCATAGGTTTTTTAATTTTCCCTTCAAACACTTCATGTCCTAACTTAAGATAAATACTATAAAGCTCTCTAATTTTTTTATTGTTTTCCATTAAGCCTAACTAGTGAAAATAAAAACAAGAAACAAAGAGATATAATTGCAAAATCTAAAGGAAATAATTTCGAGCACTCACACACCAGCAACAGTACTAGAAGATAGCTTAGTAACCAAAAGATGTGAGTACCTTTTACCTTGCCTCCCTGGCAATGGTGCCAGAAAATAGCTTGATGTCTACGCACTTCTATTCTTGTAGACAGTTGTTGGGCCTCCAAGTGTAGAGGTTTGTAGAACATCAGCAAGTTTCCCTTAAGTGGATTACCCAAGGTTTATCGAACTCAGGGAGGAAGTGGTCAAAGGTATCCCTCTACAGGAACCCTGTAATCAAGATACAAGAAGTCTCTTGTGTCCCCAACACACCCAATACACTTGTCAGGTGTATAGGTGCACTAGTTCGGCGAAGAGATAGTGAAATACAAGTGGTATGGATAATTATAAGTGGTAACGGTGCCAGAAAAGAGCTTGACGGGTAGGAAGAGACTAAAGGTAATCTGAAATAAAGATGGAAGCAAGCAAACATGTAACATATCTAGTTGCAAATGGTGTTTCAATGCTTAGAAACAAGGCCTAGGGATCATACTTTCACTAGTGAACACTCTCATATAAATATCTTCTCTTTATGATACTACTCTAAACTACTCTTTGGTTGGATAACTCTAATCCACGGTAGGGATATAACAACACACCTCAAAGTTCGCTTTCCCCATCTAGATAACCCCTCACTATCACCTTGAGCACTAGATGGTTCTAACAAACACCACAATCTCATAGAGACATCCAAATCAAATTATACTCATGACAAGTATTTATGTAACCTTAGACAAAGTGCCACACGGTGTGCACACTGTCAACTTCACACATGTGGGGATAAGTTGAGATTCATTAAAGCACTTGAGTAACATAATAGATCTATAGATTACAAAGCTCATGATCTCAATAAGATCACACATAGAGAGAGATGAACACATAGCTACCGGTAGAGCCCTTAGCCTCGAGGAAGAACTACTGCCTCATCATCATGTGAATCAGCAACGGTGATGGTGATGGTGGTGGAGATCGATGGAGTTGGCTCCGGGGGCAATTCCCTGTCCCGGCAGGGTGCCAGAATAGAGACTTCCGTCCTCCGAATCTCCTCTTTGGTGGCGGCGGTGCTGCGGAACTTTTCATGGAATTCTCATCTGGTACCTAGGGTTTTCGTCCCGGGGGGATTTTATAGGCGAAGGAGCGATGTTAGAGGGTGGACCAGGGGCCCACACCACCTGGTGGCGCGACCAGGGGGACCCACGCCACCACATGGCATGGGCAGCCCCTGGCCCCTCTCCGTCTCGTCTTCTGGCTCCGTGAGTCTTCCGGTAAAATATCGACTTTGGCTTTTGTCCAGTCCAATTCCGAGAATATTTCTTTTCCAGCTTTTCTGAAACCAAAAACAGCAGAAAACAGGCAACTGGCACTATGGCATCTTGTTAATAGGTTAGTTCCAGAAAATGTATAAAAATACCTCAAAGTGTGGACTAAACATAAGAAAGTAGATACTAAACAAGCATGGAACATCAAAAATTATAGATATGTTTACGACGTATCAGGCATCGATATCTATATGGCCGGAATTTTTATTCCCGCCGTGTAGCTGGTCATTAAATCTTCTGTGCCTACGAAAGAAAATTTGTCGATGGCAAAGATATCTATACGGCCAAACTATACAACCAGAATTTTTATTCCCATCGTATAGTTGGTCATTAAACCTTCAGTAGTCATCAAATTCTATTTCTTCGAGAATTCTTTTTTATCCTGAAACTTAGTGAAACACCTTGTTTTTGACAGAAAAATGACAGTAAAAATTGTCGACCAACAATAGCATGTATAGAGTAGGATTTTTAGTACTACCGAGCTTCTTCTCCTCAACTAGAGATTTACTTTTTAACCTAGACAAAATGATTAAGCTAGTTTTTGTAGATAAAACTTAAAATTTTATTTTTATATTTATTCTACACTTGTTCAATCGATATTTCTACTACTTTTTGACAAATGCATATTCACAGGCGTGCTTCTGCAAGAATGTCTGTGAAAAAGTTGTAGGAATGCGATGAACATTTTATTCTGTAATTTATTTTATTAATGTGATGGGTTGACTCACATTAAGCATTTTATTAAGAATGGTTGATTAATTCAACCCCTTCTCTATTCTCGAATTCTTACCTTGGGTTGCCCCTTATCGAAGGCACTTACCACATGAACTTGTTTTGCCGGTGGAATATATATTTCTCCTGCTTCCAGCTTCTTTGGAAAATACCGGATGATTTTAGCACCATAAACATTGAAGATTATTTCCCCCTCAGCACAATCAACTAAAGCTCTTACAGTACTAAGGAAAGGTCTACCAAGTATTATGGATAATTTTTACATTCTCTAGCATTTCAAGAATAATAAAATCAGTGGGAATAACATGCTCATCTATTCTAAGTAGAACATCCTCAATCATACCAATAGGTTGTTTAGTGGACTTGTCATGACATCTATAAAGTGATAGTAGTAGGGGAATACTCCCCTAATCCTAACCTTCTATAGAGGGAAGATGGCATTACACTAACTCCAGCACCTAAATCACACAAGGCATTATGAATATCTGTTTTGCCAATTGAGCATGAAATAGTTGGTATTCCGGGATCTCCCGATTTAGACAATAGCTTCCCATTAGCAGGATAACTAGTCACCATGGCAACGGTTTCATTTCTTTCTTTCTTTCTACTAAGAATATCACGAAAGAATTTAGAATAGGTAGGAACTTTTATTGCATCTGCAAATGGAATTTCTAGATGAAGATCACCAAGTGCCTTTTTGAAAGAATCATAGATTACCTGATCCGGTGCTTTCTTTTTTCGATCTGGATAAGGAAGCTTTTTCTCACCTTTCTTATTCTTGTCTTTTACCTTTTGTGGGGGATCAAGCTCTTTTGTTGCTTTCTTTTGTTGCTGCTTATCGCTCTTCTTCTTTTCTACCACAACAACTTCATCCTCATTGCTTGTCTCTTTTTCTTCTCTTGGATCAACTGTCTCTGCATCAGAGTCATAACGGTCATCTTGTGCATCATTTTGGTCCTCTATGGTTTGATCTTGTGTTTCTTGAGCAGTTTCATCTTGAGGATCCACCAGTGTATCATCTTCTTGGCTTGCTTTGAGTAGGGCATTTTCCTTTCAATCTGTTTAGCTTCATGATACGTCCAAAACGTATCTACTTTCCCGAACACTTTTGCTATTGTTTCTCCTCTAAACTTGTGTGATTTGGATGCAACTAATGTGGACTGACGCTGTTTTCAGCAGAATTGCCTTGGTGTCTACTTTTTGTGCAGAAAACCAACTATCAGGAAAAATCCCGGAAAATATGCCAAAAATCCTATTTCACCCGAAGACTCCAGGAGCCAGAATACGAGACGGAGAAGAGCCAGGGGGTGGCCACACCACCTAGTGGCGCGGGCCAGGCCAGGCCGTGCCAGGGGTGGTGTGGGCCCCCCAGGCACCCCCTCGGCCTCTCTCTTCGCCTATAAGGAGCCTTCTGACCTAAAAACTTTGGGGGGTTCGACATTTTTCCAGAAGGAGTTTCGCTCCGCCGCCACCACCAGATTCCACGAAACAGCACCAGAAACTCCGTTCTAGCACCCTGCCGGGATGGGGAATTGGAGGAGATCATTGCCATCATCATCACCATCGCTTCTCCATCGACCATCCATGTTTCCCCCATCTATGAGTGAGTAATCCCCCGCTGTAGGCTATGGGGATGGTAGGGATTGGATGAGATCGTTCATGTAATGGCATCAGATTGTTAGGGCATGGTTCCTAGTATCTTTTATTAGTGCTTTATGACTTTGTTGCGACTTGTTGTGCTTAATGCTTTTCACTAGGGCCCGAGTGCCATGATTTCAGATCTGAACATGTTATTGATTCATTATGATAGTATTGTTCTTGGTCTTATCTGCAAGTTGTTTACACACGTTGTTGTCCGGAACCTATGGCCCCGAAGTGACAGAAATCGGGATAACCGAAAGGGAAAGGCTTTGATGTGAGGATCACATGTGTTCATGGAGTGTTTATGCTTTGCTCCGGTGCTCTATTAAAAGGAGCACCTTAATTGCCAGTAGTTCCCTAGAGGCCCCGCTGCAAACGGGCTGGTAGGACAAAAGATGTTGTGCAAGTTCTCATTGCGAGCACGTATGACTATATATGGAACACATGCCTAGGATTGTCTAGTACTTGGATGCTTTATCTTATTTATCTACAATTGCCCTATGTTCTAATTGCTATGTGAATTCTCTTGTCCATGCAACGCCCGTCCATCCATCCCTATGCCTACCACACTCGAATCCCACTGTTTACTGCTAATGTTACTATTGTCTTTGCTTTACTACTGTTGTTACTTTACTATTCCTACTACAAAACTGTTGCTACTGATAAACTGTTGTGAGCAAGATTGTTTCCAGGTGCAGCTGAATTGACAACTCAGTTGTTAAGGCTTATAAATATTATTTGGCTCCCCTTGTGTCGAATCAATAAATTGGGTTTCACTTCCCTCGAAAATACAACGATACACCCCCTATACTTGTGGGTCATCAAGACTATTTTCTGGCGCCGTTGCCGGGGAGCATAGCTTTATTTATCAAGTTCACTTGGATTCTCTATTGTTCGCTGCTATCCATCCATCATGGGTAAGTCTCGTGATGGCAAGGTTCCTATTTTACCATCCACTACAAGAAGAGGTACGGTTCTGAACACCTCTGCTGCTCTTGATTCACCGTCTGTTTTGAGTAAGTTCCTTACACCACCACATACACATGCGACACACACTGCTACTACTACTGATTCTGAAACTTCTGATGCTTATGATGCTGCTTCTACTGTGCTCGATAAGAGTGGTTCATTAGGTCCTTTCCTAGATGCTACGATTGCTAGAACTATAGCTGGAAATATCGAAACTCCTAATGAAGACACTACCACTCCTGTTAGCTCACCTGAGTCTAGTGAGAGTTATGATATTGAAGATGGTTATGTTGAGATGACCGATGAGTTTATTAAAGAATGTAAGAACACCCATGATAGGAGCACTGCTAAGAGTCTCCTTGAGAGGCGTACTATTAGACCAAAATTATATCCTGCTGCTAAGTTTGCTGCTTCTCCCATAAACATTATAGATGAAGAATATGATTTCTCTCTCGATCTATCTTACATAGCTATTGTCGAGAAAGAACCTTTTTGTGGGACTAAGAATGAAAGTGCGGTAGCACATATGAATGAACTTTCTACCATGAGTGGCTTGTTTTCTGATGATATTAAGATGCGTACTTACTTTGTTGCTAAGATTTTTCCCTTTTCACTGAAAGGAGAAGCTAAAACTTGGTTTAGTAATTTACCTCCTGGATCTATTGATAGCCCTGAGTGCTTGATTAGTACTTTCCTGTAGAAATATTTTCCTCCTAGTGCTAGACATGATATTTTGCAGGAACTCTTTGATTTTAAATAGGGAGAAAAAGAGGTATTGCCCGAATCTTGGGCAAGGTTTTGTGCTTTGATTCATGCACATGCTGGAAGTCCATTACCTAAGAATGAGCTTCTTGATATATTTTATAATGGACTAACCGAGGAATCTAGGACATACCTAGATAGTTGTGCTGATTGTGTTTTCAGGAATAGGACTCCAAAGGAAGCTGAGGAATTAATGGCTAAAATAAGAAAGAATTATGAAGATTGGACTCCTCCTAAACAAGCTATACCTGAAGTAATTTTACCTGAACCATCTATTCCTATGCCTATTCCAACATCAAAGAAGAGGGGAGTTATTGAATTAAATGATGAAGTGATGAAGGAAGCTAAGAAATGTCTTAAGGAGAAGGGAATTAAAGCTACAGATGTCGAGAATTTACCTCCTATAGAAGAATTATGTAAGCATATTCCCTACTCATCCACTATTGAGGTACACTCTCTCCAACACTTTGATGAAGGTGATATCCCTTACTCGAAACCTCCTGATCAATGCTTACAAGAATTTGATATCTTTATTGTTAAGCAAGATAACTTTAATAAAAGGGTGCAAAATCATCTAATGGAAACCAATAGAGCTATTGTTGAGTTGAAAGATATTGTAGAAAGAACCTCTAATGATGTTAAAATGATTGTTAAACATTTTCAAATGGTTCAAACTCAAATAGATCAACTCGTTAAAGTGCAAAACGACTTGCTAGTTAATGCTGCTAAAGAAAAACATGCTTATGAAATTAGAACTAGAAGTGGAGCTGCTACCCAGGATCCTCTATATCCTGAGGGGCATCCGAAAAGAATTGAGCAGGATTCTCAACAAGCTGAAAATGGTGGTTCTACTCGTAAGAAAAGGAAAAAGAAATATAAAACTGTTGTAGAACCCTCTGAACCTGCTATAGATCCTAATAGTATATCTATCTCTGATGCTAAAACTGAAAGTGGTAATGAAGAAAATTTTGTTCCTAATGAAGAAAAAGTTGAAGAAGAACATGAAAACCACACTAAGAATACTAAATACACCAAAGAATATTTTATTGCTAAGAAACATGGTAGTGAAAGAGAGCCTTGGGTCCAAAAACCTATGTCATTCCCTGATAAGAAACACAAGTCAAAGGAAGATGAACACTATAATAAGTTTTGTGAGTGGATGAAGCCTTTATTCTTGCAAATTCCTTTGACTGATGCTGTTAAATCGCCTCCTTACTCAAAGTATATGAAGGACATTGTCTCGAATAAAATGAAGATCCCTAATGAAGAAATTTCTACTTTGCTTGCTAATTATTCCTTCAATGGTAAGGTTCCTAAGAAACTTGGAGACCCAGGGATTCCAACTATCCCTTGCTCTATTAAGAACAGTTATGCTAGAACTGCTTTGTGTGATCTGGGAGCTGGAGTTAGTGTTATGCCTTTCTCTCTCTATAAGAGGCTTCAGCTTGAAAAATTGATACCAACTGATATATCTTTGCAAATGGCTGATAAATCTACCACCATTCCTGTGGATATATGTGAGGATGTACCTGTTCAGGTGGCTCACAATTGCTTGATATTACCTGATTTTGTTGTGCTTGAAATGCCTGAAGATGATAATATGTGTATTATTCTTGGAAGACCTTTTCTTAATAATGCAGGAGCTGTTATTAATTGTAATCAAGGAAAGGTGACCTTCAATGTTAACGACAAGGAACATACTGTCTATTTCCCCAAGAAGATTGAAAGGACTTATGGTTTGAATTCAATTGAACATGTTGAAGGCATTCAAGTTGGAGAAATATATTGTCCCATACCAAGAGAAAAATTTGAAACTATTATGATTGGGACCATTGCTATCAAGGTTAAGGTAACATAATCATTAGTGGAGTACAAAGTTTTGTCTCATATGCAATTGTTTTTGTAGCAATACTTGATCGACCTTGCTAACAAAAGGATTCCATTGAACAAAATAATGTTTTCATTATGATTATCTCCGTTTATTTCAATCCTTTGCATTTTAGTTTTTGCTTTCGTTTAGTTTTCTTTGTGTTGTTAGTTGCTTGCATGCTAGAACTTCTGTAGTTCTAGCCTTGTTTTGTCTTTGCATCATGTTTCAAAAACAAAAAACTCTGTCAGTCAAAAAAATCATTCTTCTATTTCTGAAAAATGCCCAAAAATAAAGTGTCTCGAAAAATTCCAGAAAATTCGAATTAAATTTTTATGTGAAAAAAGGGGCAGAGGAGTACCTGGGAGGTACCAGGGGGCCCACCAGGCAGGCACACCACATGGTGGCGCGGCCAGCCTTGGGTGGCGCCATGCCCTGGTGTGGGTCACCCCTGGCCCCTCACCAACTCTCTCACCTACCACTTTCTTCTCTCTCCCGAGTAAGCTCCAGTTCATAGCTCAAAATCGTGTTCTTGCTGTGCTTGCTCTCGTTTTTTCGATCTCCTTGCTCAGCCCATCTTTCTTGCGGAAATTTGGAGCAATTGTTCCCTGGTATGTGACTCCTCCCCTTGTCCAAGTAGATTTGTGTTTAGTGGATTATATGTTGAGTATTTTGCTGCTATAGGTGACTGGTTATGAAAGCTTGTAAGCTTGTTTGATGCTTAGAGATATAGTTTTGATGCATGTTTAGGCCTCTTGCAAGTCCCTATGAGTAGATTCCTTCATTATATTTACTTTGCAATCACTTGTTTAATAGGTGTTTAAATTTTAGAATAGAAGATGAGTGAACACAACCTAAACCAACATGAGCTTTGGGTGCCTGAGGTCATGAAGGTCCACCGGGAGGAGGAAGTTTTTTCCCTCCATTTATCCATGCCCTGAGTTCATGAGAGCTGCAGGAATTCTACAAGATTTCCACACTTTGGTTTCTAATGCAGGGTTAGAGCACTTTTTGGAAGATGAACCTTGTCAATTTGTGAAGCTAACCATGTCTATGGTGCAGGATTTCCAATTTAGTCACTCTTTGCCTAACCCCATGGTCCATTACAAAATTTACAATATTGTGGTCAACCTTTCTCTTGATGATTTTTGTGCAGCTATTAAGGTACCTCAATGGGGATCAGGTAGTAAGATTAAAGAGAAACCGGAACCACTCATGGATTTATATGCAGAAATTTGTCAAGGGAGTAGCTTCTTGAAGGAGAGTGGAAAAATCCGTAACATTCATCTTCCCTCCATTCGCTACTTTGCCTACTTTATTGCCAAGTGTGTTCTTACTAGGAAAACTGCCAATAAGTTATCTTCGTTTGATTTAGCATTTATCTCTGCTGCTCTTAGACGAGATAGGTCTTACAACTTGGGTGCTTTGATAGCTTTCCGTCTTGCTGCTAACCGTGAGAAAGATGGAATTTGTGGAGGCCTCCTTGCTTCTCGTTTGCTAGCATTGCATGGTTTAGTGCCTCATCATCTAGACCTACAGTTTCCCATAGAGAGGCTTGATTTTAATTCCATGATACAACATAAATTTATTTCCTCGTGGGCTAGTTTGAGTGAGTTATCTTATGAAATAACCTTTCTCAAAGCTGGTTGGAGAAAGAGCAAGTCCGAGCGTGTTGTTCTTTTGCATGCACCTGTTTTGTTTAACCTTGATAACATGGAAGGATGGTCCCTCACTGAGGAGGAGCTTGACACATACTTGGGAGAGGTCCCCCAACAGGAGCAGGACACTAGAAGGGAGGCCACATATGATTCGGTCCAGCCCTCGAATGAGGGAGAGTCTTCATATCAGCAGCCCGCTTATGATTGGGGAGCTTCCTCTTCTTCTCATGGGCCTAGCTATGACCATTCTTACCAAGATCCGCCCGCTTGGAACCCTATTCGTATATGGATTTATAGCTTGGGGGGAGGTACGCCGACACCGCACTCATCTTCATATCATGTTGTGTCGGTACTTTGTATATTCATGTTTTCATTCTCTTTTTAGTTTTCGTTCTTCTTTGCTTTTGCTTTCTAAAAACACAAAAAGACCAAAATTATTTCTGTTGTTTCTCTTTGGTTTGCTTCTGCTTTTTGCCTTGGTTTGCTTTTCCCTTTTTGCTTTGTTTGAACTATTCGAAAAACCCAAAAAGATTTTGCTTTGTTTGTTTTCCCTTTTGGTTCTTGTTTAAAAATTGAAAACACCAAAAATATTTGTCGTTCTTCTTTGGTTTTTGCGAGTTTGCTTCAGGGTTCGGCAGTCCTTAGTGGATATTGGTTTCATATTATTATTCAAGCCACACAAGTGAAGAGCAAAAATGAGGATCAATGACAACTTGAGGCGTGGTAAGAGGCTGGTAACGAACTCTATTTGTTTTCATTTTTGTACATATACTCATCACTGTGGGCATGCTTAGTCCGTTCATGTAGAGTGTATGTTTTCTTTGGATGCTTAATAGTTCTTGCTTTCTTATGATTAGCTCCAGCTCGCTAATAGTTTGTAGCATGTCTTATGAATGTTTGCTTGCATTACTCTATCCATAAATTGGTATGACACCGTGGTATCCTCCTCTGAATGTTTCATTTGAATTGACTTGGCACATGCTCACGCATGCACATGACTGTGATAATCAGTTAAGCCTTGATGAATTATTTTTCCTTGAGGATCTTGAATCACTTTCATGCCATGAGTAGTCATGTTTTGTTGCAAGCATGATAATGACAGCTATTGCTCTCTCGTTTGTTGCTCCCTTACTATTGCTAGCCTTCACTTTCACTGATTATGTTTTACTCAAGTTCCCAACTCCCTAAACCAAATATTTCCAAAGTGTCCACCATACCTACCCATTAGCATCATTTGCTACCTCTGTGCATATTCAATATGCCTTGTTTTCTTCCGAATAAAATGTTTGCTTGTTATGAGAAAGTTAGTTAGTAAAGCTCTCACGAACTTGATGGCACACTTTATTTTCTTGCACTTAATAAACCTGAACCATTGCGTCTTTTTTGTTGCGCATATGCTTGCGCTTTATGAGTTGCAGTTAGCAGAACCATGTATCATGGGGATCGCTTTCAACACTTCATAGGTAGTTAGTACCTCGTTGATATCATGTTCTTTTGCTTATGGATCCCGGCGGTGTGAAATAAAAGTGGAACTTGTAAGATCATGGATTTTGTATGTATATTAGAGAAACGCCTGGGCCGCTAGCCTAAGCCATGCCTAATCATGGTGGAAACTTGCAGCATAACCATAATGAGCATTCTATGAAGCATCCTCAATAAAAATCTATGCACATAGTAAATAAAAAGATCACCGAGATGCTCATTGTCTGCTTGCCTTGTTATTTTGATTATGGGATAGCTCCCGTGTCATGTGCAAGGGGTACCCCGTTGGCGGTTCTCTATGATACGTATATACTTACAATGACAAGAGCTTACTTGTGACTGAAGTTGAGTAGCATGAGGATCGGTCTTCGTAAGTAAGGGGCTTGAGACTTCGATTTATAACTTGTCAAGCATGTCCTCTTAGTTGTGTCACTTTCACCTTAACCACATTAAAGATGCTTATGATAGGGGCAATGAGAGCTCAAAGCTAACGAGTACCATACTTTCAGCATTTGGAAGCCTTTCAACTTATTTAAAACCTTTTCTTGTCGAGTCTCCATTTATTCTCTGAGCACCTTCTTGAGAGCATAGTTGTCATTCTTTGTGTTTGTTCCATTACTTGATTATTTGTGTTATGACTTTGATGCTTGTATCCTTGATATCTTTATTTCTAGTCATCACTTGAACTTCAGAGGTTCCTTGATATTCATAATCAAAGGCAAGCGAGATACCACTCTATCATACCTTTCTATGAGCATTGTAATGTTGCTTATGTTTGTGCCTCATGCTACTTATTATCTTGAGTTGGAATCTCTTCATAGCTTGCAATGACTATTAAGTAGACTTGGTTGCATACTCTTTATTATGAATTGTCTAAGTAGTTGATCATATTGCTGAGAATATTTACATCATATGAAGCAAATGTGTTCGTGAAAGTTCTTTTATCGCACTCAGTTTTCAACCGAATTGCTTGAGGACAAGCAATAAGCTAAGCTTGGGGGGAGTTGATACGTCCAAAATGTATCTACTTTCTAGAACAATTTTGCTATTGTTTCTCCTCTAAACTTGTGTGATTTGGATGCAACTAATGCGGACTGACGCTGTTTTCAGCAGAATTGCCTTGGTATCTACTTTTTGTGCAGAAAACCAACTATCAGGAAAAATCCCGGAAAATATGCCAAAAATCCTATTTCACCCGAAGACTCCAGGAGCCAGAATACGAGACGGAGAAGAGCCGGGGGGTGGCCACACCACCTGGTGGCGCGGGCCAGGCTAGGCCGCGCCAGGGGGTGGTGTGGGCCCCCCAGGCACCCCCTCGGCCTCTCTCTTCGCCTATAAGGAGCCTTCTGACCTAAAAACTTTGGGGGGTTCGATGTTTTTCCAGAAGGAGTTCCGCTCCACCGCCACCACCAGATTCCACGAAACAGCACCAGAAACTCCGTTATGGCACCCTGCCGGGATGGGGAATTGGAGGAGATCATTGCCATCATCATCACCATCGCTTCTCCATCGACCATCCATGTTTCCCCCATCTATGAGTGAGTAATCCCCCGCTGTAGGCTATGGGGATGGTAGGGATTGGATGAGATCGTTCATGTAATGGCATCAGATTGTTAGGGCATGGTTCCTAGTATCTTTTATTAGTGCTTTATGACTTTGTTGCGACTTGTTGTGCTTAATGCTTTTCACTAGGGCCCGAGTGCCATGATTTCAGATCTGAACATGTTATTGATTCATTATGATAGTATTGTTCTTGGTCTTATCTGCAAGTTGTTTACACACGTTGTTGTCCGGAACCTATGGCCCCGAAGTGATAGAAATCGGGATAACCGGAAGGGAAAGGCTTTGATGTGAGGATCACATGTGTTCATGGAGTGTTTATGCTTTGCTCCGGTGCTCTATTAAAAGGAGCACCTTAATTGCCAGTAGTTCCCTAGAGGCCCCGCTGCAAACGGGCTGGCAGGACAAAAGATGTTGTGCAAGTTCTCATTGCGAGAATGTATGACTATATATGGAACACATGCCTAGGATTGTCTAGTACTTGGATGCTTTATCTTATTTATCTGCAATTGCCCTATGTTCTGATTGCTGTGTGAATTGTCTTGTCCATGCAACACCCGTCCATCCATCCCTATGCCCACTTCGAATCATCCTTATCGCTTTTGTTACTATTGTCTTTGCTTTACTACTGCTGTTACTTTACTATTCCTACTACAAAACTGTTGCTACTGATAAAATGATGTGAGCAAGATTGTTTCCAGGTGCAGCTGAATTGACAACTCAGTTGTTAAGGCTTATAAATATTCTTTGGCTCCCCTTGTGTCGAATCAATAAATTGGGTTTCACTTCCCTCGAAAATACTGCGATACACCCCTATACTTGTGGGTCATCACTTCATATTCTGGTGTTCCTAATGGTCCTGTAACAACTCCACCTCTCCTTGTAACAACATTAGTAGAAACGGGAATATCTATATCATCTTGAAGAAAAAATTGATAACCATATGCTATTTGTTAACATTGGGTTTCAATCGTACTAAGATACTTGTGAAATAATTTTATTTCTTGGCCAATATCATCATAATTTTCCGTGAGTTCCACCAGAATCTTGTTATGTCTTTGAAAATGCTTATGCAGGTTATTATGAGATTTTGCTTGTCAATGTTTTAATTCTTGAAAAACTTTTCTAGTTTCATCTTCTTCAGTAAAAACTTATTACAAGTCTACTTTGTTTTCCTTAACAAGTTCAGAAGGTATACCTTTTTCTTTCATTGTTTTGCGTACTCCAGGCATAAGATCAGGAGTTATACGAAGTATCCCTTTTTCCAGCTTAGTGCCAAAATCAGGATTATATAAAGAATCATTCTTAGCCCTAGTAGACATCAATTCCAAACATGCTTTATTAGTTAAAGTATTTATCGATCCTCTTGCTGATAAGTCAAGCAACTCTCTGCATTGAGTATTAATACCATGGTAAAATAAATGGCAAATAGTTGATTCAGAATAGCCATGATTAGGAATACTATTGATCATTCCAAAGATTCTATCCCAGGCTTGTGGGTAGTTTTCTCCCACGTTCTGACTAAAGTTGCCTATATTCTTTTTTATTTCAGATGCCTTTTTAAAAGGATTAAACCTATTTATGAATTTAACAATATAGTTTTCCCAACATTTAATGTAACGACGAGGGAGAGAATATAACCAGTCTAGAGCCTACCTTTAAGAGACCAACAAAATAATTTTAGACGAGAGAAGTCTCTTGGCAAACCTTTTGGTCCAAGCGATGTTATCACATCGTCGTACTTTCTAATATGTCTTCCTGGGTCTTCATCTTCCCTTCCACTGAAATCTTTTTCCTGCAAAATTTTGATAATTCCACCATCAAATCGATATTCTCTAACTCTAGGATTAGGGAATTCTATTGGTTGTTTAAGAAAAGCAGAATTTGGAGCACTGTATTCTCTGAGAGTTCTCTCAGGTTTCTTGGGAGTTGTCCTGTAAATGGAGATGATTTCCATAAAATCACTTAGGTTTTCAACTTCAACCTTATTTGATCTTAAAAGTTTTTCAATAATTTCCTCGCGCCATTGAATAGGCACGTGCTCAATATAATCTGGTAAATAGGTCCTACCAGAGCGTGTAGACCCTTTGTCTCCTAGGGAAACCATTTTGTAATAGTAACACGTGAAATGTCAAGATATAAACACTTAGCGCTTAACTCCCCAGCAACAACGCTAGAAAATAGCTTGATGTCTATAAGTGCACAGATTGTTTGTAGCTAGTTTTGAAGTATAGATATCGATCCCACATGCAACCCAAAGGTAAGTGTTTATGAATGAAGTCTCTATCACACTCAAAGTTGGCATAGGTCTTCGAGTGAATTGACTGCAAGTGTGGAAATAAGAATGAAATTTGGATTAAACTATATGTATTCAAATAAAACTAAAATGTAAACTTTAGGAATAAAAAGCATAAAAGTAAAGAATGATTCGATTGCTTGTGGTTTTCTACAGATGATAAAGAAGGCGCGGGGAGATACAGTTCATGGTGATAGTGACTGTGCCAGGTGGATGAATGAGAAGTGTAATAATTATAATCTTATAAATATATGTGTAGGCGAGCAACCCATAATTAGCCGGAACTCCTCTTGGTAGATTTCATCCCAACTTCAATAATCCTACTAGTCTGTTACCAAAACCATGGTCAGTCACTAGAAGATTAAGATACTTCAGGTTGCTTAGCAATTAAGCTCCTTGGATCAGACTAATGGAATAAGCACATTGGTTCCTCGTTATCCTCGAGTCAAACTAGTTTCCCATTGATATTCCTGTGTCACTCCGGGGTCGTCGGTCTGCTAGCAAACAAGATCCTATCTATGTAGAACAAGGCATCATGTTGTCTGGGCCCTTAATTGGACAACAAGCATTAGGCATCCCACTGATAGTCAAGCACACATAATATAATAATTAAAATCAATCACAAACTAATGGAAAATATGTGGAAGCACATCTCACCAATCCCTTACATCTCCCATTCCCAAAGAACTTACTCACACATGAGATAAGAAAGCATCATTGATATAATTAAATAAAGGGAGTTCTTCTCGATATTATCGTGGAGATCCACAATAAGAATATAAAAGTAATCCAACACAATTCAAGATAGGAAGAAACAATCTCAAACCCTAATCTTGCAAAGTGAAGATCTCTCTCTCTCAAGTACAAGTAATGGCTATGAGGGTGTGATGGATAGGAGTTCAAAGATCATGGAGCGAGATGAAGAACGTCTTCCCCTCCTTCTCCGGATCTCTTCTTTCTCCTTTCTGGATGGGATGACGGCTTCTCTATTATGATTTCGCGTCTGTCCTCTTCATGAAAGTTGTCCCTTTTGACAAGACGGAGGTGGCAGCAACTATACGGTGGCAACTATACGGCCAGAAAAATATTCCCGCCATATAGTTCCTCGTCAAAGCTTCTGTACGCCTCCCTTGGTTGCTTCCAAAAAGAGACTTGCTTGTTTTCGCCTGAATATTGTGTTTCTCTTGTTAAAACCTTCTGTTGATGTTCATAACCTGAAACACATATTAAAAACCAAGTTTTCTTCTCTACGAAGTATTAGAGTTAGGTAAACCTAGAAAACGATCAAATCCTGAAGAAAACCATCAATGAAAACCATCAAAAATATGTTGAATCTCACAACTATCATCCACCGCCTTACGATAGGCGATCATGTTGGGGTCAATGGTGTGACAGGTGCTAGGGACTTGTACGATGACTATATTGGAGTCGCCATAGCACTTGAGGTGATTGACACTCATATCCTTAGTGACTCGTGTGCCATGTAGGAGCGCCTTGTACTCAGCCATGTTGTTGGTGCAGGCCGTAAAGATTATATGCATCATGTAGCTGAGCTTGTCTCCCTTTGGAGAGATGAGGATGATCCCGGCACTAGAGCCCTCCGAGTTCTTGGAACCGTCGAATTATAGGGTCCAACAGTGGTTGTGTGGCTGTGTCTCGGGCTATTGCGCCTTTTTCTAGTCGACGAGGAAGTCCATGTGGTCTTGCAAATTGATGGCCTTGCGGGGCTCGTACTTGATGTATTGGATGCCGATTTCGAAGGCCCACTTGGTAACTCACCTAGTCACGTCGTGATTGCAAATGATGTACTATAGTGGTGCGGAGGAAACGACCATGATGGAGTGCTCCTGGAAGTAGTGGGGGAGTCGCCGTTGGGCTCGAAAGACAGCGTATACTAGGACACGACCATGATGGAGTGCTCCTGGTAGCGTTGTTTCGACTCAGTGAGTACCTCACTAAGGTAGTACACAGATCGCTACACGGGGCGCTCCTTTCCTTCCTTTGGTTGCTCGATGATCATGACGATGCTGATGACCAGGTTTGAGGCAGATACATACATTAATATGGGATCCTTGTCCTGTGGGGAAGCTAGGAGTGGTGCGGCGAGTAGCACCTCTTTCAGAGCAACAAGGCGATATCTGTCTCGCTGGTCCACCCGAATGTTGGCGATTTGCAAAGGAGGCAATAGAGAGGCATTGCCTTCTCGCTAGGTCGAGGTATGAAGCAGCTGAGGGCTGCCACTCGACCCGCCAGTTTCTATCACGCAGGCACTCGGGTTTGCCGAGTCACACAATGGTGTTGATCTTTACTGGGTTTGTCTCAATGCCATGCTTCGAGACGATGAAGCCAAGTAGTTGCCCGATGGGCATGCCGAATGTGCACTCCTCCGAGTTGAGTTTGATCTGATACTTGCACAAGTTTGCGAAAGTTTCGACGAGG
The DNA here is from genome assembly GCA_023614405.1 of Avena insularis. Classification (NCBI taxonomy): domain Eukaryota; kingdom Viridiplantae; phylum Streptophyta; class Magnoliopsida; order Poales; family Poaceae; genus Avena; species Avena insularis. The sequence goes on along the minus strand of CM042692.1, from coordinate 348,439,120 downwards.
TTGGCGAGTAGGTCATCCTAGCAAGTGGACTCTCGCACCATGTCATTGATGTAGATGTGGACGTTGTAGCCAATTTGGCTCGTTGGGCACTCCTGCATGCACCATTGGTATGTCACTCCGACATTTTTGAGGTCAAAAGTCATGGTGGTGTAGCAGAAGGCTCTGAACAATGTGATGAAGGCTGTTTTCTCCTGGTCCTCAATGACCATCTTGATTTTATTGTAGATAGAGTATGTGTGGGGGAAGCAGAGCGACTCGGACCCCGCGCTCGAGTCGATGATCTAGTCGATTCGTGGCAGCATGAACTCTCCCTTGCGGTAGGCGCTATTGAGGTTAGCTTAGTCGACACACAACCTACAAATGTTGTTATTTTTCAACACCAGGACTGGATTTGCCAGCCAATTGGAGTATGCGATATCCTTGATGAACCCAACAACGAGTAGCCGGTTCACCTCTTCAGTGATTGCGTGGCAACGCTCTTCATTGAAGGGTCATAATGGTTATTTGATGGGTCGCACCTTAGGGTCGACATGAAGTTTGTGCTCAGTGGGTTCCCTCGGGACACCGGGCATATTAGATGGTTTCCATGTGAAGAAGTCACGATTCTCACGGAGAAACTCGATGAGCATGCTTTTCTATGTGGGGTGAGGTTTGTCACCATGATGACTTGTTGGCTCGAGTCGCCTGGGAGAAGTGTCGGGGGGATGACCCCCGGGTAGGCCAAGACAGGCTCAGCTGGCCGGCTCCAAAGAGCTCTGGCCGTCTGGGCCTAAGACAAGGAACCATAGCCGGGGTGGAACTCTCCACCTGGTCCGCATCCAAGTTTCCCCGGTTGGCCCGTCTAGCCGGGTGGCCAGAAGAACCGGCTGAGAGGCCGCTCCTAGCCGACCGCCTCGGATCCGCTGGCCATGGTATGGTAGGGGTGATGCTCCTTGCTAAGTGCACCTTTGACTGTGACAGGCTGGCTACTTTGGTCGGCGCTACTGCATAACCGTACAAAGCTGAGGTCGACGGTAAAGCTCTGGCTGACGAGTAGAGCCCTAGCGGACGAGTAAAGATCTGGCTAACGGATAAAGATCCGGCTGACGAGTAAAGCAAGGGCGTTGGACGCCAGAAGCTGTCCTCCTCATCGGAGGCTTGATCGACCCAGCCACCGTTCGGGCCCATCTAGCCGGCCCACTTTGTAAGCCCAGATCCAAACAGTAAACCCTAGAACCCACTCTGTAAGCTACCTCCCCAACCAGTATATAAGGAGGGGTAGTGCTAGGGTTCTAGGTAGACAATTACAAGTTAGAAGTTCTCTAGATTCGACAAGTTGAGTAGTTCCTCTTCTTCTTCTAACAAGGAGTAGCCAGGAAAACAGCTCAAGGAGCATCTGTACTGGGCGTTCGCCCCCTGATAGTAGATCCTTGTAGGAGTAGGAGTGTTACCTCACCAAGAGGGCTCCAAACATGGGTACATCATTGTGTTTGCAGTATCTGTGCCTAACCTATTGCGAGTAGCCACCGATAGCATCCTGATTGTCCCCTCTCATGCCATCCCCGATGGCACTGCCGTGTTCCACACCACGACAGTTGGCGCCCACCTTGGGAGACAGTGCTTTGTCTAGGATCATCTTTTGCACGGGACTTCCGCTCGTCGCCGGTGAACGAGTCGCCTCCGGCCTCGTCCTCACCCTCGGCTCCTTCAACTGCATCCTCGACAACGCATCCTGCTTCAATGGGGGAACCTTCCCAAGCGGCGGTTCAATCATGCACTTTGGCGAGCATCGCGTCTATGTCGCAACCATTGCCGAGACCTTCCCTTGCAAGGTCGTCACCGTGTCCGGCGCACCGCCTGGCTTCTCCGCTCTACGCATCGCCAGCGGCAGCGTTGAGGTCATGATGGCGGGCTCGGGCAAGAACCGCCGCCCACCTCTGGAGCGCAACGGGGATGGCTGCGCTGCCAACTCATGCCTCCCAAACTAGGACCTGATCACCGCGTCCATCGAGCACCTCCGCAACCCCATCAATCCCATCGAGGCGGATCCGGCAGCAGCTGTAGCAGTACTGGAGGCTACCCGCCAGAGCCTCCTGGAGGAAGCTAGCAAGGTGGCAGCCGCCCAACGGCGGATGAACGTGACCATGCGTGAGTACAACATCGTGCACAGTTTCAACTGCCTACCCAGCACCCGGCCTAGCCCCAGGGCCGAAACCTCAGTTCGGAGATGGATCGTGCTGCTGATCCGCATACGCCCGTGGTGCAGCCGGTCTATAGCACTCCCGCCAAAACATGAGGGCCGCGGAGGTGGCAGTCGCTGAACTAAGCCACCTAGAGGGCGAGGAGCTGCTCCGTCAGCAGGCATGTGTCCAGCCCCTCGTGGTCATGGCAAACAAGCAGTAGGCAACAACAAGACCCAATTGGCTCACCGGATGGCGGATCCGGCCGCGGGTGCCAGCAAGGCCTCTTCCCCAAACGGTGCAAGGCCAAGCAACCGTCCACATGGTGGATCAACAGGCCGTGGGCACAACGCCCACGACGTCGTGCCTGTCACCAGCCGGAACCGCGAGCTGGCCGATGAAGCCGGAAAAGGCCAAGCACTACCCAAGTCCCGCCTATCCGGCCGACTGGAACCTCTCAAGACGGAAGAACCGCAAGACGCGCGCACACGCATCGACTTGCTGGTCCAGTTGCAACGCTGGAAGAAGAAAGCCCGGCTGGTCCAAGATGCTTCGGACCATGCATCCGGAATGAACCGTTTCCAAAGGGATTTTTGCTCCCAAGGGACACGCCAAAGTACAACAGCTCGGTCAAGCTAGAGAACCGGCTGGTGGACTACACCACCATGGTAGGCATCGCAAACGGCAACCGCCGGGTGGCTGTGAGCTATGCCCCCCTCATGCTCCTCGACTCGGCCAGGACATGGCTCAACAACCTCCCCGACAACAGCATCAACGCCTGGATCAATTTCGAGCAGGCATTCATCCGCAACTTCACCGACACCTACAAGCTTGCCCTCTGCATGCAAGGCCCGGATGAATCCAATCGCTCCTACATCACCTGGTGGATGAGCATGCACAACTCCTGCAAGGGGGTGCGCGAGCACCAGGCGGTCGACTTCTTCGTCAACGGCTATAGGATGACACTATGCTCAAGCACAAGCTTGGCCGGGTGGAGCCTACCACCATGGCGCAGACCATGGCCATCACGGACAAGTACGCCACCGCTGATGCGGTGATGAAAAGATCCATCTGGGTGGACGAATAGGGACAAATCATCATTGACATCATTGTGGATCGGCACCAGCCGGAGGGGAATGGCCACAACTCCATGTGACATGACAACCGCCACGGAAAGAGAAAGGACGACCTGCCGGACAACCAATATGGTTCTAGGCAGGTGGCGGCGGTGCAGGAGGATCTAGCTGCAGGCGGAAGCCGGAGACAGAAGCCTGATGACCGTCCTCCAAGGCCCAAGTACACCATCGAGTTAATGCTTGATGGACCATGCAAGTTCCACAGCGGAGGCAACAAACCGGCTACACATACAACATGCCAGTGCACCTGGACGAAGAAGATGGCGGAGATTGCTAGCGTGCCGGCTGCGTAGGCGGCACCTCCCCCAGCCGGTGGGCCGCAAGGCGACCATAATAACCAGCGCTGGAGGAAGGATGATGATGACAATTATCCCCGCCAGGTGGGAAACTATCACATCTTCACCACGGAGCCAGAGACCAAGCATAACAAGAGACGCCACGAGGCGGAGGTGAACGCGATCGTGCCTCTTGTCCCCCAGTACCTCAAATGGTTGGAGCAAGAAATTGCATGGAGCCGGAAGGACCAGCCATCGGTTATACCTCACCCAGGCACTTACGCGATGGTCCTGGATCCCATCATTGTCTCCAAGAAGCATTCCTGCAGATTCTCCCGCGTCCTTGTAGACGGTGGGAGCAGCATCAACCTCCTGTACGGCAGCTCGCTAGACCATCTCGGTATCAGTGAGTCGCAGCTGGAACCGTCAAGCACCTCCTTCCATGGAGCCGCTCCGGGCCCGTCACATTTGCCCATCGGAAAGATCCGGCTGGACGTCATCTTCGCCACGGAGGATAACTTTCACCACGAGCCTATCTGGTTTGAGGTGGTCAACCTCTCCAGTGCGTATCACGCAATCCTAGGGCGCCCAGCGCTCACCAAGTTCATGGCGGTACCACACTACGCGTACCTCAAGATGAAGCTACCAGGGCCAAAGGGTGTCATCACCGTGGCTGGCTGCTACATGCGGTCTGTGGAGTGCGCCATAGACGGCTCCAAGATAGCTAAGGCCATGATCATCGTGGAAGAAAAGCGCATCATCATGCAAAATGTGGCAGCCCTGCAGAAGGACATGCCGGCTGGCGAGCCGAAGCCGGCCAGAGAAGCACAGTTCAAGCTGTCCAAGGGCACCAAAAAGATCCTGCTGAACGAGGCCGAGCTGGACAAGTTCGTCCTGGTTGGAGACAGCCTTGACAGCAAATAGGAAAGCGCGCTTGTCGACTTCCTCCATGAGAATCGGGATATCTTCGCATGGTCCCCCAAGGACACGCTAGGTGTTCCGAGGGAGCTCGCCGAGCACTCCTTACATGTCATGCCAGATGCAAAGCCTGTCAATCAGTCCCTATGATGCTTCGTCGAAGAAAATAGAAGAACCATTAGTGAATAAATCACCCGGCTCCTTGCAGCCGGATTCATCATGGAGGTTTTCCACCCGGAATGGCTGGCAAACCCGAAATGTGTGTTGATTACACCAGCATCAACAGAGCATGCCCCAAAGACCCATTTGCCCTACCAAGGAGAGACCAAGTGATTGATTGTAACACCCCAAAATTGTTAATCAAGATTATCAAGTTCTAATCACCCAAATTTAGGGTTAACAAAAACTTTTATTCCAAAAATCTATATGAATGCATGTGTGTTTTGCATTAGTATAGGATTGAGTGAATTTGCCATGTTAGATTGCTACAAATGATGAGATATGGTTTAAAGATGAATACTACATCATCTAGGCCAATTACAAACAAAATCCAAAGAAAAAGAAATCAAATATGAATTAAATATGCTAATGGTCATTTTGACCAAAGTTAACCACTAGGCCACTTTGAGTGTTCCTAGAAAAGAATTTCTAACAGAAACAATTCCACTTCCTTTCACCCCTTGCTAGAACAAGTAAAAGTGAACCAAGGCCCACTTTACAAACTCAGAGAAACTATTTTCAAATCTATTTAAAAGAGAATTCAAAATTGAATCAAGTTCATATGGCAAGATCACCATTTTGCAAAAACCAACTAAATCAATTCACCTTGCCTCTTCCAAGCAACCATAGACACTCAAGCATAAATTTAGTTCACTCACCAAAATTCATTCAAAAATTTCAAATTCAAATTCTTTCGGCCATTTAATCAAACACCTTGCAGACACAATTTAAATCACTGCCTAACTTCACTATTTTGAGCAGTGATCATTCAACCAATTGCCCTTATTACACTCCCCTGTCTCCCCAGTGTCTAGCAATGCATGGACAACCACGAACAACTCACCCCAGGCCACGCCAGCCTCTCCCACGACACGCACCAGACAGGTGACCATCCACCGCCACCCCTGTCCAGCCCACGACCACAGCCAGGCCATGGACCACCCCAGCAGCACCGCGCCTAGTGTCTCTGCGCCGTGCCCCAGAGCGCACCAGAGCGCCGCCCCCGACCATCTCGCACGCGCCGCGCCTCGCCCTCGCCTCGCTTGCACTAACTTTCCATGATCACAGCTAGCTCCCAGACACCCCTGTTCGCCGCCACGCGACCCGTAGCCCCCGTGCGCCGTCTTGAACACCGCCGGTTCCGTGCAGAGCGTCGCACGCGCCCGACCAACCTAGACCGCCCCATGCCATGCCATTACGCCCGCGATGACTGCCAAGGAACACCGCACCGCCCCTACCCACAGCCATGCCGTTAGCATGCTGTACCACCGTCGCCGGAGACGCCTGCACACCCCGCTCGGTCCCCTCGTCGATGTATAAATAGAGGCCCTCTCTGCATCAGTTCTGCACACCACCTCACTCCCCACTCTTCATAGACACTCCCACACCCTTCCTTGGAGCAAGGCGAGCACTGCTTCACCAGAATTTAGCCGGAGCCCACCGCTGCAGTGAAGGAAGGGCGTCGTTGATTGGAGCCGCCCTAGGAGCTGGCACGACCACCGTTCAAACCGACGTCGTCGACCATGTCGTTTGCCCTATTGCCGACCCTAGCTGGATCCCAGGTGAGCCTCACACGACCCCCACCACCACGTTAGGGTTTAGACCTTGCCGGAACTGTTCGTCGTCGATGATGAACTGCAGCCGTTGGATCGTCTTCTAATCGTATGGCCTAGATTGCACGATACCGTTTCGGTTAGACCGAGTCGCTGACTAGTGGGACCCTGCTGTCAGTAGCCCTTTGCGCTGCGCTGTGTAGATTGGGACGGCCCAGTTAGTTTCCCGCGCAGGCCTGTGAATTCAAATAGATAATTTCCAATTTAGTTAAAACCACATTCTTTCAGTAGATTCAAAAATCAATTCAGAGAGATTTACTGAACCACATTGCATGATTCCATTTTTTTAGAAAGGTATTTAAATTATCTATCCAAGCCCATTGGATTCAAATCATTTGGAGTTAGAGATCAACTATAGTAAAAATAACAAGACAAAGACTTTTCCACATTCAAACATTTTTCAAAAATCAACCATAAATGCGTTTGAGTTGATTCCAACTCTCAAAAATCACATTTGACAAGATCTATCTGAATATGTAAAAATATTTAGGTTTGCAGGCAGTGACATTGGACTAGTACCAAAATAATGATATATAGGCATTTCTAGTCACTTTAATTCTATTAAATGATAATCTTAAACTTTATAAAATATGGTCAACACTTTAAATCACATTCCCATGTATTAGAATATGTGGTGATGACATGTGTCAACATGATCCCATTTTTTAATTGGAGAATATTAAATCTTAGTTATTTTTCAATGAGTAGAAATTACTTTTCTAAAATAAGAAAAATAAGATTAAGTATTTATTTCATGTGATGATTGTGATGATGTTAGATCATCAAGTGTGAGCCTTAGTGTGCTAAATAGAAGTAGTTAAGTGTTTTTGGTGATTGTGTACCTCCTATTTCATTTATGGACGATAGTACCGACCCGGGATACGAGGATGAGGAGTACTACCAAGAAGAAGAAGAAAACTTCAACCACTGCTCTACTCAAGGCAAGCTAGAACTATGCAAGCTAACACTTGAAAACTTTATAACCTATGCAAGATGCATTAGGAATGCTTTGGTTATACAACTTTGATTATACCAATCCCAAGTTTTACTTGCAAGCTTTATTCTTTTACTTTTACCAAAGTTCTTTACTTTTAGTTTGTCCTTTGTGATTATTGGAAAAATAGTATAGATACCATAAAGAGTATAAAGCTAGGCCTACCTAGTTATACTTAGATGTCATTCCAAGGCATGAGATTAGAGTTGGATAGTTACACTTGAATAGCACCCCTCATTAGTGAATACCCTCAACTTTAGTGGCTAGTGCTAAGCATAAAAATTGATCACTTTAGATGGGAATACTTGGTGAAATTGATTATGAAAACCTTGGAATGATGACTCATTCTATTGAAATGTTTTGACATGTCTTGAGAAACACAAAAGGATTGGATGATGAAAATGTTGAGGCATGAGCCTTAGCCCTTTTATAAAAACTGATGGTTGGGTTCGGATGCGATACCACTCCAATTTTACTGTACAACCACAATACCCGAATTGGGTAGGGCTTAGCTGGAAGTTTATATGCCTTAGTATGGGTTCCCTCGTGGAAGAGGTTGAGCTGAGGCTACCTCGTGAGTGTGAATGTCCACCTATGTAGTGCCCAGGATGACAGATGGCCATGGCTGGGAGGCCAAGCTCATAGGAGAGGTGCCTATACTAGAGTGTGTAATTGAAAGGTTATGATTGATTATCCGCATACTAAGTATGATGATTCAGGGTTATCCCTGACAGATGTATCGAATTTTGTGGTGAAAGTGTACCACCTCTGCAGAGTGTCAAACTATTCGAATAGCCGCGTCCGTGGTCATGGACAATTGGAGTGGCCATACTGTTCCGTCGTTAGATGTTTACAAAATGACTTGTGAATTGAAATATGATTTTGACTTGACCACAACAGGGTTGTGGATATGAAAACTAGGTTCCCACTTAAGTGATTTAGACCATTAACTTAGTTTTGTTTACTTCTCAACTCAACTTTAGATAAATCTGGCTTTTTGCAAACAAACCTAGAGCTTAAGATTCCTACTAGAACTACCTTACTTGTTAGCGATAGTTTGCGAGTACTTAAAGAGTACTCATGGCTTTGTCCCTGGCTATTCCCGTGGCCAGACTATGAGGAGGACTATCAGGATGATGGATAGCTGGACGTCTACGACAACTAGGATCATCTCCCATCATCAGCATTGCCTGTGACTCTGAAGATGGAGCCCCTACTACGTTTCTTTTCTGCTGCTTGATTTATATTAAGACTGTATCATGAGATCCTTTATTTATAAGACCTTATTATGGTTTGTAATGGATGATGTACTGTGATATCAATCTGTTATGTCTCGCAAAAAGGGTAATCCTAGGATTGCAAGGTATGGCATAACAGGCATCTGGGATTAAAAATCCGGGTGTTGACAAGTTGGTATCAGAGCCATCCTGGCCATAGGAGACCCTAGTTAGAATGGACGTCCGAACAAAAAACTTAGTTTCAAACAAAAGAAGTGAGTATTTATGAAAACCTATTCCCACTCTTATCCTTGATTCTTTCAAAAAAAATCATGTTCCACAAAAATTATTGCATTCCTACATAAAATTTGACACACTTGATCACCTCACTAAATTACTCACCCTAAATTCTTATAGATGGAAGTCCAGTATTGCAAGTTCTACCAGCTAGGCAACAGAGGCCAACTGATCTTTGAGAGGGATCTAGATGCACTGTTAGAGTACCTTGAGCACCCGCATCCGGAATTCTTCGGGGAACAACTCAACGGTCACGTAGGAGGAGATCTACAATGGCTGATAGTTGCAGACCTTAGAGGCAAGATGGAAGCACCCACTTCGGAGAAGATCCAATTCACCTTGCGTGAGAACAACTGGCTAGATGGATTAGCCAGGGCTATGCATGAAGCTCTTGTCTGTCTGTGTGGGTAAAACATCAACTTGATCCAGGGAACTTGCTTTGCTCACTTCGCAAGGCGTGATTATATGGGAATGCCCTTGGAGATTCTAGGACACCCGGAGCTGAAGCACCAGGTGGACAATCTTGACTCATGTTGTATGATATGCAGAAGGAGTTGGACAACGCTCGCGCCTACGCCAACCACAACCTTGCCATTGTAGTCAAGAAGGACCAGACCCTCACCATTCTCACCAAGGAGCACCAATCACTTTGTCATCAGCATGACAAGAAGGATTGCACCATCGATCGTCTTCGCAAGAAGGTGGCCGCTCTCGAGAAGACCATCTGTGAACAGGAAGTCCAGCTTGAAGCAAAGGAGGAGGAGGAAGGTGAAGATATCCAGTGAGATCTTTACTCTTACCTCAGTGATGACAACGACTACCTGGAGGATGATGCCATGGAGTTCCACACTGATGATGATGATTCTGACTTCATTGATGATGATTAAATGCACTTGATCACTATCATAGGAATGAGTTATACCGGCCCCCCTGTATCGTAGTTTCGCAGAATGGTTCTTAAAACCATCTGTTTTCTATTTGTGTGTGGTGTGTGTTTGTATGGTGTGCTTTGAATGAATGAATGAGAATAAGTTGTTAGTTTGCAAAACCTGAGTCAAACTCAAAGTTTGAAGCTTTTGAAACAAAACCCCGAACCTTAGAAATTTCCCTCTTATCTCATTATCTATCTCAATCTTCAGAAGACTCGTGGAAACCCTGGAGGAAGCAGCTCATCCCAAGACCCAATGCTGTAGATTCTGCAAATGCTAGTTTCTGACTGTGAAGCTAGTAGAGCCGAACGCCAAGCCAACCTAGCCACTCTTCAACAAATAGCTCAGATGGCCCACAACAACCAAGATCACGGAAACTAGGATCACCATGGATCCAAGCTTAAGAACTTTTAGAATACCAACCCGCCTATCTTTAATAAGTCTGAGGATCCCTTAGATGCTGATGACTGGCTGCAAACCATGGAGAACAACCTGGAGGTCGCAGGAGTTGAAGCCAATGAGAAAGTACTATTTGCCACCCATTATCTGGCAGGAGATGCAAGAGCCTGGTGGAATAGCACCCGTACCATGAACGAAGGCAGATGATGACTTGGGAAGCATTCAAGATCAAGTTTAGCCGAACCCATGTGCCCCAAGCTTTGGTCACCAGGATGAGAGATGAGTTCATGGAACTTAAGCAAGGAAGGATGACGGTAGTTGAGTACTATGACAAATTTCTGTCGCTAGCTAGATATTCCCCTGATGAGATCAACACCGAAGCAAAGAAGAAGGAAAGGTTCCTGAATGGATTGCATGATGAGATGAAGACGGTGTTAGTCAACATCCGTTTTGGAGATCTAGAAGAGCTAGTAGACTCTGCCATTCAGATGGAAGGGAAGATCAACCAAGCTAATGACAACCGCAAGCACAGGATGATGCACCAGACTGGATCCCACCATACTCAGAAGTATCACCCCAACCCATCTACAGGATATGCCCCAAGAAACAACAGACCCTCTATGTCCCGTCCAAGCTATCCCAATCGTAGCGGAGGAAACCTGAAGTCTGGAGGAAACCACAACAACAACCCGGCAACTCCAGCAACTTCAGCCGTGCACCGCCCAAGTCCAACAACAACAACAATACTGCCCCGAGGAAGGAAGTAATGTTGTGCCTGTTGCAGGAAAAGACAAGTCCCAGATTACTTGCTTTGAGTGTGGAGTCAAGGGTCACTACTCCAATGAGTGCCCAAAGAAGCTTGCAGTAGCCCTAATGTAAATGCACACGCTCAAAAGCAAATCCGTGTTCAGCCTGGAAGGATATTTGCCCCAGGGAATTCGCTCAACCGCAATGGCCGTCTGTTCCACATGAATGCTAAAGAAGCTCAGGAAGCGCCCGATGTCGTGCTGGGTATGTTTTCTGTCAACTCAGTACTTGCAAGAGTGTTGTTTGATTCTGGAGCATCGCACTCGTTTGTTACAGAAGAATTTGCATGCACTAGTAAGATTCAACCAATAAAATTGAAGCATGTTATGATAGTTCAAATACCCGGTTCAACCACCAAAGCTAGAAAAATTTGCAAGGTTGTACCCATCAGAATCCATGGAATAGATTTCTATGCTAATCTAATAGTACTTGGAACCAAAGGTTTGGAAGTAGTACTAGGAATGGATTGGATGTCGAAACATAAAGGATTGATCGACTGTGCCAAGAAAGCCATAACCATGACCAGTAGCTCTGGAGTATCAGTAGAGCATGTATCTGAGACATTTTCCCGTCAATTCAAATGCAACAATAGTCTAGCCCAACCAACCCTAGGCCAAGTCAGAGTAGTCTGTGAATACCCTAACGTATTCCTAGATGAATTGCCTGATATGCCCCTAGATCGGGATATCGAGTTCATCATTGAACTAATTCCTGGAACTAGACCCATAGCTCAGATACCTTATAGTATGAACCCATATGAATTAGTGGAGATGAAGAAGCAACTTGATGCTATGTTGGAGAAAGGTCTGATTCAACCAAGCGCGATCACCTATTTTGTTTGTGGATAAGAAAGATGGAGGTAACTGTTTGTGCACGGATTACCAGAAGCTGAATGATGTCACCATCAATAACAAGTACCCACTGCCGAAGATCAAGGATCTGTTTGACCAGTTGACTGGTGCTAGAGTGTTTTCTAAGATTGATCTTAGAACTGGTTATCATCAACTCAAGATTCGTGCAACGGATATTCCAAAGACCGCCTTTACCACCAGATATGGATTGTATGAGTACACAGTCATGTCTTTTGGATTAACCAATGCCCTCGCTTATTTCATGAATCTCATGAATAAGATTTTTATGAACTTCTTGGATAAGTTTGTCGTTGTTTTTATCGACGATATTCTGATCTATTCCAAATCAGAAGAAGACCATGAACTACACCTGAGAACCATCCTTGAAACCCTTAGAGAGCATCAGTTGTATGCTAAGTTTAGCAAATACGAGTTCTGATTGAAGGAAGTAGGATTCCTAGGACATATTGTGTCGGCAGGAGGAGTCGATGTCGATCCCTCCAAGATCAAAGATGTTGAATAATGGGAAGCCCCAACCACTCAGACCCAAGTCCGTGCATTTCTCGGATTAGCGGGATATTACCGCAAGTTTGTTGAAGGATTTTCGAGCATCGCAAGACCAATGACCCAACTGTTGAAGAAATATAATAAATTCGAATGGACGGACAAAGGTGAAGCAAGTTTTCAAGAGCTCAAGAAGAGATTGATTTCAGCCCCAATTCTGATTATGCCGGATATCAAGAAACCTTTTGATGTATATTGTGATGCATCCAAGATTGATATCAGATGTGTGTTGATGCAAGAAGGAAAAGTCATAGCATATCTGTCCCGACAACTGAAGCAGCATGAGCAAAACTACCCTACCCATGACCTTGAACTAGCAGCCGTAGGTTTAGCCTTGAAGACATGGCGTCATTACCTTATGGGTAATCGCTGTGAGATTTATTCGGATCACAAGAGTGTGAAGTATATTTTTACCCAGAAGGAGCTGAATATGAGGCAAAGGAGATGGATAGATTTAATCATGGATTATGACCTTGACATTCACTATCACCTCGGCAAAGCCAATGTGGTAGCGTATGCTCTTAGCAGATTGCCGTGTAGATTAAACACCATGATTAAAGAAGCCCAACCAAGTTTGCATGAAGAGTTGGAGCAGTTTAGAACGGAGCTAGTTAGCGAAGGATTTTTAGCTAGCATTGAACTTCAACCCACTTTGATCAGCTAGATCAAGGAGGCGCAGAAAGGAAATGCAAGTATCGATGGAATCAAGCGTCGTATCAGTACAGGAAAGGTACCCGGATTCACCGAAGATGAGGAAGGAGTTTTGTGGTACAAAGGATGTATCTGTGTGCCGGCAGATTCCGAGCTGAAGCAAGTTATCATGCAGGAAGCTCATGATACTCTTTATTCTATCCACCCCAGAGGAACGAAGATGTATCAGGATTTGAAGGAGCAATTTTGGTAGCACAAGATGAAGAGAGAAATCGGAAGCTACATAGCCAAGTGTGATATATGTCAGAGAGTCAAAGCAGAACATCAGCGACCCGCAGGACTTTTGCAACCATTACAGATTCCATAATGGAAATGGGATTCTATCGGAATGGACTTTATCACCGGTTTGCCTACTTCTAGTAGGGGAAATGACTCTATTTGGGTCATAGTTGATAGAGTATCTAAGGTATCCCATTTCATACCCGTCAAGACTACCTACCAGAGTTTGAAGCTAGCAGAGCTGTACATTGCTAGAGTCGTCAGTTTGCATGGAACCCCTAAGACCATAGTGTCGGATCAAGGAACCCAGTTTACCTCAAGATTTTGGCAGAAAGTCCAAGAAGGATTGGGAACCAAGCTGAATTTCAGCACAACTTATCACCCGCAAACCCATGGACAAACTGAAAGAGTCAACCAAATCTTAGAAGATATGTTGAGAGCTTGTGTGCTTTATATGGATCAAAATGGGAAGATTGTCTGCCTTTCACAGAATTCTCATATAACAATAGTTATCAAGCCAGTTTGCAAATGGCCCCATTTGAATTTCTGTATGGAAGGAAGTGTCGTACCCCCTTGAATTGGTCGCAAGTAGGAGAGAGTCAGATTTTCGGACCCGACATCCTACGAGAAGCCGAAGAGAAGGTTCACAAAGTCCGTGAACACCTCAAGACTGCCCAATCTAGACAGAAGAGTTATGCTAACAAGAGACATCGACACCTGACCTTCAATGTCGGAGATTTTGTGTATCTCAAAGTATCACCCTTGAAGGGAATGCAACATTTTCAACTGAAAGGGAAGTTAGCTCCCAGATATATTGGACCCTTCAAGATTTTGAATCGCTGAGGAGAAGTATCATATCAACTGGAACTGCCAGAGGAGATGTCAGCCATCCATAATGTGTTCCATATCTCGTTACTTCGCAAATGCTTAGAAGTTCCGGAGAAGACCGAAGTATTCAAGAACATCGATCACCGAGCCATAGATATTAACAAGGATCTGACATATCGTGAAGTACCCATTCGTATTTTGGAAGAAGCCTTCAGAACCACCAGGACCCGAAGTATCAAGTTTCTCAAGATCCAATGGAGCAACCATACTGAAGAAGAAGCCACTTGGGAGCGAGAAGATTACGTTAGGACTGAGTTTCCAGATCTCTTTAGTTCCTAGTTTTTCTTAAATCTCGGGATGACATTTTGTTTAAGAAGGGAAGGTTTGTAACACCCCAAAATTGTTAATCAAGATTATCAAGTTCTAATCACCCAAATTTAGGGTTAACAAAAACTTTTATTCCAAAAATCTATATGAATGCATGTGTGTTTTGCATTAGTATAGGATTGAGTGCATTTGCCATGTTTAATTGTTACAAATGATGAGAAATGGTTTAAAGATGAATACTACATCATCTAGGCCAATTACAAACAAAATCCAAAGAAAAAGAAATAAAATATGAATTAAATAAGCTAATGGTCATTTTGACCAAAGTTAACCACTAGGCCACTTTGAGTGTTCCTAGAAAAGAATTTCGAACAAAAACAATTCCACTTCTTTTCACCCCTTGCTAGACCAAGTAAAAGTGAACCAAGGCCCACTTTACAAACTCACATAAACTATTTTCAAATCTATTTAAAAGACAATTCAAAATTGAATCAAGTTCATATGGTAAGATCACCATTTTGCAAAAACCAACTAAATCAATTCACCTTGCCTATTCCAAGCAACCATAGACACTCAAGCATAAATTTAGATCACTCACCAAAATTCATTCAAAAATTTCAAATTCAAATTCTTTCGGCCATTTAATCAAACACCTTGTAGACACAATTTAAATCACTGCCTAACTTCACTGTTTTGAGCAGTGATCATTCAACCAATTGCCCTCATTACACTCCCCCTGTCTCCCCAGTGTCTAGCAATGCATGGACAACCACCCCCCTTTGTTGTTGCGCCAGTGTGCCGCCGCGTCGGGTCGACCACAGACAACTCACCCCAGGCCATGCCGGCCTCTCCCACGACGCACACCAGACATGCGACCGTCCACCGCCACCCCCTGTCTAGCCCACGACCATAGCCAGGCCATGGACCACCCCAGCAGTGGCGCGCCCAATGTCTCTGCGTCAGAGGCGCCGAGCGCCGCCGCGCCGACCAGCTCGCCGCAGGCGCGCCTACCGCCTCGCTTGCACTAACTCGCCATGATCACAGCTAGCTCCCAGACACCCCCGTTTGCCGCAGCACGACACGTAGCCCCCGTGCGCCATCTCGAACACCGTCGGTTCCGCGTAGAGCGTCGCACGCGCCCGGCCAACCTAGACCGCCCCGTGCCATGCCATTACGCTCGTGATGACCGCCAAGGAACACCGCACTGCCCCCTACCCACAGCCATGTCGTTAGCATGTTGTACTATCGTCGTCGGAGACGCCAGCCCAACCCGCTCGGTCCCCTTGTCGGTGTACAAATAAAGGCCCTCTCCGCCTCAATTCTACACACCACCTCACTCCCCACTCTTCACAGACACTCCCACAGCCTTCCCGGGAGGAAGGCGAGCACCGATTCACCGGAATTTAGCCGGAGCCCGCCGCTGAAGTGAAGGAAGGGCGTCATCGATTGGAGCTGCCCCAGGAGCTGCCGCGACCACCGTTCGAACCGCCGTCATCGACCACGTCGTTCGCCCGCATCGCTGACCCTAGCTGGAGTCCAGGTGAGCCTCACACGACCCCCACTACTGCGTTAGGGTTTAGACCTTGCCGGAGCTGTTCGTCGTCGACGATGAACTGCAGTCGTTGGATCGTCTTCAAATCGTATGGCCTAGATTGCACGATACCGTTTCGGTTAGACTGAGTCGCTGACTAGTGGGACCCTGCTGTTAGTAGCCCTCTGCGCTGTGCTGTGCAGATTGGGCCGGCCTAGTTAGTTTACCGCGTAGGCCTGTGAATTCAAATAGATATTTTCCAATTTAGTTAAAACCATATTCTGTCAGTAGATTCAAAAATCAATTTAGAGAGATTCACTAAACCAAATTACATGATTCCAATTTTTTTATAAAGCTATTTAAATTATCTATCCAAGCCCGTTGGATTCAAATCATTTGGAGTTAGAGATCAACTATAGTAAAAATAACAAGACAGAGACTTTTCCACGTTTAAACATTTTTCAAAAAACAACCATAAATTTGTTTGAGTTGATTCCAACTCTCAAAAATCACATTTGACAAGATCTATATGAATATGTAAAAATATTTAGGTTTGCAGGCAGTGACATTGGACTAGTACCAAAATAATGCTATATAGGCATTTCTAGTCACTTTAATTCTATTAAATGATAATCTTAAACTTTATAAAATATGATCAACACTTTAAATCACATTCCCATGTATTAGAATATGTGGTGATGACATGTGTCAACATGATCCCATATTTTAATTGGAGAATATTAAATCTTAGTTATTTTTCAATGAGTAGAAATTACTTTTCTAAAATAAGAAAAATAAGATTAAGTCTTTATTTCATGTGATGATGTTAGATCATCAAGTGTGAGCCTTAGTGTGCTAAATAGAAGTAGTTATGTATTGTTTGGTGATTGTGTACCTCGTATTTCATTTATAGACGATAGTACCGACCTAGGATACGAGGAGGAGGAGTACTACTAAGAAGAAGAAGAAAACTTCAACCACTGCTCTACTCAAGGCAAGCTAGAATTATGCAAGCTAACACTTGCAAACTTGATAACCTATGCAAGATGCATTAGGCATGCTTTGGTTATACAACTTTGATTATACCAATCCCAAGTTTTACTTGCAAGCTTTATTCTTTTACTTTTACCAAAGTTCTTTACTTTTAGTTTGTGCTTTGTGATTATTGGAAAAATTGTATAGATACCATAAAGAGTATAAAACTAGTCCTAAGTAGTTATACTTAGATGTCATTAAAAGGCATGAGATTAGAGTTGGATAGTTACACTTGATTAGCACCCCTCATTAGTGAATACCCTCAACTTCAGTGGCTAGTGCTAAGCATAAAAATTGATCATTTTAGATGGGAATACTTGGTGAAAATGATTATGAAAACCTTGGAATGATGACTATTGAAATGTTTTGACATGTGTTGAGAAACACAAAAGAATTGGATGATGAAAATGTTGAGGCATGATCCTTAGTCCTTTTATAAAAACTGATGGTTGGATTCGGGTGCGATACCATTCCAATTTTACCGTACAACCACAATACCCGAATTGGGTAGGGCTTAGCTGGAAGTTTATATGCCTTAGTATGGGTTCCCTCACGGAAGAGGTTGAGCTGAGGCTACCTCGTGAGTGTGAATGTCCACCTATGTAGTGCCCATGATGGCAGATGGCCATGGCTGGGAGGCCAAGCTCATAGGGGAGGTGTCTATACTAGAGTGTGTAATTGAAAGTTTATGATTGATTATACGCATACTAAGTATGATAATTCAGGGTTATCCCTGATGGATGCATCGAATTTTATGGTGAAAGTGTACCACCTCTGCAGAGTGTCAAACTATTCGAATAGCCGCGTCCGCAGTCATGGACAGTTGGAGTGGCCATACTGTTCCGTCGTCAGATGTTTACAAAATGACTTATGAATTGAAATATGATTTTTACTTGACAACAATAGGGTTGTGGATATGAAAACTAGGTTCCCACTTAAGTGATTTAGAACATTAACTTAGTTTTCTTTACTTCTAAACTCAGCTTTAGATAAATCTGCCTTTTTGCAAACAAACCTAGAGCTTAAGATTCCTACTAGAACTACCTTACTTGTTAGCGATAGTTTGCGAGTACTTAAAGAGTACTCATGGCTTTGTCCCTGGCTATTCCCGTGGCCAGACTATGAGGAGGACTATCAGGATGATGGAAAGCAGGACGTCTACGACAACTAGGATCATCTCCCATCGTCAGCATTACATGTGACTCTAAAGATGGAGCCCCTACTACGTTTCTTTTCTGCTGCTTAATTTGTATTAAGACTGGATCATGAGATCCTTTATTTGTAAGACCTTATTATGGTTTGTAATGGATGATGTACTGTGATATCAATTTGTTATGTCTCGCAAAAATGGTAATCCTGGGATTGTGAGGTATGACATAACAGGCATCTGGGATTAAAAATCCGGGTGTTGACATTGATTCCACGGCCGGCTGCACGCTGCTGTCTTTTCTGGATGTCTATTCGGCTACCACCAGATCCGGCTGAACCCCACTGATCAAATAAAGACAGCATTCATCACTCCTTATGGAGCCTACTGCCACACCACCATGTCGTTTGGACTGAAGAACGCTGGGGCAACGTACCAACGCTGCATGCAGAAGTGCCTGCAGACCCAGATCGGCAGAAACGTACACGCCTATGTCGATGATGTAGTGGTCAAGACCAAGGAGCGCCAGACACTCCTTGAAGATCTGAAGGAAACATTCCCCAACCTCCGACGGTTCAAGATGAAGCTGAACCTGGAGAAATGCATGTTTGGTGTCCCAGCCGGCGAGCTCATTGGTTTTCTCTTATCAGAGTGAGGAATCGAGGCGAACCCGGAGAAGATTGGCGCAATCGAGCGCATGCACCTGCCTAAGAACTTGCGAGATTTCCAGAGGTTCACCGGATGCCTAGCCTCCCTCAGCCGGTTCATCAGCCAGCTGGGCGAGAAATCACTCCTGCTGTATCAGCTCATGAAGAAGATGAACAAATTCGTCTGGACATCGCAGGCGGATGAAGCTTTCTGCGACCTCAAGCACATGCTCACCTCACCGCCTATACTGGCAGCACCAGTGGCACAGGAGCCCATGCTGATGTACATCGCAACCACCAACCGGGTCGTCAGTGTGGTGCTGGTGGTGGAGAGGCCGGAAGAAGGAAAAGCGTAGCCGGTGCAATGACCGGTGTACTATTTGAGTGAGGTACTCTCGCTCTCGAAGCAGAACTACCCCCATTACCAGAAGCTGGTGTCTGGCGTGTACATGGCCACCAAGAAGTTGAAGCACTACTTCCAAGAACACTCCATCCAGGTGGTGGCGCTAGCGCCACTTTCGGGGATCATCGGCAACAGGGATGCTACGGGACGGGTGGCGAAATGGGCTATAGAGCTCGCTTCCCACGGCATACAATACAAGCCAAGAATGGCGATCAAGTCTCAAGCCCTGGCAGATTTCCTTGTTGACTGGGCAGAAATGCAGTACCTGCCGCCTTGCCCTGACTCCACGCATTGGAAGCTGCATTTAGACGGCTCCAATATGTACGGGGGGGGGGGGGGGCTCGGAGCCGGAGTGGTCATCACCTCCCCCAAGGGAGACCAACTAGAGTATGTGATGTAGATCCACTTCCGCGCGTCCAACAACGTCACTGAATACGAGGCGCTCGTCCACGGCCTCAAAATGGCAAAAGAGATCGGCATCCGACACATCCTATGCTTTGGTGACTCAGATTTGGTGGTGCAGCAAGTGTCAAGCGATTGGGACACTAGGGATGCAAACATGGCTCTATATCGCTTCTTCGTACAACAGTTGTGTGCATGTTTTGAAGGATGCGAGTTTCACCATGTCCCCAGAATAAACAACGAGGCTGCGGACACGCTCGCCCGCATCGGGTCAACAAGGCAGGCAATTCCGCATGGAGTCTCCCTTGAGCACCTGTGCAAGCCGTCAATCACGCCATCTCTAGAATCCGACTCCATCATACTGGATGTGGACCCGGGGACTGCCGGCTCCAAGACGCAAGAAGTTTCCACGAAGGACCCGGGGACTACGTCGCGACCCCCGGGGACTATCGGCTCCAAGACCTCCGCAGCTGCTCCACCGCACCCGGGGACTGCTTCACCGCACCCGTGGACTGCCGCGCTCAGCCTAGAGGCTGCCAGCTCTGCCGCTCCATCAGGCCGGCCGCTAGACGAGCCTGACCTGGCCATCCGCGCCGAGGTAAACATGCTCATGTAGGCGGTATGCGCCATCCGAGAAATCCCGACGTGGGTCAAGCCATTCATGGATTTCTTGGCCAAGGGATAGCTAACCGAAGAAGAGGTAGAGGCAAGGCAAGTGAAGCGCAGGGACAGCGCATACACCATCATCAATAACAAGCTCTACAAGCGCAGCGTTGGGGGCATTTATCAGCGGTGAGTGAGCCAGGAAGAAGGAATCCGACTGCTGGTCGACATTCACCAGGGCGAGTGCGGCCACCACGCATCGTCATGGGTCATAGTGCAAAAAGAATTTCGCCATGGGTTCTACTGGCCCACGACATTAGAGGACACCAAACAAATAGTCAAGGCATGCAACGGTTGCCAGCGGTTCAGCCAGTAGAAGCACACTCTGTTTGTGGCACTAAAGACAATTCCCATCACTTGGCCCTTCGCCGTCTAGGAGCTCGATATGGCCGGCCCTTTCAAAACAGCCCGATCCGGCATGACGCACCTGCTGGTAGCGGTGGACAAATTCACCAAGTGGATCGAGGCAAAACCGATAAATAAGCTGGATGGACCAACGGTGGTCAAATTCTTCACAGACATAATCACGCGCTTCGGCTACCCCAATAGCATCATAACAGACAACGGCACGAATTTCACCAAAGGGGCTTTTGCACGCTTTTGTGGAGACAAGGCATCCGTCTGGACCTTGCATCCGTGGCACACCCCCAGTCCAACGGGCAATGCGAGCGAGCAAATGATCTAGTCTCGGCTGATCGAACCACCGATGCAATCTCCCGGCTGCTGGATAGAGGAGCTACCGACTGTGCTTTGGAGCCTCCGCACCACGCCCAACCGGTCCATCGGCTACACCCCATTCCTCCTCGTCTACGGAGCAGAGGTGGTCTTGCCAGCAGACATCAAGTTCGACGCACCCTGCAAGCTATTATACTTAGAGCAGCAAGCCAAGGAAGCACGTGAGGACAGCGTCGACCTCCTCGAATAGGCGCGCGAGCTGGCCTTGTCCAAATCGGCCATCTAACAGCAAAACTTGCACGGTTACCACGCCAGCCGGATCTGTAGCGTCTTGTTCCGTGAAGGCTACCTGGTGTTGAGGCTGGTACAGGACACCAAGGGGATGCACAAGTTATTCATGGCTCATGATTAATGAGCTCGTTGGGGAACCCCAAGAGAAAGGTATGATGAGCACAGAAGTAAGTTTCCCTCAGTTATGAAACCAAGGTTTAATCGAACCAGTAGGAGCAAGGAAACACCCCAAAGGTGTTGCTAGCTGAGCCTTGGCAGGGCGCACTACTGGTGCTAGTAGCAACATGGAGACCTGCACAACACAACCACAGAACTTTGTCCCCAACTTGCGATGAGGTTTTCAATCTCACCGGTTTTGCTAAAAACAAAGGATTAAACGTATCGAATGGAAGGAAGTAATAGTTTGCAGAAAGTAAACACAAAGCAGTAAACAGTTTGTAGATTGTATGTAAAAGAAAGGACCGGGGTCCATAGTTCACTAGAGGTGGCTCTCCTTAAGATAGATAACATGCTGGGTGAACAAATTATAGCGGGGCAATTGACAAACATCAAGAAAGCATACAAGCATATACTAATCATCTTGACTCCTTTGAGACTTGATTGGGCATTACAACATTATACATAGACCGCCATCCAACTACATCTATGATTAATAATCCACCTTCAGGTTATCATCCGAACCCCCTCCAATATTAAGTTGCAAGCAACAGATTATTGCTTTATGAATTGCGTGTAATGTAAACAATACGATTATTCTATGAACAAAGGATTGTTGTTTTCTCCCTAGTAGCAACAGCACATCTAGTACCTTAGAGATTTCTATCACTTCCCCGGATTACCAGAGGCATGAACCCACTATCGAGCATAAATACTAACTCTTGGAGTTGCTAGCATCTACTTGGCCAAGATAGCTACTAACAACGGAAAGCATGCAAGATCACAAATAACAAAGACATGATAAAATCAATAATCAATCTGAAATAGCATCTCAATATCCAGCGGATCCCCGCAAACACAACATGTAGAATTACAAATAGATGATCTTGATCATGAATGGAGCTCACAAAATCTAGACATGAAAGCACAAAGGAGGAGAACCAGCCATCTAGCTACTACATGGACCCGTAGTCCAGAGATGAACTACTCACGCATCACACCGGAGGCTTGCATGATGATGAAGAAGGCCTCCAGGGTGAATTCCCCTCTCCGGCAGGGTGCCAGGAAGAGCCTAAGATCCCTCCCGATCTAGGGATGGAGATGACGGTGGCTACAGACTCTTTCATGGATTTTTGATCGGGTACTTAGGGTTTTGGTATTAGAGGCAATATATAGGCGGAAGGAGAGGCCGAGGGGGTGCCTGGGCTGGCCACACCACCCCCTGGCGCGGCCAGGCCTAGCCCGCGCGGCCAGGTGGTGTGGCCGCCCCTGGATCCTCTCCGTCTCGTATTTTGGCTCCAGATGTCTTTCGGTAACATAGCGACTTTGGCTTTTGTCCCGTCCAATTCCGAGAATATTCATTTTCTGACTTCCTGGAACCAAAAACAGCAGAAAACAGGCAGTTGGCACTGTGGCTCTTTGTTAATAGGTTAGTCCAAGAAATCATATGAAAAGTACTCCAAAGTGTGGACAAAACACAAGAAAGTAGATAAAACCAAGCATGGAACATCAAAAATTATAGATACATTTGCAATGTATCAACATCCCCAAGCTCAACTCCTGCTCGTCCTCGAGTAGGTAAATGATAAAAAGAAAGAATAATTTTTGAGGTGACATGCACCATCATAAACTTGATCAAAGTATTTGTAAAACATTCAAAGCTAGGATCATAATACTTCAATCATAACATGAAAATCAAAGTTCTAGCAATAAGACAAAGAAACTATGTTGCAACATGAAAAGGCACAAACAAAAGATTCATGAATAACAATGCTTTGCAAGACGTTTGTTTGTTTCACATAAAGAAAACATAGCATACTAGTAATCATCTTGTCCCTCATAGAGTAGCAAATAAAATTGCATAGGACACCTTCAAAGTTCATAAGAGTGACTAGATACAAATAGTTTAAAATAAGAAATATCAAGTTATGCATCGATCAACTAATCTTGGGACAATGCACATAGAACTAAGAATGGGCACTATGCTCTCAAAGTAGGTGCATAAAGATAGAAGGTAGAGACTAAATATAATGGTGGAATAAAGGCCTTCATAGAAGGAAGTAGGGATTCAAGTCTCATAAAGATCTTCCAAAAATTATGGTGCTTAATAGCTTTCAGCTCTCATTGCCCCTATCATAAGCATCTTGAAGTGATTAAGGTTAAAGTGAACAAACTATGGTGTACATGCTTGACGAAGTATAAGTTAGAAATCTCATGTCCCTTGAATACGAGGGCCGCTCCTCATGCTACTCAAGTTTAGTCACCGGTAAGTTCTTGTCATCGTAAGTACATGTGTATCATAGAGAACCGCCAACGGGGTACCCCTTGCCCAATGATACGGAAGAATCCCCATATCAAAATGACAAGGCAAGTAGACAATGAGCATCTTAGCAATCTTCTTATTTACCATGAGAATATGGTGCTTTTTTCTCTCTTTCCTCTTTTCATAATCTCTTTTTTTTCTTTTTCTCTTTTTTCTCAATATAGGACTCTTTTTTTATAAGAAGAATGCTTCATAGACAGCTCATTATGGTTTCGCTGCAGGTTTCCACCATGTCAACATGGATTAGACCAGCGGCCCAGGTGTTTCTCTAACACATATACATAACTCCATGGACTTACAATCTCCCCTTTCATTTCACACCGACGACATCCATAGACAAAAGAGCATGATATCAACTAGGTACAAAGTACCCGTGCAATGTTGAAAGCGTTCCCCATGACAACATGGTTCTGCTAATCCCCAACAAATAAGTGCAAGCATATACAACATAGACGACACAATGGTTCAAGTTTATTAAGGGCAAGAAAAGTGAAGTGTGCCATCAAGTTCGTGAGAGCTTTAATCACTAGTTTTCTCATAACAATTTTAATTTGGAAGGTAAACACAAACATGAATATACTTGGAATAGCATATGCTAGTAGGTAGGTATGGTGGACTCTTTGGAATAACTTGGTTTAAGGAGTTGGATGCATGAGTGGAACTCATACTTGGTTGCGGAGGCTAGCAAAAGACTGGGAGCGACAAACTAAGAGAGCAATAATAGCCATAATCATGCAGAGCGACAAAACATCATTGATCAAAGCATAAAGTGATACTACAAGTTGAAAACTAAAGGATCATAAAGGCTATGGTGACTTGAGATAGTCATAACATGGTGTGAGCATGTGCCAAGTCAACCCAAATAAAGCATCAAAGGAGAATACCACTATACTATGCTTTAATATGCTAAAACAACGCATGATTCATGCAAGGCACATTAAGAAATCTCAATTGTTTATAACAAGTCATGCTACAGCAAAGAATACTAAGCATAAAGCCTAATCAATATCAAGCATGGCATGACAAAGCATAGGCCACAGCCAAAAACGAGCTCTCTTTACCACTTAAGCATGAACTTTTCTACTCTTTTCCAAACCAAACCAAACTATTTGAAAACCAATGTATGAAAGAAGGGGTCCAACCAATTTATTCATCAAACTAAGAAAACCAATCAAACGAAAAACCAAAACAAAAATGAAAAAGAAGACGCTCCAAGAACAACACAATTGTGCATGAAACAATAAAAATGAAGTGTTTGGAAGAAACCTGGGATTTTTATTGATGGAGAGGGGGATGCCTTGGGCATCCCCAAGCTTTGACGCTTGTACTTCTTGGATATTTCTTGGGGTGACATGCGTGGCATCCCCAATCTTGAGCTTTAGTCCATCCTTCATCTCATTACTCATTCCTTCCATATACCTGGAATTTTTCCTTCATACAAAACTTCACACAATCTTTATTAGCAACATTAGTGCACTCAAGATAATAAGTCTTTAGGTTCAGTTCTAACACTAATAAACTTCCATTAAAACACTAGATACTGTATCACTTCCCTCAAAAAGCTCAATTCCCCAAAAGAACTCAAAAAGGAACCAACAAGAAGCAAATGCAAATAATGGCAGAAATCTGTCAAAACAGACCAGCAGGTAAAAACCAATTTTTTCGAAGACCTTATGTTGATCAAATCAAAAAGTGTTGAACTAATGAAAGTTAGATAACAACCTGGGTCAGAAGCACAAAAATTCACGCCTCAAAATGACGTTCAGAGATTTTACACGAATTTTTACAGTGAAGCACAGAAATCTGTTTTGGGACAACAACTTTCCCAATCATTACTTCTCTCTCATTAGAGGTTACTCTTGGCACAAAAAGCAAATAAAAAGGATAATGAGCAGTTATTACTGAAGTAATAACTTCCAAGACTCATCTAAAACTTTTGGGTTATCTCCTAATAAGTACTTTTCTTTAACGCCTTTAAGTTAGGCATAAGAAGCAAGAAAAAGAATCAAGTGTTCTCAACTGAAGAAGCATTAAGAGCAAATTTTTTTTTCATAGGAGAGGCAAAAGAAATCTTCTCTCTTCTTAGGAAAGTGTTCTATACCTTTCTTGAGTGGGAGTTGATATTTAATGGTGCCTTCTTTCATATCAATAATGGCACCAACAGTTCTAAGAAAAGGTCTTCCCAAAGTAATAGGACAAGAAGCATTGCATTCCACATCCAAAACATAGAAATCAACGGGGACATAGGCATTGTTAACCATAATAAGAACATCATTAAGACTCCCCATGAGTTTCTTTTTAGCATTATCATCAAGTGGGACATTCAAATAACAATCTTCAAGTGGAGGCAAATCAAGCATATCATAAATCCTTATAGGCATAATAGAAACACTACTATCAAGATCACATAAAGCTTTAAAATCAAAGTCATTCACTTTCATATTAATAATGGGTTCCCAACCATCTTCTTGTTTTTTAGGAATAGAAGCTTTATGTTTCATCTTTTCTTCTTTAATCTTTATGAGAGCATTAGTAATGTGTTTTGTAAAGGCCATGTTCATAGCACTAGCATTAGGACTTTTAGAAAGCTTTTGTAGGAACTTAATAACTTCAGAGATATTGCAACCACCAAGATCAAAATCAAAATTATCATGTAGAGTGGTAGAACTATTACTAGCCTCAACACTAGTGGTGGTGATAGTGGAAACACTAATGTTTCTAGCAATTTCATCTTCTCTTTCCCACTTAGCATGTAATTCAGCTAATAGTATAACATTTTCATCAATTCTCACTTGTATGGCATTGGTGGCTGCAAAGGGATTATCATTAGTTTCAGGTTTAGCAGCCATTTTATTCAAAGAAGATTGAGCTTCAGCCAGAGATGCTATATTTCTTTCAGCATTAGAGAGTTTTTCCTCAATAGTTTTATTGAAAGTAGTTTACTTACTAATAAAGTATTTAAGCATAACTTCAAGTTCAGAGGGAACACTCCTCTTATTGTTGTAAGAATTTCCATAAGCATTACCATTGTTGGGAGGATATGGCTTATAATTGTTGTTACCAAAATTATTCCTATAAGCATTATTGACAAAATTGTTATTTCTTATAAAGTTCACATCAACTTGCTCTTCTTGAGCAACCAAAGAGGCTAAAGGTATATTATTTGGATCAATATGGGCTTTCCCATTAACAAGCATAGCCATAATAATATCAATCTTATCACTCAAGGAGGAGGTTTCTTCAATAGAATTTACCTTCTTACCTTGTGGAGCTCTTTCAGTATGCCATTCGTAATAGTTAACCATCATATTATCCAGAAGCTTTGTTGTAGCACCCAAAGTGATGGTCATAAAGGTACCTCCAGCAGCAGAATCCAATAGGTTCCTTGAAGAATAGTTCAATCCTGCATAAAAAGTTTGGATGATCATCCAAGCAGTCAGTCCATGAGTGGGACAATTCTTTACCAAAGATTTCATTCTTTCCCAAGCTTGAGCAACATGTTCATTATCAGATTGTTTAAACTTCATTATTTCACTTCTCATAGATATAATCTTAGCAGGAGGGTAGTATTTTCCAATGAAAGCATCTTTGCACTTAGTCCAAGAATCAATACTATTCCTAGTTAAGGAATTCAACCATTCTTTAGCTTTTCCTCTCAAAGAGAAAGGAAACAATTTCATCTTAATAATATCACCATCTATATCCCTATGCGTTTGCATCTCACAAAGTTCAACAAAGTTATTTAGATGGGAAGCACCATCTTCATTACCAATACCAGAAAATTGTTCTCTCATAACAAGATTGAGTAAAGCAGGTTTTATCTCAAAGAAAGTAGCTTCAGGCACAGGTGGAGCAATACGTGTGCTCATAAAATCATTATTGTTGGTGCCAGTGAAGTCACACAACTTAGTGTTTTCAAGAGTAGTCATTTTTTGTGTTCTCAATAAAGAAAGCAGACTTGTAAAACTAATTTTTTTGGGTTTTTGATAACAAAACAAGCAAACAAAGCAAAAAGAAACTAAGCAAAACAAAAATAACAAAGTAAAGAGATTGGTTATGAGGGACTCCCCTTGTGAAGATGTCCTTGACTCCCCGGCAATGGCGCCAGAAAAATACTTTGATGGCTCGTGATTAATGAGCTTGTTGGGGAACCCCAAGAGGAAGGTATGATGAGCACAGAAGTAAGTTTCCCTCAGTTATGAAACCAAGGTTTAATCGAACCAGTAGGAGCAAGGAAACACCCCAAAGGTGTTGCTAGCTGAGCTTTGGCAGGGCGCACTACCGGTGCTAGTAGCAACGTGGAGACCTGCACAACACAACCACATAACTTTGTCCCCAGCTTGCGATGAGGTTGTCAATCTCGTTGGTTTTGCTGAAAACAAAGTATTAAACGTATCGAATGGAAGGAAGTAATAGTTTGTAGAAAGTAAACACAAAGCAGTAAACAGTTTGTAGATTGTATGTAAAAGAAAGGACCGGGGTCCATAGTTCACTAGAGGTGGCTCTCCTTAAGATAGATAACATGCTGGGTGAACAAATTACAGCGGGGCAATTGACAAACATCGAGAAAGCATACGAGCATATACTAATCATCTTGACTCCTTTGAGACTTGATTGGGCATTACAACATTATACATAGACCGCCATCCAACTACATCTATGATTAATAATCCACCTTCAGGTTATCATCCGAACCCCCTCTAGTATTAAGTTGCAAGCAACAGATTATTGCTTTATGAATTGCGTGTAATGTAAACAATACGATTGTTCTATGAACAAAGGATTGTTGTTTTCTCCCTAGTAGCAACAGCACATCTAGTACCTTAGAGATTTCTGTCACTTCCCCGGATTACCAGAGGCATGAACCCACTATCGAGCATAAATACTAACTCTTGGAGTTGCTAGCATCTACTTGGCCAAGATAGCTACTAACAACGGAAAGCATGCAAGATCACAAATAACAAAGACATGATAGAATCAATAATCAATCTGAAATAGCATCTCAATATCCATCGGATCCCCGCAAACACAACATGCAGAATTACAAATAGATGATCTTGATCATGAACGGAGCTCACAAGATCTATACATGAAAGCACAAAGGAGGAGAACCAGCCATCTAGCTACTACATGGACCCGTAGTACAGAGATGAACTACTCACGCATCACACCGGAGGCTTGCATGATGATGAAGAAGGCCTCCAGGGTGAATTCCCCTCTCCGGCAGGGTGCCGGGAAGAGCTTCAGATCCCTCCTGATCTAGGGATGGAGATGACGGCGGCTACAGACTCTTTCGTGGATTTTTGATCGGGTACTTAGGGTTTTGGTATCGGAGGCAATATATAGGCGGAAGGAGGGGCCGAGGGGGTGCCTGGGCTGGCCACACCACCCCCTGGCACGGCCAGGCCTGGCCCGCGTGGCCAGGTAGTGTGGCTACCCCTGGCTCCTCTCCGTCTCGTATTCTGGCTCCAGATGTCTTCCGGTGAAATAGCGACTTTGGCTTTTGTCCCGTCCAATTCCGAGAATATTCATTTTGTGACTTCCTGGAACCAAAAACAGCAGAAAACAGGCAGCTGGCACTGTGGATCTTTGTTAATAGGTTAGTCCAAGAAATCATATGAAAAGTACTCCAAAGTATGGACAAAACACAAGAAAGTAGATAAAACCAAGCATGGAACATCAAAAATTATAGATACATTTGCAATGTATCAGTTATCTCCACCTTGGGAGGGCCCATTCATCATCACTCGGGCGCTGTAGAACAACTCATACTATCTCAAATATGCCCACCAGCCAGAAAAGAACAGGATGAACCGTTTAGGCGAAGAAACTGAGTGCCCGTAGAACACGAACCTGCTTTGCCCCTTTTACACTTGAACAAGAAGTGT
This sequence comes from Avena insularis, assembly GCA_023614405.1. NCBI lineage: Eukaryota > Viridiplantae > Streptophyta > Magnoliopsida > Poales > Poaceae > Avena > Avena insularis. Next base: position 348,409,496 of record CM042692.1, on the reverse strand, counting down.
ATGTATCTTACCTTTATGTAATGAACAAGCATGGGAGCCTCGACGCAGTCTCGGGGACTCCACAATAAATTAGCAAGTCATGTTGCACAATTTGGCTTTTTCGGCTGCAGACCGCAAGCCGGCTGACAGACCCGGCAAGAGCAGAATGCTCGAAGACCCTTACATGAAAAATCCTCGAGGAAAACAAAAATGTCTGGACGTTCCAGTTGCGCTCGCTCGCCCAAGGCTAATGACCAAAACCTGAAGTATCATGCAGTACGCCTACTAACTACCCCTTCGACTCCAGCTCACGGCCAGCAAGGGCACAACATTAAATTGGCCAATGCTCACTGAGAAAAGGGCAAATTCATCGGCTTCGCACGAAGCAGAACAATTTCAAGACTAGCGAACTTCAGATTACAATTCCATTTGCGTCTGTTTAACCAGGCAAACAATATGTTTGTTTTTTCATCTTTGCATGAGCCAAAGTTCCACGATGAACACCAGAGCCCGAAGTCGGTCGTTTCCCAGGTGGCGGAAAATAAGGATCGGGAGCTTCGACCGGATGTATCCTCTAGCCGGCCCGAACCTCGGGGACTACCCCTGTGGGTGCGCTTGCACGCCCCCACACAGGAACCTGCAACAAACAACAACACAAAGGAGCTTCGACCCGGATGTATCCTTTAGCCGGCCCAAACCTCGGGGACTACACCCTATGGGTGCGCTCATGCACCCCCACACATGAACCTGCAACAAACAACAACACAAAGGAGCTTCTACCCGGCTATATCCTCCAGCCGGCCCGAACCTCGGGCGCTCCCACACAAAAACAAGCACGCAACAAGTGCAAAATAGAAAGTGCAGACACAAAGCACGAGAAAATATCCAAAGGGAGGCGATGCTCCCACCAGAGTCCTTCCACACCCTGTGGGTGCGCTAACGCGCCCCCACACAGAAACAAGCATGCAACAAGTGCAAAACAGAAAGTGCAGACACAAAGCACGAGAAAATATCCAAAGGGAGGCAATGCTCCCACCAGAGTTCAGTACAGGACAACGACAGTTGTTTGCCAACGCAAAAGAACAAGTTTTTCACCAACAAATACTCCTAGCATACCGGGGATCAGGCTTGCGGACAGGTAGAAGGGCCGGAGGCATCGGCTAGGGCTTGGCTGCTGGAGGCGACATCGGCCGAGGCGGTCTCTAGCGCGGCTGGGGCTTCAGTGCGTGCCGCATCCGGGCTGAAGTTATACGGCTCCGTCCCGGTCAAGTCACTATAATCCTGGTCCAGCTGGACGAAGCTCCCAATCTTACGCTGCAGGAGCGGATGTCAGGAACCTCAGCGTGGAGCTGCTCATAGCTGGTACCTTGACGGAATCCGCGAGAGAGGCTTCACAGATCCACGTCCGGGTACCAGGACTTCAGCAGGGCAAGCACCATCTCTGCGCCGCCACGTGCCGCCCACTCCCGAGCCACGTCCATGAGGTTAGGGGCACCCAGGAGCTTCTCGGCCAGAGCGTCCATGCACTACAAGAAATATGCTCACTAGTGACCTTTTAATAACGACCATGGATTTTTTGGTCATAGATCTATGACCATTCTAAAGCAACTGGTCATAAGACATTTGGGTGGGTCCAAACCTTGAAAAACTATGACCAATTTTGTTAAGAAGGTCATATTTTCCAAGCACGAAAAGGTCATAGATGGATAGCACTAGTTTATGGCCTTATGTTTATCTCACTACGACCAATTTAAATGGTCATGGCCACTGATTCTTGTTGCTTTAAAATGACTAGTCGGCCACATCAACAATTTTGCCTACATGTCGTTTCCATGTGTCAACTTCTACTGACGTGTCCGCACAGGTGTCGTGTGATGCCCACTAGGACCAATATATGATCTATGGGACCCACCTGTCATACAACAGACCATCCAAATAGAAACAGGAATAATATGGCAAAAAATACCATACCTAGAGCTCGAACTCGCAACATCCTCCTCTCACTAAACCAACCAAACCACCACACAACCAAGTGGTTTGTGTCTATATATGCCCGCATTGTCTATTTAAATATGTGTAGCGTTGTGCTCTGGAATAAATTAGCAAAAATAGAAGAAAGGGGATTCAAACCCACAGCCTACATGTTGAAACCACAGCCCCCAACCACCAAACCACCACTAGCTTCTTGTAGAACTTAGTCCGCGTGGCTTCTTTAATATTCACTTCCGTTGCTAGGCCTGGGCCTCGTTGCGGAGGAGGCCTGAAACTCTTTTTTTTCTCTACAATTTCGCTACTGGCTAGGTGGATGGTCCATAGTCAGGTAGATTTTTAGTGTAAATTTATTGGCTTTTGTAAGTTCGAGCCTACGTAAACAGAGAGAGTTCAGTTTTTTTTCAAAAATTATAGAAATGAAATTTCACCGTCAAATTTTCCTATGGCCTCGGATCGAGATGATTCCAAAATTAGTTGTCAATAAAATGTGGTCTAGTTTGTGTAAAAATTATAGTAGTGCCATTCCGCACCGTAATTTTGGTACTTGTTTCACAAAATAAAGTGAGTATATCGAAACATGGTCAAAACGGTGGGAGTGACTGTCCTTGTCTAGGAGTTGAGTCTTGTTAAAATTTTAGTGATTCTTTGATAAAACAACATATTGTGAGTCCAAAAATGATTTTTGCAAAAAATCATGAGCATTATATAATGTACATGTAGTTCAAATCGGACCCACTTCCTACCGATTCGGCAGTAATTTGTCTTTTTCGCCAGGGGTGGATGGAAAGGTTTCAGATACCCCAGTTGGAACATTGGCTATGTAAGGTTGTCTAGTATTTTTAAAAAATAGGGTGGTACCATTTTAAAACTTTCACTTGGTAGTTGCTTAACAAAACGCCCCCTTTTTAGCACTCGGAAAATAGAAAATGCTTTTTCCGTGAGCTGAAAAGGAAAACTTCCTCCTACAATATTGTTTGCCATCCCAAGATACACATGTGTGCACAATATGGGCACATTATCACAAACGATGTCACGATTTAGGGCATAATATTGGTCTTTTGAGCTGAAAGCCATGAAACCTCGAACATGATAGGTCATTTCTGAGTAGGTTTTTCTGAGATATCTACAATATACCAAGTTTGATATTTTTCCTTGAAAATATGTCACATAATACGACGCCACGCGAAGGATTTACATTGTTCAGACCGTTTTAGAATTTCTTACGCCCGTTTCAATTTTTTTTCGTTTCAAACTATGGTCAAAACGGCGGGCATGAAGATAGCGGATGAGCCTCGTTAAACTTGCACTAGATATCTAAAGGAACATCATAATGTGAGTCTAAAAATGATTTTTTTCAAAAAATCATGAGCATTAGATCATGTACATGTAGTTCAAACCGGACCCACTTCCTACCGATTCGGCAGGAATTTGTCTTTTTCGCCAGGGGTAGACGGAAAGGTTTTAGATACCCCAGTTGGGACATTGTTCATGTAAGGTGGGTCTATTATTTTTGAAAAATAGGGTGGTACTATTTTAAAACTATTATTTGGTGGTTGCTTCACAAAATACCCCGATTTTGGCACTCGGAAAATGGAAAATGCTTTTTCCGTGTGACGAAATGGAAAACTTCCTCCTGCAATATTGTTATCCATCACAAGATGCACACGGGTGCACAATATGGACACATTATCAAAAACTATGCTGTGATTCTAGCCTTAGCATTGGTCGTTGAGCCTAAAAGCCATGAAACCTCGAACATGATAGGTCATTTCTGTGAAGTTTTTTTAGGAAACTTGCAATATACCAAGTTTGGTATTTTTCCTTGAAACTATGTCATATAATACAATGCCACGCGAAGGATTTACATTGTTCGGACCATTTTTGAATTTCTTATGCCCGTTTCAATTTTTTTCGTTTCAAACTATGGTCAAAACGACGGGCATGAAGATAGCGGATGAATCTCGCTAAACTTGCACTAGATCTCTAAAGAAACATCATAATGTGAGTCTAAAATGATTTTTGCAAAAAATAATGAGCATTAGATCATGTACCTGTAGTTCAAACCGGACCCACTTCCTACCGATTCGGCAGGAATTTGTCTTTTTCGCCAGGGGTAGACGGAAAGGTTTTAGATACCTCAGTTGAGACATTGTTCATTTAAGGTGGGTCTATTATTTTTGAAAAATAGGGTGGTACTATTTTAAAACTATTATTTGGTGGTTGCTTCACAAAACGCCCCGATTCTGGCACTCGGAAAATGGAAAATGTTTTTTCCGTGTGACGAAATGGAAAACTTCCTCTTGCAATATTTTTATCCATCACAAGATGCACACGGGTGCACAATATGGACACATTATCACAAACTATGCCGTGATTCTAGCCATAACATTGGTCGTTTAGCCTAAAAGCCATGAAACCTCGAACATGATAGGTCATTTCTGTGAAGTTTTTTTCAGAAAACTTGCAATATACCAAGTTTGGTATTTTTCCTTGAAACTATGTCACATAATACGACGCCACGTGAAGGATTTACATTGTTCAGACTATTTTTGAATTTCTTATGCCCGTTTCAAAAAAAAATCGTTTCAAACTATGGTCAAAACAGCGGGCATGAAGATAGCGGATGAGCCTCGCTAAAATTTCACTGGATCTCTAAAGAAATATCATATTATGAGTCTAAAAACGATTTTTGGAAAAAATCATGAGCATTAGATCATGTACCTATAGTTCAAACCGGACCCACTTCCTACCGATTCAGCAAGAATTTGTCTTTTTCGCCAGGGGTAGACGGAAAGGTTTTAGATACCCCAGTTGGGACATTGTTCATGTAAGGTGGGTATATTATTTTTGAAAAATAGGGTGGTACCATTTTGAAACTATTATTTGGTGGTTGCTTCACAAAACGCCCCGACTTTGGCACTCAAAAAAAAGAAAATGCATTTTCTGTATATGGAGAAAAGGAAAACATCCTGCTGCAACATTGTTTGCCATTCCACAATGCACATGCGTGCATAAAATGGGCTCGTTATCATAAACTATGCATCGATTCTGGCCATAACATTGGTCGTTTGACCAAAAAGCCATGAAACCTCGAACAAGATAGGTCATTTTTTGAAAGGTTTTTTCGAGATGCAATGAATATACTAAATTAGGTATTTTTTCCTTGCAACTATGTCACATAATAGGACACCACGTGAAGGATTCACCTTGTTTGCACCGTTTTTGAATTTCTTATGCCCGTTTCAAAATATGGTCAAAACGGCAGGCATGAATGTTCTTAGCTAGGGGATGAGCCTCGCTAAACTTGCATTGGATCTCTGATAAAACAACTTATTGTGAAGCTAGAAATGATTTTTAAAAAAATCATGAGCATTAGATAATGTACATGCAGTTCAAATCGGACTCACTTCCTACCGATTTGGCAGACATTTTCCTTTTTATCGATAGGTGCACGGAAAGGTTTTAGATTCTCCGGTTGTGCAATTTTCCATGTAAGATGGTCTAGTATTTTTAAAAAATAGGGTGGTACCATTTTGAAACTTTCACTTGGTAGTTTCTTAACAAAATGCCCCGTTTTTTGCACTCTGAAAATAGAAAAGCATTTTTATGTACAACCAATCACGTCGCAGCAATCAGCTCTCGCGGATCAGCCCAACTTAGAACCAATCTCAGCCGTTTACTACTCACCCCTCCGATCCAAGAATGCTCACTCACTAGAAGAAAACACACATACACGTCACGACAGACGAGAGACGAGACACGAGTGCACTCAGTCCCTCCACCCCCTTCGATCCTATCTCTAACCCTTGCACCGCCGCCTCCTTGCTAACCCTAGCCCTAGCTCGCTCCTAGGACCAGATGTACTATGTCGCCGCCTCGCTAAACCTAACCAATCCGCCAGCCCCAGATGTACCACGCCTCCACCACCATGGTCGCCTCTGGTCGCCGGAGCCAGCTCGACCTCCCCCTTGCCGTTTGGATATCCCCCTCAGTCCTTCCCAATCTCCCCCTGTAGATAGGGCCCCAAGAGGAGAAGCTCCTAGCACCCCAGGCGGCGAAGTTCATCCCGGTATAGTGGCGGCACGACGGCCGCCCCCCTTCCTCTAGAGGTAGCACGACGGCTAGCCCCTTCCTCCAGCGGCAGCACGACGCCGACCCCTTCCTCGCACGACACCGCCCCTTCCTCCAGCGGCAGCACGACACCGGTCCCCTTCCTCTAGAGGCACCACGACACCTCCCCCTTCCTCCAACGGCAGCACGACGCCTTCCCCTTCATCCAGCGGCAGCACGACGCCTTCCCCTTCCTCCAGCGGCAGCAGGACGGCCGACCTCTAGAGGCAGCACGATGTCGACCCCTTCCTCCAGCAGCAGCATGACGGCCGCCCCTTCCTCTAGAGGCCCCACGACGGCCGGCACCTTTCTCCAGCGGCAGCAGGACAACCGGCCACCTTCCTCTAGCAGAAGCTTTCCACCGGCGACCTTCCTCCATCAGCAGTTGTCCCCGACTACCAACGGTATGGTTTCTTTTCTCCCTCTCTTAGTCTATACTCTAGTAAGCTTGATTTTGAATATTTGATAGAAACCATGGCATTAATTGATGTATATGTGTAGATTTACTGGAATCTAGTTCTACTGTTCTAGTAATTAGGTCGAATTTGATGTATTCATGTGTAGATTTGTAATCTAGGTTTTTACTGGAATCTAGTTCTAGTAATTGGCTCGAATTTGATAGCAATGAAGATTAGGAGGAACCAACCCAGCCTTGAAGCTTTTGCTGATGCATAATCTTACTATCTTAGCACTATGCCACTAATATCTAATATGTGTTGGCGTGTTGCTGTCCTATTTTGTTTGACATGTGTGTTGGGGAATCTGTAGGTGGTGTAGCTCAACATAAGCTTGTAAATACTGCAGCTTCTAGACATGAATGTCTGAAACTGGGTCGTAACATATATCTTAGTGTGCTTGCGATATTTGCGAATGACAGAATTTCTTGATTCGCTTTGTTCCGTACAGTGCTTCTTAAACATGTGTAATTTCAGTCCTGTTGGTATCTCAGGTACAACGGTACAACACTGCACAAGTTCAGGTTCTCTGTAGAGGAGGAGAGGGGCACAGAATGCTGCCGCTTGGAGAAGGATCTAAGATATGTAATTTTCCTGATATTTTCATGTTTATGCAAGCTAGCATGCGACTCTGAATTTCAGTTTTAAGATTCTACTTTTGTTGAAGAGATTATATTAGCATGTCCTCGCATATTTGAGCTTGTATGCCGAGCATGCCTAAACCTTGTATTTTCAAGTGTTTGTTTGGCAATAGCAATAGCTATTCTATTTCGATGCAATCCATTTATAACTGCAAACTATGAATGTTAAATGGCTTCCTGAATTGGGTTAATGATTAGCTGTTGGAGTTGCATTGGATTGAAGTACAAACTACAAAAGCTATCAAGCTGCTGGATGTTGCTGGTCATCTCATGGGAAATTTAAAAAATTATGTCTTGTTTGTTCAAGCTGGTCATCTCCTTGTCAATTGGTACAAATTGAGTGAAAGAACTAAACTCTTGTCATCTTTTGTAGCAAGCTTTTTATATGGCATGTGTACTTATCCCTTGGTACTCTAGTTTAGGACATTTGGGCAAGAAGGAGATCAGTTATTATTACTTAACATTCAGAACTGATGCATGTTATAGTACCTGTCAGTATGCAGGGGATGCAAATAGTGTTTTTTGATTAATGGTATATGTCCAGTACATCTAATTCTGTTTCCACCTGTTGGACTTGGGGATGCTTTTGTTTGGCAACTCAATTCCAAATAGTTTGTTCTCGCTGATGAGTTTATATTAATTCTCTAACAGAGTGATGAGCCTGACAAATCCCAAGGCAGCAAGCAGAAGGTTGATTACTACCCCTGCTCCTCTCCCTGTTTGTTTGACACGACCCTTGTGGCTGTATTCTAATGGATTCTGTTGTCGTAGCAGAAGTGGAGCAAGGGAAACAAAAGGAGAAGGTGAACAACGTGGTGTTGTTCGACCAGGCCACCTACGACAAGCTCCGGATTGACCATGTCCACCTATCTTGCGACAAGATCGGTGACTGCGACATCTAAATCTTCAACAGTAAGGTACGTTTCCCTGGAGAAGGGTTAGGGTTCCTCCTTGGGTGAAACTTATTAGCTCGTTCATGTTCGCTAGTTGGTGCTGCCATAATTTAGCTCCTACTATTATTTTGCACATAGTTTACCTGGACCGTAAAGGAGTCAGGTTATAGTGGGATCACACTGTAATAGGATTTTGCTGTACAGTAAAGGACTCTGTCCAAGAACTTATTCGCATCATGTACATTAAAAGGACTCAGTGTTGTCTTAAATTGCTTTCCTTCTATCTTATATCTTGCTAAATCGAATGCAAGTAACCAATTATTGATCTATTGCCTTTTCCCTTTTCTAGAGCATCAATAATTCTGAGTGTCTATTGCTTGATTTGATTTAACTATAAGCACTCAACAATTGTAAAGTTGTGGATATGTTGGTATATTCTATAATCAGTAGTACCCTAATACATAGCTAATGTTGGTTACCTGATATTCTTATTAGTATTTTTGCTTGTTATTTCAAGAAGCAACGAGCATGCTCTTATTCCTTGCTGAGATCATCTTGACTTTTAGCAAGCATATTCTTATTTTGGCCTGCAATAGTAACTTACTTGTGTATGTTCTCCATTTTGATAGTTTGGAAAATGTGGTTGGTTGATATTAGTCGCACCCTGGTTATGGATGCTGGCTGTTAGGCATTGATATTTCAACATAGATGCTTTAAGCACAAGACCAAGGAGAACTGGGAGAAGATCATGTGTACCGTGTCGTGCAAGTCTTGTACGTTATTTATAGGCAAAAGTTGCATGGTTCTGTACTGTATTGTCCATGATTGTAATGTACAAGTTGAATGATTGTAATGTACTTTAAGATAGATACATGTGTACGGTCCATGATTCTTTAATGTACTGTAGTTATCCAAGTATTGTTTGATAACAATCAAACAATTATTTGTTATTTATCTCTGAGAAACTGAATCTGATGAGTAGGGCCTATATGAAATGTTGACTAGTGGGACCTATGTGGAATTTACACCTGATCTGTGGGACCGGTGGGAAACTAGTACTGACATGTAGGACCATCTGACATGTGGGACCTGCTGTGAATAAAATTGAAAAAACAAAATGTTGGGCCAAAGAAAACGCTAGAAATTAAAATTATATGGGCTTAAGTTTTGGGTTTGGCCCATAAAATAAATGGACAGTGAAAGCTAGGCTTAGAAACCAAAAGGCTAGAATTGTTAGGCTTGGCCCATATAAAGCACCAAACTGTATTGGGCTGAATTTGCTCCCACGTCAGATTCCACGTAGGATTGGCTTACGTGGATAGACTAGAATGCCATGACCAAATTGATTGGTCATGGACACTATGACCATCTATTTTGGTCATAGTAGTCCATGACCAATTCAAAAAAAAGTCCTTGGTTGTCTATAGTGACCTTCGGTATGTGACCTACTATTTTTGGTCATATAAAGGTCATATATGAATTACTATGACCTTTCTATGACCAATATTTGGGGTCACCAGTTAGCACATTCCTTGTAGTGATGGTAGCCGGCTGATCAGTGTCAGGCCAGACATAGTCATAGACCTCAAGGGCAGCATTGTGCAGCCTTCTGGCCTCCTCGCTGACGACCACCACCAGTTACTCCGGGTGGAGGTCGTTCCCGGCGTCCGCCTCGGGGATGCGCGCTAGACCTTGGTTAGTCGACTTAGGGTAATGAGCTGCAACCGGGAAAACAAACAACAGCCAATACCATCTGCGGAAGACAAATGGGAGAGCTGATCTGATTTGAAGTCACTTACTGACAACCATCTCAGCGATCTGGCAAAGCTCCCCCAACACTTCCCTCTCCTTGGCCTAGGAAGCCTTGAGAGCATCCGCCTGAGTGGCGTAGAGCTTCTCCAGGTTCTTCAGTGCCTCGGTCCAGGTGTCCGCCACCTTCTTGGCCTGGCCAGCCTTGACCTCCATCTGCTGCTGATGCACAACCAGCTGGATAATCTAGTCCTGGCTAGCTTTGTTGGACTCCTCCAACCGGGCTACCTCCCCCTTCAGCCTAGCCACCTCCCGGTCTTGGTCTGCCAACAGAGCTGCAGGAGGGTACCCAATGGTCAACAAGAAGCGCGAGTGGTCACGCAATCAGGAGGACATGGCAGAGCAAGCAATCTTATGGCCCAGATTCTGCGAAGCCTTGGCAGCATCGGCAAGAGCCCTCTTCATAAGAGAAGGAAGTGAGAACCAAAGGAACTAACTGAAGAGAAAGGCAACGAAAGATAGTGAAAGTGGCAAAATGGATACATACCTCGAACGAGCCCCCCAGTGCCTTGGCCTGGCCAAGCCCCTGCTCCAGCACCTTAACCAAATGGCGGGCCTGGCCGACAGCCAGGGGTGCCGCCTCCGAAAGTTGTGCCAAGGCAGGGCCTAATGGCGGTGTGGCCCGGGCTAGCGTCCAACCGGTAACCTGGAGGTCGTCATTGCTACCAACACCCATAGAGGGACCACCTGTCGGCTGCGCGAAGACCTCTGGCGGCGGCACCTCAACCGGCTCCTCCACTCGGTAGGCATCTGTCAACACCCGGATTTTTAATCCCAGATGCCTGTTATGCCATACATCACAATCACAGGATTACCATTTTTGTGAGACATAACAGATTGGATATCATAGTACATCATCCATTACAAACCATAATAAAGTCTTACACAAATAAAGGATCTCATGATCCAGACTAAGTACAAACAAGCAACAGAATAATAAGTGTAGCGGTGGGCTTCATCTTCAGTGTCATAGGCAATGCTGACGATGGGAGATGATCCTAGTTGTCGTAGCCGTCCTGCTGTCCTTCCTCCTGGTAATCCTCCTCATAGTCTGGCCACGGGAATAGCTAGGGACAAAGCCATGAGTACTCTTTAAGTACTCGCAAACTATCACTAACAAGTAAAGTAGTTATAGTAGGAATGCTAAGTTCTAAGTTTATTTGCAAAGTTAAGTTTGAAACCTAAGCTGAGTTCAAAAACAAAGAAAGATAAAATAAAGTTCTAAATCACCTAAGTGGGAACTTAGTTTTCATAGTCACAACCATGTTGTGGTCAAGTCATGTCACAATTCATTTCATAAGTCATTTTGAAAACATCTGATGATAATAAAGATGGCCACTCCAACTGTCCATGACCGTGGACGCGCTATTCAATAGTTTGACACTGCAAAGGTGGTACACTTTCACCACAAAATTGACATACATCCGCTGTGGATAACCCTGAATCATCATACTGAGTATACGGATAATCAATCATAACCTTTCCTTTACACACTCTAGTATAAGCACCTCTCCTATGAGCTTGGCCTCCCTTCCATGGCCATCTGCCATCCTGGGCACTGCATAGGTGGACAACATCGAGAGGTAGCCTCAGTTCAAACCTCTCCCGCGAGGGAACCCATACTAATGCATATAAACTTCTGGCTAATCCCTACCCAATTTAGGTATTGTGGTTGTACGGTAAACTTGGAATGGTATCGCATGCGAACCCAACCATCAGTTTTTATAAAGGGCTAAGGCTCATGCCTCAACATTTTCATCATCATAAACCATTTGTGTTTCTCAACACATGTCAAAACATTTCAGTAGAATGACTCATCATTCCAAGGTTTTCATAAGCATTTTCACCAAGTATTCCCATCTAGAGTGATCAAGTTTTTGGTTTAGCTCTAACCACTAAGTTAAGAGTGTTCACTAAGGTGGGATGCTAATCTCAATCTCATGCCATAGAATGACATCTACTATAGGCCAAGTTTTATACTCTTTATGCTATCTAAACTACTCTCTAAAATCTCACAAAGCATTGCTAGAAGTAAAGAAACTTTGGTAAAGCAAAACGTAAAATTTGGGATGGGTATAATTCAAGAGGTATAACCAAAGCATGCCTAATGCATCTTGCTTAGGTCCTCTTGTATAATTCTAGCTTGCTAACAATAGCTTGCAAGTGTTAGCTGAAAGGGGCTAACTTGCTTAGTAGTGATGGCTTGCCTTGATTGGTGCAGTGGTTGAAATTCTCCTTGTCTTCTTCGGGGTAGAACTCCTCCTCCTCGTAGACTTGGTCGATACTATCGTCTATAAATATATACGGGATACACAATCACCAAACAATACTTAACTAGTCTATTTAGCACACTAAGGCACATATTTGATGATCTAGTATCATCACAATCATCATAAGATTTAATGAACTAGTTTCATTTATTTTGTTTGAGAAAAGTAATTTCTACTTATTGAAAATAATTAAGATTTAATATTCTCCAATTAAAACATGGGATCATGTGGACACATGTCATCACCACATATTCTAATACATGGGAATATGATTTAAATGTTTGATCACATTTTATAAAGCTTAAGATTAATATTTAAAAGATTTAAAGTGACTAGAAATGCCTATATAGCATTATTTTGGTACTAGTCCAAAGTCACTGCATGCAACCTAAATATTATTACATATTCAGATAGGCATTGTCCAATGTGATTTTTGAGAGTTGGAAACAACTCAAAAGCTATTATGGTTGATTTTTGAAAAATGTTTGAATGTAGAAAAGTCTCTATTTTGTTATTTTTTCTATATGTGATCTATAAATCCAATTGATTTAAATCCAACGGGCTTGGATAGATATCTGAATTATCTTGCTAACCAAATTTGAATCATTCAATTTGGTTCAGTAGAACTCTCTGAATTGATTTTTAAACTAGTGGACAGAAATGAGTTTAAGTCTAAATAGAAAATTCTTCATTTGAATCTATGGGCTAAGGCGGGAAACTAAATGGGCCGGTCCAGTGATGCTCCACGGCATAGAGGACAGCTGACATGGGGTCCCGCATGTTAGCGGCTGGCTCTAACGCGAAGCGGTACGGGGCGATATGGGTCGTGCAATTAGAACAGAGATCAACGGTCGTGGCTCGTCGTCAACGACGAATAGGTCCCTGGCAAGAATGAACCCTAAAGGCTCGATGGGGGTCGATTGGGGGCTTACCAGGGCTCCAGCTAACGTGGCGACGGGGGCGATCGAACTAGTGGACGACGGCGGACTCAGGCGTGGTCGCGGCGGCTCCTAGGGTGGTCGCAATCGATGGCTACCTTTCTCCTCTGCCGCGGTGAGCTCCGGCACAATTCCGGCAACTGAGGGCTCGAGCGGCTTCGGGAAGAGGTGGGGAAGGTTCAGCGACGAGAGGGAAGGTGAATGATGTGCAAAGATGGGACGGGGATGCCCTCCTTTTATAGGTTGACGAGGGGACCGTGAGGTGCGATGGTGAGCTCGTCGGTGACGATGGTACAGGGGGCTAATGGCATGGGCGAGGTAGGTGGATGGTGCTCTGCCTCCTGGCGGTCATCTACGGCGTAATGGCGCGGCTAGGGGCGGTGGCGTTTGGTCGAGCGTGGCTGGCGCCCTGAGCGGGAGCGGCGACGTTCGACGCAGCTCACAGCCGGTGCAGGTCGCGCGGCGGGAAATGGGCATGTCCGGGAGTGTGCTGGGATCAAGGCGGAGCGGCGCGCGCGGGCTTTGGTCGAGGGGCGGCGTGTGCTGCCTTGTCGGGCGCGGCGCACTGGCGCGGTCCAGACACGGTACAGAGGCGGAGAGCGCGGGCATGCCTCGGTGGCCCAGTGCTCGGCTACATCCGTGGGGTGGATAGGGGGTTGCGGTGTGGTTTGGCCTACCTCCTAGACATGGCGAGAGAGGGCGGGGCGGTCTCCTGTGGCTTGGGCACGGTTGGCCGGTGGCGACCATTCTCGGGCGGCACGGTACTGGCACTACGGTGAAGAGGGGATGTTGTCTGGTGCTTAGTTAGGCTAAGAGGGGACAGAGGATAGATGAGAGGGTTGAATGGGGGACAGGAACTTAATTAGCAACAGTATTAGTTAGGCCAGATGATTTTTGCCTGCCAAGTGTTCGACACAATGGCCGCAAGAAATTTATTTTTGAATTTTGAAAAGATTTTTGCTGGGTGGGTTAGTCATAAGCTTGATCATCTGTGGTTGCTTGGGATTGTCAAGGTGAACTCATTTGAGTGGTTTTTGAAAAAGTGGGATCTATGCATATGAAAAGGATTCAATTTTCAAATGCCATTTAAAATTAGTCTTTAAATGTTTTTATAAGATTTCAAAGTGGGCCTTAGTAGATCTTTGCTTGTACTAGCAAGGGGTGAAAAGAGTTGAGGATGTTTCTGTTTGAGTTTGACTTCTAGGAACACCTAAAGTGACCTAGTGGGTTAAAATGGCCAAAGTGACCATTTGGTATTTTTATTCCTATTTGATTTCTTTTTCTTTGGATTTTCTTTTTGAATGATCTAGATGATGTGGCATTCACCTTTGAATCATTTTACAACCATTAGAACAATCAAACATGGCATTTCCAAACAATTATATATTAGTGCAACACACATATGCATTCTTAATTGTTTTAATAGTAAAAAGTTTTTTGGTTAACCCAAAATTGGGTGATTTGGATCTTGATAACATTGATGAAAGATTTGGGATGTTACAAACCTTCCCCCCTTAAACAAAATCTTGTCCCAAGATTTAAGAAAAACTAGGAACTAAAGAGATATGGAAACTCAGTCCTAATGTAATCTTCTCGCTCCCAAGTGGCTTCTTCTTCGGTGTGGTTGCTCCATTGGATCTTGAGAAATTTGATACTCCGGGTCCTGGTGGTTCTAAAAGCTTCTTCCAAGATACGGATGGGCACTTCACGATATGTCAGATCCTTGTTGATATCAACGGCTCGGTGGTCGATGTTCTTGAAAACTTCGGTCTTCTCCGGCACTTCTAAGCATTTGTGAAGTAACGAGATATGGAACACATTATGGATGGAAGGCATCTCTTCTGGCAGTTCCAGTTGATATGATACTTCTCCTCGATGATTTAGAATCTTGAAGGTCTGATATATCTAGGGGCTAACTTTCCTTTCAGACTAAAACGTTGCGTTCCCTTCAACGGCGAAACCTTGAGATACACAAAATCTCCGACATTGAAAGTCAGGTCTCTACGTCTCTTGTCAGCATAACTCTTCTGTCTGGATTGGGCGGTCTTGAGGTGCTCACGGACTTTGTGAACCTTCTCTTTGGCTTCTTGTAGGATGCCGGGTCCGAAAATCTGACTCTCTCCTACTTGCAACCAATTCAAAGGGGTACTGCACTTTCTTCCATATAAGAACTCAAATGGTGCCATTTGCAAACTGGCTTGGTAACTGTTGTTGTATGAGAATTCTGTGAAAGGCAGACAATCTTCCCTTTTTGATCCGTATTCTAACACACAAGCTCTCAACATATCTTCTAAGATCTGGTTGACTCTTTCCGTCTGTCCATCGGTCTGCGGGTGATAAGTTGTGCTGAAATTCAACTTGGTTCCTAATCCTTCTTGGACTTTCTGCCAAAATCTCGAGGTAAATTGGGTTCCTCGATCTCACACTATGGTCTTGGGGGTTCCATGCAAACTGACAAGTCTAGCAATGTACAACTCTGCTAGCTTCGAACTCTGGTAGGTTAACTTGACAGGTATAAAATGGGCTACCTTGGACAATCTATCAACGATGACCCAGATTGAGTCATTTCCCCTACTAGAAGTAGGCAAACCGGTGATAAAGTCCATTCCGACGGAATCCCATTTCCATTCTGGAATCTACAATGGTTGCAACAGTCCTGCGGGTCTCTGATGTTCCGCCTTGACTCTTTGACAGATATCACACTTGGCGATGTAGCTTCCGATTTCTCTCTTCATCTTGTGCCACCAAAATTGCTCCTTCAAATCCTGATACATCTTCATTCCTCCGGGGTGGATAGAATAAAGAGTATCATGAGCTTCTTGCATGATGACTTGCTTCAGTTCTGAATCTGCAGGCACACAGATACGTCCTTTGTACCACAGAACTCCTTCTTCGTCTTCGGTGAATCCAGGCACCTTTCCTGTACCCATACGACATTTGATTATGTCGATACTTGCATTTCCCTTCTGGGCTTCCTTGATCTGACTAATCAACATGGGTTGAAGTTCAATGCTAGCTAAAAATCATTTGCTAACTACCTCAGTTCTAAACTGCTCCAACTCCTCATGCAAACTTGGATGGTTCTCTTTGAACATGGTGTTTAACCTACACGGCAATCTGCTAAGAGCATCCGCTACCACATTGGCTTTGCTGGGGTGATAGTGAATGTCAAGGTCATAATCCTTGATTAAATCTATCCATCTCCTTTGCCTCATATTCAGCTCCTTTTGAGTGAAAATATACTTCAAGCTCTTGTGATCTGAGTAAATCTCATAGCGATTACCCATAAGATAATGACGCCATGTCTTCAAGGCTAAAACTACAACTGCTAATTCAAGATCATGGGTGGGGTAGTTTTGCTCATGTTGCTTCAGTTGCCTGGACAGATATGCGATGACTTTGCCTTCTTCCATCAACACACATCCGAGACCAATCTTGGATGCATCACAATACACGTCAAACGGCTTCTTGATATCTGGCATAATCAATATTGGGGCTGAAATCAATCTCTTCTTGAGCTCTTGGAAGCTTGCTTCACATTTGTCGGTCCATTCAAACTTCTTGTACTTCTTCAACAATTGAGTCATGGGTCTTGCGATGCTCGAAAATCCTTCTACGAACTTGCGGTAATATCCCGCTAATCCGAGAAATGCATGGACTTGGGTTTGAGTGGTTGGGGCTTCCCATTCTTCAACATCTTTGATCTTGGTGGGATCAACAGCGACTCCTCCTGCCGACACAATATGTCCGAGGAATCCTACTTCCTTCAACCAGAATTCACATTTGCTGAACTTGGCATACAACTGATGTTCTCTAAGGGTTTCAAGGATGATCCTCAGGTTTTTCTCATGGTCTTCTTTTGACTTGGAGTAGATAAGAATATCATCGATAAACACAATGACAAACTTATTCAGAAAGTTCATAAAGATCTTATTCATGAGATTCATGAAATAAGCGGGGGCATTGGTTAATCCAAAAGACATGACCGTATACTCATACAATCCATATCTGGTGGTAAAGGCGGTCTTTGGAATATCCGTTGCCCGAATCTTAAGTTGGTGATAACCAGTCCTAAGATCAATCTTAGAGAACACTCTGCACCAGTCAACTGATCAAACAGATCTTCTATCTTTGGCAATGGGTACTTGTTCTTGATGGTGACATCATTCAGCTTCCTGTAATCTATGCACAAACGGTTACCTCCATCTTTCTTGTCGACGAACAACACGGGAAATCTCCATGGCGATGTGCTTGGTTGAATCAAGCCTTTCTCCAGCATAGCAACCAGTTGCTTCTTCAGTTCCACTAACTCTGATGGGTTCATGCTATAGGGTCTCTGAGCTATGGGTCCAGTTCCAAGGATTAGTTCAATAATGAACTCAATATCCCGATCTGGGGGCATACCGGGCAATTCATCTAGGAATACGTCGGGGAATTCACAGACTACTCTGACTTGGTCTATGGTGGGTAGGGCTAGACTCTTGTTGCATTTGAATTGATGGGTCAAGGTTTCAAATATATGCTCTAATGATACTCCAGAGCTACTGGTCATGGTGATGGACTTCTTGGCACAGTCTATCAATCCTTTATGCTTTGACATCCAATCCATTCCTAGTACTACTTCCAAACCTTTGGTTCCAAGTACTATTAGATTGGCATAAAAATCTATCTCATGTATTCTGATAGGCACAACCTTGCAATTTTTTCTAGCTTTGGTGGTTGAACCAGGTATTTGAACTATCATAACATGCTTCAAGATGGTTGGGTGAATCTTACTAGTGCATGAAAATTCTTCGGTGACAAATGAGTGTGATGCTCCAGAATCAAACAACACTCTTGGTAATGATGAGTTAACAGAAAACATATGCAGCACGACATCTGGCGCTTCTTGGGCTTCTTTGGCGTTCATGTGGAAGAGACGGCCATTGCGGTTGTGCGGGTTCCCTGGGGCAAATCTTCTTCCGGGCTAAACACGGCGCTGATGCTGAGCTGGGGCATTCACATTGGCAATGGCAGCAATCTTCTTGGGACACTCATTGGAATAGTGACCCTTCATTCCACACTCAAAACAAGTAACCTGAGACTTGTCTTTTGCTGCAACAGGCACGGCATTGCTTCCAGTCCTTGGGGAAGTATTGTTGTTGTTGTTGGACTTGGGCGGTGCACGGTGGAAGTTGTTGGAGTTGCCGGGGTGGTTGTTGTTGTTCCCTCCGGTCTTCACATTTCCTCCGCTACGGTTGGGGTAGCTTGGACGAGACATTGGGGGTCTATTGTTCTGCGGGGCATATCCGGCAGACAGGTTAGGGTGATACTTCTGGGCACTATGGGACCCAGCTTGGTGCATCATCCGACGTTTGTGATTGTCATTCGCTTGGTTGATCTTCTCTTACATCTGAATGGCAGAGTCGACTAGCTCTTCGAGGTCATCAAAACGGATGTTGACTAGCACCGTCTGCATCTCATCATGCAGTCTGTTCAGGAATCTCTCCTTCTTCTTGGCTTCAGTGTTGATCTCATCAGGTGCATACCTGGTGAGGGACAAGAATATGTCATGGTACTCTACTACAGTCATTCTGCCTTGCTTTAGTTATCTGAACTCATCTCTCATTCTGGTGACTAAACCATGCGGCACATGGGTGCGGCTGAACTTGACTTTGAAGGCTTCCCACGTCATCACTTGACCGTGGTTCATCATGCGGGTGCTGTTCCCCCATGATCTTGCATCTCCTGCCAGATAGTGGGTGGCAAACAGAACTTTCTCGTTGGCATCCACTCCTGCGACTTCTAAGTTATTCTCCATGGTCTCAGAATCAATCATCAAGATCCAGGGTCTTCAGACTTGCTAAAGATTGGGGGATTGGTATTCTAGAAGTTTTTGAGTTTGGATCCATGATGATCTTGATTTCCATGGCCCTAATTATTGTGGGCCATTTGGGCGATCTGTTGCAGGGTGGCGAGATTTGCTTGGCGCTCTGCTCTACTAGCTTCGCGGTCTGAAACTAGCATCTGTAGAATCTGCAGCATCAGGTCCTGTGATGAGCTGCTCCCTCCTTGGTTTCCACGAGTCATCTAAAGATTGACATAGATAATGGGGTAAGAGGGAAAGTTCTAAGGTTCATGGTTTTGTTTTCAAGGATAAAACTTTGAGTTTGAACTCAGGTTTTGCAAACTAGCTTCTTCTCATTCATTCAAGCAAGGCACACGATACAAACACACACTCACCACAACAAAAGGAAAACAGATGGTTTTAAGAACCATTCTGTAAGCTGAGATACAATGGGACTGATACTTCTCACTCCTACGATAGTGCTCTAGTGCATCTACTCATCATCGTCGGTGTAGAAGTCCATGGCATCATCCTCTAGGCAGTCGTTGTCATCACTAAGGTATGAGTGAATATCCCCTGGATGTCTTCACCTTCTTCTTCTTCTTCTTCTTTTGCTGCAAGCTGAGCTTATTTCTCCTGGATGGTCTTCTCGATGTCGGCCACCTTCTTGCGAAGATGAGCGATGGTGTGATCCTTCTTCTCGCGTTGCCGGCGAAGTGATTGACGATCCTTGACGAGCAGTGAGAAAGTTTGGGCCTTCTAGGCGGCAATGGGAAGGTTGTGGTTGGCGTAGGCTCGAGCATTGTCCAATTCCTTCTGTCTGTCATACAGTAGGAAGTCGAGGTTCTCCACTTGGCGCTTCATCTCCGGATGACTTGGCATTTCCAGAGGCATTCCCATAGAATCACGCCTTGCATAGTGAGCAAGGCGAGTTCCCTGGATCAAGTTGACATTCTGTCCACAAAGACGGGCGAGAGCTTCATGCATAGCCCTGGCTAATCCATCTAGCCAGTTGTTCTCCCTCACGGTGAATTGAATCTTCCTAGAAAGAGGTGCCTCCATCTTGCCTCGAAGATCAGCAAATATCAGCCATTGTAAATCTCCTCCTGGGTGGTCATTGAGTTGAGCTCCGAAGAATTATGGATGCGGACGTTCAAGGTACTCAGACAGTGCATCAAGATCCCTCTCGAAGATCAGTTGGCCTCCGTTTCCCAACTGGTAGAACTTGCAGTACTGAACTTCCATCTACAAGAATTTAGGATGAGAAAGTTAGTGAGGTGATCAAGTGTGTCAAATTTTTATGTAGCAATGTAAGAATTTTTGAGGAACATGAATCTTTTTGAAAGAATCTCAAGGGTAAGAGGGGAAATAGGTTTTCATAAATACTCACTTTGGTTTTTGAAACTAAGTTTTTGTTCGGACGTCCATTCTAACTAGGGTCTCCTATGGTCAGGACGGCTCTGATACCAACTTGTCAACACCCGGATTTTTAATCCCAGATGCCTGTTATGCCATACATCGCAATCCTAGGATTACCATTTTTGCGAGACATAACAGATTGGATATCACAGTACATCATCAATTACAAACCATAGTAAAGTCTTACACAAATAAAGGATCTCATGATCCAGACTTAGTACAAACAAGCAACGGAATAATAAGCATAGCGGTGGGCTCCATCTTCAGTGTCACAAGCAATGCTGACAATGGGAGATGATCCTAGTTGTCATAGCCGTCCTGCTGTCCTTCCTCCTGGTAATCCTCCTCATAGTCTGGCCACGGGAATAGCCAGGGACAAAGCCATGAGTACTCTTTAAGTACTCGCAAACTATCACTAACAAGTAAAGTAGTTCTAGTAGGAATTCTAAGTTCTAAGTTTATTTGCAAAGTTAATTTTGAAACCTAAGCTGAGTTCAGAAATAAAGAAAGATAAAATAAAGTTCTAAATCACGTAAGTGGGAACTTAGTTTTCATAGTCACAACCATGTTGTGGTCAAGTGATGTCACAATTCATTTCATAAGTCATTTTGAAAACATCTAACGACGGAACAGTATGGCCACTCCAACTGTCCATGACCACGGACGCGGCTATTCGAATAGTTTAACACTATGCAAAGGTGGTACACTTTCACCACAAAATTCGATACATCCGTCAGGGATAACCTTGAATCATCATACTGAGTATGCGGATAATCAATCATAACCTTTCCTTTACACACTCTAGTATAAGCACCTCTCCTATGAGCTTGGCCTCCCAGCCATGGTCATCTGCCATCCTAGGCACTGCATAGGTGGACAACATCGAGAGGTAGCCTCAGCTCAAACCTCTCCCGTGAGGGAACCCATACTAATGCATATAAACTTCCTGCTAATCCCTACCCAATTCAAGTATTGTGGTTGTACGGTAAACTTGGAATGGTATCGCATCCAAACCCAACCATCAGTTTTTATAAAGGGCTAAGGCTCATGCCTCAACATTTTCATCATCATAAACCATTTGTGTTTCTCAACACATGTCAAAACATTTCAATAGAATGACTCATCATTCCAAGGTTTTCATAAGCATTTTCACCAAGTATTCCCATCTAGAGTGATCAAGTTTTTGGTTTAGCTCTAACCACTAAGTTAAGAGTGTTCACTAAGGTGCGATGCTAATCTCAATTTCATGCCATAGAATGACATCTAGTATAGGCCAAGTTTTATACTCTTTATGCTATCTAAACTACTCTCTAAAATCTCACAAAGCATTGCTAGAAGTAAAGAAACTTTGGTAAAGCAAAAAGTAAAACTTGTAAGTAAAACTTGGGATGGGTATAATTCAAGAGGTATAACCAAAGCATGCCTAATGCATCTTGCTTAGGTCCTCTTGTATAATTCTAGCTTGCTAACAATAGCTTGAAAGTGTTAGCTTGCAAGGGGCTAACTTGCTTAGTAGTGATGGCTTGCCTTAATTGGTGCAGTGGTTGAAATTCTCCTCGTCTTCTTCGGGGCAGAACTCCTCCTCCTCGTAGACTTGGTCAGTACTGTTGTCTATAAATACATACGGGATACACAATCACCAAACAATACTTAACTAGTCTATTTAGCACACTAAGGCACATATTAGATGATCTAGTATCATCACAATCATCACAATATTTAATGAACTAGTTTCATTTATTTTATTTGAGAAAAGTAATTTCTACTCATTGAAAATAATTAAGATTTAATATTCTCCAATCAAAATATGGCATCTTGTGGACACATGTCATCACCACATATTCTAATACATGGGAATGTGATTTAAATGTTTGATCACATTTTATACAGCTTAAGATTAATATTTAAAAGATTTAAAGTGACTAGAAATGCCTATATAGCATTATTTTGGTACTAGTCCAAATTCGTTGCATGCAACCTAAATATTATTACATATTCAGATAGGTATTGTCCAATGTGATTTTTGAGAGTTGGAAACAACTCAAAAGCTATTATGGTTGATTTTTGAAAAACGTTTGAATGTAGAAAAGTCTCTGTTTTGTTATTTTTGCTATATGTGATCTATAACTCCAATTGATTTAAATCCAATGGGCTCGGATAGATATTTGAATTGTCTTGCTAACAAAATTTGAATCATTCAATTTGGTTTAGCAGAACTCTCTGAAATTATTTTTAAACTAGTGGATAGAAATGAGTTTAAGTCTAAATAGAAAAATCTTCATTTGAATCTGCGGGATAAGGCAGGAAACTAAATGGGTTGGCCCAGTGACACTCCGTGGTGCAGAGGACAGCTGACAGGGGGGCCACATGTCAGCGGCTGGCTCTAACATGAAGCGGTATAGGGCGATATGGGCCATGCGATTAGAACAGAGATCAACGGTCGTGGCTCGTCATCGACGATGAACAGGTCGCCGGCGAGAATGAACCCTAGCAGCTCAGTGGGGGTCGATTGGGGGCTTACCAGGGCTCCAGCTAATGTGGTGATGGGGGCGATCGAACTAGTGGATGACAGCGGACTCAGGCGTGGTCGCGGCGGCTCCTGGGGTGGTCACACTCGACAGCTACCTTTCTCCTCTGCCGTGGCGAGCTCCGACACAATTCGGGTGACTGAGGGCTCGAGCGGCTCCGGGAGAGGTGGGGAAGGTTCAGCAGCGAGAGGGGAGGTGAATGGTGTGCAGAAATGGGACGGGGGTGCCCTCCTTTTATAGGTCGATGGTGGGACCGTGAGGTGCGGTGAGCTCATCGATGATGATGGTACAGGGGGCTAATGGCATGGGCAAGGTAGGTGGACGGTGCTCTGCCTCCTGGCGGTCATCTATGGCGTAATGGTGCGGCTAGGGGCGGTGGCATTTGGTCGGGCGTGGCTGGCTCTCTGAGCGGGAGCGGCGGTGTTCGACACGGCTCACGACAGGTGTAGGTCACGCGGCGGGAAATGGGCATGTCCGGGAGTGTGCTGGGGTCAAGGCGGAGCGGCACGCGTGGGCTGTGGTCGAGGGGCGGCGTGTGCTGCCTTGTCGGGCGCGGCGCACTAGCACGGTCTGGACACGGTGCAGAGGCGGAGAGCGCGAGCGTGCCTCGGTGGTCCAATGCCCGGCTGCGTCTGTGGGGTGGACACGGGGTCGCGGTGTGGTCTGGCCTACCTCCTAGACATGGCGAGAGAGGGCGGGGCGGTCTCCTGTGGCTTGGGCACGGTTGGCCGGCAGCGACCATTCTCGGGCGGCGCGGTACTGGCACTGCAGTGAAGAGGGGATGTTGTCTGGTGCTTAGTTAGGCTAAGAGGGGACAGAGGATAGATGAGAGGGTCGAATGGGGGACAGGAACTTAATTAGCAACAGTATTAGTTAGGCCAGATGATTTTTGCCTGCCAAGTGTTCGACACAATGGCCGTAAGAAATTTATTTTTGAATTTTGAAAAGATTTTTGGTGGGTGGGTTAGTCATAAGCTTGATCATCTGTGGTTGCTTGGGATTGTCAAGGTGAACTCATTTGAGTGGTTTTTTAAAAAGTGGGATCTATGCATATGAAAAGGATTCAATTTTCAAATGCCATTTAAAATTAGTCTTTAAATGTTTTTATAAGATTTCAATGTGGGCCTTGGTAGATCTTTGCTTGTACTAGCAAGGGGTGAAAAGAGTTGAGGATGTTTCTGTTTGAGTTTGACTTCTAGGAACACCTAAAGTGACCTAGTGGGTTAAAATGGCCAAAGTGACCATTTGGTATTTTTATTCTTATTTGATTTCTTTTTCTTTGGATTTTGTTTTTGAATGATCTAGATGATATGGCATTCACCTTTTTAATCATTTTACAACCATTAGAACAATCAAACATGGCATTTCCAAACAATTCTATATTAGTGCAACACACATATGCATTCTTAATTGTTTTAATAGTAAAATGTTTTTTGGTTAACCCTAAATTGGGTGATTTGGATCTTGATAACATTGATTAAAGATTTGGGATGTTACAGCATCGGACCCAGCCCCCGCTGTTAGGCTAAGGGGAGGAGCAGTCGCACCGCCGCGCCCAGGAAGGAGCGCCTCGGTGAGCCGGGGGACGGCGCTGGCTTGATGCAGCATCATGGGCGCAGCCGAAAGCACCACCTCCACCGCGTCCGCATCGGCCCCGGCAGCCGCAACCTCGGGGGCCGCAACCGGCGTGCCGGAGTCCCTAGCCCCGGCAGGCGGAGGGACGGACATGGTGGCGATGGTCACGGAGCCGGGCAAGGCCATCGCCTCACTACATGAAGGACAAGGACGCAATGAGCAAATGCAAGCCCACCACTACAAACAATGGGTACGTGAGCACGTACCCGGTGATGCTCGGCGTGACGGCCGTGGCTCTTGGGCGGCGGCTCTTCTTAGCGCCACCTCTAGCCGGGGCGACACTGGTCAAGGCGGCCCGCTTCCCCCTGGCCCTGGGCACGGTGGCTTCAGTTGGATCCACATCCTCGTCGTGCGCAGGTACTCCAACACACAGGCGGAATATCAAGTTTATGGATAAACGCAGTAGAAGCAAGGCAGACAAGGACAAGGAAAAGTTTCTCACCGGGTGAGAACTCGCAGCCCTTGTCAGCCCGGGTGGGGAACCGCTCTGGCTTTGTCTACGGGTACTTCGAGGGATTGTAGTCCGTAGAGAAGAGGAGGAGCTCACTGTCCCCCATGTTGTCCTCCGCTAGCTGCGCCGTAAAGAGCTACTCAACAGGGGAAGATAAGAGGCACGAAACAATATTCCTCGGGAAAAATTCACCCGGAGAAGGGGAGGAAAGGCCTACCTTCAGCGAAAGTCGGCCATGGTGGTACAGCCGGCAGGAGAACTCCCAATCCTCCACCAGCGCCTCCTTCGAGATGGCGGTGAGCCACTCGTGGAGGGCCGCGAACGGCACGTCCATTCAGGAGACCCGGGTGGGATCCAGATGGCCGGAGAGGTGGCACATCTTGTGCGACCACTGTTGCAGCGGGAGCACGCGGCTCACCATCCAGGACAACGGAATGTCCCAAGTGGTGAGTCGCTCATTCTCCACTAGCACCGCCAGTCGGGTGGCCATCCGGTCGATGTCCGCCTGGGTGCCCAAGTTTTGGATGCTCCAGGCCTTCCGGGTGGAGGGGATGTTCGAGAAGATCAGAACTTTGATCCAATCAACCTCGGTGGCATTGCGCACATAGAAGTACGAGCGCTGCCACAGCTTGACGGTGTCCGGGAGCTCCAGCAGCGGCATCACCATCGATGGCCGTGGGTAGATGGCACAGTAGCCCGTCTCCGTCAGTGGCCCGCCTTTCCCCACCACTTGAACCTTGAAGTAGAAAAACTTCAAGAAGTTTGCCGCGTTGGGGCGAATGCCGAGGTAGGCCTCGTAGCAGGTCGCGTGATGCGCCAGCATTGCCATGGCGTTGGCCCCCAGATGATGGAGCTAGAGGTCGAAGGAGAGGAGCAGCTCCAGAACGAATCTGCTCAGCGGCAGCCCGAGGCCGCGGGCAAATGGGGCGAGGAAGACAATGGCCTCGCCGGGCCGGGGGTTGGCCACCTGCTCGCCCTCTGGCGCGAGGCGGTGCTTCACCAAGCGTTATGGAGGCAGGAACTTCCCCCGCCAGTACTTCTGCACTAGCTCCTCGGTGACATAGGAGCCGTACCACCCGTCAGCGCTCTCCGGCAACATCTTGTCCATAGAGGTGGCCGTGTTGGAAACGCACGGGTTCCTTGTCGTGGTGGAAGAAGAGTGACGCCGGCGACCAAGAGGCGGTGGCGCAAGCAAACAGAGGGAGGATAGAACATGGAGGAGAGCAGAAGCAACGAGCATAGGAAGATGAAGTGAGGAAGACCGCTCCCTTGTGTCCCTATTTATCGAGGCAGAATAAATGCAACAACTGCCCTCCCACCCCACCACGTGGCAAGCAACTGCCACACTTCCACATGACGGTTCGGGGCGGATCGCGTGCACCAACATAGCCTACACAGAAGATCCCGTAGGAGTTACTGCGGGAGGCAAACCGTGCCCATGATCCCCAAGGAACCGCGATGATGAAGACGTGTGCGCAGTTACCAAAAAACTGTCGTGGGAGACCAAGAGGACAAACTGATGCGACGCGCACCATAAATGGCATGCATGGCTGACGCGAGCAACGACGACAGCAAACTAGCGATCCATCTTCCGGCCGGATGCGGCAACAGGTCCATGAGATCACCACTCACACCCTGTGGGTGGGGCCATCGGTTCCGTAGCCGGTAAACCCCAGTCGGGAAACAACAAAGAATCTCAAGCCAGTAGAAGACAAGAACTACAAGACAAAAGCAAACGACAAGTCTCTACATCACCAATCATTTCAAACTCGACCAATGAGCATGCAAGAACTTCTCTACGGGGCGAAGTCTTAACGCGCTCGGGGACTAGTGTTGGGGGGATGACCCCCGGGTAGGCCAAGACAGGCTCAGTTGGCCGGAACCAAAGCGCCCTAGGCGTCTAGGTCCAAGACAAGGAACCACAGCCAGGTGGAACTCTCCACCTGGTCCACATCCAAGTTTCCCCGGTTGGCCCGTCTAACTGGGTGGCCAGAAGAACCAGCTGAGAGGCCGCTCCTAGCCGGCCGCCTCGGATCCGCTGGCCATGGTACGGTAGGGGTGACGCTCCTTGATGAGCGCACCTCTGACCAGACAGGCTGGCTCGCCCGGTCGGCGCTACCAGACAACTGTGCCAAAGATGGAGGATGATGAGTAAAGCTCTGGCTGACGAGTAAAGCCCTAGCTGACGAGTAAAGAGCCGGCTGACGGATAAAGAGCCGGCTGACGAGTAAAGAAGGGTGTTGGACACTGTAGCGCTGTCCTCCCATGTACTAGAGGCTTGACTGGACCCGGGCCTACCATTCGGGCCCGTCCAGTCGGCCCACTTTGTAAGCCTAAATCCAAACAGTAGGCCCTAGAACCCACTCTGTAAGCTACCTCCCCAACCGGTATATAAGGATGTGTAGTGCTAGGGTTCTAGGTAGACAATTACAAGTTAGAAGTTCTCTAGATTCAACAAGTTGAGTAGTTCCTCTTCTTCTTCTAACAATGAGTAGCCAGGAAAATAGTTCAAGGAGCATCTGTACTGGGCGTTCGCCCCCTGATAGTAGATCCTTGCAGGAGTAGGAGTGTTACCTCGCCAAGAGGGCTCCAAACCTGGGTACATCACTGTGTTTGCAGTATCTGTGCCCAACCCGTTGTGAGTAGCCACCGATAGCATCCTGATTATCCCCTCTCATGCCATCCCCGATGGCACTGCCGTGTTCCACACCATGACAACAAGGTTGACAGTGCGAGTGTGAGTGGAGGCCTCGAAGGTTGTCGACACGGATCTCGTAGTCATCGACTTCTTAAGGATTGATGAGTCGTCCTTGTCAACGCTGGTGGCGTACTTGGCGAGCTCGTTAGCATGGTTCATCTCCTCAGCGATTACGGCATCGGTGAGCTTGGCGCCGTTATCCTCGCACTCCAGGGCCATGTCGGATCCGCCGCGCATAGTGATGATGTGGTGCGGCCCCGCGATTTTCATCATGGTAGACGTATTGGGGGTCGCCATGAATTTGGTGAATGCTTGCATGTCCAACATGAAGCGATAGGGGCTGCGGAAT
The DNA here is from genome assembly GCA_023614405.1 of Avena insularis. Taxonomy (NCBI): domain Eukaryota; kingdom Viridiplantae; phylum Streptophyta; class Magnoliopsida; order Poales; family Poaceae; genus Avena; species Avena insularis. The sequence continues at coordinate 348,381,502 of CM042692.1, read as the reverse complement.
GACCAACTTGAAGACTATTAGCTCTATGTGGAAATTGGAGGGGGTGTCGAAGGTGACTGGCAGTGTCACCTTGCCGATCGGCTAAGCCTTCTGACCTGGGACGATTCTGTGGAAGGTGCAAAGAGTTGGCTCGACCATTGACTATGGGAGTTGTAGTCGCTTGAAGGTTTTGAGGTACATGATGTTGATGGAGCTTCCGCCATCCATCAAGGTTTTAGAGAGCTAGTAGTTAGCCACTTTGGGCTTCATGACCAGGGTGACTCGCCCTAGGTTCTCGATCCTGGGCACGTGATCCTCGTGTATCTAGGTGATGGGATGCTAGGAACAGTTGAGCCATCATGGGATGTCAACCTAGGTCACAACATTGATAGTGACTGCATAGGCGAGCATCTTCTTCTCACACCTGGTGCCCAGGCCAGTGAAGGTGTGGAGTGAGCCGGCAACATTGCCGAACCCGCCGACATTGCCGTTATATTTGGGTTGGTCGGGGTTGTGGCCTGCTTTTGTGCACCTTGCTTTCTTGAAATCTTTGAGGGAGTGGCAATCGGCGGTGCTGTGGGTGGCGGGTAACCCTTCTTTGTTGTGGTATACATAGGGCTCGTCAAGTAGGACCGTGGGGTCAAATTTTGGCCTTTCGGTGTTGTTGTTGTGGTAGCTGTCACCATCATGGCGACTACTCTCGGGGTCACGCTGGCTATAGCCAGCGTTGGCAATGAAGTCTAAGCCGCCATCACTACAATGCTTGCCACCAGTATGGTAGGTGTTGCAGTAGCGAAGGTCTTGGTGCCTACCGTCGTGGTGCGTGGGCTGGCGCTTCTCGCTAGACTCATCGTCAGAGTCTTGCTTAGGGTCCTCTTAGGCGTAGCGCTTGGCAATGTTGATGAGGTCGGTGATCGTATCAAGTGACATGTACACCCTTTTGATTTTGGTGACGAGGGGCTCATACCTGCAGGTGTTTTTGAAGCAGTGGATTGTCGTGTCAGGGTGGATGCAGGAGATGCACATCCATAGGTCCTACCAGCATTGTACCCAGTGGCGAGTGGACTCGTTGGGGCCCTGCATGCAGTGTTCCAGGTCCTCGATGGTGGTGGCACGCTTGTAGGATCCCTCGAAGTGTCTGATCAATGTGTCACTCATTTATTCCCATGAATCGATGATATTCTCCCGGGAGGGTGTTGATCCACTAGCGAGTGGATCCTTCCATCATCAATGGCAGGTAGCATTCAGTGAGTAGCTCAGTGTGGCTGGTGATTCCCATTGCCATGAGGTATGTATGTGTCAATCCACATCATGGGGTCGAGCGTGGGCTCGTACTTCTCGATCTCCTTGGGCCCCTTGAAGTTTGAGGGATATTTTTCACCATGAACCATTGGTCTGAAGCACTGTGGCTTGACTCGACTGAGGGAGCCCCTAGGCTCGTAGTCACAGTCATCGGATGCTCGCCTACTTTCTTGCTGGCACTCTTGCCACACTTGGTCATTGAGGATGTGGGTGCGTGCGTCAATTGGTTGGCTATTGGCGGCGACCATGTGCTGAGTAGGCGTGGTTCGTTGGTGGATAGTGCGGGATTAGCAGCCCGTGGTTGTAGCTGCCATGGCTCGGGGTTGGGCAGTTGCACACGTTGGCGACGATGCCCTCACTAGCATGGTTAGTGGAGGCCGCCCAGATGTTGGAGGAGCGGGAGTATACTCGCCTGCACGAGTCGCACCCCTTATTCTACTACTTCCTAGGTTTGGCGAGTAGGGCTTGGGCGTAACGGATTTGTAGCGTGCCATGGCCGGTCGGGTTGAGGCCAGCGACTATAGCCTGACTCGCGATGACATTGTCCATCAGAGTCAGTAGAGAGGGAGTCTATTGGTGTCGAACTCCTGGGGTGAGATCATGATCAGTGGCTTCTCCGGAGGAGGCGAGCGATGGGGTGGTGGTGGTGTTCCGTGTGCGGTCACCCCGGCAACTACTGCCTAGCACTGAGTTGCGGTAGAGTTCGAGCTCTGCTGCACACGCGGGGTCACGCTCATCATCAAAATTAAGCACGCGACCTTGGTGGTTGGTGCTCTGGCGGCGGAAGATGCGACACTAGTGATAGTGTGAAAACTCATGTTCAGTCGCCTGTTCGAGGCAAAACTTCTCATGTTTGGCGATTTCCTTATTTTTGCCACTTCCAAAGCCTTGCGGTGCTCCTCGATCTGTTCCACTGTGGTTGTTCCTGGGAGCGGCGTGGTGAATGGATCCACCGTGTCGTTGCCATCCCCATGAAGATAGTGGTGTAGTGGGCAGATCTGCCACAGATCTGCTCAGGGGATTTCGAGCCAGTGTCGGAGTCGAAGATCTGTAGGATGTAGGAGTCCTTGAAATCACTGGCGTTGGAGGCCTGAGTGATCAACTTGGAGTGGGATGCCTCGACGGTGGATCCTGTGACCGAGGAAGGGGTCGCCGAATAAGCGTCATTAAGGAGGGTCGTGTCTCTTCCGACCGGGCTACTTTTAGAGGCCATGAGGGTGATGGAGCGGACTTGTTCCTCCAAGAGGAAGTAACATGGAGGGGAGCTAGATATGGCATCAAGTTCTTCCAACTCGGCTGGGTCAACGACGTCCGTTAGGCCGACAAAGAGGTTCATGGTGCCAATTGGCACCATGGTGGCGTGAGTGACCGGGCATGACGCCGACATGTATCTACTCGACATGATGTGGCAACCATGCGGCCATTGGAGAAGGGCCAGTCGATTGGAGTGGTCTCGCCGCAGATCTCAGGCTTGGCGATCCATGCCCCACAGTGGGCGTGACTATCGTGGGAATGGCCACGACTGTCGCTACCGGGGGTAGCGATTGAGATGAATGGGTCAAGGGAGAGTAAGCCATCCATGGAACAATATTGTAGGGTAAGGAGCCTACTTCCTGCTTTTTTGTATTGATCTTTGAGAGATTAGAGTGGTGGCTAGCTCGGTTGCTAGGAGGCGAGTCGCTTCTAAGGGGTGTATCAGAGCATATATGCACAGAGATTACCCTAGGGAGGTTTATATAGAGAGTCACCTCGCTAGGGCTTACATGGATCAACACTGAATTAGTTAAGGATTAGGTGGATTTAACCTAATTCGACTGGGCCTAGCTATGCTTCTAGGCCTTCTGGTTCTAGTTATCGTGTGCCTTCAGGTCCACCCGCCATAGGCCACGGAGTTTCCGAGCAATTGAGCCCACTCACCATAAGAGAATCCCGAGGTAACTCCACTTCCTAGGTATACCTCGATTGGCATATCCCAATCAACCGTTCAGTTCAAGCAAGGCCCCTTTCTTCGGTGGTGCTTCGTGCTCCCTCAACCTCCACTTGTCAACATTCTCTATCAACTTCCAACAATATTGAAGTGTAAATGGTTTTCCCTTTGATTCGTTCCTTTCCATTGAAACATGATCCTACAAAAACATAAATTTATTTGTTAGGAACATAATCACAAAATATGCATATTGTGACCAAAATGAGATCCATAATGAAGTCATGTAGGGTTTCATAGCAGAAAACAAAATTTTCTAACTATGCGAACACTAATACCAGGATCTATACTATGTAGACATAAGTAATGGAAAGAGGAAGACGGTATTCATACCCTTGAAGAACGATAAACGCCTTACGCAGGAAGGCGTATGTTGATGAAGACGAAAAGCTCCAACCACCCCAAGTGTGGTGCCTCCGAAGTACTACACACGTCCAGTGTAGGCGGCGTCTCCTAGACTCTGATCCAGCCCAGCAGCGAAAGAAGAAGATGGCGGACCGAAGATCACAAGACAGTAGTGTGAAGGTGGAAAACTCAAAACCCTAGAGGTCCTCTCCAATATTACGGAGAAGTCCTTAATGGAAATGAGAGAGAGAATGAGAGAATTTGATGATTCCAAAGGGGAGGGGTGACCCCTTTATATAGTAGGAGGGGAAGGTGCACCACCCAAGGGGCAGGCGGTGTGGGACTAATCCCCACACCAGCCGGCCACCAAGGGGGAGCCACCGGCCCTAGGTGGCCCACCAAGCCATGGTCGGCTGGCCCCTCTCCCTAGGCGCCTTGCCTCTTTGGGCCTCCCCTCCGGGTGAGGCCCATTAGCAATGGGCTGCCTATAAAATTAAAATAAAATATATATTTAATATTAACTCTCCAATTAATATATAAATACACATATTATTATATTTCTTTACTCTGGAACTCCTTCCAGACCCCCTCTGATCAACATCGGATGTTACCCGGAACTATTCTGGTTTCTCTCTCTATTTCTCCTTCGGCACCACATCTATCCCTATGCGCCCCCACCCTTAAGCATGACATCCTTCGGTTCGGTAACACTCTAGACATGATTGAGACATCTCTCATATCAATGATCATCAGCGGGACCTGGATGCCCATGATGACCCCCGTGCATTCCACGAATCTTATCGCTTGAACCATAAACGTTGTTTCCCGTTCCCTTTGTCACTTGATACCTAGTTCATCCGAGACTTGATCTTCGGTATCTCCATACCTTAGTTCGATCTCGTTACGATGAACTTGTTTACTTGTTCCCATGTCGTTGCATTCCATGACCCAGTCACACGCTTGCAAGCTTCATTAATGCAACGTCACCGAGATGGCCACATATGTATCTATCTGTTACATGGAATGGCAAATCCTGGTCTTGATATGTATTCCTCTACACGCCCCTTTGGGAAACCTGAGTGACACCTTTTTGATCATCCAGTCACGGAATGATACTTGATACCATCTAAGCTCCCTCCAGAATGGTGATTTGCATTATTTCACATTCTAAGGATCAGGTTGCGAGGTTTTCTTTGTTTATCATTAATGGTGAACTTTGTAACTAGATCTCATTAAGACACAATAGTCGGATGTTTGTCTATCACATCATTCAACTAATGACATGACCTCATTGTCAATTGGCATAAATGCCCATGATCTCGAAACCCTAGATCATCCTCATGACCAATGAGCTAGTTCACTAGAGGTAACTAGAGACGTGGTTTGTTTGCATACCACATGTGTATTAGCGTTTCATATTAGCATAGTTATAGCATATTATGAAACATATTATGAACATATAAGAGATATATCAAATAATACACTTTATTATTTGCCTCTAGGGCATATCTCCTTCAAGTCACATAGTCATCGATAGCTATGCCACTTGGTGGTGATAAACGCACTTGCTCCAAAGCTCCACTCCAACGGCTACAACATGCCTTGATCAAATCCCACCATCCTTTAGGGGTCTATATGAGTGAGCAACCGGTGAAGCAACCTGAGGCTCGAGCTTGAAGAATTTTTCGTTGATCTGTTGCCAAGATAACTTCCCGGTTTGATCCGCGCTGGACACTGCATCGATGGACACTTGCGACCATGACCGCAGCAAGAAAGTTCGGTCTAGTTCACCGCTCTTTTCTTCCTTTCATTTTGATACAAAGCGAACACCTCCTCAATCTCTCCCAACTCATTCTCACCGTCCTGAACCTCCTCCCCATCCATGCCATACGAATTGAGTGGCATATCAGTAATGTCAACCGCACTCTCATTTAGGGCATCGAAAAAAGGGCAAATTATGATGACCAAGCAATTCCGGCCACCGCATCAGGAGAAGTTCGAGCTTTGTACCTTTGAGAGCTTTTGGCAAACACGTTGTCGACGGTGTTGTAGTTCTCTGGCGAGGCGTTGGCGATGACCGGAGGTGGAGCGACGGAGGAAAGGGGGCTGTGATGTACGTGCTTCTTATTCGCCTCGTCCCCTTCCGGCTTCCGTGCGCGAGGACGTGGCTTGGGCGTTGATGGGGATATGCCAAAGGGGGTATGCTCAGCAGTAGGTTTTGAGTGGGCCGGAAGGCCATGAAAGTACCCTGGAGGACATGATCGGACTCGAGGAAAGGAGAGGCCATCATGGCCATCGGGAGCCCGAAGCGTGTGGCCCGGTCGGATTAGGTGAAAAGCCCCCGGATCCTTATCTTGTTTGGGGACAGCTTGTAAACCCTAGCGAGGTGCTTCATATATAAACCTCCCTAGGGTATCGTAGAGACTTACGTTCCATCATACACCCCCTCAAGCGACTCGCTGCCCAGCCGCCGAGCTCGCCACCCCTGTAACTCGCTCTCTCATAATCTAATCTAGCAGGAGTAGGTATTTACCCTCCGGGGGCGAACCTGGGTAAACCCTTGTGCATCTGCCCCCATCTCGCACCGCAGATGGCCGCCAACTCTTCCTCACGAAACTCTCAATCGCTGCCTATGGCAGTGACTGCCGTGGCCATTTCCATGACAGTGGCGCCCACCGTCGGGCATAGCGGGACTAGCCTGAGTTCTGCGGCAAGACCCTACTCGCTGATCGAGCGGCCGTTCGCCACCGGCCGCATGATCGCCTTCGGCGGGATCTTGTAGATCCTTCCCAGCAGCTACATCCCGGCGTCGCGCCCGGTCACACACGCCGCGGTGATGCCGGTCGGCTCCATCAACCTCTTCATTGGCTTCACCGACGTGATCGACCCAGCCGTGACGGTGATCGTCGGCGGGTCGCCTCCACACCACGATCTGGTTTTGGAGGAGCAGGTCCGCTCCATCAGGGGCCTCGTCGCTGAGTACGACTCGGCCGCTAGCGACGCGGTCGAGACCAACGTCGCCACCAACGACGACGCCCTAAATGACGACGCCGACTCCGCGACCCCTGCATCGGCCAACGGATCCATCACCGCCGCCTCACGGGAGGACTCCATCACGCGAGTCTCCAACCCCGGGGATTTCGAGGATCCCTCCATTCTGGGGATCTTCGACTCTGACTCCGGCTCGGAATCCCCCGAGGATTTTCGCGCCAGATCCAATCGCTTCAACGCGATCTACATGGCGGGTAGCACGGCCACCCCGCCAGATCCGTTCTCCACGCCGATTCCGCCAACCGCGACATCCACGGAGGTGGAACAAGCCCGCTTCCGGCTCCAGGAGGCGCAACGCAATGAACTCGCCGAGCGCGATAAATACCGCCTCGAACGAGAGACGGCGAAGGAGCTGTCACTCTATCACCAGTGCCGCATTAGGACCCGCCTGAACCCCGATGTTCAAGGCCGCGTCCTGAACTTCAACGACGAGGGCGACCCCACACGCATCGCCGAGCGCGAACACGGCGAGAACGCGCTGCCAGGAGGAGGCAACCCCGCGAGACCACCACCTGGAGCACCGGCGAACGGGGCCCCTCCACCACCCATGGGCCGTGCGCCCCCACCAGACCAACCACGGATCATCATCTCGCCTCAAGCCCGGGGCGCCAACGGGCTACCACTGTACTCCACCCCGATGGACAACATCGTCGCGGCCGATGCCACGATCGCCAACCTCGATGTCCAAGGCGACAGCGCACTATAGATCCAGTACGCCAAGGCCCTACTCGTTAGGGCCGTCGAGCAACAAGCCGCGGGAGTCGACCCGCGGGGTCGGATGTATTCCCGCTCGTCAGCAAGCAGGGCGGCATCAAGTGGCCACCCCACTGTGGCCAACGCAATAGTTTGCCCACCACCCCAACCCCTGGCAAACCAACCGCGGGCCGCCAACCCCGCGTTGTCGACCAATGAGCCGCGACCTGCGAACAACACCGTCGCCGCAAACGGGCAACCACTCGATGCCCGAACGCACATCATCAACAATCAGGCGTGGCGGTCGCGCCAACCCTACGACCTGTGACACACCCTCGCCAACCGCGGCGACCCGGAGCCAAGAGGCTCGCTCAGCCGAGTCGGGCCACAATGCTTTGGACCCATGATACGCGGGGAAAAATACCCCGCCAACTTCAAGGCCCCCAAGGAGATCGAGAAATACGACCCGACGTATGACCCTGCCGTTTGGCTGGATACATATCTCATGGCAATGGGGATCGCAGGCCACACCGACCTGCTCGCCGCTCGCTACCTCCCCTTGATGATGGAGGGTGCGACCCGGCAATGGATCAACACGCTACCCGCCGACAGCATCGACTCCTGGGAAGAAATGCGGGACGCCTTCGTCAGGCACTTCGAGGGCTCCTACACCCGCGCCACCACCATCGAGGACCTGGAGCGATGCATCCAGGGACAACGCGAGTCGACCCGCCAGTGGATCCAAAGGTGGCAAGAGCTGTGGATAAACGCCTCCGGCATCCACCCAGACACGGTGATACACTGCTTCAAGAACGCATGCCGGTACGAACCTCTGGTCGCCAAGATCAAGAGGGTCTACCGGACGCTTAATAACATCCCCGACCTCCTCGAGATTGCCAAGCGCTACGCGGAGGAAGACCCCAACCAAGACTTCGACGACGAGTCAGGAGGAAGACGGCGCACTAGCATCCACGACAGTGGGCGCCTACGCGACATGCGCTACAGCAACACCCGCATCACCGACAAGCGCCGAACCGACGGGCGAGTTGACTTCGTCGCCAACGCCGGCTATGGCCAACGCGACTCCAAGAACTACCGCCGCGACAGAGGAAACTACCGCGACAGCGGGAACTACCGCGCCAACAACGCGACGAGGCCGTAATTGGACCCTGCCGCCCTGCTCAATCAGCCCTACATCTACCACAGTAGGGAGGGGAAACCCGCCACCCACACCACCGCCGATTGCCACTCTCTCAAAGAGATCGAGAAGGCGAGACGTGCAAGGGAAGAGCCCAACAACAACCAACCGTGGGACAACAGGAACGGCGGCGGCTTTGGAACCGCCGTCGGGTTGCTACACACCTTCACTGGGCTCGGCACCAAGCGTGAGAAGAAGGTACTCGCCCGCGTGGTCGCCGTCAATGCAGTGACGCAGGTCGACATCTCCCGCTTCCTAAACTGGTCCGAGCAGAGCATCACCTGGAGTCGCCAATACCATGCGCCAAGAATTGAATATCCAGGGCGAGTCGCCCTGGTGGTCAGGCCAAAGGTGGCCGACTACTGGCTGCCCAAGACGCTGATGGACGGTGGGAGCTCCATCAACATCCTGTACCTCGACACATTCAAAAGGCTCCAGCTCCTAGAAACAGCCATCGAGCCAACACTAACGACCTTCCACGGCATCGTCCCCGGTCGGAAGGCGTACCCGGTCGGGAAGGTGACACTACCAGTCACCTTCGGCACCCCGGCGAACTACCGCACGGAGAGAATCGTCTTCGAGCTGGTAAACTTCCGCAGCTCCTACCACTGCATCCTGGGCCGCCAGGCATTTGCAAAGTTCATGGCGACCCCACACTATGCCTACAATAGGATGAAGCTCCTCGGGCCGAGCGGCATCATCATCGTCCACAGCGACCCTGATATGGTCATGGAATGCGAGGAAAAGGGTGCTGAACTCGCCGACGCCATCATTGCCATGGAGACTGACCACGCGGAGGAGCTCGTGAAATACGCGGGCAACATCAACAAGGACGACCCCACCATCTTGAAGAAACCGATCGCCACGAACTCCGCGTTCGAGGTGACCACGCACACCCGCACCATCGAGCTCGTCCCAGGCGACTCCAGCCAGACGGTCACCATCGGGGCGCACATGATCCCCGCATAGGAAAGCGCTCTCATCGGGTTCCTCCGTGAGAACCGCGACATCTTCGCATGGAAGCCATCTGACATGTCAGGTGTCCCGAGGGAACTCGCTGAGCACAAACTGAATGCCGACCCCAAAGTGCGACCAGTAAAACAGTCGCTACGACCCTTCAATGAAGAGCGCCGTCGAGCAATCGCCGAGGAAGTCCAGCGCCTGCTAGCCGCAGGCTTCATCCGGCCAATTAAGTACTCCAAGTGGCTGGCAAACCCATTCCTGGTTCTCAAAAAGAATAACACCTAGAGAATGTGTATAGACTACACCAACATCAACAGCGCCTGCCCGAAGGAGGAGTTCGTCCTACCATGCATCGATCAGATCATCGACTCGACCGCGGGATCGGAGTCACTGTGTTTTCTCGACGCTTACTCTGGTTACAACCAGATCAAGATGGCGGTCGAAGACGAGAAGAATACGGCGTTCATCACGCCATTCAGCGTGTTCTGCTACACGGCCATGACATTTGGCCTCAAGAACGCAGGCGCCACATACCAGAGGTGCATGCAGGAGTGTCTAGCGAGCCAAATTGGCCGCAACATTCATGTCTACATCGACGACGTGGTGGTAAAATCCACCTGCCAAGACGATCTGCTCGCCGACCTAGCAGAAACCTTCGCAAATCTGTGGAGGTACAACATCAAGCTGAACCCCGGAAAATGCACCTTTGGCGTACCCACCGGACAACTTCTGGGGTACGTAGTCTCCAAGCGAGGCATTGAGGCCAACCCCACCAAGATCGACACCATCGCGCGACTCGGGAAACCCGAGTGCCTGCGCGACGTCCAAAAGTTGGCAGGGCGAGTCGTGGCTCTCAGTCGCTTCATCCCTCGGCTAGGCGAGAAGGCAATGCCCCTATACCGCCTGATGCGCAAGAACCCAACATTCCAATGGGACGCAGAGGATGACAACGCACTGAAAGCAATCAAAGAAGTGCTACTCGCGGCACCACTACTCGCCGCGCCACTCGACAGAGAGCCAATGCTCGTCTACGTCGCGGCCTCCAATCGGGTCGTCAGCGCCGTGATGGTCATCGAACGACCAGAAGAGGGCAAGGAGCGCCCCATACAGCACCCAGTATACTACATCAGCAAAGTCTTAACAGACTCACGATAACGCTACCCGCAATACCAAAAACTGGTGTACGCGGTATTCCGAGCACAGCGGCGACTCCCGCACTACTTCCAGGAGCACCCAATCACGGTGGTATCCTCCGCGCCCCTACAAGACATCATACGCAATCGCGATGCGACTGGGCGAGTTGCCAAGTGGGCCATCGAGATCGTGTCCACAACATCAAATACAAGCCCCGAAAAGCGATCAAATCGCAAGCCCTGGCTGATTTCCTCGCCGAGTGGGAAGAGGCACAGCAGCCAGAGAAGCTCCCATACCTCCACTACTGGTCGCTCCACTTTGACGGCTCCAAGAACGCCGACGGCATGGGGGATGGGGTCATACTGAGCTCCCCCAAAGGAGACAAGCTCCGCTACGTGCTCCACCTCAACTTCAAACCCTGCACCGACAACATGGCGGAATACGAGGCCCTCCTCCACGGTATGAGAGCAGCCAAGGAGATGAACATCGATCGCCTGTGATGCTACGGAGATTCCGACCTAGTCGCCGGCCAAGTGGCCGGGACATGCGACGATGTTTCCCCAACAATGATAGCATACCGCCAGGCCGTCGACCAGTTGGGAGGACACTTCGACGGCTATTCCGTCGAGTGGATCGACAGGCGTAAAAACGAGGAGGCAGACGCCCTTTCCCGCATCGGATCGGCTCGACAGGCGCCACCAGTAGGCATCTTCCTCGACATCATCCACAAGCCCTCCATCAGCCCACCGAAGGAGATCGACGTCGGGATCCCACTACAACCAGAACCGGCCTTAGTCGCCATGGTTGTGGAACCTAGCGACTGGACAGCACCATACGTCGCCTTCCTGGAACACAAACTGCTACCGAGCAACGAGACAGAGGCGCGAATGATCGTGCGCCGCTGCAAATCCTTCGTCATCATCAATGGCGAGCTCCACAAGCGCAGCGTGACCGACGTGTTCCAGCGCTGCGTATAGCCAGAGGAAGGCCGCAAGATCCTCCAGGGCATTCACGTCGGCGACTGCGGCCATCACGCTGGCGCCAAGTCACTAGTCGCCAAGGCCATGCGGCACGGTTTCTACTGGCCCACCGCACACGCCGATGCCACCGACGTTGTCCAAAGATGCGTCGGATGTCAGAAGTACGCCAACCAGACGCACCTTCCTGGTTCGGCGCTCAAAAAAATCCCCATCACGTGGCCATTCGCCGTATGGGGCATGGACATGGTCGGCCCGTTCAAGAAGGCCCCATCCGGCTTCACTCACCTCCTGGTCGCAGTCGACAAGTTCACCAAATGGGTGGAGGCCAAGTCGATCAAGAAGTGCGACGGCAAGACGGCTACCAAGTTCCTCCGCAAACTCATTTACCGGTATGGCTACCCACACAGCATCATCACAGACAACGGCACCAACTTTGCCAAGGGAGCCATGGCGGAATTCTGTGAGGAGCACGGCATCCGACTCGACCTCGCATCAGTCGCCCACCCGGAGTCAAACGGCCAAGCAGAACGCGCCAACCAGAGCATCCTCCACGGTCTCAAACCGCGACTACAGGTGCCCCTCGAGCGCACCCCAGGATGTTGGGTCGACGAGCTCCCCTCTGTGATATGGGGGATCCGCACCTCCGTCAACCGATCAACCGGGTTCACGCCTTTCTTCATGGTGTATGGCGCCGAGGCCGTAATGCCAACAGACCTAGAGCATGACTCCCCTCGAGTCGCCAACTACGTCGAGGCGACCAACGAAACCGCCCGCCAAGATAGCGTCGATCAACTTGACGAAGCACACGACCTGGCTCGCTCCTGCACCGCCATATACCAGCAAGGACTTCTCCGTTATCACAGCCGTCGAGTGCGAACTCGCACCTTCTAGGAAGGCGACCTGGTCCTACGATTGGCCCAGGACAAGAAGGGCATGCACAAGCTCTCCCCTCCATGGGAGGGGCCATTCGCCATAGGCCGAGTCCTTGGCAACGACGCCTACTACCTCATCGACATACGGGGTGATCGCCAGTTGGAGGTCGGGAGGCCATGGAATGTCAACCTCCTCCGGAAGTTCTACACCTAGAACCACACAATGTACTCTGTCAGAATATATAAATGAAATTCATTCGGATCGCACAAATTGTGCCCACTCGCCATATTCTTGTGCCACTTTTCGTACATAAGCAATACGCCATTCACGGAAGTCAACCTCTGGTCGAGCGACCGGCACGGCAAAGTAGTGCGGCACAAGGGCACCAGAAGTATTCGGGCCTTGTGTCGTCCACGAAAAACGCCAACCCGGAGCCGCCATTGGAGTCGCCTAGCCCGACTGGCCTACCGGGCCAAGACATCCGATACACGCTTCCCACAGCGACCTGTCCCCTCCCCCACCCTCGAGCAAAGCGACTCGAATGGTTAAGTACCATGCATGGGGACTCCGCAAAACGGGAACCCCACGCGGCTCGGAAACACACCTAGTAAGAGAGCTGCCTAGGGCTCGCCAAGCGACTGGCCCTCCGGGCCAGGGGAGGAGACGCGTTATAAACAACGCATTCACAACCTGCAACAGGATCACGACTAATACGGTCTAGCACAATGCTCGGGGACTCGTTCACAAACGAACCCCACTCACGCTCGGGTATTCGCCGCTCAGGAGACGCGAGGGATAAAAACAAACGCGAAAACAAGTCAAACACATAGAAATACACAATCAAGTTATACCCCATTAAAAGGGCGGACGCGCTCGGGGACTCGCTCAAATTGTTGAACAAAACGCTCCCTTAATCATAACACAAGTCGACCAAGTCCCTGCGGCATGGATTACAAAAACATCATACAATGTTCGCCACTTGGCATCTATTACAACTATTACATTTGCTTACTCCACAGGCCCTGACGAAGAAGAAGCGCCACCACCCTTGACACGCACAAAAGTCCGCCATGGGTTCGCCGGGTACGAGGTCAGCGACTTCGCCAACGACGACCGGAAGGGCTGCTCTGACTTCATGTCGCGGTGCTCCGGCTCAGGGTCGCCAGGTGCTAGCACCATCTCCTGGTACGGCAGAAGATCCCCATCGCCAAGACACGGTCGGCATAAGGAGTGGCCTTTGCAGTCAGCTTCAGCACCTCCGACATCTCCACCGTGCCGGTCGCCGAAGGATAGCCACTCGTGACGTCGTCCAGATCGAAGTCGTCCGGGAAGTGCGTGAGGCCCAAGCTCAACGCTGCAGCTCTGAACGCGAGCGCTGGCCATCCACTCCACAACCGCGGGCACCTCCTCCAGATAGCGCCACACCTCCGTGAGCCCCCCAGGGATGACTCCGGTGGGAGACATGCCCTGGAGAGCCGCCTGGACACACAACGCCGAGGCCGTGGCAGCATTCACCACGGCAGTCACGCACTGTGAAGCGGTATACGTCTACACCACCGGGTCGCTTTGGCCTACCACAGCTGGAAAGTCAGATGTCAGTGAAACAATGAAACCCCCAAAAGCGGAGAACCGACAAAAGGATAAGGCAAATGAGAGAAACTCACCAAGAAGCTTGCGGCAATTCTCCTTGACGTGCTTCTCCAAAGCGGCTTGGTCGTTATGCAGCCCCACGATAATGGAGTCCGTGGCCTTGCGTTCCTCTTCAGCGGCGGCGACAGCAGCCTTCGCACGTTCTTCCGAAGAAATTGAGGCCGCCTTAGCATCCTCCAACTCCTTGACTAGGGAGGCCACTCGCTCATTCGCTGCGTCCAGTTCGGCGAGTGGGACATACCCTCACGGGCCTTGGAGACCTCGTCCGGGAAACCATCTGCAAGTGGAGATGTCAGAGTATTGCACAAAACCAGCTCATAACAAGCAAAGAAGAACAACGTCAAACACTCACCGATCCTCTCCTGAAGCCGCCGGTTCACCTCTTGCGCCTCGCGCAAATCACGCCCAGCGCCTCGCAGCAACTGCCGATCAGTCGACTCCCGCTGTAATCCCTGCAACACAACGAGACCAGCTAAGCATTGGGAGGAAAAGAAAGACCAGTTCCCAGCCGCTGAAATTCAGCGACCAGGAACTCGGGGACTGGAGAAGGAAGAAAAATTAAGACCAGTTCCCAGCTGCTGAAATTCAGCGACTAGGAACTCGGGGACTAGAGAATACAAGAAAAATTAAGACCAGTTCCTAGCCGCTGAAATTCAGCGACTAGGAACTCGGGAACTGGAGAATACAGGAAAACATTAAGACCAGTTCCCAGCCGCTGAAATTCAGCGACTACGAACTCGGGGACTAGAGAATACAGGAAAATTAAGACCAGTTCCCAGCCGCTGAAATTCAGCGACTAGGAACTCGGGGACTGGAGAATACAGGAAAATAAAGACAATTCCCAGCCGCTGAAATTCAGCGACTAGGAATTCGGGGACTGAACATACCTGAATAGCAGCGTCGAGCATCTTGTGAAGTTCGGCAGTGTCAGTCGACCGGACCGTGAAGGAGGTGCGCCCGCGGCGGACCTCAATCTCCGTGTCCACGATCTCCGGGAACTGCGGAGATTGCACATCCGCACCGCCTAGAAACCCCCTCGCCATAAAGCAAGGGAACGTCGACGCTCGGCAGGGCGCTGCCGGACCGCACCTCCGGGCGGACGCAATTGGTCTTGGCTCGATCGCGTCGCCCCCTCTTCGACGAGTGGCGCAGCAGCTGGCTCCGCGGCGCTTCCCCCTGTCGCGGCGTCGTCAGCGCCCCCCTTCTCTTTCTTCGCGACTTCAGCAGACGCGACATCCTCGGAGGCCTTCCTCTTCTTGGGCAGATCACCCTTCCCCGCGACAGTGGCCGGGGGAATCTTGGCAACCGAAGGGCGACCAATCTTCTTAGCCCTCGACCTGCACGAGCCCTTCTAATCAGCACAACCACGACACGAAAGAAGCAAAGCAAATTGGGACAAGGAAGTATAACTTACTTAGCGTCTGGAAGAACGCGAAGCCCGGTACTGATATGGGCAGGCTTGTCCAACTCGAGACCTATCTTGCGACTGAGCCCCCGCTCGAATACGTCCGAAGCCCACGAAACCGAGGGCTTCCTTGACGACGAAGCCGCAGTCGCCGGGATCTCCGGCTCCGACGATGCTGCCTTCGACGGCAGTGGCAACTTGGGCGGCACTACGTCGGTCTCTCCTTGGCTTGGGACCCCCGAGGTCGACGGCGCGATCGAAGCTAGGGGAGCCTCTACCACCACCTCCGTGTCCTCGCCCTCCAACCCCTTTGTCAGGATTGCGGCCCTCGGGACCTTGTGCAAGACTTCAGGAGACCCTTCGCCATCAGAGTCATCGTATGACCCGAACACCACTGACGACCTGACCGGTGATGCAGGCCTTTTTGCCGGCGACTTGGGCCGGCGTGGAGGCTTCGATGGCATAGCGGTGCACCGGGACGTCTGCTCATGGGCGACCTCGTCGCCTTCTTCGAACTCGTCCAGGCTGTGGCTCGCTTCGACCTCTCGCTGTTTCTGCATTCGGGTCTTGCGGGCCACGGGCGCTGGGGGAGCGACTTTTTCTTCTTCCCCGTCGCTATTGGAAGGACCCCCCTTGGAATCTTCCTCCAGTTCCTGGGGAACTTCTTCATTAAGCGGAGGGAGCCAACCCTCCAATACCTGAAAAAGCTGAGAACCACTGCGAGTCAAAACACGCCAAGCGAAAAGAATGAAATTAGAATACGAACGCAGCAATTGGAAAGAAGACTTACTGTAGGGGCTTCGTTCTTCACGGGAGTATACGGGGCGACTCCGACCGCTGCGCCCATGAACTCCACGCCAGTGATCTTCTTCAGGGCGGCCTTGTAATCTTCGGCCTCCCACGACTCCGTGCTGGTGCGAGATGGATCATGTTTCCCGATGTACTCGTACATCCAGTGTGGACGAGCCGCCAGCGAAACCAGGCGCCGCCGGAGCCAACAATTGTAGAGGTTGATCGGAATCAACCCCTAGTCCTTCAGCTTCTGGATCTGATCCATTATTTCCACGACGGCCATCCGCTGATCTTCAGGGAGCTTCTTTGGCGCCAGTCGGCGGGGCTCGCTCCTCTCGGCGACGAATTCAGGAAGGGAGACCTCGCCGGAGGGAGTAGCTTCCTTGATGTAGAACCAGCTTTTCTTCCACTCAACTGGAAGGTGACCCCGCCTGCGGCCAACATCAAGCCGTCGGACACCTCGCGCCTGATGCGGCCGTGGAAGAGCTCCAGCCACAGCGGGAAGTATGGCCTGCAGCCGAGGTAGCACTGGCAGAAGGCGACGAAGATCGCCAGCTGCTCGATGCTATGCGGACCAAGATCTGAGGGCTTGATCACGTAGTACGTGCAGAAGCGGTGGAAGAAGAGCGAAGTGGGGAACCCTAAGCCCCTCTCGAGATGGCTGGTGAAGCAGATGAACTCGCCGGGCCGCGGTTTCGGCTCGGTCTCGAGAGAGGGGGAACTCGCCAATTCCCCTTGCGGAGCACCCCGGCGTCCTCGAAGGATTTTAGCTGGGCTGTGGTGCACTTGGATTTTCCCCACGAGCCTTTGGGAGGCGCCATTGAGTGAAAAGTGGAATCGCGCAACGCGAGGAGAATAGGTCGGGAGAGAGCAGAAAGGAAGAGCAAATGAGGAAGGATGAAGAATGCGAAGCAGGATCACGAAGCTGATCCATCACTCCCCTTATATGGGAAAAGTCACCCGCCAAAATCGGGATAGCCGTTACCCACGGTAATTGCGCCGTAGTTACCGTTGGAAATTCCAACGAATAGTTTGACTAAGGTTGATGGTCCAACTCCTGTGGTTCACTCGCCACTCGCCAATCTCTCTTCTCGCCGAAATGACGACTGAGCAGCAATGATGTTCATTAAAGTGACGAGTGGGGTTGTGGGGAAATTCTCCTAGGCATTAATAGAGTCCATCGCCGATTCGACTGGACGCCCAAATTGGGCTCGCCTACTTCAAGCAATTAAAGGACGCCTGGCTGCATCAACGATGGCCATGGGACTACCGATGGGGATATGCCAAGGGGTATGCTCGTGATGAGGTTTCGAGGTAGGAAGGCCCATGTACGCCTAGAGGACAGCGATCGACTCGAGGAAAGGATCCAGGTCCATCGGCGACTGGGAGCCTAGAAGCGTAGCAGAAGCCCAGTCGGATTAGGTCAAAAGCCCCCGGATCCTTATCTTGTTCGGGGACAGCTTGTAAACCCTAGCGAGGTGCTTCATATATAAACCTCCCTAGGGTATCGTAGAGACTTACGTTCCATCATACACCCCCTCAAGCGACTCGCTGAATTACCGAGCTCGCCACCCCTGTAACTCGCTCTCTCATAATCTAATCTAGCAGGAGTAGGTCTTTACCCTCCGGGGGGGCGAACCTGGGTAAACCCTTGTGCATCTGCCCCCATCTCGCACCACAGATGGCCGCCAACTCTTCCTCACGAAACTCCCAATCGTTGCCTATGGCAGCGACTGCCGTGGCCATTTCCACGACAGGCGTCGAGATCGCGACGACTGGCTCTTCTAGCGAGGCAACACTAGCGGCTGGCGGGGCTTGTGGGGTGAGGTGGGTGCCCGCACCCTTCCTCTTCAGGGCAACCACCAGAGCCACGGGAGGCGGCGATTGAGACCTCGTGACCTCGCCATTGGTGGGCGGGAGATCGGTCAGGTCCATGCCGTCGAATCCGAGACATGGCGGAGACGACACGGAAGTGGGAAAGGGACGAGCTGAAGTGTCCCTCCCGCACGAATGTCTCCACGAGTACGAGTACATGGCGCATTTGGTTCGGCCGCGCAGCCCTTGTATGTAGAGGCCAGGGCGCGATTTTTTCTGCCCCCCTTAAATTTTTTCCGGGTCAGACGAATTTACCGGATCTTCTCGGGGATGTTTTTTGGTCGAAAACCGAAAACGGGTGGTTATTTTCAGGTTGCGCGGGTTTACGAGGTTTGCTAGAGATGCTCTTATATTGTTGTTGATGATTATTAATAGATTGGTGGAATTTTCGCAAAAAGATAGCAGCAATTAATTTATGGGTGCAGGCCTGCATTATCCTATGATGTTGCCTTGTGCAGCTGGATGAGGATCAGAAGATGTGTAAATCCCCGCCGTAAATTTGTTTCATGAAGCGGCTTCAAATTTTTGGCATGTATTTTAACCTGGTTTATATATCTATTTAGTATTCAACTAGGCAGTATCCTCTTGTCTTCGTAGTAGGTTCTAAAGCTTACTAGCTTTTTACTTATTTTGATTTGACAGCTGTAGCGCTTGCTTGTTGCACTACCTCCAATCCAAAATGTAAACTTTGTAGACACTGATAGGAAGAGAGCTGCTACACGTACGATCATTAGGTACGATTTCTGTACGATATACACAAATGTAAATGGACCATATATATAGTAGCAGGTAAAACGGCATTGTGTCTGGTCGTGCCAGTGTGGTGTCAAAAAACGTCGTACACACATCAATTCTGTTGACAGAATTAGTTTTCAAGACGACTCTTTGACCGCTAATTTGTGTGCAACACATGTTGTCTCACATAAAAATAAATATACTATATTTTCGAAATAATCTTCACTGTGAATGCAGTAATGTCAGTTTCATGATTTGAATGTAGTTAAACAGTATATATTTGAAGAAAGGCTTAAATTTCGGATCAGAGGCCATAGTATGCTAAACATTTATTCCGCGTCTGAACTGCGTTTGGACGATTTGAGCAATTACTTCCATTTAATAAGCTATGGAGTTGATGATTGTATCAGGGGCTAATCAGCAGAGCTCGTATCAGGGCTCCTGCAATGTTTTTATCTAAAGTACAGAAGAACATAGTTCGTTACAACTGCTATCAGCCTATTTGTAAGAAAACGAAGCAAAAACATTTGGGAACAAAGCCATCCAAAATTCAAATACAGTAACAAGATTAAGTGGGTAGTATCTTTCAGCTCTGGGTTTATGGAATTTTGGCTTCAGTTTTTCACATCAAAGCTATGTGAAACTTCCCTCTAGAGCTCCAGAAGTAGCACGATGCCTGGATCATGTGCTGCAACTTCAAGCATCTTCCTCATTCCGCCCTTCAACAACAATAGATGTAGGCTTTTCAGCTGAATCTTTCAGCTCGGTTACTTTAAGACCAGTGTCAGATGTGTCACAATTAGAATCCTCATCCAGAGTTTGGGCCTCCTTAACCTGCAGGCCAGAGCTGAGCTCAACTGGCTTCGGCTCCACCTCACCATCTTGACACATTTTCACCTTGTCATGGCCAGAGTTTAACTGCTCCAAAGCATAGCCGACATCTTCGAGGATTTCTGTTTCAGGAGCTGCTGCAGGAAATGCTTCACCTGATTTTTCTTGAATCAGCTCATCATCACAAGTGGAGTCGCGCGTATTACATTTCAGTGCTTCTTTATTGATCTGTGGAAGATGTGAGTTTAGCTCTTCAACGGAACTTGCTTCAGTGGCATGCACCCCAGAATCTGAAGATAACAGCACGTCACTCAATTCATCTTCGAGTTTAACTGCACTTAATATTTTGATCTCTTCACCTACATGTGCTACCTGTGATAACTTGCCATCCTTCCCTAGCTCAGCAGCATCAATGACGGAGGAACCACGAACAGCATCTTCTCCACTGATATCACCTTTCTCCATTTTCAGGCCATTGTGATGTGGATTAGTTGAGCGCCGTCCATGCAAGTTTCCATGTTTAAGCTGTGTTGCTGGAGAGTACAAACGAGGAGTCCAAGTTTCTTGCAATTGGCTGTCATGGTCGTCAAATAGGTTTTGGCTTGGAAGGAGGACGGATGGTGCTGACTCAGGTACCTGGGGTAACTCTATCACTTCCTCCGAGACATTTGAAAGATCAAATGGTTTCCCTCTTGGTGTGGAAATGGAAGGAACCTGGACATAGAAACGTGATGCCTCCTTCAGTTTCTCTGTTGCATCAGCGGTTTGCAAGTCTATTAGCCTCTGGTCAAGTTCAAACTTCAGGATATTCTTTGCTCTTTGCAGCCCCATCAGACCATCTACCCCACTATTATTTTCCGTAACATCCACCTGATTATTTCCATCATCTTTCTCCTCTTCCTGTCCTTCATCTTCATCATCCGAGGTATCGTCGTCATCCTCCTCAAGGTCATCTTCATCGTCATCTGATGAAGAATTCAAGCTGTCTCTGGAGGCCAAGGCAGGGTGACCAGTCCCCAAGTCTATCAGTGGGTGCAGCTCTTCAAGCATCGGAATAATGTCAGTCATCGATGCATCAGGAGAAGAACTTTCATCAGTAAGATCGGATTCAGAATCGTAACAAGGATCTTGCCTATCAGCAGACTTCCAGCATTGACTCATGGATTCACCCAGCTGATAATGACTGTGTGCTTCATAATCGCCGGTTTCAGTATTGGAGCTCTGAAATCCCTGCATCTCAGCCTTCTCACTGATTTTCTCGACATGCATTTCTCTTCCCGCAATGACACTGGTCCGGGCAGACTCGGTGCTAAGAGCAACACTAGCAGCCAGAAACATGACATTTGTTTCTTCCCAGTGAGTGTCATGTGTGCTACTGGTAGGGTTTCTCTCGGTGACAGAAAATCCTGAACTACCAGTTCTCTTCACCGAGTGAGTCTCGATAGTGACATTCTCAGCCTCCTCGTCTGAGCAGTCGGCCAAAGTCTGTTGATTGTCACATGCTTCCTCTCCAATGACCGAGGGAGTGCATGGTTCATCATAGCTCAAAAGGGCTCCAAGAAGAAGTCCTGTTAACAGCAAGAGTGGAGAGGAAGACACTAGGAAAGCAAGCAGAGGAGGACAGATCCTGTGTAGAAGCAGCAACAAAATTCCAGCGCCGAGTACCAGAGGATAATCACAGGCAGATCGATAACCTGTTTCAATAGAGTCACAGGCAGATCGATAACATATTTCGGTGGAGGAATCCACCATTCTCTTGGCGCGCAGAACAAGATTGCTTGAACCAAAATCCTTAGCCATCTGCTTATATTTGTCCATGATACACAGTCCTTGCCTGATAATCGGAAGGAAGAAGCAGATAGTTAGCATGGGAACAGCTTAGATAGTAGCGATCAAAACTTGTTCAGGTGAACTGAGCTCATGATATAGGGTGACCAAGTCAAATATCATTTTCGGTTGCAGATTTAGAGAAACAGGTGGGAGTTTCCATTATCTGTATGATGCCTGTTGTGGGAAAACACTGTCTACTACGTTGAACACTAATAATAAGAAAGAATGCTGTTCTGCAAGACTAACTGAACATATCATTGACATCGAGAGCTAAAAAATTGAGCAAACACCCAGTCCTTCATTAAACAGATGGTTTCTAAATAACTATTGATTTGCAAATGTTCAAAAGCACGGACCGATCTCGGAATGAACAGAAGTTACATGCACAGCATATAAAGAAATAGACAAACAAGCAACGGACACAAACAAAATAAGCAGCACAAGAGACAGGCGCACCTGCAGGGACGAACAACGGCAGCGAGAACCTAATGCCTCACGCAGATGGAACTGGATCAAGTAACCAGGAGGGAATAAGTAAAGAAGCAAGACCAAAGCAAAGAGGCACACGAAGCTGCAGCACGGTGCGCCACCTCCTTTTCCTGTGGCTGGATTCCTTGCTTTGCTAGGCAAAAAATGCTTTGGTCGGCAGCAAAAGGCAGCCCCTGGGCATCTCTTCCAGACCTGGAGATCATGTACATGTAGTGTGAGGAGAAAGTTAGCGAGATAGCATCATGACAGTGCATGTCCAAAGCTGATACAGAGACTGATTTCCTACCTTTGTCCATCATGAAGCAATGCTAGGAGATCTCAACTTGCTGAGCTGTTGGTTGTTTTTTCCACTTCGTGAGGGTGCGGTGCCATTATGGAACTGTGAGTTTCTGAAATGGCAGCATGTGATTTACCTTTTCCTTGTGGGCTTGTGGGGTGGGGGTGGGGGTGTGGCGTGCTAGATGCACATCATCGCGTGCTAGATCAACAGCCAGACGCAATGGCACAAAAGGTAAACAAAGGCCAAGTGAGGAGAAGAAAGGAATAAACAACGCAACTCCTCATTTCACAGGTTGGTTGTGCAGTTCTAGCATCCCAGGTATGACACTTTTTGCACGGATCAAACAGCTTAAGTTCACACATGCGCAGGAACAAAATTAAGCACAGGCTGCGCCAGGCTATACAGCAACAATCACTTGAACGATACGTGAGACGAAAACTAAACAAGCCTCAGCGAAATTCCTCAAGGCCCCGAGAGCAACATTTAGTTGTACAAGGAAACAAAGCCTCTTCTCCTCTGCGCACAGGTATGAAGGAAAACAAGCATTGCGCAAATCTGATGAAAAAAAAAACAGCTGAGTTTGTGCACTACTATCTCATTTGTTATCCATCTATTTCCTGTACACATCAAATTGAGAATATTTTACACCGAGGAAGCGATTTACACATTTACATGAACATATCAGCAAAGGTACACTTTAACTCATTTGTGTCCCGGGAAAAGAATGGTGCTTGCCAAAAAACAACACCATGTTTACATTAGGACTCGGCTATAAGCAATATCCCTCACAGATTCAAAATTGTTCCTTTGGGTTAAATCAACCAGAAATGTATTGTTGTGACTGGACGATTCTTGTTAGCTGCTTGAGGTTAGCTAATACATGACTTGGGCCAAGACTTTCAGCACCAATGTGGTTCAGAAGTTGTTCAATATCCTGCCAGGTAACAACAAGAGGAAGCTTAATGTCTAAAAAGAATCAATGCGTAAAGGGATGGAAGTAAACTCAGAGAAGATTTTTGATAACCAACTATTTTCAGGTACTACATAACTGACCTAAAAATACTCGGATAAATATCTGGATTAAAACGTGTACCAATTCAACAGTTGCACTATAATTTAGTCTAAAAGCCTAAAAGGAGATTCATCCATTACCATTTAGATTCCCATGCATTACTAAACTCGCATTTATGATTTTTTTTTACACAGCTTCCAACTCCCAAGTGGCGTCGAAAACATGAAAACATTTTCAGGAGATGCCACTTTTGCTACTTACATAAAGCTCTATCGTTGATCATTTATCCCATCCTGATCCATATCTAATTATCTACTCGCATCCCACTTAAATACAAAGCTGCAGTTATAGTCTGCTTAGCCTAAGATTCCAAACCACCTATTCATGTGAACTAAGGGGTTAGCAAATAGACATAATCGGGTCTTTTTTCTTAAACCAAATTCTGTCCGTTAATACTTTGCATTACATAAACGCATATAAGGTTGACTAACCTTGTTTAATAAGAATATAGCATATGCTGATCTTGTTGTTTCTTGGCCTTCAAAAAACAAAGGGAATTCCGTTGTCCTCATGCTCGTGCTTGAAGGGGTAGAAGAACTTACTCCTGGGGCTATAGATGGGTCAACTGAAGGGGCGTGATCAACAATATATGAATGTGAACCTCCCAACCGTAGTGGATATCGAAGAGGAACATCGAGATATGATGCAATAAGGGAGACTGCCTATGATTCAAAATGAATAAATAAATATCAGCAGTATGTAGGTAAAAAAAGGACATACTTCTAGTGGCTTGAAAAAAAAGTCTGTCTTATTTCTATCACTGTGAAACCGTAAACATTGACTAACAACATTTAGTCATATGTCAATCAGATCTAGATGTCTCTTCGTTCTACAATAGAATATAAACTCATAGAATTTTTCTAACTCCTAGAGAAAGGAGAGTAGAAGCAAATTGTAATGAATGCTCAAGTCAATTTTCGTCAATAATCTACCCATCAAGACTTAAATACATACATGTGCAACATATCCAAGAAGAGTAGCAGATTTCTGAATCTCTGTCTTGTCACTGAAGTAGCTGGTCTTTTTTATAGAAAGCTTTGATAACTGTAGACCCAAAATGGCCAAAGGTCTTTGTCCGTTTTGGGAGCCATTAGGCGACAATGGTTCAGCATCTCCTGAAATTTTTCAGAAGAATTAGATTTCTGTGACAACAAACTTTAAGATTACGCCTTTCAAAAAAAAAAGAACTTTAAGATTACTGTTCCAGAATTCTATGAAGCACGCAATGAAACCTCTGTGGGATTCATTGTATTTTCCTACGAGGGAAAATGAAACCAGAGTATCACATTCTTCAATAAAAATAATTAAGCTTTCCAGTAAATGCCAACTTGATTGATGCCCCCCCCCAAGGCCCCCGCCTTGCTCCCCAGGGGCGACTCGGGCGGCAAAACCCTAGCCGCCCCCAAGCCCCCTCCTCCCCTCGCCATCGCCGGAGGATGCCTGCGGACAGCGGCGGCGGGCCCAAGTCTGGATGGTCGGCGCGCTGGCTCTCGGTGCGGCGGGAGCGCGTGGTGGTGCTGCGGCGTGCCGGCACGCTGGATCTCAACGCAGCAGGAGGTCGAGACTCGAGAAGCAATGGCGCTGCGGAGGCGGCGGCCGGCCACCGGCGGCGCACGGCGGAGGTGCCCAGATCTGGGCCTGCGCGGGCCCGTGGCACCCCCTCCTGCCAAATGAGACTCCTCCCTCCTCTCACCCCTCCCGATCGCCGCTGGTGGAGAGAGCTTGGCGGGCGAGCATGCGAGCAGCACGGCCCTTTGGGAGGTGGCTGCTGTGCTGAGCCCTGGTTGATCCCGGCGGCGGAAGACGCGGACCAGCGCGGCGGCGGCCACGGTCCGCAGCGCGGTGCAGATGTCTAATTGCCACATGCTCGATTCGCTCCCGGCGGCGGGTGGCCTGGGCGCTGTGCTGGTCGGTGCCCTCCTTCGATGACGTTCCTACACTTCCCTCCCTGTGATGTTCTATCTCCCCCAGCTACATTCTTCGCCACCACCGGTCTGCCCCTGCATCAACGGTCTTCGGATGTCTTTGTTCATGGGTCGGGGCGAGATCCCCGTGCGGCGATGGCCTGCGCTGCCAACGGCGACGCCTGAGGGCGACGTTACCTTCCCAGAGGCATAGGCATGACCCTGACCAGACTTCCTCCTCGAGCACCGGGGGAAACCCTAGGTCCGTCCTGCTGGACCAGGCAGCGGCGGCGTCTCAGCGCCATCCCTTCTTGAAGGCGCCGCCTTGCTGCAAGTGGAGTACCTGCAGCAGCTGGAGGTTGGTGAAGGGTTGATCCGGCGTAGACTGCTACACAGGGCACGGACCTCCATGGCACAACGTACACCAGCGCCAGCATCTCCCAGAAGAGAGCTACATCAGTTCCAGCCGGGATCTGCCTTTCACCTGCCGACTTTCTAGGCACACAAGGGTGTGCGGTACGTTGGCATGGGCAGTCCTGGAGCTGCATTCGTCCCTGAAGGCGTCTGGCAACGGCGTTGTCGCTGCCCTGTGGCTCCGAGTCTCGACGCCTCACCATTCTTGGCCGGAGGCAAGGCTGTGTGAGACCTAATGTTGTCGTTCTGAAGTTGAGAGCACCTCCTCACCCTGTCGTAGTCGCTTGGTGAGGACGGTCGTGTGTGTGTGTGTGTGTGTCGTGGGTGTGTGTCCATCCTCTGGAGGTTGTAACCGGTGTCTTCTTCCTGTTCAATGAAAAGAAACGCAAATTCTTGGCGTTTTCTAAAAAAAAAAAAGAGTAAATGCCAACTTCATCATAACATGTCCCACATGAAAACTTTACATGATGATGGCCTTCAGTCATGCTGCAGTGCACGAGTAGAACTATTCAGTTGAAAAAAAAAACTTGTTTTTAAGTGCTTAAATGCTATAATGTGTGAGAAAGTTCCAAATCTTTAAGTTGCAGAATGGTGTGAAGAACATAGTAAGAAATTAAATGACTAGAAAGATCAATGCTACAAGCCCAATCCAAATAAGCATCAGAGGTGAAAATTTATACCATAAACATACTAATCCACACACAAATTGGTTCGTGCAAGCATCAGTAGCAAGATGTGCAGTAAGACAATGATTTGAATTTGTGAAAACACATGCCCAGAAGTTTACAGAGAGCTGATATACGGAATTGGCAACTAATGAAGATTGCAACGGGGACAGTGGCATACCTGTTCTAACAATGCTTGAGTTTAATCCAGGCTTGACTATGAGAGATTGCTCCTTCAAGTGCTTCACAGGATATATCTGAGCAACTTGTCCTATCATGTATTGTTGTCTCATCCGCAACATTCGCTCCAGACTTTTAAGACGACCATGGCCACGATCCCCTGACAGCAATTTACCGGGTCCCTATAACCACCACCCATACAAAAATGTCTGCATGAGATTCCTGGGATAGTATATTCCCGTCATATTCAGTTTGGAAGCATAGAAAATCTTTCTTTCTAGAATAAATGTACACTGGGTACCAAATTTAAGAGAAAAATATTTGAGTAAACAAATACATAGTCACTCAGGTATTTACCGAATGCTCAAGGTAAACAATTTTATCTGAAGAACTACACACCACTGAAGAACTACACACCAAAATTCAGCAATTCACTGCATAATTATATGGCCTTTGAATTCAGTAATGATAGATTTATCATTAAAATTTACAAGAAAAACACATCCATAAATGGACATTCAACTTGAGTACAAAAAAAAGAAAAGGAGATGTTTTCAGTAGAATATTTGATGCAGAAGATTTCTGTGTTTACTTAGTAGAGGCTAAAAGGAAAAAAATGTAACCACTTCTCGATCCCGTCTGCACAAGGAAATACCTGCAATTTACTTTGTGCTGCGCCGACAGTTTTCTCTGCTACTGTCAGCGTTCTGATCTTGACACAGAGTTGCTCCCTACGATCCTCAACATTGGCAGACAATTCCTTCGTTTGCATTCTCAACTCCCCCATAAAATCAGCATGTGACTGCACTCTCTGCCTCATTTCGGCCAACTCATTATCCTGCTGGAGAAATGTCTTTCTTGCCTGTCCATAGACATATTGGAAGTTCAAATCAAACATCCACAAGGAATCATGATGTACTTCCTAACAAACCTAATCTCCCTTCAGAACAAATCAATAATTCATAAAACATATAAGTTGCATTTACAAATACAGTCTAATCAGTCGGATAATACAAATGCACCATTTTCTTTCACAAATCAAGGAAAACAAAATGCCCACTTCGGTTAAAAAAGTTGATGGAGCATCTAAGGATCTGCGATTAAAATCTGACTACCAGACCTAGGACACAAGGTATAAACACTAAAACCAGGTCCGAACAGGCTGAAGCGAAATGTCACCTGCAAAACGAATAGTGGGAAGGTACCCCACATCTACAATTGGAAGTAGTACAACTGATTCGGGAGCAAAACAAAGCACACCGAAGATCCGGTGAGCCAATTGCATAGCACGAAAGGCAATAGCGCGCCACAGGATCCGAAGATTCCACTAATGATGAAGCAAGAAGGAACCATAAGCGGATCGAGTAAATCAACTGATCAATTACCTCGAGCGTGGACTCGAGGCGCGCGGCGAGGCCAGCCTTGCGGCCCCTGGCTGCGGCGAGCGCGGCGGAGAGGCTCCAGAGGCGCGCGAGCTCCTGCTGCAGCTCCTCCCAGCCGACGACCTTGGGCGCGCTGGCACCCAGCACCTCGTTCCCCGGCACGACCACCCACCTGCTGCTGCTGTCCCCCTCCCCCTCCTCCTCCTCTTCCTCCGGCGGGGACGGGTCAGCGCTCGCGGACGAGGGCCCCGGGTCCATGGCCCGGGATCATAGATAGACGATGGTCGGGATTCCTCTAGGGTTTGGAGATTTAGAAGGATTTGTTGCTTCTTCTTCTACTACTACTCCGGGATCCTGCTCGCTTTTTTTTTTATTCGATTGAGTTTCGAGTCTGAGTGGAAGGGACAGCGGAGGAGAATGGTAGTTCCGGAGTTCCGGAATTCCGGTTCGTAGCGTACCAAACAACGGCGAGCAAATCAGGCCCACCTCAACCTTGGCCTAGGGACAATTAGTAAAAGCCAGATTTTTCATTTTTTTGGGGGCCTTTTATCATTTCTGCCACCTAAAACTCAGTTTTACCCTTTTTCTGATCAAACCTCCGATTTTGGGAACCGGCTCCTCTGACTTGGCTCTCGCTAAGTTAGGACCGTTGGATCTAAAATCAAAGACTACGGTTTTGTTATATAGGTAAACTATTGTGAAGTTTTACTGTAGCCAAAACACAATGGGCTTGTACTGTAGATAAACACCACTGGTAGTGTACTATGCCACTAGATCTGAGCCATTCATTCGTGATCCAGCAGATAAAAAGCCATTAAGTTAGGGTATTGTAGCACTCAGACTTTGCAGGAGCTAAGTCAAAGGAGCTCGTTTCCTAATTTTACTACTAGTTCGTTCCAACATTTCTCGATTTTGTCATTCCGTCATCTTTCACCGTTAGTCTATAATCATTTTTTGTCATTCTAGGTTTTCCACCCCTTTTATCTTTATTTTATATCTCACTGAATAATTATTCCATTCCGTCAACTCTCTTAGCATTGCTAATGCTGGTCAATGTGGAGAAGCTAAGCAGGTAGTGCACCAAATCTAGCTCGAGCGATGTCTTTGGCCACACGAGCCGACTCCATACGATACACACCACTCATACGGTGTAGCACGTCTGAAAGGACAAGGATGTCGCCTAGAGGGGGGTGAATCGATGATTTAAAACTTTTACGAGAGGGGCTTAACAAAGGCAGAATTAAACTAGAGTTTATTTTCTCAAGCACAAAACCTATATATATTATGGTTCACCTATATGCACCAATAACTTATGCTAAGCAAGACAAGAAATTATATGATAGCAAGATATAAGACTTCAAGCACGAAGGCTATTATAAAGTAAAGTGCATAAGTAAAGAGCTCGAGTATAGAGATAACTGAGGCACGCGGAGACGATGATGTTTTACCGAGTTCCTCCCAACAAAGGAGTACGTCTCCTTCGAGGGTTGGGCAGTACTAAGACCACCAGCGCCACGAGAGGCCTCACCCTATTCTCCTGTGGACCTCGCTACAAAAGGCCTGATCCACTCTCCACTATCGGTGCACTTGTTAGTGGTAATCCGTAACCTCGCACAAAGCTTGGGGCACTTCTCCACAACTCAATTGAAGGCTCCCAACAAATAAGCTTGGGTAAAAATCCACAACTTAATTGGAGGCCCCAAGTAATCCACAAACCTACAATACAACTAAACGGTCTAGGGTTCCAAAAACCTAAGAGTAAAAAGCTTCTCACATTTCACCCAATCGAATTCTCACCGAGAACTCAAACCGATGCACCAAATGCAATGACAAGAATACAAGAAGTGCTCAAGTCCTTCACTCTCAAATTCCACCAAAGCCACACAAGCTTATGAGAGAATAAGAGAGGAAGAACAATGGAGGAAATCCACAAAAGACTTCAAGATCTAGATCCCAAGATGTTCCCCTCACTTAGAGGAAAGATTGATTGGTGGGGTTATAGATCTAGATCCCTCTTTCAAATCCCTCAAGAATATGGGATTGAGGGATAGTGATGTCTACGCACTTCTATTCTTGTAGATAATTATTGGGCCTCCAAGTGCAGAGGTTTGTAGAACAGCAGCAAGTTTCCCTTAAGTGGATTACCCAAGGTTTATCGAACTCAGGGAGGAAGTGGTCAAAGGTATCCCTCTCAAGCAACCCTGCAATCAAGATACAAGAAGTCTCTTGTGTCCCCAACACACCCAATACACTTGTCAGGTGTATAGGTGCACTAGTTCGGCGAAGAGATAGTGAAATACAAGTGGTATGGATAATTATAAGTGGTAACGGTACCAGAAAAGAGCTTGAAGGGTAGGAAGAGACTAAAGGCAATATGAAATAAAGATGGAAGCAAGCAAACATGTAACAGATCTAGTTGCAAACGGTGTTTCAATGCTTAGAAACAAGGCCTAGGGATCATACTTTCGCTAGTGAACACTCTCATATAAATATCTTCTCTTCATGATAATACTCTGAACTACTCTCTAGTTGGACACTCTAATCCATGGTAGGGCTATAACAGCACTCCTCAAAGTCCACTTTCCCCATCTAGATAACCCCACACTGTCACCTTGAGTGCTAGATGGTTCCAACAAACACCACAATTTCATAGAGACATCCAACTCCAAATATAACTCATAACAAGTATTTGTAATCTCTAGCCTAAGTGTCACCATGGTGTGCACGCTGTCACTTTCACACACATGGGGAGAGCAGAGATCTATTAAAGCACTTGAGTAGCAAGGTAGATCTACTTGATTACAAAGCTCATGATCACAATATGATCATGCATAGAGAGAGAGATGAACACATAGCTACCGGTAGAACCCTTAGCCTCGAGAGAGAACTACTCCCTCATCATCATGGGAATCAGCAACGGCGATGGAGATGGTGGTGGAGATCGATGGAGATGGCTCCGGGCACTTCTGCCTCTGGGCAGGTGTCGAGCAGAGACTTTCGTCTCCCGAATCTCCCTTCTAGATGGCGGCGTTGCAGAACTTTTCGTGGCTGGAGGCTGGATTATTTAGGGTTTTCTCATCGAAGGCTTCTTATAGGCGAAAGGGCGATGTCAGAGGATGGACCAAGGGCCCACACCACCTGGTGGCGTGGCCAGGGGGACCCGCGCCACCACATGGTGTGGCCAGCCCCTGGCCCCTCTCCGTCTCGTCTTTTGGCTCCGTGAGTCTTCCGGTAAAATATCGACTTTGGCTTTTGTCCCGTCCAATTCCGAGAATATTCATTTTCTGGCTTTTCTGGAACCAAAAACAGAAGAAATCAGGCAACTAGCACTGTGGTATCTTGTTAATAGGTTAGTCCTAGAAAATGCATAAAAGTATCTCAAAGTATGAACAAAACATAAGAAATTAGATATAAAACAAGCATGGAACATCAAAAATTATAGATACGTTTACGACGTATCAACATCCCCAAGCTTAACCCCTGCTCGTCCTCGAGTAGGTAAGTGATAAAAAGAAAGAATAATTTTTGAGGTGACATGCACCATCATAATCAAGATCAAACCGTTTGCAAGCATTGAAAGCTGGGATCAAAGTACTCTAAACATGAGCATGAAAGATGAAGTTCTAACAATAAGACATAGTAACTATGCATGCAACATGAAAGGATACCAACAAAGATCATGAATAACAATGCATTGAAAGATGTTTGTTTGTTTCATATATAGAAAACATAGCATAGTGGCATTCAGCTTATCCCTCATGGAGTAGCAAAACATAAATGCAAAGGACACCTTCAAAGTTCATAAGGGTGACTAGATACAAATAGTTCAAGAATAAGCAATATCAACATTATGAATCAATCAATAAGCTTTGGGACAATGCACATAGAACTAAAAATAACAACTATGCTCTCTTAATTGGTGCATAAAGATAAAAGGTGGAGACTCAATATAAAAGTGTAAGAAAGGCCCTTCAAAGGGAAGCATGGATTTCAAGTCTCATAAAGAGCTTCCAAAAATCATGGTACTTGTTAGCTTTCATCTCTCATTGCCCATATCATAAGCATCTTGAAGTGATTAAGGTTAAAGTGAACAAAATATGGAGTATATGCTTGACAAAGTATAACTTGGCAATATCATGTCCCTTGAATAAGAGGGTCGCTCCTCATGCTACTCAAGTTTAGTTACCGATAAGTTCTTATCATAGTAAGTACATGTGTATCATAGAGAACCGCCAACGGGGTACCCCTTGCACATGATACAGGAGTTATCCTATAATCAAAATGACAAGCAAGTAGACAATGAGCATCTCAACAATCTTATTATTTACCATGGGAAAATGGTGCTTTTTCTCTCTTTTCTCATCTTTTTTTTTCTCAATCACTATCTCTTTTTTTATAAGAAGAATGCTTCATAGATTGCTCACTATGGTGATGCTGCAAGTTTCCACCATGATTAGGCATGGCTTAGGCTAGCTTCCCAGGCGTTTCTCTAACACACATACATAACTCCATGGACTTACAAGCTCTCCTTTCATTTCACACCGACGATATCCATAAACAAAAGAGCATGATATCAACTGGGTACAATGTACAAGTGCAATGTTAAAAGCGTTCCCCATGACAACATGGTTCTACTAATTCCTAACGTATAAGTGCAAGCATAGATGACACAATGGTTCAAGTTTATTAGGGGCAAGAAAAGTAAAGTGTTCCATCAAGTTCGTGAGAGCTTTAATCACTAATTTTCACATAACAAGTTTAATTCGGAAGGTAGATAAAAACATGAATATACTTGGAATAGCAAATGCTAATAGGTAGGTATGGTGGACTCTTTGGAATAACTTGGTTTTATTTGGAGTTGGATACATGAGTGGAACTCATACCTGGTACATGTGGAGGCTAGAAAAAGATTGGGAGCGACCAACTAAGAGAGCAGTAATGGCCATAATCATGCAAAGCGACAAAACATTAATAATTAAAACATAAAGTGATATTACAAGTCGAAAACTAAATGATCATAGAGGCTATGGTGACTTGGTATAGTCTTAACATGGTGTGAGCATGCGCCAAGTCAACCCAAATAAAGCATTAAAGGAGAATACCACAATATTATGCTTTTGTATGCTAAAACAACGCATGATTCTTTCAAGGCACATTAAGCAATCTCAATTGTTTATAACATGTCATGCTACAGCAAAAATCACTAAGTATAAAGCCAAAACAATATCAATCATGACATGATAAAGTCTAATTCACAGTCAAAAACAAGCTCATTTTTACCACTTAAGCATGAAGCTTTCTACTCTCTTCCAACACCAATCGACTTATTTGAAACAACTCACAAAGATAATAATAAATAAAGATCAGTGAGCTTGTCTCACAAATCCACAAAGAAAAACTAAAAAGTTCTAAGTTGAAAGCACAAGAAAACTAAGGCTAAACACGGTGCTAGCAAAAGAGAACACTCACAAAACAATAAGAATGAAAACTAGAGTGTTCTAAACAATGAAAGCAGAGTGTGTCTCTCTCCAAAAGAAGTGCTGGGATCCAACCAACTTATTTCAGCAAACTAAGCAAACCAAGCAAATGAAAACCAAAAACAAAAACAAAGACGCTCCAAGAACAACACAACTGTGCATGAAATAATAAAAATGAAGTGTTTGGAAGAAACCTGAGATTTTTATTGATGAAGAGGGGATGCCCCCTCTTGGGCATCCCCAAGCTTTGACGCTTGTACTTCTTGGATATTTCTTAGGTGACACGGGTGGCATCCCCAAGCTTGATATTTTGTCCATACTTCATCTTATTACATTACTCTTCCCTACACTTAAAATTTTTCTTCATACAAAACTTCACACAATTTTCATTAGCAACATTAGTGCACTCAAGATAATAAGTCTTTTGGTTCAGTTTTAACACAAGTAAAACTTTCATTAAAACACAAGCTACTGTAGCACTTCCTTTAAAAAGTTCAAATGATCAAAGAGAACTCAAAGAGAAAGAGATTAAGAGGTAAATGCAAATAATGGCAGAAATCTGTCAAAACAGACCAGCAGGTAAAAAACAATTTTTTCGAAGACCTTCTGTTGCTCAAATCGAAAAGTGTTAAACTAACGAAAGTTGGATAACAACCTGGGTCAGAAGCACAACAAATTACAGCTCAAACCTACGTACAGAGATTTTTCACGAATTTTTACAGCGAAGCACAAAAATCTGTTTCGGGACAACAACTTTCCCAAGCATTACTTATCTCTCATTAGAGATTACTCTTGGCACAAAAACCACACAAAAATGATAAGGAGAGGTTATTACTGAAGCAATAACTTCCAAGACTCAACTAAAACTTTTGGGTTATCTCCCAATAAGTACTTTTCTTTAACGCCTTTAAGTTAGGCATGATAGTTTGAGAAGATGCTCACATAGGAAATATGAATTGAAGTAAAAGAGAGCATCAAGAAGCAAATCCAAAGCATATTTAAGTCTAACCCACTTCCTATGCATAGGAATCTTGTAAATAAATAAGTAATGAAAGCACAAAGCAACAAGCATAGTAAAACAAAACAAGTGCAACTTCAAAATTTTCAACATAAAGAGGGGGAACTTAATATTGTTGAGACACATAAAACCATGTTTCCCTCTCTCATAATAACTTTTAGTAGCATCATGAATAAAATTAACAATATAAATATCACATAAAACATTCTTATCATGAGCCACATGCATAAAATAATTATTACTCTTCCTATAAGCATAGTCATTCTTATTAATCATAGTGGGAGCAAATTCAACAAAATAGCTATCATTATTATTCTCATCACCATAATCATCAAATATAGAAGGCATATTGTAATCATAATTAATTTTCTCCTCAATAGTAGGTGGACTGAAAATATCATATTGATCATTATAATCATCATATATTGGAGGCATAGTATCATCAAAGTAAATTTTCTCCTCCGTGCTTAGGGACTAAAAAGATCATTTTCATAAAAACTAGCTTCCCCAAGCTTATACTTTTCCATAGCATTAGCAATAATGGTGTTCAAAGAATTCATACTAATAACATTGCTATTAGCATGCAAATAAAGTTTCATAGGTTTTTTAATTTTCTCTTCAAACACTTCATGTCCTAACTCAAGATAAATACTATAAAGCTCTCTAATTTTTTTGTTGTTTTCCATTAAGCCTAACTAGTGAAAAAAAACAAGAAAAAAAGATATAATTGCAGAATCTAAAGGAAATAACTTCGAGCACTCACACACTAGCAATAGTACTAGAAGATAGCTTAGTAGCCAGAAGATGTGAGTACCTTTTACCTTACCTCCTCGGCAACGGCGCCAGAAAATAGCTTGATGTCTATGCACTTATATTCTTGTAGACAATTGTTGGGCCTCC
Organism: Avena insularis; assembly: GCA_023614405.1. Classification (NCBI taxonomy): domain Eukaryota; kingdom Viridiplantae; phylum Streptophyta; class Magnoliopsida; order Poales; family Poaceae; genus Avena; species Avena insularis. The sequence goes on along the minus strand of CM042692.1, from coordinate 348,346,101 downwards.
AAGTGTAGAGGTTTATAGAACAACAACAAGTTTCCCTTAAGTGGATTACCCAAGGTTTATCGAACTCAGGGAGGAAGTGGTCAAAGGTATCCCTCTCAAGCAACCCTGCAATCAAGATATAAGAAGTCTCTTGTGTCCCCAACACACCCAATACACTTGTCAGGTGTATAAGTGCACTAGTTCGGCAAGAGGTGGTGAAATACAAGTGGTATGGATAATTATAAGTGGTAACGGTACCAGAAAAGAGCTTGACAGGTAGGAAGAGACTAAAGGCAATCTGAAATAAAGATGGAAGCAAGCAAACATGTAATAGATCTAGTTGTAAACGATGTTTCAATGCTTAGAAACAAGGCCTAGGGATCATACTTTCGCTAGTGAACACTCTCATATAAATATCTTCTCTTCATGATAATACTCTGAACTACTCTTCGGTTGGACACTCTAATCCATGGTAGGGCTATAACAACACTCCTCAAAGTCCGCTTTCCCCATCTAGATAGCCCCACACTATCACCTTGAGTGCTAGATGGTTCCAACAAACACCACAATTTTATAGAGACATCCAACTCCAAATTTAACTCATAACAAGTATTTGTAATCTCTAGCCTAAGTGCCACCATGGTGTGCACGCTGTCACTTTCACACACATGGGGAGAGCAGAGATCTATTAAAGCACTTGAGTAGCAAGGTAGATCTACTTGATTACAAAGCTCATGATCACAATATGATCATGCATAGAGAGAGATGAACACATAGCTACCGGTAGAACCCTTAGGCTCGAGAGAGAACTATTCCCTCATTATCATGGGAATCAGCAACAACGATGGAGATGATGGTGGAGATCGATGGAAATAGCTTCGGGGGCACTTCCTCGTCCTGGCAGGGTGCCATAACAGAGACTTTCTATCCCCTGAATCTCCCATTCGGTGGCGGCAGCGCTGCGGAACTTTTCGTGGCTGGAGGCTGGATTATTTAGGGTTTTCTCATCAGAGGCTTCTTATGGGTGAAAGGGCGATGTCAGAGGGTGGACCAGGGGCCCACACCACCTGGTGGCGCGGCCAGGGGGACCCGCGCCACCACATGGTGTGGCCAGCCCCTGGCCCTCTCTGTCTCGTCTTCTGGCTCCGTGAGTCTTCCGGTAAAATATCGACTTTGGCTTTTGTCCCGTCCAATTCCGAGAATATTTATTTTCTGGCTTTTCTGGAACCAAAAACAGAAGAAAACAGGCAACTAGCACTGTGACGTCTTGTTAATACGTTAGTCCCAAAAAATGCATAAAAGTATCTCAAAGTATGAACAAAACATAAGAAAGTAGATATAAAACAAGCATGGAACATCAAAAATTATAGATACGTTTACGGCGTATCAGATAGCAAGCTCAAGAAGGTCAACAATGGAGGGAGAAACTTGCAAGAATGGGTAGTAACCATTGGGAAAGAAATGCCCCTTATATAGGTCGTTCAAAATCCAACCGTTATAGCTCTGGAGCGCGTGGGCCGGACATTCTGGCTAATTTACGGGTAGTTTCTGATTTGGATATATGAATGGCAACCACACGACTGAAATCTGAGATTTCTGCGCGACACCAGTGGCCGGCCTTTTCACTCAGAACATTCCGGCCAAGACAAAACTGACAGAAACAATAATACGAAAATAACCATAACTTTTGCATCCGGACTCCGATTTGATGATCTTGGACTCGTTTTAAAGAGGACAAAAGGCTCTACAAGATCATGCAGGGAAACATCATAGTCCAACAAGGGGGTATAGAACCAAATTATGAAAGGGTTAACCTATCTATAAAATACAAACCGGTAAAACCTCCAATATTGAAAACGCAATAGAGAATGCATATGAAATCCATTTTCAATGAACTTGAGCTTGTCGTGAAGATTAACACAAGCTCTAAATCCTCTCGTGGATAAGAACCAAATAAGAACCAAGAAATATGATGCTAAGTATGCAAAGGTTTGAGCTCTCTCTAAAGAATATGATCAAGTTACTCACTCGAGAGCCCATCTTGATAGTACGACTATCTATCCTATAAAACGAGCTCTCTAACTAACACCATGAGACCGGTAAGAAAGAAACTCTATCAAGAACATAAATTTGCCTTGCACATATTCCGCTTGAGCTTGATGACGATAATCTTCTCTATCTCAAGATGGAACACCTTTCTTGATTACACTAGCTTGGTAAAGACTTGCAAACTACTCCCTCATATTCCACTATGGTAGAGCTTCTCTTTTAGGAATATCTTCACATATCCATGAACACCATGGGATGGAAAGCTTCAAGCAAATGATGTCTTCGAGATGGCTCATCTTGAACTTACACTTCATTTCTTATTTCTTCATCATGTTGATGTCCTGAAGGTACACAACAGATATCACTACATCTTATTTTTCAAGACACACTTGCCATAGGCTTAAATATCACATGAACAATCTTTGGATCACTCCTTGAACATCTTGGTCATCACTTGATCTTCTTCATTTTCTTCTTCTTAAATCAACCTTGACACCACCATATGGTTCAAGCATTGCCTATGGATAAATCTTTAAGTATAACTCAATGCAAATATTAGTCCACATAGATTGTCATTAATTACCAAAATCACACATGGGGAAACATATGCACTTTCAATGTCCTGCTGGGTGTGCCACGTCTAGACGCTTGAGGTAGGGCGCGCATGTCCGGAAGTAGTAGACTACCAATGACACGCAGGTGAATCGGATAGCCAGATCCAATCTTATGCACATAGACGCGGGTAGACACGATTAAATAAGAAGGAAAAATAGAGTCGGTCTCTGGTCATAGGTATGGCAATGCCTCCATACGAGATTAATTAAGATTAATTATTAAAGGAGTCCTAGATCGATTGTATGTTGCTTGTGTTTACGATGCATGTACTCTGCAATCCAGCATTCTACCACACATCGTGGATCATGCATGCAAATCTTCTCCCGATGTTTATGCCTCTCGTCTTCTTATGATCTTTGGTGCAATTCTATGGAGACTGGGTCTGTTTTTTCATCGCCAGTAAAAATGGACAGTATACTGGACAAGACAAAGTTCATGTCTACACACATTTATCCATATACGCATGAAGCAGTTTAGTTTACAGTGCATGAGTACGTATATAGTTTAGCACCTGATGTGATCAGCAACGGGAGCGTCTTAGTGCTTGATGGACAGATGGAGTAGGTACATGGTATCCTAACGGTATCAGTAATTCTTTATCCGGTGATCCTATCAAAACTAAAAGAGGTGTAAAACCTGAGATAGCAAAACTGATTATAGACTAACGATAGAGAGATGGCGTAATGGCAAAATTGAGGAGTGTCACTAGTAGAAATCAGGTCATTAGCCCCGATTCGTAAGGACCTTTAGTCCCGGATTGCAAACCAGGACTGCCAAAGCGGGACTAAAGGTCCGGCCTTTTGTCCCGGTTCTGTTACGAACCAGGACTAGAGATCCACCACGCAGCCTCGTGAGCCGCGCTAGGCTGGAGGACATTTAGTCCCGGTTCGTAACACGAACCAGGACTAAAGGTTCCCTGCCGCGACAGCGTTTTGGGCCATTTGGCTACCGCGGCCGGAGATGGGTTTTTAGGATTTTGTGTTTTTCTTTTCATTTTGTGTTTTATGTTCAATTATTTTTCATTCTGTATTTTCATTACAAACAAGTTTTCGTATACATACACAACGCTACTACACAGTACTTGTACACGTTGATGCATATATAATATAATTTCTCTTATAAGCATACATGCATGGAGGTCGATCGTTACATGGAGTCCCAACCAAGTCTAGAGCCTGTCTATTTGATTACATGGAGATCATTACATGGATTGTTTAGGGTCTATCTATAGAGTATTCTCCGTATGGGTCTATGACCTCGTCGACAAGAAATCCAGCCAATTTCTCTTGGATTGCTAGTAGGCGGTTCTGTGGTAGGAGCTTGTCCCGCATCGCGTCCAACTATAAAGAAGGAGATCATATGAATTAGACTCAACACAACTTTTTGTAATAAAAATAAAGGATAAATATATTGTTTACTTACTCGAACAGTTTCCAAGGGCTTCTCAGTAGTGATGCGAATGAACTCGCACACGTAGAATCCACATAGATTAGTCCCCCGTGGCTGCCTCACGCACTTTACAGGAATATAATTCAATCAAATAATAACTCTAGCATGATAAATGTACATAAACTAGAATTAAATAGATGCACGGACCTTGCTCGTACTACTTACCGAGACCGATTTAAAAAATAGCTCCTCACGCCATTGACCGTAGACCTTGTTCTTGAACCGTGTTCAAACACTATCCGATAAAGAAAATAAATGTATGAGTTAATAACTACTTGATATTCCAGAAAATAAACGAAATAAACTGATATAGTGCGATAATGGTTGAAATTACCTCTCGAGCATATCGATAATGCTGCGGTACTCTTTCATGTCTTTGTTTAGTGAGTCCATGATGTGAACTTTTCCCAAGTCAACTGAAATGCTTAAAAGAATCCAGTGGTATCTACGCAAGGTTTATATACGTTAGTAACTCATCATTTACACTGAATATCGAGTAAGCAAAAGTTAATGTGTACAATAACACACTCACTCGAAGTGGTAAGGAAATAATATTTCATTACAAAAATACTGGTTCGTGAGAAACCGGAGCAAGTTTTGCTCGGTCTCCAGTGGCTTATCCTTTAGCACAGCTCCATTAACTCGATGTGGGTTAATAAACCCAAATCCGTTGATAGTCTTTCTTTTACATTCGAAAATCTTCAATCTGCATCATTATATATAGGGTACAAAAGAATATAATGAGTATAATTACCGGCAATGAATTGAACAAGCTGAGCTAGAGACTTAATTACATAAATAAAGTAATCACTTACAGAGAATAGGAACTGAGGATAGATTTGTCGAGTTCCTTTAGATTGAATAACTGAAAGAATTCTGTAAATTCAATAGGGACCTCGTCTTTAGTGAAGTAATGCTCTTTTAGAACTTTCACTATGAGCCAATATCACTCTTCTTTTGATACTTTCATGTACCATTCATGCAATCGTCGCATTTTTGTTGGCATATCCCGAAGCCTCTCAGAACTGACCAGAGGCTCCCTGTGAAAAAATTTGGGTGCTACCTCAGCCTTGGGCATATGAGCGTCGTGAATAATGTAATGAATATATATATTACATTGTTCGGCCAATATCTTAGCCGTTTCCATATGCAAAGGTTCTCCCTCATATAGTTGAGGTTCGGGTATGTACACCTGGAGCGGGGGGAGCGATTGATTTGCTTGGTTCCCCACCTGGGGAACGTCTCTTTTGGTTCTTCGGCTACCACTCGATTGTTTTGCTTGTTTCCCCAGCTGGGGAACGTCCATTCTGATGCTTCCGCTACCATTCGATTATTTTGCTTATTCCCCTACTAGGGAACGTCTTTTGTGATGCTTCCTCTACCACTTGATCTCTTCTGTTTCAGTGCCTTTTGAAGACATCGTGTATAGTCATCCGGCGCATTTAACTGAGCTTGGGATGACTGCGTCAGTAATTTCCTAAAGTTCTCCTTGGTTTCCGGTTTTATTTGGACCTCTGGCTCAGGTTGTTTCTTTTTAAAATGAGCATCCACTTTGGCCCGTACGACCGCATCGGTCTCCTCATCGTTCAGGTCGTAAGCCCTCTTGGGAGGAACCGGTGGTACTCCTGGGAGGGGCGACAATTGTCGCTTTGGGCATCGGTTATCGCTCGATGGAGCGGTGCTATTCTTCCGCTTTTGGCCCTTAGTGGGTGGAGGCGGCTGTGTAGATTGAGATGGACTCGTGTTGAGGTCATGGATTGTACTTGGAGGTGGTGGACTTTTACTGGGAGGAGACGGTGCCCTTGGAGGTGGACTTGGAGGTGGACTTTTACTGGGAGGAGATGGTGACCTTGGAGGTGATGGATTGTTTCTCGATGGAGAAGGTGGCCTTGGTGCCGAGCCTGAAAACTTGATGTATTCCTTTTTCCAAAGAATGAAGCCACTCGTGACTTCTCCCAATGTTGTCTCCCCTTCACCTCCAGGGAAGTCAAGCAGTAGTGACTGACACAGTGGTTGAACTTCATCCACACCGACACGAGCATAGCCAGCTGGAATCCGATTGCAATGGTAGGTCGCTCCCGTATTGTCTGCTGCAGGATCTTGCTGTCAGAGTCCTTTAAGTTCATTAAGCTCCTGCCGATGCTCCTGCAGCATGGCTTCAAACCTCGCGAACCGCTCCGTATCCTCCTCTTTTTGCTGCTTTGTTTTTCTCGATCGGCTTCTGTACATGTCAAGGTCCTCGGGAAACCCGATAGCCCATGGACAAGAAGGTCCGAACCCTCTTGTTCGTCCAGCCTTTTCAGGATTCCCGAGGGCCTTTATAAGCTCATCGTTCTCTCTGTCGGGAACAAACTTTCCCTCTTCAACCTCTTTTATCACTTTAATAAGTTCATCCTTGGGTGCAACAACTTCTTTGGCTGCAACAAGCTCGCCTATTTTTGGGTCATACGATGCCCCATGCCCGAGTAACCAATTTCTTGATCTTAAGGGCCAACCAGACATAGCTGGAGTGACCCCTTTAGCCGCCATGTCGGCCTCGGCTTTATCCCACTTAGGCATGGCAGTCTTGTAGCCACCTGTGCCCATATGATGGTGATATTTATTTTTGGCTGCATTTATCTTATTCTTTTCTGACATTGCCACAACTACTGCCGAGGTCTTGTATTCCACAAATGCGGCCCAGTTATCCTGATGTATCTCTAGTGGGCCAATGAATGGAGGAGTTTTTTTCTTCAATACATAGTTGTGGTACAATCTTTTCTTCCACTCCTTGAATAGTTCGCCCATCTTCTTAAGAGCCCACTCCTTGACTTTCCTCGTCATTTGCTGTGTGAGCTCATCAGTCTCTAAGATTGGTAGGGTGAAATGTGTCATGAGAGAATTCCACATCGCATCTCTCACTCTATCATCTATAAAACTAGCCCCAGCTGGATCCCTTTTCTTTCCTAGCTTATTCCACTCTCGCGTGGTGATCGGGACGATGTCTCTAACAATCACTCTGCATTGATGTACAAATGCATTCACAAATTGTTTGGGCTCCAACGGTTGACCCAACACAGAGACTAAGTCAATGCTGAAACGAACATCAACAGGCAACTTTTGTGCCAGGCCACTTTTCCTTGTAGAAGATTGGCCCGATGCGGAGGTCTAAGAGAAGAAACATTCGTCAGTACATATATACGAATCAATTAGTGCATATATACTAGTGATCGATCGGTAGAGGCTTTATATACCTCACCGGACTTTGTTATTAAGGTGTCTTCATCATGGTCTCCACCATGGTCAGCACCTAGTCTCCACTATCGTCTCCACCCTCGTCTCCTCCAGACAAATTAAGATACTGGGAGCCATCATCGTAATAAGAACCCACAGTACCCTCATCTATCATGTTGAGAATCTCCTCTTCATCCTGTCTACTATCCATAGCTTAACTAATACAGAAAAAAATAAAACAATTTTGTATTAAGTAAAAGAATATTACAATTGCGACAACTCGAATACAGAAAAAACATTACGTACTAATAATGAAACAATTGCATTAAGATAAAGTACAATAATATAAGATAAAGTATATTATTAATACATCTTGCTCATATGTCGCTCATAAGATAAAGTATAATAATAATCAAACTAGCGAACTCGGCTGCCGCGTTCTATGCCACGGCAGCTCTGCACCCAGAGAACAGGAACCATCACCGGAGAATAGCTCGGGTGAGATCCGTAAACCTGCCAGATATTGGAGAACCTGGTCTCCAAAAGATACATATATCGCCGTACGTGCTCGTCCTCCTCCCTGATAGGACGATGTACCACCTCCTCAGGGCCCGGCTCCCTCTACACCGCTCCTGGACCTCGTGGACGCCACCAAAGAAGCTCTGGGTCGACGATAATACCCGAATTTCTCACCAACGTACGGGTCCCGATAGGTAGCACCTTCCAGTGCTAACCCGGAGGAGCCCAGGCTCGGACATCCCTGGAACCGACGGCAGTAGGCTCGGATGAGGAGGACACGGCATAACTAAATAATAGCAATAAACAATCATAAAACATAAACAGTAACTAAATCACTAAGTATTGCCTTAATAACACTAACCCTAAATCTAACACTAACTAAACTAAACCTAATTAACTAAGTATTCTAACTAACCCTAATCCCTAATAAACTAACTATGACCTAACTAATCCCTAATCCCTAATTAACTAATTGACCTAACTAATCCATAATCCCTAATAATAAACTAAAACCCCTAACTAAAATCACAAACTAAAATCCCTAACTAAAATCCCTAATTAACTAATTGACCTAACTAATCCCTAATAATAAACTAAAATTCCTAACTAAAATCCCTAACTAAAATCTCTAATAATAATAAACTAACTAAAATCCCTAATACTACACCTCACCTGCAGGGGGCGGCGCGACGGGACGGGCGACGGCGATCCTCCTTGATCGACGAGACGACGTGCGATGACAAAGCCGAGGCAGACGCGTGGCGGGACAACGGCAACCTGGCGCAAGGGACGGCGCAAGCGACATCGGCGGAGGGACGTCGACGAGCTCTACGACGGCGTCGGGAAGGATTGGGCTGCTCCGGGTCGTGGCTAGACCCGGGGTGGAGGTGGGGGTATTTATACCCCCCACCTTTAGCCCCGGTTTGTAATACAAACCGGGACTAAAGGTTATCCTTTAGTCCCGGTTTGTATTGTATTACAAACCGGGGATAAAGGTGTTTTCGGACTGCCGCTATTCCCGCGTGGCATACCCCTTTAGCCCCGATTTGTAATACAAACCGCTCCTACAAATCGAACCGGGACAAAAGGAGCGGTTTGTATTACAAATCGGGGCTAAAGAGGGTTTTTGGCGCCAAAAAGAAAATTAGTTTATAGTTTTTAGAAAATTATGTATTATATATTAAAATTTTCAGAAAAAGAAGATCTATAATTTAAATCTATTATCATACTCTATTATACAACTTAAATGAAATTATATATTGTTTAACAAGTATTATATTTAGTACAAATGTTGGAAAAATATAGTTTATTATTTAAAAATAGAAAAATACATATAATATACCAAAATATTCATAAAAAATAATATACTCATTAGAAATATAATATTTAATACTAAAACTAGTAACTAGGACTAAAACATATGTCGGGGGCCTTTAGTCCCGGTTGGAGCCACTAACCGGGACTAGATATTTCCCGCTATTTCCCCCGCTTCCCGCCATTTTCCCCGCTTCCCGCCATGTTTTCTCGCCATTCCCCCCTCTTCCTGCCATGTTTTCCCGCCATTTTCCTCTATATCTAGACCGACCGCCACGTCCATCCACACATCTACACCTTCTCTCTCACAATAATGGACACCACTTACTAGGCCTTTCTAACGCTCGAGTAGACCGAGGCGCTATGCGCCTCTAGGTACCCATGCCCGCCGAGGTACCGGCTCCCCGCCGGCTGGATGCTGAGCGCTGGAGGGGTTCCTATTCCTCCTGTGCCTCAAGGTTCGGCCTGCCAGGCGGCCATCACAAGCCACTTCTACCTCGACCTCGCACCGGAGCAGCGGATGGATCCCCATTGGGATCCCGACAACCTCGACACCTGGAATGCCTTCTTCGCAAACTAGCAGGAAAGGGAGCTTGCCAGGTACGAGGGTGACAGCCCACCCCCAGTGAACCACAATGAGGCTGGTCACCGCCTGTGGTGCGCGAACCGGACTATCATCGGCGTGATGCGCTACATCTCCATGGGAGACCATCCTCGCCTGAGGTGCCCACACTTTCACCAGCCGCATAGCTACAAGAATGATGGTGGTGGTGAAGGCCGAGGGCGTACCGGGGTCGTCATCCGGGAGCCCCCTCCCCCCCGAGTGGTGAATCCAAGGCCGGAGTGGCAGGTGCCCCCTCCCCCGTTCCCCCGTGCACAAGCCGGGGAAGGGGTGAGGATCCAGCCACGTGATACGAGCGACGATGACGATGACGATTCCGAAGACGACCCTGAAGCTGTGTACTACAGGGCTAGATATGATTATGACTAAGTTTTACATTTTAATATTAAAAAATGCCTGGCCATAGCAAGTTGTAATAATACCTATTAAGATCGAGACAGTTCATATATATATAAGCAGATCATTAAAAATAATAATAATATTGTACATCACCAACATCCACACATCTCTATTGTTAGGGTTTTCTTCTAATCCGTAACCATGGAACATATTCCTTACTTAACAGGATGCTTGGGCCATCCTTCACAGCGAAGGGCGGAATTTCATGAAACTTATCATAATCTTCTGACATGTCTGTCTTATCCTCCACCCCCACGATGTTTCTTTTTCCTGAAAGAACTATGTGGTCTTTGGCTCATCGTATGTTGTATTCTTTTTCTTATCTTTCCTTTTTCTCGGTTTGGTAGACATGTCCTTCACATAAAAAACCTGAGCCACATCATTGTCTAGGACAAATGGTTCATCTCTATACGCAAGGTTGTTGAGATCCACTGTTGTCATTCCGTATTTCTTGTCTACCTCAACCCCGCCTCCTGTCAGCTTGACCCATTTGCACCAAAACAAAGGGACCTTAAAATAAGGTCCATAGTCAAGTTCCCATATCTCCTCTATGTAACCATAATATGTATCCTTTTGCCCATTCTCGTCAGTTGCATCAAATCGGACACCACTATTTTGGTTGGTGCTCTTTTTATCTTGGGCGATCGTGTAAAATGTATTCTCATTTATCTTGTACCCTTAGAAAGTCAATATAGTCGAAGATGGTGACCTGGACAACAAGTACAACTGCTCTCCAACATTGATGTCATTTATGAGATGTGTCTGCAACCAACCACCAAAAGTCCTCATGTGTTCATCTCTAGTCCAGGAGCCAGGCTTCCCCGGGTTGTTGGAGTGTACAATATTCTTGTGTTCCTCGATATACGGAGCCATCAAGGTGGAACTTTGCAGAACTGTGTAGTGTGCTTTAGTGAGAGAATGTCCGTCCATACATATCCTTACTTTCTTTCCTAGCGTGCCTTTTCCACTCAGTCTATCCTCATGCCGTGATTCAGGAACACCGATGGGCTTAAGGTCAGGAATAAAGTCAACAGAAAACTCAATGACCTTCTCTGTTCCATATCCCTTTGAGATGCTTTCTTCTGGCCTAGCACGGTTATGAACATATTTCTTTAAGACTCCCATGAACCTCTCAAAGGGGAACATATTGTGTAGAAATACAGGACCGAGAATGTTAATCTCTTCAACTAGGTGAACTAGGAGGTGCGTCATATTATTGAAGAAGGATGGTGGGAACACCAACTCGAAGCTGACAAGACATTGGACCACATCTTTCTGTAACCTTGGTAGACTATCTAGACTGATTACCTTCTAAGAAATTGCATTGAGAAACACACATAGCTTCACAATGGGTACTCGAACATTTTCTGGCAGGAGCCCCCTCAATGCAATCGGAAGCAGCTGTGTCATAAGCACGTGGCAGTCATGAGACTTCAGGTTTTGAATTTTTTTCTCTGCCATATTTATTATTCCCTTTATGTTTGACGAGAAACCAGACAGGACCTTGATACTGTAAAGGACTTCAAAAAAGATTTCCTTCTCTTCTTTGGTAAGAGCGTAGCTGGCAGTACCTTCAAATAGCTCTGGATGCATGTCATCTCGATCTTTCGTACGTTGTTGGTCCTGCCGTGCTTCCGGTGTATCTTTATTCTTCCCATATACGCCCAAGAAGCCTAGCAGCGTCACGCAAAGATTCTTCGTTAGGTGCATCACGTCAATTGCAGAGCGGACCTCTAGGACTTTCCAATAGGGTAGCTCCCAAAATATAGATTTCTTTTTCCACATGGGTGCGTGTCCGACATCGTCCTTCGGAACAGATTGTCTACCGGTACCCTTTCCAAAGATTACTTTTAAATCCTTCACCATATCAAATACATCATCACTAGTACGGTGGATAGGCTTACACCGACTGTCTACCTCACCATCGAAATGCTTACCTTTCTTTCTTAGGGTGTGCGTGGGCGGAAGAAAACGACGATTCCCTGGGTACACATTCTTCTTACATTTATCTAAATATATACTTTTAGTCTTATTTAAACAGTGTGTGCATGCATTGTATCCATTGTTTGTCTGTCCTGAAATGTTACTAAGAGCAGGCCAATCATTGATTGTTATGAACAGCAACGCTCGTAGGTCAAATTCCTTCTGCTTGTTCTCATCCCACACATGTACACCTTATCCGTGCCATAACTGTAAGAGTTCTTCAACTAATGGCCTTAGGTACACATCAATGTCGTTGCCGGGTTGCTTCGGGCCTTGGATGAGCACTGGCATCATAATGAACTTCCGCTTCATGCACAACTAAGGAGGAAGGTTATAGATACACAGAGTCACCGGCTAAGTGCTATGACTGCAGCTCTGCTCCCCAAAAGGATTCATGCCATCTGTACTTAGACCAAACCATAAGTTCCTCGCGTCACCTACAAAGTCCAGGAACTCTCTCTCGATTTTTCTCCACTGCGACCCATCAGCGGGGTGTATCAACATCTCGTCTTTCTTACGGTCTTCCATGTGCCATCGCAACAACTTGTCATGGTCTTTGTTCCTGAACAAACGTTTCAACCATGGTATTATAGGAGCATACCACATCACCTTGGCAGGAACCCTCTTCATGCGGCGCTCGCCCTCAACATCACCAGGGTCATCTCGTCTTATCTTATACTGCAATGCAGTGCATACTAGGCATGCATCAAAATTCTCGTACTCCTCGCCGCGGTAGAGGATGCAGTCATTAATGCATGCATGTATCTTCTGCACCTCTAATCCTAGAGGGCGGACAACCTTCTTTAACCGTAATCTTGGCGGGCAGTTCGTTATCCTTTGGAAGCAACTTCTTCATTATTTTCAGCAACTTTTCAAATCCTTTGTTAGTCACACCGTTCTCTTCCTTCCATTGCAGTAATTCCAGTGTGCTACCCAGTTTTTTGTGCCCATCTTCACAAATTGGATACAACAATTTGTTGTGATCCTCTAACATCTGCTTGAACTTCAACCTCTCCCTTTCAGTTACGCATTCTTCCTGGGCATCAACAATGGCCTGACTAAGATCATCATTGGGAAGATCTGATGCCCGTTCTTCATCTTCTTCTTCATCATTGTCTTGCATTGTAGTACCATCATATTTAGAGGACATAGTAGGGTAGTCATTATCATTCTCTTCTTCTTCTTCGTTGTCTTCCATGATAACCCCTCTTTGTCCATGCTTGGTCCAACAATTATAGCCGGTCATGAAACCAGACCGAAACAGGTGGCTGTGAAGGACTCTTGAGGAAGAGTATTCCTTATGATTCCGACAAACACCACATGGACAAGACATAAAACCATTCCGCTTGTTTGCCTCGGCCACAAGGAGAAAAGAACGAACGCCTTTAATGAACTTGCTAGAGAGTCAGTCAGCGTACATCCATTGCCGGCTCATCTGCATTATATAATTAAGTACATCAAACAAAATCATGATGATAAAATTAGTACTGGTCTAAAAAACAAAATTAAAGCCAACAACCGGGACTAAAGATATGATGAACCTTTAGTCCCGGTTGGAGACACCAACCGGGACTAAATGTGGATGTGGCGACAACATGTCGACACTATGTTCTCAGTGGGCAACACTAAGCCAGTAAATGACGATACTATTTTGGGTGGGTGGCAACACTATGCCAAGGGTGAGTGTGTCGACATTATGTCTTTAGTACCCGACACTATGTTGTGCTGCTTAATCTATAAATAGGTATGCATTCTTGTGAAGAACTGCAAGATGGTGTGCGAGACCAGGGATACCACTATGGCGGAGCTTCTCGAAGATGTCTTAAGACCTCGTCCTCAGGCATCTTCGAGGAACTCACCGTAGAGGCACTCCCTAATATGTGAAATTAGTTAGATCCACCAGCATACTGATCTAGCTAGAGAAGATATAAACTGAAAGATGGTGTGCGAGAGCAGGGACACCACTACGGCAGAGCTTCTCGAAGATGTCTTAGGATCCCGTCCTCAGACATCTTCGAGGAGCTCGCCATAGAGGCACTCCCTAATATGTGAATTGTTTTAGTTACCCGATGTATTAATCTATAGCTAGAGAATTTATTAACTCCAAGATGGTGTGAGAGGGACACCACTACGGCGGAGCTTCTTGAAGATGTCTTAGGATCTTATCCTCAGACATCTTCGAGGAGCTCGCCATAGAGGAGCTTCTCGAAGATGTACTGTGATGTCTTCTTATCAAGCTTTTATGAATTAACCCTATCTTTATTACAATTTTTTCAGTTTGGTGAAGGCAGGTAGAGGACGAAGAAGGGTATTTTGCCCAGCTAGTTAGAATGATGAACTCACGCATGTGTGTGCTTCTAAAATCAAATTTCGAGACTATGTGCCAAAACAAGATATATAGATAGAATCCACATATTGTGATATTTATCTTGGAGTTAATTACATTAATACAAGATAGATAGAATCTAAACATCGATCTCATGTTATCATTGAAAAAATTACAACCAAACTAAATCCACAAATCCATCTACAAGATAGAGCATGAAATGAGCTAATATAGCAATGAGAGTTCAAAGGATGAAGTTGCTCACCTTTTAGAACCTTTGGATAGATGGGGCACCCCAAAATATAGACAAATCTTGAGAGAAAATTGGGCATGAACTCGAGCTTGTTGAAGCAAGAAAGAGAGAGGAGCCACCAGCTTGAAATGGTGGCTCGAGATGATTGGGAAGAAGATATAGCCAGGCCTTTAGTCCCGGTTTGTTTCTAGAACCGGGACTAAAGGTCCACCTTTAGTCCCGGTTCGTGTAACAAACCGGGACTAAAGGGTCTGGCGCTGGATCCAGCCTGCCTGACGCCCTTTAGTCTGGGTTTGTTACACGAACCGGGACTAAAGGGTTCGTTCGAACCGGGACTAGTGTCTGCCACCCCCTACGGCCAGATAGAGCCGTTGGGACCGGGGCATTAGTCCCGGTTTGTAGAAGAACCGGGACTAATGCCCTTGGAACAAAGGTCCGTTTTCTACTAGTGTATTGTAATGGAGTAGTGATAAAATTGGAGTTTTGATCGGTCAAATGGAAAAACTGAGGTTAGCGTTGATCATAGTGGCAAAAATGATAAAACCCTTTTTTAGGGGTTAGATTTTCCATTTTGATGGAACTGAGTTTTTTATGGATGAAACTACTATGCATACTTTTAGATTACAATTCGTGTATATCAAGTTAGGGTACCGCGGCCTCCTAATGTACTATATAAACCCTTGTACCCCTTTGTTTTTGAAAGCAATTGTATTATCATAATTCTACATGGTATCAGATTATCTTTCCTAGGTCATGGGTCCTCCACCCACCCCTCTGCCGCCGCCGCCCCTAGCTATTTCGAGGCCAAGGCCGCCGCTGCCTGCTCTGCCGCTGCCACCCAACCTTCTTCTTCCTCCTTCAACCAAATCTCCCAATACCAAAACCCTATACCACCACCCCTCCAATTTCCCTCACCAATACTATCACCGATGTCTCCAACGTCATACCCATTGTTCTTGATCTCGCCTCCCACAATTACTATCATTGGTGTCACTTGTTCGATATTCATCTAGGTCGCTGTGATCTATGTTCTCATGTCGCCATCAATTCAATCCCCCAACCCGACAATCCACAATGGGCCAAAGGCGATCTCGCGGTTATCCAATGGATTTACACGCGGATCTCTATAGAATTTTTCAATCTAGTTTACCGCGAGGCCACGACCGCCACCCGGCTTTGGGCTGCCCTTCGCCAACTTTTCCAAGATAACGTTGATGCTCGACTCACCACTCTTCACACAGAGTTCCGCAATACCATCCAAGGGGATTCCCCCGTCGGCATCTACTGTCAACGCCTCAAGGCAATATCTGACGAGCTTCGGGAACTCGACGATCCCATAGATGATCGGCAGCTCATCAACACCTTGCTTGCCGAGATCAGCGACAAGTTCGAGAAGCAGGTGTCGTTCATCCCCATGATGCGCCCTCGCCCCACCTTCGCTGAAGTGCGCTCTCTTTTGCAATGGGCGGATCGTGCTCAAGCAAACAAAGACGCCCGCCCCTAGGTCTTCGATGCATCACCTCGGCCCCCAGCACCTCCCCCGCCGGTCCACGCTCCATCGGCCCCGACTCCTCCAGGCTGGCGCCCAAGCCCTAATTATAAGGGCAAAAACCCCATGTATCGGCCTCCACCGCCTTGTCCTGCACACCTGCCGGCCCCTCCGATCGGTGCCTCTACATCAACTATGGTGCGGCCGGCAACAGATACGACATGGCGGCCTCCTCATGATCCATGGACGGGCCTTGTCCAGGCTTGGTCCATGTCGTGGACTGCACCCTCTCCTGCTGGTGCTCCCCCGGCACACTCCGGTGCATGGCAACCGGGTATGCGGCCGCACACCAGCACACCTGGCCTCCTCGGCGTCCGTCCACCTGCTTAGGGCTACTACGCGGCTCCAAGTCCTGCTCCATATACTGCTACTCCGCCAATTCAGTATGGCGCCCTGATGCCGACTCCACTTTACCATGCTGATCCAGGAGCCTTCTACCCGACGTACTCCATGTATGCGGCGCCTCCACCTGCACCGGCTCCTGCACCACCAACAACACCACCACCCGCCAACGCACTGAGCTGGGATCAAGCTACGTTTCTCCAAGCCATGAATAATTTTGTTGCACAAAGTAACACAGGTACTGCTTGGATCTTTGATTCTGGTGCATCTAGTCATATGTCCTCATCCAATAATATGCTGTCAAATTGCACTCCATCTTATTTTTCCTCGATTACTCTTGGTGATGGTTCATCCACCCCTATTTCATGTGTCGGTCACACCCAACTTTCATCCACCACCAAACCACTTCTTCTTCGTGATGTCTTAGCTGTACCGGCCCTCATAAAAAATCTTATCTCTGTTCATGGTTTTGCTATTGACAACCATGTTTCTGTTGAATTTGATCCCTTTGGCTTATCTGTGAAGGATTTCCAAACCAAGGTGGAGATCCTACACTTCGATAGCTCCGGTGACCTCTACTCCATCCACGGCGCTCCTGCTTCCTCGCCTCCATCATCCATGCTCGCCACCATTGATCTTTGGCATCAACGTCTAGGCCACCCAAATAAAGCCACAATGTCGTCTTTGCTTAGTGATTTCTCCATACCGTGTAATCAAGATTCTGATAGCCCATCAACTTGTGAGTCATGTCAACTCAGAAAACATGTTCGTCTACCCTTTAGCTCATCTTGATCCGTTAGTACTTTCCCTTTTGAGCTCCTTCATTGTGATTTGTGGACATCTCCAACTTTGAGTATTTCGGGTTTTAAATATTATCTTGTTATATTGGATGATTTCACGCACTTTATATGGACTTTTCCTTTAAGAAATAAATCTGATGTGCATACAATCTTCCTCAATTTTCAACGATATGTCGCAACTCATTTTTTCCCATTAGATTTATCCAATGTGACAATGGAAAAGAATTTAACAATCTCGCAAACCGTAACTTCTTTCTCCAACACGACATTCTTCTTCGTTTTTCCTGCCCATACACATCACCTCAAAATGGCAAAGCTGAACGATCCCTTAGAACAATCAATGATATTATCTGCACTCTCCTTATTCAAGCATCTATGCCATCCATGTTTTGGGTTGAAGCTCTTCGCACGACTACCTATCTTCTGAACATTCGTCCATCAAGTGTCAATCCCAAAACCACACCCTTTTTCTTTCTAATCCTAACTATTCCGAGCTTCGCGTCTTCGGCTGTCTCTGTTTTTCCAATGTATATGCTACATCTATACATAAACTATCCCCTAGATCCATTCCATGTGTCTTTTTAGGCTACTCTAATGAACATAAATGATACATATGTCTCGATCTTGTTTCTGGTCATGTGCATATTTCTCGCCACGTAACCTTTGACGAAACGGTTTTCCCTTTCTCTACCCGTTCGACCTCTGACAGTAGTCCTCCACCGTCCTCCAGACCCTCTCCCTCACCCAGCAAAATCCATCTTTTCACACCCCTCCACTCACCCGCTCACGCTGCCGCAGCAACACATTCACCGTCTTTTTCTGCCGCGGCAGAGCCTCCCTCTTCTGCCGCGGCAACCGAACCGCCTCCTTTTCCTGCCGTGGCAGACTCGCGGCAGATGACCTCTGCCATGGCAGCCCAACCACCCCCTTTTCCTGCCGCGGCAGACGGCCTCTGCCGTGGCAGCCGAACCACCCCCTTTCTTGCCGCGGTAGACTCGTGGTAGACAACCTCTGTCGTGGCAGCCAAAACACCTTCTTTTCCTGCCGCGGCAGACTCGCGACAAATGACCCCCACGTCCGCTTCCTCCGCTGCGCCGGACGCCTCACATTCGTCATTCCCGCTCGCTCCCCCACCTCATGCCATTCCTATTCCTGCACCCAATAATGATCATGTTATGCGCACACGTAGCAAATCAGGTTTTAGACTACCTGCTAAAAAGCTTAATCTCCATGTTACCGCTAATCTTCCCCCTCTACCTAAATCTTATAAGTCTGCTCTTCTAGATCCTAACTGGGCTGCTGCCATGCGTGATGAATATCAAGCCCTTCTCTCCAACAACACCTGGCAGCTTGTTCCACGCCCCTCTAATGCTAATATCGTTTCTGGTAAATGGGTATTCAGACAAAAATTCCACTCCGACGGTAGTCTTTCTAGGTATAAAGCTCGTTGGGTTTGTCGTGGTTTTTCTCAACAACATGGTGTAGACTATAAGGAAACCTTCTCTCCAGTAGTTAAACCTAGCACCATTCATACTATTCTTAGCATCACCGTATCTTCTAAATGGCCAATTCATCAACTAGATGTTAAAAATGCTTTTCTTAATGGCTCTCTCAGTGAAACTGTTTATTGTCAACAACCCTTAGGATTTGAAGATTCTACCTCTCCTAATCACGTTTGTCTCCTCCAAAAATCTCTCCATGGTCTAAAACAAGCTCATCGTGCATGGTTTCAAAGTTTCTCTAACTTTATTCAAACCGTCGGCTTCACTCCTTCTCGCTCTGATTATTCTCTCTTTGTTTACCACTCTTCCAATCAGGTTGCCTACCTTCTCCTCTACGTTGATGATATTGTTCTCACAGCTTCCTCCACGAATTTTCTCGAACACATTATTGCTCTTCTTCAACAAGAATTCTCTATGACTAATCTCGGTTCTCTTCACCATTTTTTGGGCATCGCCGTCACACGTGATGACCATGATCTCTTTCTTTCTCAGAGTCAGTATTCTGTTGATCTTCTTAACAAAGCCGGTATGCTTGATTGTCAACCCTCTCACACTCCTGTAGATACAACTTCTAAACTTTCTTCTGATGGTGAAATATTTTCTGATCCTACTCTCTATCGTAGTCTTACTGGCGCTCTCCAATATCTCACTCTTATCCATCCTGAACTATCCTATGCCGTGCAACAAACTTGTCTATTCATGCATGATCCACGTGTCCCACATTATAGTCATGTCAAACGTATTCTTCGTTATGTCATAGGTACCATTGATCACGGTCTCCACATTAATCCATCACCACCTGCATCATTGACAACATATTTGGATGCCGACTGGGCTGGTTGTCCGGACACTCGTCGATCCACTTCAGGATACTGTGTTTATCTTGGTAACAATCTTATTTCTTGGTCTTCAAAACGACAGCTTACGGTCTCTCGCTCGTCTGCTGAGGCGGTCTCTCGCTCGTCTGCTGAGGCAGAGTACCGGACCGTTACACATGCAGTGGCTGAAACAGTTTTGTTGCGTCAATTACTTGAGGAGCTTCATCATCCTCTCCATCAGGCTACCGTGGTTTATTGCGATAATATTTCTGCAGTTTACATGTCAAGCAATCCAGTGCAACATCGACGCACCAAGCACATTGAGATTGATATCCACTTTGTTCGGAAGAAAGTTGCTCTGGGCCAAGTACGAGTTCTCCATGTTCCTACAACAACACAGTTTGCCGACATCTTCACCAAAGGGCTTGCAACAACACCTTTTACTGATATTCGATCCAGTCTCAACGTTGTTGAACTCACCGTTGACACTGCGGGGGATGTTAGATTACAATTCGTGTATATCAAGTTAGGATACCGTGGCCTCCTCATGTACTATATAAACCCTTGTACCCCTTTGTTTTTAAGTTAAGCAATTATATTATCATAATTCTACACATACGAATCAATGGCGTACGAATTTCTTACGACAATGCATCCAATGCTAGTCGTGCATGCAGCTGTGTGAATGAATGGTTCATTTTAATCATTGTACTAAAATAGAACAGCTTTTGTTGTACGTATAGCAGCCTTGTTTTATGGAACACCCTCGATAATTTTGTGCACTTTTTTCCTTTTAGCGTCTACTAAGAAAACACAGAAATCTTCTGCGTCAAATATTCTACAGAAAACATCTCCTTTTCTTTTTTTTTTGTACACAAGTTGAATGTCCATTTATGGATGTTTTTTCTTGTAAATTTTAATGATAAATCTATCATTACTGAATTCATAGGCCATATAATTATGCAGTTAATTGCTGAATTGTGGCGTGTAGTTCTGCAGATAAAATCGTTTACCTTGAGCATTCAGTAAATATCTAAGTGACAATGTATTTGTTTACTCAAATATTTTTCTCTTAAATTTGGTACCCGGGAATATACTATCCCAGGAATCTCATGCAGGTATTTTTGTATGGGTGGTGGTTATAGGGACCTGGTAAATTGCTGTCAGGGGATCGTGGCCATGGTCGTCTTAAAAGTCTGGAAGGAATGTTGCAGATGAGACACCAATACATGATAGGACAAGTTGCTCAGAGACAAAATAAGGTCCTCCAGTAAGAAGCTGTAAAATTATGCGCGCGCTAAAGAAATTGTAGCCCGCACTGATTTGCGCTATTAAAGCGGTATATCTACTGCTCTGAGTAGTGCATGCTTAAAACGGTGAACGGCACGCGCGAGAGTAACTACCATGAAACTTTTGATTTGGCTCGTGTACAGCTACCCCGCCTGCCTTGCCGTCGCCCTTGCCTGGACCGCCCGCTCCCGGCCGCTAACACGCCCATGCTCGGCCCGCTCCCTCCGCCGCGCCTAGAGCACCGCCCGCGCTCGGCCCTCCGTCGCCCGGCCGCCTACTCCCTCCATCGCCCTAGCCGGCTTGCTCCACGGCCGTGCTCCAGGGACAGGAGCTCGATGGATTCCTCCAGCGCGTAGAGGATAGATATAGTGGAGGCCTTGATTGCCTTTCCAAAAACATTATAGAATCTGTCTCGTAAAAATTTAGGATCTGATTGTAACACATACGTTAAAGAAATAAGTTTATAGAGCTCTATTTTATAGTTTTCGGTGGAGGGCCAGTTTTTGGTGCTAGGCGAGTGCTCTATTTTACAGCTTTTGATGGAGGTCGCGTCATGTAGTGCGTTGCATACCACTTTTACAGCGCCAAAATATGCAGCGACCTGTGGAGATGCTCTTAGCTAGTACCATGGGAAATTGGTCATGACCCATGTATATCCATAATTTCACTATATTGGCCCGCATGCGGAGCCCTTTGTAATATCCCAATATTTAGAAACCAACGAAGGGTAGAAATAGAAATATGTGCATTTGCATTCATTCATCTATAAAAGTGGGGTAAATTTTTACAAACTAAAACCCTAGAGAGACCAGAGTTTCTTTCACTAGACTCGGATAGGAATTAGCTTGTTTTGGTGAATGCTATAAATTTTGACATGATCTTTAGGTATTTAGAGTATTTTGGGGAAATAATTGGAATTTGCATTTGAATTTGAACTACTTTTGAAATGATTCAAAATAAAAGCAATTAGGAATGTATTGTTTAAAAAAATACATTTTTAATATGAAGTATTAAGTATTACATTTGAGAATAATGATTAAGGGAAATAAAAGGTATTATAAATAAATGGACATATATAAAGAATTAGATATTCTTTTCTTATTCTATAATTGCAATATAGAAGTATTCAAATAACTAAGGAAATTCTTATGTACATGAATGATTACAAGTAAGAAGAAAATAAACTTTATTGAATAAAGGAATACATTACATTGTTCTTACAATGAAAAGAATAAAAGATTACAAAAGTCATAAAAGGGAAAACCCTAAACAAATTCCTAGCTAATCCTAATATAAATACTATTGATACTCTTTGAAGTTTCTTGTACCTGCAAACAAAACAATAAACAAAAGAAAGAAATAGGATTAGTGTTAATATGATTGCTCTTAGCTAGAAACAGTGAGGTGCACTATTTAGTTTGCGTCATTGAGCAATTTAATTATTGGGGCAAGTTTCACCAAATGCAATATCTGTTCTTTTAAATTAAAAGGTTTCAGTACCACATCATCAACCATAGGGGTAAGTTTCACCAAGTAAGATACCAGTAAAGGGATGAAGTCAACAATTATCTCAACTCGAGCTGATCCATTTATCAAGCTAGCACAGTAGCAGCTTACTCACACACATGCATGTGTGAGCTGTCGACACAAGAGGAAACATGAGTAAGAGATAAGTTCACAACCGTAACAGAGAGAGAGAGAGAGAGAGAGAGAGAGAGAGAGAGAGCTCTGCACACATTACACACTCGTAAGAATAACAACCAAAGAGAACTTCCTCAGCCAGATTTCCACCATCTCAACTAGCAAAATACCCAACAATCCATTGATCCATTAGTCAAAATGGTTACCTAAGGAGGGGTGGAATAGGTGTTGGGCAATGGCAAGACTGGGGGAGATCAAGGGGTGATCAAGGAAGTAAATGAAGATCATGCGCAAGAAGGAGATGGGCAAGTTCTTCAGCAAAGACAAGGACAACATCAACAACAACAACCACAACAGGTGGGAGCATCTCAAATCCACATCTTGTATTTGTTCATATCAGATGTTTAGACAAGATCTGGTGGATTAGATTATAATCCTCAGAGTTACACACAAGTGAGGTGCAAGCTCATCATTGGATGTTTTTAAATAGCCACATGTAGTATCTATTCTTATTTTAAATCCACGGATTAGGTCTCAGCTTTTGCATCATAGACCTAATCTGGAGCCAATCAGTAGCAGCAGATGAACTTAAGCAAGTTCAATGTATCGGTTCTATTGGGCACATTCCAGAGGCTGGTAGCACCTCAATAGAAATCAATCTAATAAACTTCCCAACTATGAGTCCACTGCTACATGTTTCAGCAATCAAGATAATCAAATCAACTTCCTAACCCAATAGGCTAGGAATCATTTGTGTGCATCTAAACACTCTCCACAAGGATTCATCAGTATATGAATCAGAGGTATCATCACTTAAAGGAGGTAAACCTTTATCTTATACATAAGTGGATTTCATAGTATTTGTTCTATACAATCATAAGCCAAGGTTTCCATACATCATTAGATAAAGTTCAAGAGCAAACCACAAGTATATCATCATATACAAATCATCAAAACAATTCAGCATCAATAGCCAGCAATATTGCTTCATTATAGGAGCATTTCAAATATAACCAATAGCTTCTGTCAATCCAGGATAGTATTCATAGCTGACATATCAATTCATCTAGGTAACAGTAAGGTTATGTTTAGGCAATGAGCAATTGACAGGAACTACTGTTAGTAGTTCTAAATCAAGCACAGAACTAAATTCTTCACAGTATGTTCAAAGCAGAAGTGCAATCAAATCAATTTATACTATCACTGACAGTAGTAGACAGATGGATGAACCCTAAACAGAGGGCAACCCTAAATAGGGATACATATGGCAGCACAGAGTGGATCTCAGAGTGATACAAAGAGAAGAGGAGAGGGGAAAAGACGTACACGTGGTCCTCGCTAGGTATTTTGGCTTTAGAAAAATAAATAAAAATCCTAAAAATATACGTAATATGTATAAATGATCACAAAAATATAACCTATCTAGGAAAAATACTAAATTATATTTTGAGTTGTTAAATTTGAAAGGAATAATTAAGAGCATTTATTATTTTAGGGAATTTTCTAAAAATTAGGATTATACTTAAAAATAAATAAAAAACATTTTTAAGACCTTGAATAAATATATATTACTAGAAAAAATATTAAATATAGTATTTAAAAAGGTTTTAAGATTTTTAAGTATTAATTTATCTTTATTTATTTATTTGTTTGTTAAATAAAAAGACTTTAAGCTTTAATAATATGGGTAAAACACACAAAGGAGTGTTATCATAAGAATAAGTAGTGCATGGCATTACTATGCATATCCATTATTGCTTCTTTAAATATTATCCTTACTGGGCAATAATGGTGTTTTGTAGAAACAGGAGCTAAATATCGAGTGGAAGCATCCGACTTCACTACCTTGCAGTCACAAGGCAAGTTCATCACTTTCTCATGTCCTTTGATGTGTTTTCCAAAGGTATTTGCAACTTGTGTGTTATCAGCTATGTTCTAAAAAAGAGACAGAAAAGAGTATTTTCTCAAGAAAATGAAATGCTATTACAATCCTAAGTGACGGTAAATATTAAGATTGGCAATGGAATCTAGGATTCCAGCTGCAATACAGATAGGAATTAATAACCCATGACATCAGTGATTCTAACACCGTATAATACTCATTAACCATGAGATCTGGAATGCGACGGAGAAGTCAGCTGGATCTTCTTTCTTTCACATGTCAACGAATGCGTAGGCCGTGGCTATTATGCTTGTAGCGTGAAGAGGATATGCAACATATGGGTGGGATACATCAACGTCCCATGGTAGTTCTGGCATCTATAATGGTTTGTACTACTCATTGCTGTTATTCAATATGTGGGCATGACGTACACTAAGGGGGCATGCGGGGTCGCGGAGAAGGACAGTGATGGGCTTGGATCAACTTCTGGGCCCCACATCAAGGAATTGTGGACGGGAAAGTACGTCCAGTTGTGCAACAAGGATTTGATCTCTTATGGGTAAATCAATGCACCTCTACAGAGTGTAAGAATTATGACATGTTACTCTCTGTTCTGAGAAGGAGCTACGAACGCAGCAGGAAAGGAACTTCATAAAGTTCTGGTCAACCTATGAAGGCTGATGGGCATAGTTTTTTATATTAAAATCAATCTTTGAAGAAATGTTTACGAAAACTCATAGTGCCAAAGAACTATGGTCTGAGGTGGTAGTTAGTGCATCAAACTTTCCACCTTGCATATAATGAACTTGCTGAGTAGCATTGTTACTCACTCTTTCCTTTGACCCCCTGCTTAGACTCTGAGTAGCCTAAAGATTCTCCAATGTATGCTACTGAAGGTCAGGACGATGTCTTCTACGAGGAGCCAGATCTGTCTGGTGGAGTTGAAGAGGTGAACTACGAGATACGCTACGGAGACGAAGGCAACGAGTCAGAGTAGTTGTCATTCTAGTACCTAGTACTTAAGTTGAGCCAAGCATCATAAACTTTATATAATAAGTTGAGCTCAAGTCGTGTTATGTCGTTTGAATCTTTCGTTCTTCCGTTGAACCATGTTAAGTAAGTTGTGTATGGTCTGTAAATTCGAACCACTTGAAAGTACCGATCTTTTGGTATTTTAATAATAATGTGTGTATGTTTGTAATTTGGACACACTATGTTTCTGCTGTACCACTCTCAGGGATGTGATATTTGCGGAACGGTGTTCCATGAGTGTTATGTCAATGACTATAGTATACTACAACATGCAGTGGTATGCTGGGTCACCGCAGCTGGTATCAGATCAACTGCTTTGACCTTAGGTTGGAAACCTAGTAAGGGATTAAACTTGTAGGAGTTAGGTGCAACGATAAAGAGTTTTTTTTAGAATATATGATAAATATTCATTTGGGAATATTTCGTTACATTTTTTAGTGCAATAATTCTTTATTATGATGCATCATAAATAATCGGAGCTAATTAATTCTAATGTTCTGTATACAGCTAGGATGGCATCGAAGTTTCCTAAACATACTTTTTAAAAGAAGGAAGAAATTCTTGATGATTATCAAGGGACATTGACGGAGCAACCCAGATAGCTTTTGCGTGTCTTTGGGTGTGCGACCAATGTCCGAGTAAAGAATTTCACGCATTATGTTAGACGTATGGTAGCGAAGTACCGTATTGGTATTCACATACCTAAGCAGCTTAGGCTGAGCCAAGCCATGCCTTTTGAAGAAGATCATGAGGAGGTAGAGTTTGAGTCATCTGAGGATTCCATGACTCTAGTGTATGTCCATCATTCTGTGCAGAATGAGGGATGGGTGCAAGAGGCATATGGAGAACCTAGTGTGGAGCTTGTTACCAGGGACTACTTGGATGAGCTAGAGGGAGTTGATGCACTTTGGCTAGATGACGTGTCGAGACCCGATACTTCTGATACTGAGTACATTCCATATGGAAGACCATACGTTTCTAAGACGGTGCGACGGACTTCACGTCATCACGTTTGGATTCCAGGATGTACGATGAGCGCCGGGGACACTCAGGTGCAGACTTCAGAAAATGGGAGATGTTATAGTATTAGTAGTGAGTTGGTATCATGTATTGTAGTGTTTGAGAGGCTGGTGTATTTAAGTGAGGTAGCGCTCACATGAGACCGTATTATAGTAGTTTGTCATGTATAATGTATTAACTATGTGCTTGTGTAGTATATGATGCATATTTGGTTTTTATTTGTGTAACACCCCAAAAATATTAATCAAGATTATCAAGTTCTAATCACCTAAATTTAGGGTTAACAAAAACTTTTATTCCAAAAATCTATAGAAATGCATGTGTGATTTGCATTAGTGTATAAATGATTGAATTTGCCATGTTTGATTGCTACAAATGATAAGAAATGGTTTAAAGATGAATACTACATCATCTAGACCTATTACAAACAAAATCAAAAGAAAAAGAAATCAAATATGAATTAAATAAGCTAATGGTCATTTTGACCAAATTTAACCACTAGGCCACTTTGAGTGTTCCTAGAAGAGAATTTCTAACAGAAACATTTCTACTTCTTTTCACCCCTTGCTAGACCAAGTAAAAGTGAACACAATCCCACTTTAAAAATTCACAAAAACTATTTTCAAATCTATTTAAAGGACAATTCAAAATTGAATCAAGTGTATGTACTAAGATCACCCTTTTGCAAAAACAATCCAAATAAATTCACCTTGCCTTTTCCAAGCAACCATAGATAACCAAGCATAAGTTTAGATCACTCACCAAATTTCATTCAAAATTTTCAAACTAAATTTCTTGCGGCCATTAAGACAAACACCCGGCAGACACTAATCTAATCCTGCCTAACTACACTGTTTGGGCATTGATCACTCGACCAATTTGCCTCATTCTACTCCCACTGTCTCCCCCTAGTCTCTAGCCGCACTGCACACGCCCCTTACCGCCGGCCGACCGTGGATAGAGCGCTAGAAGCCACGCCGCCCTGTCCCACGACGCGCACTAGACACGCCACCGTCCACCGCCACCCCCTATCTAGCCCACGACCACAGCCAAGCCTTAGACCACCCCAGCAGCGCCGCGCCCACTCTCTCTGCGCCGTGCCAAGAGTGCGCCAGAGCGCCGCACCCGACCGTCTCGCACAGACCGTGCCTCGCTCTCTCCGCGCACGCGCACACTCGCCATGATCACAACCAGCTCCCAGACACCCCCGTTCACCGCTGCGCGACCCATAGCACCCGTACGCAGTCGCGAACACCGCCACTCCTGCGCAGAGCACCGCACGCGCCTGACCAACCTAGACCCCCCCTGTGTCGCGCCTTTAAGCTAGTGACGATCGCCAGGGAACACCGCATCGCCCCCTACCCTCAGCCACGCCAATAGCTCGTTGTACCGCCATCGCCGGAGAAGCCAGCCCATGCCGCAATGGCCCTCTCACCGGTGTATAAATAGAGGCCCCGTCCGCCTCCATTCACCACACCATCTTGAAGAAAATATGTCCTGAGAGGCAATAATAAAGTTGTTATTATGTATTCCTTGTATATGATAGATGTTTATTTTGCATGCTATAATTGTATTGATAAGAAACATCAATACATGTGTGTTTAATAAACAAAAAAGGGTTCCTAGTTATGCCTCTCTTATAGACTAGCTTGTTGATTAACAAGATGATCAAGGTTTCCTGATCATGGACATTGGATGTTGTTAATAACAAGGTCACAGCATTTGTGAAATGATGTGATGAACATTCATCCAAAGTATAGCATTACGATCAAGTCATTATGTTTATATTGCTATAACATCATACGAAGTAGTCTTAGTCCTTAGACCATGAGATCATGTTAATTGCTAACACCGGAAGAGTATCTTGATAACATCAAACGTCACACCATAACAGGGTGACTATAAAGGTGGGTTCAGTGCTATGGAGGTGTTATGTTGAGGCTCATGGATCAAGAGTGGAATTTGTCAATCCCGACGATGGATAGACATACTCTGGGCCCTCTCGGTGCTATCACATTAAGATAGCTTGCAAGCAAGTGATGTGATCACTAGAATGTTATATCACGGGAACGAGAAAAGAGTGCATGTCGGTAAGGAGATTAAACTAGGTATTTGGATACCGATGATCGAATCTCGGACATGTATTATATCATGAGACAAAGGGATTAAATTGCTAGCGTTAAAGGTTCTCATGATCACATAAGTCATCGTTGAATGTGTAGGAGTCAGTATGGATCTCCAGGTCTCGCTTCTGATTATTGATCTGAGAGGAGTCTCAATCATGTCTGCATTATTCGCGAACCGTAGGGTGACACACTTAAGAGTTGTCGGAGACCATTTAGGAGCACATATGTTCTAGACAAAAGGTTTGCCAAGCGCAGGAAATGTTTCGATAGAAACAGGAATTTTTTCGATAGAAACCGGAATTGTTTCGGGTGAAATTACAGAAAGTGGTTCTGCATGTGATATTGAAACGTTGCAAGGGGTTTTATGTGAATGTTTGTTAATTAAAGTAATTAACAAAATTCTGAATAAAATAAATAAAAGAGTTTTATTAATTGAGAGTTGCATTTAATTTGGTGGAAATTAAATACATGTGAGTGGGATTTTGGGTGGAGGCCATGTTTATGTGAGTGGAGGTTCACCACATGAATGAAGGAGGGAAGGAGTCCCCCCCTCATGCGCCGGCTATGGGAGGGGAGGGGTCTCCCTCCCTCCTATATAAAGCCCCCCTCTCCGCTCTCACAAACCACACCTCCTCGGGACGACATTTTATTTAAGGAGAGAAGGTTTGTAACACCCCAAAAATATTAATCAAGATTATCAAGTTCTAATCACCCAAATTTAGGGTTAACAAAAACTTTTATTCCAAAAATCTATAAGAATGCATGTGTGATTTGCATTAGTGTATAATTGATTGAATTTGCCATGTTTGATTGCTACAAATGATGGGAAATGGTTTAAAGATGAATACTACATCATCTAGGACAATTACAAACAAAATCAAAAGAAAAAGAAATCAAATATGAATTAAATAAGCTAATGGTCATTTTGACCAAAGTTAACCACTAGGCCACTTTGAGTGTTCCTAGAAGAGAATTTCTAGCAGAAATATTTCTACTTCTTTTCACCCCTTGCTAGACCAAGTAAAAGTGAACACAATCCCACTTTAAAAATTCACAAAAACTATTTTCAAATCTATTTAAAGGACAATTCAAAATTGAATTAAGTGTATGTACTAAGATCACCCTTTTGCAAAAACCATCCAAATAAATTCACCTTGCCTTTTCCAAGCAACCATAGATAACCAAGCATAAGTTTAGATCACTCACCAAATTTCATTTAAAATATTCAAACTAAATTTCTTGCGGCCATTAAGACAAAGACCTGGCAGACACTAATCTAATCCTGCCTAACTACACTGTTTGGGCATTGATCACTCGACCAATTTGCCTCATTCTACTCCCACTGTCTCCCCCAGTCTCTAGCCGCACCAGACATGCTCCCCCTTAGCTGTTTTGCACCAGTGCGTCGCCGTCCGAAGCCAGCCTCGCCGGCCGACCGTGGACAGAGCGCCAGAAGCCACACCACCCCGTCCCACGACGCGCACCAAACACGCCACTGTCCACCGCCACCCCCTGTCTAGCCCACGACCACAGCCAAGCCCTGGACCACCCTAGCAACGCCGTGCCCACTCTCTCTGTGCTGTGCCGAGAGCGCACCAGAGTGCCGCACCCGACCGTCTCGCACAGACCGCGCCTTGCTCTCTCCGTGCACGCGCACACTCGCCATGATCACAACCAGCTCCCAGACACCCCCGTTTGCCGCCGCGTGACCCATAGAACCCGTACGCTGTTGCGAACACCACCGCTCCCGTGCAGAGCACCGCACGTGCCCGACCAACCTAGACCGCCCCGTGCCGCGCCTTTAAGCCAGTGACGATCGCCAGGGAACGCCGCATCACCCCCTACCCTCAGCCACACCAATAGCTCGTTGTACTGCCGTCGTCGGAGAAGACAGCCCATGCCGCAATGTCCCTCTCGCCGGTGTATAAGTAGAGGTCCCCTCCGCCTCCATTCACCACACCATCTCACTCCCCACTTCTCACAACACCTCCCACACCTCTCCTCGGAGCAAGGCGAGCACCGCATCACCAGAATTTGGCCAGAGTCCGCCGCTGCAGAGGAGAAGAGGAGCCGTTGATTGGAGCCGCACATGGAGCCGCCACGACCACCGTTCGAACCGCCGTCGTCTACCACGTCGTTTTCCCCCATCGCCGACCCCAGCTGGAGCCCAGGTGAGCCTCACACGACCCCCACCGCCGCGTTAGGGTTCAGTTCTTGCCGGAGCTGTTCGACGTAGGAGATGAACCCCAACCGTTAGATCGCATTCTGATCGTAGGGCTCAGATTGAAAGATATCGTTTCGATTAGATAGAGTCACTGACTAGTGGGACCCCCCTGTCAGCAGCCCGCTACGCCCGTGTAGTGCAGTTGGGCCGGCCCGTTTAGTTTCCCGCACAGAGCCTAGTGATTCAAATAGTTCTTTTCCATTTTAATTAAAATGAGATTCTGTCAGTAGATTTAAAAATCAATTCAAAGAGATTTACTAAACCAAATTGCATGATTCCAATTTTGTTAAGAAGGTATTCAAATTATCTATCCAAGCCCGTTGGATTCAAATCATTTGGAGTTATAGATCACTTATGGTAAAAATAACAAGACAGAGATTGTTTCACCTTTAAACATTTTTCAAAAATCAACCATAAATGCTTTTGAGTTTATTCCAACTCTCAAAAATCACATTTGACAATATCTATCTGAATATATAAAAATATTTAAGTTTACATACAGTGACATTGGACTAGTACCAAAAGAATGCTATATAGGCATTTCTAGTCACTTTAATTTTATTAAATAGTAATCTTAATCTTTATAAAATATGACCACCACTTTAAATCACATTCCCATGTATTAGAATATCTGGTGATGACATGTGTCAACATGATCCCATATTTTAATTGGAGAATATTAAATCTTAAATATTTTCAATGAGTAGAAATTACTTTTCTAAAAGAAGATAAATAAGACTAAGTCTTTATTTCATGTGATATTTGTGATGATGCTAGATCATCTAGTGTGATCCTTAGTTTGCTAAATATAAATAGTTAAGTATTTTTTGGTGATTGTGTACCCTGTATTAATTTATAGACGATAGTACCGACCCAGGATACGAGGAGGAGGAGTACTACCAAGAAGAAGAAGAAGAGAATTTCAACCACTACACTACTCAAGGCAAGCCATCACTATGCAAGCTAGAACTATGCAAGTTAAACCTTGCAAACTTGATAACCTATGCAAGATGCATTAGGCATTCTTGGTTATATAACTTTGATTATACCAATCCCAAGTTTTACTTACAAGCTTTATTCTTTTACTTTACCAAAGTTCCTTACTTTTAGTTAGTGCTTTGTGAGTATTGGGAAAATAGGATAGATACCATGAAGAGTATAAAACTAGGCCTAAATAGTTATACTTAGATGTCATTCCAAGGCATGAGATTAGAGTTGGATAGTTACCCTTGATTAGCACCCCTCATTAGTGAATACCCTCAACTTTAGTGGCTAGTGCTAAGCATAAAAGTTGATCACTTTAGATGGGAATACTTGGTGAAAATGATTACGAAAACCTTGGAATGAGGATTCATTCTATTGAAATGTTTTGACATGTGTTATGGACACAAAAGGATTTGATGATGAAAATGTTGAGGCATGGGCCTTAGCCCTTTATAAAAACTGATGGTTGGGTTCGGATGCGATACCATTCCAATTTTTACCGTACAACCACAATACCTGAATTGGGTAGGGCTTAACTAGAAGTTTATATGCCTTAGTATGGGTTCCCTCACGGAAGAGGTTGAGCTGAGGCTACCTCGTGAGTGTGAATGTCTACCTATGCAGTGCCCAGGATGGCAGATGGCCATGGCTGGGAGGCCAAGCTCATAGGGGAGGTGCCTATACTAGAGTGTGTAATTGAAAGGTTAAAATTGATTATCCGCATACTAAGTATGATTGATTCAGGGTTATCCCTGAAGGATGTATCGAATTTTGTGGTGAAAGTGTAACACCTCTACAGAGTGTCAAACTATTCGAATAGCCGCGTTCGTGGTCATGGATAATTGGAGTGGCCATACTATTCCGTTGTCAGATGTTTTCAAAATGACTTGTGAACTGAACTATGACATTGAGTTGACCACAACAGGGTTGTGAACATGAAACTAGTTTCCCACTTAAGTGATGTAGAATATTAAATTAGTTTTCTTTACTTCTAAACTCAGTATGAGATAAACCTGCCTTTTTACAAATAAACCTAGAACTTAAGATTCGTACTAGAACTACCTTACTTGTTAGTGATAGTTTGCGAGTACTTAAAGAGTATTCATGGCTTTGTCCCTAGCTATTCCCGTGGCCAGACTATGAAGAGGACTACCAGGAAGATGGACAACAGGAGGTCTATGAAAACTAGGATCATCTCCCATCATCAGCATTGCCTGTGACCTTGAAGATGGAGCCCCTACTACGTTTAAATTCTGCCGCTTGATTGTATTAAGACTGGATCATGAGATCCTTTATTTGTAAGACCTTTATTATGGTTTGTAATGGATGCTGTACTGTGGTACCACTTCTGTTATATCTCGCAAAAATGGTAATCCTGGGATTGCGATGTATGGCATAACATGCATCTGGGATTAAAAATCCAGGTGTTAACAATTTGGATTTGGATCTTGATTTCCATTGTGTGACTAGTGTTGTGCATAAAGTCGAGCTCAGAAAACATGAGCATGATGTAATTATGAGTATTTGCTTTGTGTCACATGACTAGGGGGTTATGAATATGGGAGTAGGAACCGAGTCGTAATAGCAACACTTGGAGTGTGAAGCTAAATAAAAGGCGGATGAAGATGCCAGAGCTTAGGCAGAATTACCACCGCCACCAATCAGGCCATTGATGGAGAAGAATTTCATGCAATACATACATATGATGCATGAGTCTTAGAACATGTTCATGCAAGACCTGATTAGTCGAGTTGTAACTTAGAGGGAGCCTGAGCATCGGAGCATGAGTCTCTCTGATTTCCAGAATGAAAGACCGTCAACTTTTGCATCATCCCCAAAACCAATGGATGCCGAGAATTGGTTGGCTGATACAGAAAGGAAACTTATATTTTAATGATGAGGAAAATCTAAGGTATGCAACATATATTTTAACTAGACCTGCAACATCTTGGTGGGAGAATCAGCTAGAAATGCAACCTCCGGGTAGGGAGTATACTTGGGAGGATTTCAAATAGAGATTATGTGAATATCATGTTCTAGAAAGTGTTATTGAGCTGAAGCGTAGCGAGTTTAAGGAGTTGCAACAAGGTTATTCCAGTGTCATGAAGTACATTCGGGAGATTAGCTAGTTGTCTTGTTATGCTGCTAACGAAGTAAGGACTGAAGAGAAGAGGAAGAAATGGTTCATGCGAGGTTTGAATCTGTTTGTGGAGATGCAATTGAGACTTGCTAATAAGAAGACCTTCCAACAGTTGCTAGATGCAACCATTACCTTTGAGGATGGCTATAAGAATGTCCAAGAAGATAGAAGGAAGAGGGCAAAGCAAGAAACCAAGAGGGTCCAACCAAGCAAACCTAAACCAAATCTGGAATTTAAACCCAGGAATAGGCCTTTCAATAGCAATAACAACAATAGCCGAGGACAATTCAATTCCAAGAAAAATATCATATGCAATAACTATGGACTTCCGGGGCATGTTCAAAGGGAATGCAAGAAGTCGATAATAATATGTTATGGTTGTGGCCAGAAGGGGCAAATGAAGCCTGATTGTCCTCAGAAACCGGCAGGAGGATGGCCCGAGAAAGGGAGAGGAAGTTCTAGAGGAACTGGAGGACCACCAGCAAGAGGTGGAAACTATGCAAAGAACAATAATGGCAAGAGGAGTAGGCCTACCAGAAAGCTGAAATGTGCAACCTTGGAGGAGGTGGATAATTCAAAGCATGCAGTGATAGGTACGCTCAATATTATCACCAATCCTAGAAAAGTTTTATTTGATACTAGTGCAAATACTTCATTCATATCTGAGAAATTTGTGATAAGTTCAGGATTAGAAGGGCACTGTTAGAAAATCCTGTGACCGTAGTTATGGCAGGGCTATTGCAATAGTGCGTTATATTAAGCTAAACCAAGTTATCTCAATCTATGGTCAGACATATTATGTGGATCTTTATGTGATTACATTAAAATGAATAACAGTAGTTCTAGGAATGGATTGGATGACTAAACATGGAGCATTAATTGTGAAGACAAGACTATCTCAATCAAAACTCCAGGGGGGAGGTTAGTTTACCAAGATGATAGGCACACACATATAGATGTGGATCTATAATTAAAATCCATGAGTGAGGTTAAGTTGTCCCGGTAGTGAATGAATTCATGGATGTCTTTCCAGCAGAATTACCAGAATGCCACCTAATCGAGAAATTGAATTCACCATTGACTTAATACCAGGAACTGCACCAATTGCACAAGCACCATATAAGATGGGTCCAAAAGAGCTGAAAGAGCTTAAGGAGCAAATTGATGAGTTGGTTGGTAAGGGTTTCATTCAAGAGAGTGTATCACCCTGGGGAACTCTAGTTATTTTTGTGGATAAGCGCGACGGAGGTCGGCGGATGTGTGGAGATTACCGGAATCTGAACAATGTTACCATCAAGAATAAATTGTAGGGGTTCGCGCATGAAAAAAATATTTTTTTCCCATCAGCTCATGCTCCCATATGCGCACTTGTTCCACGAAATGTGATGTAAGATTTACCATCATCGCACGAGGGTCAAGATTACCTACAATTGTCCATAGCTCATCAACCATTTCGAAGCGCATCATCACTGAAATGAAGGTGGACATCTCACGATGGTAATAGCGGTCTTCCCGCTGTTCTGGGGTGTCATAGAAATAGGGCTGCTCCAAATCCATCTTGTAGCGTATGTAGTCGACCAAATCATTCTCACTAAGGAGAACATGGAGACACATAACCCACATAGAAAAGTTTGATCCATCTAGTTTGAGCTTCTCTCCTTCTAACCAATCTTCAACGAGGAAGGTAGCATCGGGGTGAACCATTTTCTACATTTATAATTGCAAAAAGGAATTTAGACTAAGTTTATACTTATATGAGTTAAAATAATAACTCCACTAAAAACTCCTATCCCCAAAAAAGGTTTTAGTGATTACACAATCCCTATTGGCTACATCGCCCCTGATCGTCACGACCGGCGATATAGTTGCAAAGGTGGACGCCGAAACGTCGATCACATCATTCATGCAACTCATGCTCGATCTTTCGACCATCCGTGTTCTAAGGTCATGTCTACACATGCTAGGCTCGCCAACTCAACCTTAGTGTATTTGATGTGCAACATGGCTTACACCCACCGTATGCAAACACAGATATGTCTGACACCCGGTCGTCATGGTCTGCCTCATAACGGAGAACTTTCTTAGTGGTGCACACTAAAGGAGAACAATTTCATTGCTATTTAGATTAGGGATCATCTTATCAGGCTATTGTCGAGTATCTAATACTAGCACACAACAAGATGCACAAACAATAAACATTGAATGTAAGTGCGATGCGATATGGTCCTTCACGCTGTGATCTCCATGCTGCGCCTCCAAATTCTGGTGCCAGGGTTTCGGTGCCGTAGGCACCAGGGTAGCGGTGCCTCCGGCATGGTAGTCCATCATCTTCATGATTGTTACTACTACTTAGCAACATAAAGTAAACTACTTTACCTTGACCACTACCATATCACATTACAACGTCCCCTGCAAAACAAAGTTAGACCCATCTACTTTATCTTTGCATGTTTTACGTGGCTGTTAGGGCTTTCGCACAAGAACCGTTCTTACCTATGAACTTCCAGCACAATGCTGATCAAGTAGTTGTCTATACTACACCCCTTTTGGGGCCCTCCATTGCAAATGACATACCAACTAATGCGAGAGAGAGAAATACACCCCCAAAGCCACTTTATACGGTACAAGTCGTATGTCAAGCATGGACCAGTCTCGCTAATGAACACGTAAAGTCGGTTGGGGGCCGCTTCATCAAGCATTACTGCGGTATACACAAGTACACGTGGGAGGGTAACAACTAAAAGATCAATGCCCACATGCTAGAACTCATGTGTTCTACCCGTACTAGCAATACTATGCATAGACCTAGCTCTAATACCACTATAGGGATTCGCGCACGAAAACAATAATTTTTCCCTACACCAAGAACCCTAATGCTAGGACCTATCTATTAGTAATACAGTAACATGAGGGGCTTTTCGTGAACTTACCATTAAAGACCGAAAAGTGTTGTCAATGCTCGGGAGAGCGTGGTTGATGTAGTCATACCAAAGCCAACCTCGAGGTCATGTTGAAGTCCTGACAACTTCTATGGCTCCAACAACTTCTAGTGCCCCAAGTGTTGCACCTCCTAGGGAGTTACACACATTCGGTGCCTAGCGATGACTCCCGCTCCTCCGATCCGGCAGTAGTTGCGGAAGTAGAGCTTCTAGATCCAAATCCCACAGCACGACGGTACTCTATGGTGATGAATGTAGGGGTTCACGCATGAAAACAATAAATTTTCCCTACGCCAATAAACATAATGCCAGGACCTATCTATTAGTAATGCAGTAACGGGAGGGGCTTTTCGCGAACTTACCATTGAATACCGAAAAGTGTTGTCAATGCTCGAGAGAGCGTGGTTGATGTAGACAAACCGAAGCCGACCTCGAGGTTGTGTTGAAGTCATGGCGTCTCTTGCGGCTTCAACGACTTCTAGTGCCCCAAGTGTTGCACCTCCGAGGAGTTACACACGTTCGGTGCATGGCATGACTCGCGCTCCTCCGATCCAGCAGCAGTTGCGGAAGTAGAGCTTCTAGATCCGAAAGACCAAAGAGAGGAAACCTTTTATTGATTATTGTGTATCTAATTTGTCAAAATACCTCTCTTTATATAGGGGAAAACACCCCACATAGACAATTGCCTTAACCATGTGGGACTAAACAAAGGAGAGGGGAGAGGGGGGCTTGGCCGGTCGACCAAGGCCCTAGTGGGCCGCACGTGGGGTGCCCAAGGCCCAGCTGACCACCCCTCCTCCTTCCTCCCTTTAGTCTTTCCCTCGTGGGCCCTTTTCCCTAGGGATTTTGGCCCAATTAGGTAGTTCGACCATTTTAATTCTTTTTCTTTTATTGAATAAATATAAATAAATGATTAAATCAATATTTAACATTCACTTACATGTTATTCAATCCCCGTGGCTCTGGAACTCCTTCCACCCTAGTCTGGACTTACCAAAACCCTTCAAGTTCTCTCTCTCTCTCTCTCTCTCTCTCTCTCTCTCTCTCTTTTCTTTGGTGATTCTGCCGATACCAAAACACTCTCTGAGCATCATCAAGCCCTTAAGTGTGATACCCCATGGTTTGGGAACACTCCATACATGGTTGGGACCTTCCCATACCAATGATCATCAGAGGGACCTGGATGGCCATGTTGACCCCTGTGCATTCCATGAATCTTTCATCGCTGAACCATGAATGCCGTGTCATATTCCTTTTGTCTCTCGATACTTGCATTGTCTGAGATCTTATCAATGACATCACCATTTCATGTTCAATCTCGTTACCAACAAATGTTATTTGACTCGTTCCGACAAGTGATATCCTTGTGATCAAATCACACACTACGCAACTATTGGATATAACTTCTCCGAGTGGGCCTCGAGTAAATTTTCCATCACGTGGATAGACAAATCCCGCTCTTGATGCATAATGCCTCAACTATTCCTATGAATACCTAAACACACCTTTATGATCACCATGTCACGAGATTATGTTTGATGATATCTAAGTATCCTCTGGTAACAGTGATTGATATGGTCTCACGGTCTAGGAAATAGGATACTAGGTCTTTTCTAATCATCATAACTTGAACTTTGTGACATGATCGGGTCATGATGCTTAGGTTGGGTATAGCTCCTCATCTCATTCTCACAATGAGGTGACCCCATTGTCAGCTGGCATAAATGCCACATGATCAGGAAACCTTGATCATATGTTGACTAATGAACCAGTGACTAGAGCTTCACCGGGAACTTCTGGTTGTTTATATCACATGTGTATTGACATTTCCTTTCAATACTGTTATAGCATGATATAAAACTAATCATAAACTTTATGAAATATGATAATAATCCATATTATTGTTTGTCTCTAGGGCACATTTCCAACAGTCTCCCACTTGCACTAGAGTACAAATAAACAAGATGCATTTGTTACTAATCATTGGTACCATATATCATGGCACCTTTGATCATGCTTGCTCATGGAAGAGGTTGAGTCTTGGTTATAGACTTTATAACCCCAATTTCTTTAGAACTTACTAATGTCATCTTGATTGACATTAATACTTTATCATCACATGATAACATCTTTGTGTATGCATCATAGTTATGGCAACAAAGTGAGGTCGGTTTCTAGGAGCCAACAATGACGTTAGATCAGCCATAACAAGCTTTCTCATGGGCTGTGCCTTGGGACACACCTTCTGCATAAAGACGAACCAGTCCCATCACAACAATGTACATCATGTTAGGTGGTACCCTTATATTTTAGGGATTTCTATTTTCGTGCCCTCGGTTCGTTAGTTGTACTCAGTTTTCCCTGGCCACTTAGATTTTCCTCACTTTTGCCCTCCCTCCATTTTGAAACCCTCACATGCGCTCGGACGGGGGGATGTCGTTAGGTCAAAGGCTTGACCGTTACATGCTGACCGGTGGGACAGCGTTGGGGCGGGTCGTGTGTTGAGTGTTACGTTACGTCGCCCCGACCGTTACATGCTGACAGGTGGGGCCAGGATACATAGTGGACTAGCCATCCATCGCTCGCTGATTATGGGGGACATTGTGTGGGACCATGTGGGGCGCGTCTGGTGGTTACGTGCATCCTGTCGCCTAAATTGGAAGTTTTCTTTTTTGTTATTTTTATGATTGGCCTTTTTAAGAGCGCCTTTTCCCCTCTCTCTCGCTAACAGTTGTGTTTTTTGCCCAAAAAGGTAGCGAATATAGAGCAGCTTCTCTCTTGATTCATTGTTTCTTTTAGCCCTCGTTTTTCCCCAATCTGGTAGCAAATCTAGAGCAGAAAATCTAACCAGCACCGTAAATAAATTTAGTAAACAGAGCAAATGTAGATAAAACAGCTAATATAGGTTATATAGTATGGTACTTAACGAGGTTCAACAATTAGGCTGCTTAGCCGCAGCAGCGGACAAGTTCAACACAGACAAGACAAAAGAAGCTGCTTTACAGCAGCAGCACAAGATCAGTGGCCCCTCATGGCCTCTGCCAGGAGGGCCTCCGCCTCCTCCCTCTGGTGCCTCCTCCACTTCTTGCTAACTAGTCCCTTGACCTTGGGCGTCTTGGGATTTATCAGGAGCATGCGATCCTACTCGATAGCCACCTTCTGGAGGTTGTAGAGGTGAAGACCGAGCGCCTGGTGCTTGGCTATGAAGCTATGGATGTTCACGGATTCGCCGCAGGTCCTCGGCATGCTTCACAAGGGAGTTGAAGTCCATGGCATGGAGCCTCCTAGTGGGGCAGAAGGGGCACCTGTACACGTCGTCGGTGAAGAAGTTGTTTTACTGGCCGGACTTCAGCCTCCTTAGCACATCAAGAGTCTTGGTGTCCTTGGACTCGTCGTCGCTGTGGACGTTGCTGCTATCCTGCTGTTGGAAAAAACAGTAGAGTGCAATAAGGACATGATTGAGATACTTTGATTATCGAGATTGATTATTTGCATAAATTAACTGATTGAGATCTCCTGATTATTCCCCAAATCTCAAACCAAATCGAATACTGATCCCAACTACAAACAGGGAGGGTTCAAATACGAACAGGGGGATTCATCAAATACAAGATCTAACACAAGAGGATTAGCTATTGTAAAAATACGAACAACCAAGCCCTAATAACATACGATCTAGCATCCAACAATGGGAATGCGGGGAAGAATAAGGGAAAGGGAGAAAACCCTGGTTACCTCCGACCATGGGTTGATGATGCTGGTGTCGTAGGGGTTCTTTGGCCTTATGTAATCAACCTGCTTGTAGGGGTCCCAGCCGAGCGGGATCTGCCCAAGACGGAGGGGCCTCTCCTGGCAGCTCTGGCGGATCTTGATGCGGGACGGGACGCCTTG
Organism: Avena insularis; assembly: GCA_023614405.1. Classification (NCBI taxonomy): domain Eukaryota; kingdom Viridiplantae; phylum Streptophyta; class Magnoliopsida; order Poales; family Poaceae; genus Avena; species Avena insularis. The sequence continues at coordinate 348,305,200 of CM042692.1, read as the reverse complement.
ATGCATGGAGGGGGCTGTGACGGGGGGGGGGGCTTCACGCCTGACCTTGGAGGAGCCGATGGCCACCACATCATTCTTCTCCATCACCAACATGGTTGGGGTTTTCTTGGGGGTTTGTAGAAGGTGATGGGAGAGTGGAGACGGTTGAGTGAGCGAGTGAGTGATGAGTGAGAGTGAGGAGGCCTATATTAAAGGAGAAGGGAAGCGGCATTTCGTTGCACCACCGTGCACCGTGTAACCGCGTACGCTACTGCACCGTGCACGAGCACACGTGTCTGCTACCTCCCTGTGCACCGCACACGCGTACCGTGAGTCACATTTTTTCCCTCGTGTCTAACCCTGGCGACTTAGTTGTGCTCATTTTTGCCCTCGAGTGTAACACTAGCAGTTTGGTTGTACTCAGTTTTGCCCTCCAGTACTAACACTGTCGTGTGCAATATACTCAGTTTTACCCTCCGGTGTCTGGTCAACAGAGAGTCAACGAATAGGTTTTAGCTAGCTGATTGAGTCATTTTATGCACAACAAATTCAAAAAGAGCAAAACATAGTGGCATCTATCCAGGGAGTCTTATTATGTGACATGCCACCATAAGAAATGTATATAAACCAAGTTTTAACCTAAATCACCACTTCTCAAATCACCTACTATCTATGAAGGTTCATGGTTTTCTACTCAAGCCTCTTCCCAAAACATAGTTTGTTTGAATGAGGCAATAATTGTAAAACTGGTGTATATTTGAATTGCAAATAGTTTGATGTATGCCAAGATGTATTTTATTGTATAAAAGACACATTTTCCATTTTTAAATCTTTTTCTATTTTATATTTGAATCCCTTTGTCAGTCTTGCCCTTGGTTTTTAAGTTCTACTCAGTTGTGCCCTTGGTTCTTAAGTGCTACTCAGTTTTTTCCTCTCTTAGTATCAATCTCTCGCACATGTGCTCATCTTCGCTGCTACGCTCTGATTGGTTGAGACAGTTGTCACGCGGATCGTGCCCACCAACCGTTGATCCTTTATGATCTAGCGGACAAGATAACCCCTATATTTGTCGGGGGGCACCCCTCTATCCATGCAAAATAACAAGTTTGCCACCGGTACTTTAACTCCATAAACAAATGAACTTGAATATAATTTGAAGGGAACGTGTTCAAAGGTGTATAATTTGTGCATTACATTCCACTCTATGAAAATGATAATCTCTCAAGATTTTCTTAGCACAATATTATCACGTATTAAGTGCGATTTCAAAGAGTTCAAATGTGTATAATTTTCGTATATGCAAGTTTATGAATTACATTCCACTCTATGAAAATAGGGGGAGAAAATGATAATCTCTCAAAATTTTGCTTGCACATCATTATCTCGTTATTAAGTGCGATTTCACAGTGTTCAAAGGTTTAAAATTTTCGTATACGCAAGTTTATGCATTATATTTCACTCCATGGGAATGATAACTGATCAGGATTTTATTAGCACAACATTATCATGACCTAAGTGCGATTTCAAAGAGTCCAAAGGTGTATAATTTTTGTATATGCCAGTTTATGCATTACATTCCACTATATGAAAATGATAATCTCTCAAAATTTTCTTAGCACAACATTATCACGTATTAAGTGCGATTTCAAAGAGTTCAAAGGTGTATAATTTTTGTATATGTAAATTTATGCATTACATTCCACTCTATGAAAATAATAATCTCTCAAGATTTTCTTAGCACAACATTATCACATATTAAGTGTGATTTCAAAGGTGTATAAACTTCGTATATGCAAGTTTATGCATTACATTCCAGTCTATGAAAATAGGGGAGAAAATAATAATCTCTCAAAATTTTGTTAGCACATCATTATCACGTATTAAGTGTGATTTAGAAGTGTTCAAAGGTTTATAATTTTCGCATATGCAAGTTTGTGCATTACATTCCACTCTATGAAAATGATAATCTCTCAAGATTTTCTTAGCACGACATTATCACGTATTAAGTGCGATTTCAAAGAGTTCAAATGTGTATAATTTTTGTATAAGCAAGTTTATGCATTATATTTCACTCCATGGAAATGATAAATGATTAGGATTTTATTAGCACAACATTATCATGTCCTAAGTGCGATTTAAGAGAGTTCAAAGGTGTATAATTTTCGTATATGCATTACATTTCACTATATGAAAATGAAGCTAGACAAAGGGCGCGGGCGCGGGGCTGGCTCAGGGTCCCATCTTGCAACGCCAACCTGGATAAGCTATGGGTCCAGCGCTCACATGGATAAGCTATGGGTCCGGCGCTCACGTGGATAAGCTATGGGTCTGATACTAATCTAGATAAGTTGAGAGAGGTGTCCACTACGGGAATCGACTGAACGTGGCCCCACTTGTCAACATGTAATGACAAGGGTACACTACAGGACCCGATAGAACACGGCCATACTCATCAGGATGTAACGGCGAGGGTCCACTAAGGGGCCCGACTGAACACGGCCCCACTTGTCAGCACGTAACGGCAAGGCTAACAGACGGCGAGTTTCAGACCATGTGAGAGTTTCGTACAAGGAGATGGGAAAAAGTAAGGAAAAACTAAGCGGCTGGGAAAAACCAAGAACAACTAACGAACCGAGGGTACGAAAATAGAAATCCCTATATTTTATTATAAATGCAATCATCAAAATACTAGTGCACCATGTGCAACTTTCGATGTTTCACCACCTCGCTTCCTACTTGACTTCAGTCGGTATTATCGATGCAAGGATTTCTGATCTTCTAAGGTTAATATATGCCCTTACAACATAACCCTTTATGTAATAAGATATGTCATCCTTCACAGACGTGAAAACATGTCTGTAGTTCTTATTTAGATACTATGGACAAACTTAGCTCAATGTTCCGTGATTCATACTTAATCACTTTTCAAATGTTCCTTCTCAGATCATATATTATGTTAAGTTGTCATCATGGTTTCCAGGACAAAACCTATGTATCATCATAGTGGATGACGATCATCCTTTTATTTCTTTCAACCACTTATGTTTAACTTAGTGCTATTCCTAATTCGAGTGACTAAGGATCATTCCTTAATCAATTCCTATTCCGAAACTATTTTCAGAATCTCTTTTAGGAATACAACATAATATTGTAATATACTTACTTTCAACTTTTAATCCCTATAAATCATTATTTATTGGTACTTGCGCTTTTATTCTCAATGTGTTGTACACTCTTAAGAATCAATCATTAAGCTCCCACTAAAAATATGTTTCCAACATATTCTAGTCTGAAACTTATATTTCTCCCACTAAAAATGTGTCATTCACATATTGTTTCACGAAGCCTTTTATAGCTCCCACTCAATTTCATGCAAATTTCATATCCTCTCATTATTCTGAATAACATCAAAATCCTTTGATCAATTATCAAACTGAGAGTTTTATTACGAGATGCTAGTATTTTACTAGTATCAAATCCACCAGACTTTTAGCACTTCTGAATCAAATTCTGTTTGAATTTGTCCAATACATTATTTATGACAAATTGTGCCTTTGTCATTCACCTATTCCATCATGACCTTGCAGTCTTTTGAAAAATTCAAGTAACCCTTTACTTGGTAAGATTCAGCAATGAACTGCTTTCTAATCGTAAGTGAATTTTGCCTCTAGGATTTCTCAAATTTTTAGTTTACCATCATTTCCTTAGTTCGTAGGTATGCCATATTCCGGTAACATGACAAGTGATTCACAAATGTCTACAAATAATATGTGGAGTACATTTTTGAATCCTAATTCATGTAGTAAAACACTAGTGGGGAAAACATAGGGATGTAAACAGATAGGATAATTTCTGCACCGAAACCGACTCCGAAACCATTTTAAGGTATCCATATCCAATTTTATAGAATCCGGCGGATAAGGATATCCGATTCCGACGTGATGCCCCGGATATGGTGTAGGATATGATATGGAAAATAGCATGTGGATATGGATTATCTAAACATTAATTAGGATTATTCGAGTGTTTCAAACCGGATAATCTGATTTTAGAGTCAAAAGTCAAGGGAAATATCGCAAAGCTACTACTTATTTAGTTACCAAGTTCATTTGGCAAACATGTCTAACTCTGTATTTTAACACCATATCTCTATTATCTTATCTACTTGATTCATGCAAGGCCAAAATATTAATTCTCTCTCAAAACTTTGCTAGAAATATATTTGTCTACCTATGAGAGTATTTATTCGACTACTTTCATTTCTGGCCCGAGTCTGCTCCGTTTCTGATTCGAATCCGTGGTCCAGTAAATCCGCATTCGAATCTGCAACCAGTCATTTTCTGCTCCGATCCGAATTCGAGAAACAAATATGGAAGAGGATATGGTACGATCAAAATCCGATCCGATCCGATCCATTTACACCCGTAGGAAAAGACAATGATCATTATCATTGGTTCTTTCCTTTATGAAGAGAATCATTCAGGAACGCTTTCCATTGTGCTTCTCAAAACTCTGATGCAAGGTTTTGAATCCTCATCGTGTTTTCACTATCTTCCATAACCTTCACAGTCGAGAACACAAACTTCCTCGAGAATGCACCAAAATTTAAGCAATGCTTGTTTTGTCTTTCTTTTGGTTCTAGCCATGAATTTCGTATTCAAAATTTCCAATGAATACTCTACAAGGACTTGTTCGATATTGTTTTGGTGATATCGAATAACTCCAAAACTTTCAGGATGATCCATACAAGATATGGTGCTGATCTCACGAATTCATATGGTTCACTATATATTCTAATTGATTGTTTACTATTTCTAACTAATGGTCTTTACATTTACACTACAACAATTTATTCGACGCCATCTATTCACCCACCTGATAACTCATATCACATTGCGATGCTTTGCATTTTGATGTATCAAATGCATTGCATTTCACAATTTCTTATGCCAATATTATAACATCAAATTTCATTACTATCGATCAAATCGTAGTAATCAGATTCTCTTTTATCTTTAATACCCTTGGATGATGAAATACTTTGATCACATCAAACAGTTTCATGCTCATGTTTCCTTTGGTAAACCTTTTTACAAAATTGAAACAATCATAAAATGTTAATCACCACTTATCGTGATTACATGATCCTTATTCGCGACACCCCCCTCGATCGTCACGGCTGGCGATATAGTTGCAAAGGTGGACACCGAAACGTCGATCACATCATTCATGCGACTCGTGCTCGATCTTTCGATCATCCATGTTCTAACGCCATGTCTACACATGCTAGACTCGCCAACTCAACCTTAGTATATCCGCCGTGCAACATGGCTTACACCCACCGTATGCGAACACAGTTATGTCTGACACCTGGTCATCATGGCCTACCTCATAATGGAGAACTTTGTTGATGGTGCACACTAAGGGAGAACACTTACGTTGGTATTTTGATTAGGGATCATGTTATTAGGCTGCCGTCGAGTATCAAATACTAGCACACAATAAGATACACAAACAATAAACATTGAATGTAAGTGTGATGCGATATGGTCCTTCACGCTGTGATCTCCATCGCGCCTCCGAATTCCGGCGCCAGGGTTCCGGTGCCATAGGCACTAGGGTACCGATGCCTCCAGCGTGGTAGTCCATCATCTTCATAATCGTTACTATTAATTAGCAAGATAAAGTAAATCACTTTACCTTGGCTACTACCATATCACATCACAACGCCCCCTACGAACTTCCACCACAATGTTGATCAAGTAGTTGTCTATACTACACCCCTTTTGGGGCCCTCCTTTGCAAATGGTATACCAACTATTGCGAGAGAGACAGACACCCCCCAAAGCCACTTTATACGGTACAAGCCGTATGTCAAGCGTGGACCAGTCTCACGAATGAACGCGTAAAGTCGGTTGGGGGCCGCTTCATTAGGTATTACTATGGTATACACAAGTACATGTGGGAGGGTAAAAACTAAAAGATCAATGCCCACATGCTACAACTAGTGTGTTCTACCCATACTAGCAATACTACGCATAGATCTAGCTCTAATACCACTGTAGGGGTTCGCGCATGAAAACAATAAATTTTTCCTATTCTAATAACCCTAATGCGAGGACCTATCTATTAGTAATGCAGTAATAGGATGGGATTTTCGTGAACTTACCCTTGAAAACCGAAAAGTGTTGTCAACGCTCGGGAGAGCGTGGTTGATGTAGACGAACTGAAGCCGACCTCGAGGTCGTGTTGAAGTCATGGCGGCTCCTTTGGCTCCAACGACTTATAGTTCCCCAAGTGTTGCACCTCTGAGGGATTTACACATGTTCGGTGCCTTGTGATGACTCCCTCTCCTCCAATCTAGTAGTTGCGGAAGTAGAGCTTCTGGATCCGAATCCCGCAGCGCGATGGTGCTCCACGGTGAAGAAGACTCCTTCTCGCACGATCCGGACTTGGGACCACGGTCATGGGAGGGAGAGAGAGAATCAATTGGAGGTCTCCCCAAAAGAGAGGAAACCTTTTATTGATTATTGTGTATTTAATTTGTCAAAATACCTCTCTTTATATAGGGGAAAAACCCCCACATAGGCAATTGCCTTAGCCATGTGGGACTAAACAAAGGAGAGGGGAGAGGGGGACTTGGCTGGCCGGCCAAGGCCCTAGTGGGCCCCACACGGGGTTCCCAAGGCCCAGCCGGCCACCCCTTCTCCTTCCTCCCTTTGGTCTTTCCCTCATGGGCCCTTTTCCCTAGGGATTTTGGCCCAATTAGGTATTTCGACCATTTTAATTTCTTTTCTTTTATTAAATAAATATAAATGAATGATTAAATCAATATTCAACATTCACTTACATGTTATTCAATCCCCGTGGCTATGGAACTCCTTCCATCCTACTCCAGACATCCTCCATACTTACCGAAACCCTTCAGGTTTTCTCTCTCTCTCTCTTTTCTTCGATGATTCTGCCGATACCAAAACACTCTTTGAGCGTCATCAATCCCTTAAGCGTGATACTCCATAGTCCGGGAACACTCCAAACATGGTTGGGACCTTCCCGTACCAATGATCATCAGAGGGACCTGGATGGCCATGTTGACACGTGTGCATTCCATGGATCTTTTGTCACTGAACCATGAACGTCGTGTCATATTCCTTTTTTCTCTCGATACTTGCATTGTACGAGATCTGATCCATGACATCACCATGCCGTGTTCAATCTCGTTACCAAAAAATGCTATTTGACTCATTCCGACAAGTGATATCCTTGTGATCAAATCACACGCTGCGTAGCTATTGGATATAACTTCTCCAAGTGGGCCCTCGAGTATCTTTTCCGTCACGCGGATGGACAAATCCCGGCCTTGACGCATAATGCCTCAACTGTTCCTCTGAATACCTGAACACACCTTTATGACCACTGTGTCACCATATGATGTTTGATGTTATCTAAGTATCCTCTGGTAACATTGATTGATATGGTCTCATGGTCTAAGAAATAGGACACTAGGTATTTCCTAATCATCGTAACTTGAACTCGTGACATGATCGGGTCATGATGCTTAGGTTGGGTATAGCTCATCATCTCATTCTTGCAATGAGGCGACTCCATTGTCAACTGTCATAAATGCCACATGATTAGGAAACCTTGATCATTTGTTGACTAATGAACCAATGACTAGAGCTTCACCGGGAACTCCTGGTTGTTTATATATCACACGTGTATTGATGTTTCCTTTCAATAAAGTTATAGCATGATATAAAACTTAATCATAAACTTTATGAAATATGGTAATAATCCATATTATTATTTGTCTCTAGGGTATATTTCCAACAATGAAGACTCCTGCTCTTGCGATCCGGACTTGGGACCATGTTCACGGGAGAGAGAGAGAATCAACTGGATGTCTCCCCAAAATAGAGGAAACTTTTATTGATTATTGTGTACTTAATTTGTCAAAATACCTCTCTGTATATAGGGGACCCCCCCACACACACATAGGCAATTGCGTTAGCCATGTGGGACTAAACAAAGGAGAGGGGGGCTTGGCCGGCTGTCCAAGTCCCTAGTGGGCATCGCGCGGGGTGCCTAAGGCCCAGCCAGCCACCCCTCCTCCTTCCTCCCTTTGGTCTTTCCCTCATTGGGCCCTTTTCCCTAGGGATTTTGGCTCAATTAGGTATTTCGACCATTTTAATTCTTTTTTATTTTATTGCATAAATATAAATGAAAGATTAAATCAATATTCAACATTCACTTACATATTATTCAATCCCCGTGGCTATGGAACTCCTTCCATGCCACTCCGGACATCCTCCAGACTTACCGAAACCCTTCTAGTTTTCTCTCTCTTTTCTTCGGCGATTCTGCCGATGGCTCTGATTTTTGCCATCTTCCACTGTGTTTAAACATTGTTTTTGGTCAAGTAGTTGTCAAAGAAACTCTCAATCCTTGCCACTAATGACTAATAATTGCAAAGATATGCAAATGCTCTCTTTGATTTATGTTGTGCAGGAAATCATGGCTTTTAATGCGAAATAAGGAGTCATAATGAAGGATTTTGAGGAAGTACACACGACCAAGTAATTCAGATGTAGTACCAAGGTGCCAGAATGCTTAACGACCACTGGTACGGGCGCGGTCCGGCCGTACCGCCCGCCTGTACTAGGTGGCGATGAATTCGTCTCGTCAAACCCTATAACTTTCATGAAGACGCTGATGACCCACAAGTTAGGGGGTGTATTGCAGTATTTTCGATAAGTAAGAGTGTCGAACCCAACGAGGAGCAGAAGGTGCTGGCTAGTGGTATGGATTAGGAATTCTCTGCAAATACTTAGCAAACGGATTTTTAGGGTTTTTTGATAAAGCAAGTAAACAAAGTATGAGTAAACAAAAGACAGTAGGAATAAATGCAGCAAGTGGCCCAATCCTTTATGCAGCAAAGGACAAGCCGGTTGTATTACTTAAGATGACCAAACGTTCTCGAGGACACATGGGAAGATCGCAAGTGCTTTCGCTTCATATAGTTGATTAATCTTCTCTAGCTTGCTAAGTGTTGTGTGGGTGAACCTGTGCTAATGTACCGCCCCATCCAAGACTAATACATACTTGTGATTATACCCCTTGCAAACATCCATAAGTACAAGAAAGTAATTAAGGTAGAGATCTAACCACAGCTTTAAACTCTAAGACCCTTACGTCCCTTGTGCAATGGTTTCCTAACGGGGGTTCTGGTTTCTGTCACTCCGGCAACCCCTACGATTAGTAGCCAAATACACAATGCATTCCCCTAGGCCCATATAGGTGAAGTGTCATGTAGTCGACGTTCACATGACACCACTAGAATAAGTACACCACAACTTAAATATCAAACTATTGAATCTTTCTCAACACAACTCCACTACTAACAACATGACTTCTCCCATGTCCTCAAGAACAAAACGAACTACTCACAAGACATCATATGGATCATGATTAGATATGGAATAATGATGTATAACAATCTGAACATAAACAATAATTCAATGGTTCACTCAATAGCATCAACTACAAAGAGTAATCAACACCGGAAAAGTTTCCCCTATGAACCAATGCAAGATTCAACTCCATAATTACAGCAATATGGAGATTGTGATGAGGGTGCTGATGGTGATGATGATGGTGGTGGTGATGATGATGATCCCGATGAAGTCCAGCTTAATGGTGGTGTTGATGGTGACGATCGCCCCTCTCCGGGAAGGAATTCCCCGGCAGAAATCTGTCTGCCGGAGAGATCTTTCTCTCTCGGTGTTTTCCGCCCCGCAGAGGCGGCGGAATCTTTTTGTGGTCGCTCTCCGAGTCTTAGGGTTTCGGGAGGATGATATACGCCAGAGGGGAGAGGCTGGAGTGGGCTAGGGTGGCCACACCACCTCCAGGCGCAGCCTAGGGTGTGGGCCCCCTGTGGCCCATCTCCACTCCATCTTCTGGCATCCTTAGTCTTCTGGAAAAATAGGATTTTCCTTATATTTTCCTGGATTTTCTAATCTTCATGAATTTTGCCTCCAAACAGCACCTTTTCCATCAGAATCCTGACTGCAGCGGTCCATGCTCCAAAAGTCATCAACCATGCAAAAATAGATGAAATAACATAAGTATCACCTCTCAATACGAAATATATCAATGAATAATAGTGAATTAAGACATAGAATAGTGATGCAAAATGGACGTACCAACTCCCCCAAGCTTAGACTTTGCTTGTCCCCAAGCGAAACTGAGCTCAATAAACATGGCCTCAGGTTTATGGAGTGAAGAGTCGATAAAAGAATACAGACAAGAAGCATCACATTCATCAAATACATAGATCATAATAGAAGATAACTCACTATTATATAACTCAACTTGCAATAAGTAAAGGAAACACAATAACGATACATAAAGTAAATCATAATTGGTAATGGCAAACTTAGCTCTTGGTCGAAGAATAGTTGATAATTTGTTGGAGTTCACAAATAGCTGGTTTTCAATGATAGCTTCCAAAGTAGTAAACATCAAGATAAGAGCAATGTGCAAAACAAGGAACATAAGACATGATTGAATAAATCATCATATGAATGAATGAAACACAACAACTCAAAATACTTGCTGAGATAGAGAGGAAGTAGGTTTACTGACTCAACTACAAAGTAAAAGAAAGGCCCTTCAAAGAGGGAAGCAGGGATTGCAAGTCTCATAAAGAGCTCCCAAAAATTATGATACTTACTAGCTTTCAGCTCTCATTGCCCCTATCATAGGCATCTTTTGGTGGTTAAGGTTAAAGTGATCAAATATGAGGATATGCATTGACAAGTTGTAAGTTGAGAATCTCATGTCCCTTGAATACGAGGGCCGCTCCTCATGCTACTCAAGTTTAGTCACCGGTAAGTTCTTGTCATCGTAAGCATATGTGTATCATTGAGAACCGCCAATGGGGTACCCCTTGCCCGATGATGCGGAAGAATCCCCATATCAAAATGACAAGGCAAGCAGACAACAAGTATCTCAGCAATCTTCTTATTTACCATGGGAATATGGTGCTTTTTTCTCTCTTTCCTCTTTTCATAATATCTCTTTTTTCTTTTCTCTTTTTTCTCAATATCAATCTCTTTTTTTTATAAGAAGAATGGTTCATAGATACTCGTTATGGTTACGCTGCAGGTTTCCACCATGTCAGCATGGATTAGACCAACGGCCCAGGCGTTTCTCTAAAACACATGCATAACTCCATGGACTTACAAGCTCCCCTTTCATTTCACACCGAAGACATCCATAGACAAAAGAACATGATATCAACTTGGTACAAAGTACCAGTGCAATGTTGAAAGCGTTCCCCATGACTGCATGGTTCTGCTAATTCACAACTTACAAAGCGCAAGCATATACGCAACATAGGTGAGCACAATGGTTCAAGTTTATTAAGTGCAAGAAAGTAAAGTGTGCCATCAAGTTCGTGAGAGCTTTAATCACTAATTTTCACATAACAAGTTTAATTTGGGAGATAGATAAAACAAGAATTTACTTGGAATAGCAATAATGCTACTAGGTAGGTATGGTGGACACAAATGGCAAAGGTTTTGGTTTTAAGGAGGTGGATGCACGAGAAGAATACCCTCTCAGTATAGGTTTTTGGCTAGCAAGGCTGGGTAGCAAGTATAAGAGTTGAAGGAAACAAACAAACAAACAAACAAGTGATAAAGACAAACATGCAATCTTCCTTGGAAGCACAAAAGATCTTAACTAGAGAATACTAGACTTATGAGCAAATCAAGAAAGAAAGATGATGAAATTATTTTTTCTCTAGAGTACTTTTATCTTTTTCATTCAACTCTCAAAAATAGTGTTGCTACTAACCGAGCCAGGTTTGCCAAAACCAACTAAATTAACTCAATGATCCCAAAGTGATACCAATACTAACAACAAGATCAATCATATAACCACGAATTGAAAACTAATATAAGCTATGCAAAAGAGTGGATGATAGAACTTCTCATTAATATTCCATAATGGCAACTCACATCAAGGGATACATATCTAACGAGAGAGGGGACACTTCCATAATGCAAACCATCCTACAGAATAACTCCTCTATTCATGATATGACTCTACTAAAAAGGTAAAAAGATAGAAGATAGTGATGTGATACCATGGCACTCCCCCAAGCTTGGAACAAACCAAGGGGATGCCAAACCTGATGACGAATTACTCCTTCGGTGGTGGTGGTATCCTCTCGATGAGCTCTCTGATCAATTTCCCCAAGTCATCAATCTCGAAAGTGAGAGTACGAATCAACTCCGAGTTGTGCTCAATGCGTCTGATGATCATGTCGTGTTGAGAATTCCAGCTCTTGCTATTTCTTTTCCGTTCTTCCCTCTTGGTGACCCACAAGTTAGGGGGTGTATCGCAGTATTTTCGATAAGTAAGAGTGTCGAACCCAACGAGGAGCAGAAGGTGCTGGCTAGTGGTATGGATTAGGAATTCTCTGCAAATACTTAGCAAACGAATTTTTAGGGGGTTTTGATAAAGCAAGTAAACAAAGTACGAGTAAACAAAAGACAGTAGGAATAAATGCAGCAAGTGGCCCAATCCTTTATGCAGCAAAGGACAAGCCGGTTGTATTACTTAAGATGACCAAACGTTCTCGAGGACACATGGGAAGACTGTCAAGTGCTTTTGCTTCATATAGTTGATTAATCTTCTCTAGCTTGCTAAGTGTTGTGTGGGTGAACCTGTGCTAATGTACCGCCCCATCCAAGACTAATACATACTTGTGATTAAACCCCTTGCAAACATCCGTAAGTACAAGAAAGTAATTAAGGTACAAACCTAACCACAACTTTAAACTCTAAGACCCTTACATCCCTTGTGCAATGGTTTCCTAACAGGGGTTCAGGTTTCTGTCACTCCGGCAACCCCTACGATTAGTATCCAAATACACAATGCATTCTCCTAGGCCCATATAGGTGAAGTGTCATGTAGTCGACGTTCACATGACACCACTAGAAGAAGTACACCACAACTTAAATATCAAACTATTGAATCTTTCTCAACACAACTCCACTACTAACAACATGACTTCTCCCATGTCCTCAAGAACAAATCGAACTACTCACAAGACATCGTATGGATCATGATCAGAGATGGAATAATGATGTATAACAATCTGAACATAAACAATAATTCAATGGTTTACTCAATAGCATCAACTACAAAGAGTAATCAACACCGGGAAAGTTTCCGCTATGAACTATGCAAGATTCAACTCAATTGTTACAGCAATATGGAGATGGTGATGAGGGTGCTGATGGTGATGATGGTGGTGATGATGATGATCCCGATGAAGTCTAGCTTGATGATGGTGTTGATGGCGACGATCTCCCCTCTCCGGGAAGGAATTCCCCCAGCAAAAATCTATCTGCCGGAGAGATCTTTCTCTCTCAGTGTTTTCTGCCCCGCAGAGGCGGCAGAATCTTTCTGTGGTCGCTCTCCGAGTCCTTGGGTTTCAGGAGGATGATATACGCCAGAGGGGAGAGGCTGGAGTGGCCTAGGGCTGCCCGCTCCAGGGGGTGGTGTGGGCCCCCTGTGGTCCATCTCCACTCTGTCTTCTGGCATCCTTAGTCTTCTAGAAAAATAGGATTTTTTGTATATTTTCCCGGATTTTCTGATCTTCGCGAATTTTGCCTCCAAACAGCACCTTTTCCATCAGAATCCTGACTGCAACGGTCCATGCTCCAAAAGTTATCAACCATGTAAAAATAGATGAAATAACATATGTATCACCTCTCAATACGAAATATATCAATGAATAATAGTGAATTAATACATAGAATGGTGATGCAAAATGGACGTATTAGACGCCTATATATTTTGAGGCTCCATCCGCTGGCCAGAGAGCCGCCATTCTCAAATTCAATCACAACACCACCAAAGGAGATCCACACCATTTTTCATCACTTCCACCATCCATTCATCCACTAGCGATAGCCATTGCTTTGTACTCTAGATCTCCTTGTGATTTGGCGACCATTGTAAGAATATTTGATTTCAATCTAAGTATTTGTATGATGTTTTCTATCTCTGATCTATTTGTTATGAGTGAGTAGTCCTCACGGGCTATGGGTTGGGGAGAAACCTCATAGCAATTATGTGCATCTAGATCATGGGAGAATTGTATTTTGTTTGCAATTTTGATTTGTATCTTTTATTTCTTCGTCTCTTGTCTCGATTTGTGGACTTGTAGGTACCCAAGATCCCAAAGATTGATAAAGGCTTGAGGTGGGATACTTGGCTAGCGGCAATCTCATAGGAGCCTCAGTGACAGAAAGGGTAGTACGGTCTTCGCTTAGCGCCCCATTCGAGATCAACAACAACATCACCACTTAAAGCTGTGATCTGTGTTTTACACTTAATAATCGTTTGTAACCCGTGGCTTTGGTGTGCACTCAGTTGGATTAAAAGTCTATTGCTATGCCCGCTGCATCACGGGGGCTCTATAATATTAGGATGTGTTGCCCACAAGAGATTATCTCCATTCAAACATTATACATGACTATGCAAATTATTATCTTTTATCCCATTTGATGTGCAGCTGTGGGTGGATCTTCAACCCTGTCCTATTTCCTTCCATTGATTCACACCCATTATAAAGTAAACTAGATTGGTCTCATCAACTAAGGTAAAACGAACAAACAAAGTCTTGTAGACTTTTCCTTTTTATTACCTTTTAGCAGTGCTTTTCGAGGTTCGATTAAACCAAGGTCTTCTAGGGAAAAAGCTATTATACTACATCCGTGAATCCGGATCGAAGGTATCAACCCTTTTTCTGGCGCCGTTGCCGGGGGAGCAATTTCGCTATCCTGGTGAGGTCATTAGAGACCTTGTTTTTAGTTTTATTATTAGTTGTAGTTTAATTATTGTATTTAGTTTACTTTCTTGTTATCTATTTGAAAACCCAACAAAATTAGTTACTTGTTATTCATTTTCATTAATTAAAAATTACCAAAAAGATAAGAACCATGGATCAAAAGAGATTAGGGGAGTATGCTACTCCCGCTGATGATTTTATTCGTGCACCCATCACTCAGCCCACAGTTGATGCGGAAATGAAGGGAATATGCCCGATAGGTAATAATAAAGTGGTTATTATCTTATTCCATGTGTATGATAAATGTTTATTTTGCATGCTATAATTGTATTAATTGGAAACGTTAATACATGTGTGTTTAATAAACAAAATACAAAGTTCCTAGTACTGCCTCTCATATAAACTAGCTTGTTGATTAACAAGATGATCAAGGTTTCCTGATCATGGACATTGGATGTTGTTAATAACGAGGTCACAACATTGGTGGAATGATGTGATGAACACTCATCCAAAGTATAGCATTACGATCAAAGTCATTATGTTTATATTGCTATAACATCATGCGAAGTAATCCTAGTCCTTAGACCATGAGATCATGTTAATTGCTGACACCGGAAGAGTATCTTGATAACATCAAACGTCACACCGTAACAGGGTGACTATAAAGGTGAGTTCAGTGCTACGAAGGTGTTATGTTGAGGCTCATGGATCAAGAGTGGGATTTGTCCATCCCGATGATGGATAGATATACTCTAGGCCCTCTTGGTGATATCACATTGAAATAACTTGCAAGCAAGTGATGTGATCACTAGAATGTTATATCGTGGGAACGAGAAAAGAGTGCATGTCGGTAACAAGATAAAACTAGGTATTTGGATGCCAATGATCGAATCTCGGACATGTAATATATCACGAGACAAAGGGATTTAGTTACAACGTTAAAGGTTCACACGATCACAAGAGTCATCGTTGAATATGTGGGAGTCAGTACGGATCTCTAGGTTCCGCTGCTGATTATTGATCAGAGAGGGGTCTCGATCATGTCTGCATTATTCGCGAACCGTAGGGTGACACACTTAAGGGATACCGACACCATTTGGAGCAAATATGTTTCAGATAAAGATTTAAGAAAGCGCTGGAATTATTTCAATAGACACCAAAACTGTTTCGGGTGAAATTGCTGAAATTGGTTCTGCATGTAATATTGAAATGTTGCAGGGGTTTTTATGTGAATGTTTTTTAATTAAAGTAATTAACAAAATTCTGAATAAAATTAATAAAAGAGTTTTATTAAATGAGAGAGCATTAAATTTGGAGAAATTTAATGCATTTAAAGTGGAGACTTTAAAAGAGAATGTGAAGGGGCATTTTAATGTGGAGGGGTTACCACCACATGAATGGGGGAGGTGAATGGACACCCTCCATGGGCTCCGGCCATGGGAGGGGTACCCTCCCCTCCTCCTATAAAAGGTCCCCCTCTCACTCCTTCTTCCTCACACCTCCTCGTGAAGGATCTCTCTCCCCCTATAGTATTATTCCCCCATGGTCTCGGATTAGCGAGATACATGTTCCCGGTGGCTTTATCTGGAAAGGAGTTGCTGCTTCCGCTGCTTTGCTGGAGCAAGGGATGGAGGTTGTTGGGGTACCGGACCTGTGTGCGATCACGGATGCACCGCTGCTTTGCAGTGCTGGACTTGGTGGTGCTGGACTTGCTGGAGCTGGATTTGAAGGACGTGCTGGAGTCGGACCTGCTGGACTTCATCATGATATTGAGAACGGCAAGTGTACGACTACATCATCCACGAGTTCCATCTCGTTAACAAAGATTTGTTGTCTTCAAGGGTAAGTTCTCCATGGATGTATATCCACCCGTTGCTTGTATCTAGTAGATAGATCTTGGCGTATAGTCCCATCGTAGGAATTTTTTTGTTTTCTATGCTGCAAACCCAACAGGAAACATATGAGATAAAACCTAACCTTTTAAGTTTGGTTCAACAAAACCAATTTGGGGGTTCATCCGCTGAAGATTTGGGATTGCACTTAAATACTTTTACTAAAATTTGCGACATGATGCGTATTAAGGATGTAGATCCAAATGCTATTAAGCTAAGATTGTTTCCTTTCTATCTTAGAGGAAAGGCTAAGGATTGGTTGCTAGCTCTACCAAAGGGCACTGTTAAATCTTGGGAGGAATGTACTAATTTGTTTATGACTAATTTTTTTCCCCAGCTAAGACTATGCAGCTAAGATCCAACATTACAAACTTTAGACAAGAAGACTGTGAGCCACTAGCGCTTGTGTGGGAAAGGATGAAAGAACCCGTAATGAACTGTCCTAGTCATGGGATGGAAGAGTGGCTTATATTACATTTTTTTATAATGGTGTTAACCCAATGTATAAGTCTATGATAGATACTACCATAGGAGGAACGATCATGGGAAAGCAAGTGAGTGTTGCAAAGAAGTTACTTCATGATATGCAAAATAACCATGCCTAATGGCATGTGGAATGAACCTCGAAGAGAGTAAGTTCAATTACCAAGGTAAACAATGAAGAGCTTACATCTAAGGTAGATGAGTTGCTTAGCTTAGTAAAGGGTAGAGAAGATACCCAAGTTAATGCTATCACTACCAATGTTAATGATGTTAATTTTATAGCTCGTACTCCTTTTAATCCTGCATGGAAAAAGAATTATGCTTCTAATGTTCAAAAATATCATGCTAATCCTACATGAGCTCCTTATAATAATTATGATAATACTAATGGAGCAAATCATGGCAATCTCCCGTTTGAGCAAACCGTTAGAACATTTATACAAGCACAAACTGAGGAAAATAATATGCTTATTAAGATCACAGAGAACCATGAAAGTAGTACAGGAAGATTATATAACCAAGCCGTTGCAATTAGAAATGATGTGCAGGCTCTATATGAAAGAACAAAGACCGTGGAGGCTCAGCTGGGTAAGGTAGTCGAGAGCCAATCTCTTATACTAGCAAAGTTTGCTGGAAAACCCGAGACAAATCGGGTAGAAGACCTTAAGATGATGAGAGTGGTAACCAATGAAGAAAAACCTGAAGAGCTAGATTATAGCAACGCGCCAACACCGGAATATACCGTGGAAGATCTATTGAAGATGATCACCGTTAAGAATCCAGGTATAGAACAAGGTAATGATGCTATGTACCAACAATTTATACAACAAGTAGCATCTAAGGTTCGTGATTTAGAGATGGAGTATAAAAGACTAGCTGATAAGCTTCTAGCTAAGCTAGATGATATATTTGAGCCTACTATTAAAGTTAAATTGGGAGTCAATGAGATATCCGCACTTTGTGATCTTGGTGCGAGCATCTCAACAATTTCCAAAAGCCTATTCGATAAATTAAACTTGGGGTCATTTTTTACAACTGAATTGAGACTCCATTTAGCTGATTCAACTTATAAACAAGCTATTGGGATCAAAGAAAATATAGTTGTCGAAATTAAAGGTAGTCCCGCTCTTATTGATCTTGTTATTGTGGACATGCCTAAAGATCCCATAACACCTATAATTCTAGGTAGGCCATTCCTAAGAACTATTAAAGCTTTGATTAATTTACATGAAGGGAATGTGAGAATAGGGCTACCATCTAGAGATCGTTTTGTAGTTCACTTCCCTAGGAATAAGAAGGCCAAGCCTAGTGATGATGATGATGGTGTAATTACTTTGAAAGCCAACTACTTTGGAGTGGGTGTTCCACTTCACAAACCTAAGTGATTGCCATCAAGGTCAAGCTAATTGACCTTAACTAGAAGCGCTTCTTAGGAGGCAACCCATGTGAAATAAAATTTTCTTTATGTATTAATTTTTATTGTGTTAGTTTTGTTTTTTGTTTTGTTTTTCTTTTTAATAAAGAGTGTTCAAGAAGACCTATGGAGAGAGGAGAAGAAATAAGGTAATCCTCTATATTTTACTAACAGATGGCCTAAGAAGTATTGTTGGATCATTACTTAGTATTTTTGCTATTATTTAGTCCATTGATAAGATGTGCGAAGGCACACAGAGCTATTAATCAAATTCATTAAGTTTTGTAGCTCATAGTATTCTTAACGACCACTGGTACGGCCGGAGTGGACCGTACCGTGCTCTTGTACCACATCAAGCCAAAGGGAGATAAAAATTTCGATTTTGCCGAAGGAATCAGTGTTGATAACGACCACTGGTACGGCCAGACGCGCCCGTAACACGCGTCTATACCATACCCTCGAGCAAATATCAGATTTCAAGCAAAAGATACCGATAATCATTAACGACCAGCCGTGCAGCATCGCACTGCGCGTCATGCGCCTGCAAAGTGCACCGCTAGGGAGCAGCCGTCTCCCCCAAGGTAAGTCACCCGCTACGGGCAGGCTCTGGCCGTACCGCCCGCCCGTACCACGTACGCGGCTTCCATAAGCACCATGAGGAGGTAACCTAAAAATCCCCAAATCAATTTTCTCTTTCTTCTTCCTCCAAAATCCAAACCACCTTCATTCACTACTAGAAAACAACTATAGATAGACGAGCTATTCTGTGGCGCATATACAGAACCATGCGTCACAGAAAATGTCAGTGGCGCATGCCAGAGAATGCGCCACAGAAACTTGCACAATTCTATGGCGCATTTCAGAAAACATGTGCCACAGAATTATGTGGGACCCGCCACCGGGTTGGGCGACCAAATTTCTGTGGCGCATATGGGCATATGCGCCACAGAAATAATAAGTGCTATGGCGCATATGTCTATATGCGCCACAGAAAGTGGAGGCGGGCCCCACCACATAATCTTTTTGACCCACTTTCTGTGGCGCATATGGCGATATGCAATGGCACGCGGAAAGGGAGAAACCCGAAGATGATCTGGAGAAGGGAAAGATCCTGACACACCCTTTAGACCCTAGCTAGTGGAATGCATTGGGTATCGATTTCGAAGAGTTCGGGGGCGATGCAAGGAACGTCAGGTATGAGCACCGATGGACTCAATCATTTTGGTAACCAGATTAGCACGCATACCACATGGCCCGTGTTTGCATGGTCGTACAACCTCCCCCCATGGCTGTGCACGAAGCAAAGGTACGTACACATGAGCATTCTTATTCAGGGGCCAAAACAACTAGGTATCGATATGCATATGTATCTTGGGCTGTTGACAGAGGAGTTAGCCATGTGTGGGAGACGCCAGACCGTACGTGGGATGCCTAACCTAAAGAATATTTCCCTATGAGAGGTGCGTTGCTCACGACGGTGCAGGACTATCCTGGTTACGCATATGTATCGGCCCAGGTGAACCACGGACACAATGCATGTGCCAAGTGCATGGATGAGACACCACATCTCCAGCTACCAAGGGATCCAGGGTCTTCAAAAACCGTGTCCCAAGGTACTCAAAAGTGGCTCCGCATGGATCACCCGTGGAGAAAACGCGGTGACCTATTCAATGGTAAAGACGAGCTCGAAAGATCCCGCGTCCAAGAAGCGACAAAAGAAATCGAGGAGCTTTTGAATAATTGGGTAGATTGCTCTGTGCCGGGAAAAAAGCGACCAAGGACAAAGCCGCTGCTGGGTGTATGGAAAGCAAGATCTATTTTCTAGGACCTGCCATACTAGAAGGTCCTCCACACGCCCCATAGCCTCGATGTAATGCACATCACGAAGAATGTTACTGAGAGTCTGCTTGACACTCTACTGAACATGCTGGAGAGGACCAAGGATGGGCTGAAAGCAAGAAATGACCTTAAATTGCTTGGCATCAAGAAAGATCTTCAGTACACTGATAGTGATAATGATGATGATTAGACGGAAGGGACTCAAGGTTGCCGCAAAAGAGTAAAGAAGAATGAGGTGGTGCTTTGCGCTACCTGCTTCACTCTGAGTCAGGAGGAGCTCGAGCAGTTTTCAAGTGCTTCCTAGGAGTGAAAGTTCCTCATAGTTACTCGGAGAAGATAAGAAGATATCTGGATGTGGAGAAGAAGAGGTTCAGCGGTATGAAGTCTCATGACTATCACATGTTGATGACGCAGATACTCCCTGTTGTGATCCGCGGGATAATGGACGAGCATGTTCATGAGACGCTGTTTGGCCTCTGCAACTTTTTTGACGTCATATCTAGGAAGTCGACCGGTGTGAAGCAGCTCGATAGGCTACATGAAGATATCTTGGTGATACTACGAGTTCAAGATTTACTTCCCGCCCGCGTTCTTCGACATCATGGTGCATCTGCTTATACATGTCGTGGATGACATCATCCAGCTCGGGCCGACATTCCTGCACAACATGATGCCGTTTGAAAGGCTAAACAGTGTCATCAAAGGATTCGTTCACAACAGGACCCATCCAGATGGAAGTATAGTGATGACTGCAAGTGCACATACCAATTGTAGCTAGTTTCGAAGTAAAGATATCGAACCCATAGAGAGCTATTGGTAAAGTTCTTTATGCCCCTCGTTACTATTTACCAAAGAATACTTGTAAGTTGTCTTTGATTCCAAGTAAAGGGTGTTTGAATTGTTTATGGTTGTTTGCAGAAAAAGTAATTAAAACAACAAGATTGTATGAAGGCGTGGTTGAACTCAATAGGGCTAAAACGTTCTCGGGGATGTATGATACACCACTAGCATAGTACTATTATTATATGTAATCAAGATAACATACTTCTTATGTCATGATATGTGTGGAGAGAGCCCCATAATAAGATGTTCACGACAAGGCTCGCAGGAAGCCACTTTGTTGAGCCAAGTGTGAGGTCACCTCTAAATAACCACTGCAATGCTTGAGAGAAATCACCCATACAGGCCACCGCAATTAAGGTTTCCCCATGGATATCATAATTAGCTTAGAGAGTCCCACTTAATCCCCCTTTGACCGTGTGGGTTATGAGCTAGCACCAATCTGTCACGGGGAGCTCCGGGTACGCTTCCACAACACGTCCAAAGGGTTTCTTCCTCCCTTTAGTCCCGAAGGCAAATGATATGTGGTCGACTTCACATATCATCTAAAGAGAGAAATCAAACACCAGCCATAAATATATCATAGACAAGCAAGTCATATGGACATGAGAATAGATCATCTTTATTACAAGTTCATAGTGGTGCTAGGGTTTCTCCATCTCCCCAAGAACAAAGGAACTACTCACTCATGGAAGCAATCAACAACATCATCATAATCAAATGGATGAATTAAAGTACAGGCGTAGATCTAATGCAAACCACAGTTGGATCTGGAATTACAGAGAGATCTAATAGATGAAAGATGGAGTAATGGTGGTGATGAAGATGCAGCGGTTGATGGTGAAGGGGATGATGTGTTGTCCTCCAATGATCCGTGAAGCAGCTGGGATTTTGCCCCTGGCCAAGTTCCTCCTTCAGATCCCTTTCAGATGTGGTGTTTCGTGGTTTGTGGTGGCTATGGATGTCGGATCCCTCTCTCGTCTTCGCCAGGAGAAACTATTTAACGAGGCGGTCCCGATGGCGCCTGGTACGGGCGGACGGTACGGGCTGGCTCTGCCCGTACTAGTGGTCGTTATCGGTACTGATGCCTCCTCCTTGTTTGTTATTCTTCCAGGTGAGAAGGTAAATTCATAAAATGGCTTTATCACTTAGAAATATCATATAATTACATAATATGACAACTCTATTTGATATGTTCATCTATGACTCCATGATTTGGGATCCTGTTGAAACAAGAACGAAATAGCGCGCATAGGCACAGGGAAATACAAAAATCCCTACTCTATTTATGCAAAAACAAGAGGTAAATATGCTTCAATTTTGGACGCATCAACTCCCTCGAGCTAGGTTCTTGCTCGTCCCCGAGCAAGATGGTGGCTTATGGACAAGATCATCATGTTCATGAGACACGAGATGTTACAATAAATGAGGCAAAAATTGAAACAAGAATACAGCATCGGATGTAAAGATACATCATGGGTATTACCATACCCTTACACATTACATAACTTAGAGGCTTCCACACCCTTTTTCTAGTATTAATGAAATTATAAGAAGCTACTAGTGATTCAACATATCATATAATCATGGAGTTTAGAGATTTGTAGCTCTAAGTTTAATAGTGAAGATTCATGATCATTTTCTTTTTCTTATTCCTCTCTTTTTATATGCTTGATTCTTTTGATAGATGCTTTCCTTTTCTTTTTATATACTTGCATGTCTATATTTTTCCTTGATCTCTTTTTCTTTTCTTATTTTTAGCAAGCTATTTGATCATGCTCACTACTTCAATGGCTTTTGAAAACCCTTAATCATAATATGCTACCAGAATTCTTCTTCTCATAACTTAACCAATGCTTATATAGTTGTGGAAATCCCTAAAATTATGACAGTTGTACAAGTATAATAACACTCAACCTAGTTCAATCATCTAATATAATAATCATGAATCAAACACAACTTCAATTATCATAAAGTCTCATAACTCAATGGATATAATTCTTCTCTTGAACAAAGGCAACTCGAAGTTGATGCAACTAATGCAAATTTGGAAATTTAAACCTAATCATGCATGCGGAAAAGTAAACATGCTAAAACTGTTAGATAGATTACAAGGTTCTCATCCCCCAAGCTTGGTGTCAAGCCGTGTGGATCAAATAATCCCTTGCGTTTACTTACTCCTTTTTGGGAGTAAAGAAGTAATCGTCTTCCTTTTCTTCATCTGTCTTGAGGTTGCAGGCTTGAGAAATACACACGAATGGCATAGACATCTCTATGATGCCGACACGTAATTCCATTATTACGTTGTTTAAAGTTCTTCTATCATCTGCCATCTCCATAATGATCTTGGTGAGGAGTTGTACCTTACCGTTGATGTCATCGACCTTCTTTTCGAGGTCTTTACCCATCATCCAGTAAGAGTCAACTCCTTCCCCAATGGCCTCAACACAAGCCTTACAAATATTTTCAAGGTTCTTGATCTTTTCTCGAATCTCATCTCAATATCCCCTTTTCTTGGAAGAGGTTTTCGGAGGTGATTTAAGAGAAGATCCATGAAGGTTATACCTATAGGGGATGAGCAGAGATTCTTCTTTGTTCCTTCCTTGCTCCACGTGCCTGAGCATCTCCAATTTCTGTGGAAACATATTTTCCCAATTGCGGTGTGGAACCACACGTGGGGGCTCGCGGTTGGAGGAAGACGAAGTATCTCCTTCGGATCCCTCCTTCTTGACTCGTCCTTCCGTGGCGTGTTCCTTCTTGGCCCAGATCTGCTTGATATGAAAAGGCTGCACATACCTCGAGTAACCAAGTGAGATCTGAGGTTTCATTGTAAAAGGACAAGAAGAAGGTATAGATCTGAAATCGGATGGAAAAGAGTGAGAAAGAAGAAAAAGTGCAGATTGGAAAGCAAAATCGGAAGTTTAAGAAGCCAAAGTCAGTCAGGGGCTATGGTACGGATGGGCTCCACCCGTACCGCGCTCCCGTACGGACTACTTACCGACTTCAAAAGTTTTTTTGAACACATGAATAAATTTATCATGAGGGAAACAGTACTAGTGATGACCGTCGGTACGGGCGCATCAGCCCATACTGTCCGATCGTACCGTATTGCAAAAAATCGGAGTTGGTTCTCCGAATGGTTAACGACCAGTCGTACGGGCGCATCCGGCCATACCGTCCGCCCATACCAGGTCAAAAAACTATTCAGACTTACCAGAAAAACAAGACCAGTTTAGAATGAAAAGTAGAATCATCCAAAAAGGCTTCAAAGAAACAGACTTTAAGTAATTTACACTTCGTTACCTAGCCTCCACTTGTTGTATTCTTCAGCTGGGATCATAGAGATCAATTCCAAAGTGTTTACTTCACCAAATCTATAATGCTTTAATCGCTGCCCATTAACAATCCAGGATGAAGAAGAGGGTGTAGTATTTTTCAGTCTCACTGCTCCTGGTGGATATGCTTCTTCAACATCGTATGGTCCTTCCCACCTAGATTTCAACTTTCCTGCAAAAATCTTAAGCCTAGAGTTGTAAAATAAAATTTTATCTCCGGTTTTGAATTCCTTGCCTTCTAACTTTCTGTCATGCCATTTCTTAACTTTTTCTTGAAATATTCTAGTGTTTTCATAAGCCTCATTCCTCAGTTCATCTAAAGCATGAATGTCTAAGAGTCGTTTTTCACCTGGAGTTTTTAAATTAAAATTCATAGTTTTGATAGCCCACCGAGCCTTATGCTCGAGTTCTAGTGGAAGATGACAATTTTTACCGTAAACCATTTTGTATGGTGTCATTCCCATGGGGTTCTTGAATGTTGTGCGATACACCCATAGTGCATCATTAAGCTTTAGATCCCAATATTTTCTTGATATGTTCACCGTTTTCTGAAGTATGACCTTGATTTCTCTGTTTGATAATTCCACTTGTCCACTAGGTTTGAGGATGGTAAGGTGAACCTACCTAGTGGTCTACTCCATTTTTTTGAAGTATCTTGTCAAAAGTTCCTTTCATAAAATGAGTTCCACCGTCAGTATTAAAAATCGAGGTACTCCAAACCTGGGGAAGATGATGTCCTTGACCATCTTGATGGAAGTGGCTGCATCTGCATGAGTTGTAGGTATAGCTTCAACCCATTTGGTAACATAATAAACAACAATAATATGAGTATAACTGTTAGAGGGAACAAATGGTCGCATAAAATCCATTCCCCATACATCGAATGACTCTATTACTAAGTTACATTTCATATTCATCTTGTATTTTCCTATATTACTCATACGTTGACAGGCATCACAATTTTTAACATATTCATGAGAATCTTTGACTAAGGTAGGCCAGTAGAAGCCTGACTGTAAAACTTTGGTTGTAGTGCGATTACTAGCGTGATGCCCACTGTAGGGGCTATCATGACAGGATTTAAGGATGTCTCTAATCTCATGCTCGGGCATGCATTTGTGGATTATCCTGTCTAGACCATGACTATATAAGTACGGATCATCCCAAAAGTAGTGTTTTAAATCACTGAAGAATTTCTTTATTTGATTGTAATCCATTCCTTTTGGTAGAAACTTGCTTAATAGGAAATTAGCATAATCTGCAAACCAGGGATCATGAGTTTCTACAACTGCAAGATATTCACCTAGCATAGATTTGTTAATAGGGATAGGATCTTCCATGATTCCTTCCATTCATGACAAATGGTCGGCCACAGGGTTATCCTTTCCTCTCTTATCCACTATTTGTAAATCGTACTCCTGAAGTAACAAGACCCATTTGATTAGATAGGGTTTAACATCCTTTTTAGCTAGAAGATGTCTTAGAGCTTGATGATCAGTATGAACTATTACTTTTGAGTTGATGATATAGTGTTTAAACTTATCACAAGCAAAAACAACAGCAAGGAATTCTTTCTCGGTTGTTGCATAGTTCCTTTGATCATCATTAAAGACTCGACTAGCATATTGAATAACCTTAAGGTTAGAGCCATCTCTCTGTCCTAAAACAGCCCCAATAGCATAATCACTAGCATCACACATAATTTCGAATGGTTTGTCCCAATTGGGTGCTTGAATAACAGGTGCAGAGATTAAATCTTTCTTTAACTGTTCAAAGGAACCATGAAAATCTATATTAAAAGCAAAAAGAATATATTTGTCTAGGAGACGAGTTAAAGGGGTGGCTATCTTAGCAAAATCTTTGATAAAGTGTCTGTAAAAACCAGCATGCCCAAGGAATTTGTTTTACTCCTTTTATATCTCGCAGAATTGGAAGTGTTTCTAATGTAATTAAGTTCGAATTATCAATATTAATATTCTTCTCAGAAACTTTATGCCCAAAAACTACACCTTCCCTTACCACGAAGCGACAACGCTCCCAGTTTAGAACCATCTTGGTTTGTTTACACCTATGCAAAACTATATTAAGATTATATAGACATTGTTCAAAGGTAGATCCATAGACAACAAAGTTATCCTTAAGAACTTCCACGGAACTCTCCACAAAACCGTCAAAGATTTTTAAAACACACTCTTGAAAAGTAGCAGCTGTGTTACACAATCCAAAAGGCATTAATCGATAAGCATATGTTCCGAGTATCTGTCAAGAAAACAAAAGTAAGAATTAGCGGACATCCTATCCATAATATCGTTAATGAGGAGAAGTTGCTTATGCATTTTTATAGTTTCTTTATTCAACTTCGTAAAGTTAATACACATTCTATATCCTGCTATTGTTCTAGCTAGAATCAGTTCATCCTTATCATTATTAATTATTGTTATGCATCCTTCCTTAGGTATGCAATGAGTTGGACTCACCCATTTGCTATCTAAAATTGGGTAGATAATACCACTCTCTAACATACGGATTACTTCCTTTCTCACTACCTCTTTCATTTTGGGATTTAACCTTTTTTGATTATCAACAAATGGTTTAGCATCCTCAACCATGGGAATCTTGTGAGTTACTATGGTTGGATCTATACCTTTTATGTCATTAAGAGTATATCCAAAAGTTTCTCGTTGTTTGATAAGTACTTCTAACAACTTCGTGCTTTCATCTGGAGAGAGATTATCATTAAAAATTACTGGACATTTACTTTCCTTGTCTAAGAATTCATACCTGAGCCCCAGAGAGAGAGGTTTTAGAACAATAGGCGGCGGATCCTCGTCCCCTTTCCTTTCAATCTCTTCATATTCATTCCTGAGCCCTTGTTCAGCCTCCGGTGTGGTGTTGAGGATTTCATCCAAATCTTCTTTTGCAGAGTCATTGGCAAGGGAATCATCACTTGTCAAACTTCTCTCCAATTCGGATTGTGGTGTGCAAAAGTAGATTGCCGCCAATTCTTCAATAGTCTTCTCCTCCTTAATCTCGATTTTCTTCTCATAAGGTAATCTCGTGAATTGGTTGTAGCTTATTTCTACAGTTTCTTCACCAAGCTGTAAAGATAAAGCCTGCTTTTTGTTGTCAATATCAATATTCATAGAATTGTAAAAATGATTACCAAAAATAACTAGGCAACTAGAGTTCAAAGGTATTTCGATAATATGAAAATCAACTAGATACACAAAAGCCCCAACATAGATGCAAACATTGCAAAGTATTCTGCGAGTAGGATGCAAAGTTCGATTAGAGAACATAAAGTTGCTTTAGACGGCTCAAGGTAGGATTCATCAAGGTGATCGAATGGTATAAGGCATTATGTTCACAGAAGAACTTAAGTCACAGGACCCTACATAAGTAACCCCTCCTAAACAAAAAGGATTTTTCTATTGACTTTTATTCTTACCATCAAAATTTCCTCCTATCATTTCGGAGGATTCTTTGCTTACCATTATAACCTCTTCCTTGAACAATTCAGGTTCCAAAAGTTCTTTTACTATCCAAATATTTTCTTTAATGGCTCCTAACTTTCTAGTTAATCTTCCTATTCTTTTATTCCCTTCACCCCTACTATCCATTACCTTAGTCAGAATAGTTTCCTCTTCAGCTAACATTTTCTTTTGCATTTTTGAATATCTATCGTTGCGGTTTGTTTTAGAGGGTTTTTCTTCCATAGGTGGTGTATAAGAATTCCCAATATTTTGGAATTTGCAGGTAGTCAGCATAGGATCTAACAATTTGAATGATCATGTGATGGTCAAGGTTAAAATTCCCAAGCATTTTTCTACCTTTCCAGAAGCTAGAAACCTCTTTAAACAATTATACTCTATGGGGTTTTCCTTTTTCAATTCTGCCTCACAATAGGCTTTCTCTATCCTAGTCACCGTATCTAATAAATTCCAAGCTCTCTCGATACTAAATTCGGTGAATGACCCGTTGGTAAGGGAATCGAGTTCAATTCTATTATCATCATCCAAACCTGCATACAAGGTGTGTATCACTAGCCATGGTGGGAAATTATGATAGGGTTAGTGATCAAGCAAACCCTAAAATCTTGTATACTCTTCATGCAAGCTTTCTTCAGGTTTTCCTTTAAAATTCGTAATCATGCGTCTTGCACCGAGAGTTTTGTCCTGGGAAAGAAATCAACTTAAAATAGAGAGGCTAGGCTCTCCTAGGAATTAGTAGTCTTTGCAGAACTTTGAATATACCAAGAACGAGCTTCATCAATGAGAGTTTGGGCAAAGAGAGCAAATTTAACCTCATCCTCAGTTTGTATATTAATATGGAAAGTCCCACAAATATCTTCGAGAACCCTACATGCTCATACAGATCCTTCGTACCATCTCTTGCAAAAAAAATTGCATGCAAAAGATCTAAAAGCATGGGGTTAATATCATACCCTCTTGGGTCATTGGATTTTAAATATGTGTCCATGGGCGGACCGGAATTCCTCACAGCCTCAAGCTAGATTATATGTTGGTACTCGCCCATAATGTATCACCTAAAAACTAATAAACAACTTTAGTAAAACAATGAATATAGTAAGTAACTAAGAACAAAGACCAAAAGCGCTTAGCTCCCCGACAACGACGTCATAGAATAGCTTGATGACTGCAAGTGCACAGACCAATTGTAGCTAGTTTCGAAGTAAATATATCGAACCCACAAAGAGCTATTGGTAAAGGTCTTTATGCCCCTCGTTACTATTTACCAAAGAATACTTGTAAGTTGTCTTTGATTCCAAGTAAAGGGTGTTTGAATTATTTATTGTTGTTTGCAGAAAAAGTAATTAAAACAAGTAAAATAAAACAAGTAACAAGATTGTATGAAGGCATGGTTGAACTCAATAGGGCTAAAACGTTCTCAAAGATGTTGGATACACCACTACCATAGTAGTATTATTATATGTAATCAAGATAACATACTTCTTATGTCATGATATGTGTGGAGAGAGCCCCATAATAAGATGTTCATGACAAGGCTCATAGGAAGACACTTTGTTGAGCCAAGTGTGAGGTCACCTCTAAATAACCACTGCAATGCCTGAGAGAAATCACCCATACAGGCCACTTCAATTAAGGTTTCAACATGGATATCGTAATTAGCTTAGGGAGTCCCTCTTAATCCCCCTTTGGCCGTGTGGGTTATGAGCTAGCGCCAATCTATCACGGGCACTCCGGGTATGCTTCCACAACACGTCCGAAGGGTTTGTTCCTCCCTTTAGCCCCGAAGGTAAATGATATGTGGTCGACTTCACATATCATCTAAAGAGAGAAATCAAACACAAGCCATAGTTATACAATAGACAAGCAAGTCATATGGACACAAGAATAGATCATCTTTATTACAGGTTCATAGTGGTGCTAGGGTTTCTCCATCTCCCCAAGAACAAAGGAACTACTCACTCATGGAAGCAATCAACAACATCATCATAATCAAATGGATGGATTAAAGTGCGGGTGTAGATCTAATGCAAACCACAATTGGATCTGGAATTACAAAGAGATCTAAAAAATAGATGAAAGATGGAGTAATGGTGGTGATGAATATGCAGCGGTTGATGGTGAAGGGGATGATGCGTTGTCCTCCAATGATCCGCGAAGCAGCTGGAATTTTGCCCCAGCCAAGTTCCTCCTTCAGATCCCTTTCAGATGTGGTGTTTCGTGGTCTCTGGTGGCTATGAATTTCTAATCCCTCTCTCATCTTCGCCAGGAGAAACTATTTGACGAGGCG
Organism: Avena insularis; assembly: GCA_023614405.1. Classification (NCBI taxonomy): domain Eukaryota; kingdom Viridiplantae; phylum Streptophyta; class Magnoliopsida; order Poales; family Poaceae; genus Avena; species Avena insularis. The sequence goes on along the minus strand of CM042692.1, from coordinate 348,274,771 downwards.
GTCCCGATGGCACCTGGTACGGGAGGATGGTACGGGCGGGCTCCGCCCGTACCCGTGGTCGTTATCGGTACTGATTCCTCCTCCTTGTTTTTTAGTCTTCCAGGTGCGAAGGTAAATTCATAAAATGGCTTTTATCACTTAGAAATATCATATAATTACACAATATGATAGCTCTATTTGATATGTTCCTCTATGAATCCATGATTTGGGATCCTGTTGAAACAAGAATGAAATAGCGCGCGTAGGCGTAGTGAAATACAAAAATCCCTACTCTATTTATGCAAAACAAGGGGTAAATATGCTTCAATTTTGGACGCATCACATAGCCAAGGGCTTTGTGATCTACGAGTGCATATCCTTCTGCCAGAATTATCTAACCACCGAGAATGAGGATGTTGGAATACCCACCAAGAAGCACCTCGACAGGATCGCTGGATATGGTCACCGCGAGGGCTACCGTTCACTGCATGTCGACATTGATGGTCGACACGTCGACTTTGATAGGGCACACCGAGTCTCGTTACAATACATTGAATTGGGCGACCCTTGGGTGGAAGAGCACATAAGCTTAAACGAGTAGGAGTACGTCGACCAGGGCCGACCGAGGAAGAAGGTAGATGTAACTATAGAACACAACTCCAGTTTCACGGGTTGGTTCAAGAAAAGGCTACTAGATAATCCCCCACAGACGCCTTCTACGGAAGATCAAAAACTCATATTCTCCTTGTCGCAGGGCCCAGGGAACAACCTAAGAACCTATCAATCATACGACATAGACGGTTATAGATTCTACACCAAGGAAAAGGACAAGAATAGCGAATATCAAAACTCAGGAATAATTATGCTATCCTTCATTGATGACGAGACTACTATCATGGAAAGATTCTATGGAAGGATCGAGGAGATATGGGAGCTCGACTAATGTGTAGAGGTCATACCGATGTTCCATGTTAGATGGGCTAATAACGTGGAAAAAGAAGGCTGGTATTTCACCACAATGGTTATACCAGATGCCAAATCAGGAAGGAACGCCTCCGCAAAAAATAAGCCTTGGGTACTCGAGAGCCAAGTGGATCAATGCTTTTTTATTACCGACCCGTTAAAGCCCAACCGTGTTGTAGTTAGGAGCAGCAAGAGGAGCATCATCGGAATGGAAGGAGCCGCCAACAAGAAAGACTTCGACAAGAACGGCGATCCGAAGATCGAAGAGGAATTCGACAAGTACTTCGACATGCCTACTACTACTACAGTAAGAAGGAAGACCACACTACCTACTAAAGGTTGTCCATTCACAAGAAGAAATCTCAAAGTGCACGGGCTAAAGTATTCAACCGCGATGAAAAAGGGCAAGAAGATTGTGAAGAGACACTAGCAATTGTGTGACTATTTTGTGTATTAATTCACATGTGTGCTCGCAGATATATATTAGTTAGAGACTAAAGCATATAACATGATATTCGTGTGGGTATACAAATTTACATTTGTGTGTGACAAGCACACACACATATATATATATGATTCGGGGAGGTTTTTTTTGAATAAGTATGCATGTGTATGTTCTTGCTTTTTTTGAATAAATATGCATGTTTGTATATGTTCTTGATTTTAAACATATGTAATTAAAAATATATTTTTTTAAAGGAAAAAAAGTCTAAGACAGCCAGGATTCGAATCTGGCTGCCCTAGGTTTAGAGCTAGAAAGCAAGACCACTAGGACATATATAGTTTCTTTGTCTAACTACTACGCCATGCTGTTTTGGACTATGTCCAAAGATTCTATGGCGCATATAGTAGTAATGCGTCACAAAAGTTGGAAATTCTGTGGCGCATATTGCGGGAATGCGCCACATAATTTTCACACTTAGCCAAATAATGGGTTCGGCCTCCCCTGCTAATCCCCCTTCTCCATTTCTTCCCCTCATCTTGCCCGCGCGCAAACCCTAGCCTCGTCGCCCTAGCCTCGCCCTCGCCCTCGCTGCCAGAGCCGCCGTGGAGGAGAGCCCGTGGAGGAGGAGGAGGAGAGCCGCCGTGGAGGAGAGCCCTACCCTGCTTGCGACCTAGGAGGAGGCCCGCCACCGGCGCGCCAGAGCCCATGGAGGAGGAGGCTCTCCCGCCCCCGCCTATGACCTAGGAGGACGAGGTCTGCACTGCCCGTAGCAGGAGCATCACCGCCACCCTCGTCAACGACCACCTCCCACCGCACAGGTACATCGATCTCTCTACCCCCAATTTGTGACTCTCTGTGCTGATTCTTCCCCTTGCTATCTGTGCTACATGTATCTGTGAGAAGTGATCCTTCCCACATGTGTGTTATACTTGGTAAATTGAGATGGATTATAGATAAATAGAGTTGCATGTGCACTCTATGTGTTATACTTGATGGTACTGGGAGATAAAGTCTTGGCCTGGCCTTGTCATGTTTTTGTTTTTTGTTGGGGATGATCAGACTCAAAGCTAGGCTAGCACGCTGCATCTTGTTAATATGATTGCTTTTACATTCTTTTGTTTTGAATTATAATCCATGCAGGCTCATATGGTTCACATCCACTATACTACTTGGCCCACATGGATCTAGGAAGTCAGATTTTCATGTTCATCTTTCTATCTTTGCCATAGTGCTGTGAATACTTGTTTTCTCTCATGTTTAGGGTTATTGTTGTTACTAACACTTTCATTCAAATAGAAACTCCCTGTTCAGTTAGAAATGAAGCCAAGAATTTAGGGTTGATGTGAATACCTGTTTAGGATTGCTGTGAATACCTATATAGGATTGCTGTGATTCATGTTTAGGGTTGTTGTGAATACCTGTATAGGATTGATGTGAATCATGTTTAGGGTTGCTGTAAATACCTGTATAGGATTTAGACCTATACATGCTACTTGAGATGATGCCAAGAATTTACATGTTCTTCATGTCTATAGATTTGAGTTTTAAAGTTGAAGTTACCTCTTGTAGATTTAAAGTTGAAGTTACCTCTTGCAGTTTTAAAGTTTTAAAATAAATACATGTTTCGGTTACCTCTTGCAGATTTGAGTTTCAAAGTTGGACTGCTTTGTAATTCTCATTTTCATGTCTGCACAGTTTTAAAGTCGACCCCCACATGTTGTTGCATATACTCTAGTGTGGTTCTAGGGGAATACTTGCATAGTGTCGATGTTGTCAACTTGATAGTACAACACACTGTGTTGCTAGTGATAGTGAGATGTGTAGGCTATTTTCTATGTGTCCATAGTCTACCAAAACTTGATAGTACACATTGTGTTATGTGCTACTAGCAGTGGGATTTTCTATAACTTCTATTGCTTGATGATGTGTGTGTGCAAGGTGATGTCATCAAGCTTGATGTGCAAGCTATATAACAAATTTTCTATGACTGTGCAAGGTGTATATCAAATTTTCTCCTCATGTACAAGTCTGATATATACATGTACCTATTATACTATTGTATATACATGTATCTGATAGAAGCACAGTACTATAACTTGATGTACCTTTTTAAGTTTTTAAAGTTCTTCTTATACATGCATGTATCTGTTATACTTTTGTGTGAATGATGGTACCTGGAGCTATATAACAACTATTATGCTAAGGGTACATCTACATTCTTCAAGAATACTGCAGCTGATGGTACCTAGAGTGTATATCTATTATACATGTATCTGTTATACATGTAGCTAATGGTACCTGGAGTGTATTTATACATATGTATCTATTATATATATATTGCATGTGGATGATGGATGCTGGGGTCAATGCATGGGGCTGTCAATATGGGGATGGGGTGTTCTGTCTTCCAGGGATATATTTCTTCAATTGAGTTGCCCGTTTCTCCTGAAGTGTCGATTCACTTCCGTTTCGGTTGATAAATGGGCACTCCTAGGTCAAAAAATTAGCGAAGGTCATGCCAAAATTTTCGATCAAGATTTGTGCTAACTTTTTGCCTCTTTTTAATAGAGTGCAAACATGTCGGGCAACAACGAGGCCAACACTTCTAAGCACATGAGCGTCGAAGAACAAGCTAGACATGCCAACGAGTCATTCTGGCGGGGGTCCCAACAGCAGGAGGAGATGAGGATGACACCGCCACCGGAGGAGGAGGTGACCGCCGCCAGAGCTGCTTGGGGCAATGAGGGAGATGTTGATTACGAGGGGGATGAAGACGACTACGATGAAACTAGTGAAGGCGGAGAGGAGGATGACACCACTGATGGCAGTGTTCGCACTAATGGCAGCGAGCGCACGGATGGCGATAGCGGCAACCCGACCGCTATTCAGAAGAAGAAGAAGAAGAAGGAAAGGAAGGATCGGAAGCCGCTAGTGCTTGCCACCGTCTGTGATGAGTTCACTGAAGTCACAGAAAGTGGCCAACCCATTGTGCCTGAGACGTTTGCCAAAGGGTACGGCATGCAACTCGGGTGCATCGTCCAGAAAGCATGTCGATCAACACGAAGTACATCAGATGTGCTGCTAATGCGGCTTTGGTCGATAACCTCCTTAAAAAGCTTCACAAGCGATACACATTCCCAGAGCGGTTCAGAAACCTGGAGAGAAAGAACCCGGTGAACAAACTAGCCCTCACGAAGATGAGCAACGCCTTGAGCAGCTGGAAAACCCGGGTAAAGAAGAGCATTGACAAAGGTGAAAGCTAGGAGGTTATTAGTAAGAAAAATCCGATGCTCGATGAAGAGGAGTTTAAGATATTCAAGGCGGATATATCTACCACTGGCGCTATAAAATGGACTATCTAGGGCAGGACAATGCGGGAAAAGAACATAGGTAACCACTGGCTTGGAAGCGGCAGTTATAGAGAGAAACAACCCATTTGGGACAAGGAGGATGCCGGGCTTGAACGCCTGGGTAAAGATAACCCGTGGCTTAAATTCACGGACTTGCATCTTAGGAACTTTGTCTAGGCCTGCTACTACCTAGACTCGATTACAGGGGAGTTCGTCACCGACAATCTGGAGGTGAAGGACTTCGAGAGAGAGGTGGTAATAAGGAATATACCGCTGATCTCAAGTCTATTGTGTTCTAATTAAAATAATGAAGCCAAGAATCTAAATGGGTCCACCTTTCCCTGTCTCTGCAGGAGAATAAACTGAACGCTCTTGCCAAAGAGTCGTCCTAGGATTCGACGGAGCCATGGGACACGGTTTTCAAAAGGGTCGACGAACGCTTACAAGAAGAGGGACAAGGGGTTGCCGCCATCCTCAGTTGGCCGTGTGTCCGGCTTTGGTACGAGCATGAAGTTTAAGGAGTACTACAATGAGGACGCCAAGAAAAGAAGGGAGAGGAAGAACTAGTCAGCAAGTAAGGAAAAAGTTGATGTTCAAGAGCTGAAGATGAAGGTGCAGACACTCGAGAAAGAGTGGACGAGAAAGCGGTGGACAAGTTAGTGGAAGAGAAGCTCCGCGCGTTCATCCCCCCTAGGTTGTTCGAGGGGCTAGTTGCTTGGAATGCGGGAGGTCAACAAGGGCCGATACAGCTGCCCAGGTTTAGCGATAGCAACTCGAGGATCAACAATAACGTGTTGCCGGACCTGGTGACCTGCCGCCCATCACCACCAATGCCGCGGCGCAGCCGCTTGATTTGGTCACACTGATGCCCCCTCCCGCCAAAAATACTAAGGCACATCCGACAGCGGTGGTGCTTAATAAAGCTGCACCCGAGCAAGAGAATGTTGATCATAGGCCGGCCACCGGCACTGGCACCGGCCATGTCTCGACATTAGCCGAGCTCAACGCCATCACCAAGGTAACTAATTAATTAGTTAGTGCACATCATCTCTTTTATGCCTTTGATGACTGCCATCTCATGATGCCCAACCTCAGGGAGCCGACGAACACAAGACCCTTGGAGAATGCTACAACTGGCCCTTGACATGGCCGAAGACCCAAATCCGTCTTGACTGGGGGAGGGGGCACCGGCGCCACCTCGATCATCTGGCCACCACCTCGGAAGCCAGCAATCGTCATCGTCGCCACCAGTCGTCACCAACAACTCTTGGGAGCGTGTGTACCACCCCATGGCAAAGACGTTGCACCGCAACCGCCATCGCCCCACTTCCACCACCACATGATGGCAACCACGAAGATGATGATGAATTGGTCGATGTCGAAGACTTCATCAACACCGGCGCCGACCAAGGATTGTATATGCCTTCTGTGGATGAAGAACCCTTCACGGCTCGCGGCCATCAAGCTGGTCGGCCTAGTACATGCATGCAACGCCTAGTCTTCCATGGTTTTTCTCAAGAGACGCCTCCGGCTGCCGATTCACAGGACAAACCAGGAACTGCTTTCAGCCCTACCACACTCCAAAAGGCGGTCGGTGATCAGTTATTAGCATCCCAAGTTCAGGACCCTACTGCAAAGAAGAAGCACAGGAAGAGAGGTAACAATAATAATAAGAAGGCTGCGAGTCAGCCTCCTCCGAAGAGGATCCGGGCGCAGGACGCCATCGTCGTACCATCCACACAATATGGCTTGCCCCGAGTGCATGTAGCTGGTGATCCGATATTGACTCTGGATCTGCTCCACATCGCGGTTGGACCCATGTTAACTTTGCATGAGGGTGTCAAGACACTAGAGGGCCTCCTTCTTAAAGACAAAGATCCAAATTACCCGGTTTTCACGGCCAAGGTGCCATCGGACGTGGGCTTAGTCCATGAAGCCCCCCCGAGGACGTCTTCAAGCTATTTCTCTCGAAAAGGCTGGACTATAACTTAGTCCGCCTATATGCGCTCAATATGGCGATGAAGATCAAGAGAGAGAGTACCCCGCAAGTCGTGATAGTGGACCCCTACTACATGCGGGACAACCAGTTGGTCGAAGGATCAGAGACACGGACCAAGGCGACGGTGTACCTCGAGAAGTTCATAGTGGATAACAAGAGGAAGGACACACTTCTTTTCCCTTTATTTCCCGAGTAAGTACATACTCGCTCGCCACCGTAACTTATGCCTTTCTTATAGATTTCTTCCTTTGCTCTTTTTCCAACATTCCGTTCCAATTGTGTTGCACAGAGACAAATACTGCACACTCATCGTCATTGCCCCGAGGTATTCGCTAGCCATGTATTTTGACTCGGGGAGTTTGACAAAGAAGAAAGACTACACCAGAATAAGGGGTGTTCTCAATGAGGCTCTCAAGGGCTACACCAAGAAGGGATGCACCTTCGTAAATAAGGGGAATGTATCAAGGATGGCAAACACGTGTTCAAGCACGTGCTCGAATTCCCCTGCGTCAAGTAGCCGGCTACTGGTAGCTCCAAGGAGGCCTTCTACGTCGTCCATCATCTTAAAGGCTATGTTCGGGATTGCCAGAACCTAATGCTATCATCTAGTCTCCAAGGATGGGCCAAAAATTTGGCGCGAACCGACGATGATGATCTTAGAGAAGACTTCCATCACATTCAGATGAAGTTGTCGCAAATCATCATTGAAGATGTCAACACAAGGGGGGCTACAACAAGTCAGAGGGTTGACTAAGAGGGAGATCCAAGAACGCCTCCATCAGCAGGGTGACACAAGGACGTGGATGACGAAAGAGGGCTATCAACCTTTCCCGAAGCCGAGCGAGAAGAAGTCTTCATGATTGATGTGTGCCTAGCATGATCGAGTGTGTGTATATTCTCGATGGACACGTGTAGTGTGTGTGTCATAAACTTTACTATCTTGATGAGTTTGTGTATCGATGGACGTGTATAGCGTCTCATAAACTTAACTTGCCTAGCTCGAAACGGTCATTGTTGTTGGACTTAATTATATTGTGGTTGTGTTGTTGAACTTATTACTTCTATGATGATCATGATTCTATCTTTTAGGTTTATGGATCCTTTGCTTTATATTTTGTGAACATATATGCATGTGAACCCTTTAATTCTTTCCGTTGCATGTTTTACTAATATGCCTTGTCGTCTATAGAGATGGCGACAAGGTGGCATGTGGTGTACATGGGTCGGGTTCCAGGAGTCTACGAGGAGTGGGTGGACTGTCACAAACAAGTGAACAAGTTTAGCAGCAACAACTACAAAGGATATGCGACTAGAGAGGAGGCAATAGCCAAGTGGAGGAACCACCTATGGAAGAAGAACCGGATAAAGATATTGGTCGGGCTCCTGCTCTTACTCACCGTCATCATAATTGTATTCTACTTGATCCTAGTGTAGGTGGTGACCACTTTGTATTTGTAATGTGAGATGATATGAACTTTGTATTGGGTACTTGTTTAAAAATTCGGCACTTGACACTATATATGTATCTCGATCGGGCTCTAAGTGTGATGAAATTATACTTGTGTTTATATTATATGTTGGTTTTCATATACTATCTATGCAATGTACTATTTCTACTGATCTGTATAAATACCAGATTATACACCAGGAACGTATTCTACTTTGAATACCTGTAATACAGTCAGTGGCGCATATAGTAAAGTTATCTGTGGCGCATAATCATTCTATGGCGCATGGCGCGATATGTGCCACTGAAAACATTCCTCTAGTGCATAGGGAGAAATGGCGCATATCGATATACGCCACGTAAATAAATATCAGTGGCGATGTAACAGTGACACATCACATATGCGCCCCTGAATGTGAAAACACATGCTCCACTGATGAGGTATTTCCTAGTAGTGATTGGATCTTCAAATTTACTTAATCTTTCTTTAATTCTTCACACTCATTTGATCTAAGGTATGATTCTCCTCCGATCTTCAACTTATTTGTGCAAAAGCTTCACTCAATCATTCATCATTGTCAATCTAGACATAGGTTTTGTTCTTGATTCAATCTTGATATTAAGTGTGCTTAGCATTGTTTTTAGAGGAGTTTCTTTTGTAGTTAGTGTAGATAATCACTTATGCTATGTTTCTATTGGACCAAAAAAATTATTAGCAATCTTTATTTACTTTGTCTTGTTTTTATTTATTAGATGAACACGAGGAGTCGTACACATGAGATGGCTGTGAAATCTTCTGCATCACCCATTGATATGTTGACCCCCAATTCACTTGGTATCAAGTTCACCGAGGAGTTCTAGCTGAACCGTTTCAACCATATCAAGCTTCGAGAAATCAAGTCCACCAAGTGGGCGTGTCCTTATATCCTGAACCAACTTGGCATTCGTGGTGATTTCGATTTACTTCGCAACAATGTTGGTTTGTATACTTTTGTCTTTTAGGACGTTGCCACGTACCGCCGCTTGATGCTTGAGTTCTTCAGCACCTCGACGCATACAGTGGATCCTTGTGGTTGTGCCGAGGAACAAAGGCCCGGAGTTAATCGCATCAAATTCCGCCTTATGAACTGTGAGTACACTTTGACACTCAGCCAATGGGCTCAATGCTTTGGGTTTGCCAACAACACCACTGATGTATGCACAACTACCTTTGTTTTAGATCCTTCACCTTCACAGTACTTTAATCTGATAAGAATTCGTGGAAACATGCACAAGGGGAACCAAATTGATCATCCTGCTATTCGATATTTATTCTATGTGATTGCTAACACACTGCAGGCACGTGGTGAGTTTACTAGAGTTAATGAGGAGGACATGTTGATCCTTGCAAAAGCTGCTCTTATTAATTGTAACTTAATGCCAAATTTGGGCGTTCTTCTTGTGTTTTACCATAAGCATCAGGCTCTTCAATCTCGAGGACCCATATGTGGAGGAGGAGTTGTGACCGTTCTTGCACGTGCACTTCGCATCAACCTAGGTAATATCCAACCGTTGACTGGAAGTCACCGTCTCGGTCTTTCTACTCTAAGAGTATGTGGTATGATTTCTAAAAATCATGGTAGATATTTCTTCAATATACCTGGAGCAGATCACTTGATCCCAGCTCCTTTGCCTAACGATTTATTCTCTATCGAGGATGGATGTTTGTGTTTTGACGCTCAGGTTGAAGCTACTCTACCCCAGCAAGAAATACCCGTGGGAGGAGGAGAAGATGAAGAGGTAGACAAGGAGGACCCTAACAAGATGAGCAGCCACCAAACTACTACACCACCTATGAAGATATATATGCACTCGAAGGAAATATTCAAAACATGAATGACATCTCCATCAACCTTTGAGATGCTACTGCAAGCCTTGATACCCAGTTCCATGATTGGAGCAGCCAATGAAACGTGGGAGATTATCCACCGCCACCACAATGAGCAACAAAAGGGCTCGTAAAAGCCTGAGCTTGGGGATGTGTTCCCCCGGTAAATTTATTTGTGTAATAACGAGGTTGTACTACAACTCCTTGGGAGCTTTGAAACACTCGTGTTGGCTTGTTCCAACACTTTACTTTTTTCCTTTGCTTTTTAATTTGCTTTTGTTTTAGTTTATTTTTCTTTTTCTTTTTTTCTTTTCTTAAACCCTTGCTTGGTAGCAAGTTCGTTTCTATTCTTTAATCCCTATCCTCAAAAATACAAAAATATTTTTCCTTTTTTTCGTAAACTTGGATTCATACTTTGCCTCTTTGCTTTAATATCATTATGAGAGTAATCGTGTTTGAGTTTTGAACGAACACATCCCTATAAGGAAGAGTATCATGAAGTCACTTATGAGAGGTATGTCCTATGTCTCCCACTTATGAAGTTTGAGTTGTTTATCTTAGTTGGTTGATTTGCTAAGATGCCATGCTAGTGGGAAGTAATTTAATATGGTTAGAGTAAGGCTTTTTATTGGTATATGATGATTAGTTGTTGAAGCTCTTGCTCTAGTTATTTTAGTTAACCGAGTCTTGCCTTGGAAATAATATTGCCAAACAAATACAGTAAGAAAAAGTCTAAAATTTACAACTTGTTTGATGAATGATTGTCTTGAGAGTATACCCTTGATGATACTTAACCCCATAGATATTTTGATAGTCTTGACGACACTCATAAAAGGAATTGTTTGATTGAAATAAAGTCTAGTGGTAATTGTGATGCATGCCAAACTTAACCTTGTTGATCAAACTGTGGTACTAGCTCAAAAAAAGAAAAAAGAATTGAGACAACCTTGTTCTATGTCTCTAATGCACACCTTTGGGATGCCAACAACTCCGCTAGCTTTAAACGATCTACGGTATAACCCCGGATTTTGGCTATGAGTTGATGACATGAGTGCCATATGTGTCAATATATGGGCAAAAGTATTATTACTCTCAAAGGTTGTGCAAACGCCTGCAAAAGAAACAATCAGCGATCCTTGAAAAATGAAAGAAAGAAAAAAAGATATCTATGAGGATCCACATAACAAGTCCTTGGCATGGTCTCATTACTACTTTATGAATTTTTCTTGAAAGACAATGATTGGATTAGAAGTGTTTTTGATAGACTTGATTTATTGATGTGGGTGTAAATAAGACACTTCGTTGTTATACTACTTGGGACATGAAACTCTCTTACTCAATTATGTTATTTAAACATCCTAGTGTTCCTTGGCAAGCTGAGAGTTAATTAGAGGAATTGGATTGATTGCTACACTCTAGTTACTTATACTTATATTAAACTTTACTTTGATTGTCTTGACTTACTGAAGCTTGTATAGTATTCTTGTCATCACTCTAACTTTGATAAGCTTCACAAATGAATGAAGTGTTGAGCACATACGACTACCAACTATAAGTGAACTCTTATTCTCATTGTTTCAACTTTAAACACTGAATTCCTTATAGTTCTTTTGGTTGTTCTTGCTCAAGGACGATCAAGGTTTGAGCTTTGGGGAAGTTGATGGCTCCGATTTTTGCCATCTTCCATTGTGTTTAAACATTGTTTTTGGTCAAGAAATTGCCAAAGAAACTCTCAATCCTTGCCACTAATGACTAATAATTGAAAAGATATGCAAATACTCTCTTTGATTTATGTTATGCAGGAAATCACGGCTTTTAATGCGAAATAAGGAGTCATAATGAAGGATTTTGAGGAAGTACACACGACCAAGTAATTGGGATGCAGTACCAAGGCACCAGAATGCTTAACAACTGCTGGTACAGGTGCAGTCCGCCCGTACCAGGTGGCGACGGCTTCGTCTCGTTAAACCCTACAACTTTCGTGGAGACACCTATATATTTTGAGGCTCCAGCCGCTGGCCAGAGAGCCGCCATTCTCAAATTCAATCACAACACCACCAATGGAGATCCACGCCATTGTTCATCACTTCTACCATCCATCCATCCACTAGCCATAGCCATTGTTTTGTACTTTAGATCTCCTTGTGATTTGTCGACCATTGTAAGAATATTTGATTTCAATCTAAGTATTTGTATGATGTTTTCTATCTCCGATCTATTTATTATGAGTGAGTAGTCCTCACGGGCTGCAGGTTGGGGAGAAACCTCGCATCGATTATGTGCATCTAGATCATGGGAGAATTGTATTTTGTTTACAATTTTGATTTGTATCTTTTGTTTCTTCATCTCTTGTCTCGATCTGTGGACTTTTAGGTACCCAAGATCCCATAGATTGATAAAGGCTTGAGGTCGGATACTTGGCTAGCGGTGATCTCATAGGAACCTCATTGACAGAAAAGGTAGTACGGTCTTCGCTTAGTGTCCCATTCGGGATCAACAACAACATCACCACTAAATCTTTGATCTGTGTTTTACACTTAATAATCGTTTGTAACCCGTGGCTTCGGTGTGCACTCGGTTGGATTAAAAGTCTATTGCTATGCTCGTTGCATTACGGGGGCTCTAGAATATTAGGATGTGTTACCCACAAGAGATTATCTCCATTCAAACATTATACATGACTATGCTTATTATTATCTTTTATCCCATTTGATGTGCAGCTGCATGTGGATCTTCAACCCTGGCCTATTTCCATCCATTGATTCACACCCATTATAAAGTAAACTAGATTGGTCCAGTCAACTAAGGTAAAACAAACAAACAAAGTCTTATAGACGTGTCCTTTTTTATTACCTTTTAGCAGTGCTTTCTGAGGTTCGATTAAACCTAGGTCTTCTAGGGAAAAAGCTATTATACTACATCCATGAATTCGGACTGAAGGTATCATCTGCCGATACCAAAACACTCTCCGAGCATCTTCAAGCCCTTAAGTGTGATACCCGATGGTTCGGGAACACTCCAGACATGGTCGAGACCTTATCGTACCAATGATCATCAGAGAGACCTAGATGGCCATGTTGACCCTTGTGCATTCCACGAATCTTTCATCGTTGAACCATGAATGTCGTGTCATATTTCTTTTGTCTCTCGATACTTGCATTGCTCAAGATCTTATCATTGACATCATTATTTCGCATTCAATCTCGTTACCAACAAATGCTATTTGACTCGTTCCGACAAGTGATATCCCATGATCAAATCACACACTTCACAGCTATTGTATATAACTTCTCCGAGTGGGCCCTCGAGTATATTTTCCGTCACACAGATGGAAAAATGCCGCTCTTGATTCATAATGCCTCTACATGTTCCTCTGAATACCTGGACACACCTTTATGATCACCATATCACCAGATGTTGTTTGATGCTATCTAAGTATCCTCGAGTGACAGTGATTGATATGATCTAATAGTCTAAGAAATAGGACACTAGGTCTTTTATAATCATCATAACTTGAACTTCGTGACATGATCGGGTCACGATGCTTAGGTTGGGTATAGATCATCATCTCATTCTCTCAATGAGGTGACTCCATTGTCAACTAGAATCAATGCCACATGATCAGGAAACCTTGATCATCTGTTGACCAATGAACCAGTGACTAGAGCTTCACTGAGAACTCCTGGTTGTTTATATATCACATGTGTATTGATGTTTCCTTTCAAATACAGCTATAGCATGATATAAAACTTAATTTCATAAAATTTATGAAATATGATAATAATCCATATTATTATTTGTCCCTAGGGCATATTTCCAACATAAATATCCTTTGCCAAGGATTTAGGATTTGTTTGATCAAGTCAAGGGAGCCGGGATATTTTCTAAGATTGATCTTAGATCAGGATATCATTAAATCAAGATTAAGCCCAAAGATGTTCCAAAGACTACATTGTCTCATGGTATGGACATCATGAGTATTTGGTCTTACCTTTTGGGTTAACTAATGCACCAGCAATTTTCATGAACTTCATGAATAAGAGTTTTATGTCCTACTTGGACAAGTTCGTCATAGTGTTCATCGATGATATTCTAATATATTCCAAGGATAAAGAGGAACATGCTGATCATTTGAGGATAGCATTGAAAATCTTGAGGGAGCACAAGCTTTATGCTAAGTTCACTAAATGTGAGTTTTGGTTAGATAAAGTAGAATTCCTTGGTCATGTCGTTAGCAAGGATGGATTGTTGTTAATCCAACAAAAGTTCAATTAGTGTTAGATTGGAGTGCACGTACCAATGTTAAAGAAATCAGAGGTTTCTTGGGGATGGCAGGGTATTATAGAAGATTCATTGAAGTATTTTCCAAGATAGTCGTACCAATGAAGAAATTGCTAAGGAAAATACTCCATTTGTGTGGACTGACAAGTGTGGGGAAAGTTTTCAAGAACTGAAGACCAAGTTGACTACAACACCAGTTTTAGTAGCACCAAAGACAGGAAAGGATTACACAATTTACTGTGATACATCCAAGAATGGACTAGGATATGTGCTGATGCAAGATCGAAAGGTTATTGCTTATGGGTCTAGATATCTCAAACCACATGAAGTCAATTACCCAAGACATGATTTGGAGTTAGCATCAGTGGTATTTGATTTGAAGAGTTGGAGGCACTTTCTTTATGGAGCAAGGTGTCAAATATACACTGATCATAAAAGTCTTAAATATTTCTTCACTCAGAAGGAACTGAACATGAGACAGAAAAAGTGGTTGGATTTGATTAAGGATTATGACTTTACAATAAATTATACTCCAGGAAAAGCTGATGTAGTAGTAGATGCTTTAATCCATAAGAGCACGAATACTCAACCAACAAATAGAGAATTACCAAAGGAACTACAAATGGAATTGGAAAGGTTAGAGATACAGTTTATCAAAATAGAGTATCTTGGAGGTTTAGCTACTATGAGAATAGTTTCAGAAGCATACAATGACCTTCGCACTGAAATATTTCAGTGACAACAGGATGTTCCTTTCATTGTTGAGGAAATGAAAAGGATATCCGAAGGTCAATCATCAATTTTACAATTGGGTGACTATAGTTCTCTATGGTTCCAAAATAGGATTTGTGTGCCAGATGTACCAGAAGTCATGGAGATAATACTCCGAGAAGCCTATGAAAACACCATACCCAATTCATCCGGGAAGTACCAAGATGTATATGGATCTCAAGGAACTATTTTGGTGGAAAAATATGAAGAGGGACATTGCAATATGAATGCCATACTTGCCAGAGGGTGAAGGTTGAACATCAAAGTCTAGCAGGACCACTACATCCACTAGAGATTCTAGAATGGAAATGTGAGGAGATTGGTATGGATTCCATCACTGGATTACCAATGACTCAGAAGCAAAAATATATGATTTGGGTGATTGTTGTTAGACTTACCAAAAGTCCACACTTCATTCCGGTGAATCAAAAGGACAATGCTGAGAAGCTAGTAGAGATATATGTCATCGGGATTGTTACTAAGTATGGAGTACCCAAGAAGATTGTATCTAACAGAGGAACTGTGTTTAGTTCAGCATTTTGGAAGCAATTACACGAAGCACTTGGATCGAAACTGGATTTCAGTACAGCTTATCATCCAGAGACCAGAGGTCGGACTAAAAGAACTAACACTACAAGAAAAGTTTCCTTCCGCAACGACTTGGCCCGACAGTCATCGTAGAAGGCGCGTCTTCTGCGACGAAATTCTCGGCTCGGCCATGGCCGATGGAAAACTTTTTTTCCGGTTTCGTGGCCCTCTACTATGATGGATCTGCTAAAAACATGGAGGAAGCTCGGCCAGTGCGTGGCATAAGCAAGATTTTGGTTTCCTCGCGCGATGTTGACTCGCCGAAGTCTTTTGAGGCGTGTGGGTCCCGGATGTCAGTGTCTCTAGCGGACCATACTTTTTAGTCATGCCTCCCTGATTTGAACTCGATAACATAGCTCGAGGCGTCTGCCATTTAGTCAGGCTGCTAGGTCCCACATGTCAGCCTCTCATTAGAAGGATCATGTGTACGATGGAATTTTTTTCCTTCGCTCGTGCTACCCTGTTCCGAAGTTGATACCGCTGCTCGATGCATCTACCGTCTAATCAACCTCCTAGGACCCACATGTCATCCTCTCATTAGAAGAAACGTGTGTATGATGGAACTTTTTTCCTTTGCTGGCGCTACCCCGTTCCGAAGTTGATAGCGTTGCTTGATGCATCTACCGTTTAACCAACCTCCTGAGCCCCACATGTCATCCTCTCATTAGAAGAAACGTGTGTATGATGGATTTTTCCTTCGCTCGCGCTACCCTGTTCTGAACTTGATAGCGTTGTTCGATGCATCTACCGTTTAATCACGCTTTATGTCCTACTGGGCCCCTCTGTCGCGCCTTCGTGTTTCGAACTTGATAGTGTTGCTCGCTGCATTAGCCGTTTATTTAGCTGGCGGGTCCCTTATGTCAGCCTCACATTAGAAGAATCGTGGGTATGATGGAATTGTTTTCTTCTCTAGCGCTACCCTCTTTCGAACTAGATAGCGTTGCTCGATGAATCTGCCGTTTGCTCACGTTGTTGGGTCCCCATTTCAGCCTCTCATTACAAGAAACATGTGCATGCTGAACTTTTTTCTCGCTCGCGCCTCCCTGTTTCGAACTGGCAACGTTTCTCGATGCAACATATGTATAAGGTCGCGCTGCTGGTTCCCACATATCAGCCCCTCTGTAAATGAAACATTGATTGCTCGAAGCAACATCTGTATAAGGTCTCTGCTAGGTCCAACATGTCAGCGTCCCTACAAATGCAAAGTGTGTATGATGGACTCCGTTGTTTTGACCTTGGCAACGTTGATGGGTCCCATATATCAGCCTTCTCTGTGTAAGAAACATGTGTATGCTGGAAAAAATGTAAACGAATGACAAATATTATACTATATATTATATATTTATATTGAAAAAACTAGGTATCTAACTCAAGACTTCAACAAATGGGAACAACGTGTGCTTCCACTACGCCAGAACCATCTATGCCACTACTGGAAAAGATTACATTTAGAAATGTTGAAATCACTTAAAATGAAAAGGCAACGACCCTGACGACTTGCCATAAAAAATGCTAAATGCTTTGTACAAATACAACATGGGTAGGAGAAGCTTGTCCTATAATTTATCAAAATAGCATGGAAATACTAAATTAAGACGATTCTGGGCGATAAAAAAATAACTTGGGTCCAATCTTGTGAACCAATGGGCTTCTTATCGTGGGATCCTTACCGAAACTTCTTCAGTGTGGTTCATGCTTAAAAACCAAGTAACAATGTGTTGAGGGTTGGCGGCCCACGGCCAACCTAAAGCTGGAAAGATAAATTAGCGAGGTTTTGGGCCACGGTTTGGTAGAATGTAGTACTATTTTCTAATAACCTTCTCACTGAAAATTCAATGTACTCAATATGTCGGGGTTCGATAGTCCACCTGACCGGCAGGCTAAATTTGCAAGGTTTTGGGCCAGTGTTGGGTCGAATGTGCAATCTTTTCGCTAGGTCCTTAGTGAAAATTCAATGTAGTTCATACCCCATCCTCAAAAAAAATGCAGTTGGTACCCTAAAAAATATATACTCTGCTCACCACGAAAGGCTAATTAAGGGTTTTTAAACAAAAATATGGCAAGTTTTTTGTCCGAAGTGGGAAATATTCGTTTTCATAGGCTAAGTAGTAAAAATATATTGTACTCAAGGTCGATGGTCCACCTGACCTGGCTGTACCTATGCCGAATCCGAAAGAATGAAGTTGGAAATGGAGAAAAGTGACTGATATTGCGCCTTGTTGTACATAGAAAACATAGCGAGGAACTTGGCCAGCGCAGGATTCGAACATGGAAAGTACTGGAGGGATTTTGACTGATTGACATAAAATCGTGTCATATCAAGTCTTATAGCGCGCAATCATCTTTTCAGCAAAGGATATATTTCGAGATGGTTTGGGTGGCTTTGAATCGGCCTAAGTGCCCAATCGATTTGATGTACTCAAAACCTTGTAATCATGCCATATAAACTGTTGCCGATAGACACACGGTGGCCTTGACTTGCCCAGCCGCAGATAGCTCGGGTAAGCACCAACTTAAACTGATCAATTGAAGTCATATGCTTTCGTATGATGAAATTAGTACATGCCGTAATTAGCACCAACATGTGGCATTGTCATCATGCAAAAAGGCTCGGAATTCGCACATTTAGTTCACAGCTTCGAACACAATAATACAACCAGTTTGTACACTAGCATAGACAGTACAATGTCAGCACATCAGAGCTTGACTTGTTCATTTCACATACATAAGAATGAGCAAGGATACATATTGTATTGAACAAGTAATTTCACGGTAGCGTCAAAAGTATGCCATGTATCAGAGACAATATGGGGTCTGCGTAAATAATTTTCTTTTTTGGAAGGGTGTGCATTGACTCTTTTTTTAGAATATCGGCATAAACATTTGCAGATATCATCCTAGGGCGTCTCGGCCTGCTTTGGCATACCGAGCCAAGATCAATTATGGCCTAGTTAAGGCCTGTTTCGTGGCCCTATAAGAAGCAGTGACCTACTTTTCCCTGTTTGCTAAGAGGAAAGAAGGAATATTCCTCTCAAAACATAAAGCTACACGAGGTGCGATGGTTCAAAAAAATGCACGAGTCGCGTATATACAAGCTAGTAATAGTACTGAAAACTATAGTACAGAAATCACGCTACGAAATAAGCACGGCTACATGGATTATACCATGGAAGGCAATACTAAATACAAAGGCATGACAGGGCTCATATAAACTGATTCAAGCTGGCCACTAAAACCAGTATACTAGTAATAGTCAACTGTTGAACCACGATGCGAAAAAGATGACACAACGATACACTAGAAAGATCCACAGCTCAGTCTAGGGATGACACAACGAGCATACCACACCTAAACTAGGCCTAAACCAAATTGCCGCCTGTCGCACATAGTTCCAACCATCTTTGGGAAGGCTGATAACTGCCACAAGCTCACCTTTAGTTGGCTGCAGGTTGCAGCGTTTAATCTGAGGGAATTGTATTCCGCGAAAGCTCCTGTATGTTGTGTACACATAGTTTTTCCTCATGAATGGGAACAATGTGCCGTTAGCAGCCTTGCATCCGTGTTTCTTCATCTTGTTGTCAATGATTGGATAATTGAGACCGAGAAACAGAGAGTTGTCCCCCAGGCTGTCAACCTGCCTCCAAACAATGACCCCTGGAGGTCCAGCAGAGCTAGGATCCTCTTCAAAAATGTAGACACGAGAGGCAGGATATAGGCGTAGGTTAGTCCTATTTTGAGCACGAGGAATGATTTCAGCCTCTTCGCCATGGGCAACCCCCATGCCATATGTTGTAATTATGATCATCAAGCATTCACCATCAGCCGATCGAGCGGGGAACCACATGCTTGGCCGATCATTCAGAATAGGTGTTGAGCTTACAAAGGGAAGCTCCTTGTTTCCTGCAACATCCGAATTCGAGACAAAACATGCATTACTGGCATACATATTCTAACACCAGCATTCTTCATTGTTCATGCTAACAGCGTGAATAGGCAAATCATGACGATAATATTACTCAATAAATTAACAACATTAGGAATTGCATTTCTTACTCTGCTATTCCGAATATTTGGATTTCTTGCTTATCTTAGTTTCCTAGTTTTTGTAAGTTTCAAAAGAGGAAGCGCCTCTTTTTTTGATATAGAGGCATGTCCACTTGAATCCTATAGGATTAGATGCCTACAGTATTATGGATCAAGTGGTGTTTGATTGCACAGGAAAACCAAAGGAATTGTACAAAGAGGTTGGAGTGGATGGAAATTTTCCTCCAAAATAGAGTGCAAAGGAATCCTTTGAAGGAATTCCTAAGGATTATACTCTTTCGAATCAAACAACATTTTATAGAAAAAAATCCTAAGGATCCAAATCCTACAAAAATCCTACACAATTCCTCTGAATCCCAGGGCAAAATCCAAAAAGGAAAGATTGGTGTCCTACAAAAATCCTATGTGATTCCTATAATTCGAGGAGGGCCTGAAAGTACAAACAGATAAAGAAACCCGGCTTCACTGTGTTGCGCTCACAATCGAGATGCTGGTTAATAATACCTTTTATATTTTGACAATGAACAAACTTAGTAGTGCAGGGACGCCGTCATACACTATATTTTTGGAAGGCATATTACTGGTACTAATTCATTACTAGCAATGGTTCATTCATTTTTAGGACATTGAGCATGTGCTCATTCAATCATACGAAAGGTAAAACATAAACAAGATAGTTAAAGAACAACTTCACTGAATCACTCACAATGTATCATCATGGAACTAGAATTACCTTCCGATGTGGGATCCTAGAAGTAGGTGCAGCCTTGACTTTCGATCGCAAAAATGAGGCCACCGTGTTCAATGGCATCATAGTATTGTCGCCTTCCAAGACCTGAATGCTCCAGACATCTCCAAACTTGGCTACCGCCTTCCAGGTAGGCGATTTCACCATCGAACAACATGAGGAGCTTATAGTCTGTGTAACCCCTAGCCTCTGTGGCACTCTGCAAATTACGATCTTCAACAGCTCAAGAGATTCATCCCACGACTTATTGAACTTTTCCCCATACCTGCGGATTCACCAAAAAAAACTTTTGAAATGTGAATGAATTCAGAAATGACTACATGTAACTAGGGGAACCCTGGCTGGCTACTAGCATTACAGGTTATATACTGGATGTGAGGCAGCCGCAATGCCACAAGTATCCGTCGATGGAAGGTTGATTACTAGATAGGTGTAGATGTTCGCTATGCACCAGGCCCCATGCTGGTCCACGGCGGTGAGCCAGTCGCCGTTCATGCCAACCTAGAATTTTTCGTGCATGAAGGGCAGGATGGTGGTGCACCGAGGATGCTCGAGGGGCACCATGTTGTACACCGTGTCGTGAAGACGATGTACCCTCATACCATCATAGTGCTGATCGAACCAATAAGCAGGCTGAGGCATCAGTAGGCAGGGTTCATTCCAATGGTGAAAAGTCCATTTCGTACCTTCGTTGTTGGCGATACGATCGTACAATAGCTTGCAACATGCGGCTAGCCTGACGATGCTGGAAATGTCCAGACACTGAACGAAGAGGTCGAAATCGTCCATGCTGAGTTGATCCCACTTGCATCGCCACTAAGCTTCAAATCGGCCATCACAATCGGATGGATTTAGGTGGATGCCAAGTGCGGCTGGGGTTTTCTGCAGGAGGAGGGCAGTGTTAGGAATGTGTGAGAAGAGAGAGCATGAGGGAGATCATGGACGGAGTGGGGACTAGGGAAGAAGATGAAGAGGCAAACAAAAAAACGAGGGAGGGGATTTTACTTGATTGCTCTGTCTAGTAAACAGCAGCATCGAGGACACCGCCGCCTAGACTTTACTGTATGTTAGACTAGCATGCCACGCAGCTAGTAATTTGACAATACTCCTACTTACTACGTATCAGAGGTGCAGTATTGTCTAGTCACATCAGTTTAACCAGAGAGTTTTCTTTTTACAGCTTTCATTTCAATATAGTGTACTAGTATTTTCAACGTAAAATAGGAGGACGGACTACTACTAGTAGTAGTAGCCGCGACATGGACACACGTACTTTCATGTTGTTCCCCTACATGCAGAACTCGTAGTACAGAACCGAAAATATATATACCGGATATAATGCATAGTACGGGTGTGTCTGTGGTATTTTTTGTATGTTGCATGTGTTCATATATGTTCTAGTACAAGGTACATGGAATTACATGTGTACAACATGCAACCGTGCAGCAAAATGGGAGACGTGCACGAACACCAGATTTTACTCAAGTCAAGCAATGTGTATGACTTTGTGTGTCTCTGATTCACTGACATGTGGGCCCTGTTAAGGTCGACCCCACCTGCCAGTGAGAATCTACATGCACCATGCACTTGGAGCCACTAGGTACGTCCACGACGGAAATTACAGTTTACAACTAGTTGCACCGGCAACAAGCTGTTGCATGTGGAACTTCCAAGTTTTCAGAAAATGTGAAATAAATCATGAACATAGATCATATTTATATAGTTCATCTATAAATTTCCATCCCAAAAATTTACTAGTACATGGCCTGGCCACCACAAAATGAACAAATGAACACAAGATATCGTTCGCTTAGGTTTTTTCTTTTTCATTGACAAAGGTCACATAAGATCTTATTGTGGGATCAAATATTGTAGATGCACAAGATACAACATATCCAATGTTCCGGATTTATTTCACATTTTTTGAGAACTCGAAAGTGCAACAAATAATAAAGGGGTGCGAGCGCAACGAGTTGCAGAATATTTAACCCGCACTGACTAAAACTATGGCTTGCATACACAAGGAGTTTGATCAAATCGTAGGCCTTGCACTACATTGCGGCGAAATGAGTGTTAGAGTACAACAAGTTAACGGCTGATGCCATACGATACAAATAAGGCAAAGGAAATAATTCAAGATACGCAAATCCCTATTCCATATGATCTCCCTTATAAAGTTAATTATGCCGGTTCCAATCATTCGCGTTGGCCAAGCTTGGACGAACCACAAAGGAGTCTGCCGCCAATTCCAGCCAATGTTTTTTTGAGGGAAATTCTAGCCAATGTTGGTTGAGAAACGAACATCGGCGTCTTGAGCATTCATACTGATGCGGCATATTTCAGGACAAAGATTAAATCCACCAATACTAACTGCATGCAGCGAGGTGTATACATAGTTGCTCCTTGTTAGATCTCCAGGGCCAAGTCCTGCGGCGCCAATTGGAATGGTAATCGGATAGTTCAATCCAAGGAAGATAGAAAATGCTCCAAGGTCTAAAACCCTCTGCCATTGCCTCAGTGGAAGTAACCTATTAGTGTCAATCGAGAACACATGGCAGCAAAACCTAATAGAATAGGTGTGAATATTGCGGTCGTGATGATAACCAACATTTTCAGCCACAGGATAACCACCATAAGTAGTGTCATACCGCCTAGCACTAACACCCACAATATTGATTAGAATAAGGCTACCACCATCAGGAGATCTTGCTAACCACCACAGATCAGGACTGTACTCATGATTATCGTCTAATTCAGGTGGCCCTGGAAGATGCACGGGACCTTGCAAGGAAAGCACATTCAGAAGTCGGCTGAGCAAAATTTGAATGATACCCCATGCCTGAGGATCCCATGCATAAACATTGCCAATATGAGTTACAACATAGACAATTCCCTTGTGGATAATTGCATCGTGGTACCTGAACATGCTGAACTAGTTCTCAAGAACCATCCACATACCATAAGAACCATCAAGGAAGGCAATTACCGTGTCGAAGATGGCCAGGATAGGAAATCCTTATAGTTCCCAATAGATATGGGAACTCGGCAAATTGCTATCTTCAATAGATTAGTAGGCTGACCAGCCGCGATAAACTTAAGTACCTCGGGTGTGGCCTCAAAATCAAAGATCGCTGGTAGAGGAATCCGGCGACGAGTGAACACATTCACAAGCTCCCAGTTCCAGGCGAGGTCAATAGTGGCGATCCAATCTCCATGGGCGCCTGCCCACTTATTACCCTCACAATCTGGCATCACAACATCGGAGGAGGACCTGTCCAGCGAAGTCAGCTTGCACAAGGTCCACCCAAACTTCTTCTGTGGCTTCTGCTTGCCCCTGCTGCAATAGTATCTGCCCCTGTAGAACTGCTTCATGCGATTGTCACGGTAGAAGACATTGTACTTACGTGATACTTAGTTTAGTGAGAGTGAAGAACACAGGGGAGACCAAACGGATGAGATTTCGACAGGGATGCACTATGTGTTGCTGAGTAAAGATAACGTTTGCAGTAGGTGACGAGGCTCGTGATGACCCATAAGTATAGGGGGTGTATCGCAGCATTTTCGATAAGTAAGAGTGTCAAACCCAACGAGGACCAGAAGGTGCTGGCTAGTGGTATGGATCAGGAATTCTCTACA
This sequence comes from Avena insularis, assembly GCA_023614405.1. Lineage (NCBI taxonomy): Eukaryota > Viridiplantae > Streptophyta > Magnoliopsida > Poales > Poaceae > Avena > Avena insularis. Next base: position 348,250,653 of record CM042692.1, on the reverse strand, counting down.
AATACTTAGCAAACGGATTTTTAGGGGTTTTCGATAAAGCAAGTAAACAAAGTACGAGCAAATAAAAGACAGTAGGAATAAATGCAGCAAGTGGCCCAATCCTTTATGCAGCAAGTGGCCCAATCCTTTATGCAGCAAAGGATAAGCCAGTCGTATTACTTAAGATGACCAAACGTTCTCGAGGACACATGGGAAGACTGTCAAGTGCTTTCGCTTCATATAGTTGATTAATCTTCTCTAGCTTGCTACGTGTTGTGTGGGTGAACCTGTGCTAATGTACCGTCCCATCCAAGACTAATACATACTTGTGATTATACCCCTTGCAAGCATCCGTAAGTACAAGAAATTAATTAAGGTAGAGACCTAACCACAGCTTTAAACTCTAAGACCCTTACGTCCCTTGTGTAATGGTTTCCTAACGGGGGTTCAGGTTTCTGTCACTCCGGCAACCCCTACGATTAGTAGCCAAATACACAACGCATTCCTCTAGGCCCATATAAGAAGCAATAGCTTGAGAGTCTAGACCATAAGTATTTTTAATATTTTGAAAGTCATCAGTTCCCATAAAAGATTCAATGCATTCATAATCATAATTTATACCTGACTTTCTACCTTTGTCGTTCTCCCAGGATTCAGCACTGTCTTGAATACGGTCCAGAAGATCCCATTTAGCTTCTTCTTTCATGTGAGTGAATGATCCAGCACAAGAAGCATCCAATAAATCTTTATCATGTAGAGGGAGCCTTGCATAAAAGTTATTGATAATAATATTGTTGGGGAGCTCATGAATGGGACATTTGAGCATTAGTGACTTCAATCTCCCCCAAGCTTGAGCTGTACTCTCTCCATCAAGAGGCCAAAAGTTTTATATTTGATTCCGATCTTTATGAATCTCACTAGGAGGATAAAACTTTGAATAAAAGAGAGGCACTATTTCCTCCCATTCCAGAGCTTGACCATTCTTCAGCAGCTTATACCATTCCTCAGCTCTTCCTTTCAGTGATAATGAGAATAACTTCTTCTTAACTTGATCTGTAGTAATACCTGCACACTTGAACAACCCGCATAATTCGTGTATAAAGAGTAAATGATCACCGGGATGGACAATTCCATCCCCAACATAGTAGTTATCCATAACACGATCAATAATTCTTGTAGGTATTTTGAAAACATCATTCTCAGCAGGTGGTGGTTTATCTACTACCTTAGCAGTGGTAGTAGCATTACCAAATAAGAAACTCAGCGAATTATCCATACCAAAAATAAAGCAACTAACAGAAGTAAACAATACTCATAGTAGAAGTTTCCTTTACCAGTTCCACTTTCCAATAGCGCTTCACTCCTCGGCAATGGTGCTAGAAAATAGTCTTGATGACCCACAAGTATTGGGGGTGTATCGCAGTATTTTCGATAAGTAAGAGTGTCGAACCCAACGAGGAGCAGAAGGTGCTGCTAGTGGTATGGATCAGGAATTCTTTGCAAATACTTAGCAAACAGATTTTTAGGGGTTTTCGATAAAGCAAGTAAACAAAGTACGAGCAAATAAAAGACAGTAGGAATAAATGCAGCAAGTGGCCCAATCCTTTATGCAGCAAAGGACAAGCCGGTTGTATTACTTAAGATGACCAAACGTTCTCGAGGACACATGGGAAGACTGTCAAGTGCTTTCGCTTCATATAGTTGATTAATCTTCTCTAGCTTGCTAAGTGTTGTGTGGGTGAACCTGTGCTAATGTACCACCCCATCCAAGACTAATACATACTTGTGATTATACCCCTTGCAAACATCCGTAAGTACAAGAAAGTAATTAAGGTAGAGATCTAACCACAGCTTTAAACTCTAAGACCCTTACGTCCCTTGTGCAATGGTTTCCTAACGGGGGTTCAGGTTTCTGTCACTCTGGCAACCCCTACAATTAGTAGCGAAATACACAATGCATTCCCCTAGGCCCATATAGGTGAAGTGTCATGTAGTCGACGTTCACATAACACCACTAGAAGAAGTACACCACAACTTAAATATCAAACTATTGAATCTTTCTCAACACAACTCCACTACTAACAACATGACTTCTCCCATGTCCTCAAGAACAAAACGAACTACTCACAAGACATCATATGGATCATGATCAGAGATGTAATAATGATGTATAACAATCTGAACATAAACAATAATTCAATGGTTCACTCAATAGCATCAACTACAAAGAGTAATCAACACCGAGAAAGTTCCCCTATGAACTAATGCAAGATTCAACTCAATTGTTACAGCAATATGGAGATGGTGATGAGGGTGTTGATGGTGATGATGGTGGTGGTGATGATGATGATGATCCCGATGAAGTCCAGCTTGATGGTGGTGTTGATGGCGACGATCTCCCCTCTCCGGGAAGGAATTCCCCCGGCAGAAATCTGTTTGTCAGAGAGATCTTTCTCTCTCGGTGTTTTCCGCCCCGCAGAGGCGGCAGAATCTTTCTGTGGTCGCTCTCCGAGTCTTAGGGTTTCGGGAGGATGATATACGCTAGAGGAGAGAGCCAGAGGTGGGCCAGGGCAGCCACACCACCTGCTGGTGCGGCTTAGGGCTGCCCGCGCCAGGGGGTGGTGTGGGCCCCCTGTGGCCCATCTCCACTCCGTCTTCTGGCAATCTTAGCCTTCTGGAAAAATAGGATTTTCCGTATATTTTCCCGGATTTTCTGATCTTCGCGGATTTTGCCTCCAAACAACACCTTTTCCATCAGAATTCTGATTGCAGCGGTCCATGCTCCAAAATTCATCAACCAAGCAAAAACAGATGAAATAACATAAGTATCACCTCTCAATATGAAATATATCAATGAATAATAGTGAATTAAGACATAGAATAGTGATGCAAAATGGACGTATCAACTCCCCCCAAGGTTAGACTTCGCTTGTCCCCAAGCGAAACTGAGCTCAATAAACATGGCCTCGGGTTTATGGAGTGAAGAGTCAATAAAAGAATACGGACAAGAAGCATCACATCCATCAAGTGCATAGATCATAATAGAAGACAACTCACTATTATATAACACAACTTGCAATGAGTAAAGGAAACACAATAAAGATACATAAAGTGAATCATAATTGGTAATGGCAAACTTAGCTCTTGGTCGAAGAATAGTTGATAATTTGCTGGAGTTCACAAATAACTGGTTTTCAAAGATAGCTTTCAAAGTAGTAAACATCAAGATAAGAGCAATGTGCTAAACAAGGAACATAAGAAACATGATTGAATAAATCATCATATGAATGAATGAAACACAACAACTCAAAATACTTGTTGAGATAGAAGGGAGTAGGTTTACTGACTCAACTACAAAGTAAAATAAAGGCCCTTCAAAGAGGGAAGCAGGGATTACAAGTCTCATAAAGAGCTCCCAAAAATTATGATACTTACTAGCTTTCAGCTCTCATTGCCCCTATCATAGGCATGTTTAGGTGATTAAGGTTAAAGTGATCAAATATGAGGATATGCATTGACAAGTTGTAAGTTGAGAATCTCATGTCCCTTGAATACGAGGGCCGCTCCTCATGCTACTCAAGTTTAGTCACTGGTAAGTCCTTGTCATCGTAAGCATATGTGTATCATTGAGAACCGCCAACGGGGTACCCCTTGCCCGATGATCCGGAAGAATCCCCATATCAGAATGACAAGGCAAGTAGACAACAAGCATCTCAGCAATCTTCTTATTTACCATGGGAGTATGGTGCTTTTTTCTCTCTTTCCTCTTTTCATAATATCTCTTTTTTTCTCTTTTTCTCAATCTTTATCTCTTTTTTTATAAGAAGAATGCTTCATATATACTCGTTATGGTTACGCAGGTTTCCACCATGTTAGCATGGTTTAGACCAGCGGCCCAGGCGTTTCTCTAACACACATGCATAACTCCATGGACTTACAAGCTCCCCTTTCATTTCACACCGACGACATCCATAGACAAAAGAACATGATATCAACTAGGTACAAAGTACCAGTGCAATGTTGAAAGCGTTCCCTAGGACAGCATGGTTCTGCTAATTCACAACTTACAAAGTGCAAGCATATACACAACATAGGTGAGCACAATGGTTCAAGTTTATTAAGTGCAAGAAAGTAAAGTGTGCCATCAAGTTTGTGAGAGCTTTAATCACTAATTTTCACATAACAAGTTTAATTTGGGAGGTAGATAAAAAATTACTTGGAATAGCAATAATGCTACTAGGTAGGTATGGTGGACACAAATGGCAAACGTTTTGGTTTTAAGGAGGTGGATACACGAGAAGAATACCCTCTCAGTACAGGTTTTTGGCTAGCAAGGCTGGGTAGCAAGTATAAGAGGTGAAGGAAACAAACAAACAAACAAACAAACATACAAGTGATAAAGGCAAACATGCAATCTTCCTTGGAAGCACAAAAGATCTTAACTAGAGAATACTAGACTTATGAGCAAATCAAGAAAGAAAGATGATGAAATTATTTTTCTTTAGAGTACTTCTATCTTTTTCATTCAACTCTCAAAAATAGTGTTGCTACTGACCATGCCAGGTTTGCCAAAACCAACTAAATTAACTCAATGATCCCAAAGTGATACCAATACTAACAACAAGATCAATCATATAACCACGAATTGAAAACTAATAAGAGCTATGCAAAAGAGTGAATGATAGAACTTCTCATTAATATTCCATAATGGCAACTCACACCAAGGGATACATATCTAACGAGAGAGGGGACACTTCCATAATGCAAACCATACTACATAATAACTCCTCTATTCATGATATGACTCTACTAAAAAGGTAAAAAGATAGAAGATAGTGATATGATACCGCGGCACTCCCCCAAGCTTGGAACAAACCAAGGGGATGCCAAACCTGATGACGAATTACTCCTTAGGTTTTGGTGGTATCCTCTCGATGAGCTCTCTGATCAGTTTCCCCAAGTCCTCAATCTCGAAGGTGAGAGTACGAATCAACTCCGAGTTGTGCTCAATACAGCTCATGATCATTTTAGTTTGTGGATCCCAGCTCTTGTGATTCCTTTTCCGTTCTTCCCTCTTGGAGTCTTCTTTTCCTGCATGGTTATGGATAAAGGTATGGAAGGGATTCTTGGTGTGTGGAGGAAGTGATCGTGGAGCCAAACTGTGATGGGGAGCTTTCCCCCCAGTCTGCATCCGCGCAGTCCTTCTAACCCTGGCAGGTTTCGTCACCACTCCAATGCTTGCAATGGTAGTGCCGGTATGTGGATGTTGGCCTTGCTCCTCTTCACCTTCACTCTTGATCTCCTTCTCCTTCTCGGGGTCTTGGAGGTCTTCCTCCATGGGCTCCTTCCCTTTATCCTTGGCGGACACCATTGTGCTTCTAAGCCTTCAAAGAGTATGTCCTGGCAGAAACAGATCGAAACAAAAAACACGACGAAAACATGATATACGAACCTCGGGGGATCCGGGGGGTTATATATTACGAAGTTCCATATCAAAAGGAAGGTACTGGGAGAAAACGAGTTGGAGGCAGGGTCCAGGGTGGACTCACCACCTGGTGGCGTGGCCAGGGGAGGGCCCGCGCCACAGGGTGGTGTGAGCCACCCTGGCTCTATTTCCGTCCCTTTTTCGCTTCGTAGCTTTCTTTATTGGCTAAAAACTGCAAAAATATAGTTGGATAGTATTTTCGCGGAACTTTTCTTACCAGAACTGTTACCTATTTGAAAACAGACTCTGCGGGTCTCTGAATTTGCTATCTAGTAGATTCTTTCGGAGTCATTACTTGAATATAATCGATATCTTCATCTTCATACACTTATTACTTGAGTCATAAAACCCTTCTCTTCCTTATTACACCATTATCTCCATTTCCTAGAAATTTCTTTCACACAAAACTTCACACAGTTCTCATTAGCAACATTAGTATAAGTGAAGTGATAAAACCTTTTGAGTCCAACTTCAACTGAAAACCATCAAAACATAAGCTACTGTAGCAACTCCTTCCGAAAACCCAAAGAGAATTCAAAAAGGAAATCGAAAAAAGAAGCAAATGCAAGAGTGGCAAAATCTGTCAAAACAGACCAGCAGGTAAAGATCATTTTTTTCGAAAATCTTCTGTTGCTCAAATCAAAAAGTGCAAAACTACCGAAAGTTAAATAACAACCTGGGGCAGAAGCAAAAAACATTACAGCTCAATCCGACATACAGAGATCTCTCACGAATTTTTACGGTGAAGCACAAAAATCTGTTTCGGGACAGCAACTTCCCCAAATATTACTTCTCTCTCATTAGAGGTTGATCTTGACACAAAAACCAAACAAAATTTATAAGGAGAGGTTATTACCGAAGTAATAACTTCCAAGACTCAAATAAACAAAAACAAACTAAAAGCAAAAACAAATTGGGTTGTCTCCCAAAAAGCTCTTTCTTTAAAGCCATTAAGATGTGCATTATAATTTTGAAGACGCTCTCATAGGAATATGAATTGAAGCGAAAGAGAGCATTAAGAAGCAAAAATACACAAGTTTAAGTCTAACCCACTTCCTATGCAAGTGAATTTTGTAAACAAACAAGTTGTTGAAAACAGAGGCAACTTGCATAGGGAAGCAAAAGAAGTGCAACATAAAAACTTTCAGCATAAAACGAGGAAACTTGATATTGTTGAGATGCATAAGAACACTTTTCCCTCTCTCATAGTAACTTTCAGTATCATGCATAAACTTAACAATATAGCTATCACAAGGACCATCATAGCAATGATCACTTATTCTAACAGAAAACACAGGAATACTAGCTCTCATAACTCTACTTTGTGAGACAATATTAGAGGTATCCTTACAAAGGATAGGGTGTCCCTCTTTATCATATTTAGTAACAAAGTCTTTCACGTTTGCTATTATAGGTTCATCAACCATTTGTTTATTAGGTTCAACAGCCTTATTTGTACTTTCATTAACCATACTAGTTATCATAGAATGTTCCTTTACCTTAACTAGAAAAGGCATTTTCTCAATATAAGGTTCTGGTAAAACATGATTAGCAGTATAAACTTCAGTATTTCTTGCAGGAACACTCTTAGCAATATCTTTATAAGGTTCATGATACTTATTCCACTTCTTTTTAGGCACTTCAATATAGGAAGCAAAAGCCTTAAAATAAGAAGCAATAGCTTGAGAGTCTAGACCATAAGTATTTTTAATATTTTGAAAGTCATCAGTTCCCATAAAAGATTCAATGCATTCATAATCATAATTTATACCTGACTTTCTACCTTTGTCATTCTCCAAGGATTCAGCACTGTCTTGAATACGGTCCAGAAGATTCTATTTAGCTTCTTCTTTCATGTGAGTGAATGATCCAGTACAAGAAGCATCCAATAAATCTTTATCATGTAGAGGGAGCCTTGCATAAAAGTTATTGATAATAATATTGTTGGGGAGCTCATGAATGGGACATTTGAGCATTAGTAACTTCAATCTCCCCCAAGCTTGAGTTGTACTCTCTCCATCAAGAGGCCAAAAGTTGTATATTTGATTCCGATCTTTATGAATCTCACTAGGAGGATAAAACTTTGAATAAAAGAGAGGCACTATTTCCTCCCATTCCAGAGCTTGACCATTCTTCAGCAGCTTATACCATTCCTCAGCTCTTCCTTTCAGTGATAATGAGAATAACTTCTTCTTAACTTGATCTGTAGTAATACCTGCATACTTGAACAACCCGCATAATTCGTGTATAAAGAGTAAATGATCACCGGGATGGACAGTTCCATCCCCAACATAGTAGTTATCCATAACACGATCAATAATTCTTGTAGGTATTTTGAAAACATCATTCTCAGCAGGTGGTGGTTTATCTACTACCTTAGCAGTGGTAGTAGCATTACCAAATAAGAAACTCAGCGAATTATCCATACCAAAAATAAAGCAACTAACAGAAGTAAACAATACTCATAGTAGAAGTTTCCTTTACCAGTTCCACTTTCCAATAGCGCTTCACTCCTCAACAGCGGTGCGAAAATAGTCTTGATGACCCACAAGTATAGGGGGTGTATCGCAGTATTTTCGATAAGTAAGAGTGTCGAACCCAACGAGGAGCAGAAGGTGCTGGCTAGTGGTATGGATCAGGAATTCTCTGCAAATACTTAGCAAACAGATTTTTAGGGGTTTTCGATAAAGCAAGTAAACAAAGTACGAGCAAATAAAAGACAGTAGGAATAAATGCAGCAAGTGGCCCAATCCTTTATGCAGCAAAGGACAAGCCGGTTGTATTACTTAAGATGACCAAACGTTCTCGAGGACACATGGGAAGACTGTCAGTGCTTTACTTCATATAGTTGATTAATCTTCTCTAGCTTGCTAAGTGTTGTGTGGGTGAACCTGTGCTAATGTACCACCCCATCCAAGACTAATACATACTTGTGATTATACCCCTTGCAAACATCCATAAGTACAAGAAAGTAATTAAGGTAGAGATCTAACCACAGCTTTAAACTCTAAGACCCTTACGTCCCTTGTGCAATGGTTTCCTAACGGGGGTTCGGGTTTCTATCACTCCGGCAACCCCTACGATTAGTAGCCAAATACACAATGCATTCCCCTAGGCCCATATAGGTGAAGTGTCATGTAGTCGACGTTCACATGACACCACTAGAAGAATTACACCACAACTTAAATATCAAACTATTGAATCTTTCTCAACACAACTCCACTACTAACAACATGACTTCTCCCATGTCCTCAAGAACAAAACGAACTACTCACAAGACATCATATGGATCATGATCAGAGATGGAATAATGATGTATAACAATCTGAACATAAACAATAATTCAATGGTTCACTCAATGGCATCAACTACAAAGAGTAATCAACACCGGAAAAGTTTCTGCTATGAACCAATGCAAGATTCAACTCCATTATTACAGCAATATTGAGATGGTGATGAGGGTGCTGATGGTGATGATGATGGTGGTGATGATGATGATGATCTCGATGAAGTCCAGCTTGATGGTGGTGTTGATGGCGACGATCTCCCCTCTCTGGGAAGGAATTCCTCCGCGAGGATGATATACGCCAGAGGAGAGAGCCATAGGTGGGCCAGGGCAGCCACACCACCTGCTGGCGCGGCCTAGGGCTGCCCGCGCCAGGGGGTGGTGTGGGCCCCCTGTGGCCCATCTCCACTCCGTCTTCTGGAATCCTTAGCCTTCTGGAAAAATAGGATTTTCCGTATATTTTCCTGGATTTTCTGATCTTTGTGAATTTTGCCTCCAAACAGCACCTTTTCCATCAGAATTCTGACTGCAGCGGTCCATGCTCCAAAAGTCATCAACCATGCAAAAACAGATGAAATAACATAAGTATCACCTCTCAATACGAAATATATCAATGAATAATAGTGAATTAACATAGTATAGTGATGCAAAATGGACGTATCAGCTCGCGGCGGTGATGACGTCGCATCTAGCAGATATTTCTTTAAGGGGGCCATCGGAAAACACCCTAGAAGTGTCACTGTCATCGATCAATTGGGACATCGCGAGGAAGAGATCGAGCAGGTGGGGGGCGATGGTGTTTGGTTTTGATTGGGGGTTTTGGAGGAGAGAGCGAGCGGCAGCTGGCAGGGCGAGACGGAAAATAGTCTATCAAACTAGGTGCCGGAGCTGATCCTAAAGCGGCATGGCGGCGTTGGCGCGTGCCTGTATTGGCGTGCGAGTGGTAATGGCCGTCGCCGGGATGCTGGAGGTGAAGTGAGGATGGAGATCAGGGCAAAGTGAAATACGGAATGAAATAAAATCAAGCGTGCCTTCTTTCTCTCTGCTAAATCTACTATGCCTATCGAACTGGGCTACGGAGATGCTCCGAAAGAGGCATGGCGATGTTGGCGTGTGCTAAAGGTGGGCGAGTGGGGATCAGCGAGAAGATGGGGAGGAAGAGGACGAAGAGCAAAGGAAAATAGAATAAATCGATTAAAATCGTACCGCCTACCGAGCATGGTTTTTCTCTCTTCTCTGCGTTTCCTGGTGCCTATCGAGTAAATAGGTCAGGCCTTTCTAGGAGTAGTACAATATAAGCTAGCCTATCACGGGATGGAGTTGTACTGTCCTCTCAAATAAATTGTCATGGCAGAGAGACGGTTTGGAGTATACTCGGAGCTCCTCTTGCCGAACGTAATAATCCTTGTATCTTCTATATTCATCACCTTGTGCAGTCACATTTGGAACAAGTACTACTGTACTACTACTGTAACTAATAAACACATAAAGTTTCCACCGATAATTAAGGAACCAAAACTGGAATACTACTACTCTCGAACTCTTGTGTAGTACAACAACAAAATGCTCACAAAATTGGCTACCAGTACCATCTATACACCCACACGCTGCCACCTCAAATAAGCTTGCCTGCCATACCGCCAATTTCCTCTCCCCTGTCAGCCTCTACGCCCCCGTTACCGGACCCAAAATCGAACAAAATTCGACAATCTCTTAAAAAAATCAACCATCCACCAAAAGAAAATCTATTGTCTAATGCTTCCCGTTCATTATAAACGGATGGTCGCAATTGCTCGAGCGCCACACGGGAGTAGTAGTCATCTGAGCTACTGGTTGTAGCTCCACGAAAGAACGCGCCTGGAAGCGATAGAAGAATTTATTCTCTGCCAGTGACTGAAGAAGATCGACGGTATACAGTACCAAATCAACAAGTCAGTGGCTTTATCCGTCCGACCATTGAGAGCGGACACGAGTGGTGAATAGCTTGAAGCGTAGTGGAATAGGTGTCTTTAAGGCATACAGTACGTACACCTCCGTTCTGATTTAGGATGGTCACATAGTGCTAAATAACTTAGACTAGTAACTTGCACATGTACCTTCATAGTGAGTAACAACATGTGTGTAGTGTCACGCAAAGGCCTAATTAATTAGGTTGTACTCCATTCGTTTAAAAATATAAGACATTTTAGCTTTGTGAATCGAATGTACCTAGACGTCTTTTAGTGTATGTGTTCGTAGAGGTTCAGAGTGAACCTATACACTAAAAGGCATCTAGATACATTCATTTCACAAAGCTAAAGCGCCTTATATTTCTGAATAAAGGGAGTAGAATCATATACTACTAGTCTTGGTATGTGTGATGTTATGGTAACTAGCTAAGTTATTACGTCACTTTCTTTTTTCATTAATTAACTCTAAAAAGACATTTAATTCAAGACAAGTATCTACGCTTACTTGTAGTTCAAGTTTGTCAAGATGCAAAATCTTAGGAAGAAGTTGAACCTCTTGTCAAAACTCTCTGTGGTTTCTAATACGGAGTATATTAATTGACTGTCCGATGGGTGCCTCCAAAAGGTTTTTCTTAAAACTTTCAAAGCAACCTACAATTTAGTTGTAGTTCAAATTTGACCTAATTTTGATGAATCTACATAGGGTCATTCAAGTGGCGGAGTTAGCTAGGAAGTTTGAAAACTCATAAAACATAGGAATCGTTAGTACAACATGTTGGTCCACTATATATACTAGTAAGCTGCACGTGCCTTGCATGTGAGACTCAGATAGTAGACGTATGACATATCATCACTATATACAAGCACAAAAAATTATAAATTTGATCAACATCTATAAAGTATGGGTGTATATTTGGTCCTTGTACTTTGTATCATCATGTAGAAGTCAAAGATTATTAGCTACCTAACACATGAAATTTTTGATAACATGGTCTAGAGAAACAAGGGAGAAGATTCTAGTATGATGGAGAAGTGTGCTTTGAGGTTTGTGCATAACATTCATTATGCTAAAGACTATCAATAGAATCTTCTAGATACTAGAATGGAAAAGAAGATCCAACGGCTAGAAAAGCTGGTATTTGCGAGTCTTGATCCAACGGTCAACATTCAAAGTTATTCGTACACTATATAGTGGTTTGTAATGAAGACTATCAATAGAATCTTCAAGATGCTAGAATGGAAAAGAAGATCCAACGACTAGAAATGTTGGGATTCGCGAGTCTTGATCCAACGGTCAATATTCAAAGTTGTTTGTACACTATATAGTGGTAAGATCATGTAGAAGTCAACGATTATTAGCTACTAGTAAGTTGCACGTGAGACTCAAATAGTAGACGTATGACATATCATCACTATATAAAATTATAATTGGTAAAGCACAAAAATTATAAATTTGATCAACATCTATAAAGTATGGGTGTATATTTGGTCCTTGTACTTTGTATCATCATGTAGAAGTCAAAGATTATTAGCTACCTAACACATGAAATTTTTGATAACATGGTCTAGAGAAACAAGGGAGGAGATTCTAGTATGATGGAGAAGTGTGTTTTGAGGTTTGTGCATAACATTCATTATGCCGAAGACTATCAATAGAATCTTCTAGATGCTAGAATGGAAAAGAAGATCCAATAGCTAGAAATGCTAGGATTCACGAGTCTTGATCCAATGGTCAACATTCAAAGTTATTCATACACTATATAGTGGTTTGTAATGAAGACTATCAATAGAATCTTCAAGATACTAGAATGGAAAAGAAGATCCAACGACTAGAAATGTTGGGATTCGCGACTCTTGATCCAATATCAATATTCAATAAGTTGGTTGTACACTATATAGTGGTAAGATCATGTATAAATCAACGATTATTAGCTACTAGTAAGTTGCACAGGAGACTCAGATAGTAGGCGTATGACATATCATCATTAGATAAAATTATAATTGGTAAATTGCAAAGAATTGTAAATTTGATCAACATCTATAAAGTATGGGTGCATATTTGGTCCTTGTAATTTGTATCATCATGTAGAAGTCAAAGATTATTAGCTACCTAACACATGAAATTTTTGATAACATGTTCTAAAGAAATAAGGGAGAACATTCTAGTATGATGGAGAAGTGTCATGTGAGGTTTATGCATAGCATTCATTATGCCGGAGACTATCAATAGAATCTTCTAGATGCTAGAATGGAAAAGAAGATCCAACGGCTACAAATACTGGGATTCACAAGTCTTGATCCAACGGTCAACATTCAAAATTATCCGTACACTATATACTGGTAAGATAAGATAAGATCATGTAGAAGTCAACATTATTAGCTGTGAGGGAGAAGATTCTAGTATGATGGAGAAGTATGTTTTGAGATTTGTGCATAGCATTCATTATGCTGAAGACTACCAATAGAATCTTCTAGATGCTAGAATGGAAAAGAAGATCCAACGGCTGGAAATGTTGAGATTCACGAGTCTTGATCCAACGGTCAATATTCAAAGTTATTCATACACTATTTTTTTCCATACAATCCACATGACATAGGGATCGGGTTCCACTATCAAAAGATAACAGAACAGACATCCAACCGAAACAGGTTTTCAAGCTCCTAGAGCTTAGGACTATATACAAACACAATCCATGCTTAAAAAGAAGCAAGGATATATTCATACTATTATATCGTGGTAAGATAAGATAAGATATCTCTATATCTACTACTATAGTGGAGCAGTTTTGAATTGGATCCATAGAACCAATCCTGACTGTTGGGCTGTTAGATCCAATAGTTCAGAGAAACTGGATTCGTGTTGAATAGTACCTAGAGCAAACTCCACCATGTATGTTCTAGAACCATCTTGTCACCACCCCCAAAATTTCATAGCACAGTAGACTATATTCTCTCTACTACTATAGTGAAGCAGTTTTGAATTGGATCCATAGCACTAATCATGACCGTTGGGATGTTAGATCCAATGGTTTAGAGCAACTGGATCCGTGTTGAATAGTACTCCCTCCACCAAAATATAAGGCGCCTAAGGATTAGTCAAAAGTCAACATTTTTTAAGTTTGACCATGATTATACACAAAAATATGAAAATTTAGAATACTAAATTAATATCAATAGATTCACCATAAAGTATATTTTCTTAATATGTCCATTCAATATTGTAGATGTAGATATTTTTTTCTAAATATTTGGTCAAAGTTAGTAAGGTTTGACTTTTGACCAATCCTTAGGCGCCTTATATTTTGGGACGGAGGGAGTACAGACCTAGAGCAAACTCCACCATGTTCTAGAACCATCATGTCACCACCGCCAAAATGCATAAATTAAGTCTATTAATAATAACTATCTACACATATTGAGAATACAACCTACTGTGCTTTGAAATTTTGGGGTTGGTGACATGATGGTTCTAGAACATGGTGGGGTTTGTTCTAGGTACTATTCAACACGAATCCAGCTACTCTGAACCATTGGACCTAACAGCCCAACGGTCAGGATTGGTGCTATATATGGATCCATTTCAAATCTGCTCCACTATACTAGTAAATATATTAAAAGAACACCTTAATAAGGCCTACTATGTGGCATCCGCTAAGGTTCACCTTATACATAGTGGAAACTATAAAGTATCTTTAAGCCTAAGGTGCACCTCAAGCTTGTTTTGTGACCATAGAGAATAGAAAAATCATTTCCCCTCTCTCCTTGTTTCATGTGATCATTTTCAAAAGGGGTTCAAAATTTTCAAGATGCAAAATCTTAGTAGCTAGAAGTCGAACAGTCTCAACTGATATATTAATTGACGGCTCGATGGGTACCCCCAAAAGCTTTTTACATAAAACTTTCTAACCAACCTACAATTTATTGCTTGTAGTTCAAATTTGACCTTTTATTTCGATACGTCAACATAAAGTCATTCAACAAGTGGACGGGGTCAGCTAGGAACCTTGAAAACTCATAAAACATGGGAATCGTAAGTAAAACACATTGGTCCACCTAGCTAATATGTCTAGAAGCTTGGCTTATGGCTCTTTACGGAAAAGAATTATCTCGTCATCACTCAAAAAACTGAGAATTTTCTTTCTTGATTGTTGGAAACTCACACCGACGACATTGTTGACTACAAGAAGATGCACACATCTACCTCCAAAAATACAATTAATTCAAGAGCAATCTATCACACATACTTGTAGCTAAAGTTTGACTTAATTTCGTTAAATTGACAAGAAGTCACTAAAGTGTGTGAAGTTAGCTAGAAATCCTAGTACTAAAAACTTGGGTATTACGTATAAGAAACCATGGTCCAGTTTGTGTGATAATTGGGGCGGTTGCATTTTCTTTTAACCTTGGTAGGTCTCGTAGGAGCGAGGTTCTTGAGAGTTAACACGGTCGGTAGAAGTACAGGTTACATCAAGGACCTCATAAAGAATGAAAATTGCATCCAAGTCCATGCATGCATTTAGCACAAGGACCCTGAAACTGAGCAATGAAGTATTGTGTTTTGAGGTTTGTGCATACTAGCGTTCATCGTGCTAAATACTATCAGTAGAATCTTTCTAGATGCTAAGAATGGAAAAGGAGATCCAACAGTTAGCAATGTTTGGATTTGCCAGTCTTGATCCAACTATTAATGTTCAAAATTAATCTCTACACTATATGTAGTGGTATGGTATTGTAAGAGATAAGAGACAAGATAAAGGTAAGATAAGAAGTACTGCGAATGGCCGATCTAATGGTAGGTCTCGTAGGAGCGAGGTGCTTTGAGAGTTAACACGGTGGGTAGAATTACAATTTACATCAAGGACCTCATAAAAATGAAAATTGCATCCAAGTCCATGCATTTAGCACAAGGACGACCCTGAAACTAAGCAATGAAGTGTGTGTTTTGAGCTAGAGGTTTACGCATACTAGCGATCATTGTGCTAAAGACTATTAGTAGAATCTTTCTAGATGCTAAGAATGGAAAATAAGATCCAATGGTTATTAATGTTTGGATTTGCCAATCTTGATCCAACGGTCAATGTTCAAAGTTAATCCGTACACTATATGTAGTGCGTGGTATGGTACGGTATTGTAAGAGATAAGACAAGATAAAGATAAGATAATAAGAAGTACTACGAATGGCCGATCTAATGGTTGGTCTAGTAGGTGTGATGTGCTTGAGAGTGAACACGGTCGGTGGAAGTACAAGTTACATATCAAGGACCTCATAAAAAATGAAAATTGCATCCAAGTCCATGCATTTAGCACAAGGACCCTAAAGCTGAGCAATGAAGTGTGTGTTTTGAGGTTTGCGCATACTAGCGTTCATCGTTCTCATCAAGACTATTAGTAGAATATTTCTAGATGCTAGGAATGGAAAAGAAGATCCAACAGTTAGCAAAATGTTTGGATTTGCGAGTCTTGATCCAACTTGTCGTCAAAACTCTCGTTGGATGGTTTCTCATATATTATTTGTGACCCTCGATGGGTACCTCCAAAAGCTTTTTCGTAGAACTTTCACAATAACCTAAAATTTACTTATACTAGTTCAAATCTGACCTATTTTCGATAAATCGACATAAAGTCATTCAAGTGGGTGGAGTTAGGTAGGAAGATTTGAATTGGATCCATATCACCAATCGAGACCGTTGGGCTGTTAGATCCAATGGTTTAGAGTAGTTGGATTCGTGTTGAATAGTATATATAGCAAACTCCACCATGTTCTAAAATCATCATGTCCCCCTTAACCCCCCCCCCCCGGCAAAAGAAATTGATAACACAGTAGGTTGTATTCTCAATATGTGTAGATAGTTATTATTAATATACTTAATGTATGCCTTTTCTCTAACAAGAATATTGGTTAATAACAACTTAATGTTCGTTAAATCACATTTCATACAGTATATACGAGTGTGGCACGTGCATGTGTGTGTGAAAACTTTGGCTTGTGGCATTTATTTAGCTTAATATTCTTCGGACTTCCTTCCCGTGAGAGAATGATCATGACATCACTCGGAAAATTGAGAATGTCCTTTCCTGGTAGTTGGAAACTCACACCGATGACATTGTTTACTACAAGAAGATGCACCCATCTACCCCTAAAAAGACATTTAATTCAAGAGCAGTCTATCACACTTACTTTTAGCTCAAGTCTAACATAATTTCATTAAATTGATGCAAAATCTTAGCAAGAAGTTGAACCATACCTATATATCATCAAAACTGTTGGTGGTTTCCCATATATTAATTGACCCCCTCCTCCCGATATATATGGGTACCTCCAAGAGAGATCTTTCGTCAAACTTTCAAAGCAACCTACAATTTACTTGTGGCAGTTCAATTTGTACCTAATAATTTCAATAAATTGGCATAAAATCAATCAAGTAGGCGAAGTTAGCTAGGAAGTTTGAGAACTCATAAAACATGGGAAATCGTAAGTACAACATGTTGGTCCACAATATATGTCTGAAAATTTGCGTCGTGTGTCATTCAGATCCATATTCTTCAGACTTGCTTTACGGGAAAGAACAATGTTGTCATCACACTCGGAAAATTGAGAATGTTCTCCTGAGATAGTAGGAAACTCATAGTGATGGAACTATTTATTACAACAAGATGCACTTATAGACCTCCGAAAAGACATTAAATTCAAGAGCAATCTATATCGCGCTTACTTGTAGCTCAAGTTTGACCTAATTTCGTTAAATTGTCAAGATGCAAAATCTATCTTAGTAAGAAGTTAAACCTATTGTCAAAACTCTTGGTGTTTTGTGATATATTAATTGACCCCTCGATGGGTACCTCCAAAAGCTTTTTCGAAAAAACTTTCAAAGCAACCTACAATTTTCTTAAACACGAGGCTAGTAAATTTCTAAACTACGTATAGTAAGGGCGTGTGCAGTGTCTAGAAGTAGCTATGAAAACTACTTTTGGTCCAGTGTTTAGAACTGAAGTGGGTCCACACAACCATGCTAAAAACAAAAAACAGACTGTTATCTATTGAATAGTGGGCCCTCCCAATTGATTCTCTTAGACATGAGTCTAGCACTAGAATAACCTTGAAGAATCTTTTTGTTAGCACTACCCACTCCACCGTTAAGATATATGTTTAAGACTTGACACCGTGCTTCCTTTGATGTCTGGGGCCAATGGGCTCACTACCATGGGGCCCCATTGTTATTAGTGGTCTAGTTATATCCTATAGCAGCCAAAAAATGTTAGCTCTGACTCCTCTAGCTCTTACTTCTCGATGAAGCATCAACGCTCGACTTTGAAGGATGGTTACGAGGACAGTAGGTGCCTACGGTGACTTCGTCAAGCTCAAGCCCCCCACTGGACAGTTTGAAGACACAATCTTTCGGAGGTGCTCATAGGGGTAGGATGTGCGTTCATGCGTTCATAGGGGTGAGTGTGTGTATGCATTTGTGAGCGTGTGCGTTTTGTAGTGGATTTTTGCAAAAATGAGAGAGATGGGCCTTCCGTTTGTATTAAGTTTTGCTCGGTTTTCCCAAAGTAATTGTAATGGTCACTGGTGTCTAGGGTCTATGGGCTCACTACCGGGGGCCACATTATTAGTGTTTCAATTACATCCCTTAGCAGCCAACGAATGTGATCTCCAACCCCCTAGCACTTCCTTTGCCATGAAGCCTCGACGCTCAACTTTGAAGGATGGTTATGAGGGTAGTGAGAGGCGAAGTTCCTGTCAATATATAGCGAGGTGCCTATGGTGACTTCGTCAAGCTCAAGCCCCACGGGATCAGTCTCAAGATCCAGTCTTTCTAAAGTGCTCATAGGTGTAGGGTGTGCGTACCTGCATTCATAGGGGTGCGTGTGTGTACACATTTGTGAGCGTCTCTGTTTTGTAATGGGTTTTTGCAAAAATAGAGGGACGCCTTTGGTTTATTTATTGAGTTTTGATCTATTTTCCAAAAGTACTCCATGTAATGCAAGTCAAACTAGGTGAGTGATGTTTGGGGGCCCACGGGCTCTCTAGCGCGGGCCCTAGTTATCAGTGGTAGAGTTAAATCCAATACGGAGTAGTAGCCAGCAAATGTGAGGACCGGCTCCCTTACCTCTTCCTTCTCCATGAAGCCTCTTTGCTAGGCTTTGAAGGCACGCTCTTTTTTCGAGCAATGTTGGCGGATTCAGTCATGCCGGTCCGGCGAACGACGGGGGATCTTGATGTGCAAGGTGGCCGGGTTAGGGTAAGTACGCTAGAGTTCATGGTCTCAGTTTATTTTCTCGAATTCAGCTTATGGGTTCTCTCCTTTTGGGGGTTTTCTCCATTCTTCCCGTCTTGATCAACAATGTTTCCTGGGTTCAGATGCCGACGCAGATGGTAAACACGGAGTGGTACGGCATCATTACCGATACCAATCTTCGGCTCTAGTGTGACTGCGCCCGTCACCGCATCGTGTTCGAGGGAACGAACTTCGGCCGTAGGTTCTTGGGTTGCAACTACTAATGTGAGCGCTGCACGTTCATCCACTGGGAAGATCTATCGCACTCACTTTCGCTGCAGCGCGCGATGATATCATTGTGGTTACAGCTCGAGATCCACGATGACCTCGAAGAGGAGGAGCAGGAGCACCATTAGCTGCATGCCGAGGAGATGGCTGCAGAGTTAAAGGATGTCTCCAACTCACTGCACTTAGTCGTAAATAGGATAGCTGCTCTTAGATTTGGGTAATTAGAGCTAGAAATTACGTTCTCAACCAAGTATGGTATGCAATCTAGATATTTAGCATGCTCATGATGCTTTTGGTGGATGGCTGTAGATTCCACTAATAATTAAGTAATCCCCTTTTGTTTACTAGTACTCACCATCTCATAGTACTGCCACGTTAAATTACACTAGGTTAATTAATATAGGAGTAGTTGATAGTCTGCTTATAGCCCTTCTGGAGTTTGTGGTTACTACTAATTGATCTCGTTTATGTCTTACTGCTATCTCTATCTATATACGAGTATCGCTACATTTTTTGCACATTTGTGCACCTCCCCCGTTGCGCACCTTTTTTTACCCAGCAGCGTCCACCTTTCCATCTCATCAGTGCAATCTCCGGTGAGTCCGCAACCATCCGGATAGTTGTTTAGGTGATTGCTATTTGAAATAGTAGATTTATATGCCACATTAGGAAGCTAGGATCACCATGGATGTAGCCATGTAATTAGTTATAAGGTCCACTGAAAATAGGTAAGTATATGCTACCAAGAAGAGTCTTATGAGGATGGGAAGCTTGCCCCTAGCTTTATTTCACAGAACGGTCCTCTGTTGAACAATGCAGATGTAATTTGCTGCATATCGTTCATAAACAGATTGTTGTTTACTGGTGTCCTTCATTGCTAAGTTCTTTAAATTATATTTTTCGTTAAAGGGAAACACGCCCAATCCTTAGCATCAGATTAATGCACGTATCCTTCTTTGCATTGCGAAGTTGATGTGTTCTTTCCTAAAATTTACTGGTTTTGCTGCATTTCATTTAGCATCATGCGCATGTCCCACCCGTGGAGGAGGCATTATCGAGTGACAAGTGTTTTTATATCCAGCTGCTTTGCTAGAATTTTAGTAACCTATGCTTTGTCCCCGAACAATTTTTTTAAGATAAAGAGCACTTTATTACTTAAAATGTCCCCTAAAATATACTGATCATTTTTGTTGCATCATGATTTGTAGAAACAAAGTCATTCTGATTTTTTGCCACTTATTACTAAGGCTAGGACTGCTCATGTGCTTGTTGGAGATATGCCCAAGAGGCAATAATAAAAATGGTTATTATTATATCTTTGTGTTTATGATGAATGTTTACATCCCATGCTATAATTGTATTATTAGGAAACACTAATACTTGTGTGTTTTGTAAACATAAAAGAGTCCCTAGTAAGCCTCTTGTTAAGACTAGCTTGTTGATTAATAGATGATCATGGTTTCCTGATCATGGACATTGGATGTTATTAATAAAAAGATCATATCATTAGGAGAATGATGTGATGAACACACACCCATAGTAAGCATAGCATAAGATCAAGTCATTAAGTTTGTTTTGCTATAAGCTTTCAAATCCATGAGATTGTGTTAATCACCATCACTGGATGAGTGCTTTGATGACATCAAACACCACTTCGTAACTGGGTGGTTATAAAGGTGGCATTAGGTATTCTAAAAGTATGTGTTGAAGTGCATAGATCGAGACTGGGATTTGTCCATCCATATGACGGACAAATATGCTATGGGCCCTCTTGGTGGAATGTCATCTAATTAGCTTGCAAGCATGTGACTAGGTCACAAGGGATGACATATCACGGAACGAGTAAAGAGTACTTATCGGTAACAAGGTTGAACTAGGTACGGAGATACCGATAATCAAACCTCGGATAAGTAGAGTATCGCGTGACAAAGGGAATTGGTTTCGTATATTAATGGTTCTATCGATCACGAAGTCATCATTGAGTATGTGGGAGCCATTATGGATCTCCAGCTCCCGCTGATGGTTATTAATCGGAGAGGTGTCTCGATCATGTCTACATATTCCCGAACCGTAGGGTGACACACTTAAGGTTCGATGTTGTTTAGGTAGATATGGAATATGCGTTGGAGACCGAATGTTGTTCGGAGTCTCGGATTGGATCCAGGACATCACGAGGAGATCCAAAATTGTCCGGAGAATATGATTCATATAATGGAGATCATTTTCTGGTTTTCAGAAATGTTCCGGAGTATTCATATGGAGGTTCTAGAAGGTTTCGGAGTGTTTTGGAAAGTTCCAGAAGGTTCCATAGAGTTTCATTGAAAACCAAGAAAGCAAAAGGGGAGGCTTGGGAGGGAAGGAAACTCCCCCCTCCCTTGGCGCGCCAGCCCTAGAGGGCAAAGGGGACAGCCCTAGGCCACACGCCCCCTCTATATAAAGAGGGGTGGGGGCGCCTCCCCCTAGCCCCTTCCACCAAAACCCTAGCCGCCACTCCCTCCTCCTCCTTCCTCCTGCTACGGCTTAGGTAAAGCCCTGCAGGAACTCCTCTCCACCACCACCACCACGCCGTTGTGCTGCTAGGATTCCGTGGAGATCTACCACCTCCGTTGCCTGCTAAAACGGGGAGAGGACCGTCTACATTGAGCCGTACATGTGACCGAGTGCGGAAGCGCTGTTGGAACACGGCGCCGAAAGGATCGTCTACTCGATCTTGAGATTGGAAAGTGATCGTCTACATCAACCACGAGATCCGATCTCGAACAAGGCTTTGGATCTACAAGGGTTAGTACATATCTATCTCGTTGCACTTATCTCATAGATTAGATCTTGGATTTTCTATAGATTAGATCTTAGTTTCGTTCGTTCTTGCGGTAGAATTTTTTGTTTTCCCTACTACGAACCCATCAGTGCCAGCTAAGAAGGCAAACCCTGAAGTACGTCCCTTTTCATGCCAGTTATGTTTCCCATGTTTGGGAAATATGCCTCTATGGTTCTTTGCCATTTGCGGTACCACTGTGGAGCTTGCACGATGTGTGCAGCTGAATTTGGATTTTTTTTGTGAAACCAGAATTTGGTTTATTTTTTTTGAAATGAGAATCTGGTTTAATTTTGGATTTTTTATCTGCAGTTTCCACCTTACTCATATTGCTCATGGCGTAATGGTGCTGGTCACTACAAGGATTTAACAATTGCCCGTCTCCGAGAGAAATACAAAGCTCATAGACACATGATTTTGTGCCTTCAAGAGAAAGTGAAACACCAGGATGAACAAATTAGGTACCTGAAGGAAGAAGTGTCCACATCCACTAAGCGGATAGCTGATTTGACTACAGGATGGAATACATCAATTTCAGTTGCTCATGATGTTGTTGCTGATTTTCAAAAGTTTGTGGATGACAACTTAGTTCTCGAGTTGCCTGATGTGGATGATGACGAGCTGATTGGCCAGGTGTACGACCGGATCTTGGAATAGGTGGGAATGCAAGCTGACAATCTTTTCTATTCGGCTCTAGAAGCAGATGAGACCCTGACAAAAATTCGAGATTCTCCACGCCCATACAGTCCTGATCCTATAAAAGATGAGGAAATCTGTAAACCATATTGACCGCTCTACTTTCATTTTTGAAGGGTTTGGGTCCCTTGTGAGGATGCCTGTTTGTTAAGTCAGGTACTAGAATTGTTTTTTTTGCTCTGCTGGTGTGTGGTGTCCATGAATCTATATATTTGATGTACTACTATGACATATATATTGGACCTGGCTTTATGTGACTATATTTGGCAACAACAGTCATCTTATTTGAACTTGTGGTGGTTTTTTATCTTTCAATTGTTTTCCTTCTGAGATCTGTTAATGGTGATGTCAATGCCAGTTGCGAGTGATTTGTTAGCATGTTTCTGATAGTAAACCAAAATTTGTAGTTGTAGATTGTGGAATTTCAGGTCGATGTTTCAACTCTAGATCTTGATGTCATAGAAAGGGCAGACTTCTACCACCTGGAATATTTTACCCAACAATTGATTGTGTCACACGAATAAGTGCATAAACTTGATGTCTGTAGGCGGGAAACCGAGCAAGGCAAGTGCACAAACTTGTATCAGTCGTGTGGTTGCTACTATTAATACAGCCGGGGTTTCCCCTAAAAAAGCAGGGTTCGCAAAAAAAACAAATAGTGGGCCGAAAGTTAGTTTCGAGTTCGAGGTAGCTGAGTCGTGTGCCCCTCGACCCCATCGTCATCTTCTCTGCCTAGCCACCCTCCCTCGACCAGACCATCCCCACCGCTCCACCATTGAACACCACCGCACTGCCGTTCGCTGGTATGTACGTCCCCAACCTCCAGCCATTACGGGCTTTTTGAAGGATAGAATGCATTTATTTTTGGGCATTGCAAGCTAAATAAGCTCGTGGAGTTTACAGGAAATGGAATCAGCGTTGGTGGATGCATTTGCTGTGTTGGCGGACGCTTGTAAAGTAGAGGTGGATGCTGAAGCAGCACCAGCGGATACATGTGAAGTGGATGTGGAGGCCGATGCTTGTACCGCATTGGCGTCTTTGGCAATGTTGAGTGATGCTTGGAAAGTGGTGGAGGCCTAGTCGAAATCCTCGTCGACTGCTACTGGAACAAATCCGGCTATGTTGGCTGCCGCTGCCAAAGCGACGACTGCGTGGGATGCTAGGAATGCGTCAGCTCGTCGTTGTGCTTCTTCAGCGTCAACGGCTGTGGCTCGTCATTCGTTGACGACGCCTTCTCCATCTGCTCAGAACTCGTCGACCCTATTGTAAGTTCTGCGTTGGATTTTGGCTCCCTGACTTCCTCCCTCTTTTGTGTATTCTGCTCCGGTTTTTTTTGGACGCAGTGGATATTAGTTTAAACTAGTAGTATTGGGAACATAAAAATCTATTTAATCACAAACTAGTGATCTGAATGGGATGAAACTTTCACAGGATTCAAATCTAGGCACCGATGATTTACTGATTTTTTGTCATTTTTTTCGAATAGTTTTACTTTTTAGTTCAAAATCTGAGCTACTGTCATACGTTTGATCTAAGATGGAAGGTGGATCCTGAGGCAAGTCACCGTGAGACTTGGGTTCACCAAGTCACTGAAACTGCGTCCGTTTTTCTTCCCTTCTTTATGATAAAACCAGAAAATTCAAGTGGGGGTCTTTCTGTCCTCCCCGGTGACCTAAAAAAAATTCTTCATTCCCTTTGCCCTGTTCCAACATGCTGAAGCATTTGGCGATGCTTTCGTACTACTCTGGTTGATTCCTTGTGTTGTTTAGGTTATTTTGTTGACATACTCTGCTTTTTAGGTAGTTTTTCAGATGCATGCAGTTTAGGAAATTTCGATGATAAATTTTCCTATCAAATTGTATGATGCATTGTGGTGTTTACTTAATTCTTTTTTTAGGGTTGTGCATTGTGCATTGTGTTGTTTACTTAATTCTGATGATGCACTTGTGCTACTTGCATCATCCTACCATCTTCGGTGGAAGAACATATGCAACAATCAAGGACTTGCTAGGCGATGTATTTGGTCAGATTCTTGTCAGGCTTCCTCCACACCCATCCTCGTGACATCGAGGGCATCGATCGCCAAAAACGTTGGATGGACTTCATGGGAAGCAACGATTTCAAAAGGCTACCCCTGTCACACAACAGAGGAATGTCGTTATTTGGGTTTTTCACCAACAGCTCCGAGGATGCTCGATTCTTAACAGATCATAATCTTGACCAATCCATCTTCCAGAAGCTGAACATGCTAGTGGAAGTACATCAATCCTACAAACCATATGTACTCGGATGTCGCAATGGTAGGGTGCTACTTCATTATCCGCAAGGGTCTAACATGATAAAGGCATGGGATCCAATTAGTGGAGGAGAAACAGTGATATCAAAACCACCAATTTGGCGGAGACGTAAGTATGATAGTGGCACAATTCTCTGTTCAAGAAATCATGGGCAATTGTCTTCACACTGTTGTAGCAATTTCTGGGTTGTTTGGATAGTAACCAATGGTAACCAAGCACTGGTGCAGAGATACTCATCAGAGTTAGGAAAATGGGAGGACTGGATTGAACCTGCTGAGATGCTAGCTAAGATTGATCGCAGGCCATCAGCTCTCATAGGGGACATTTTGTACTGGCCAACAATGAACTCTAGATATATAATTGCCTTCGATAATGTGACAACAAAACTGTGTTATATTGAGTGCCCCCATGAGACACATGATATTTCTAGACACAATTTTGTCATTGCTAAGGGGCATAATGGAGATGTTGACCTTGCGGTTATAAGAGACTTCACTCTAAACACGTGGTCTAGTGCAAGATCATCAATAGGCAAATGGAAAGCTTGGGTGCCTCATATAAAGGTTGAGTTGGATACTCTCCTTGGCCTTGAGAAATCATGGGCATATGGTGGGAAAGATGCAGTAAGGTTACTCTACGCATTTGAGGATAGATAAATGGTGGTTATATGGGCGAAGAAGGGAGTATTCGAATTAGATCTCAGCAGCATGAAGTCTAAGAAGTTCAGATCTCGTTAATGTTGGTGTACTTTACATCCCTACATTATGACATCTGGTTAGTGCAGTCATTCATGTGCAACCCTTGCATTTTTGTACACCTATGATTTTGCTGATCATTTTGTTCATTTCCTTCAGCAACCGACGTGATTCAGAGTGCTAAATCAAAGAAACAAAAAGGAAGTCTTGTCAGCAACACAGCTGATTTAGACTGCAACATCAAGGAGATGAAAATAACACTCGGATGAACAAGCAAGGCTTGTTTGGGCAAGCATGTGTTTTCCTAGGTTGTGTTATTTGGAGCTGCGGTCTGATATTTATTTGTTTTGGTAGCTGATGGAACTGTGGCGGCACCTTTATTTGTGTTGCAGTCACAGCGGTAGGGGCTGGAATATTAGAGTTGCCTGTTCATTTTTGGGGCCTACGTGTGTCTGATAAAACATTGTTTTATATGATCAAATGGTGTTCTCTATATAGTAGTGTATGCATGATGAAATCTTGTTTTATTTGTTCTACATATACTTTAGCTGGTCTTTGTGTTTTGAAAGTATGTTGTAGTAGGAGTATTTGTTTCATAGAAGGCTTTTTATTTGATCTGAATTAGTACTACCATTTAGTTAGTGCTTCTTGTAGAAGAGTCTGTGCCGACACCTAAATAATTAGCAGACCTTGGTTGCACACCATTTTGACATGCTTGAATCAGAGCTACTTCAGACATTTGTTTGTTGTTATGTTAAACAAACATTCTTGTATCGGAGATCTCCATTTTCATACGTGTTGTAAATAATCAATCTCCCTGACTTGGATCCCTGAAATAGAAGGAGAACGACCTATTTTTTAAATTATTCTTTGGATAATCTCTAAATTCAAAATTATTGTCGACCGCCAAAACCTACCGCCTACCCCGTTTGAATCAGAGGCATCAGTTGATGTGAGTCTCGCCTTAAATTTCTAACCAGATGGCGTTCGACCTACACAACCTTTTTTCTAGTAATAAAAACTTGGTCGGCAGCCAAATTCAAAATCGTAATCGAGCGGGAAAATAACCCACCGACCTCGAAGCATTTCGCACCCCTCTGTTTCAAACATTTTTAGGAAAAATCACCCACCGAGGTAGTGCCATTTTTATATTATTACATGGACACTAGCCCAATTTAAAATCTGAGTCAAGCGGGAAAATTTACCGCCTATGTTGTGTGAATGAAAGGTATCCAAGTTTCTGTGAAAAAAATGTTTATGGATGATCAGTTGATGTGACTCTCGGCCTTAAATTCCTGGATAGACAGCGTACGGTCTACTACCTTTTTTCTATTAGTAGATGGAGGCTAGCCAAATTCAAAATCTCAATCGAGCGGCAAAATCACCCACGTACCAAGCACTTCCCGCCCCACTGTTTCAAAAACTTTGAGCCAAAATATCCCACCGACCAGGGGAGTACCGTTTTTCTATTATTATTATTAGATGGGTGCAAGCGAAATTTAAATTCTCAATTGAGCAGCAAAACCACACACCAACCTTGAAGCATTTCGCGACCTTCCGTTTCAAAAACTTTAGAATTTAAAATTTCAAATCTACCCATTGTTCAGATGACAAATGGGCATGCTAAAGTCGGTAGCTCGGGGGCATAATCGTAATTATTTTTTCTACTCACCTCTATGGTCCCGATTCCCCCAGTTTTTCCCGCCGGCCCTCCCAAAAATCCCAAGCTCCTCTATCCCCTCCACGACCACTCCGCGCACCGGCTTGAGTTGTGGTCTCGTGCACTGCCGCGCAGCCGCTTCACCGATGCTCACCCACCAGATCTAGGAGTTGTGGTGTCGTTCACCATGCTGATGGCGTCATCGACCGCCCAAGCTTTGCTTCCTCATTGCCGAAAGCTACCCAACTGTACCGGATCCGCTTCACTGGTGTCCATCGGGCGTGATCTAGTTCAAAGAGTTCCATGTCCACCGCTCTAGACCAGCTGCACGGCCGTCGCCGTTCACTGCACCAGATCTACCTCAGCGACGCTCTCGTCCATCGCTTTCAAGACGGCATCGACCTCCCAAGATCCGCTTCCCCGACGCCAACAGCCACCGCAACCGCAGCACCCTCGGTGACCTGGACGTCACTCGCACGGTACCGACGATGCTTAGATGCCTCTCCAACCAAGGTTAACCAAATCTCCAACCCGTTTTTGTTTTGTCAGTGGTATAGCAGGTTCAAGCCTGTCACAATGAACTGCATTTTTGTAATCATGCTAGTACATACAAGTCACTGGGCACGCCTATTCTTCGTGCTAGTACATGCAAGGTCACTAGACATGTTGGTTTGCATTTGCTGCTCTACAAATTTCAAGTCATTCACATGTATGTTATTTTGTCATGCACATGTTCTTAGCTACTCCACACACTAGTAATTGCCTGCTACCGTGTAATTCTTGCAAAATCTGTAGTCAATGGGAAATATTAGTGTGGATTCCCTGCTCTACAGTTGCTGAATCTATCTGGTCCATCCTGAGATCAGTTCCTGCTATTATTTCCTCCTTGGCATCATTCACAAGGGATGCCATTACTTCCTTATCTGGTGCTGGTTCGTCCTGAGCAACGGCATAACTGTCCTCTACTATGTAGTTCACTTGTGGTTTGCATTCCTGCTCTAGAATTTCTCTTATGATGCTATTATAATTTTTATCTGGTTGATTTTTAGCTATGACGGTAACTACATGCAATTGTGCAGCTCACCACAAATTCTGAGTCACCCAACGACTCTATGCATTCCAGGAAATGCCACTGCTTCCATATATATTTGCTGAAATTCTAAGAAACACTTTGTTTGATTGCTCATTTCATTCTAGGCACACGTGTTTAATGCTTGTTTGTCCTATTCTACAGGTTCACGAGCGACGCCATTATATCTCGCATCTGGTTCTGGGTCTGGTTCGTCCTAAGTCACGACATAACTATCCTATACAATATATAGTTTATTCATGGTTTGGATTCCTGCTCTACAGGTTCTCGTATGATGCAGTTATAATTTCTATCTAGTTCATTCTTCGCTATGACAGTAACTGCATGCCATTTTGTGGCTCAGCGCAAATTCCGAGTCACCCAACATCTCTTGTATTTTAGGGTATAGAACTGCTTCCATATATATTTGTTCAAAATGACCTGGCTAGTTTATATCTGCTGAAATTCTAAGCCACACACACATTTTTTGATTGCTCGTTTCACGGTAGTCACACTTATTTAATGCGTGCTTGCTTGTCATGTTTGTTTGACGTGTTGGTCAATAATTGAACTATTGACCAGTTGTAAACTCTAGTTCATAGCTCCTGTCATATCAGTCAGATGAGTAGTTTGTCTTGTTTGATGTATTAACTTGTTATTACTTACTTTTAGACTGCAATTATTGCTAGCCCCACCAAAGAGGAGGCTGCAAGATCATGTCTCCTCCAATATAGTTGTCACACTCAATAGAAGATGCAGGTGATCGATTGAGAACGCAAATTGAGGACTCTGCTATCAACTTGATTGTCAACTGAAATGTCAATTTTTTTCCTCTGAGTTGATAATATGTAATAATTTTAAGAAGTTTGCATCTTATGTAATATCTAGATAACTCGCGTAGGCCATGTAGGCATTTAATTGACGTTGTCCACACATTGCGGTAGTCGTTACGGTAACTACGCCAGGCAGGTCGATTAGGGAATAGTACCGTGCTTTGTTATGGCCCATCGTGTATTCGTCCGATGATGAACAGTAAAAAGTATTGGATTATTATACATGTTTTATGATATTGGCATGGGCTTCAGAAATGACGATACTATAAAAGACCGTAAACGTAACGGGCCAATCCACATGTGGTAACAGGCCGTAACAGTAATAGCCCATAAATGTAACAGGCCTAACGGGCCGTAGCAGTAACAAGCCGTAATAGTAACATGTCGTAATAGTAGCAGGCCAGAACAGAAATAGCCCATTACAGTAACAAGCAAGAAACTACAAAAATCACAGAATAGTAACAGGCCAAAACAGTAGTGAGCCACAACAGTAAAGGACCGCAATAGTAAAAGGCCAGAATACTGAGGAGCCTAAATAGTACGGGCCGAGAAATTTCCGGACGAGGGTAGTAACAGGCCGACAAATTTACCAGGCTAGAACAATAAAGGGCCGTTAGTGGGCCTGAATAGATAAAGACCAGAACAGTAAAAGGCCAGAACAGTAACAGGCCAGAACAGTAACGAACCATCTCAGAGAAGGACCGTTAGTAGGCGGTCGACGACGGGCTGCGATAACAGTGATGGACTGACCGCAGGCCTTATGTTTATAGGAGCGACTTGGCGCAGGCTGCTAATGGGCCGCATAGTGTTGGACCAACATGGGCCTTATGTAGGCCGAAACAGAATTAGGCCTAAAAGTTCACAGGTTGTTGCTGGCTGCATTTTTGGGCCCATTTAAACAGTGCAGGACAAAACAGTAATGGGCCATCTTCTTATTGGGCTCCCCTGATGGGCCGGCCTAGTTAGTATTTATTAGGCCTTGGCTGGGCATGGCTTCTGCCACGGTTTCTATGGCCGTTAACGGCAGTAACCGGCCACTAATGGCGGCTGTCACCTGGCAGTTTGCATGACGTCAGCAGTCAACACGGCTGGCGAACAGATCTACGATGGAACTAGTTTTCGTGGATAAAGAGTGCGATCCGCCACGGTCGAAAAAAAATCGTGTGACGGAGCTTTTACCACAAAGGCCATCCGTCGCGGAAGACTCTTTGGCCCCGAAAAACGGGCCTTGAACCACGAAAATCGTCCGTTATAAAAGCCAACTTTTCTTGTAGTGTAACCAAATCTTAGAAGATATGCTTAGGGAATGTGCCTTGGATTTTGGAGGTTCATGGCAAGATCATCTACCATTGGCAGAGTTTTCCTAAAACAATAGTTATCAAAGTAGTCTGAAGGCAGCACCATATGATGTACTTTATGGTCAGAAGTGTAGATCGCCAATATGTTGGTATGAACCAGGAAGTAACAAGGACTTTGCACCAGATTACATCAAAGAGAAGCAAGACATTATCGATATCATCAGAGATCAACTGAAGATATCTCAAAGTTGTCAAAAGAGTTATGCAGACCAAAGTCAAAGATCATGGCATCCCAAAGTCAGAGATATGGTATATATTAAGGTTAGTCCAATGAAAGGAGTCAAAAGATTCGGAGTAAAATGAAAACTAAGTCCAAGATACATTGGGACATTCAAAATACTGAGTCAAAATAGAACAGTAGCCTATGCTTTGGAGTTACCAAAAATATTAGCTCAAGTTCACAATGTTTTCCATGTGTCACAACTCCGGAAATGTCTCAAAGTACCAGATGATGCCATCACACATCAAGAAATAGAACTGCAGGCAGAGTTGACCTATGTCGAGAAGCCATCCAAGATTTTGGAAGAGAACTGGAAAAGGTTAAGGAATAGAGCTATAAAGTACTTCAAAGTGCAACGGGAACATCACTCTGAGCGAGAAGCAACATGGAAGAAGGAGGAAGCGTTACATGAAGCTTATCCAGAGCTATTCAGGTACACATTAGTACAACTTTGGGACGAAGTTTTCTTTAAGAGGGAAGACGGTAACATCCCAACGTTTAGTAACCAACGAAGGGTAGAAATAAGAATATGTGCATTTGCATGCATTCATCTGTAAAAGTGGGGTAAGTTTTCGCAAACTAAAACCCTGGAGAGATCAGAGTTTCTTTCACTAGACTGGGATATGAATTAGCTCATTTTGGTGAATGCTATAAATTTTGACATGATCTTTAGGTATTTAGAGTATTTTGGGGAAATAATTGGAATTTGCACTTGAATTTGAAACTACTTTTGGAATGATTCAAAATAAAAGCAATTAGGAATGTATTGTTTAAAAAATACATATTTAATATGAAGTATTAAGTATTACATTTGAGAATAAAGATTAAGGGAAATAAATGGTATTATAAATAAATGGACATATATAAAGAATTAAATATTATTTTCTTATTCTATAATTGCAATATAGAAGTATTCAAATAATTAAGGAAATTCTTATTTAAATGAATGATTACAAGTAAGAAGAAAATAAACTTTACTGAATAAATGAATACATTACATTGTTCTTATAGGAAGAAGAATAAAAGATTACAAAAGTAATAAAAGGGAAAACCCTAAACAAATTCCTAGATAATCCTAATCTAACTATTCTTGATCCTCTTTGAAGTTTCTTATACCCGCAAACAAAAAATAAACAAAAGAAAGAAATAGGATTAGTGTTAATATGATTGCTCTCAGCTAGAAACGGTGAGGTGCACTGTTCAGTTTGCATCATTGAACAATTTAAATATTGGGGCAAGTTTCACCAAATGCAATATCTGTTCTTTTAAATTAAAAGGTTTCAGTACCACATCATCAACCATAGGGGTAAGTTTCACCCAGTAAGGTAACAACAAAAGGATGAATTCAACAAATATCTCAACTCGAGCTGATCCATTGATCAAGCTAGCACAGTAGCAGCTTACTCACACACATGCATGTGTGAGCTGTCGACACAAGAGGAAACCTGAGTAAGAGATAAGTTCACATCCATAATAGAGAGAGAGCTCTCTCTCTCTACACACATAACACACTCGCAAGAACAACAACCAGAGAGAACTTCCTTAGCCATATTTCCACCATCTCAACCAGCAAAATACCCCATTGATCCATCAATCAAAATGGTTACCTAAGGAGGGGGTGGAATAGGTGTTGGGCAAGGGCAAGCCTAGGGAGATCAAGGGGTGATCAAGGAAGTAAAGTTAGATCAGGCGCAAGAAGGAGCTGGACAAGTTTTTCAGCAAAGACAAGGCCAACATCAACAACAATAACCACAACAGGTGGGAGCATCTCAAATCCACATCTTATATTTGTTCATATTAGATGTTTAGACAAGATTTGGTGGATTAGAGTATAATCCTCAGAGTAACACCTAGGTGGGGTGCAAGCTCATCATTGGATGTTTTTAAATAGCCACATTAAGTATATGTTCTTATTTTAAATCCATGGATTAGGTCTCAGCCTTTGCATTCTACTGGGCACATTTTAGAGGCTGGTAACACCTCAATAGCAATCAATCTAATAAACTTTTCCCAACTATGAGTCCATAGCTACATGTTTTAGCAATCAAGTTAATCAAATCATCTTCCTAACTGAATAGGCTAGGAATCATTTCTGTGCATCTAAGCACTCTCCACAGGGATTCATCAGTATATGAATCAGAGGTATCATCACTTAAAGGAGTTAAACCCTTATCTGATACATAAGTGGATTTTCACAGTATTTATTCTATATAACCATAAGACAAGGTTTCCATACATCATCAGAGAAAGTTCTTGAGCTAACCACAAGGATATCATCATATACAAATCATCAAAACAATTCAGCATCAATAGCTAGCAATATTGCTCTAGTATAGGAGCATTTCATATATAACCAATAGCTTCTATCAATCCAGGACAGTATTCATGGCATACATATCAATTCATCTAGGTAACAGTAAGGTTATGTATAGGCAGTGACAAATTGACAGGAACTACTATCGGTAGTTCTAAATCAAGCATAGAACTAAATTCTTCGCAATATGTTCAAAGCAGAAGTGTAGTCAAATCAATTTCTACTATCACTAATAGAAACAGGCAGAGGGATGAACCCTAAAACAGGGGGAAACCCTAATTAGGGATACATATGGTAGCACAGAGTGGAGCTCAGAGTGATACAGAGAGAAGAGGAGAGGGTAAAGATGTACCCGTGGTCCTCACTAGGTTGTAGGAGAGGAAGAAGTGGTGGCCCACGACGGTGTACACGACAACACGGGGAGCACCCGAAGGTGCTACAACCCGCTCCAAGTCACGGACATGGTGTCCATAGGAGAAGGAGCAGCATAGACAACACCACTGCACCAGGACAGCACCGCAAGATCACCAGGGTACCATACCGGAGCAAAGAGCGAAAACCCTAGGCACTAGAGAGAAGATGGTGCGGCCATAAGAGGGCTCGAGCAACAAATCGGGCAAGGTCGGACGACACAACATCATCAAC
This sequence comes from Avena insularis, assembly GCA_023614405.1. Lineage (NCBI taxonomy): Eukaryota > Viridiplantae > Streptophyta > Magnoliopsida > Poales > Poaceae > Avena > Avena insularis. The sequence continues at coordinate 348,216,845 of CM042692.1, read as the reverse complement.
TGCATCATCTCGTACCACGGTAGCAGCCGGGGAGGCCAAAACCGACCGGGATCGAACGCAGTAGCGGCGGCGGCACCGAGTCACCGTAGAGAGGAGAGGAAACATTGTGCGCGCGAGAGAAAGAGAGCTAGGTGAGGAAATGGGCCGGTTGGGGCCAGCCCAATACATGCGCGTGGGTTTGACCCAACCCACTGGTTCTGGTCGGGCTGGTCCAGCCCAATGAGCCAAGCCTAGATTTGAAGAAAAGAAGTCCTAAATAAATTCTTAAAAGACAAAAATACCCCCTGAAGGTATTTTGGCTTTATAAAAATAAATAAAAATCCTAAAAAATATGTAATATGTATAAATGATCACAAAAATATAACCTATCTAGGAAAAAATACTAAATTGTATTTTAAGTTGTTAAATTTGAAAGAAATAATTAAGAGCATTTTTTCTTTCAGGGAATTTTTGAAAAATTAGGATTATACTTAAAAATAAATAAAAAACATTTTTAAGACATTGAATAAATATATATTGCTAGAAAAATATTAAATATAGTATTTAAAAAGGTTGTAAGATTTTTAAGTATTAATTCCTCTTTATTTATGTATTTGTTAAATAAAAAGACTTTAACCTTTAATAATGTGGGTAAAACACACAAAGAAGGGTTATCATAAGAATAAGTAGTGCGTGACATTACTATGCATATCCATTATTGCTTCTTTAAATATTGTCCTTACTGGGCAATAATGGTGTTTTGTAGAAATAGGAGCTCAAGGTCGAGTGGAAGCATCCGACTTCACTACCTTGCAGCCACAAGGCAAGTTCATCACTTGCTTATGTTCTTTGATGTGATTTTCAAAGGTATTTGCAACTTGTGTTATCACCTATGTTCTAGAAAAGAGACAGAAAAGAGTATTTTCTCAAGAAAATGAAATGCTATTACCATCCTAAGTGATGGTAAATATTAAGATTGGCAATAGAATATAGGATTCCAACTACAGTATAGATAGGAATTAATAACCCATGACACGAGTGATTCTAGCACCGTATAATACGCGGTAACCATGAGATCTAGAATGGGATAGAGAAGTCAGCTGGATCTTCTTCCTTTCACATGTCAACGGATGCGCATGCCGTGGCTGTTATCCTTGTAGCGTGAGTGTAATTCGTAGAGGATATGCAGCATATGGGTGGGATCCCTTAACGTCCCACGGTAGTTCTGACATCTATAATGCTTTGTAATACCCACTGCCATAATTCAATATGTGGGCATGACGTACACCAAGGGGGCATGCGGGTCGCGAAGAAGGACAATGATGGGCTTGGATCAACTTCTAGGTCCCACATCAAGGAATTGTGGATGATAAAGTATGCCTGATTGTGCAACAAGGATTTGATATCTTATGGGTAAAGCAACGCATCTCTAGAGTGTAAAAATTGTGACATGTTACTCCCTGTTTTGGGAAGGAGCTACGAGCGCGCAGGAAAGAAACTCCATAAAGTTCTGGTCAACCTGTGAAGGCTGATGGACATAGTTTTTGATAATAAAATCAATCTTTGAAGATGTTTACGAAAACTGCATAGTGCCAAGGACCCATGGTCTGAGGTGGTAGTTAATTCATCAAACTGCCCACCTTGAATATAATGAACTTGCTAGATAACGTTGTTACTCACTCTTTTCTTTGATCCCCTGCTTAGACTCTGAGGAGCTAGAATATACTCCAATGTATGCTACTGAAGGTCGGGACAATGTCTTCTACGAGGAGCTAGATCTATGCGGTGGATTTGAAGGGGTGGAGTACGATATATGCTACGGAGACGAAGGAAACAAGTCAGAGTAGTTGTCATGCTAGTACCTAGTACTTAAGTTGAGCCGAGCAACATAAACTTTATATAATATCCCAAGTTGATGAACAACGGAATGGTGCAACCACTACGCCTTGCAAAACTTGCTAGACTTGTTGCGAGTCTTGCGTTTTGCTTGAGACACAAAGGGTTAGAAGAATTGAAGGATTGTCGTGAGACAAGACGGATAGGATGGACATAGCTCCGGTTTTCTCAAGAAACATGATAAAGGATAGAACCACTTGTGAATGAAAAGACAAGATGATGTATCATAATAAAGAAAGACACACCGTTAAGATTAAGATTTACCGATACTAGAGAGGATGAAATCTTTGTCTCGCCGGAGGAAAAAGAGTTAGATTGGAGAGGTTTTGAACCACTATGACAATAGCATCGTATCTTCTCTCTGATTTGAGAAATGAAGTACGGAAACAATATTGCCTTCAAACAATAGAGTCCCTTGATATCAACAAAAAGATTTAGTTAGACATTGTCGGATTAGATTCTTCTTGCGCCGGTAAGAACCACAGGATCACGCAATTGAGGTGCGCGGATATAACTTCCAGAGACGGATGTGAAGCCAGATCATGGTGGAATCCCAAGAAGCAAAGAATATGGAGGATCTAGAGTTTATTGTAGAGATACTTATTGCTTTCTTTAGCCTTGAGGCTAACGCAATAGATTTGCGGCTGATGGCCTCAACCATAACTGGCTTTACCACAGAAAACGAATTGATGGAACAAAGAGAGATAGTTTCCTTTCATCTTGTTTGGGGATATCAAGCACCGGTAGAAAGACGAGGATAGAAAAGAGTTTGCGTTTGTTTCCACCAGATAATTGAAGATTTTGCTCCGTGTAGAAAGGGTGAGATCACCAACAAGAGATTATTGATTACTTTCTTCGAGAGAGCACTCCGGAATAACAAGGACGGAAGTAAAAGTATCGAGGGATAAAGGCCACTTCTAACTTCCGTGGAATGAGTGAAATCACCTTAATTCACCAATTCAATGTACAAGAGCGAATGATAAGAGTAGTGGTATGGTAGCTACTCCATCCCGCACTCAAAGCATGACTCCATACATGAATAAGAAAATCATGCAACCCAACTACCGAAACAGACTGAAGGTTTTGACAAAACTCATGGAACTTTGTTAGAAAACAAGGATAGATGCAACGATTCGCCGGATTCATAGATAGATAAAGATGATGATGTTGTCGTCATGTCTGAAGTACCAAGCCACCGGAAAGATATGAAGGAAGATTACGGAGAACAACTGCAAGATTCAACAGCTACAGAAAAGATAGCACCAACTTGAACAGAAGGATTACGAAAGATCTGAAAAGTCTTCATGGCCTCCGGTGGATTGAGCATAGACAATAGAACAAGAGGGTTTCAAAGATTACTTGACGAGACTGAGGTGAAAAGAACTCCATGTTCTTCTTGAAATGATTGAGAAAGATTTAGCAGTCTTGAGGAAATCTTCGGCGGAACGACGATGATAACTTGCCATCAAGGATCAACTCCGGATTGGTTGAAGATGGAGGATGGACTTAACAATGGACTTGCTAATTCTAGAGTTTGAAGCGATGTATTTAGCAGAAGGACGTGGTCGAGATAGGTGACATCAAGAAGCCAGAATTCACGCTTTGAGAACTCTGCACACAGGCAGTGCTCGCGAAGCTTGAGAGAAAGAGACACAGATGATCTTCCATGTCCTTCCATTGATATAGAATAGGCAAGCATATTATCAACATATACCACCATGGATTAACAAGATATTCCCAGAATACCAAGTTCAAAAGGCGAGAGAAACGAACAAATGCTCGAACACTTCCTGAGCTCGACGCTCTTAGAAAGATCAATATTGGAGCACGGGTTCGTGTTGAAGGAGATGCACTGGAAGAATAGATTATCTGGTCCTTCGGAAGAAAAAGAGATGTCACCTGATTCACATTGTCGATTGGATCACCGGTTACAAGATAAAGAGATCTAGGATAAGAATCGATGATAGCTCATACCTTAAGCAAAGCTATCAGAGACGAAAAGATGCAATTCCCTCGTATCCAGGAGAATTGTGCAGATATGGGGTTGAAAAGGTGTGCAGCATGATGGACAGATGATAGACCGCCGTAGTGCTTGAGAAACTCCAGATTGCCAAAGATGCTTGAATATGCATAGATATGATCACGGTGTACTCAAAATCACAGGAGATAACCTTATCCTCCAGATGGTGACGGTTGATAGCATTTTTCCATATTCCAATCGACACTTACCATGAGTGGAATATAGCTATGCCGAGAACCAAATTACAATCATCAGCATCGGATCGACACATGTTATGTAATTAGCCCAAGAGAATTGTTGATGATACGAAACTCCAGGATTAAGCGCCGGTGACAAAAGAATGAGTTAGCATGGACATGCTGATAGAAGGGAGATAGATAATGTTTCACACACGACTGGAAAGGAGTGTGGAAACACAGATGTATCAAAGAAAAATTTTCCGCATTTTTCGGCATTAAAATACCAATAGATGCGCAAAATCACTTATCAGGTAGAGATTAGCAACATATGCTTTCACAGAATGAGGAGTTTCTAGAAGGAAGAACACCCTTGTGAAGATGGCACCGGTTAACAAGGAGTCAGATAGATCGCGTCGGTTTTCAAAGGCCTGTCAGTATGGAATGTACCAACAGTTGATAACCAAAGGCAGATTGTGATAACAAATTGGATGCAACAGATAGACAAGGAATTACACACACACACACACACACACACACAGAGATACACAACCTATGGTACTACGGAAACCCAAAACACGTGAATCCTAGTTTGAATTTTGAGAAGAGGATTGAAAACGTTACACTTCCTTACCAGAAAAAGGGTGGGTAGGTGGGTAAGCAGAAAAGTGGAAGCAGTCCTACTCTCGCGTTTTGTTTTTCCCTAGTATACATAACTACCAAAAATATTTGCTAGACACACAACGACCACTTGGCTGAGACCCTGAAGGGCGGGATGGCTCTGATACCAATTGTAACTACCTCGGTGAATTACGCTCCTAGTTACAAGCCTGGATGAGCAGAAATGGTTGAAATAGTACGGTGGGGCCCAAATGCCACTCACAGGTAGACCTTTCGGCCGTCCAACCATTTCCAAACATCGGGACAAGAACGGGCGGCGTAATCGGCGAAGGATCAACTACATACACAAATGAGTATGTATGCAAGCCACCATACAATAGTACATCAGAGCCATTCCATCTAAAAAGAAAGGAAATATAGCAACGCCATACGGCAAGATCCAAATATCCTAGATAGATATAATAGTTTAGGATATCTCCTCATACATCAAACATCAGAGTATCAAGCGGAAGCGGAAGACAAAATCCGAGTACGGATAAGAAGCAAATCGGCATAAGATGCCCCATAAATAAGCACATCCCGCCCACCGATCTCACGGATCCCCGTTCCCGGAATCTCTACACCGAATGATCGTTGCCCACATCGTCCGTCTCTTCCACCCAGTATCCATCTTGCGAGGGTACCTGTTCATCTGAACCAATAATTTATCGTGTGAGACCCTAGGGTACTCAGCAAGTCTTTATGCCTCTAAAGGGACACAACTGGGGTGACGAATTGCAAAAGATAAACCCTAACAATTCTATAGATACTCGCTAACCATCCGCCTAACCAGAGATAGACGGATGTTCGTGAATTATTAACAACAGTTATAACAGTTATAACGGTAATCTTAACAGATCCATCCTCCTCCTCGCTTACCGACGAGGAAGCGGACGAACAACCCCTCCCCATCCGTTGGCAGTTTTATTATCCATTCCGTGGGTGTTGCACTATTTACTAGTCAGGTACTTAGTGAAATTAAAAGCGGTACTTTAGTTATTCTTGTCTACGATCGAGAAACTGTGCTCCAAGTCGTCCATAACCGCGGACACGGCTTTGAAAGTTTTACCGCAGGTGCACAAATAGCAACACACACTCGATATGCCTCGGAAAAACCAAATCAAAACCAACGAGGCGATCACGACAAAGCGATCACAGATTCAGAAATATTTGAGGCCACCCATTGAGCTACCCGCGAACGGTTAATGACTCGAGACGGCCTCAAGGTTTTGCGTCGGTGGTACGCATCGGGAACCCGAAAATGTGGACTGGGCTTGTCGACACCGAAAACACCGCTTACCTAAAGCGACGGTGCAGATTACCTACAATTTAAATAAAGCAGTAAAGCATGGCATAAGTACAGGATAGTAAATAAAACCTCAAACTAGTTTGTGGCCCCAAAAAATAAGAATGAATCAAGCTCTGGCTCAGGGGGGTTCATAAGCATCCCGGATGTGGATAGCGCGAATATTCTTGGAACAGGAATCAAGTACTCGGGGTCTTACGGGACACAAGTGAGCCTAAAAAAACCAAATAGCGAATATGGATCACCGATGCCACTTTCATTAGTTATCCCATTACTACTCAGGTTAAGTTGTTTAGGTACCTCGTTATCCATCAGACACTCACATACCCTACACATGCTGTTCTACGACTCGCATGGCTCAAACAACTCCTGTAGTAATGGCTCATGGGATGGAGGAACAAGCTTCGGTGGGGTTTAAAAGTAAAGGCTATGCAATACTTGGGATTCAGGTTAATGCAATCGCGACTCAATGATGCAAGAGTAAGATAGAGGCAATAGGTACTATATGTATGCAAGCATGTGGTAGTGCTTGCCTGGCAGCTCAGTTGAAGCGAGGGAAGGATCTGGGTAGTGCTCCTGGTTCTCTTGATATATCCCCTGCTCAGCGTCTATTCGGAGAAGAACCAAACAAACAAGGGCCAACATAAATAAAGTGCACAAGCATATGAATTAAATGCATCAAGCAAACAATCATGCCATGATGAATGATGCACAATTTGCATGGCAATAAAGTAGCATGGCATGGGTGAGGTGTGGAATACAAAAATAAACATTTTTATTGGGTTTTAACCACATTTTATACTCAATTAAGTTGCTGTATACTTTATATTTATATGATGCATGCTGCAAAACAGATAAAGGATTGCATAAACAGAAAGGTCTCGCCGAGCTAATCATTTTAGACATATTATTTGTTAAATTTGGAGTTATAAAACAAAAGTTATTAATTAATTAAGATAAAAGGGCATTTTAATGTAATTTTAATCAACTTGAAATTTTAAGTGTTCAAAATATATTTTGAATAGCATATTTGAAATCCTCACATTTTTCTGATCTCAAAACATATATTACTTGTATTATTTGGTTTTATATTTCAAAAGATATTTCAAAACAGATTTAAATTTGAATTTGAATTAATTTGAAATAAGATTTGAATAAAACAGAAAACCAGAAAATACTTTTGTTACTCGGGTTTAGCATACATGACGACGACGGTGGGGGGCCACGGCCACTGGATGCCACAGCAGAAATCCTTTTTCACTGGGCTTAACTAGCCAGAGAGATGCATTGAGTGGGGTCGAGGGCTCAGCCCACACGCCTGGGCGAGAGAGGCTTGCCGCACAGCGAGGGAGTGCGGGATGAGGCCAGAGAAACGGAGGGGCCCTTCTGCAAGATCGATCGGCGGCTGACTGGTGGGCCAAAAGAGTACCGCGGGTTAAGCATAAAAAAACTAGCAGGGGGTTAAGCGGAAAACGACCATAGCCGTCAGGCTTCTTCTCTCGCCGACAGATCGGTCTTGGCAGCGCCAGCGTGGCGCGTTCAACGCGACTGGGCGCGCGACCGGGCGAACCATGCGGTGGCTTGGCGTTTCTTGCAGAACGGATGCGCGGCCAGAAAACCCTACCGCGGCACTACGGCGAGGACACGACTGCGAACGCGCCAGCGCAGAGAGCGCTCGACGAAACGCCTAACGTGTACAGGGGAGGATCGGCCAGAGGGGGATGTCCAGGAGGTTGGCCAGCTCACCGCGAGTTAGGGTTTCGGCTCGGGCGCGACAGGTGCAGCGGTTCTAGGGCTTCCTCTCTGCGGCTCCGTGTACGGGGCTGCTGCAGGGGGGTCTCCTTGTACTCCTCGATCACCTCCACGTCGCACAGGTCGCCTGGTACGGTGTAGCCGAGCGGAGGCCGAGGGTGCCGGCTAGAGAGGGTGGTCGACGATGGAGAAGAAGGGAGGAGGGGAGGGCGCCCTTGGGGTAGATCTGGGGGTAGCTGGGCGAGGCAGAGAGGTGGTGGGGTGGTGGTAGGTAGCAGAGAGGGGGAGATGCCGTGGGGAGGTGGGGTAGATGAAAAAGGGGCTCGGACACCCTTTTTCTCTCCTTCCTCCTTCACGTGCTAGGGTCGGCAGGGCAGGGCAGGTAGAGGAGGGGGCTTCCAGGTGGGGCATGGTGGTCTGGAAGGGTAGGCTCGGGCTGGGGCCACCTTGGCAGAGAGAGCTAGAGAAAAGAGAGGGGGTAGGCTCGGGCTAGGTTAGGGTTTGGAGCTAGGCTCGGGTAGAGGGTAGCTAGGGCAGGGGTGAGGTGGCCAGGGAGAGAGGGTGGCCGGTGGGGCCAGCTAGGTGGGAGAGAGAGAGAGGCCGAGAGAGAGAGAGAGGTAGGTTATGCTAGGGTTAGGGAGAGAGGGAGGTTTTAGATTAGGTATAGATAGTGATAGAGATGTAGGTGATTAGAGAGGAGCTTAGCTAGAGGATAAGAGAGAGAGAGGGGTAAGAGCTAGGGTTTGGAGCTTGCATGCTCCAAACTAGAGCAACAAGGACATGTGGATTAGGTGTAGGGCTTGGGTTTAGTTTAGATATGGATTAGGAGGAAGGTTTAGAGAGAGAGGAAAGATAAGAGGGAGTGGTCCTTTAAGACAAGGTTAAGCATGCTCTAGACAAGCTCAAGCACCCACAAGATCTAGACAAGGAAAAGAGAGGGATGCGATGCTAGGGTTTAAGCAAGATCAAAATAGATCAAGCCAAAAGAAAAGATAGAGATAGAGAGAGAGATGATGATCCACTCAAGATTCAAATAAAAACCAAATACTAGAAAAGGTGGCACTTGCATGGCCCATGCAAAATATTTAATACCATGTTGATTCTTGTGAAAACAATAATATTAAACATGGCATTGTTCATTTGCATTTCCAAAGGTGGAATAAAGCCAAGCAAAAGAAATGAAAGGATGCCCCATGTGGAGTAGTTGGAGATGGCCATGTTTGAAATAAAATGAGACATGCTAGTGTGTATGTTCCACTAGATGATTACTAGTCCCAAAAATATTCCCACATGAGCATAAATCCATAATAATCCATATGAAAGCTAGGAAAAAGGGTTCCACTCACAAGGCATGCAAAGGTGGCCATGTGGCTCTCATATATCAATAATGTGAAAACAACATGATGCTAAGATGAGAGCATGTGGAAAGAATTGGATCCATCCCAACCCACATGAGCTAGAGGTAAAACCCAAATAAAATGCAAAGCTCACATTTAGTTGGATGGTGGAATTATAAGGTGGTGAAAGAAAGATGGTGGAGTTAAATAAAAGATATACCCCCAACTCAACTTGGGCATTTACACAATATATCAACAACCAAATACAATATCAAGAGGCAAATACAATTAATAATGCATATGAGATAAGAACCAAATGAAAAAGGGTTTTATATGATGCTCAAATGCAAGGAGGCATGATGACATGAGCATGATATAATGATGGTGCAACAATTATATAGATGAAGTAGCATCTATATAGACTAGGCTAGTAGCATTGCAATTGTTAGACAATTGGGATGCTACAGCACCCTTCCACTCCCTCCAGTTGCGGAATGTTTACTAATACTCAACTTTTTTTGAACAAAAATATTAGCAATTATTAAGCACATCAAGTATCTTACTAAAAGAGTAGCTAGTAGATTTACTATTATTACTAGCTAAATGTCTGTGCGTTGCCATCGAGCGATAAACAAATTCTACTTTTTATGTCTGTGTATTACTACGGATTGATTTTACTCATTCAGGCAGAGAGAAGAAAAATTAATCTCACGAAAAAAATTTAATTGAATTTTTGGTATCTACTTCCATAACCCATAATCTCATGTAGGATTAAAACCTTGCCAAAAAATAGGATTAAAAAGTTGTAAACATATGCATGGGAAAAAATCGCAAGCCCCGTCATAAAATCAGTAAACACATATATGTTTATTGAAAGTTTCGTAGCGTTAGTTGATCAGATCTTCATGGCATAGTAGCTCTTACAAAGAATTCGGCATACAACACAAAACATAAATTTGACAAAAATGAACTCAAATAGTTCTAGACTATTTAGGACATTAGTGTAAAGAAAGGAAATACATTAAACCTAACAAAGTACCTGGTAGGAAAAAATAGGTGAAATCAGAACTATTAGACAGAATTCCATCAGAAGAGAGCTAATTAGCTTGTCCTTAAGCTGGTGCTGTAAGGGTATCTACGATGCAAGATGCTTAGAGAGGTGCTTAAAGAAATAAATCGGTTTTTAATTAAGCACCGATTCTTATTTATACTAGACAGATGCCTAACTAGGCACCTCTCATATACAAATAAGCACTGATGCTAAAGAAACTGTTTGGTTTATTTTGCTAAGTAGCTTGCATTGTACATGGCCTAAGGTGGAGGCATGGAGCGTGCTTATCATTTTTTCATCAACCGCTTCGTCATCTCTTCCTTCTCTTGACTTCATCAGGCTTCGTATGGATCCCCAAATTCACTTCGCATTTTCCCACACATGTTCCCAAATCTCAACACTCGCGAACAGTTCAATCGAAGCTAGGGATTGCCATCACTGGCACTGCGTGCGAGCGTCGTCTTCGTCCAAGACGGAGGTGGAGGAGCAGGAAAGGAGAGGACTCGATCCAGCCTCTGCTCATATCCCCGAGCACATTGAACAGCAAGACGAATTGAGATGGGAGGGCAAGGAGCTCCTCGTTCTCCCGCCCGCCCGCTCACCCGGCCGCTCGGGAGGAAAAGAACAAAGAGTGAAGGAATCAAACCATGAAGCCTATGCAAGCAAGGTCATTGGCCGAATCGCCATAGGGTGTCCCCTTGCACCCCTCTCTTCTTCCTCGATGGTGGTTGTTGTGGATCCGTCGTTGTTTTCTTTGCAGTGAAGCCTCCCCCTTTCTTTACCCCTTGCGTTCGTTCCTTCATCGCAATTTATTCCTCTATATGAAATATGCAACAAATTTCTTGGCCTCACGTCAGCTCATCTCTAACTACCGACGACGCCCCTCCTAGATCGCAAGCTCAACCCTGAGGGCCCATGCTTCCTGTCGGTCTTCCCTCTCCCACGGACAAGCCCCGATGCGCGCGACCGCTTCATGGACGTCGTCCTCCCCCATCGCGACCTCAACCTCGAGGGCCTCTGCTTTATGTCGGTCTTCCTGCTCCCGTGTAGAAGCCCCTTAGCCCCTACGTGCACGACCGCTCCATGGCCGGCGCGCCTAAGCTTGACCACGGCAAAAGTGCCTCCGGTTCCATGTTCCCCTGTGCCCCCTACCCTCTGGGCTGAGAAGCTCCCCTGCGTGCCCCGCCGCCTAGGAGAAGCGCGCCCCGACATCCTCGCTCGGTGGTCACCCGACAAGAAAGGGGCCACCACTCGAGCTCCCCTCTCATGGCTTGGCCCTCCCCTCGTACAATCGTATTTGTTACTTTGTGTTCTTTTAGAGACCAAAACAGAGAATAGAGGCGGGGGAGGAAAGAGAGGGTGTTGGTGCGCCGCTGCTGTTCCGTCTACCTCCTCGCTTCGACGGCCAGACGGACTCGTTTTTCACTTGGCGGTGGCCAGTGCTGTAATACCCCAGAATTTACAGGGGCAAAACCGTCTAAAGAGGGTAGACGGGAGAAATTGGGGACGATGACCGTACGCTAATCTTTTTTTTTTGAAACATCATATATTAAGCATGCAAGCTGCCTCATTAAAACCTTCCAGTCCCCTTAGGTACCCTGGTAAGAAAAAAGAGTGCGTCTGAAACTTACAGCCCATCAAAATATTGTTACATCGTTTATCAAATGGTTCAAAAAATAACTAGGAGGCTCATCGACCAAATTATAGGATAACTTATTCAAATAACTATCCCTAGCTAGCTCATGAGCTACTTTGTTTGCTTCCCTCGGACAATAATTAAAAGAAACGCTCCCAATTAAAGCAATAATATCCATGCAATCAGCATAAACAGCAGCCGGCTCACTCCACCATATATCATCTCCTTCACAGGCATCAATAATCTTTGTAGAATCTGATTCAGCTTGGATAGAAGAATAGCTGAGAGAACTAGCCAATTTCAGACCCTCTCTCATAGCAATAGCTTCTGCCATCATTGCCAAAGCCACATGTGGTATGAAAGTATTTACATGTGGTATGAAAGTATTTGATGCCGCCATAAATTGACCTTTGTAATCACGGAGAACTGCACCCACTGACCGTACACCAATCTTTTTAATAGTATAGATAGATGTATAAGTAAAACAAACTCATGGAGAGTAAGAGCAAAGAAAAGAAGAGTCTAGTACCATGAAAATTTTGCTTTCTATTTGCTGATCTCATAATTATGTCAATGGAAAGAAAATGTTAACAAAGAATACAGACACTACGACAGCATACCAAACTGTTAATAAATAAATGAAATAATCTATTCTACATTTCTACTTCCTTCAACTGTAAGACAGCACCTCAAAGCCTTTTGACGCAAACTGCATCATGAATTAAGAACCCACTTGTCAGCAACACGATTGCGTGACCAATTGTTGCATGACTACTCAAACACCATTCTGGAAGGGAGGTAACTAATTCAAAATGTCGTTAGGACTTCACAAATGAGAGTAATGAGTTGCATCATGTGGTACAAAATGGTACTCCCTCCGTTTTAAAATATAAGATGTTTTAGCTTTGCGAAGGCAATATATCTAGACATGTTTTGAGGAGTACTAGAAACGGAATACCAATGAAGAGAACGAGCTCTAGAAAGATGATGCCAAAATAATTCCATCTTCCTCATTTCAGTTCCTACACTACTATAGTCAATATCGAGACAGATCAACTACACCATAAGTGGCCAAATCTAGGCATAAATCTGAATATGACACTGATAATCCATCTGCACAATACATGAATGCAGTTACGATGCAATGTCAGGCCGACCAGCTGAATCCTGACCACACAATAGCCACAGTTGCTTCGCATCCAAATTCATGCCCTCGCAAAGGAATATGATATGCCCGCCATGATAGCCACAGTTGCTTCGCAACCATTTCTCGTTGTCCTAATTTGGACGATGGTCTATAGGATAACGATTTTTAACCTCTCCTCCTTCCACTCCTTCTCACCGGTGCCGCCTCGTCTCTTCTTCTGCCCTCTTCTTGCATGTTGCGGCTCCGGAGATGTCGCCCCCTTTGGACCATCATTTCAAGCTGTGCGCTCTTAAGCCCATTTGGAGACAGGATCGTCTTGGCGAAAGGCTCATGTTGTGGTGGTAGTGTATCTCCAATCGTTTGCTCTTGGTCAATGGGCATGTCATGATCGGCTCCATGATCGCCATCCAGATCCACAAACGATACAGGTGCGCAAACACCCAAACGAGATGGTCCTGGTGACGATGGAGGGCAGGTGGTGGTCGACGATGGGGATGCGCGAGTGGATGTTCCAGACAACTTTATCGCCGCCTTCGGCCACTTGATGACATACCCCTTGTATTGTCCTAGTGTGTCACATTCTAGTTCAGGGTGGTCACTGATTTTCAAATCGACAAAGGGGTCGAGCACCTTAGTCACATCCACCCTCACCATGTCTGGTGGTAAATCCACACAGTGCATTTTGTTCTGCGCTGTCTTTGGGTACACACACCCATGTGCAATCGTCACCATATTGCCGAGCATTGGGGCCAGGAGTTGGCATGGAGTGATGACCTGCAAAACATATATGCGATACATTTGTCATCGATGTTAGATTCCACACAATGAAACCCAGTCTAATTGCAGCAATTGGTTGACTCGACAACGCTTACACTGATGTCATCAATTGGATTTGGTGACATGGGGGCAATGCCTGAGACAGAGGCATTGCTAATCTGTCCAAACATATGAGAGGGAAACATCTGGGTATCAGGATGCAAGGGTGGCCGTCCTTGTTCCTGATCTCTTTCCGCCAGTATACGTCTCAACGTCGCCTCGGCAACTGCCGCCACTCGCTCCTCGAAATGAGCCTCATGAGACTCGTACCTGGCTCTCCTCCTACGGTGGGCAACCTCGGGGGCTTCGGGCAAATATATCTTCCATGGAGCCCCATTCCCGACGCCTCTCACACGGCCATGAACCTCCTTACCGCCAAGAGCCTTGCCAAGAGGATCATGCCACCTCTCACTTTCGATGGAGTCCTGGGAGCATTGAGATTGAGGTTCCTGGCTGTGCTTTTTCTGCAAGTAACATCAATCCACTTATTCAGGTTTAATTAGTTAGTAGCCTGTAGATCATATATAGGTGTTCCTGATCTGCACTTATTCAGGTTTAAAATGAAATAATAATCAACAACACAACCAAACACTCTAGACAAATAGTTCAGAATGCAGCCTCTGTTAGAACAATTCAACATTGATAAAGCAACAAGCTAACCAACAGGATGTAAGCATCATCACATGAATCACCTAAACTAGCAATATCAAAACAGGTGCATTATACCTACACTAAGCAGCTATATATACTCAACTGAACGAACAGCGTGAAATAGCAAGCTACAAACTTCCACATTGGCACATCTATCACCATCCAAATGACCATTTGTCAAATAAATAGCATTATCGTTCCAGGAACATATCTTCATGTTCTAGGAAAAAGAACCAGTGTCTTGGAATCTAACTTCAGGTTATACATCTGTAGCAAATGCTCACATAGATGATCAGCTATACAATTAATTTAAGCATGTTCAAGAATTAATTGTTCTAGCATCTCCATCTGATGTTTAAATAAAAATTGCTCTACGGCAGGACCTTTAGGATTTAATTAACCATTACTACGCTTCAGTGGCGGAGCCAGAAGGGAAGGACGAGGGGTGCTAAATTCTGAAGCTGGCCTTCACTCCTGCTGGAGTGCATGAGGTCGGAAATGTGCAGCTCATAGCCTAAGCGAAATGAGCAAACGTGACACATGAACGAGCGTAGACAGTGCTGGTACTGGTGCTACCCCAGGCCTTCGCATATTACGCCTGTAATCTAAATTATTCCCTTTGGCAAGTCAGATGGACCAGTGCTATAGCGCCGGTAGCACCGGCTGCAGCTCCGTCCCTGCTACGCTTGGTAGTTCCAAGATCCCAACTAGCAAATACCATTGTATCAACTTTCCAGCAGAGTACATGTGCACATACCTACTTATTAGGACGACCAGTATGAGTAAATTAATTATCAGGTTAATATTTATCTAGGGAGTAGTATTTAGATGACCAAATTGACCTAATTAGCAAACCATTAGGCTATTCATCTAGAGACTCCTGTACACAAAAGCATATCACAATTTCACAACATCACTGAACATTTAGATACTAAGAAGTGCTCCCAAACATAAGTAGTATGTCAATGCCAGGTATAGTCGGGGATCTACTTGGATCACCAGAAGTGCACACGCGTGGAGAGATATTAGTTTCTAGCAGAACATCACAGGCGTGTCCTACATGCCTCCATGAGATGCTTAATCACTCTTTTGAAGGTTCACTTTTGAGTCAGCTGCAGCTATACATGCTGAAGGGTGAGCATTAATTGATTTTCACAATATTTGTAAGGTACAAATTTACATGATGTCAAACTCATACCATCTCCCTATTTATTTCAGAGGTTTTATCTCAGCTCAACAAGAATGGTAACTGAATTTGGGTTTCAGATTTCTAGAAGCTTCCACTGAATTTTACTAGACAGAATAACATGTGGGCACTTCTATTGGTCCAGCTAAATCAATGTCTTGCCTCCTGTAATCACTTGATCAAAATGCTATGTGACTTTATTTGGTCATAAAAATGCTAATTTATGGCCAAAAGGGTTAGGGCATCTCCACCGGGCCGACCCATTTGGACACAAAAGTTGTCCGTTTTGTGGTCGAATGGGTCTTCGTCTGGACAGAAAATCGGTCCGGTCCGTTTGGGTCATGGGGGTGCCCCCAGCAGTGGAGACCCATTTTGTCTAGTCATCAATGACAAATAGGCCCCGCATGTCATAGACCAGAAGGGCAACGCGATGGCACCACCGTGGACTGGAACGGCCGAAGCAAAACAAGGGCGCAGCAACGACTCGGCAAAACAAGGCCAGCAGATCATCGGCACGCCGGCGCAGATGCTCTCCTGCGTGGAGTTCCACCCGGAGTGCGTCAGGAACAGCCCGGTCGCCAGATGACTCAGCACTTGCTCCTGTGGGTACCAGCTCAGGAAGATCCCTCTCTGTTTGGTCTCGTCGACGAACTCCTCTGGTAGCACGGCTGGCTCGCCGGCAACGAGGTCCGGCCTGATGACCCATAGGAATAGGCGGCCACAGCATGCCAAGCCCCACACGAACTCGATCAGGTGGGCGTTCTTGGGCGTCGAGCCATTGGAGGCAGCTCGTGTCCTCCTTCCAGAGCAGAGAACGCCTTGTGCTGCCAGCGGCAGCTTCAGCACCGGCTCCTGCAGATCCAACCCCTGCTCCAGCAGATCCAGCGCTTGCTCCGGCAGAGAGTTGACACAATCATGTATAATCAGCCATAAACGCCACAAACCTATAATATTCTTTCAATGCATTGTCCCTTTCCTATGGCATCAGGAAGTTGCCGCTGGCGTGCATGTCTCATTGAGCCAGGTGTTCAGGATGATGCCCTGGGCTGTTGCTGGGCGCGGTGCGCGTTCTGCACCTCGCCGCTGTCGAAGTTGAGCATCATGTCGTGCCGGTCAGTCGTGCGGATGAAGATCGGGATGTTGCGCAGCTGGATCCCTGGCATCCTGGGCACCCAGTTCAGCACCGTGTCCAGGTAGCCGCTGGGGAGATGGTGGCGGCCGTCTGGGGAGATTCGGGAGAGGGATAGGTGGGGGAGGAGTGGGAGGGAGAAGCCTCTGTGGCTGCCAGATGGGCCAGGCCGGGCGGGAGGGAGGACAGAGGACACGCGCGGCTGTCCGTGACAACCCAAAACAAGTCCAAATTTGGTCGAGAAATGGGTCTGCCCGGCCAAAAAAAGGGACAAGTGGTCGAATGGGTCGGCCCGCAGACAGATTCGGACAGGCCGTGGTCGAATGGGTCGACCCGCTGGAGATGCCCTTAGACCTGAGAGTTAACTTTAGTGTCAAAAGCCAGGCACAGATGGTATATTGATCATGGTGGAGTAATGTATACCCTGCTCCAATTACACAGGTTCAGCCATGATGGCACTACAGTGCTTCATGGAAAGGTTGAGGTGTTAGTGGCAAATAGTCCTGATGTAAGGCCTGAAGATTGTTTCTGGGATCTAGTTCCTACCTTTGAATCTGAACATAAGTTGGTGCACTATAGCTAGCTATTAATGCGACTAGAGAGTAATATGATGATGCAACAAGATAAATGCAGTCTTTATAATCAGAAGTTGCTTTCATAGTCAAGAAGTTACCAGCTTATCGTGCACCTCCACGAGTTTCTGATGTTTGAAGACCGGTTCTCCCGTCACTGGATCATATGATGCGCGGGCCCTCAAAAAATCCTTTCCACGCCCTGGCTCGATGTACGAGAAACAGGGTTCTTTCCCAGCCGCAATCAACGCTGCATCCTCCTTGTCCCATTTTGACCTCTTCCCTAAGTAACCACGGCTGCCAAGTTTGTGGTGGAACTTGTTCTGCAACTGCATGTACTTCCCCCATTCACTCTTCTGCTTGAATTCATCATTCGTGTGAGACGAAATGAACTGCTTCCAGTCCTCCTCGTCTATTTGAGGCCATTTATGCTTTATCACGGCCTCGAAATCTTTTTCCTTCATAGCATTGGCCGTGGTTCGCCACGTATTCAAGGCTTTGATCATCATGCTTAGTGCTTTAGCTTTGACCCTTTCTTTGTCATCGCCAGGGACGACATATCGATTGAACAGTCTGTTGAAGAGCCTTTGACGAAGGTTCTCATGCTCTTTTGCCCTTAAGTCTGTGCATGTGATCTTCACGTTTTCACGCACGATGCAGCCTATGGCGTTGCTGTACCCCTTGGAAAAATTTACTGGACTGGCAGGAACACCTCGGCCATCGACTCGAGTGATTACGAAGGTCTCATTAGTCAGCTGGTTTGGTCTCCTAGCCTTGCGCGCCTTCTTTTGCTTAGGTGACTGGTCTTGCTCGGCTTCAGAGTCAAGACCAGTCTCTTGTTCATTAATAGACATGGTAGGTGTAGAGTCTCCATCATCTGACACATCGTCGTACGAGACGTTACTCTCTCCAGCTGGAGGCTCGTCCGTATCTCGGGACGCTGCCAGGCCATCTACCGGGGTATGCAAAGAAGTGGGGGTTCTTGCGGCCATTCTGCAAATAGAGAACTACATTTGTTTAATGTAAAAACACAAAAGAACTTCAGGTACAATGATGCCTAGCCAACAATTTTGCAGGATAAAAAAATATTATCGATTATCAGGATAATGTAAGAGCAATAAATAATATCTTGAACAGAGTTGTAAATAATATGGCATTGTTAACATATCGCAGATGGATAGAATTTTGGTGGGAAAAAACTAGTAGTGGCACTAATTTATGCATATCATCAGATCATGTAGCTTGATATCTGAAGATATCTGTTTGCCAATTAAGAAACCTTCGCAGTGCATTGGTCAGCTGGTAGCAAAAAAGGAATCCAGAGCTCTATATGCACTCTGATGACTTAATATTTGCAGCAACACAAAGAATCAGTTAAGAGATAATCTAAATAGCGACATGATTCTACAACCAAGCGAGCAAAGCAATTCTGAAATCTGAATCAACTGAGAACAGCAACACTGCAACAGCAAGCATAAGTCTGAACCGCAACAATAACTCTTAACTGATCACGAACCACTGTTGCCTGAAGATGCACTGAAACATAATATACTGCAGAAATGAAACAAAACTAAGATGTAAAGGAAATTATATATGTGTACAAGACTGCTGTTTTTTCTCCTCTAAGTTCACCTTTATTTCCTATCATTCAAGTGGAAGGATCACTCACAGTCTCACATAATACGGCGTCTACTCTCACAAGCCTAACAACCCTTTATTTCCCTTGCTGTGAAGTCCACTGTTATTTTGATGGGATATTAAGCATGAGAGCAAGCTTGCAGGATTACTGAAGATAATTATCTGCAAGGAGAAAGTGATGTGGGCCTATGGTGAAGAGGGCAACGAGAAGGAAGGGAAGGACTATGACGAGGCAGCCAGCTCTATTGGAATTTGAGAAAATTGCACATAGCACCAGGCTTTGGTGCTAAAGTTGCACAAAACACAGAATCAAAAGATTTGTTGCAGCTGACACCAGTTCTTGGTGTAATCCGTTGCACCTAGCCCAAATAGAGGTTATAGAGCCTTAAAAATATATCTGACATGTGAGCTCGTATTTCTATACCGTATATCATACGTGCGGGCTAGTATTTTTGTATGTATATCCTCTAGCGAACAAGACTCGGTCCAACACTATTGTGTTGCATTATGTCGAAGATTATAACACTGTTTTATTGTTCGAGAGCAATCGAACTCGGCTTAATGCCAGCCCTACATCACCTAGTTTGTTGCCTAATCAGTTGCAGCTAGCTCAAATAGAGCATATGATGTGTTAACAGTATATGACACGTGGATATGTATTATGTACTGTATGTCACAATTATACGGTAAATTAAGAAAGTAGCAACACGAAGGTGAAAAATATGAGAGCATTAATTTGGGGGATGAGGTCCATGGAGCTCGTTTTTCAAAACTTCAAAAAATTGAATTTAAAGCTTTGAAAGATTAAAAAAATATAAGAACGTAGCTCGTGATTTATTCTACCTGACGGTAAATTTACAATACAAAATACCTAATATTCCATCCTTAGAAAAATGACAAAAGTGCAGATCTGGAGTGAACAGTACAAATTTTTAATATTCTAAAATTTATCCAAATTATCTTTTTTGCCGAGCCTAAAATATAAGTTATTTTGCATTAAAAAATTGCATGCTTGTAGTGTACATAGTTGACCACACGAAGGTATATTTTTCTGAAAAAATTCCTATACATCATCACCGGTGGAATTTTTTGCAGCGTACGTGCAGCAGAGTAGGTGCCGTAGGGCTGGTATTCGATTACTCTCAAACAATAAAAGTGTTATAATCTTCGACATACAAAAGTACTGGTCCACACGTATGATATATGGTATAGAAATACAAGCCACGTGTTAGATACATTTTTAAGGCTCTATAACCTCTATTTAGGCTCTATTTGGGCTAGGTGCAACGGATTACACCAAGAACTGGGTCAGCTGCAACAAGTCTTTTGATTCTGTGTTTTGTGCAACTTTGTCACCAAAGCCTGGTGCTATGTGCAATTTTCTCATTGGAATTTTGAAAATGTCACACAGGTGACTATATGTCAAGCAACTAGTGCAAATCCTTATCGTGAACTCTGATCGAGGACTACTTCTATTTCATACTCATAGTAAAACTACTCTAAAATATTGAGTTGATATGCTGTCCACCCTGGACCAGTGGTTCTAAATTGTAAACATCTTATGTTAGTGGAAGAAAAAGACAGGTATTCTGCATTTACTTAGAAAAAAGAGAGAGAGATTGGAACCATGGTCTACAAATTCATCCCCGTGGACCAACTCCTGCAAACGACACGTGTCCAGGAGAGAGAAAAATCACAGCATTTGATTGTCTATTTTTAGATGAAAACTAACATACATGCCACGTGTCAATTGCAGAACCTGGTCCACGGGGGTGAATTCGTGGACCAGGTCCCATAGAATTATTTTCCGGAACCATGCCACTACAAACTTTGCAACTTCCAAAAATACCACCGACTGTGAGTAGGAGATTTTGTGTGTGTGGGTCAAAACTTCACATGTCACTGACACATGCAGTGCAATCTTTCATAGCTGCACCTTTGCGGTGCCATGGTTCGAAATTTCCCCTTACGAAAACATTGACCTATATCTCAACAATGAGTAACGATTCTAGAGTCAAGGACACATAGATAATCGATGAGATTATTACAGTAGAAACGTTAACAGAAGTTGATTCGTTCTAAACAATATTGTTACAGTCAGGATATGCCTGAAGAATGACTAGTAAACTGAAGAGCTAATAGTTCTACAATCACAGAAACTTTGGTGCATGCCAAATTGAAGAACTAATCTCTAAATTGAAGAACTCATCTCTGAATCTACATACATCAATGAATAAAGTGATCCCAAGAAAATATAGTGTTGACCTTGATCTCGACCTTGTTACGGTGATGACCGGCGAGGAGGAGTTAGAAGCGGGCGGCTCGGTGATGACCGGACCTCCTCTCCTCCTGGTCCTGGATCCCTCTCCTCCTCCTGGTCCTGGACTGCGGGCGACGGGAGGCGGCAGCGTATCGGAGGGGAGGGGATATCGGGAGGGATGGATCGAGGCAGCCGCTAGGGCAAGCGCGCGCAGGGGAGGGTGGGGTGGCGGCATGGGGGAGGAGATCACCGGGAGAGGAGGACGGCGGCGGTCGCGGCTAATTAACCGAGTCAAAAAGGAGGCCTTTCACGATCCGAGAATTTTCGGCTGTCGGATCGCGCAATCTACATGTTTCTGGCCGATGGGTTGAATTATCCCTTAAAAACGCTCCTTTGAACATCAAATAACCTTTCTAAGATAGATTGGATCCGCATCAAAAAAAAAGATTAATTGGGTTCGAGTGTCTACAGCACGATTTATGGTAGCAGGGTAGGTGCTGCTTCCGACCCATCCACCTCGGCGGGGTGAGGCGAGGCAGCAGACTGCTTTTCTTCGGCGGGTCACGATGGTGATATCATACTATTAATGTATAGCATTATCTTTATAGTGTATTGTATCATATGATATCATAATAGTACTGTATTTAATAATTTGTAGAATTTTAAATGTAAAATTGTGTACAAGATTTATTTGTATTAAGATTTCTAGTTTTAAATGCTATGATACGGTATCTATCTATGATACTCTAACCATCTCTTTCTTCATTAATTGTTTTGTCACATCAGATTTTTTACAACATGGTATGCATAATACTAGCTATGATACTTTCACCATTGCTAGCCTTAGAGCAAGGGACAATAGTAGAGCCAACTGCTGGCTATAAGCCATATCCATATTATCTAGAGTCAATCCAATAGCAATATGTACAATAGTTAGGGATAAAAATATACTATTTTATTAATATATGGTCCAATTTAACTCTCACATAGTGTCTAGTGTCTAGGAGCACGTGCTGCAGCTGGCTCTTAACTAAGAGCCCACTCCTTTTCTCTCCCTTTCTCTCTCATCCAACTAAGCATAAATATATATTATTTTAATTCCTATAGGCTGCTGACTGAATTTTATTGTACTTGCTCTTAGGCTAGTCATAGTGGAAGTAACTTAGGTAGTAACATAGTCCTACATGTATTGCCAACTAAGCATTTAGATGACATGGCATGCAATTAAATGATGAGAGAGAGCCTTCTGATAACTAGCTATGTTACCATAACATCACAATTTCAAGATAAAATGAGTCTACATTGTAATAAATAAGACTTTGCATGATAACACGCCTATGCTATTTTCCACTATGGAGGTACTAACTTAGACTAGTAACATACATATGTTAGTCTAAGTTACTCCCTACTATGACCAGCCTTAATGATTTGGAGCTCATGTATGCATAGGATTGATCTAGCCAATTTTTCTGCCTATGTTGCATGTATGAGATGTAGCTTAGCTAAGATACAACAATACTCTCTTTCATTGTTAACTATGGTGCCACATAAGCAAATTACCTAGAATATAGAGCTAAGATACATCCATTGTCAAAGGCCTACTAAAAAATAGATAACCATTCAAATTAATTATTGCATGATATGAGCCATTAATTAGGCATTAATGGATATCAACTTTTTAGCTCAAATCTCCCCAAGATCGCGCTGCAGTATACCTACGATGGCAAAATATTATAAAATTAAATTATTGCAGGGGAGCGGTATTGATTATAGGATCCCCGTTAGTAAGCGATTAATTAGACTTTAATGGATGTCCAATTTTTCAGCTCAAATCTCCCAAGATCGCATTGTAGTATACCTACTGTAGAAACATAATTAATCATTCAAATTAATTATTGTATGATGTGTTCTGCACGGGATCTTCCTCCTCTAATCTCTCTTTATATAATTCATTCATTGGTTGGTATTGTCTCATCGACTATCTCATCAGAAGCACTTCACATTAGTGCCTATAGTTGTATTAGAGTGATGGAAAAGAATACGATTCACATCCTTGGATTAGCCCTACTGTGTCTGCATCTCATATGCTGTAGTACAGTTGCACAATGTAAGTAGTCGATGTGCACCAGAGTTATATGTCTCATTGATTTATTTCTGTAATAATACTCATCCTTCAACAAAGAAGTTGTTGTCTATGGTTTATTGACGCGTATTTTATCTCCTCGAAATTTGATTTTCAGTGAATGATTTTCTTTTGTTTCCTATCTCGGTTTTTTGCTTGTTTTATAATGACTCCAAACCTTGCAATAACAATGGTTTGATTGTTATTTTATAGGCCGAATCAGCGTCGCTGATATAGATAACGAGAAAATTAATCTGCCACACGGGCTGTGCGCCCATTTTCATGAACGTTGCAACCCTTGCTTCTGTTGTCTTGCAAATGATCGTTGCTACCGGTCCATGGATAATTGCGAGAAAAAATGTGTCTCCACTTCTAAAAAAGTAGCGACAACAATGACCCCTCTTTTAGCTGCTCCCTTCCCTGCGTAGTCTAATTGACATAATGCCTAATGTGTGGAAAAATAAGTTTGCAGCAATCAAGTTGTTGTAGTTTTTTTTTGAAAGCATCAAGTTGTTGTAGTTTGAGTTGGCATGTTGCAGAAAATCAGACTCCTTTTTTAGGATTGTATGAGATATTTCGAACGTGGGAATTACCACCAGAACATCTGGAATTTTCGTTAACTAATATGTGTTTCCTACTTAAAAGAAGTGTAGTACAAAATCTCAAACATTCACTACAAGATGGTCTATCGAGCGTTGTAGAAGGTGTCTCTTTCGCCATGATTTCATTCGCCTTCCCGAGTTAGAAGGAAACCTGTTTTTTCTTTCAGTTTTTGCGACCTGTACTACACGAATTCTCTACTATCTTCTCTACTATCTAAAAAGAATTTGATCGTTTTGTTTTCTGCCATGGCCTTCCTTTTGTCCATCGTCCACCTCCTTCGTCTCGCTGTGCATTAAAAAGGGTCACAACCGCACATACGCCGTGATTCTTGGGTGCTGCATATCACGCCTCCAATCCAAACATGAATGCCTCATTCTCTATCTCTATCTCTATCTCTACTAGTCTACTAGTATCTAAAATAAATTTGATTGTTTCGTTTTCTGCCACAACGGCTTTCTGTTTGTCCATCGTTCCACCTCCTTTTTCTCGCCGTGCATTAAAAAAAGGGTCGCAACCGCATGTACGCGGTGATTCTTGGGTGCCGCATATTAGTTCTCCAATCCAAACATGAATGTCGCTGCCTCTGGCCTACTTCTAACGTGTGCAGGAACCTTGGCGCACGTTGCTTGCCCTCTCCCCTAATTTCGCCGCACCCAATTTGCCCAGGTTGACGCGCCATGGGCCCAATCCCGCTGATCTTGCTCGGGTGATAGCAGGGGACGCTGCGGATGAGACGCTCTGCCGACCCGATCTCATCCTCCGCCTGCCGCTCGCCGGCGCCGCACCATCCAAGATTCATCCCTACACACCAGTTTCCCTGATCGAGGTACGATAGATCATTTTTGTTCTGCTCTGATCTAATCCATTATCTTTCATCTCCTCTATCCTCGCCAAATTTTCCGTGTATAATTCCAAATTCACCACAATAGATGTCGGACGCAAACCTTGCAATAACAATGGTTTGATAACGACTCCAAACCTTGTTTTATAATGACTCCAAACCTTGCAATAACAATGGTTTGATTGTTATTTTGTAGGCCGAATCAGCGTCGCTGACATGGATAACGAGAAAATTAATCTGCCACACGGGCTGTGCGCCCATTTTCATGAACGTTGCAACCCTTGCTTCTGTTGTCTTGCAAATGATCGTTGCTACCGGTCCATGGATAATTGCGAGAAAAAATGTGTCTCCACTTCTAAAAAAGTAGCGACAACAATGACCCCTCTTTTAGCTGCTCCCTTCCCTGCGTAGTCTAATTGACATAATGCCTAATGTGCGGAAAAATAAGTTTGCAGCAATCAAGTTGTTGTAGTTTTTTTTTGAAAGCATCAAGTTGTTGTAGTTTGAGTTGGCATGTTGCAGAAAATCAGACTCCTTTTTTAGGATTGTATGAGATATTTCGAACGTGGGAATTACCACCAGAACATCTGGAAGTTTCGTTAACTAATATGTGTTTCCTACTTAAAAGAAGTGTAGTACAAAATCTCAAACATTCACTACAAGATGGTCTATCGAGCGTTGTAGAAGGTGTCTCTTTCGCCATGATTTCATTCGCCTTCCCGAGTTAGAAGGAAACCTGTTTTTTCTTTCAGTTTTCGCGATCTGTACTACACGAATTCTCTACTATCTTCTCTACTATCTAAAAAGAATTTGATCGTTTTGTTTTCTGCCATGGCGTTCCTTTTGTCCATCGTCCACCTCCTTCGTCTTGTTGTGCATTAAAAATGGTCACAACCGCACATACGCCGTGATTCTTGGGTGCTGCATATCACGCCTCCAATCCAAACATGAATGCCTCATTCTCTATCTCTATCTCTACTAGTCTACTAGTATCTAAAATGAATTTGATTGTTCCGTTTTTCGCCACTACGCTTCGTTGTCCATCGTTCCACCTCCTTTTTCTCGCCGTGCATTAAAAAAAGGGTCGCAGCCGCATGTACGCGGTGATTCTTGGGTGCCGCATATCAGTTCTCCAATCCAAACATGAATGTCGCTGCCTCTGGTCTACTTCTAACGTGTGCAGGAACCTTGGCGCATGTTGCTTGCCCTCTCCCCTAATTTCGCCGCACCCAATTTGCCCAGGTTGACGCGCCATGGGCCCAATCTACCGATCTTGCTCGGTGATAGGGACGCCATGGATGAGACGCCTCACGACCCGATCTCATCCTCCGCTCGCTGCCGCCGCCGCACCATCCAAGATTCATCCCTACACACCCGCCTTCGATCGAGGTACGATAGATCATTTTTGTTCTGCTCTGATCTAATCCATTATCTTTCATCTCCTCTATCCTCGCCAAATTTTCCGTGTATAATTCCAAATTCACCACAATAGAGTTCGGACGCAAACCTTGCAATAACAATGGTTTGGTAATGACTCCAAACCTTGTTTTATAACGACTCCAAACCTTGTAATAACAATGGTTTGATTGTTATTTTGTAGGCCGAATCAGCGTCGCTGACATGGATAACGAAAAAATTAATCTGCCACACGGGCTGTGCGCCCATTTTCATGAACGTGGCAACCCTTGCTTCTGTTGTCTTGCAAATGATCGTTGCTACCGGTCCATGAATAATTGCGAGAAAAATGTGTCTCCACTTCTAAAAAGTAGCGACAACAATGACCCTCTTTAGCTCCCTTCCCCGTAGTCTAATTGACATAATGCCTAATGTGCGGAAAAATAAGTTTGCAGCAATCAAGTTGTTGTAGTTTTTTTTTTGAAAGCATCAAGTTGTTGTAGTTTGAGTTGGCATGTTGCAGAAAATCAGACTCCTTTTTTAGGATTGTATGAGATATTTCGAACGTGGGAATTACCACCAGAACATCTGGAAGTTTCGTTAACTAATATGTGTTTCCTACTTAAAAGAAGTGTAGTACAAAATCTCAAACATTCACTACAAGATGGTCTATCGAGCGTTGTAGAAGGTGTCTCTTTCGCCATGATTTCATTCGCCTTCCCAAGTTAGAAGGAAACCTGTTTTTTCTTTCAGTTTTCGCGATCTGTACTACACGAATTCTCTACTATCTTCTCTACTATCTAAAAAGAATTTGATCGTTTTGTTTTCTGCCATGGCGTTCCTTTTGTCCATCGTCCACCTCCTTCGTCTCGTTGTGCATTAAAAATGGTCACAACCGCACATACGCCGTGATTCTTGGGTGCTGCATATCACGCCTCCAATCCAAACATGAATGCCTCATTCTCTATCTCTATCTCTACTAGTCTACTAGTATCTAAAATGAATTTGATTGTTCCGTTTTCTGCCACTACGGCTTTCTGTTTGTCCATCGTTCCACCTCCTTTTTCTCGCCGTGCATTAAAAAAAGGGTCACAGCCGCATGTACGCGGTGATTCTTGGGTGCCGCATATTAGTTCTCCAATCCAAACATGAATGTCGCTGCCTCTGGCCTACTTCTAACGTGTGCAGGAACCTTGGCGCACGTTGCTTGCCCTCTCCCCTAATTTCGCCGCACCCAATTTGCCCAGGTTGACGCGCCATGGGCCCAATCCCGCTGATCTTGCTCGGGTGATAGCAGGGGACGCTGCGGATGAGACGCTCTGCCGACCCGATCTCATCCTCCGCCTGCCGCTCGCCGGCGCCGCACCATCCAAGATTCATCCCTACACACCAGTTCCCCTGATCGAGGTACGATAGATCATTTTTGTTCTGCTCTGATCTAATCCATTATCTTTCATCTCCTCTATCCTCGCCAAATTTTCCGTGTATAATTCCAAATTCACCACAATAGAGTTCGGACGCAAACCTTGCAATAACAATGGTTTGGTAATGACTCCAAACCTTGTTTTATAACGACTCCAAACCTTGTAATAACAATGGTTTGATTGTTATTTTGTAGGCCGAATCAGCGTCCCTGACATGGATAACGAAAAAATTAATCTGCCACACGGGCTGTGCGCCCATTTTCATGAACGTGGCAACCCTTGCTTCTGTTGTCTTGCAAATGATCGTTGCTACCGGTCCATGAATAATTGCGAGAAAAAATGTGTCTCCACTTCTAAAAAAGTAGCGACAACAATGACCCCTCTTTTAGCTGCTCCCTTCCCTGCGTAGTCTAATTGACATAATGCCTAATGTGCGGAAAAATAAGTTTGCAGCAATCAAGTTGTTGTAGTTTTTTTTTTGAAAGCATCAAGTTGTTGTAGTTTGAGTTGGCATGTTGCAGAAAATCAGACTCCTTTTTTAGGATTGTATGAGATATTTCGAACGTGGGAATTACCACCAGAACATCTGGAAGTTTCGTTAACTAATATGTGTTTCCTACTTAAAAGAAGTGTAGTACAAAATCTCAAACATTCACTACAAGATGGTCTATCGAGCGTTGTAGAAGGTGTCTCTTTCGCCATGATTTCATTCGCCTTCCCAAGTTAGAAGGAAACCTGTTTTTTCTTTCAGTTTTCGCGATCTGTACTACACGAATTCTCTACTATCTTCTCTACTATCTAAAAAGAATTTGATCGTTTTGTTTTCTGCCATGGCGTTCCTTTTGTCCATCGTCCACCTCCTTCGTCTCGTTGTGCATTAAAAATGGTCACAACCGCACATACGCCGTGATTCTTGGGTGCTGCATATCACGCCTCCAATCCAAACATGAATGCCTCATTCTCTATCTCTATCTCTACTAGTCTACTAGTATCTAAAATGAATTTGATTGTTCCGTTTTCTGCCACTACGGCTTTCTGTTTGTCCATCGTTCCACCTCCTTTTTCTCGCCGTGCATTAAAAAAACGGTCGCAACCGCATGTACGCGGTGATTCTTGGGTGCCGCATATCAGTTCTCCAATCCAAACATGAATGTCGCTGCCTCTGGTCTACTTCTAACGTGTGCAGGAACCTTGGCGCACGTTGCTTGCCCTCTCCCCTAATTTCGCCGCACCCAATTTGCCCAGGTTGACGCGCCATGGGCCCAATCCCGCTGATCTTGCTCGGGTGATAGCAGGGGACGCTGCGGATGAGACGCTCTGCCGACCCGATCTCATCCTCCGCCTGCCGCATGGCGCCGCACCATCCAAGATTCATCCCTACACACCAGTTCCCCTGATCGAGGTACGATAGATCATTTTTGTTCTGCTCTGATCTAATCCATTATCTTTCATCTCCTCTATCCTCACCAAATTTTCCGTGTATAATTCCAAATTCACCACAATAGATGTCGGACGCAAACCTTGCAATAACAATGGTTTGGTAATGACTCCAAACCTTGTTTTATAACGACTTCAAACCTTGCAATAACAATGGTTTGATTGTTATTTTGTAGGCCGAATCAGCGTCGCTGACATGGATAACGAGAAAATTAATCTGCACACGGGCTGTGCGCCCATTTTCATGAACGTGGCAACCCTTGCTTCTGTTGTCTTGCAAATGATCGTTGCTACCGGTCCATGAATAATTGCGAGAAAAAATGTGTCTCCACTTCTAAAAAAGTAGCGACAACAATGACCCCTCTTTTAGTTGCTCCCTTCCCTGCGTAGTCTAATTGACATAATGCCTAATGTGCGGAAAAATAAGTTTGCAGCAATCAAGTTGTTGTAGTTTTTTTTTGAAAGCATCAAGTTATAGTTTGAGTTGGCATGTTGCAGAAAATCAGACTCCTTTTTTAGGATTGTATGAGATATTTCGAACGTGGGAATTACCACCAGAACATCTGGAATTTTCGTTAACTAATATGTGTTTCCTACTTAAAAGAAGTGTAGTACAAAATCTCAAACATTCACTACAAGATGGTCTATCGAGCGTTGTAGAAGGTGTCTCTTTCGCCATGATTTCATTCGCCTTCCCGAGTTAGAAGGAAACCTGTTTTTTCTTTCAGTTTTCGCGACCTGTACTACACGAATTCTCTACTATCTAAAAAGAATTTGATGCAGGCGTTCCTTTTGTCCATCATCCACCTCCTTCGTCTCGCTGTGCATTAAAAATGGTCACAACCGCACATACGCCGTGATTCTTGGGTGCTGCATATCACGCCTCCAATCCAAACATGAATGCCTCATTCTCTATCTCTATCTCTACTAGTCTACTAGTATCTAAAATGAATTTGATTGTTCCGTTTTCTTCCACTACGGCTTTCTGTTTGTCTATCGTTCCACCTCCTTTTTCTCGCCGTGCATTAAAACAAGGGTCGCAACCGCATGTACGCGGTGATTCTTGGGTGCCGCATATCAGTTCTCCAATCCAAACATGAATGTCGCTGCCTCTGGCCTACTTCTAACGTGTGCAGGAACCTTGGCGCACGTTGCTTGCCCTCTCCCCTAATTTCGCCGCACCCAATTTGCCCAGGTTGACGCGCCATGGGCCCAATCCCGCTGATCTTGCTCGGGTGATAGCAGGGACGCCATGGATGAGACGCTTCGAATTCGATCTCATCCTTCGCCGCTGCCGCCGGCCGCACCATCCAAGATTCATCCCTACACACGTTCCTCGATCGAGGTACGATAGATCATTTTTGTTCTGCTCTGATCTAATCCATTATCTTTCATCTCCTCTATCCTCGCCAAATTTTCCGTGTATAATTCCAAATTCACCACAATAGATGTCGGACGCAAACCTTGCAATAACAATGGTTTGATAACGACTCCAAACCTTGTTTTATAACGACTCCAAACCTTGCAATAACAATGGTTTGATTGTTATTTTGTAGGCCGAATCAGCGTCGCTGACATGGATAACGAGAAAATTAATCTGCCACACGGGTTGTGCGCCCATTTTCATGAACGTTGCAACCCTTGCTTCTGTTGTCTTGCAAATGATCGTTGCTACCGGTCCATGGATAATTGCGAGAAAAATTGTGTCTCCACTTCTAAAAAAGTAGCGACAACAATGATCCCTCTTTTAGCTGCTCCCTTCCCTGCGTAGTCTAATTGACATAATGCCTAATGTGCGGAAAAATAAGTTTGCAGCAATCAAGTTGTTGTAGTTTTTTTTGAAAGCATCAAGTTGTTGTAGTTTGAGTTGGCATGTTGCAGAAAATCAGACTCCTTTTTTAGGATTGTATGAGATATTTCGAACGTGGGAATTACCACCAGAACATCTGGAATTTTCGTTAACTAATATGTGTTTCCTACTTAAAAGAAGTGTAGTACAAAATCTCAAACATTCACTACAAGATGGTCTATCGAGCGTTGTAGAAGGTGTCTCTTTCGCCATGATTTCATTCGCCTTCCCGAGTTAGAAGGAAACCTGTTTTTTCTTTCAGTTTTCGCGACCTGTACTACACGAATTCTCCACTATCTTCTCTACTATCTAAAAAGAATTTGATCGTTTTGTTTTCTGCCATGGCGTTCCTTTTGTCCATCGTCCACCTCCTTCGTCTCGTTGTGCATTAAAAAGGGTCACAACCGCACATACGCCGTGATTCTTGGGTGCTGCATATCACGCCTCCAATCCAAAACATGAATGCCTCATTCTCTATCTCTACTAGTCTACTAGTATCTAAAATGAATTTGATTGTTCCGTTTTCTGCCATTATGGCTTTCGGTTTATCGATCGTCCCACCTCCTTTTTATCGCCATGCATTAAAAAAAGGGTCGCAACCGCATGTACGCGGTGATTCTTGGGTGCCGCATATCAGTTCTCCAATCCAAACACGAATGTCGCTGCCTCTGGCCTACTTCTAACGTGTGCAGGAACCGCGCACGTTGCTTGCCCTCTCCCCTAATTTCACCGCACCCAATTTGCCCAGGTTGACGCGCCATGGGCCCAATCCCGCTGATCTTGCTCGGGTGATAGCAGGGGACGCTGCGGATGAGACGCTCTGCCGACCCGATCTCATCCTCCGCCTGCCGCTCGCCGGCGCCGCACCATCCAAGATTCATCCCTACACACCAGTTCCCCTGATCGAGGTACGATAGATCATTTTTGTTCTGGTCTGATCTAATCCATTATCTTTCATCTCCTCTATCCTCGCCAAATTTTCCGTTTATAATTCCAAATTCACCGCAATAGATGTCGGACGCAAATGGAGACCACCATCCATCGCAGGGCAGCGGTCATCACTGCATCCTTCCCCTCCCCTTGCTTTTCCAAGGTGGTCGGCGGTGCCGGCTTCAACATCCAGGTCCTCCTCAAATGCAGGTAAGTATATATTGCGCGTGCATTCTCTGTCATACCTAAACCCTTCTTCTCTCCTTGCTGCTAGTCGACTCACATTAGATACATATTGCTGCTTTGCAACACTATGGTCAGAAACTTACAGGAGAGTAACCAATAAAGATGGAAGTGGACCTTTGGTGCAAACCCTGCAACTATTATTGTCAGGGGTTTTTATAGAGTAACAAGTGATGACTAGAGATTGCACTTGTCGAGCATGCTAAGCGACATCGAACTAGTGTGTTGGCGGCACATCGAAAGAAGCCGCATCGCCACCCTTACTGGCTGACATCATCGTTAGTCTGTATTGCATGCACCTGGTGAAGAACCTACAAGGAGTTCTCTGATAGCTACATGAGTCTAGATAGGTCCAAAACAACTCTCTGCATGTTTAGAAGCCCAAAATTTTGATGATGCAGCAGTGTATGTGTGTGTCAGTACAAAAGGGGTTCCCCGCACATCATCCATGCCTACAAATATACTCCCTCCGTTTTAAAATATAAGATGTTTTAGCTTTGTGAATGGAGTGTATCTAGACTCTTTTTAGTGTGTAGATTCATCTATATTTGGAATGAATCTACACATTAAAATGGGTCTAGATACACTTCTTTCACAAAGCTAAAACATCTTATATTTTGAAACGGAGGGAGTACTAAGCATGCCTCCTTTTCCTAATATTTATTTGGTTTGAATCCACCAGATTCCACTCCATTGTAAGTTCTATTACCTGGGTTTTGTTTCTTGATCTGGCCATATATATAATTACATTACCCTTTCTCACTGATCTTCAGGTTCTCTTTAGAATAATAAAGAGCAATTGCCATTGAATGAGGTTTTAACGATTTTGTATCAAGATAATCCATATCACTGTAGCCAAGCTAAAGTTCTATTGGAGAGGCTTAACTAAGATGATATATTATATTTGCTCTGATCTTTTTGGTAAAGATTAGAATATCATAGTAATCTCAAGTTGTGGTTGAACGGGCTTAACCATTCATCCATGGCCCCAACGTTGGCCATCTATATAGGCTAGGCAAGCACGTGATCTCGAGAATCTGTTTTAGAGTCTGGATGCATGGATGCAGTATGCACAAATTTAGTGAACTCTTTGGATGCTGGGTCTGCTGCTTGAGTTTTATGTTGATATGTGTGTTTCTATTCATTTTATTTGATTACAAGATAATGTACCTCCCGGTATTTACATATATATATACACGAAGTCAACGTCATGATATTACCATGGCAACCTAGGAACTTGCAACATAATGTCATGACATTACCATGACAACCTACACATATGTATACTTACGGACTGTATGTGTCCTCCCTCTCTATGACTGACTCCCTATCTCTCATCCGCAGGTGTGAGTTTCCCCGACCGAGCACTATGGACAACATCGGTTGCTGGAGTATCTGGTCAGTGAGGTGGTTGCACCTTGCAGGATGCGGAAGGGAAGGAGCCATATCCAGCACAGGAAGGTAGGCCTATGGAGCATGCAAGTTTAGGTGAGCTTAATTTGCAGTCAAAATTTGACATGATTATGTCAGATAGTTAACTGCTAATAGAAATAACAACTTTTGCTGCAACAACAAAATTGTGGTTTAGTCAACTTTATTCAACAGTTAGTATATTGTGCCTTGTATTGATGGGATGTCTTTAAGCAAAAGTTAAGTTCCCTATAATTGTACAGGTTTTAACTTGAACAAGAATATTTGACATATGTCTCACGAGGACAATAAAGGGTTAGTGCCTGCCATTCATGGGTAACAATCATTCAACTTGCATGCTGCAACTGGTCCCCCAAATACTCATGTTCATAATTTTATGTACAAGCGCAACTTTAAAGCAGAATCCATAAAGTCTCTACTATCTAAAAGGAATTTTGGTGCTGTGCATCCCTCTTATGCCACCAAGCACGACCAAGAAAGAAGAAAATGAGCAACAAATTTTCATCGGTCCAATGAAATGGGCCTATACGCATACCACAAAGTGGGCCTGGCATTGTTTTCCATCTTGTCCATGCATGTTTGCCTCCTTTACATTGCATGTGTAAACTGAAGCCTGGCATGAAGCTGATGTATAGGATTTAGTAGAATATTTGAAAAAGCTGATGTACATGACCAAGGTAATTTTGGATTGAAGAAGATAGATTGCAAAGATTACGACTAGGCTTCTATCTAGGCAGTAGCGGACCTAGAGAAATTACGAAGCATGGGCAATCTCTAAATTTAAAGGCTTAAGTTACTAATTATTAGTCAAATAAGCACGAAATTAGGCTGCGCACCCGGCCAGAAGCCCGAGCAACAGGGATGCTCGGTTCGCTGATGTATCTAGGGATTGAAAATTAGTAATCATATCATCTTCTATGTTGTTGTATGTGCTTAACTGTTTGTGTAGTACTGAAGTGGAAATAGTCAAGTAAAATGAAGATTGCTTGTAACACATGAGTAGTTGTGAATGTATCAGTTAGATCAACTTTGTACTATGCATTGCTTTGTGGTGGAATAAATAACTTGTCAGTTGAGTACTATGCAATGCTTGTAAGTGTGTAGATAAAATATTACATGACGATTGTATTAATAGATAATATAGGATGAGCACTAGAATCAGACCTAAATTCATATCAATTTTTTTGTTATGCACAACATCCATAGAGTTAAACATTTAGAGATAGCTTGTGCCTAACAATATTCAGATATGTTTACTGACAACATATAGAAGAATTTCGCAAGATCCGGCTTCTCCTCTTTAGTATTGTAGAAATAAGCTTAAAGTAAGTACTTTGAACTGTTCAGTCGGAAATGCTTTTTTGGTGAATAGCGTGTCTGGATGTGACTGATGTTGCAGTTGAATGGGCTAAGGAGAATGCAGAGAATGACCAACATCTAGCAGGTCTAATTGAGATCAAAAATTCAAATGAATTACCATGTTCTTCTAATTCTCAAATAGTTGTTGAGGCAACAGTGAATGAGAACACTTCATAGCCAGTAAAAAAATTGGGAGATCAATACCACTTACTCTTGTGGGTGTTGTGATGGATAATGGCATATTTGACTTTTATATGTGCAGTCCACCTTCTTTGAGAGTAAGGAGGAAGCTGGCCTTAATCCAAAAACTTCTTTTATTGAAAGTGCTGAAGAGAGGGCTTGCCCTGTTGTTGAGATGGTCATTATAACATGTGAAATGAGGAGACTGTATCCTTAAAAACTCTTTCAAGTGATTCAAATCTTATTTATCCATCTATACATAGTTAATCTGTATCTTTGATACTTAAAAATAACTCTGTAGCTTAATTGTTGTATGCATTTGAATTATTGATATGCAGCTGTCATGGACTACTGGTTGAGCCCATAGCAGCACATCGACATGGGATTTGCGATTGTCGCCGGCGTGTCCAGGGCCATATCTTTGGGAACCAGTGAGAGTTTCAGACGTACATAAAGTTGGGAAAATTAAGCAGATGTAGCTAGATCATGTCGTTGTCGGTGCTGCACTCCCGTAGGGGCTAGAAGCATAGCTCGAAGACCTCGGTGGGATGCTCCCATCGTGACGGCTACTGGCCTTCTTTGGTGTTGGCCCAGGGGTGTCGCTCCATGCCTTTTTGTTGGAGCTTTCGGACTACCGATCATGACAAGACCACAAGACAACACTTATTCTACCTTTGTCGTAATTTTTTCCTAATTTTTTGGTGATTCCTACGATGGTTTGAAATTGAAAGTACAAAGTATATTCTCCCATCCTCCTAACCATCCAATCAGCTGTTATATCCATTGCCATTTTTGCAGATAATTTGTTCTGAATTCTTCAAATCTAGTTTTGGTGAAGATGCAAATATTATGATGCATATGTAGTTTTTTTGCGAAATAACTTCGTATTACTCAAGAAGCATCGACAATTACAAAATCTAGACAAGTGTCAGCTAAACCCTCAGAACTAGAGGATAACCACACTGCCGCACAGGCTTTTGTTCTAGCATAATTAGCCATAAAATGGATACCAATATTTTGACCTCTCTTTACATGAGTAATACAAGTTTGACGAACTTTTAGCAAAGTTTTTATCTCCTCCACCATGGTTGTGTAAACTGAGCGATCCAAATCTTCAATGCCTAGTAGTTTGATTAATTCCAAACAATCTGACTCAATAATTAGTGGCTGAATACACCACTGCAGTGCCAGGGATAAACCTTCTAGTACAGCCCTTAATTCATCTTCAAGTGCATCCCTACAATTGAACAGCTGACGGCATGAGGATATCATAATATCTCCCTTGTGATCATGAACAGTTATTATGTATATGTAGTTTTGTTCGCATAAAGAGAAAAGCCAGTCTTGCATCATTTATTTGATATACTATGCTTAGCTCTATGGATAATCTCTGAGAAATAATTATTGAGGCGGGCCAGTTTCCAAGTCATCCAGCAAGGACACAACGGACGGGGTCGGAGGTCACCATGCAAGTGAGCAACTGTGTCGCAAATTGGGGCACCTCGGAGACAGCCGCAAGACCACAATGTCGGAAGAGCACCCAACCCACATCACCGCCGATTAGGGTCAATTGGCTGCAAGGGAGAGCTTCGGCTGGGTCGAGGGATGTCGTATAGGTTGTTAGAATTGCGACAAGAAGATAACGAAGAACGAAAACAAAAAACACAGCAAGGGGACACAGATTTAACGTGGAAAATCTCTCCAACAAAGAGAGGAAAAAACCACGGGCGCCAGCCAGCGAAACTTCACTATATCGAAGAGTGTTTACAAACGCCGGGGATTTCACAGATGCAACTCATCCCAACCGGCGGCTTATAAGGGGTTTATATATCGGTGGAAACCTAGGTCTTCGACGATCCGTACACTCGGCCCAAGCCTCCCGGCGACGGGCCTCGCTCCACTCGTCAGAAGTTGGCCTATACTTTATAGAATTTGGATCAACATATAACATAGGTGAGAATCCGTGTTGGGATGCCGGAGCGCCTAGCTGACGACCTGCAACACCAGAGTAGCACCCAACCGACGCCACCCACTAGGCAGAGAGAGAGATGGTGGTTAGGGAGAGCTTTTGTAAAGAATTGTTCAGGGTAGGCAGTGGCATAGAGGAAGGGAGGACAAGCAGCTAGGGTACTCCCCAATACATGTGGAGCTTCCTTTTTTGGTGGAAGTGGAGGAGGAATGTATCTGGTGCATCACGCCTAGCTGTGCACCCAGTGCACCCAAGTCATGGTTAACACTTCCAATTTTTTTTTGAAAATTCGAATAAAAAATCACGAGATAGATACCAATTGTTTCTAACATTTCACAAATTTTGAAACTGGGATTTTGTAGCACAACTCAAAGAACAAAAATGACAAATGTATTACTACTAGTAGTGTTAATGGGCCAAGTTCAAAGGCCAACTCACGATGGGTACTATTCAATGTCAAATTCATCTATTTATTTTCTCAGCTTGTATTATAAATTTGGATTTGAAGCTTTGTGGCATGTTAGATTCAATTAGTATCTATGTCATAATATTTTCTTCTAAATTTTTCAAAACTCCTAAATATGTTAATCTAGGTTGGGTGCACCAGGTGCACATGAAGTCCTGGTGCACCGGATATTCTCCCGAGGTGGAGGTGTCGATGGAAGATTCAGATAGGGGGAGTTGGAGAGGTCTGAGCGGTCGTGGTGGGGGTGGGGTTAGGGAAGCGGAGGACACACGAAGCAAATCAATGGAGGTGGAGGTTGTCAGACTTCATAGGACTTCAAGGTGAGTGGTGTTTGCAATAATCATGTCGACTGTCGACTGAACCATCGATGAGGTCTGTAGTGGTGGCATGGCTGAAAAGCCAATGGACAAGCAAGGAGTGAGCAAAATTGAAAGAACATGATCTTATATTTTCTTCAATTACGTATATTTTTCTTGTTGCAATGCACAGAGTATGTTTCCTAGTCGTTTAAAAATGACACAAGATGGGCCGACGAATGTGAAAGCTAAGATTTTGGTTCCTCATGCGAACTTAACTCTAGATGCCAACAAAATCTTTTGAGCATGTTGATTTCGGATATCAGTGTCTGTACGGACCATATTTTTTGGTTCGTCTCCCTGATTTGAACTTGATAACATTGCTCAATGGATCAGCCATTTAGTGAGGTTGCTAGGTTCGCTATATCAGCCTCTCATTAGAAGAAATGTGTTTATGATGGATTTTTTCTTTGCTCACGCCTCCGTGTTTCAAACTTGATATTGATCGATGCATCATCTATTTATTCAGGATGGTGGATCCCCCAAGTCAGCACTCATTAAAATAAATGTGTGTAGGATGGACTATATTTTTGCGCTCGTGCATCCTGTTTCGAATTTGATAACATTGCTCGATGCATCTGTTGTTTAGTCCCACTGGTCAGTCTCTCATTAGAAGAAATGTGTGTATGATAAACTTTTCTTCTTCACTCGTGCCTCCCTATTTTAATATTGGCAACGTTGCTTGATGCATCAGTCGTTTGCTCTAACTGCTGGGTCCCCGATATCAGCCCCCTCTATAAAGGAAACATATGTATGTTGGACATTTTTATGTCACGTTCGCTGTTTTAACGAGGGCCTAAATCATGTCTGTCACATGCTTCAGATCCACGTGCACTACGCAGTGCTCGCCTCGCCATTCTTCCCACTTGGATTTAAACTCTTGTTCACGAGGGCCTGAATCTTGTCTGTCACATGCTTCAGATCCACGCGCACTACGCAGTGCTCACCTCGCCATTTTTCCCACTTGGATTTAAACTTCCCTGGGAGGTACCTCTTGGAAAGATTGTTCCAAAGGCGGAAAGTGACGTGGCCCGCTATTCTCGGTTTCTTATCAACCCGAGGAGCAAAGTAGTGGCAAAACAGCACCACCAAAGGCATCACCCTGAAAAATCCTTCGCACAGATGTGCGAACGTGGCTAGCGATAGTAGAGCATTAGGGTGGATCTGAACAAGGCATATGAAGCCATCACCTCTAGGAAGAAGTCGGAAAAAGGGAACCAGACCTATCTTAAGAAAGCAGCAATAAATGGGCATCTCCCCTTCATTGACACCCCCGCCAGGGCAGCAGAGCATGGTAGATCTTTTCCCATGGCGTTCATCGGCTACGAGAATCCCCAAGGCCTCAAATTTGAGCTGGTCTACAATGGGAGGAAGACGGGCTCTCGAGGGCTTGCGATGCCCCGAAGCTCCAGATAGAATTCTAGTCGAAGACCCCTTGAGTCCTTAGCTCAACATCGGTGCCATGACAATGTGACGGGACAAGGTTCGAGGTGAAGGAAGAAGTGTGAATGGAGGATGCGTCAAGCAAAGGGGCAGCATGTACCATTTCTTTATAGGCCTAGGCCTAGGAAACCTATCCACCCACCATCTGCTCACAATTACTATCAAAGCCATCTAGTGAATGACACATGGCTCTGATTGCACATCTCAAGGCCAACACGACACCTTGCAGGCAGCGAGGCAGAGACTCACATGATAAAGTTATGATGGCGGTCGCATGCCCACTCGAGATAAGGACACAACCCTAGCCAAACACGATCTGGCTAGAGCGCTCCCGAGGGCTACTGTTGCATCTATGGGAGCAGGGATATCCCAGATAGCGACAAGCAGACTGCGACCTGAGAAGAGGCACGCACGAGGGGCACAACCGAGGTGTCCTCATAGGGCCCAGCGACACCCCCGCCAACGATCTCGATCTAGATAGATTGCCGGGCGATAGGAATTAGGCTGACACCATCAGCGACAACGCGCTCAGCTTCGACAACTGTCCTCCTCCGCGCAACAGGCTCTCATCATCTTCGACGCCCATGATGTCTACGCACTTCTATTCTTGTAGAGAGTTGTTGGGCCTCCAAGTGCAGAGGTTTGTAGAACAGCAGCAAGTTTTCCCCTTAAGTGGATCACCCAAGGTTTATCGAACTCAGGGAGGAAGTGGTCAAAGGTATCCCCTCTCAAGCAATCCTGCAATCAAGATACAAGAAGTCTCTTGTGTCCCCAACACACCCAATACACTTGTCAGGTGTATAGGTGCACTAGTTCGGTGAAGAGATAGTGAAATACAAGTGGTATAGATAATTATAAGCGGTAACGGTGCTAGAAAATAGCTTGCTGGCGTGTGGTTGACATGGGAAAAGACTAAAGGCAAACTGAAATAAAGAAGAAAGCAAGCAAACATGTAACAGATCTAATTACAAACGATGTTTCAGTACTTAGAAAAAAGGCCTAGGGATCATATAAATATATTCTTCTTTAAGATACTACTCTGAACTACTCTCCGGTTGGACACTCTAATCCATGGTAGGTCTATAACAACACTCCTCAAAGTCCGCTTTCCACATCTAGATAACCCCACACTGTCACCTTGAGCTCTAGATGGTTCCAACAAACACCACAATTTCATAGAAACATCCAACTCCAAATATAACTCATAACAAGTATTTGTAATCTCTAGACTAAGTGCCACCATGGTGTACACGCTGTCACTTTCACACACATGGGGAGAGAAGAGATCTATTAAAGCACTTGAGTAGCAAGGTAGATCTATAGATTACAAGCTCATGATCTCAATAAGATCATGCATAGAGAGAGAGATGAACACATAGCTACCGGTAGAACCCTTAGCCTCGAGAGAGAACTACTCCCTCCTCATCATGGGAATCAGCAACGACGATGGAGATGGTGGTGGAGATCGATGGAGATGGCTCCGGGGGCACTTCCCCGTCCCGACAGGGTGCCGAAAAAGAGACTTTTTGTCCCCCGAATCTCCCCTTTGGTGGCAGCGGCGCTGTGGAACTTTTCGTGGAATTCTGATTGACGATTTAGGGTTTCTGCCTCGGGAGGAATATATAGGCGAAGGAGGCAAGGTCGGTGGCAAGCCAGGGGGCCCCACACCATGCCCTGGCGCGGCCTGGGGGTACCCGCGCCTGGGGGGTGGCCAGGCCCTGGCCCTCCTCTGTCTCATATTCTGGCTCCATGAGTCTTCCGGTAAAATAGGAACTTTGGCTTTTGTCCCATCCAATTCTGAGAATATTCATTTTCTGACTTTCCTGGAACCAAAAACAGCAGAAAACAGGCAAGTGGCACTGTGGCATCTTGTTAATAGGTTAGTCCAAGAAATCATATGAAAAGTACTCCAAAGTTGGAAAAAAATACAAGAAAGTAGATAAAACCAAGTATGGAACATCAAAAATTATAGATACGTTAGCAACGTATCAACATCCCCAAGCTTAACTCCTGCTCGCCCTCGAGTAGGTAAGTGATAAAAAGAAAGAATAATTTTTGAGGTGACATGCACCATCATAAACTTGATCAAAGTATTTGTAAAACATTCAAAGTTGGGATCATAGTACTTCAATCATAACATGAAAGACAAAGTTCTAGCAATAAGACAAAGAAACTATGAAGCAACATGAAAAGGCACAAACAAAATATTTATGAATAACAATGCTTTGCAAGACGTTTATTTGTTTCACATACAGAAAACATAGCATAGTAGTATTCAGCTTGTCCCTCATAGAGTAGCAAACATAAATGCATAGGACACCTTCAAAGTTCATAAGAGTGACTAGATACAATAGTTTAAAACAAGCAATATCAAGTTATGCATCAATCAACTAGCCTTGGGACAATGCACATAGAACTAAGAATGGCCACTATGCTCTCAAAGTAGGTGCATAAAGATAGAAGGTGGAGACTCAACATAAAAGTAAAAGAAAGGCCTTCGTAGAAGGAAGCAGGGATTCAAGTCTCATAAAGAGCTTCCAAAAATTATGGTACTTAATAGCTTTCAGCTCTCATTGTCCCTATCATAAGCATCTTGAAGTGATTAAGGTTAAAGTGAACAAACTATGGTGTATATGCTTGACGAAGTATAAGTTGGAAATCTCATGTCCCTTGAATACGAGGGCCGCTCCTCATGCTACTCAAGTTTAGTCACCGGTAAGTTCTTGTCATTGTAAGTACATGTGTATCATAGATAACCGCCAACGGGGTACCCTTTTCCCGATGATATGGAAGAATCCCCATATCAAAATGACAAGGCAAGCAGACAACGAGCATCTCAGCAATCTTCTTATTTACCATGGGAATATGGTGCTTTTTTTCTCTCTTTCCTCTTTTCATAATCTCTTTGTTTTCTCTTTTTTCTCAATATAGGACTCTTTTTTATAAGAAGAATGCTTAATAGACAGCTCATTATGGTTACGCTGCAGGTTTCCACCATGTCAGCATGGTTTAGACCAGCGGCCCAGGCGTTTTTCTAACACATATACATAACTCCATGGACTTACAAGCTCCCCTTTCATTTCACACCGACGACATCCATAGACAAAAGAGCATGATATCAACTAGGTACAAAGTACCCGTGCAATATTGAAAGCGTTCCCCATGACAAAGATGGTTCGTAATCCCCAACAAATAAGTGCAAGCATATACAACATAGACGACACAATGGTTCAAGTTTATTAAGGGCAAGAAAAGTAAAGTGTGCCATCAAGTTCGTGAGAGCTTTAATCACTAGTTTTCTCATAACAAGTTTAATTTGGAAGGTAAAAGAAGCATGAATATACTTGGAATAGCATATGCTAATAGGTAGGTATGGTGGACTCTTTGGAATAACTTGGTTTAGGGAGTTGGATGCATGAGTGGAACTCATACTTGGTTGTGGAGGCTAGCAAAAAAGACTGGGAGCGACAAACTAAGAGAGGAATAATGGCCATAATCATGCAGAGCGACAAAACATCATTGATCAAAGCATAAAGTGATACTACAAGTTGAAAAATAAAGGATCATAAAGGCTATGGTGACTTGAGATAGTCATAACATGGTGTGAGCATGTGCCAAGTCAACCCAAATAAAGCATCAAAGGAGAATACCACTATACTATGCTTTAATATGCTAAAACAACGCATGATTCATCCAAGGCATATTAAGCAATCTCAATTGTTTATAACAAGTCATGCTACAGCAAAGAATACTAAGCATAAATCCGAAGCAATATCAAGCATGGCATGACAAAGCATAGGCCATAGTCAAAAACAAGCTCTCTTTACCACTTAAGCATGAACCTTCCTACTCTTTTCCAAACCAAACCAAACTATTTGAAAACCAATGCATGAAAGCGGGGGTCCAACCAATTTATTCAGAAAACTAAGCAAACAAAGCAAACACAAAAACCAAAACAAAAACGAAAAAGAAGACGCTCCAAGAACAACACAACTGTGCATGAAACAATAAAAATGAAGCGTTTGGAAGGAATCTGAGATTTTTATTGATGAAGAAGGGGATGCCTTGGGCATCCCCAAGCTTTGACGCTTGTACTTCTTGGATAGTTCTTGGGGTGACACGCGTGTCATCCCCAAGCTTGAGCTTTAGTCCATCCTTCATCTCATTACTCATTCCTTCTATACACCTGAAATTTTTCCTTCATACAAAACTTCACAAAATCTTTATTAGCAACATTAGTGCACTCAAGATAATAGGTCTTTAGGTTCAGTTATAACACCAATAAACTTCCATTAAAACACTAGCTACTGTAGCACTTCCCTCAAAAAGCTCAATTCCCCAAAAGAACTCAAAAAGGAACCAACAAGAAGCAAATGCAGAAAATGGCAGAAATCTGTCAAAACAGACCAGCAGGTAAAGACGAATTTTTTCAAAGACATTCTGTTGCTCAAATCAAAAAGTGTTGAACTAAAGAAAGTTAGATAACAACCTGGGGCAGAAGCACAAAAATTCACGCCTCAAAAAGACGTTCAGAGATTTTACACGAAGTTTTACGGTGAAGCACAAAAATCTGTTTCGGGATGGCAACTTTCCCAATCATTACTTCTCTCTCATTAGAGGTTACTCTTGGCACAAAAAGCAAATAAAAAGGATAAGGAGCGGTTATTACAGAAGTAATAACTTCCAAGACTCATCTAAAACTTTTGGGTTATCTTCCAATAAGTACTTTTTTTAACGCCTTTAAGTTAGACATGATAGTTTGTGAAGATACTCACATAAAAAATATGAATTGAAGTAAAAGAGAGCATCAAGAAGCAAATTCAAAGCACATTTAAGTCTAACCCACTTCCTATGCATATGAATCTTGTAAAGAAACGAGTCATGAAAGCACAAAGCAACAAGCATAGTAAAGCAAAATAAGTGCAACTTCAAGACTTTCAACATAAAGAGGGGAAACTTAATATTATTGAGATGCATAAAACCATGTTTCCCTCTCTCATAATAACTTTCAGTAGCATCATGAATAAAATTAACAATATAACTATCACATAAAACATTATTATCATGAGCCACATGCATATAATAATTATTACTCTCCACATAAGCATAGTCATTCTTATTAATTGTGGTGGGAGCAAATTCAACAAAATAGCTATCATTAGTATTCTCATCACCATAATCATCAAATATAGGAGGCATATTGTAATCATTAATTTTCTCCTCAATAGTAGGTGGACTGAAAATATCATATTCATCATTGTAATCATCATATATTGGAGGTTTGGTATCATCATAAGCAATAGAATAGCTATCTTCCAAAGCTGGGGAACTAAAAAGATCATTTTCATAAAAACTAGCTCCCCCAAGCTTAGAATTTTCCATAGCATTAGCAATAATGGTGTCCAAAGAATTCATACTAACAACATTGCTATTAGCATGCAAATAAAGTTCCATAGGTTTTTTAATTTTCTCTTCAAACACTTCATGTCCTAACTCGGGATAAATACTATAAAGGTCTCTAATTTTTTTATTGTTTTCCATTAAGCCTAACTAGTGAAAACAAGAAACAAAAAGACAAAAATGTAGAATCTAAAGGAAATAACTTTGAGCACTCACACCGGAGGATGTGAGTACCTTT
The DNA here is from genome assembly GCA_023614405.1 of Avena insularis. Taxonomy (NCBI): domain Eukaryota; kingdom Viridiplantae; phylum Streptophyta; class Magnoliopsida; order Poales; family Poaceae; genus Avena; species Avena insularis. The sequence continues at coordinate 348,171,947 of CM042692.1, read as the reverse complement.
TACCTTACCTCCCGACAGCGGCTAAAAAATAGCTTGATGTCTACGCACTTCTATTCTTGTAGATAGTTGTTGGGCCTTCAAGTGCAGAGGTTGGTAGAACAGCAGCAAGTTTTCCCTTAAGTGGATCACCCAAGGTATATCGAGCTGAGGGAGGAAGTGGTCAAAGGTATTCCCTCTCAAGCAACCCTGCAATCAAGATACAAGAAGTCTCTTGTGTCCCCAACACACCCAATACACTTGTCAGGTGTATAGGTGCACTAGTTCGGTGAAGAGATAGTGAAATACAAGTGGTATAGATAATTATGGTAACGGTTGATGTCTACGCACATCTATTCTTGTAGACAGTTGTTGGGCCTCCAAGTGCAGAGGTTTGTAGAACAACAACAAGTTTTCCCTTAAGTGGATCACCCAAGGTATATCGAACTCAGGAAGGAAGTGGTCAGAGGTATTCCCTCTCAAGCAACCCTGCAATCAAGATACAAGAAGTCTCTTGTGTCTCCAACACACCCAATACACTTGTCAGGTGTATAGGTGCACTAGTTCGGCGAAGAGATAGTGAAATACAAGTGGTAATGGTGATATAAAATAGCTTGCTGGCGTGTGGTTGACGTGGGAAAAGACTAAAGGCAAACTGAAATAAAGATGGAAACAAGCAAACATGTAACAGATCTAGTTGCAAACGGTGTTTCAGTGCTTAGAAAAAAGGCCTAGGGATCATATAAATATATTCTTCTTTAAGATACTACTCTGAACTACTCTCCGGTTGGACACTCTAATCCATGGTAGGGCTATAACAACACTCCTCAAAGTCCGCTTTCCCCATCTAGATAACCCCACAATGTCACCTTGAGCTCTAGATGGTTCCAACAAACACCACAATTTCATAGAAACATCCAACTCCAAATATAACTCATAACAAGTATTTGTAATCTCTAGCCTAAGTGCCACCATGGTGTACACGCTGTCACTTTAACACACATGGGGAGAGCAGAGATCTATTAAAGCACTTGAGTAGCAAGGTAGATCTATAGATTACAAGCTCATGATCTCAATAAGATCATGCATAGAGAGAGAGAGAGATGAACACATAGATACCGGTAGAACCCTTAGCCTCGAGAGAGAACTACTCCCTCCTCATCATGGGAATCAGCAACGACGATGGAGATGGTGGTGGAGATCGATGGAGATGGCTCCGGGGGCACTTCCCCGTCCCGACAGGGTGCCAAAACAGAGACTTTCTGTCCCCGAATCTCCCCTTCGGTGGCGGCGGTGCTGCGGAACTTTTCATGGATTTCTGATTGACAATCTAGGGTTTTTGCCTCGGGAGAGATATATAGGCGAAAGAGGCAAGGTCGGTGGCCGGCTAGGGGGCCCACACCATGCCTGGCACTGGGGGTGTGGCCACCCTGTGGCCCCTCTCCGACTCTCCTTCTGGCTCCGTGAGTCTTTCGGGAAAATAGTAACTTTGGCTTTTGTCCCGTCCAATTCCGGGAATATTCATTTTCTGACTTCCTAGAACCAAAAACAGCAGAAAACAGACAACTGGCACTATGGCATCTTGTTAATAGGTTAGTCCAAGAAATCATATGAAAAGTACTCCAAAGTTGGAACAAAACACAAGAAAGTAGATAAAACCAAGCATGGAACATCAAAAATTATAGATACATTTGCAATGTATCAACATCCCCAAGCTTCACTCCTGCTCGTCCTCGAGTAGGTAAGTGATAAAAAATAAAGAATAATTTTTGAGGTGACATGCACCATCAAAGACTTGATCAAAGTATTTGTAAAACATTCAAAGCTGGGATCATAGTACTTCAATCATAACATGAAAGACAAAGTTCTAGCAATAATACAAAGAAACTATGATGCAACATAAAAAAGGCACAAACAAAAGATTCATGAATAACAATGCTTTGCAAGACGTTTGTTTGTTTCACATAAAGAAAACATAGCATAATAGTATTCATCTTGTCCCTCATAGAGTAGAAAATAAAAATGCATAGGACACCTTCAAAGTTCATAAGAGTGACTAGATACAAATAGTTTAAAACAAGCAATATCAAGTTATGCATCAATCAACTAGTCTTGGGACAATGCACATAGAACTAAGAATGGCCACTATGCTCTCAAAGTAAGTGCATAAAGATAGAAGGTGGAGACTCAATATAATGGTGGAAGAAGGGCCTTAATAAAAGGAAGTAGGGATTCAAGTCTCATAAAGAGCTTCCAAAAATTATGGTACTTAATAGCTTTCAGCTCTCATTGCCCCTATCATAAGCATCTTGAAGTGATTAAGGTTAAAGTGAACAAACTATGGTGTACATGCTTGACGAAGTATAAGTTAGGAATCTCATGTCCCTTGTATACGAGGGCCGCTCCTCATGCTACTCAAGTTTAGTCACCGGTAAGTTCTTGTCATTGTAAGTACATGTGTATCATAGAAAACTGCCAACGGGGTACCCCTTGCCTGATGATACGGAAGAATCCCCATATCAAAATGACAAGGCAAGCAGACAACGAGCATCTCAGCAATCTTCTTATTTTACCATGGGAATATGGTGCTTTTTCTCTCGTTCCTCTTTTCATAATCTCTTTTTTCTTTTTCTCTTTTTTTCTCAATATAGGACTCTTTTTTATAAGAAGAATGCTTCATAGACAGCTCATTATGGTTACGTTGCAGGTTTCCACCATGTCAGCATGGATTAGACCAGCGGCCCATGCGTTTCTCTAACACATATACATAAGTCCATGGACTTACAATCTCCCCTTTCATTTCACACCGATGACATCCATATACAAAAGAGGATGATATCAACTAGGTACAAGTACCAAGTGCAATGTTGAAAGCGTTCCCCATGAAAGCATGGTTCTGCTAATCCCCAAAAAATAAGTGCAAGCATATACAACATAGACGACACAATGGTTCAAGTTTATTAAGGACAACAAAAGTAAAGTGTGCCATCAAGTTCGTGAGAGCTTTAATCACTACTTTTCTCATAACAAGTTTAATTTGGAAGGTAAACAAAAGCATGAATATACTTGGAATAGCATAAGCTAGTAGGTAGGTATAGTGGAATCTTTGGAATAACTTGGTTTAGGGAGTTGGATGCATGAGTGGAACTCATACTTGGTTGTGGAGGCTAGCAAAAGACTGGGAGCGACAAACTAAGAGAGCAATAATGGCCATAATCATGCAGAGCGACAAAACATCATTGATCAAAGCATGAAGTGATACTACAAGTTGAAAACTAAAGGATCATAAAGGCTATGGTGACTTGAGATAGTCATAACATGGTGTGAGCATGTGCCAAGTCAACCCAAATAAAGCATCAAAGGAGAATACCACTATACTATGCTTTAATATGCTAAAACAACGCATGATTCATCCAAGGCACATTAAGAAATCTCAATTGCTTATAACAAGTCATGCTACAGCAAAGAATACTAAGCATAAATCCAAAACAATATCAAGCATTGCATGACAGAGCATAGGCCACAGTCAAACAAGCTCTTTTTATCACATAAGTATGAACTTTCCTACTCTTTTCCAATCCAAACCAAACTATTTGCAAACCAATGTATGAAAGAGGGGGTCCAACCAATTTATTCACAAAACTAAGAAAACCAAGCAAACGAAAAACCAAAACGAAAAAGAAAAAGAAGACGCTCCAAGAACAACACAATTGTGCATGAAACAATAAAAATGAAGCGTTTGGAAGCAACCTGGGATTTTTATTGATGAAGAAGGGGATGCCTTGGGAATCCCCAAGATTTGACGCTTGTACTTCTTGGATATTTCTAGGGTTACACACGTGGCATCCCCAAGCTTGAGCTTTAGTCTATCCTTCATCTTATTACTCATTTCTTCCATACACCTGAAATTTTTCCTTCATACAAAACTTCACACAATCTTTATTAGCAACATTAGTGCACTCAAGATAATAGGTCTTTAGGTTCAGTTCTAACACCAATAAAACTTTCATTAAAACACTAGATACTGTAGCACTTCCCTCAAAAAGCTCAATTCCCCAAAAGAACTCAAAGAGGAACCAACAAGAAGCAAATGCAAATAATGGCAGAAATCTGTCAAAAGAGACCAGCTGGTAAAGACGAATTTTTTCGAAGCCCTTCTGTTGCTCAAATATAAAAGTGTTGAACTAACGAAAGTTAGATAACAACCTGGGGCAGAAGAACAAAATTTGACGCCTCAAAAGGATGTTCAGAGATTTTACACAAATTTTTACGGTGAAGCATAGAAATCTGTTTCGGGACAGCAACTTTCCCAAGCATTACTTCTCTCTCATTAGAGGTTACTCTTGGCACAAAAAGCAAATAAAAAGGATAATGAGCGGTTATTAAGTAGGTAATAACTTCCAAGACTCATCTAAAACTTTTGGGTTATCTCCCAACAAGTACTTTTCTTTAACGCCTTTAAGTTAGGCATGATAGTTTGAGAAGATGCTCACATAAAAATATGAATTGAAGTAAAAGCGAGCATCAAGAAGCAAATTCAAAGCACATTTAAGTCTAACCCACTTCCTATGCATAGGAATCTTGTAAAGAAACAAGTCATGAAAGCACAAAGCAACAATCATAGGAAAGAAAAACAAGTGCAACTTCAAGACTTTCAACATAAAGAGGGGAAACTTAATATTATTGAGATGCATAAAACCATGTTTCCCTCTCTCATAATAACTTTCAGTAGCATCATGAATAAAATTAACAATATAACTATCACATAAAACATTCTTATCATGAGCCACATGCATATAATAATTATTTCTCTCCACATAAGCATAGTCATTCTTATTAATTGTGGTGGAAGCAAATTCAACAAAATAGCTATCATTATTATTCTCATCACCATAATCATCAAATATAGGAGGCATATTGTAATCACTAATTTTCTCCTAAATAGTAGGTGGACTGAAAATATCATATTCATCATTATAATCATCATATATTGGAGGTTTGGTATCATCATAAGCAATAGAATAGCTATCTTCCAAAGCTGGGGAACTAAAAAGATCATTTTCATAAAAACTAGCTTCCCCAAGCTTAGACTTTTCCATAGCATTAGCAATAATGGTGTCCAAAGAATTCATACTAACAACATAGCTATTAGCATGCAAATAAAGTTCCATAGGTTTTTTAATTATCTTTTCAAACACTTCATGTCCTAACTCGGGATAAATACTATAAAGGTCTCTAATTTTTTTATTGTTTTCCATTAAGCCTAACTAGTGAAAACAAGAAACAAAAAGACAAAAATGTAGAATCTAAAGGAAATAACTTTGAGCACTCACACCGGAGGATGTGAGTACCTTTTACCTTACCTCCCCGGCAACGGCGCCAAAAAATAGCTTGATGTCTACGCACTTCTATTCTTGTAGATAGTTGTTGGGCCTTCAAGTGCAGAGGTTGGTAGAACAGCAGCAAGTTTTCCCTTAAGTGGATCACCCAAGGTATATCGAGCTGAGGGAGGAAGTGGTCAAAGGTATTCCCTCTCAAGCAACCCTGCAATCAAGATACAAGAAGTCTCTTGTGTCCCCAACACACCCAATACACTTGTCAGGTGTATAGGTGCACTAGTTCCGCGAAGAGATAGTGAAATACAAGTGGTAATGGTGATAGAAAATAGCTTGCTGGCGTGTGGTTGACGTGGGAAAAGACTAAAGGCAAACTGAAATAAAGATGGAAGCAAGCAAACATGTAACAGATCTAGTTGCAAACGGTGTTTCAATGCTTAGAAACAAGGCCTAGGGATCATACTTTCACTAGTGAACACTCTCATATAAATATATTCTTCTTGATGATACTACGCTGAACTACTCTCCGGTTGGACACTCTAATCCATGGTAGGGCTATAACAGCACACCTCAAAGTAAGCCTTTCCCATCTAGATAACCCCACACTGTCACCTTGAGTACTAGATGGTTCCAACAAACACCACAATTTCATAAAGACATCCAACTCCAAATATAACTCATAACAAGTATTTGTAATCTCTAGCCTAAGTGCCACCATGGTGTGCACACTGTCACTTTAACACACATGGGGAGAGTAGAGATCTATTAAAGCACTTGAGTAGCAAGGTAGATCTATAGATTACAAGCTCATGATCTCAATAAGATCATGCATAGAGAGAGAGAGAGATGAACACATAGATACCGGTAGAACCCTTAGCCTCGAGAGAGAACTACTCCCTCCTCATCATGGGAATCAGCAACGGCGATGGAGATGGTGGTGGAGATCGATGGAGATGTCTCTGGGGGCACTTCCCCGTCTCGAGAGGGTGCCAAAGAGACTTTTCGTCTCCGAATCTCCCTTGATGTGGCGGCGCTGTGGAACTTTTCGTGGATTTGATTGACAATCTAGGGTTTCGCCGGGAGGAATATATAGGCGAAGGAGGCAAGGTCGGGTGGCCGTGAGGGCCCACACCATGCTCAAGGCGTGGCCGGGGTACCGTGTCGAGGGGGGTGGCCACTGTGGCCCCTCTCGACTCTCCTTCCTGCCCGTGAGTCTTCGGAAAATAGTAACTTTGGCTTTTGTCCCATCCAATTCCGAGAATATTCATTTTCTGACTTCCTGAAACCAAAAACAGCAGAAAACAGGCAACTGGCACTATGGCATCTTGTGTAGCACCCTGATAAAATCACTACTAGAAAATCACGGTGTTTTTGTACATTGCATCATCATGACCGCATGCTCATATCATCATGCCACATTGCATTTGAGCATCGTCATCATCATGCATGGTTTGTTTGAAAACTATTTTCGAAAAGTCTGGTTTTGTTTTCTAAACGCCCCGTCTTTATTTCAAATTAAAATCCGGCCTCTTCCGGATATTTTGTTTTGTCTAAAAACTGTTTGTGAAAGGTTTTATAAAATAAAAATAAAACAAGTATTTTACTAGGGGAGGCAGCCGGCCAGGCCCAAAAGCCCAGCCAGCCAGCCTACTACCCTATCAAAACGAAACCCTAGCTACCACCAGACCAATCCCTAGCTAACCCAACTCCCCCACCCAGCCGCCTCTCTCTCTCTCTCACCCCGCCTGGCCCCACCTCTTTTTCCCGCCCACCTCCTGCGCGTTTCCCACCTCACCTGGTCCAACCGTCCGCCCTGGACCCACTCACATGCAGCAGACACGCCGCACGCGGTTCCGCGCGACCCCCGCTCCCCCCTTGTCGTTTTCGCCCTGGCCCACTACGGCCTGAGACCGCACGCCACCCCACCCCGTGAACCACACCCTCTCTCCCCGTGCTTCCTCCCCTCTCCCCGACTCCGCCTCCTCGGCCAACCATCGCCGCCGCGGCTTCCCTCGTGCCCCGCCGCCAATGCTCGCCCCCCACAGCCGCCAGCGACCTCGCCCAGCTCCTTCCCACCACCTCGCGACCACGCCCTGCGTGCTCGGCCCGCGCCTTGCCCTGGACTCTTGTCCCCCGACCCACTCGCCTCTTTGCATCGCTGCCGCCCCGACCGGTCGCTCCCTCCCCGGCCTCGCCTTCCTCATCCCCGTCTACCCCGCGTCGCCAAGCTCCTCGCCGCCCTAGAGCCGGCCTACCTCCCCCGTCATTGTGGCCGTCCCTATGACACCTCCCTGCCCGGGCCGAGCTCCACCCCCGCCTCCTCCCCACAGACCCGCCACCGGCGCCGCCACCTCTCCCCGGCCGCAACCGCGCCCCATCTTCTCTGGCTTCGGGCGCCACGAGCTCGCGCACCCACCCTCCGCGGAACCCCTCGCCGTCCCCACCTCATATGCCCGCTTCCAGCCACCACCCTGCAGCGCTGACCGTCACAAGGTGGCCGCTGCCGTCTCCTAGCCGCTGCGTCTCGCCATTATCGCCCGCCCGCCTTTGCTTGTGGAGCCAGCAGTACCCGTTGCTCCACCATTCATATATCATGTGGTCGCAGTACTAGTTGCAGATGACGTTTGTTGGAAGTTCCTCCTGGTGTTACATTCAGTAGAGTGGGATGTGCTCTTGGAGTCAATTACTTGTGTGTGGATGTGACGGATGGTGTATTTTCGTTTGGCTTCGACTACCTCGGCAAGCAAGATCGGCATCCACTCGGACAAACCACAGGAACCACATCGAGAACCAGCGGTACCTGGAGGTCGACACTGGACTGGAGCGACAAGTACTCTTCACGGTTCCGATGATCCGAAGACGAACCCCTAAACCCGATCCTGGATCTGAAGACCGATCCCGAACCCTCGAACCACCAAGATCTCCAATCGGAATCCGAGGACGCCGAGACTGTAGACGACAAGTCTCCTTCCCGTAAGCGTCGACACCGGTACGACAAGATCTTCTTCCCGCACCGATGCCCGAGGACCGGACGCCAAGTTCGCCGACATGGAACGCCAAGTTCTTCATCCCAGACGCCATGACTGTCTATGCGGATCTGAAGACCATCGGTGCCCGATCCCTTCGAGTTTGCCATCGACAGCAAGATCGACCGCTTGGAACCCAAGATCTCCGTCACGTCACGACAAGTTCTCCATCATGTATCCGAACCTCACCGTTCCCGTCAAACCCTGAGACCGGACCCTGGATCCCCGGAACCCAAGATCTTCCGAACCCAGATGTGTGCCCCTAAGCCCCTGTTTTTATAATATGACGTTATCAATTGTCGCATATTAAATTGTTCATGCATGCATACTTGTTTGTGGTTTGGGGGCATTATGCCGATTCACCTAATAATTAAATATGGAGCCATATGCGGGCGATTCTAGTCTTATATCGGCTCCATTTAAATTGGTGTAGCGAACCGATGCCATGTTCTGTCTTGTTAAGACAACATTTAAATTGCGGGGTAGTTAAATAACTTGAACCTTTTAATTCATTGTCGGGACCCCGGTTCCGCTTAATATGGCCTAATTGCACCGCATCTGTGCCATGCCATGCATCATATCATAAGCACGCCGGATCTTCTGACGTAGTATTAAATATTGCATCCGGTGTTTCTTCTAGTGTTTGCTTCTTCGCGGATTAGGCCGATGAGTTGATGCGAGTATCGACAAGTTCTCCGGATATGATCCGTCGGTAGTGTTTCCCAGGCGAGCATTCTCCCCCTTTCTACCTATTTTGCATTTATAGTCTTTACTTCCTCCTGTTGATCTATTGCTACCCGTATTGCGATGCTTTAGTTTCCGTGCACCATTTATATTCCTTGCCGCCCCTATATTGCCTTGGACACATCCTATTGCTTGTTGTTTGATAGATAGTCGGCCTTGCGAGTCGTAGTTGCTTGCTTATGTGCTGGTTCGCGTCGTTGTCGTTCCACCGTTAATGGAAGGTTGGCTTATGCTTAATGGTGGAGATGCTGTACGGTGCAGTTGATCATGACTTTTAAATACAATTATTAAATTGATGGGATAACTAATGAAAGTGGCACCGGTGGGCAATTATATGTTATTTGGTTTTTCATGCCCACTTGTGTCCCGTAGGCTCCGAGTACTTGATACCCGTTCCTTGACTATTCACACTATCCACATCCGGGAGACCCTATGGATCCCCCTTAGCTAGAGCTTGATTCATTTCTTATTTCTTGGGGCCACAAACTAGTTTGGGGCTTTATTACTATCCTGTACCTATGCCATGCTTTACTGCTTTATTTAAGATTGTGCGTGGAGCACCTGTACTGTTTTGGAATGCGGAGTGTTTTCGTGGTATCGACAAGCCCAGTCACACTTTCGGGTTCCTAGTCGTTTACAGCCATTGACGCAAACCCTGGGTCCATTTCGGAGCCGGCCAACTTCGTTGCGGGTAGCTTAGTGGGGTGGCCCCTGAAATATTTTATGAATCCTGTGATCGCTTTGTCGTGAATGCCTCGTTAGGTTTTGAGTTGGTTTTTCCGAGGTTGATCGAGTGTGTGTTGCTATTTGTGCACCCCTGTAGGGTAAATCTTTCTGAAAGCCGTGTTCGCGGTTATGGAAGACTTGGAGCACAGTATCTCGATCATAGACAAGCATAACTAAAGTAGTGCTATAAATTTGACTTAACATGTGACTAGTAATCAACTCAATTATAACGGAATGGATATTAAAAATGCCAACAACTGGTGGATCTTGGTCATATCGTGTTCTGATATACCTGCCTAGTAAGTATTACAACTCCAATGGAATGTGATAAAAGTGCCAACAACTGCTGGGTTTTGGGTTTCCTCAGGACAATTGTATCTGACTAGTAAATGTTCCATCTACAACGGAATGTTAACTAAAACTGCCCACTACTTATGCTATCAGGATGACTCATGCTATCTATATCTGATTAGTAATTGCTGCAATTATAACAGAATGAGTAAAATTGCCATCTGTGTGAGTTCCTTGGTCCGACTTCCTCGTTTGGTCTCGAGGGGGAAATACCAGGATGGGTTTGTTTGGTGTTAGCTTCAGGTTGGATCCGAATAGGTCTTTCTTACCCCTCTCTGATAACCGCCAGTTGTCTCGAGTCTCTATAGGTTGTTTAGTGTCGCTGTGCTGCCACTCTAGCCCACCATACCTATGTAGGCGAGGACCACCGAATTCTAGCCTCGCCATGTACTGGCCTTAGTAATGACGCTCCTCTTTTTCCTTTGCCCTTTGTCGGCACCCCTTTTGTTTTAGCAGGTTTGAGATCGTCGTCGTTAGCAGGGTTACCCTTCCGGCTTGACCTGGGCAGGGTTATGGACGCCATTGGTTATTCTTCAAGGCTCTTAGCCCCATTTGCATCTTGTCCGTAGTCAAACGCTCTAACGTTATCAAGGTGATTTGGATCTATGTATTGTATATCTGTATTCTTGACTCATTGAGTCGCTGTTGTATATATATCTGTTCTGTGGGTCCCATCGAGGACTGTTGTGTAATGGTATTACTTTGTTTTCCACCCGCACGAAAGTGCCTGGTGGGCGTCCTTGAATCATTTCTATGCGGGTTTGGCGGAAAGGGCTAAAACTTGCATAGGGCCGATTCAAGGGTGTTACATCTTGTTAATAGGTTAGTCCAAGAAATCATATGAAAAGTACTCCAAAGTTGGAACAAAACACAAGAAAGTAGATAAAACCAAGCATGTAACATCAAAAATTATAGATACATTTGCAATGTATCAACAGTGCCAGAAAATAGCTTGTTGGCATGTGGTTGACGTGGGAAAAGACTAAAGGCAAACTGAAATAAAGAAGAAAGCAAGCAAACATGTAACAGATCTAATTGCAAATGGTGTTTCATTGCTTAGAAAAAAGGCCTAGGGATCATACTTTCACTAGTGAACACTCTCATATAAATATATTCTTCTTTAAGATACTACTCTGAACTACTCTCCGGTTGGACACTTTAATCCATGGTAGGGCTATAACAGCACTCCTCAAAGTCCGCTTTCCCCATCTAGATAACCCCACACTGTCACCTTGAGCTCTAGATGGTTCCAACAAACACCACAATTTCATAGAAACATCCAACTCAAAATATAACTCATAACAAGTATTTGTAATCTCTAGCCTAATAGCCACCATGGTGTGCACGCTGTCACTTTCACACACATGGGGAGAGAAGAGATCTATTAAAGCACTTGAGTAGCAAGGTAGATCTATAGATTACAAGCTCATGATCTCAATAAGATCATGCATAGAGAGAGAGATGAACACATAGCTACCGGTAGAACCCTTAGCCTCGAGAGAGAACTACTCCCTCCTCATCATGGGAATCAGCAACGGCGATGGAGATGGTGGTGGAGATCGATGGAGATGTCTCCGGGGGCACTTCCCTGTCCCAACAGGGTGCCAGAACAGACTTTCTGTACCCTGAATCTCCCCTTCGGTGGCGGCGGTGCTGTGGAACATTTCATGGATTTCGGATTGACGATTTAGGGTTTCTGCCTCGGGAGGAATATATAGGCGAAGGAGGCAAGTTTGATGGCCAGCCAGGGGGCCCACACCATGCCCTAGCGCAGCCTGGGGGTACCCGCGCCTGGGGTGTGTGGCCAGGCCCTGGCCCTCCTCTGTCTCGTATTCTGGCTCCGTGAGTCTTCTGGTAAAATAGGAACTTTGGCTTTTGTCCCGTCAAATTCTTAGAATATTCATTTTCTGACTTTCCTGGAACCAAAAACAACAGAAAATAGGTAACTGGCACTGTGGCATCTTGTTAATAGGTTAGTCCAAGAAATCATATGAAAAGTACTCCAAAGTTGGAACAAAACACAAGAAAGTAGATAAAACCAATCATGGAACATCAAAAATTATAGATACGTTAGCAACGTATCAGCCCATAAGATCTACGTTGGCATCGATGAGTCATGCGTTCACTTGCAGCACGTCGTCAAAGGAGGGGAGCCACCCCTTAGTGCAGCTCACGGTCCACGTATCACTCGCCCCGCCAGCTGCACTGAGGTAATGATGACTGCACCTAACGTAGGAGCAAGCAAAGACCTGACAGAGGACCCAGAGACAACACCGAAGGTACCTAGGACTAGGGGTCCTCCACTAGAGAGGCCAAAAAACGTCTTGTAGCAGGCAGTAGAGAGCCTAACCACTCCCATAGCTCCTATAGCAGACCCGTCTCAGGCACAAGTCGAGCTAGAGGAGACCCGACTAAAAATATTAGCAGGGCAAAGAAAGTAGCAGCGCTTCAGCAGTCATTGAACATCACGCTGCGCGAATATGCAAAGGCAAACATGATTAGTCCCACCCGTATGGACGATGTGAAGATTAGGGGTAGAAACCTCATTAGTGAGATACACAACGAATATGTGCCTAGGCCAGGAGAATCAGGTAACCCCATGTCAGTGGGTCTGCCGAGGTATAGTACCCCAGCAAAGAACCATAGGACGACAGATATAGCAACATCTGAGTTAGAGGGTCTGACTGGTGAATCCCGACAAAGGCAACAAGAAAGAGTCACTGAGTTAATAAAAATTGCTAACAAATAGAATGAGGAGTTTCTCAGGGCAAACCCGGCAAGGGCAGGAGGCTCGAAGGTCGTTCATTCGACAGGGGGTGCTCCGGAAAAATCCACCAGGGCAGCATGTGACGCCCCCAAGATTAAGGCTAGACAAATCCCAGACCTCTGTCTGATATAAGCCTAATCTAAATCTCAAAAGCGTACAGAGAGTGAGAAACGGTAACATTACAATGACCCTACGACACAAAAATTATTACAACAAGCTCATAACCGAGGAAAGAACCAATATATTACAAGCAAAGGTCACTGACCACAAACATCAAACAACGGAAGGCAAATTATGCTATTAAGTATAGCAAACTTAACAAATGGACTAAGAGGCCTGAAGCATAATGATGACGTCCCAATCCATAGATTCCAGGCTGCCGACCGGGAACCCCAAACTACTCGCCGATGTCGTTGTAACAAACTCATCTTCTATGGTAACACTTACCTGCTGCAAAAGTATCAACAAAGCAAGGCTGAGTACAGGGTGTACTCCGCAAGACTTATGGCTGGTGGGGTTGTTTTGCATAAAGGTAACTTTCTTTGTAAAATAGGTAGGAGAATCTTAAGTAAGTAGAACATTTGATAGGGGATAAGAAAAATTATATATCTAGCTTTGATCTTATTTTGATATCCACTGAATCTTTATCAGCTAAACCTACCAACTAGGATCACCCCCTCAATCCCTGAGGAAACATCCTTAAGCACACCTCACTTCTCTTGTCAAGTTTTATGATTAGGTTATTCTTCTCTATGATCTTTGAATCCGTTCCCAAGTCGTCCATAAACATGGACACGGCTTTTCGAAAAGATTATTACCCTGTAGGGGTGCACAACTTTACCCACACGTACCAACCGATTCTTAGTGCCAGTTAACATTACCCCTCTTCCTTGGAAGGCCGGTAGAGAGTGGTTGACCACGACCTTTACCTTGATTTCGCCGAGACCATGAGGCACGCCCTAAGGAGATGCCGCTGTAATGGGTCAAGTCCCAAAGCCGGTCCCTAGAGATGTGTGTGAGGAACAAGATTACGGAGTCCGTGCCTCTCTTGTTCTCAGCCACGCTTACCTACCTTTATGAATGCACCTCCTTCACCGCCTTCGAGAACAACCAGAATGCATATGTCGAATGGAACGCCCGAACTATATGACCCATGGAATCTACTAGGCAAGTTAGTTGGTCAAGGGGGTTTCTAGGCCCCTGTTTGGTTGTACGCGCATCTTGGTTCAAGAGGCAAGAACTCAGATCCTAGTGGTGGCAAGTATGGGACTGCAAAAACCACAACCCGACGTGGCCTCCCATACAAGCCTTAGCATGTTTAACTTTCATCTCTGATCATACCACGTCATCCTATCCAACTAGGTTCATTCATAGCTCTGATTCATCAACCGGATGGACCAGCAGTAACATCTAAGCATGGCTAAGCACAACATATATAAGTAGCTCTAGCGAAGCTCATAATCCAAACCCTAGTTATGCTAGGAGCAGTGGATCAGGGATTATAGGCTACAAAGGTAACATGCATCAGATAGGATTACTGAATCTATCGATAAAAGACTTTGGAATCGTATGCACATGGCAAGAATGACATACTTTGAAATCATAGGATTATATCATGTGTGGGGCTATGCTTGCCTTTGCCTGTTGATACTCAGATATAGATATTCGGAAGTCTTGTACTTGACTTGGTTACATTTGGTCAAGTATTGTTTGTCGATATTCGATGGTGTTGATCTCAGTCTTCAATCTTGGACTCGATCTCGTTGCTCACATCAACTCTGAGGTCTACCGAGAAGAAGCAGAAACACCGGAAAGGAAGGCAACAATCAACACATAGCATCGATGCAATGCTCAAGCAAGGATGATGATATGACAAGTTAAATTGTATTGAAATGGAACCCTAAGGCATGCTTGGTAATTTAAGCGGGGTCCGAGGGGTGCAAACCCTAGAATAGGGGAACCTCGGAGTCACCTACGGGGTTAAATTAGTTCTTCTAATTAAACTTGCCATATAAGTTGCTTACCAATGCATGAGTATGAGTCTATTGTGTAGATCTCATTTTTTGAACATTTTGATATATTATACATATTTTTCTGACTTAAAATGAATTAGTTATGATTTTTCCCATTTTTAATCCATTTTTAAATCATTTTTAAATAATTAAACATTTTTGGATATTATATAAATTATTTTCCATATGGCCCCACATGTCAAACTTTTATTAATTTCAGAAATTAATTCCAAAATGAATAAAAACCTGACAGACGGGGCCCACCTATCATATTAATATTTACAGAAAACATTTTAAATAAAAAGAAAAGGGGATACGACGTCATGCTGACGTCATACTGACGTCAGCAATGGAGCTACCCCCAGATCGACGATGGTCCAGGCGATTGAGGGTGCGTGAGAGGCTGCGGGTGGGGGCGTTGAATAGAGGGCGTCGAACGATTGTGGCGCCGCCCTCAAATGGTCACCCGAGCTTCGCCGACAACGACAAACGGTGGCGGTGCTCACAGGTGGTCGACGGGGTCGAGCTATAGAGCAAGAGGGAGAGAAGGAGAAGGTCCACGAGGACCAGCAACTCACCAGGAGCACGACGGTGAGGTTGGGGAGGCCGGAGGAGGCCGGGTGGAGGGGAATCGACGACGAGTGTTATGGCGGCTGACGGGACACCGAGCTCGATTCCGTCGAGGCAGGAGCTTCCCGGCTTGCATTCTTCAGCAAGAAGGACGAGGACTTCATAGCGCTTCCAACGATGGCCTCAACTCGAGCTAGGGTGGTCAGAAACGATGGGGACGACGACGGTCGGCGAGGTAGGGTTTCGATCAGAGAGGGAGAGGATGAGGAAGGGGATAGGGTTCCACGAGAAGCAGTGCGAGGTTACTTGTAGACGCATCCGGAGTCGGTAGCGGTCATCGCAACACTGACGAGAATTGTGGCGCAGACAAGTGGCGGAGGCGGCGACACGGAGGAGATTCCGTCAGCAAGGAAGAAGAAAGGAGAAAGACGACAGGGGGTACCGGGCTGGCTGGGCTGCACTTGGGCTGGGAGTGGGCCACTACACGCTGCACTGGGCGGCAGAGAGAGAAGGGAGAGGGAAAGAGGGTGAGCTGGGCTGGGCCTGGTTGTACTTTTTTCATGTCAAATTATTTTTCCATTTCCTTTTCTGTTTTCTTTTGTCTCTTTTGTAATTTCAAATTCATCTCTGTTTTGCGTCATTCAAAAATACTAAAGCCTTTTGTAAAACTAGAGAAATATTGTGGGGCCCTTTTAGTCCATTTGGGATCCACATATTTTGGTAGTTTTCAAAATACAAAACCATTTGAGAGGGTTTATAAGAGGGGGCAACATTAGGGTTTTGTGATTATTTCTTTCATGAATTTTATTTAGCAAAGATGATGATGCTCATGAATGCACAAACATAATCTAATTACTATTTAATAGAACTAGGGGTGTTACAGTTCTATCCCCCTTAGCAGAATCTCGTCTCGAGATTCCTAGGTAGGAAGATAGAAGGAACATGGTTACACTAAACTTCGACGATCTTCTCGAAGAGGTTGATCCTTGCCACCATTATTGAATGTATGAAGCGTTTCATTTTCTTCAAGGTAGCTACACACGCTAAAGAAGAGAGGGAATGACATAGAACCATAAATAGAGTATCTCATGGTCAACTCATGGATAGATGTTTCATAACATCTCTGGAGCTAACGAGCATGAAACACGTCAAGGTAAAGGTGGAAACAAAAGGAGAAGGTTTCAAGTTGTTAGATAACTGGTCTTCATAAGGATTGAGACCATGGAGATTCAGAAGAGTTTGAGCTTCTAAAGGGAGCATACAACAGAAAGAACACAACCACAGACTTCGACATATGAAACTCTACTAGATGGCTTAAGTAGAGCTTCTAGGGATACATAGATACAGATAACCAAGATGTTGAACTACTTTTGATACAGAAGGATCACTCTTCATTCAACATAAGGTCAACATAGAAAGGTTGTTTTAGTGGAGAGGACTCATAAGAGTCACAAAGAACATGTAACAAGAGGAACTTCTGATTATCGAAATCATAGTCGCTCTTTGAACATGTTAGAGGAACCGAAGGAAACTCTTTATTCATCTAGCTTTATCAAAATCTTTGCCAAATACCATGATATCACTTCACACCACTAGACGAATAGATAAGAAGATTCCTGATGACACGAGGAAAAAGAAACTTCATTCTCAGACTTTAGTTACTTGGCACAACAAGATGCTTGCCAACATAAAAGGGTCTGGAGGATCGACCGAGAAACATTTAGAAACTCTACTTTAAATGTTCTTCTTGATGTTCGAGAAGGCGAACATCAAGTAAAAGGTCGGACTTCGGTTACAAAGAAAACCATAAGCACAGCTCCTATAATAAATCATAGAAGAAGCCTCATGAAGAGTGGTTGATATTGCTGATCAAAGAATGTGACAAGAGGTCTTCCGGCTAATTGTATCAACCATCACATCAATCTTGCCAGATTTTCAAAGAGACCTACGTCAAAAACCTTGATAAACACTAACCATCATTGCTGCTTGAGATTCAGCTCGGGTTAGGTGGAATGATAATTTGGACTCAGTGTTTCCAAATAGAAAGGTTACAACATTTACCACAAAGATAAAGTTACTAGAGTCCCAAGACATGGACTACATTGTCAAGCTCCAAAAGATGAGCTAGGTTGCAAAATCCATGTATTAACAAGTTATCAAAAGATAGTTGCCCCTACATGAATTGATTGCAATGAAACACAAATGCATCCTTATTGTTGGGAGACATTTAGGAGGATACTGAAGTTTTAAGGACTTATTCTCTTCCATGACATATCAGTTAGTGGCTTAGAGTGCTTAGAGAATCTCCTTGAGATGTGAAGGTATCCACCTACCATATCAAGAATACTTCACACATGCTTAACTGACTTAAAATGATTCCCGAGGAAATAAAGATAACTGTACTCGAATCCACGGCAACATCCTTCAGCAATTGCACGTGAATCGGAGAAAGTCACTTCTAACATCTAGAACATTTGCTTCGAGATAACTTAAAGAAGGTTCTCAAAAGTTTCCAACATTACCGCCAACTATTCCATATGAATCTAATCTAGCATGGAGAAGATAAGGATGCCATCGATGGGCTCAATAACAAAACTTATCCAAATACTCCATGAATATGGACTCATATGTGGTATGAACAAAACAACAATATTGGTCAGTCCAAGGGACATGAAGATGTACCTAGGTGAAACATCACGAATAGATACACGATCAAGATTGTTCTTGGGTCTGAGTTTGATTTTTCAATAGCCCGTATCAAATCAAAGGTGGGGACGATAACATTTCCACGAAGAAAACACTATCCTTCTTCAGCATGAACAAAACTAGACATCCCTTTAGGAGGAACAAGTTTGATAGAACTTTTGTCTTACAACTCTCTAAGTTGTTGTTTAAGCTCAACCAACTGGTTCAGGGGTACCCAGTATGGATCCTTGGAGAAAGGAGCAGTTCAAAGAACTTGCTTGCTCAAGAACTTGACTACACGGTCATGGGCAACATGGTGATACTTCTAGAGAGACATCTAGAATATCACGATCCACCGATATGTCACTTAGTTCAGGAGAAAACTTGCTTACTAAGGCAAGTAGACATAGTCTTAGGGCTTTGGCACAAGCCTAAATCTTTGACCGAAGAGAGTGTACCAGAATAACGGACGTGGTAGCATAGTCAAACTTAGCTTAGTTGTAGGTTAACCATCATGCTAAGAATGACACAAATGTCCTTATTGAGGTCTAAAGCAATAATGAATGCTAAGAATCTCAGATGGCCACATTATTACGCACATGCATCATTCACGAACACGAAAGCTCGGAGGAAGGGTGGATAAATACGTGTAAGAGCATAACTTCATTAAGGGAGTCATGAAACTCATCATGACCTCTTAGTATAAAGGAGGGTGATACTCGAAGGCAGAACAGACAAAAGCTAATCGTTGCCTCTTGATCTGCGGGTTACAACACTTTGACCTGGTCCTGGATATGACGAGGTACTGGAGTTTGTTTCTCATGACATCCCAAAATGGTTTGTCTTGATGGACCACAAGAGTATATTGCATCAGAGGACACCAATGCACACTTACTACTTGGCTACCAACTAGTAGACAAAGGTCAGAAACAATAAGGGAAAAAGGAACATGCTCAGGATAGAATCCCAAGATGTGGATGCATAAGTCAACAATCTTTCGAGGATCGATGCAGAAAAGGGAGGTATGGCAGAGTCACGAATATAGAAGTGGGTCTCACGAGGAGATCTTTTGTCGTGATCTATTTGGTTCCATTAAAGAACATCTACCATAGCTAGTGGTAGGGGAAGTCCTTAATTGTCACAATTCAATCGCGAGAAATACCACAAGCTTGAAGGCTATACTAGAAGATACTAGCCGTCCTGAGGTAATGTTTGAACATTAACAATAGGGATCAACAAAATGGATCTTGGGTTAAAGGTCAGCTTCATGTACAAGATTCACAACACCAGAATGCAGCACAATCAGGGATCTTCGGTTCAAGTCCAAGGTTAAAACCCGAGAAAGAGGTGAGTGACACAACTTACACTACAAGATAGTAATCACGAGGTAGCTTCCAAGAGAAGAAAAAACTTCTGAAGTACCCAAACAAACAAAAAGGAGGCACACGAGGCGAAAGGAAACCTCAAAGCCTTGAACAGATCACTGTGGAACCATCAACATGATGTTGTGGACCCACAAAATAGAGAGATAATGTTGGAAAGGAATCTCTCAACTAAAGCAGAGCAAAGGGAAACAAGGAACATAGTACAACTGATTCTGGAGAACTCAACACTAGGTCAACTGGTTGAGAAACATGCCAAAAAGGCACCTAAGCTTTGAAACACGAGACGAGATAGAAAAACTTCTCCAAAATCAACACAAGATAAGATGACCCAGAGTTAGAGCGAAACTAGATAAGGAGAAAAAGAAGCATACCCAAGTTTTCGTAATTACTTTTCATCTTTTAAAATAGTTTTCACAAACATTAGACTCAACATCGACCAATAGCAAGGTTTTCCTACGGTCGGTACTGCTCTGATACCAAAACCCGTGACACCCCCAAGATTAAGGCTAGACAAATCCCAGACCTCTATCTGATATAAGCCTAACCTAAATCTCAGAAGCATATATAGAGAGAATCGGTAACATTACAGTGACCCTACAACACAAAAAATATTACAACAAGCTCATAACTGAGCAAAGAGCCAAAATATTACAAGCAGAGGTGATGAACCACAAGTATAGGGGTGTATTGCAGTATTTTCGATAAGTAAGAGTGTCGAACCCAACGAGGAGAAGAAGGTGCTAGCTAGTGGTATGGATCAGGAATTCTCTGCAAATACTTAGCAAACGGATTTTTAGGGGTTTTTGGTAAAGCAATGAAATAAAGTACGAGTAAATAAAAGACAGTAGTAATAAATGCAGCAAGTGGCCCAATCCTTTATGCAGCAAAGGACAAGTCAGTTGTATTACTTAAGATGACCAAACGTTCTCGAGGACACATGAGAAGACTGTCAAGTGCTTTCGCTTCATATAGTTGATTAATCTTCTTTAGCTTGCTAAGCGTTGTGTGGGTGAACCTGTGCTAATGTACCGACCTTCCTAGGACTAATACATACTTGTGATTATACCCCTTGCAAACATCCGTAAGTACAAGAAAGTAATTAAGGTAGAAACCTAACCACAGCTTTAAACTCTAAGACCCTTACGTCCCTTGTGCAATGGTTTCCTAACGGGGGTTCAGGTTTACATCACTCCAACCCCTACGATTAGTAGCCAAATACACAATGCATTCCCCTAGGCCCATATAGGTGAAGTGTCATGTAGTCGACGTTCACATGACACCACTAGAAGAAGTACACCACAACTTAAATAACAAACTATTGAATCTTTCTCAACGCAACTCCACTACTAACAACAAGACTTCTCCCATGTCCTCAAGAACAAAACAAACTACTCACAAGACATCATATGGATCATGATCAGAGATGGAACAATGATGTATAACAATCTGAACATAAACAATAATTCAATGGTTCTACTCAATAGCATCAACTACAAAGAGTAATCAACACCGGGAAAGTTTCCCCTAAGAACTATGCAAGATTCAAACCAATTGTTACAGCAATATGGAGATGGTGATGAGGGTGCTGATGGTGATGATGATGATGATGATTCCGATGAAGTCCAGCTTGATGGTGGTGTTGATGGCGATGATATCCCCTCTCCGGGAAGGAATTCTCCCGGCAGAAATCTGTCTGCCGGAGAGATCTTCCTCTCTCGGTGTTTTCCGCCCCGCAGAGGCGGTGGAATCTTTCTGTGGTTGCTCCCCGAGTAGGGTTTTGGGAGGAATATATACGCCAGAGGGGAGAGCCATAGGTGGGCCAGGGCGACCACACCACCTGGTGGCATGGCCTAGGGTGGCCCGCGCCAGGGGGTGGTGTGGCCCCCTGTGGCCCATCTCCACTCCCTCTTCTGGCTTCCTTCGTCTTCTAGAAAAATAGGATTTTCCGTATATTTTCCCGGATTTTCTGATCTTCACGAATTTTGCCTCCAAACAACACCTTTTCCATCAGAATCCTGACTGCAGCGGTCCATGCTCCAAAAGTCATCAACCATGCAAAAACAGATGAAATAACATAAGTATCACCTCTTAATACGAAATATATCAATGAATAACATTGAATTATGACATAGAATAGTGATGCAAAATGGACGTATCAACTCCCCCAAGCTTAGACTTCGCTTGTCCCCAAGCGAAACTGAGCTCAATAAACATGACCTCAGGTTTATGGAATGAAGAGTCGATAAAAGAATACGGACAAGAAGCATCACATTCATCAATACATAGATCATAATAGAAGACAACTCACTATTATATAACTTAACTTGCAATAAGTAAAGGAAACTCAATAAAGATACATGAAGTAAATCGTAATTGGTAATAGCAAACTTAGCTCTTGGTTGAGGAATAGTTGACAATTTGCTGGAGTTCACAAATAACTGATTTTCAATGATAGCTTCCAAAGTAGTAGACACCAAGATAAGAACAATGTGCAAAACAAGGAACATAAGAAACATGATTGAATAAATCATCATATGAATGAATGGAACACAACAATCCAAAATACTTGCTGAGATAGAAGGGAATAGGTTTACTGACTCAACTAAAAAGTAAAAGAAAGGCCCTTCGCAGAGGGAAGCAGGGATTTCAAGTTTCATAAAGAGCTCCCAAAAATTATGATACTTATTAGCTTTCAGCTCTCATTGACCCTATCATAAGCATCTTTAGGTGGTTAAGGTTAAAGTGATCAAATATGAGGATATGCTTGACAAGTTGTAAATTGAGAATCTCATGTCCCTTGAATACGAGGGCCGCTCCTCATGCTACTCAATTTTAGTCACTAGTAAGTTCTTGTCATTGTAAGCACATGTGTATCATAGAGAACCGCCAACAGGGTACCCCTTGCCCGATGATACGGAAGAATCCCCATATCAAAATGACAAGGCAAGCAGACAAAAAGTATCTCAGCAATCTTCTTATTTACCATGGGAATATGGTGCTTTTTTTCTCTCTTTCCTCTTTTCATAATCTTTTTTTTCTTTTTCTCTTTTTCTCAATCTCTATCTCTTTTTTTATAAGAAGAATGCTTCATAGATGCTTGTTATGGTTACGCTGCAGGTTTCCACCATGTCAGCATGGATTAGACCAGCGGCCTAGGCGTTTCTCTAACACACATGCATAACTCCATGGACTTACAAGCTCCCCTTTCATTTCACACCGACGACATCCATAGACAAAAGAACATGATATCAACTAGGTACAAAGTACCAGTGCAATGTTGAAAGCGTTCCCCATGACAACATGGTTCTGCTAATTCACAACTTACAAAGCGCAAGCATATACGCAACATAGATGGGCACAATGGTTCAAGTTTATTAGATGCAAGAAAAAAAGTGTGCCATCAAGTTCGTGAGAGCTTTAATCACTAATTTTCACATAACAAGTTTAATTTGGAAGGTAGATAAAAACATGAACTTACTTGGAATAGCAATAACGCTAATAGGTAGGTATGGTGGACACAAATGGCATGGGTTTGGTTTAAAGGATTGGATGCACGAGAAGAATTCCCTCTCAGTACAAGTTTTTGGCTAGCAAGGCTGGGTAACAAGTATAAGAGTTGAAGGAAACAAACAAACATACAAGTGATAAAGACAAACATGCAATCTTCCTTGGAAGCATAAAAGATCTTAACTAGAGAATACTAAACTTATGAGCAAATCAAGAAAGAAAGATGATGAAATTATATTTCTTTAGAGTACTTTTATCTTTTCATTCAACTCTCAAAAATAGTGTTGCTACTGACCGAGCCAGGTTTGCCAAAACCAACTAAATTAACTCAATGATCCCAAAGTGATACCAATACTAACAACAAGATCAATCATATAACCATGAATTGAAGACTAATATAAGATATGCAAAAGAGTAAATGATAGAACTTCTCATTAGTATTCCATAATGGCAACTCACACCAAGGGATACATATCTAACGAGAGAGGGGACACTTCCATAATGCAAACCATCCTACATGATAACTTCTTTATTCATGATATGACTCTACTAAAAAGGTAAAAAGATAGAAGATAGTGATGTGATACCGCGACACTCCCCCAAGCTTGGAACAAACCAAGGGGATGCCAAACCTGATGACGAATTACTCCTTCGGTGGTGGTGGTATCCTCTCATCATCGTCCGACTTCCAGGGTAAGGGCTTCCCATCAACAAAGGACATCGTGGTTTCCAGCATCCTGAAACTTGCAGTAGCACTTATGCGTTTAAACCTAACCTCATACTCACAATTTTGATTTTGAACATTGTAGAGCTTTGCTTGCAGTTCATTGGTTGTTTGGCAGAGTGAGAGGACTTCATCCTTGAGTTCCCCAGTCTCCTTTTGGTGATCGGCGATGAGTTCGGAACAAATCTTATGGATGATATCCACTTTGCGATCCGCCATCTTCTTGTACCTGAAGACTTCTTGCTCCAGTGCTTCCATCCTGTCCTCCAGACTTCCTTCACCTTTAGGGCCTTGAACCTCTTTTATCCGGAGCACCCCTTCTTCAAGCAACAACTCCTTGGGATGAATCTTCAACTCTCTCATGTATGGGTTGATGATATCCTCTAAAGATTCGTCCTTGGCTGATCCATAGGAAGTCATTGTGGATCCAAATCTGGGACTCTACCTGTTAGAAACAGATCGAAACAAAAACACGACGAAAACACGATATATGAACGCTGGGAGATCCGGGGGGTTATATATTACGAAGTTTCACAACAAAAGGAAGGTACTGGGAGAAAACGGGTCGGAGGAGGAGTCCGGAGTGGCCACACCATCTGGTGGCGCGGCCAGGGGTGGGCCTGCGCCACAGGGTGGTGCGTTTCCGTCCCTCTTTCACTTTGTAGCTTTCCTTATTGACTGAAAACTGCAAAAATATAGTTGGATAGTATTTTCGCGGAACTTTTCTTACCAGAACTGTTACCTATTTGAAAACGGACTCTGCAAGTCTCTGAATTTGGTCCTTGATAAATTTTTCCAGAGTTATAACTTGAAAGGCATCAACATCTTCATTGTAAGAATCTCCAGCAATATAGTGCTTGAGTCGCTGCCCATTCACTACTTGTGTAGTATTATCTTTTAAAGAAGAAATTTTTATTGCTCCTGAACAGTACACTTCTTCAATAATGAAAGGTCCTTCCCATTTTGACAGTTCCTGCAAAAAACCTGAGACGAGACCTATATGTAGCATCCCAATTGTCTAACAATTGCAATGCTACTAGCCTAGTCTATATAAATGCTACTTCCTACATATAATTGTTGCATCATAATTATATCATGCTCATGTCATCATGCCACCTTGCATTTGAGCATCATATAAATAACCCTTCTTCTTTTGGTTCTTATCTCATATGCATTATTAATTGTATTTGCCTCTTGATATATTGTATTTGTTTCTTGATAAATGATTGATGCCCAAGTTGAGTTGGGGGCATATCTTTTATTAACTCCACCACCTTTCTTGTCATCACCCCATCATTCCACCATTCCACCATATATGAGCATTGCAACTTATTTGGTTTTACCTCTAGCTCATGTGGGTTGGGATGGATCCAATTCTATTTCCACATGCTCTCATATTAGCATCCTGTTGTTTTCACATTAGTGATATGTGGAGCCACCTTTGCATGCCTTGTGAGTGGAACCTTTTTCTAGCTCCCATATGGGTTGTTATGGGGTTATTCTCATGTTGGGATATTTTTGGGCTTACTAAATACCTAGTGGCACATACACACTAGCATGTCCCATTTTTATTCAAATATGGTCATCTCCATCTACTCCACATGGGGCATCCTTTTAATTCTTTTGCTTGGCTTTTATTCCACTTCTTGGGAATGCATAAGAATAATGCCATATCATCATTATTGTTTTCACAAGGATAATACATGGCATTTATTATCTTGCATGGGCCATGCAACCATCACCATCTTTTGTCCTCCTTTGGTTTTATTTGATTTTGAGTGGATCATCTTCTCTCTCTCTTTCTCTCAATCCTTTCTACCTTGCTTTGTTTCTTGCCTTGTGCCATCAAACCTCATCCACCTCTCTTGTGTAGTGCCATGCATGATCTTGCAAGACCATCCCCATGACCATCTCCTACCCTTCATGCTTGCTCATGCTCATGTGGATTACACCCATCTCCCTCTCTCTCTCCTCTTTCCTCATCAAAACCCTAAGCCACCCTCCCTTCCTCTCTCGGCCAGCAAGGGGCCACCACCTCCCCTCTCCACTCCCTACACCAGCCCTAACCTACCCCAGGCCGAAGCCCTACCCCTAACCAAAAAACCTAACCCGAGGCTACCCTACCCTAGCCCGAGCTACCCCTCCCCTTTCTTTTCTTCTACCGCCATGCTGGCCCCAGCTGCTGCTCCCCACCGTCCCCACCTGGGCCACCTGCAATCCCTCTCCACGCCCTAGCTACCCCAGCCCGAGCCAGCACGTGAGGAGGATGAAAATAAGGTGGCACCCGAGCCACCTTTATCTACCCCCTGCCACGGATGCTCCTCCTCCCTCTCCCTCATTTTTCCTCCTTCCCCACGGCTCTCCTGCATCGCCAGATCTGCCCTGAGCCAGCCCTCCTCTCCTCCTTCTTACTCTGCGTCGCCAAGACCTGCCGCCGGTCGCCGCCAGCACCGCGTCGCCCCTTCGTTCTAGCCGGCCAGCACGTTGTGGAGGTGGCCTGGGAGACCGAGGAGACCTCCCTGCTGCTCCCTGCACGCGTCGACAAGGAGGAGAAGCCCCAGGAGCGCCGGTACTAGCGTCGCCCGACGCCAAACCCTAGAACGCCGGTCGTGAGCCTCGTCGATGATCCTCTGCGCTTCGGCCCGATCCAACTCCACCGTTACCCCCGCGGTGAGCCTCTCTTCCCCCCTGACAGTTTCCGCCTCGCCGTACCGCCCTAGCCCCGCCGATCGTTTCGTCGAACGCCCACCGTGCGCGTCGTTCGCCGTTGTCTGCAAGCTTTCCGCCCCGCGCCACACCCTATCTAGCCCGCGCTTACCTCCCTGTCAACTCCCCTTGATCCGCCAGGCTGGTCCCCCTCGGTAGACGCCCGCGACCTGGGTTCGATCCCCCGCGCGTCGCGCTCTGCGCGGGCGGACACCGATCGGTCGTCAGTAACGCAGAGAAGAACAACAGTGGTCGCGGACCCTTTTGCACTTAACCCCCTGCGTCTTTTGCCGGCTCAACCCGCGCTCCTAGAGGCCCCACCTGTCGGTCACCCTGGCTTTTTACGAAAAGGTACCTAGGTTTTCCATAGCCTTGACCCGCGGTCCCCCGGATCCACCACGTGTCGCATCTGGGTGGCCGTCTTGCGTGGACCCTCACCACTGGCCCTAATTGCCACCATGGGCTAGCTCAGCTCGCGGTGAAAAAAAAGGTCTCTCTGCGTCGCTTTCCCGCCAGGTCAGCCCGGGCCCAGGTGTCTGTGTCTGTGGCTAGATCTGGGTGAGTACAAATGGTTTTCTGCCTTGCTGTTTAATTTAAACTTTTTCAAAATTGTTTAAAATTCAAACTTGAATCTGTTTTAAATATCTTTTAAAATATAATTCCAAATAATACATATAATATATGTTTTGGAATCAGAAAAATGTGAGGAATTCAAATATGCCCTTCAAAATATTATTTGAGCACTTAAAATTTCGAGTTGATCAAAATTACAATAAAATGCCCTTTTTCTTAATTAATTAATAACTTTGGTTTTATAACTCCAAATTTGACAAATAATATGTCTAAATCGATCAGCGCGACGAGCCCGTTCTATATATGCATTCCATGTTCTGGATTGCAGCATGCATCATATAAATATAAAGTATACAGCAACTTATTTGAGGATAAAAGGTGACTAAAACTCCATAAAATGCTTTATTCTTGTATTCCACACCTCACCCACGCCATGCTACATTATTGCCATGCAAATTGTGCATCATTCATCATGGCATGATTGTTTGCTTGTCGCATTTTAATTCATATGCTTGTGCACTCTATTTATGTTGGCCCTTGTTTGTTTGGTTCTTCTTCGAATAGGCCGAAAGGTGGGATATATCAAGAAACCTAGGAGCACTACCCAGATCCATCCCTCGCTTCAACCGAGCTGCCAGGCAAGCACTACCACATGCTTGCATACATATAGTACCTATTGCCTCTCTCTTATTCTTGCATCATTGAGTCGCGATTGCATTAAACTGAATCCCAAGTACTGCATAGCCTTTACTTTTAAACCCCACCGAAGCTTGTCCTCCATCCCATGAGCCATTACTACAGGAGTTGTTTGAGCCATGCGGGTCGTAGAACAGCATGTGTAGGGTATGTGAGTGTCTGATGGATAACGAGGTACCTAAACAACTTAACCTGAGTAGTAATGGGATAACTAATGAAAGTGGCACCGGTGAGCAATATCTGCTATTTGGTTTTTCATGCTCACTTGTGTCCCGCAGGACCCCGAGTACTTGATTCCTGTTCCTTGACTATTCGCACTATCCACATCCGGGAGGCCTTATGAACCCCCCTAAGCCATAGCTTGATTCATTCTTATATCTTGGGGCCACAAAGTAGTTTGGGGCTTTATTACTATCATGTACTTATGCCATGCTTTACTGCTTTATTTAAGATTGTGCGTGGAGCACCTGTACTGTTTAGGACCGTGACACGTTTTCGCTGTATCGACAAGCCCAGTCACATTTTCGGGTTCCCAGTCGTTTACCGCCGTCCACACAAACCCTGGGTCCGTTTCGGAGCCGGCCAACTTCGTTGCGGGTAGCTTAGTGGGGTGGCCCCCTGAAATATTTCTGAATCATGTGATCGCTTTGTCATGAATGCCTCGTTGGGTTTTGATTTGGTTTTTCCGAGGTTGATCGAGTGTGTGTTGCTATTTGTGCACCCCTGCAGGGTAAATCTTTCTGAAAGCCGTGTCCGCGGTTATGGACGACTTGGAGCACAGTTTCTCGATCATAGACAAGTATAATTAAAGTACCGCTTTTAATTTGACTAAGTACCTGACTAGTAAATAGTGCAACACTCATGGAATGGATAATAAAACTACCAACGGATGGGGGGCTGTTCGTCCGCTTCCTCGTTGGTAAGCGAGGAGGAGGATGGATCTGTTAATTTACTGTTATAACTGTTGTTATTAATCCACGGACATCCGTCTATCTTTAGTTAGGCGGATGGTTAGCGAGTATCCCTAGAATTGTTAGGTATTATCTTTTGCTGCAATTGCGTCACCCCAGGTTGTGTCCCCTTTTGAGGCATAAAGACTTGCTGAGTACCCCTAGGGTCTCACACGATAAATTGTTTGATTCAGATGAACAGGTATACTCGCAAGATGGATCTGGGTGGAGGAGACGACGATGTGGGCAACGATCACTCGGTGTAGAGATTCCGGAACGAGGATCCGTGAGATCTGTATGGATGTGTTTATTTATGGGGCATCTTATGCCGATTTGCTTCTTATCCGTACTCGGATCTTGTTTTCCGCTTCACCGATACTCGATGTTTGATGTATGAGGAGATATCCTAAACTATTATATCTATCTAGGATATTTGGATCTTGCCGTATGGCGTTGCAATATTTCTATTTCTTTTAGATGGAATGGCTCTGAGGACTGTTGTATGGTGGCTTGCATACATACTCATTTGTGTATGTAGTTGATCCTTCGCTTTGCCGATTACGCCTTCGTTCTTGTCGATGTTTGGAAATGGTTAGACGGCCGAAAGGTCTACACTGTGAGTGGCATTTGGCCCCACCGCATTATTTTAACCATTTCCGATCATCCAACTTGTAACTAAGAGCGTAATTCACCGAGGTAGTTACAATTGGTATCGAGCCATCCCGCCTTCGTGGTCTCACAAATGGTCGTTGTCACCTAGCAAATATTTTTGGTAGCTATGTATACTAGGGAAAACAAAACAAAACGCGAGAGTAGGATCTTCCACTTTTTTCTTACCCACCCACCCACCCTTTTCTCGTAAGGAAGTGTAACGCTTTCAATCCTCTTCTTAAAATTCAAACTAGGATTCACGTGTTCGGCTCGTAGTACCATAGAAAGTGTGTGTGTGTAATTCATTGTCTATTTGTTGCATCCAATTTGTTATCACAATCGCCTTTGGTTATCAACTGCTGGTACATTCCATACCGATGTGCTTTTGAAAACCGCGCGATCTATCCGACTCCTTGTTAACCGTGCCATTTTCTTAAGGGTGTTCTTCCTTCCAGCATGTTTTCAGTAATGTGGAGTTGCTAATCTCTACCGATAAGTGATTTTATGATCTATTGGTATTTTAATGCCCAAAATGCGGATTTTTTTTCTTTGATACATTCAGGTTTCCACACTCCTTTTCACCGTGTGAAACATTATCTATCTCCCTTTTATCAGCATGTCCATGCTAACTCATTCTTTTGTCACCGGCCCTTAATCCTGGAGTTTTATTTTCATCTCTAATTCTTTTGGGCTAATTACATAACATGTGTCGATCCGATGCTGGTGATTGTAATTTGGTTCTCGGCATAGCTATAGGACACTTATCATGAGTGGAATATGGAAAATGCTATCAACACTATCCTCCAAATGGTGACGGTTATCTCCTGTGATTTTGAGTTACACCGTGATCATATCTATGCATATTCAAGCATCTTTGGCAATCCAGAGTTTCTCAAGGCACTACGGCGGTCTATCATCTGTTCATCATGCTGCACATCTTTTTGAACCCCATATCTGCACAATTCTCCTGGATACGAGGGAATTGCATCTTTTCGCTTCTGATAGCTTTGCTTAAGGTATGAGCTATCATCGTTTCTTCTCCAAGATCTCTTTATCTTTGTAACCGGCGATCCAATCGACAATGTGAACCAGGTGACATCTCTTTTTTCTTCTTCTGAAGGACCAGATAATCTATTCTGCCAGTGCATCTAGTTCAACACGAACCCGTGCTCTTAATATTGACTTCCAAAGAGCGTTGAGCTCAGGAAGTGTTCGAGCATTTGTTCGTTTCTCCCGTCTTTTGAACCGATATTCTTGGAATATCTTGTTAATCCATGGTGGTATATCTTGACGATATGCTCGCCTATTCTATATCAATGGAAGAACATGAAGGAAATATTCTTATCATCCTCTCAAGCTTTGTGAACACTGCCTGTGTGCAAAGTTCTCAAAGTGTGAATTCTGGTTTCTTGAAGTCACCTATCTCGACCACGTCCTTCTGCTAAATACATCACTTCAATTCTAGAATCAGCAAGCGCATTGTTAATTCCATCTCCATCTTCAATCAAAACCGGAGTCTTTTGCAAGATGGGTTTAATTTCTCTATTTGATAACTCTACTTGCCCACTAGTTTGGGGGTGATAAGCTGAAGCAATTCTATGATTAACATCATATTTAGCAAGGGTCTTTCTAAAACCACCATGAATGAAATGAGGACCTCCATCAGTCATGAGATACCTAGGCACTCCAAACCTAGGAAAGATAACATCCTTAAGCATTTTTAGAGAAGTCTCCCCGTCAGCACTCTTCGTAGGAATGGCTTCTACCCACTTAGTAACATAATCAATGGCAACAAGAATATGAGTATAACCTTTCGAGGGAGGAAAAGGACCCATAAAGTCAAATCCCCAGCAATCAAAGGGTTCAATAACTAGAGAGTAGTTCATAGGCATTTCATCGCATCTAGAAATATTACCAACACGCTGACATTCATCATAAGATAAAACAAATTTTCTTGCATCTTTAAAAAGGGTAGGCCAGTAGAAAACTGATTGTAGCACCTTTTGTGCAGTTCCATCTCCTGCATGATGTCCTCCATAAGCACTACCATGATATTTACGCAATATCTCCTTTTGTTCATATTCTGGAACACATCTTCGCATAATACCATCCACTCCTTCTTTATATAAGTGTTGGCCATCCCAAAAATAATGCCTCAAATCATAGAAGAACTTCCTTCTTTGCTGAGCTATAAAAGTTGGAGGCAAATACTTGGATACAATAAAGTTAGCATAATCAGCGTACCAAGGGCTCCTTCACGAGCTTACCCCTACCACAGCCAACTGTTCATTTGGGAAACTATCATTAACAGGCATAGGGTCAAAAGAGACGTTTTCCAATCGAGATAAATTATCAGCTATAGGGTTTTCAACACCTTTCCTATCTACTATATGTAGATCAAACTCCTGTAAAAGCAGCACCCATCTAATAAGCCTAGGCTTAGCGTCCTTCTTCGTCATAAGGTATTTAATAGCAGCACGATCAGTATGAATGGTGACTTTTGAGTCTACAATATAGGGTCTAAACTTATCACAAGCAAAGACGACATCTAGAAATTCTTTTTTAGTGGTAGCATAATTCCTTTGAGCAGCGTCTAGAGTCTTACTAGCATAATGAATAACGTTTAGCTTTTTATCAATTCGTTGCCCAAGGACAGCACCTACAACAAAATCACTAGCATCACACATTATTTCAAAGGGTAAACTCCAATCAGGTGGTTGAACGATAGGAGCTGTAGTTAAAGCCTTCTTAAGAGTTTCAAAAGCTTCCTTACAATCATCATCAAAAACAAAGGGTACATCTTTTTGAAGAAGATTAGTGAGGGGTTTTGATATCCTAGAAAAATCTTTAATAAACCTTCTATAGAAACCAGCATGACCAAGGATACTACGAATACCTTTGATGTCTCTTGGACATGGCATTTTCTCAATTGCCTAAACCTTAGCTTTATCAACTTCTATGCCTCTTTTAGAAACCTTATGCCCAAGGACAATCCCTTCATTAACCATGAAGTGGCATTTCTCCCAATTAAGAACAAGATTAGTTTCTTCACACCTCTGCAAAACTTTATCAAGGTTGTGCAGACAATTATCAAAAGAAGTTCCATAGACAGAAAAGTCATCCATGAACACTTCCACAATTTCCTCACAAAAACCATGAAAGATAGCAGACATGCATCTTTGAAAGGTAGCAGAAGCATTACATAAACCAAAAGGCATACGTCTATAAGCATCAGTTCCGTAAGGGCAAGTAATAGTAGTTTTTTCGTGATCTTGTTGTTTAACAACAATTTGAGAGAAACCAGAATAACCATCAAGAAAACAAAAGTGGGTCTTTTTAGATAACCTTTCCAACATTTGATCAATAAAAGGAAACGGGTAGTGATCTTTCTTAGTAACTTTGTTGACTTTCCTAAAATCAATGCACATCCTATAGCCTACCACTATTCTTTGGGGAATAAGCTCATCATTATCATTAGGAACAACAGTAATTCCTCCTTTTTTAGGAACACAATGAACAGGACTAACCCATTCACTATCAGCAATAGGGTAAATAGTTCCAGCATCAAGGAGTTTCAATACCTCATTTCTTACCACTTCCTTCATCTTAGGATTTAAACGTCGTTGGTGCTCTACTACTGGATTTGCATCTGGTTCTATATTGATAGAATGCTGACATATAGTAGGTGAAATCCCTTTTAAATCATCCAAAGTATAGCCCATAACTCCTCGGTGTTTCTTCAAAACCTCCAATAACCTTTCTTCTTCTTTCCCTGAAAGTTTAGAGCTAATAATAACAGGATATATCTTTTTATCATCAATATAAGCATATTTAAGATCATCAGGGAGAGGTTTTAGATCGAAGACCGGATCCTTTTTAGGTGGCAACGTGGTACCCAAGTCTTCTACATGCAAGTTATGCTTAAGCATCTTGGGTTGACGACGGAGAATCTCGTCAATCTCATTCCTTTCTTCCATGAAGATCTCACTTTCGTGATCTTCCATAAATTGCTGCAAAGCATTGTTTGGAGGAAGAGAAATAGAAGCAAGTTGTTCAACTCTAAAATCCTCATTAAGGGTTTCCTCTTCACAAAGTTCTTTAGTAAATTTCGAAAAATTAAACTCATAAGATTCCCCATCAAACTTAGTCAAGATGTTCTCCCTCTTGCAATCCATAATAGCTCCACAAGTACTCAAGAAAGGTCTACAAAATATGATAGGATAAATTTTACTAGCAGCTGAACCAAGTACTAGAAAATCAGCAGGATACTTAAGCTTACCACAAAGAACTTCCACATCTCGTACAATACCAATTGGAGAGATGGTCTCTCTATTAGCAAGGTGAATAACCACATCAATCTCTTCCAATTCGCAGGGACTGATTTCATGCATAATTTCCCTGTAAAGCTCATAAGGAATAGCACTGGAACTTGCACCAATATCACATAAACCATAATAGCAATGATCACCAATTCTAACAGAAAGCACATGGACACTAGCTTTTTTAGTTCTATTAGGATGTGAAACAATATTAGAAGCATCCTCACAAAATACTATGTGTCCATCTTCCACGCTTTTAGTGACAAGGTCTTTCACAATTGCTACCACAGGTTCAACGTTTATTTGTTCATCAGGTTTTACAGTTCTCTTTTCACTTTTAGTGATTACACTAGTTATCATAGGATGATCCTTTACCTTATCTGGGAAGGGAATCTTCTCGATATAAGGTTCAGGTAAGATGTGATCAATAGTGCAATACTCAGCACTCCCAACAAGAACACAGTCAACAATATCTTTATAAGGTTCATGGTACTTGCTCCATCCCCTTTTCGGGATTTCAATATAAGAAGAAAAAGCCTTAAAGCAATTTGTAATAACTTGTAAATCAAGACCATAAGTATTATTAATATTTCGAAAGTCATCAGTTCCCATAAAAGATTCATGCATTCATAATCATAATTTATACCTGACTTTCTACCTTTGTCATTCTCCCATGCTTCAGCATTGTCTTGAATATGGTCCATAAGATCCCATTTAGCTTCTTCTTCCATGCGAGTGAATGATCCAGCACAAGAAGCATCCAATAAATCCTTATCATGTAGAGGGAGTCTTGCATAAAAGTTATTGATAATAATATTGTTGGGGAGCTCATGAATGGGACATTTGAGCATTAGTAACTTCAATCTCCCCCAAGCTTGAGCTGTACTCTCTCCATCAAGAGGCCAAAAGTTGTATATTTGATTCTGATCTTTATGAATCTCACTAGGAGGATAAAATTTTGAATAAAAGAGAGGCACTATTTCCTCCCATTCCAGAGCTTGACCATTCTTCAGCAGCTTATACCATTCCTCAGCTCTTCCTTTCAGTGACAATGAGAATAACTTCTTCTTAACTTGATCTGTAGTAATA
Source organism: Avena insularis (assembly GCA_023614405.1). Lineage (NCBI taxonomy): Eukaryota > Viridiplantae > Streptophyta > Magnoliopsida > Poales > Poaceae > Avena > Avena insularis. Next base: position 348,137,154 of record CM042692.1, on the reverse strand, counting down.
CCTGCACACTTGAACAACTCGCATAATTTGTGTATAAAGAGTAAATGATCACCGGGATGGACAGTTCCATCCCCAACATAGTAGTTATCCATAACACGATCAATAATTCTTGTAGGTATTTTGAAAGCATCATTCTCAGCAGGTGGTGGTTCATCTACTACCTTAGCAGTGGTAGTAGCATTACCAAATAAGAAACTCAGCGAATTATCCATAACAAAAATAAAGCAACTAACAGAAGTAAACAATACTCACATTAGAAGTTTCCTTTACCGTTCCACTCTCCAATAGCGTTTCACTCCCCGGCAACAGCGCCAGAAAATAGTCTTGATGACCCACAAGTATACGGGGTGTATCGCAGTATTTTCGATAAGTAAGAGTGTCGAACCCAACGAGGAGCAGAAGGTGCTGGCTAGTGGTATGGATCAGGAATTCTCTGCAAATACTTAGCAAACGGATTTTTAGGGGGTTTTGATAAAGCAAGTAAATAAAGTACGAGTAAATAAAAGACAGTAGGAATAAATGCAGCAAGTGGCCCAATCCTTTATGCAGCAAAGGACAAGCCGGTTGTATTACTTAAGATGACCAAATGTTCTCGAGGACACATGGGAAGACTGTCAAGTGCTTTCGCTCCATATAGTTGATTAATCTTCTTTAGCATGCTAAGTGTTGTGTGGGTGAACCCGTGCTAATGTACCGACCTTCCTAGGACTAATACATACTTGTGATTATACCCCTTGCAAACATCCGTAAGTACAAGAAAGTAATTAAGGTAGAAACCTAACCACAATTTTAAACTCTAAGACCCTTACGTCCCTTGTGCAATGGTTTCCTAACAGGGGTTTAGGTTTCTGTCACTCCGGCAACCCCTACGATTAGTAGCCAAATACACAATGCATTCCCCTAGGCCCATATAGGTGAAGTGTCATGTAGTCGACGTTCACATGACACCACTAGAAGAAGTACACCACAACTTAAATATCAAACTATTGAATCTTTGTCAACACAATTCCACTACTAACAACATGACTTCTCCCATGTCCTCAAGAACAAAACGAACTACTCACAAGACATCATATGGATCATGATCAGAGATGGAATAATGATGTATAACAATCTGAACATAAAAAATAATTCAATGGTTCCACTCAATAGCATCAACTACAAAGAGTAATCAACACTGGGAAAGTTTCCCCTAAGAACTATGCAAGATTCAACCCAATTGTTACAGCAATATGGAGATGGTGATGGGAGTGCTGATGGTGATGATGGTGGTGATGATGATCCCGATGAAGTCCAGCTTGATGGTGGTGTTGATGGCGACGATCTCCCCTCTCCGGGAAGGAATTCCCCCGCTAGAAATCTTCGCGGAGAGATCTTTCTCTCGGTGTTTCTGTGCAGAGGCGGAATCTTTTTGTGGTCGCTCCCCGAGTAGTGTTTCGGGAGGAATATATACGCCAGAGGGGAAAGCCAGAGGTGGGCCAGGGCGGCCACACCACCTAGTGGTGCGGCCTAGGGTGGCCCGCGCCAGGGGGTGGTGTGGGCCCCCTGTGGCCCAACTCCACTCCCTCTTCTGGCTTCCTTCATCTTCTGGAAAAATAGGATTTTCCGTATATTTTCCCGGATTTTCTGATCTTCGCGAATTTTGCCTCCAAACAGCACCTTTTCCATCAGAATCCTGACTACAGCGGAACAGATGAAATAACATAAGTATCACCTCTTAATATGAAATATATCAATGAATAATAGTGAATTATGACATAGAATAGTGATGCAAAATGGACGTATCAAGAGGTCACTGACCACAAACATCAAACAACGGAAGGCAAATTATGCTATTAAGTATAGCAAACTTAACAAATGGCCTAAGAGGCCTAAAGCATAATGATGACGTCCCAATCCATAGATTCTAGGCTGCCGACCGGGAACCCCAAACTACTCATCGATGTCGATGCTATAACAAACTCATCTTCTATGGTAACACTTACCTACTGCAAAAGTATCAACAAAGCAAGGCTGAGTACAGGGTGTACTCCGCAAGGCTTATGGCTGGTGGGGTTATTTTGCATAAAGCTAACTTTCTTTGTAAAAGAGGTAGGAGAAGCTCGACTAAGTAGAACATTTGAGAGGGGATACGAAAAATGATATATCTAGCTTTGATCTTCTTTTGATACCCACCGAATCTTTATCAGCTGAACCTACCAACTAGGATCACCCCCTCAATCCCTGAGGAAGCATCCTTAAGCACACCTCACTTCTCTTGTCAAGTTTTACGATTAGGTTATTCTTCTCTATGATCTTTGAATCCGCTCCCAAGCTGTCCATAACCGTGGACATGGCTTTTCAAAAAGATTATTACCCTGCAGGGGTGCACAACTTTACCCACACGTACCAACGTATTATTAGTGCCAGTTAAGATTAGCCCTCTTCCTTGGAAGGCCGACAGAGAGTGGTTGACCACAACCTTTACCTTGCTTTCGCCGAGACCATGAGTCAAGCCCTAAGGAGATGCCGCCGTAACGGGTCAAGTCCCGAAGCCGGTCCCTAGAGATGTGTGCGGGGAACAAGATTACGGAGGCCGTGTCTCTCTTTTTCCTGGCCACGCTTACCTACCTGTATGAATGCACCTCCTTCACCGCCTTCGAGAACAACTAGAATGCATATGTTGAATGGAACGCCCGAACTATGTGACCCATGGAATCTACTAGGCAAGTTAGTTGGTCGAGGGGGTTTCCAGGCCCCCGTGTGGTTGTACGCTCGTCTTGGTTTAAGAGGCAAGAACTCAGATCCTAGTGGTGGCAAGTATGAGACTGCAAAAATCACAACCCGACGTGGCCTCCCATACAAGCCTTAGCATGTTTAACTTTCATCTCTGATCATACCACATCATCCTGTCCAACTAGGTTCATTCGTAGCTCTAATTCATCAACCGGATGGACCAGTAGTAATAGTTAAGCATGGCTAAGCACAACAGATATAAGTAGCTCTAGCGAAGCTCATAAGCCAAACCCTGGTTATGCTAGGAGTAGTGGACCAGGGACTATAGGCTACAATGGTAACATGCATATTGGAAAGCTATCCCACCAGGAGTTGCTTTGGAGCATCTAAAAATCCGTCTATTACCCCTTCACCAGAATTCGAATCAATTTATATCCCAGCAAATCCCGGATCATAAGATGCCCCAATGGACATTGACTGGGGGAACACCTCGGTAAACCCAAGGACTACCTCGGTAAACCCGGGGACTACCTCGGCACACCCGAGGACTACCATGGCAAACCCAGGGACTGTTTAGCTTGGTCCGGCAGAGGTTATGTCGGTTGATCCAATGGAGATTGACAAAGTAATTTTCCCATCTTGTACTATACCAACATGGGAGCAGACAATATTTGAGTTCTTGAAAGATGGAACTTTGTCGAGTGATGAGGTACTCAAGTACAAATAAGAGCAAATGTGACGAGGGGTTACCTCGGCAATGCCCATGCTGATGGACTTAGGGTTTCACGGAAAAGAGAATGATGGGGATTTCTTCGGATATCAGGAAAACAATGAAGTCAAAGTCGCTTGAATATTTGGGAATCGCACTATTACAAGTTGTCTAGGAGTTTTCGGTACCCCCCGCTTGGGATTCTCTCGTCCTATATATAATAGGTCGGGTTTCAAAGCTGTATGCGGATAGGTTTCATACACGCGTAATTACAATACCAACACAATGTCGGTTCATAGTCTCTTTCCTAATACAATCAAAGTCTTTGTCGGTTGCTTCCTTGGGCTATCATCCGGAATCTTCATGGGCCGGAAGCTCTTTTATCCAGTATAGGGTAGTAAATCATAAGCATCTGAGTAATCATACCTATGTCAGTAGCCCCCGAGACTCTACTTGAACCGTAGTTTTAGGTTGAGTCTCAAAGTTTCTTTTTCCATATTTTTATTTATTTTTTCTTTATTTTTCATAGGGATTTGGCAAAATGAGTCTCATGCTTCTGACGGATCAGGAATCAGTTAATTGCTCCTGGGCAAAAACAAGGTTGTCCTACATCAAATTCAAGTCCCCAGGCCTAAACTCGGAATTTACTACTGGCGTAATTCAGTTCGGGCCGCTGAGGTCTTACCGAATTCTGAATTCCAGCTTTTATTTTATTAGGTACCCAATGCGTCCGTCGAGATTTTTCATCGTATCGTTGATACAGATTTTTTACTGGCAGAGCGCATTCTTGTGTGATTACCAGGCCACACAGGACGAATCATGGGGTCTTACCTTCATGTTTCTGAACACGTCATTCGGATTTTTGTCGCGTTTGAGCGTGATCCGAGATTTTTGGCTTTTTCGGCGGTTGGCCTGCTTGGCTGATTTATCAGATAGTTTTAATGCTTTATACTAGCTCCCGATGGGAGTAATCTTTCTTTTGAGGATACCTTTTTGAGGATACATTGATCTAAAACTCAAAGGTAATTTCAATCATGAACTTTTTGCTTTATACACAATTGGATTTCTATCGGGTGCGCGCCAGCGCTCCCGATGGGAGTAGCCTCCGAGGCTATGTTCGGATGCCTGTATCTGAACATAGGCTCATAGTTGTTGTTAGCTTGATGGAAAACATAGATCTCCTGAACAATAATAAAGAGCTTAAGGTACGAAAAACTTATCTCTTTATACATAAGGCGAAAAATCGATGATACATTATTCTTTGGGCGGATGGCATCTAGGCGTTGGCCTGGATATTCTAGCTTTAAGAAGCCGAACTGTAACTCTTATCGTATTGTAAGTAATCTTATGCGTAAAAACGTCATAGCTATGCTACGTTCCATGGATTTGAGTAATTTACTCATGTATTCTTGTCTTGTAGTCGATATGCTCCTCCGAGAATAACTTCTGTGACAATGTATGGTCCTTTCCATGGCGATTCTAACTTCTTGTGGCCATCTTGCTTGAGGCGAAGAACTAGGTCCCCTACTGCGAAGGACCTAGGCCGCAATCTTCTGTTTTTGTAATTGCGCAAGTTTTGCTGGTACATAGTTGCTCTTTGTAAAGCTTCATCTCGAGCTTCGTCAAGTGCATCCACATCATCTTTAAGTGCTTCTCGTGATTCATCTTCATCATATGCAGCTACTCTTGGGGATTCATGTGACACCTCAACAGGAAGCACGGCTTCTGCGCCGTGGACCAGGAAGAAAGGTGTCTCTTGTGTCAAATTATTTGGAGTTGTACGTAAACTCCATAAGACATATGGTAATTCATCAACCCATGCTCCTTTTGCTCTGCCAAGCGGTTCTAGTAGTCTATTCTTGAGTCCAGCGGTAACTAATCCATTGGCTTTTTCTACCTGTCCATTTGTTTGCAGGTGAGCTACCAAAGCGTAGTTTACTTTGATACCCATCTCCTGGCAGTATTCCTTGAACTCATTGGAAGTGAAATTGGTCCCATTGTCCATGATGATGTTGTTCGGTATGCCAAACCGAAATACTATGGACTTAATAAAATTCACAACCGAAGTTCCGTCTTGGGTGGTGACAGGCATTGCTTCGATCCATTTAGTAAATTTGTCGACTGCTACTAGCAGAAAGACGTGTCCTCCTGGCGATGACCTGTGAAGTTTTCCACCATATCGAGTCCCCACTGAGCAAAAGGCCAAGCCAAAGGTATAGGATTTAACTCAGCGGCGGGTGCTCCAGACTTTGTTGTGAATTGTTGGCATGCTTCACATGTTTTGACGATATATTTTGCATCTTGAACTGCAGTGAGCCAGTAAAATCCTGCCCTGAATGCTTTAGCAGCAATTGCCCAGCTACTAGCATGGTGACCACAAACTCCTTCATGTATATCTTTGAGTATGATCTTTCCTTCTTCGGGTGTTACGCAACGTTGTAACACGCTCGAAATACTCCTCTTATACAGCTCCCCTTTGATTATTCTAAAGGCCTTCGATCTTCGGGTGATTCGCCAAGCTTCTATCACATCTTCAGGTAGTTCTCCCTTAGTCATACATGCTATATACGGCTGCATCCAGGTAGGCTCAATTAGCATGATCTCTCCAATTTCCTGCTCTTCTTCTTCGATGGCCTCTTCTATACGCTTGGTTTCTGATGGAGCCCTCGAGTCTTTTTGCGGATGTTTCTTTTTTCCTGTTTTTGGAGCTACAATCTCGGAGACTCTTTTTGCTTTGATTGACCGCTCAGTTATTTCTTCCCAAAAACCTCCTGGTGGTATTGATAAGCACAAGGATCCGATGTTTGCTAGATTGTCGGCTTCTTCATTGCTTGCTCTCCCTATGTGCGATACTTCACACCCATCAAATCGAGCCACCATAACGCCATATAGATCGCAGTAAGCAATCATATTGTCGTTGACGGTGTCACACTTGTTCATTGCTTGTTGTGCCACAAGATTGGAATCTCCAAAGATTTTGAGGCGAGTTGCACCGCAAGCTTTGGCCATTCGCATGCCGTGCAATAAAGCCTCGTATTCATCACCATTGTTGGATGCGTTTGCAAAGCTCATCTGAAGTATATAGCGCATTTTGTCGCCTTGTGGTGATACTAGTATGACTCCTGCTCCTTCCGTTCTTTTTGATCCATCAAAGTACATTGTCCAGGCACTAGAAAGGTCTAGTGGACCCGCACATTGTAACTCTGTCCATTCTGTGATGAAATCTGACAGAACTTGCGACTTGATTGCTTTGTGATTCTCATACATGATATCTCGAGGAGATAATTCAATTCCCCATAGAGAGACACGCCCAGTTGCTTCTAGATTGTTGAGGATGCTTGACAAAGGTGCTTCATTGACTACTATGATCGGATGTTCCAAAAAATAATGGCTTAGTTTTCGTGCTATCATAAATACCCCATATGCTAGTTTTTGGTAATGTGGGTACCTTTGTTTGGATGGCGATAAGACCTCGCTCAGGAAGTAGACTGGCCTCTGCACACCATGGGTTTTTCCTTCTTCGGGTCGCTCCACGACCAAGACCGTGCTGACCACCTAATTTGTGGCAGCGATATAAAGTAGTAAGGGCTCTTTCTCTTTTGGCGACACGAAGACAGGAGATGTCGAAAGTGTCCTTTTAAGATCTTCAAAGGCACGCTGATCTTCTTTCGTCCATTCGAATTTTTCCGATTTCCTCATGAGGGTGTAAAATGGCAACGCTTTTTCTCCTAACCTTGCAATGAAACGATCGAGTGTTGCTACTCGCCCTGCCAGCTGCTGTACGCCACGTAGATTTGTTGGCTTCTTCATTGTTAGGATTGCTTATATTTTCTCGAGATTAGCCTCGATTCCTCTGGCTGATACCAGATATCCGAGGAGTTGCCATGCCGGGACTCCAAAGGAGCATTTCTCCGGGTTCAGTTTGATGCTAAACTTGTCGAGATTTTTAAATGTTTCTTTGAGGTCCTTGATGAGCGCAGATCCTTGTCTTGTTGTAACTATAACGTCATTGATGTATACTTGTATGTTCGTGCCTATTTGGCTTCCCAAACATTTCTGCATCATCCGCTGATATGTTGCTCTAGCGTTCTTTAGGCCAAAGGGCATTGTTGTGTAACATAATACACCGTAAGGCGTGATGAACGCCGTTTTCTCCTGATCTTCTTCCTTCATCCTAATCTGGTGGTATCCTGAGTAAGCATCCAAAAAAGAAAGATGTTCGCATCCCACGGTTGCATCAATTATTTGGTCGATTCACGGCAATGGGAAGTGATCTTTTGGACAATGTTTGTTCAGTGCAGTAAAGTCGATGCACATCTGAAGTTCTGTAGTATTTTTCTTTGGAACACATACTGGGTTTGCGACCCACTCTTCTTTTGTTAGTTCTTTGATAAAGTTGGCATCGGTAAGGCGATGGAGCTCCTTTCCAATGGATTTACGCTTTGGTTCTCTGAAGTGATAAAGCGGTTGCTTTACTAGCTTTGCCTTTGGATCCAAATTTAATGTGTGCTCAGCGAGTTCCCTGGGAATCCCCGGCATGTCAGAAGGTAGCCATGCGAAGATCTCCCAGTGCTCACAGAGGAACTCGATGAGTGCACTTTCCTATGAGGGATCAAGATTGGAAGCCACAAATGTTGTTTTCGTCGGGTCGACGGGGTGGATATGTACTTCTTTTGTGTCCTTTGCCATGTCAAAAGCCTGATCGGGATTGACATGTGCTACTTCCAGTGGTTCTGCATTTGCTAAAGTTTTGAGTTGTTCAAATTCCGTTGCCATCCCAAAAGATTCAGAATTTTTGTTGAACTCTCTGTCGCAATTGTCGGCACGTGTGAAGTTTCCTTTTACTGTGATGATTCCCTTTGGTGTTGGCATTTTCATGACTAAGTATGGATAATGTGGTACGTCCATAAACCGTGCGAAATTTGGTCGTCCCAGGATCGCATGATATTGTGATGGCCAGTCCATGACTTCGAATTCGAGTTTTTCTCGCCTGAAATTTACTTTGGAACCAAAAACAACATCAAGAAATACTTTGCCTAAAGGAATTTCGGCTTTACGTGGTACTATTCCATGGAAAGATGTTTCTGTTAGCGCGAGATTGCCCATTGTTCGTAACATTTTTGCGTAGATCATATTTATGTTGCTTCCTGCGTCCATGAAGACTTTTCTCATATCGAACCCGCTGATTTGTGCTTCGACTATCAAGGCTGAGTGACCTGGTCGTGGGACTCGAAGCGGGTGATCGGCTCTACTGAATGTGATTTCTTGCTCGGACCAATGGAGATATTCGGGTGTGGTTGATGTTGTTGTTTCCGCCACGCCCCTTCTGAATCATTGACATTACCCTTTTTGACCTAGGGTATTCACCATTTTGATCACTTGTGTTTTGTGGTGGCACTGCTAGTGATGGTGGTGGTGGTGTGTCGATGGCTAATGTGCCAGGCGTAGATGTGCATCCTCGGTTTGCCGCTCTAGTTGCTTTTGCATTGCATAGCTCCTGCATCTTCAAGAATGTTCGACAGTCTTTCATGAGATGGTTAGATTGTCGCCTGCCTACTGAGTCGATGTAAAAGTGCATATTATAGGGTCCTTCCAGCATTTGCATTGCGGACATAGGTGGATCTCGAGCTTTTGGCTGGTACCGCTATGTTGACTGGCTTCCTCCGACGTCATCCCTGTTATGGCGGTACCCACCGTTGTAGTCGTTGCTTCTGTTGTTACCTTCACCCGAGAAACTAGCTGCAACGTAACTTGACCCTGTGTTTCCATCGTTGTTCCTTCTTCTTCTATCATTGCCGTGTTTATCCATGTCTTCCTCGGGTGATTGCCTACACTTGTTATGCAGCGCGTCTTCTCCATCAGCCCAGCGATTTGCTATTTCCATCAGTTGTGAGATTGTTTTGGGTTTAACCCATCCCAGTTCTTCTATGAATTCTCGACGATAGAGGCCGTCGTTGAAGGCATCGATGCCCCTTTCATCGAATATGGACTCAATCGAGTTTTTTATGATATTCCATCGTTGGATGAATGCTCTTATTGATTCCCCAGACTGTTGTTTGCATGCTCGCAACTGCTCCAACGATGCAGGTCGTTTAAACATTGATTGGAAGTGCCGGATGAATTTATCTTCTAGGTTGTTCCAGCTGCCGATGGAATCCTCGGGTAGCTGCCTGAGCCACGATCTTGCGGCGCCGGTGAGGTGCAGTTGTAAGCTTTGCATTGCGGTGGCTGTGGAGCCGCCTTGCAACTTAACAGTGGCCAAATAGTCTGCTAACCATGCTTCGGGTTCCTGGAGTCCGTCGTACTTGTGGCGATCGTGCGGAAGTTTGAAGTCCTTGGGTATTAAGGTTTTGCGAATCCTCTAAGTGAAACAGTTGGCTCCGCATAGTTAGTAATCGTCTTTGTTGTGTCCGTCGTGGTATCATCTGCTGTGGTTTTCGTCTCTTGATCCATCGTTCCTATGTTGTGTGTTGTCGTTTCTTGTGCTGCTTCGCGGCTCGGGTGCTGCGAGATGTTCCTGGTGTGGCGATCGAGATCGTCAGGTGTGCCCCACTTGCCGAGGAATGCTGTGACGGCGTGGGGATCTATCGGGTTGTCGTGTGGACCCTTGCTCTACTTCTGCGAGGGAGGCTCCTACCATGCCAAGGTTCATCAGGGCGGAGCGGTGGAGGGCCGCACGGGGATCGTCGGGTGCGGGCTGAGTTGTGAGTAGATATGTTTGCACGGCCACGATGGTTGATTGGGCCGTTTTTGCCATGATGTTTCCTGCTTGATCGATCAACATGAACGATAGATCTAGATCGCGGATGAGTCCGCCTCTCTCTGCTTCAGGGATATTTGCTAATCAAGATGTTCTCCTTCCTGGTGGTACCCCTCCTGTTATGCTCCCTGATCCTCGGGTGGAGCTTAACTGTGCCTGTCGTAAGCTAGATTCATCGGCTAATCTCTTTATTTCGTCGAGTTGCCTTTGCATCCTGAGTAGATCTCTCTTCTTGTGATGAAGCAGATATTGATATGCTAATAAATCCTCGTCTGAAGCGTCCGCTATCATCGGGACTGCTCCCGAAATTGCTTCCCTTGCCCTTTGACATGCCACTGTTGGTAGCTAAAGAGTTCGGCTCTCTCCTTCATGTGGCTCTCTGCCTCTTCCTTGGACTATGCGGTTATCCGCCGTTTCTCCTTCGTTTTCGTGGTCCCCTTCATTGCTGTGATTTCCTCCATTGTCATCTGATAAAATATCATTGGGTTCGAGGATAGGTTTACCATTAGAGTCACGTGGTTTTGAAGTGTTCTCATTGACCATGCACACTTGGTGGCGTGCTATGCGTGGGCTGGTGATGTTGTCTTCTGCTCCAAAGGATGCGCTGTTAATATTCTGAGATTGTAGTTCGAGGTAGATCTTCGCCATCCTTATTCCAAAGTCGATGCTTTCGCTGCTTTCTTCGGATTCGGAGTTTGCCGGGCTTGCTTCGTGTGGTGTGTTATCTATGGGTCTGATCCGAAGGATAGATTGTCATAAAGACCATCAAGGTCCCCCAGATCCATCTCGATTTGCTCGCTTTCTTCGCCTATTTCGCTCTGTGCTGTGGCGTCCATGGAGGACCCGACGGAAGATGTTGATACAGCTGCAGGCATAAGTTTATCCACCGACGGTTCTGATGTAATCAGGGTCAAAGGGTGCGATTCTTGCAAGTCTTTTACTTGTAAGTGGAAGATTCCGACGATTAAAACGGATCCGTCATTGAAATCGGCGGGTACCAATACAGGGGTAGGCGGGTGTGGAACTACTTTCGTCAGATTGATGCTTGGTGGACAGCGGTCCGCCGAATCCGTGGTTCCAGTGTTCAGGTTTCCCACAGACGGCGCCAATTTACGAGGGGTAACCTCGGCAATGCCATGATGATGGACTTAGGGTTTTGTGGAAAAGAGAACGCTGGGGATTTCGTCGGATGTTGATACGTCCATTTTGCATCACTATTCTATGTCTTAATTCACTATTATTCATTGATATATTTCGTATTGAGAGGTGACACTTATGTTATTTCATCTCTTTTTGCATGGTTGATGACTTTTGGAGCATGGACCGTTGCAGTCAGGATTCTGATGGAAAAGGTGCTGTTTGGAGGCAAAATTCGCGAAGATCAGAAAATTCGGGAAAATATACGGAAAATCCTATTTTTCTAGAACACTTAGGATGCCAGAAGATGGAGTGGATGTGGGCCATAGGGGGCCCACACCACCCCATGGCGCGGGCAGGCCTAGGCCGCGCCTAGGAGTGGTGTGGCCACCCTGGCCCACTCCAGCCTCTCCCCTCTGGCGTATATCAACCTCCCGAAACCCTAAGACTCGGGGAGCGACCACAGAAAGATTCCGCCGCCTCTGCGGGGCGGAAAACACCGAGAGAGAAAGATCTCTCCGCGCAGATTCTGTGAGGGAATTCCTTCCCGGAGAGGGGAGATCGTCGCCATCAACACCACCATCAAGCTGGACTTCATCGGGATCATCATCATCATCATCACCACCATCATCACCATCAGCACCCTCATCACCATCTCCATATTGCTGTAACAATTGAGTTGAATCTTGCATAGTTCATAGGGGAAACTTTCCCGGTGTTGATTACTCTTTGTAGTTGATGCTATTGAGTGAACCATTGAATTATTGTTTATGTTCAGATTGTTATACATCATTATTTCATCTCTGATCATGATCCATATGATGTCTTGTGAGTAGTTCGTTTTGTTCTTGAGGACATGGGAGAAGTCTTGTTGTTAGTAGTGGAGTTGCGTTGAGAAAGATTCAATAGTTTGTTATTTAAGTTGTGGTGTACTTCTTCTAGTGGTGTCATGTGAACGTTGACTACATGACACTTCACCTATATGGGCCTAGGGGAATGCATTGTGTATTTGGCTACTAATCGTAGGGGTTGCCGGAGTGACAGAAACCTGAACCCCCGTTAGGAAACCATTGCACAAGGGACGTAAGGGTCTTAGAGTTTCAAGCTGTGATTAGGTTTCTACCTTAATTACTTTCTTGTACTTACGGATGTTTGCAAGGGGTATAATCACAAGTATGTATTAGTCTTGGATGGGGCGGTACATTAGCACAGGTTCACCCACACAACACTTAGCAAGCTAGAGAAGATTAATCAGCTATATGAAGCGAAAGCACTTGACAGTTATCCCATGTGGCCTCGAGAACGTTTGGTCATCTATAGAAATACAACCGGCTTGTCCTTTGCTGCATAAAGGATTGGGCCACTTGCTGCATTTATTCCTACTGTCTTTTATTTACTCGTACTTTGTTTACTAGCCAGCACCTTCTGCTCCTCGTTGGGTTCGACACTCTTACTTATCGAAAATACTGCGATACACCCCCTATACTTGTGGGTCATCAAGACTATTTTCTAGCGTCGTTGCCGAGGAGTGAAGCGCTATTGGAGAGTGGAACTGGTAAAGGAAACTTCTACTGTGAGTATATTTTACTTTTGCTAGTTGCTTTATTTTCGTTATGGATAATTCGCTGAGTTTCTTATTTGGTAATGCTACTACCACTGCTAAGGTAGTAGATAAGCCACCACCTGCTGAGAAAGATGTTTTCAAAATACCTACAAGAATTATTGATCGTGTTATGGATAACTACTATGTTGGGGATGGAACTGTCCATCCGAGTGATCATTTACTCTTTATACACGAATTATGCGGGTTGTTCAAGTGTGCAGATATTACTACATATCAAGTTAAGAAGAAGTTATTCTCATTATCACTGAAAGGAAGAGCTGAGGAATGGTATAAGCTGCTGAAGAATGGTCAAGCTCTGGAATGGGAGGAAATAGTACCTCTCTTTTATTCAAAGTTTTATCCTCCTAGTGAGATTCATAAAGATCGGAATCAAATATACAACTTTTGGCCTATTGATGGAGAGAGTACAGCTCAAGCTTGGGGGAGATTGAAGTTACTAATGCTCAAATGTCCCATTCATGGGCTCCCCAACAATATTATTATCAATAACTTTTATGCAAGGCTCCCTCTACATGACAAAGATTTATTGGATGCTTCTTGTGCTGGATCATTCACTCGTATGGAAGAAGAAGCTAAATGGGACCTTCTAGACCGTATTCAAGACAATACTGAAGCTTGGGAGAATGACAAAGGTAGAAAGTCAGGTATAAATTATGATTATGAATGCATTGAATATTTTATGGGAACTGATGACTTTCAAAATATTAAGCATCCGAGTAATCATACCTATGTCAAAAGGCATATACCATAATCAACGCCGAGCTATATAAGAGAAGTGTCACAAATGTCCTACAACGCTATGTTGATCGGTCATAAGGGATGGACATCCTCCGAGATATTCATCGGGGGGAATGTGGGCATCATGCCTCGTCTAGGGCCCTAGTGGCAAAAGCTTTCCGGCATGGGTTTTACTAGCCAAGTGCCCTGCAGGAAGCCGAGGAACTTGTGAAGAAATGCAATGGGTGTCATAGGTACGCTAGCAAGACACATCTGCCGATGTCTGAACTCAAAAGTATACCTATCACTTGGCCATTTGCTGTGTGGTTCTTGGATATGGTTGGACCATTTAAGCTAGCCAAGGGAAACTTGACCCACATCTTTGTAATGGTGGACAAGTTTACAAAGTGGATTGAAGTAAAGCCAATAAGAAAGTGTGATGGAGCTACTGCCGTGACATTTCTCAAGGACATTATCCTGAGATACGGGTATCCACACCGTATCATAACAGATAATGGCACAAATTTCGCTGAAGGAGAATTTGCCCATTTTTGCCAAGATAAGAAAATCCGGCTAGATGTCGCATCAGGGCCCACCCTGCATTGGACGGGCAAGTGGAAAGATCCAATGGACTAGTGTTGTCCGGGATAAAACCCCAGATCATTGACCTGCTGCAAAGATCAGCGGGGTGCTGGATTGAAGAACTCCCAGCAGTACTATGGAGCTTAAGAACAACTCCAAATCGATCAACAGGCTATACGCCATTTTTTCTGGTATATGGGGCCGAAGCTGTACTACCATCCGACATAGAGAATGACTCGCCTAGGGTCACCCAATACATAGAAACCAAAGTGCAAGAAGCCCAACAAAACGATGTTGATCTGCTGGAAGAAGCGAGAGAATTAGCATTGTCTAGATCCTCCATATATTAGCAAAATCTCAGATGCTATCATAGCCGGAAAGTGAACCCCCGAATTTTCCGGGAAGGTGACTTGGTACTTCGACTAGTGCAACACACTGCCGGCATGCACAAGCTCTCACCCCCTTGGGAAGGTCCATTCATTGTGAGCAAAGCATTTCACAATGATGCGTATTACCTTATAGATGCTCAACCACATGAAAAGAACAAGGCGAACAGGACATGACAGGCATCAAAAAGGCCATAGAATGTAGCACTACTTCGTCCATTTTACACTTAGCTAAAAGTGTATGTATCCCGAACCCTCATATGTTGGCTTGTATGTTGGCAATGACCTTATCAATGTAACCTCGGCACCTTGAGCAGAAACTCAGGGGCTGCCTTAGTAGTAATTGTCATTTTCTGTATTTATTTTTTACACGTCGGCTGGCTTAAATTACTTGCACCTTGATATGTTGCTAACGTATCCATAATTTTTGATGTTCCATGCTTGGTTTTATCTACTTTCTTATGTTTTGTCCACACTTTGGAGTACTTTCTATACACTTTCTTGGACTAACCTATTAACAAGAGCCATAGTGCCAGCTGCCTGTTTTCTGCTGTTTTTGGTTCCAGGAAAGTCAAAAAATGAATATTCTCGGAACTAGACGGGACAAAAGCCAAAGTCAGTTTTTCACCGAGGGACACATGGAGCCAGAATACGAGACGGAGAGGGGACAGGGGGCTACCACACCACCTGGCCGTGTGGCCAAGCCTAGCCCGCGCCAGGGGGTGGTCTGGCCGCCTCAGGCACCCCCTCGGCCTCCCCTTTCGCCTATAAGATGCCTCTGATACAGAAACCCTAAGTACTCGATCAAAATTCCACGAAAGAGTCTGTAGCCACCGTCATCTCCATCCCTAGATCGGGAGGGATCTGAAGTTCTTCCCGGCACCCTACCGGAGGGGATAATTCACCCTAGAGGCCTTCTTCATCATCATGCAAGCCTCCGGTGTGATGCGTGAGTAGTTCATCCTTGGACTACGGGTCCATGTAGTAGCTAGATGGCTGGTTCTTCTCCTTTGTGCTATCATGTTTAGATCTTGTGAGATCCGTTCATGATCAAGATCATCTATTTGTAATCCTAAATGTTGTGTTTGCGGGGATTCGATGGATATTGAGATGCTATTTCAGATTGATTCTATCATGTCTTTGTTATTTGTGATCTTGCATGCTTTCCATTGTTAGTAGCTATCTTGGCCAAGTAGATGCTAGCAACTCCAAGAGTTGGTATTTATGCTCGATAGTAGGTTCATGCCTCTAGTAATCTGGGGAAGTGACATAAATATCTAAGATACTAGATGTGTTGTTGCTACTAGGGAGAAAAGAACAATCATTTGTTCATAGAACAATCGTATTGTTTACTTTACACATAATGCGTAATGCAATTATCTGTTGCTTGCAACTTAATACTGGAGGGGGTTCGGATGATAACCTGAAGGTGGATTATTATTCATAGATGCAGTTGGATTACGGTCTATGTATAATGTTGTAATGCCCAATAAAATCTCAAAGGAGTCAAGATGATTAGTATATGCATATTGCTTTCTTGATGTTTGTCAACTGCCCTGCTATAATTTGTTCACCCAACATGTTATCTATCTTAAGGAGAGCCACCACTAGTGAACTATGGACCTCGGTCCTTTCTTTACCATCAATCTACAATTGTTTACTGCTTTCTGTTTACTTTCTGCAAACTATTACTTTCTTCCACACAATACGGTTAATCCTTTGTTTTCAGCAAAACCGGTGAGATTGACAACCTCATTGTAAGTTGGAGGCAAAGTTCTGTGGTTGTGTTGTGCAGGTTTCCATGTTACTGCTAGTACCGGTAGTGCGCCCTGCCAAAGTCTAGCTAGCAACACCTTGGAGGTGTTTCCTTGCTCCTACTGGATTGATAACCTTGGTTTCATAACTAAGGGAACACTTACTGCTGTACTCATCATACCTTCCTCTTGGGGTTCCCCAACAAGCTCATTATTACACGAGTCAGCAAGTATATTTTCTAGAGCCGTTGCCGGGGAGTCAAGGACATCTTCAAAAGGGGAGTCCCTCATAACCAATCTCTTTACTTTATTATTTTTGTTTTGCTTAGTTTATTTTTGCTTTGTTTGCTTGTTTCTTTATCAAAAACACAAAAAATAGTTCCTACTATAGTTGTTATTTTCATTGGTCTGTTATTGTCTTGATTTATCATGCTTTCTATTAATGGTTGGTTTCTTTGAAACTGAATCTTATTGGCAAGGTGGGTTCACAGAAGAACAAAAATATTATTATAAGGAACACCGCTTGTCACAAAAAGGGAAACACTTATGGGAACAAATTGATAAATTGTATACCATTGCTATAAACGTGTGCTCTACTTATAATATTACTTATTGCTTTGATAAATCTTGTTGCTGTAGGAGGTATAAACACCTCCCTTTTCAATGTGAGTATAATGATAATGTTACCATATCTTCTTATGTTAAAGGGAATTATGACTTTTATGATGTGGAACAAATTGAAGAATTTATTGCTTGGAAGGGTGCATTTGAACTTGCTAGTTTGCTTGAAAATACTGATGATTCACCTTATAAATATGAGGTTTATGATATACTTAAATTTTCCTTTGATAATTACAAGGTAGAAAATGTCTATATTCTTAAATATCTTAATAGATGCTCTCCACCAATGGAAGAGACTAATGCCTTGCAGGAGCCTATGGAAGAAGAAATTGCTAAAACTGGAAGCTCATTGGATGAAAAAGAGGAGGAGAGTGATGATCAAGAGGAGGAAGAATGGATCTACCCATCCCTACCTTCTAATGAGAGTAACTCTTTACCCCTTACATTATTTGATTGTCCCCCATGCTTACCAAAGGAGGACGAATGTCATTTTCCTAAGGATTCTTTTGAAAATGTTTATAATAAAGCTCTAGTGTTTGTAGACCATGAAAAACATGCTTTATGTGATAGTTATATTGTTGAGTTTATTCATGAGGCTACTGAAAATTATTATGAGAGAGGAAAATGTGGTTGTAGAAGTTTTCATGGTATAGAAACACCTCTCTATGTGCTGAAAGTTTTGAAGTTATTCTCGTTTTATCTTCCGATGCATGTCACTTTGTTCTTTGTGAATTTATTTGCATACGAGATTCCTATGCATAGGAAGTGGGTTAGACTTAAATGTGTTTTGAATTTGCTTCTTGATGCTCTCTTTTACTTCAATTTATATTTTTTTATGTGAGCATTTTCTCAAACTATCATGCCTAACTTAAAGGCGTTAAAGAAAAGTACTTATTGGGAGATAACCCAAAAGTTTTAGATGAGTCTTGGAAGTTATTACCTCTGTAATAACCGCTCTTTATCTTTTTTATTTGCTTTTTATGCCAAGAGTAACTTCTAATGAGAGAGAAGTAATGATCGGGAAAGTTGCTGTCCCGAAACAGATTTCTGTGCTTCACCGTAAAAATTCGTGTAAAATCTCTGTATGTCGTTTTGAGGCGTGAATTTTTGTGATTCTGCCCCAGGTTGTTATCTAACTTTTATTAGTTCAACATTGTTTGATTTGAGAAACAGAAGGTCTTCGAAAAAATTGGTTTTTACCTACTGGTTTGTTTTGACAGATTTCTGCCATTATTTGCATTTGATTCTTGTTGGTTCCTTTTTGAGTTCTTTTAGGGAATTGAGCTTTTTGAGGGAAGTGCTACAGTAGCTTGTGTTTTAATGGAAGTTTTACTTGTGTTGGAACTGAACCCAAAGACTTATTATCTTGAATGCACTAATGTTGCTAATAAAGATTGTGTGAAGTTTTGTATGAAGGAAAAATTTCAAGTGTATGGAGAGAATGATGTAATGAGATGAAGAATGGACTAAAACTCAAGCTTGGGGATGCCACCCGTGTCACCCCAAGAATTATCCAAGAAGTACAAGCATAAAAGCTTGGGGATTCCCAAGGCATCCCCTTCTTCATCAATAAAAATCCCAGGTTCCTTCCAAACACCTCATTTTTATTGTTTCATGGACAGTTGTGTTGTTCTTGGAGCGTCTTTGTTTTTTGTTTTTGGTTTTCGTTTGCTTGGTTTTCTTAGTTTTCTGAATAAATTGGTTGGACCCCCTCTTTCATACATTGGTTTTCAAATAGTTTGGTTTGGATTGGAAAAGATTAGGAAAGTTCATGCTTAAGTGGTAAAGAGAGCTTGTTTTTTACTGTGGCCTATGCTTTGTCATGCCATGCTTGATATTGTTTTGGCTTTATGTTTAGTGATCTTTGTTGTAGCATGACATGTTATAAACAATTGAGATTGCTTAATGTGCCTTTCAAGAATCATGCGTTGTTTTAGCATATTAAAGCATAGCATTGTGGTATTCTCCTTTGATGCTTTATTTGGGTTGACTTGGCGGATGCTCACACCATGTTATGACTATCCCAAGTCACCATAGCCTTTATGATCCCTTATTTTTTGACTTGTAATATCACTTTATGCTTTGATTAATGATGTTTTGTCGCTCTGTATGATTATGGCCATTATTGTTCTCTTAGTTGGTCGCTCCTAGTCTTTTGCTAGCCTCCATAACCAAGTATGAGTTCCACTCATGCATCCAGCTTCTAAAACCAAGTTATTCCAAAGAGTCCACCATACCTACCCATTAGCATTTGCTATTCCAAGTATATTCATGTTTTTATCTACCTTCCGAATTAAACTTGTTATGAGAAAACTAGTGATTAAAGCTCCCACGAACTTGATGGCACACTTTACTTTCTTGCACTTAATAAACTTGAACCATTGCGTCCATCTTTGTTGCGTATATGCTTGCGCTTTATAAGTTGAAATTAGCAGAACCATGTATCATGGGGAACGCTTTCAACATTGCACTTGTACATTGTACCTAGTTTATATCATGTTCTTTTGCTTATGGATCCCGGAGGGGTGAAATAAAAGGGGAACTTGTAAGATCATGGAGTTTGTATTTGTGTTAGAGAAATGCCTGGGCCGCTAGCCTAAGCCATGCCTAATCATGGTGGAAACTTGCAGCATAACCATAATGAGCACTCTATGAAGCATCCTCAATAAAAACCTATGCAAATAGCAAATAAAAAGATTGCTGAGATGCTCATTGTCTGCTTGCCTTGTCATTTTGATTATGGGATATCTCCTGTATCATGTGCAATGGGTACCTCGTTGGCGGTTCTCTATGATACATATGTACTTAAAATGACAAGAGCTTACTTGTGACTAAAGTTGAGTAGTGTAAGGTTCGGTCTTCGTAAGTAAGGGGCATGAGATTTCAGCTTATAACTTGTCAAGCATATCCTCTTAGTTGTGTCACTTTAACCTTAATCACCTAAAGATGCTTATGATAGGGGCAATGAGAGCTGAAAGCTAATAAGTACCATAATTTTTGGAAGCTCTTTATGAAACTTGAATCCCTACTCCCTTCTATGAAGGCCTTTCTTTTACTTTTATGTTGAGTCTCCACCTTCTATCTTTATGCACCTACTTTGAGAGCATAGGTGGCCATTCTTAGTTCCATGTGCATTGTCCCAAGACTTGTTGATTGATGCATGATTTTGATATTGCTTGTTCTTAAACTATTTGCATCTAGTCAATCTTATGAATTTTGAAGGTGTCATATGCATTTATGTTTTCTACTCTATGAGGGACAAGCTGAATGCCACTATGCTATGTTTTCTTTATGCGAAACAAACAAACGTCTTGCAAAGCATTGTTATTCATGAATCTTTTGTTTGTGCCTTTTCATGTTGCAACAATAGTTGCTTTGCCTTATTGTTAGAACTTTGTCTTTCATGTTATGATTGAAGTACTATGATCCTAGCTATCAATGTTTTACAAATACTTTGATCAAGTTTATGATGGTGCATGTCACCTCAAAAATTATTCTGTCTTTTTATCACTTACCTACTCGAGGACGAGCACGAGTTAAGCTTGGGGATGTTGATACGTTGCTAACGTATGCGTAATTTTTTATGTTCCATGCTTGGTTTTATCTACTTTCTTATGTTTTGTCCACACTTTGGAGTACTTTCTATACACTTTCTTGGACTAACCTATTAACAAGAGTCACAGTGCCAGCTGCCTGTTTTCTGCTGGTTTTGGTTCCAAGAAAGTCAGAAAATGAATATTCTCGAAATTGGACGGGACAAAAGCCAAAGTCAGTTTTTCACCGAGGGACACACGAAGCTAGAATACGAGATGGAGAGGGGCCAGGGGGCTGCCACACCACCTGGCGTTATGGCCAAGCCTGGCCCGCGCTAGGGGGTGGTCTGGCCGCCTCGGGCACCCCCTCGGCCTCCCCTTTCGCCAATAAGATGCCTCCGATACAAAAACCCTAAGTACCCGATCAAAATTCCACGAAAGAGTCTGTAGCTGCTGTCATCTCCATCCCTAGATCGGGAGGGATCTGAAGCTCTTCCCGGCACCCTGCTGGAGGGGAGAATTCACCCTGGAGGCCTTCTTCATCATCATGCAAGCCTCCGGTGTGATGCGTGAGTAGTTCATCCTTGGACTACGGGTCCATGTAGTAGCTAGATGGCTGGTTCTTCTCCTTTGTGCTATCATGTTTAGATCTTGTGAGATCCGTTCATGATCAAGATCATCTATTTGTAATCCTACATGTTGTGTTTGCGGGGATCCGATGGATATTGAGATGCTATTTCAGATTGATTATTGATTCTATCATGTCTTTGTTATTTGTGATCTTGCATGCTTTACGTGTTGGAAATATGCCCTAGAGACAAATAGTAGTAAGGACTATTATCATATTTCATAAAGTTTATGATTAAGTTTTATATCATGCTATAACTGTATTGAGTGGAAACATCAATACATGTGTGATATATAAACAACTAGGGGTTCCCAGTGAAACTCTAGTCACTGGTTCATTGGTCAACAGATGATCATGTTTCCTGATCATGTGGCATTTATGCCAGTTGGAAATGGAGTCAACTCATTCTGTGAATGAGATGATGAACCAATACCCAACCTAAACATCATGACCCGATCATGTCACGAAGTTCAAGTTACGATGATTAGAAATGGATCCTTGTAGACTATTCCTTAGACCGTGAGGCTATATCAATCACTGTCTCCCAAGAATGCTTAGATAGCATCAAGCGCCACTTGGTAATACAGTGGTTATAAAGGTGTGTTCAGGTATTCGAAGGAAACCGTAGAGGCAATATATGTCAAGAGCGGGATTTGTCCGTCCATGTGACGGGAAGATACTCAAGGGCCCACTCATAGAGGTTATATCCAATAGCTGCGTAGCGTGTGATTTGATCACAGGGATATCACTTGTCGGAACAAGTCAAGTAGCATTGTTCGGTAACGAGATTGAACACGACATGGTGATGTCATTGATCAGATCTCGGGAAATGCAAGTATCAAGAGACAAAGGGAATAAGACACGACTATCCCGGTTCAAACGACGTAAGATCTTCGTGGAACGCACAGGGGTCACATGGCCATCCAGGTCCCTCTGTCGATCATTGGTGCGGGAGTGTCCCGGCCATGTCTGGAGTGTTCCCGAACCGTGGGGTATCACGCTTAAGGGCTTGATGATGCTTAGAGAGTGTTTATAGGATCGGTAGAATCGCCGAAGAATTGTAGAGAGAAAACCGGAAGGGTTTTGGTAAGTCCGGAGGATGTCCAGAGTGGAGGTGGAAGGTGTTCCATAGCCACGGAGGTTGAATAATATGTGAATGAATGTTAAATATTGATTTAATCATTTATTCATAATTATTTAATAAAGGGAAAATCAATTTAAAAGGTCAAAAGGCTTAATGGGCCAATTCCCGGAGGGGAGAGGGCCCATTACGGAAAGGAGAGAGGGAGAAGGGGCAAGGGGTGGCCGGCTAGGCCAAGCCCCCCCCCCCACACGAGGCCCACTAGGGCTGGCCAACAGCCTCCCCACCCCCTCCTCTCCTTTAGTCCCACCCCGGGACTTTGAGGGAGGTAGTACCTCCCCTCCCCCTATATATAGTGGGGGTATTTGGCCAGATAAATACACCGAATAATCAATAAAGGTCTTCTCACTTTTGGGAGGACCTCCAATTGATATTTTCTCTCTCTCCCTCTCTCTCGTGACCGTGGTCCCAAGTTCGGACTGCGCGAACGAGAGACATCTTCACCGCGGAGCGCCATCGCGTTGCGGGATTCGGATCCAGGAGCTCTACTTACGCAACTGCTGCTGGATCAGGGAAGCGGGAGTCATCGTCAGGCACCGGACGTGTGTAACTCCCCACGAGGTGTCGCACTTGAGGCACTCAAGTCGTTGGATCCACAGGAGCGCGAGGACTTCATCACGACCTTGAGGTCGGCTTCGGCTCGTCTACATCAACCACGCTCTCCTGAGTGTTGACAACACTTTTCGGTCTTCAAGGGTAAGTTCGCGAAAATCCCCTCCTGTTACTGTATTACTAATACATAGGTCCTGGCAGCATCAGGGGTTCAGGGGCGTAGGGTAAAATTTATTATTTTCATACGCGGAACCCCTACAGTGGTATCAGAGCTAGATCTATGCGTAGTAATGCTAGTACGAGTAGAACACACGAGATGTAGCGTGTGGGCGTTGATCTTTTAGTTGTTACCCTCCCACGTGTACTTGTGTATACCGTAGTAATGCTTGAGGAAGCGGGCCCCAACCGACTTTACGCGTTCATTCGCGAGACTGGTCCACGCTTGACATACGTCTTGTACCGTATAAAGTGGCTTAGGGGGTGTCTGTCTCTCTCACATTAGTTGGTATGCCATTTGCAACGGAGGTCCCCTAAAGGGGTGTAGTAGAGACAACTACTTGATCAGCGTTGTGCTGAAAGTTCGTAGGTAAGAACGGTTCTTGTGCGAAAGCCCATTCAGCCACGTAAAACATGCAAAGATAAAGTAGAGGCGTCTAACTTTGTTTTGCAGAGGGGCGTTGCTTTGTGATATGGTTGTGGCAAAGGTAAAGTGATTACCTTATGTTACGTAGTAGTAGATAGTCACGGAGGAGACAGACTACCACGCCGGAAAGACACCGGTACCCTGGTGTCTATGGCGCCGGAACCCTGGCGCCGGAATCCGGTGAAGACGGATGGAGATCACGGCGTGAAGGACCATATCACATCGCATTTACATTCAATGTTATTGTTTGTATATCTTATTGTGTGCTAGTATTAGATACTCGACGGTAGCCTAATAAGATGATCCCTATTAAAATTACCAACGATTGTGTTCCCCCTTAGTGTGCACCACCAAGAAAGTTCTTTGGTATGAGGCAATCCATGGTACAGGCATGGGTGTCAGACATATCTGCGTTCGCATACAGTGGGTGTAAGCCATGTTGCACAGCGAATACAATAAGGTTGATTTGGCGATCCTAGCATGCCATAGAAGCGTGGTCTCAGATCACGGATGGTCGAAAGATTGAGCACGAGTCGCATGAATGATGTGACCGGCGTTTAGCGTCCACCCTTGAACCCACATTGATGGCCGTGTTGATCGGGCGAGATGTGGCTGACAGGGGTCGTGTTATCACTAGGAATCCTTATGGGGATAGGTGTTTCTGAGTGGAGTTATTAATAACTCATTTA
This sequence comes from Avena insularis, assembly GCA_023614405.1. Taxonomy (NCBI): domain Eukaryota; kingdom Viridiplantae; phylum Streptophyta; class Magnoliopsida; order Poales; family Poaceae; genus Avena; species Avena insularis. The sequence continues at coordinate 348,112,963 of CM042692.1, read as the reverse complement.
ATTATAAACTTAGTCTAAATTCCTTTTTGCAATTGTAAATGTAGAAAAGTTCTCCCTAATGCCACCTTTCCTGTTGACGATTGATTGGTTAGAAGGAGAGAAGCTCAGATTAGATGGATCAAACTTCTCTATATGGGTTGCGTGTCTCCACGTTCTCCTTAGCGAGAATGACGTGGTCGACTACATACTTGACGGGATGGATTTGGATCAGCCCATTGACTTAGAGACCCCAGAGCAGCGGGAAGACCGCTATCTCCATCGAGAGATGGCCTCCTTCATTTTAGTCACAATGCGGTTCGGAATGGTGGACGAGTTGTGACCTTTCGTGGGTGATATCAACCCTCGTACGGTAATGCTACAGCTTAGGACACATTTTGTGGAACAAGGACGCATATGGGAGCATGAGCTGATGGGAGACTTCCTCTCCATTAAGATGGAGGAGAACTCATCACTCGATGACCACTTGGAGCACATGCATGATGTGTACATGAGGCATGCATACTTCCTGGATAGCTGGATGGCGGGCTCTTTTGCAAATGACGTTGTGTTGCGGTTGCTGCCACCAAGCTACCAAGCACAAGTCAGGACTTGCATTATGAGAGGCGACGTGGAATCAATGGAGTTCCACCGATTCGTAACACATCTCAGGAATGTGTTGGTTGAACCAAATGTCGCTGAGGTCATCAATGACAAAGGTATATATTTGATATACAAGTTTATAAATGTTATAATATTGCAAACACATTTGCAGTGTTAAGTATATTTGATACTTGTTCTGTTTTGCTGAAAACAGGTCCTTCTGCATGAGAGGTGCTTGCTGGAGAGGAGGTGACATTGCGTGCTGATGGCAATGATGATGATGATGATGGCCAACAACACTCTCCCTTGACATTTATCATTTAGTTTATGTTTAGGATGATTATTGTAATCAAAAGATTGTGAACTTCTTTAGTGTGTCTCACATTTTGTCAGACAGTTATTCATATGAGCCTATAACAAATAGTTGTTCCACTTTTATGAATGATTTCTATTCATGTTCATATCTTGTTTTATTATATGTGAATTATCCTTGTTGTTTGAAACTAATTGATAATGCATGAATATTTGTAAAATATTGAAATGCCTTGAAAAATACCCAACTTAAATGATATTCATTAATGAATGAAACCATTGTTTAAATTCAAAGTTATAATGATAATATGTGAAAGTCATTCGATTTCGTATCACATATAAATCATGCCTAAGTTTGGCAAAATAACTTGAACACCGTGTATTACTTGAATACAAAGTGTTTAATGAATTATTGAAAGTAAATACATATTCAATGTATTGTGTTTTAACAAAATGGTAATTATCATCATATGATTCTTTAAAAGTGTAAAGTAGTTTACCAAAGGAAACATTAATATGAAACTATTTGATTTGATCAAAGTGTTTCATCAACAAAGGGTATAAAAATAAATGAGAATCTAATTACTGCGATTTGATCAATAGTAATGAAATTCGACTTTATAAGAATGGCATAAAGAAATTGTGAAATGCAAAGTGTTTTGAAACGTCAAAATGCAAAGCATCACAATATGATATTAGATATCAAAATGGGTGAATAGAAGGCACCAAATAAATTGTTGTAGTGTAGATGTAGAGACCATTAGTTAAGAAATAGTTAGCACTCAATTAGAATATATAGTGAACCATTTGAATTCGTGAAAGCGGCTCCATATCTAGTATGGATCATCGTATAAGTTTTGGGGTTATTCGATATAACCAAAACAATAGCGAATAAGTCCTTGTCGAGTATTCATTGGAAACTTTGAATATGAAATCCATAGCTGAAACCAAAAGAGAAGCAAAATTGGTATTGCTTGGATTTTGGTACATTCTTGAGAAAGTTCACTATTAGTGATATTTCTCGATTATGGAGCAATTGGAAGATAGTGAAAAACATGATTAGGATTCAAATCCCTACATCAGAGCATTGAGAAGCGCAACGGAAAACGTTCCTGAATGATTCTCTTCACAAAGGAAAGAATCAATGATAATAATCATTGTGTTTTCCCCACTGGTGTTTTCACTACATTAAGTAGGATTCAAAATGTATCCCATATCTTGTATGGAGACATTTGTGAATCATTTGTCATGATTATTGGAATATGACATACCTACAAACTACTAAGGAAATAATGGTAAACTATAATTATGAGAAATCCTAAAAGAAAAATTCACTTGAGATTAGAAAGCAGTTCGTTGCTGAATCTCACAAGTAAAAGGCATTACTTGAATTTTCCCAAATGACTGCAAAGCCATAGTGAAAAAGGGGGTGAATGACAAAAGCACAATTTGTCAAGTATTGGACGAATTCAAATGAATTTTATTCAAGTGTGTTGGATGTCTAGTGGATTTAAAACTAGTAAAAGTACTAGTATCTCATAGTAAATCTCCAAGTTTGATATTTGATCAAAGGATTTTGAAGTTGTTCAAAATAGTGAGTAGATATGCAATTTGCATGAAATTGAGTGGGAGCTATGAAAGTCTTCCTAAAACAATATGTGAATGACATATTTTTGAGTGGGAGCAATATAAGTCTCAAATTCAAATATGTAGGAACATAGTTTGAGTAAGAGTAGTGACTCATACCCAAATGTGTTAGGAACATATTTTGAGTGGGAGCTTATAGGAGTGATTCTTAAGTGTGTTAAGAATAAAAGCGCAAGTACTGATAAATAATGATTTATAAGGTGTATAAGTTGATAATAAGTGTATTATGATATTATGTAGTATTCCTTAAGGGATTCTGAAAAGGGTTTCAGAATAGAAGTGAATTAAGGAACTGGTCCTTAATAACTCAAGTTAGGAATAGTATTAAGTTCAAACATCAATGGTTGAAAGAAAGAAAAGGATGATCATCATCCACTATGTTGAGACATAGGTTCTATCTTAGAAAACTATGATGATAACTTGACATAATATGTAATCCAATAAGGAACATTTGAAAGTGATTAAATTTGAATCACAGAATATTGAGCTAAGTTTGTCCGTAGTGTCTAGTAGAGAACTATAGACATATTTTCCAAATCCATAAAGGATGACATATCTTAAAATATAAAGGGTTATGTTATAAGGGAATATGTTGGAAACTCCTGTAAATACCGATTAAAGTCAAGTAGGAAGCGAGGTGAATAAAAACATCGAAAGTTGCATTGAGTGCACTAGTGTTTCGATGAATACATTTATAATAATAGATAAGGGTACCATCTAAAGTGTTGTATAATGTTATGGCGGGGCTAGTTCGCTTTTAATGTAGAATGATGTGTCCCAGGGCACAGTGCCCATGAGAAAGCCCTCGAGGTTGATCTAAAGTCACTGTAGGCTCCTGGAATCAGGCCTCCTTCTACTGCCATAGCGACGATGCATACACACAGATGTTATCATGTGATGATAAAGTATTAATGTCAATCAAGGTGACATTGGTAAGTTGCAAAGGATTTGGGACTATAAAGTACAGACCCAAGACTCAGCCTCTTCCATGAGAAAGCATGTTCAGGGTACCAGATATATTGTGCCAATGATTAAAGAACAAATACAGCTAGTGTATTTGTACTCTAGTGCAAGTGGGAGACTGTTGGAAATATGCCCTAGAGACAAATAGTAGTAAGGACTATTATCATATTTCATATAGTTTATGATTAAGTTTTATATCATGCTATAACTATAATTTGTTCACCCAACATGTTATATATCTTAAGGAGAGCCACCACTAGTGAACTATGGACCCCGGTCCTTTCTTTACCATCAATCTACTATTGTTTACTGCTTTCTATTTACTTTATGCAAACTATTACTTTGTTCCACACAATACGGTTAATCCTTTGTTTTCAGCAAAACTTGTGAGATTGACAACCTCACTGTAAGTTGGGGGCAAAGTTCTGTGGTTGTGTTGTGCAGGTTTCCACGTTGCTGCTGGCGCCGGTAGTGCGCCCTACCAAAGTCCAGCTAGCAACACCTTGGAGGTGTTTCCTTGCTCCTACTGGATTGATAACCTTGGTTTCATAACTGAGGGAAAACTTACTGATGTACTCATCATACCTTCCTCTTGGGGTTCCCCAACGAGCTCGTTATTACACGAGTCAGCACACCTTAGCCGAGTTAGTAATGTGTCGGCACCAAAAGCTAACTCTTCGACTTGCTGCTGTCCAACAAGAATTGGCTTCATGGCAAGCAAGAGACCAAGTTTGGAATGGCTAGACACATTAAAAACGAATAAGGGAAAGAACACAATTAAGCCGACGTTTGTTTTTTAGACTAACCCCTGTATTTACTTTATTTTTGTTATGCTGAATTATTTTGAGTTAATCCTAAAAGTTTCAAGTATTGTTAGATAAATTATTTGGGCCTCGGACTCGTAAGTCAAACTTCGAATAACGGTAGACGCGAGCCGAGTCAATTAATTGGGAGAACAAGAAAATGAAACCCGGGGACTTCGTCCAACTTAATCCGGCATAAAAACATAAGTTGTAGCAAAATAACACATTCTCCATTACATCTGGGCCCGGCATACCGGGATCTAACAAATTTTAAAAGGTTATCGCTTCAAGGAGTAGCAGTTGCCGGGTCAACCGCAGTAGTAGGAGGCATGTTGTCTTTGGCATTGGCGACTTAGGCTTAGGCATCTTCATCCGGGTTTGCCCTGGCATCCTTGGCATAATCCGAATCTTCCTGGTCATCATCTGCGTCTCCTTCAACGTACTCATCATTAATGGCCTCGAGGAAACTCGGCCCCTCGTTCCATTCATGATAATGACCATATTGGATAAGATCATAGGCGTGAGCTTGACGCTGAGCGATGCATCCCGGGTCATTGGTCCATTTGGATTCGGTGCGCAGGCGACCAAGCACATTTAGGTCAATGCCTTCATACCAGGACAACACAAAGGATAAGGTCATGTCAGCTCCAACACGCGCAGCAGATTCTCGCCATAAATTGAGTTGCGTGCTGCTATCCCGGAGTCTCTCGATCATCACGGAAACTTCCTTGGGATCAGTTTCACCCACCCACAGAGTATGAAAAGTGTTGATGGCACGCCGAGGAGCCCCACCCCAAAGACCCTCATGGGTCCGAGGCAAGCCGCAAGACCAGCCAAGAATTCGTCAATTGTGATGTCTTTGGAGATAGGGCCAGCTTCAGCTCTCTTCACCCGGAGCTTGCGGATGGGAATGTCGGCACATGCTTTAGACTGAGGAAAATCCTCTAAAGGGACAAATAAAAAGCAACTCAGAAGGTGCAAAAAGAAGAGAAACCTCAACAATAAAAAATAAGGTGGGCACAGAAACATACTAGCTATAAGACCATGAATCCGAGTTAGTTCGGCCAGCCAGTTACCCTGCTTCCTCTAAAGATCTGCAAGAGCGGTGTTCACCGACTCAAGTTTGGCCTCGTCCTCTTGAAGAAGTAATTTTCTTTTATCAAGCTGGCCTACGAGCTAGACCTTTGCATCGGAGAACTCTTGATCTAATTTTTCAAGCTCAGTTCTCTAGAGGAGTTTGAGGTCTTTATTCTCGGCACAGAGCCGAGCGATCTCCTCGTCCTTCTCCTTAAGCTGGGCCTGGTGTTGTCCTGCTTGTTCGAGAAAATAGAGCATCATGTCAGGCATCGGCATGCTATCTTGAAGAGACACTGCAATAGTTTTTTGACCCGGTAGAGCCGAGGTATAATTATGTACCAAGCTAGAATTAGAAAGGAAAAAGTATAAGACACAAAAGATGCAAAATAAAGAATACCTTTCAACTCGGCCATCTCCTTCCTCAGCGCCTTGTTCTGGGCCTCCACATTGGCTGCAAAATCCGAGTCACAAGTTAATTTGGCAAGCCAAGATGAAAGGAAGTAAAATTGAGAATATCAAAGAGAAAATTTCACCTTTCTTCTTCAGCTCGGGCAGCAAGGCTTTATGCTTTGAAGAAAGCTCCTTGTGTGTGTCTAGAAGCCGCTGAAACTTGACGGTGTGACGTTTGGTGGTGATCTGAAAAGGAAAGTGTTAGTTCATGAATAATAAGGAAAATTACAGTTACTCAAGACCCAGGCCAAGTGGAACTTAACCCGACTCTAGGTGAGTCAATATTTGAAGTTACTCAAGACCCGGGCCAAGTGGAACTTAACCCAACTTTAGATGAGTGAATATTTGAAGTTACTCAAGACCGGGGCCAAGTGGAACTTAACCTAGCTCTAGGCGAGTGAATATTTGAAGTTACTCAAGACCCGGGCCAAGTGGAACTTAACCCGGATCTAGGTGAGTGAATATTTGAAGTTACTCAAGACCCGGGAAAAGTGGAACTTAACCCGGCTTTAGGTGAGTGAATATTTGAAGTTACTCAATACCCGGGCCAAGTGGAACTTAACCCGGCTCTAGATGAGTGCATATTTTAAGTTACTCAAGACCCGGGCCAAGAGGAACTTAACCCAGCTCTAGGTGACTGAATATTTGAAGGTAATCAAGACCCGAGCCAAGCGGAACTTAACCCGGCTCTAGGTGAGTGGATATTTGAAGTTATGCAGATCCGAGTCAAGTGGAACTTGTTGGGTTTGTAGCATAGAAAACAAAAAATTCCTACGATGGGAACTATTATACGCCAAGATCTATCTACTAGATACAAGCAACAGGTGGATATACATCCATAGAGAACATACCCTCTAAGACAACAAAGCTTTGTTAATGAGATGGAACTCGTGGATGATGTAGTCGTACACTTGCCGATCTCAAGATCATGATGAAGTCCTTCAGGTCCAGTAGTTCCAGCACCATCAGGTCCAGCACCATAAAGTCCAGCACCACAAAGTAGCGGTGCATCCATGATCGCACACATGTCTGGTCCACCAAACAACCTCCGCCTCCTTGCTCCAGCGATGCACCGGAAGCAGTAACTCCTTTCTAGATAAAGCCACCGGGAACATGTATCTCGCTAATCTGAGACCATGGGGAATAACTAGAGGGAGAAGAGAACCTTCACGAGGAGGTGGGGCAAGTGGAGAAGAGCCATGGGGCTCCTTTTATAGGGGTTGGGGTGCAGCCCCATGGCCATGGGTGGCAGGCCATGGTGGGTGCCCCCACCTCTCCCTCATTCATGTGGGTGGAGCTTCCACTAAGCCCACTCACATAAATTTCAACTCACTCACTTGCATTTAATGTCCACTAAATTAAATGCATTTTCTCTTTAAATAAAAAACTTTTATTTATTTTATTCAGAATTGTGTTAATTACTTTAATTAACAAATATTCACATAAAACTCCCTACAACATTTCAATATCACATGTAGAACTAGTTTCAGCAATTTCACCCAAAACAATTCCGGTTTCCATCGAAATGATTCTAGCGCTTTCTTAAATCTTTATCTGAAACATATTTGCTCCAAATGGTGTCGGTATCCCTTAAGTGTGTCACCCTACAGTTCGTGAATAATGTAGACATGATCGAGACCCCTCTCCGATCAATAATCAGCAGCGGGACCTGGAGATCCGTACTGACTCCCACATATTCAACGATGACTCTTGTGATCGTGTGAACCTTTAACATCGTAACTAAATCCCTTTGTCTCGTGATATATTACATGTCCGAGATTCGATCATCGGTATCCAAATACCTAGTTTGATCTCGTTACCGACATGCACTCTTTTCTCATTCCCGTGATATAACATTCTAGTGATCACATCACTTGCTTGCAAGCTATGTCAATGTGACATCACTTGCTTGACAAATCCCACTCTTGATCCATGAGCCTCTACATAACACCTTCGTAGCACTGAACCCACCTTTATAGTCACCCTGTTACGGTGTGACGTTTGATGTTATCAAGATACTCTTCCGGTGTTAGTGATTAACATGATCTCATGGTCGAAGGACTAGGATTACTTCGTATGATGTTATAGAAATATAAACATAATGACTTTTATCGTAATGCTATACCTCGGATGAATGTTCATCACATCATTCCACTAATGATGTGACCTCGTTATTAACAACATCCAATGTCCATGATCAGGAAACCTTGATCATCTTGTTAATAACTGAGCTAGTTTATATGAGAGGCATTACTAGGAACTTTGTATTTTGTTTATTAAACACACATGTATTAACGTTACCAATTAATACAATTATAGCATGCAAAATAAACAATTATCATAAACATGGAATAATATAATAACCACTTTATTATTGCCTCTTGGGAATATTCCCTTCAGAACTTAACCCGGCACTAAGTGATTGAGTATTTAAAGCTAAGCAAGAACTGAACGGAGTAAAACTAAATTCGAACACAAGTGATTGGCCGAACTATTGGCTAGTTTTTTTTGGCTAAGTTAAAATACTTCGGAATTGGGAGCGAGATAAGGAAAAATGGCGCAAGTTAATTGCTAAGAGCATCCAACCGAGTAACATGTTACTCCCTCGGAGGCTCGGGGATTGGAGGATATATCTACAAGTACTTGCGCATATGTAAAGAGATGGCTGAAAGGTTTACCTCCATCATTTTGCTGGCATAAGAAATGGCTTTACTAGCAGTGTTCATTTGCGCACCAATCTCCGCAAGACCAAACTTCGCCAGGTTACCGGAGCTAACATCAATGTATTCAGCATTATTTCAGTTCTCGGCGAACTCAGTGAGTGAGACGAGGCTCCCACCACTGAGAGTCCGAGTTAGGAATAACCCTTTATCATGTGCGGCTTGGCGTGCAACCTTAGTAATGGCAGGACTGGAATGCAACGTGATTTGCTTGTCCAAAGTACGGCCAGAGACAGCGCTGCCCTGTTGCATCATGGATGCAATGGTGTGCTGCCTAGAACCGGCCGCTGATCCTTTGGGCGTCGCCTTGGCCATCTCGGAAGTTGGCTTAACCTTGGTCACCCTGACGGCTTTCTTGGCCTTGGCCACTGGATTGATTTGCTGTTGTGGTGTGGAGGGTTGAGATTTAGTCACCGGAGTTACCGCGGGAGATTTGGTCTGAGGCTTCGACCGAGGTTGGTCTTCTCGCTGAGTCTGGGAAGACTCGGACGAGGCGGGAGGTGCTTGTGGAGAAGAACTTGAAGCTATAACAGGTTGAGGTTGACACGAAGGTTGAACTTGGGTCAGTGTTGGAGTCACCGACACCTCGTTAGAAATTTTCTCAGTGCCGATGTTGCTGCCACCATCATCTTCTTATTGCTGCAGAGCAGAAGGGGCATTTTGCTGATCTGACATGATCACGTGCTCGGGGGAGCCTCCTCCGTCCGTGCCGACGTTACCCTCCTCCTGACGAGGTGGACTGACATTCGGCACAGTAGGAGAATTATTCCAGACGGGGCTCAGAATGGGAGCATCGTCACGACGAGGAGAAGGGGATTCCCACGAAAAGGAGAGGCTATGCTAGGACTGCTCTAGGAGATGTCCTTGGGGGCCCTGCTGAGTCAAATAGAAAGAAATATCAAGTTAGGCTAGAGAGAAACAAGAAATACATATAAAAAGAGCCATGCTACGCAAAGCACAAGAAAAGAAAGAAGGAATTACTCAGATGCGGCAGGTGGATCCTTGGGTCTTGGAGCTCTCTGGACGGTGGTCTTAATAGGGGGTTTGCTGCCAACCTGGTTGGCGGACCTCTTGTATCTTTTCCCATCTATGGGTGGTTCAGAAGAAGGAGCCGAGGTCGCAGCTCGCTTCTTTGCCGGGCCTTGGCCTCCCACTACCATAGGAGGCATGTTGTGCACCTGACCAGCCGGGTTAGCTGGAGGGGGATCAGCACGATAGGCATATGAGATGGGCACAGGACTAAATACCTCCAATGCCTCACAATCATCATCATCTTTCATCGTCATCCGGCCAATCCCTTAAGATAGAAGTCTTACCGGAGGGTCGGCTAGAGCTAGAGTCCGACATAGGCATGAACTCCTCGGAGTCCAGCTCCTCCAGATCCAAGGTATCATGATCCTTGCCCCACTTGAGGGCCGGGGTCGAGGTGTCCTCTATTGTTTGCTGAAGGAATTTCTGAAAAGAATAAGGCAAAGGGTCAAATAGATCATACATGTCGACATAAAGTGTAACTCAGAAAAAGGATCACATAAGATATGTACCACGGGAGATGGCCTATCTCGGCTGAAGTGCTCTAGCCTCCACTCCCAATCCTCGGCCAAGGGCGTCTTAAAGATAGACTTAACCCGGCGATAGATATGGGAGTCAGAAAGCTCAATCGATGAAACTCGGTTAGGGTCGAGGTGACCGCTCATGTGGCAAAGTTTGTGGGTGCATTTCTACAGCAGGGAGATTCGGCTCCGGATGAAAGTGAGCATAAGATCCTTGCCAAACATCCCCTATGTTTTTAGCTCAATGATGCGTTTCTCTACCAGGTCAACCAAGGTGCTTGACTTCTTGGGGATCCGGCTCCAACGATTCCTATCAGGGACGCCGATAGAAAAAGGAGGTAGCCGAATCTTATCCTCTAGGTATCGTTCTTTACATAAAAAAATGTCTTGGCCTACCCTTTGAAGGACTCCAAGCCGGTAGCCCGGGGAAATACGGAGTCTCGCCGAGGAGAGATGGAGGCCGCCCCACATTGGGTCAGAGACTTGTCGGTAGGGTGAAGTTCCTTATTCGGAACAATGTTAGCCCGGAAACCAAAGAACTTGAACCAGATTTGTATCGAGGGCCACAGGCTGAGATACCCCTTAATGCCAGAAACAAAAGCAGATAGAGAGACGATTGCATTCAGAGGAAGATGATGGGGTTGGAGAATAGAAGTAGTGAGGAAGTCATGGAAGAAATCACTGATAGGAAGGCCGAAGCCGCGAGCGAAGTGGGAAAGGAAAACCACGAACTCACCGGGCTCGGGAGCAGGGACAAGTTCATCGCCAAGAATGCGATAGCTAACACCGGCGGGAACATGGTGGGTGCGGATGAGACAGTCGATATCGTCTTGGCTCACCCAAGAATCGGCCCAGCACCACGCTAATGGGCAACGTCTCCCTCTTCATGCTCCTCGAGAACGGCGTCTTGCGTCATCTCTAGATCCTCTTCTTCAGATGCGGAGTACGAATCAGAGGGGAACTGCTTCGATTGACGGGCCCCCATAGCAGCGGCGAGCAGCGGAGATGTGGTGGAGAGAGCGAGGAACAAAGAACGGCAGCGGTGGCGCTATCGCTAAGCGGGAAGTGGTGGTGGCGGTGGCACTACAAGGAGAAAGAAGGCGAAGAAGAGGCGAATGGGGGAAATGACTAAGGGGCGCCCCCGCTCCCCTATTTAACCACGCCCCTAGTGGGGGTACTAGGATTGCAATTTGTGCCAGGCCACATCGTGTGGGCGTGTATTTCCTAAAGGAACTAATCAGCAGCGAGCCACACGGAGGGTCACACAATGTAGCAGATCAACCAACGTGACGTGGCTCTGCAGTTATCGAAGAGGCACCCACGATGTGACGAATGTGCAGTAATTCCTGATGGCATGCATAGTAACTAACACAAGCCCTTAGAATGAGGCAAGGATAATGATTACCCTCCACGTAGGACGTGGGGAAGTGTACATGAGAAGGAAAGCATCTAAGTGGGATAACTCGGATGCAAGATTAGGACCCAGCCAATGAGGACTACCTCAGAAAGATCCAAGGAGGGTCCAAATAAATATCGAGGCAATAAAGTAAATAGCCAAGTTAAATTCGGATCATGCCGACATAGAAGTACCTCGGCAAGAAGAGCTGAGTTCTAAATAGGTTGAACCTATTGTGGCCTTATCGGCTAAAGTTGCTAAGACCGCACCAACTTCAGGGACTAATGTTGGGGGGGTGACCCCGGGTAGGGTCGAGCCGGGGTATAAAGGCAAGGTCTGCCGATGTATCTGGAGGCCAGCCGAGTTAAGGTCGACCTGGCCATGGTTGTGATCACTCAATGTTACCTCGGCCGACATAAAGCATATTTTGGCACCACCCTGTTACTTGTTTGCAGGTACCACGGGGGCCGAGTTAACCAGGCAGCAGTTGGGTTATTACTTGGCTTATAGAAGAAGGAAGGAATCTTCCCTTGGTCAGCGCTTTTCTCTCTCTACTGGAGCCACCGTGAGAAGTGCAGAAGATAGAGAGGCAAGGACTAGAGGTCCTGGCCGACAAAGGTGACGTCGCCTGACCATTGATGGTCGGGTGACACGGCGCCGCAGGGGCTTACGACATGGGCTCATAGAGGCTTACGCCAGTATCTCACAGAGGCTCACGTAGGGGGAAAGGAGCGCACTGTCTTGCTATTTTGGGAGGAGCATATTCCTAGAATATGCTCTCCACGTATGCCCTAACTGTAACCTGGACACCCCTTTATAAGGTGAGCCAGGACCTCTAGAGAGAGGAGGTCGGTCATTTTACTAAGGGAAGAACCCTAGAGAGAGGTGAGAGTAGTGAAGAACTTTATCTTCCTCCTCTCCCCAATACAGATCAAGGAGCATCTGTAAACCACCATTGATCTTGAGAATACAAACCATCTGTGTGTGGAATCACCACACTATCCCTTCCTGGATACCTCTAGCACTCATTGGCCCCATCTTTAGCCTACCATGGCATCTGCCGTGACACATCCATGACACCGTACCATTCTGCCATGGGTAGTAAGCGACACGTGGCACCAAGGCAGGATTGCAAGGCCATGTTATAAGCCTTGGACCGCCACATGGCTACGTCAGCACCTCCGCATGTGAACCGACCCCTATGGTGTCCCCTCGTCCATATAAAAGGAGGCACATGTCGGACTTAGAGGAGGAGGAGGTTCAGACCAGAGAACCTTCCTAGGGAAGGAACCCAGTGTAACATTATGATAATCAGATAGTAGCCACTACAAGAAAAGTTGGCTTTCACAACAGACGATTTTCGTGGTTGAAGGCCCGTTTTTCGTGACCAAAGAGTCTTCCGTGACGGATGGCCTTCGTGGTAAAAGCCCCGTCACAAATGAATTAACCACGGTTTTTTTTCGACCGTGGCGGATCGCACCCTTCAGCCACGAAAACTTGTTCCATCGCAGATCTGTTTGCTAGCCGCGCTGACTGCTGACATCATGCGAACTGCCAGGTGGCAACTGCCGTTAGCAACCGTTACCGCCGTTAACGGCCATAGAAACCATGGCAGAAGCCATGCCCAGCCAAGGCCTACTAAATACTAACTGGACCGGCCCATAAGGGGATCCCAATAAGAAGAAGGCCTATTACTGTTTTGTCCTGCGCTATTTGAAATGGGCCCAAAAATGCAGCTAGCAGCGACCCGTGAACTTTCAGGCCTGATTCTGTTTCGGCATATAGAAGGCCCATGTTGGTCCAACATTATGCGGCCCATTAGCAGCCTACGCCAAGTCGCTCTTATAAACATAAGGCATGCGGTCAGCTCATCACTATTATCGCAGCCCATCGTCGACCGCCTACTGACGGCCCTTCTCTAAAATGGTCTGTTACTGTTATGGCCTGTTACTATTTTGGCTTTTTACTGTTCTGGTCTTTAGCTATTCAGGCCTAGAAAAAGCCCTTTACTGTTCTAGCCTGGTAAATTTGTCGGCATATTACTACCCTCGTCCGGGAATTTCTTGGCCCGTACTATTTAGGCTCGTCACTATTCTTTTATCTAGGTCGCTAATGTTTTGGCCGCTCGCTTTTGGCTCATATCTTGTTTTGTGATTTTGCGTCTCTTGCATGTTACCGTAATGAAGCTTTGCTCGCCTGCCATCTTATACGGCATGTTCTTTATTTGGCATGTTACATTATGGCCCGTTAGGCCTGTTAAATTTATGGCATGTTACTGTTACAGCCTGTTACTGTTACGGCATGTTACCACATGCGCATTGGCCCGTTACGTTTACGGCTTTTTACAGTTTCGTCAATTCTGAAGCCCATGCCAATATCATAAAACGTGTATAATAATCCAGCATATTTTTACTGTTCATCGTCGGCCGAATACGGCACGGTACTGTTCCCTAATCGACTTGCCTGGCGTAGAGGAATCTGTTATTCTATGACCTTCTGATAGTGTCTGTGAACAAAATCATCATAGATCTATGACGATTTTGCACTAGATGGTTGTAAGCAGTTCAGGAGGGCCTAAACCCTAGAAAATTATGACGATTTTGCTAAATATCGTCATAGTTTTATTAGTTGAAATCGTCATAACCTAGTGGATGCGGCCTACGACATTATTTGTAGCTCACTATGACGATTTTAAATCGTCACATCGTCCAAAATACCATAACTTGAAATGAGTAGTCGGTCACATCAGCAACTACGTCTATGTGGCATGTCCATGTATCAGCTTTTGACTATGTGTCTTATCTATATGTCAATATATGCTTATGTGGCACTATTGAATATGATTGTATTAGTTAAAAGAGACCCGCGCACCATCCAAACGGACATGTGGGTACTTGGTGCGTGATTATTACCTTTTTTCATCCAAACTGACATGCGAATAATTAGTGCGATTATTACCTTTTTAAATAAATTTGGGATTATACACGTGGGATCCACCACTATTTAGTGGGATTATTAGTCAAAAAAGGGCCCGGTCCGACCGAAGGATTGAACCCACAACCTCATAGTCAAGCAACTGCATGCCTAACCACCGGGCCAGCTGAGTCTTTGTGTAATACTCGAACCGCAAGAGCCTTTTAAAACTATCTTCGCCTGTTGGGCCTGTTTCTCAATCGGTGGAACAGGCCTCGGTGGGAAGAGAGGCGTGTTGTGGTAAATACGATCTGGGCCAGACTTAGCCTTTCACGCGCTAGATTAGGTCTGGGCAGCTTGGCTTGTCCAGTTAGAATAATTTTTTTCTTTCTCTTTTTTAAATTCTTTTATATCTTTTTCATAAGAAGTTCAAAAGAATTGGTTTTTGTTTCTAAATTTTTATAAAATTCAGTACAACATCTTATGGTGTTATTTATAAATACTTTAAATATTTAAAAAAGTTGATTTACTAATCCCATATTAGTCCATTCTAGGGATAATATTGTATTTCAAAAAATGACATTAAAACTAGGGAGTGACCGTTCTCTTATATTGGTTGAGTCTTGCGAAAATATTAATAGATATCTGAAGAAATATCATATTGTGAGTCTAAAAATGATTTTTTCAAAAAATCATGAGCATCAGATCATGTATTGGTAGTTTAAACCGGACCCACTCCCTACCGATTCGGAAGACATTTGTCTTTTTCACCAGGGATGGACAAAAATGTTTTAAAATCCCGGGCTGGTACATTGTCCATGTAAGGTGGTCTACTATTTTTGAAAAATAGGATGGTAGCATTTTTAAATTAAGCATTTAGTGTTGCTTCACAAAACGCCCCGATTTCAACATCCGGAAAATAGAAAATGTCTTTTCCGTGCGATGAAAAGGAAAACTTCCTCCAGCAACATTGTTCGCTATCCCAAGATGCACATGCGTGCATAATATGGGCACATTATCGCAAACTATGTCACGATTCTAGCCATAACATTAGTCGTTTGGGTTGAAAGTCATGAAACCTTGAACATGACAGGTCATTTCTGTGAAGGTTTTTTCGAGATACAATCAATATACCAAGTTTGATATTTTTCATTGCAACTATGTCATATAATATGATACCACACGAAGGATTTACATTGTTCGGACCGTTTTCGAATTTCTTATACCCGTTTCAAAAAAGTTCTATTTCAAACTATGGTCAAAACGACGGTCATAAAGATAGGGGATGAGCCTCGCTAAACTTGCATTGGATCTCTGAAGAAATATTATATTGTGAGCCTAAAAATGATTTTTGTAAAAAATCATGAGCATCAGATCATGTATTGGTAGTTTAAACCGGACCCACTTCCTACTGATTCGGAAGACATCTGTCTTTTTCACTAGGGGTGGACAAAAAGGTTTTAAAATATCTAGTTGGTATGTTGTCCATGTAAGGTGGTCTACAATTTTTGAAAAATGGGTGGTAGCATTTTTAAACTGAACATTTGGTGTTGCTTCACAAAACGCCCCGATTTTGACGCTCGGAAAATGGAAAATGGATGTTCCGTGCGACGAAAAGGAAAACTTCCTCATGCAATATTGTTCGCTATCCCAAGATGCACATGCGTGCACAATATGGGCACATTATCACAAACTATGTCACGATTCTAGCGATAACATTAGTCGTTTAGCTTGAAAGCCATGAAACCTTGAACATAATAGGTCATTTCTGTGAAGGTTTTTTCGAGATGCAATCAATATACCAAGTTTGGTATTTTTCCCTTCAACTATGTCATATAATATGACACCACGCGAAGGATTTACATTGTTCGGGCCGTTTTTGAATTTCTTATACCCGTTTCAAAAAAGTTCTATTTCAAACTATGGTCAAAACGACAGTCATGAAGATAGGGGATGAGCCTCGCTAAACTTGCATTGGATATCTGAAAAAACATTATATTGTGAGCCTAAAAATGATTTTTGCAAAAAATCACGAGTATTAGATCATGTACTTGTAGTTCAAATCGGACCCACTTCCTACTGATTCGGAAGACATCTGTCTTTTTTACCAGGGATGGATGAAAATGTTTTAAAATCCTAGGTTGGGACATTATTCATGTAAGGTGGTCTAGTATTTTTGAAAAATGGCTGGTAGAATTTTTGAATTGAACATTTGGTGTTGCTTCACAAAACGCCCTTATTTTGGCACTCGAAAAATGGAAAATGGCTTTTCCGTGCGACAAAAAGGAAAACTTCCTCCTGCAATATTGTTTGCTATCCCAAGATGCACATGTGTGCACAGTATGGGCACATTATCACAAACTATGTCATGATTCTGGCCATAACATTGGTCGTTTGGCTTGAAAGCCATGAAACCTCGAACATGATAGGTCTTTTCTATGAAGGTTTTTTCTAGATGCAATCAATATACCAAGTTTGGTATTTTTCCTTGCAACTATGTCTTATAATATGACACCACGCGAAGGATTTATATTGTTCGGACCCTTTTTGAATTTCTTATGCCCGTTTCAAAAAAAATCTATTTGAAACTATGGTCAAAATGACGGTCATGAAGATAGGGGATGAGCCTCGCTAAAATTGCATTGGATCTCTGAAGAAACATTATATTGTGAGCCTAAAAATGATTTTTGCAAAAAATCACGAGCATTAGATCATGTACATGTAGTTCAAATCAGACCCACTTCCTACCGATTCGGCAAACATTTTTCTTTTTTGCCAAGGGTGGATGAAAAGGTTTTAAAATCCAAGGTTGGGACATTATTCACGTAAGGTGGTCTAGTATTTTTAAAAAATGGGGTGGTAGCATTTTTTAATTGACAATTTGGTGTTGCTTCACAAAACACCCTGATTTTGACACTCGAAAAATAGAAAATGGCTTTTCCGTATGACGAAAAGGAAAACTTCCTCCTACAACATTATTCGTAGTCCCAAGATGCATATGCATGCACAATATGTGCATATTGTCACAAACTATGTCGCGATTCTTGCCATAACATTGGTCGTTTAGCTTGAAAGTCATGATACCTCGAACATGATAGGTCATTTTGTAACGACTACCGCAATGTGTGGACAGTGTCAACTAAATGCCTACATGGCCTACGCGAGTTATCTAGATATTACATCAGCTGCAAACTTCTTAAAATTGTTACATATTATCAACTCAGGGGAAAGAAAATTCGGCATTTCAGTTGACAATCAAGTTGATAGCAGAGTCCTCAGTTTGCTTTCTCAATCGATCACCTTCATCTTCCATTGAGTGTGACAGCTATATTGGAGGAGACATGATCTTGCAGCCCCCTTTTTGGTGGGGCTAACAATAATTGCAGTCTGAAACTAAGTAATAATAAGTTAATACATCAAACAAGACAAACTACTCATTTGACTGATATGACAGGAGCTATGAACTAGAGTTTACAACTGGTCAATAGTTCAATTATTGACCAACACGTCAAACAAACATGACAAGCAAGCACGCATTAAACAAGTGTGACTACCGTGAAACGAGCAATCAAAAAATGTGTGTGTGGCTTAGAATTTCAGCAGATATAAACTAGCCAGGTCATTTTGAACAAATATATATGGAAGCAGTTCTATACCCTAAAATGCAAGAGATGTTGGGTGACTCGGAATTTGCGCTGAGCCACAAAATGGCATGCAGTTACTGTCATAGCGAAGAATGAACCAGATAGAAATTATAACTGCATCATACAAGAACCTGTAGAGCAGGAATCCAAACCATGAATAAACTATATATTGTATAGGATAGTTATGTCGTGACTTAGGACGAACCAGACCCAGAACCAGATGCAAGATATAATGGCGTCGCTCATGAACCTGTAGAATAGGACAAACAAGCATTAAACACGTGTGCCTAGAATGAAATGAGCAATCGAACAAAGTGTTTCTTAGAATTTCAGCAAATATATATGGAAGCAGTGGCATTTCCTGGAATGCATAGAGTCGTTGGGTGACTCAGAATTTGCGGTGAGCTGCACAATTGCATGTAGTTACTGTCATAGCTAAAAATCAACTAGATAAAAATTATAATGGCATCATAAGAGAAATTCTAGAGCAGGAATGCAAACCACGAGTGAACTACATAGTAGAGGACAGTTATGTTGTTGCTCAGGACGAACCAGCACCAGATAAGGAAGTAATGGCATCCCTTGTGAACCTATAGAACAGGCTATGCAAACCAACATGTTCATTGTTCCATTTTGAGCTCTATGCAAGAAAAAGGAAATAGTTAGTGATTCAGCTTTTGAAGAACCAGATGGCATTATGGCAACAACAAAATTATAATCGAATTAGTACGGAGATTTTAAAAGGCTACTATAGGATAGTAGAATGATGCCAAGGAGGAAATAATAGCAGGAACTAATCTCAGGACGAACCAGATAGATTCAACAACTGTAGAGCAGGGAATCCACACTAATATTTTCCACTGACTATAGATTTTGCAAGAATTACACGGTAGTAGGAAATTACTGTTGTATGGAGTAGCTAAGAACATGTGCATGACAAAATGACAGACATGTGCATGACTTGAAATTTGTCGAGCAGCGAATGCAAACCAACATGTCTAATCACCTTGCATGTACTAGCACGAAGAACAGGCATGCCCAGTGTCTTGTATGTACTAGCACGATTACAAAAATGCAGTTCACTGCGACAGACTTGAACCTGCTATACTGTTGAGAAAACAAAAATGGGTTGGAGATTAGGTTAACCTTGGTTGGAGAGGCGTCTAAGCATCATCAGTACCATGCGAGTGACGTCCAGGTCACCGAGGGTGTTGTGGTTCCGGTGGCTGTTGGCGTCGGGTAAGCAGATCTTTGGCGATTGATGCCGGCTTGAATGCGGTGGACGAGAGCATCGCTGAGGCAGATCCGGTGCAGTGAACGGCGATGGCCGTGCAGCTGGTCTGGCGCAGTGGACATGGAACTACTTGAACTAGATCACGTTCGGTGGACACCGATGAAGTGGATCCAGTATGGTTGGGTAGCTTTCGGCAGCGAGGAAGCAGAGCTTGGGCGGTCGATGACGCCATCGGCAACAAGGAAGTAGAGCTTGGGCAGTCGATGACGCCATCGGCATGGTGAACGACACCGCAGCTCTGATGTAGTGGCAGAGAGACCCGGTGAACTAGATCCGGTGGGTGAGCGTCAGTGAAGCGGCTCCGTAGTGCCGCATGAGACCAGAGATCAAGCCGGTGCGCACGGTGGCCATGGAGGAGACAGAGGAGCTTGGGATTTTTGGGAGGGCCAGCGGGAAAAACTGTGCGAATCGGGACCATAGTATAGGTGAATAGCAATATAATTATGATTGTGCCCCCGAGGTACTGACTTTAGCATGCCCATCTGTCGTTGTATTGGGAAAGGCAGTACCTAAGCAGGTTAGATAGAGGTGTGGGGACTAGAAGGGAAGCTCTCGACAGCGTCCACAAGTGGGATTGGGTACAAGCAAGTGTAGCGAGACACAGGAAGTACCCAGGTTCGAAGCCCTCGTGGTGAGGTAAAGCTCCTACTCCTGCCGATCTGACTACGAGTAGTATATGGGCTACAATCGCTCCTGGAGCTGTATCTTCTATCTACCCTCTTAAATGAACTCAGACCAACCCTTGCTACAAGAACCTTGCCTCTCCTTATATAGGCAGAGGGGAAACAGTCTCACTGGCCAGTCTGGCTGGCGGGCCCCACAGGCGGGTCCCAGCCGGCTGGTCATCTACAGTATTCGGTATGCAGATGACGAAAGAAGGAGCGGGGAGATTCAGTTCATGGTGATAGTGAATGTGCCAGGTGGATGAATGGTGAATGTAATAATTATTATCTTATAGATATATGTGTAGGCGAGTAACCCATAATTAGCCGGAACTCCTCTTGGTAGATTTTATCCCAACTTCAATAATCCTACTAGCCTACTACCAAAACCATGGTCAGACACTAGACGATTAAGACCCTTCAGGTTGCTTAGCGATTAAGCTCCTTGGATTGGATTAATGCCATAAGCACAGTGGTTACTCGTTATCCTCAAGTCAACTAGCTTTCCATTGATATCCCTGTGTCACCCAGGGGACGCCGGTCCACTAGCGTACAAGATTTTATCTATGTAGAACAAGGTATCATGTTGTCTAGGCCCTTAATTGGACAACAAGCATTAGGCATCCCATAGATAGTCAAGACACATATTATAGTATTTAGAATCAATCACAAATCAATGGAAAATATATGAAGGCACATCACATCTCACCAATCCCCTACATCTCCCACGCCCAAGGGAATTACCCACACATGAGAGAAGAACAGATCATCAATAAAATTGAATAAAGGGAATTCATATTGGTATTACCGTGGAGATCCACAATAAGAATATAAAAATATCCAACACAATTCAAGATGGGAAGAAACAATCTCAAACCCTAGTCTTGCAAGGTGGAGATCCCTATCTCTCTCTCAAGTACAAGTAGTGGCTATGGGGGTGTATTGGCTAGGAGGTCGAAGATCGTGGAGCGAGATGAAGACCGTCTCCTCCTTCTCCGGATCTCTTCTTTCTCCCTTCTGGATGGTGTGGTGGTTGTTGTGTTCTGTTTTCGTCCCCTGTCCCTTCATGGAAGTTGTCCCTTTTGACAAGAAAGAGGCGGCGGGAACTATACGGCCATTCCTGCCGTATAGTTGGTCATTACACCGTCTGTGAGGTCCCCTCGCATGCTTCCAAAGTGGGACTTGCTTGTTTTCTCTAGAATATTGTATTTCTCTAGTTAAATCCTTATGTCGATGTTCAGAACCTGAAACACACATTAAAATCCAAGTTTTCTTTGCTACCGAAGTATTATCGTTAGGTAAAGCCAAAAAAATGATCAAATCCGGGAGAAAATCATCAATAAAAGTCATCAAAAATGTGTCGAATCTCACAGCTATCAACTCCCCCAATCTTAGATGTTGCTTGCCCTCGAGTGACAAGGAAATAAGGAAGAATAGTGGAGATTCGAGACTGAAAGTAAAGGAACTTACAAGTTCGAAGTGGTGTCAAATTTTTTTCTTCTCAATCCCTGCAATCTTAAATATGATCATACAAGTATTCACAAGATTGCACTGAGTCCACTTCCTAACCACGTATATCTTGCTAGCAAATAAATCATATGCCTAAGAAAGTGTCGGAAGTTTTAGCTAGGAAGGTGAGACAAGTTCTTTTGGTGCCTCTCTTTGTTGAGAGATGAAAACTTTTTGTTCTTGCTTATTTAACCAATTAATAGTACTCAAGTTGGCATTAAAATATTTAATTTAAGAACAACTCATCTACTCCCATGTCAAAATTTCAAGACTCTCAAAGCACCCTTTTTCTTTCTCTTGTCTTTCAAAAACTTCAGCTCTTTCATAGAGAAAGCATGCCACTATTTTTAACATGTTAATTGGGACTGTGTTGTGCACTCGTGACCATGTCAATAAATAATGTTGAGAAATAATGGGGCAGAGGAGTACTATAACTTCACTTGGAACGTGAAACCATGAGGAGACTAAAAAATTTACACGTCATAGCATTGCTTCTACAGACGTTTACATAACTCAATAGCCGAAATCAAGTGGTTTCCCACATTTAGATCGTTCGTTGGCGAGCGGAGTTAATAGTTCCCCATGGAGCACGACAGAGTTGTAATGACACGCGTAAAGCAATATCTTGTGGTAATTATTATAAAAAGTAGTGGCATAATTTCTACTATTTCGAAGCATCCATTTAATCAAACAATTTTAATCAAGGGTACTATCGAGTCTATTTATATTAAGCACAATTGGGATGGAGTAGTTCTAAAATCAAATTCTTGAGCTAAGCATGGACTCAAGTCATCCTTTAGATGCTTTTTCTTGTTGTAAAAATGTAGGAAGTATTTTAACCAACTTTATTTCTCATTGTTTCAAAGATAAAAAGGAGACACTGGCAAATGAATAGAATTTGTAGGATAACAAGCTAAGTGGGGAGTGACTCCAGTGCAAGCAAGTAAATAATCGTAGGATCAATTTAAGGTTGCAAGGAGTGTGATGAAAGGAAAGTGATACCTCTTATTGCTTGCTTTGTTCTTGTATTCGATTCGAACCTCTCCTATGTTTCCATATTGCCAAATCACCTGAAATCAAACAATCTCCAAGAGAAACAAAGAAACAAACTTGCAAATAAAATTACAACTAATTTTTTTGTATTTTGGTTTAGGAATGCAAAACTGAAAATAAACATGCAATTTCTAAAGAAATAAATCAAAAGAAGAAATAAAAACATGAATGCAAAGTTTGGAGGTTTTCAAACCTCCCCCAAGCTTAGGCAATTGCTAGGCTCAGTTGTTGCCGTCATTGGGCGGCTGGTGCGGGTACTGCTGATAGAAGTCGGGGAAGTGAGTCATGAAGTGACTGAAGTTGTGAGTCAAAGTGTTCACATCTTCATTCACATCCTAAAGAGTGTGGTCGATCTCCCCAACACACTGGTTGAGTTGCTGGAACTCCTAGTAGGGGACGTAGCCGTACCCCTGTTGTGGCTGGTTAGGCCACGGTTCCCAAGATCCTCCTGGCTGTTGCTGCTGCTGCTGTCCTTCCCAAGTAGGGTTGTGTCCCTGCTCTCCCTCCTACTCCTGCTCCTGCTCCTGCTCATCCTGCTGCCCTTCATCTTCCTCCTCCTCGGGCTGGAGCTTGGCCAAGATCTCCATTACTTGGTCCTTGGTGAGGATCCAAGTATCCTTCTCCAAAATCGAGAAATCTTGGGGACATGGCAGTTGAACCTGCTCACCCTGTACATCATTAAGATAACCAAATTGATATGCTCGGAGCCTCGGGTTAGCATGGTAAACACCAAGGAAGCCACAAGCAGTCAAATACTTGACGTCCATAAGTTTGGAGCCGTCAACAGGTTCCATGACAGGTAGTACAACATTCAATGCATATGCAAGGTGGGTTACCAATCCACCAATGTGAATATCACCTTTGGTCTTGTTGCTCTGTTGGCGGAAGTGCTGGATGAGTAGAGCCGCAGGACAGGGGCTTTGTGTGGCAGTGGGGAAGAGAGCCTTGGTGATCATCGCCATGTCCGCATTGGCCATGGAACCAGTGTCACTCCTTCCCAACATTGTGTTGGCGAGGAACAAAGCAAAGTAGCAAATGGTTGGGTTCTAAATGGTGGACATCTTTTTCTGATAGAAGTGACTGCCACCATTGACAGAAATAGCCTCCCAAGTCTCTCCACTCATGGCGCTGTAGAGGTTAGTAATATTGGGATCCCCAGTACGAGGGAGGCTAAAGGCATCACAAAATTGTTCGAATCTTATATCATAGTGTTGCTGGTTCATGTCGAAGCTAATAGTGCACGTGTTACCTTTCTCCTTGTGGTCGTCATAGAAGGAGGCCAGGAATTCATGGGTGAGTTCAGCGTAGGTGTCGTGGCTCGTGAAGCTGATCACTGATGTCTACGCACTTCTATTCTTGTAGACAGTTGTTAGGCCTCCAAGTGCAAAGGTTTGTAGAACAGCAGCAAGTTTTCCCTTAAGTGGATCACCCAAGGTTTGTCGAACTCAGGGAGGAAGTGGTCAAAGGTATCCCCTCTCAAGCAACCCTACAATCAAGATACAAGAAGTCTCTTGTGTCCCCAACACACCCAATACACTTGTCAGGTGTATAGGTGCACTAGTTCGGCGAAGAGATAGTGAAACACAAGTGGGATGGATAATTATAAGTGGCAATGGTGATAGAGAATAGCTTGGTGGCATGAAAAAGACTAAAGTAAAACTGAAATAAAGATGGAAGCAAGCAAACATGTAACAGATCTAATAGCAAACAGTGTTTCAGTGCTTAGAAACAAGGCCTAGGGATCATACTTTCACTAGTGAACACTCTCATATAAATATATCATCTTCATGGTACTACGTTGAACTACTCTCCGGTTGGACACTCTAATCCATGGTAGGGCTATAATAGCACACCTCAAAGTAAGCCTTTCCCATCTAGAAAACCCCACACTGTCATCTTGAGCACTAGATGGTTCTAACAAACACCACAATTTCATAAAGACATCCAACTCCAAATATAACTCATAACAAGTATTTGTAATCTCTAGCCTAAGTGCCACCATGGTGTGCACGCTGTCATTTTCACACACATGGGGAGAGCAGAGATCTATTAAAGCACTTGAGTAGCAAGGTAGATCAATAGATTACAAGCTCATGATCTCAATAAGATCATGCATAGAGAGAGAGAGATGAACACATAGCTACCGGTAGAACCCTTAGCCTCGAGAGAGAACTACTCCCTCCTCATCATGGGAATCAGCAATGGTGATGCAGATGGTGGTGGAGATCAATGGAGATGGCTCCGGGGGCACTTCCCCGTCTCGGAAGGGTGCCGGAACAGAGACTTTCTGTCCCCTGAATCTCCCCTTCGGTGGCGGCGGCACTGCGGAACTTTTCGTGGCTGGAGGCAGGACGATTTAGGGTTTTGGCTTTGGGAGGCTTCTTATAGGCCAGAGGGCAAGGTCGGTGGAGTGCCAGGGGGCCCACACCACCTGGTGGCGCGGGTAGGGCTAGCCCGCGCCTGGGGGGGTGGCCAGGACCTGGCCCTCCTCCGTCTCGTATTCTGGCTCCGTGAGTCTTCCGGCAAAATAGGAACTTTGGCTTTTGTCCCGTCCAATTCGGAGAATATTCATTTTCTGACTTCCTGGAACCAAAAACAGCAGAAAACAGGCAACTGGCTCTATGGCATCTTGTTAATAGGTTAGTCCAAGAAATCATATGAAAAGTACTCCAAAGTTGGAACAAAACACAAGAAAGTAGATAAAACCAAGCATGGAACATAAAAAATTATAGATACATTTGCAATGTATCAACATCCCCAAGCTTAACTCTTGCTCGTCCTCGAGTAGGTAAGTGATAAAAAGAAATAATTTTTGAGGCGACATGCACCATCAAAGACTTGATCAAAGTATTTGCAAAACATTCAAAGCTGGGATCAAAGTACTTCAATCATAACATGAAAGACAAAGTTCTAGCAATAAGCAAAGAAACTATGATGCAACATGAAAAGGCACAAACAAAAGATTCATGAATAACAATGCTTTGCAAGAAGTTTGTTTGTTTCACATAAAGAAAACATAGCATAATAGTAATCAGCTTGTCCCTCATAGAGTAGCAAATATAAATGCATAGGACACCTTCAAAGTTCATAAGAGTGACTAGATACAATAGTTTCAAACAAGCAATAACAAGTTATGCATCAATCAACTAGTCTTGGGACAATGCACATAGAACTAAGAATGGCCACTATGCTCTCAAAGTAGGTGCATAAAGTTAGAAGGTGGAGACTCGATATAATGGTGGAAGAAAGGCCCTTTGTAAAAGGAAGTAGGGATTCAAGTCCCATAAAGAGCTTCCAAAAATTATGGTACTTATAGCTTTCAGCTCTCATTGCCCCTATCATAAGCATCTTGAAGGTGGTTAAGGTTAAAGTGACACAACTAAGAGCATATGCTTGACAAGTTATAAACCGAAATCTCATGCCCCTTACTTACGAAGACCGATCCTCATGCTACTCAACTTCAGTCACGAGTAAGCTCTTGTCATTGTAAGTATATGTGTATCAAGCCAACGGGGTACCCCTTGCACATGATACGGGAGCTTTCCCCTAATCAAAATGACAAGGCAAGCAGACAATGAGCATCTCAGCGATCTTTTTATTTACTATTTGCATAGGTATTTATTGAGAATGCTTCATAGAGTGCTCATTATGGTGATGCTGCAAGTTTCCACCATGATTAGGCATGGCTTAGGCTAGCGGCCCAGGCGTTTCTCTAACACACATACAAACTCCATGATCTTACAAGTTCCACTTTTATTTCACATCGCCGGGATCCGTAAGCAAAAGAACATAATATCAACAGGGTACAAAGTACAAGTGCAATGTTGAAAGCGTTCCCCATGGTACATGGTTCTGCTAATTTCAACTTATAAAGTGCAAGCATATACGCAACAAAGAAGGACCCAATGGTTCAAGTTTATTAGAGGCAATAAAGTAAAGTGTGCCATCAAGTTCGTGAGAGCTTTAATCACTAGTTTTCTCATAACAAGTGGAAGGTAAACAAAAGCATGAATATACTTGGAATAGCATAAGCTAATAGGTAGGGACTCTTTGGAAAAACTTGGTTTAGGGAGTTGGATGCATGAGTGGAACTCATACTTTGTTGTGGAGGCTAGCAAAAGACTGGGAGCAACAAACTAAGAGAGCAATAATGGCCATAATCATGCAGAGCGACAAAACATCATTGATCAAAGCATAAAGTGATAATACAAGTTGAAAACTAAAGGATCATAAAGGCTATGGTGACTTGTGAAAGTCATAACATGGTGTAAGCATGCGCCAAGTCAACCCAAATAAAGCATCAAAGGAGAATACCACTATACTATGCTTTAATATGCTAAAACAACGCATGATTCATCCAAGGCACATTAAGCAATCTCAATTGTTTATAACAAGTCATGCTACAACAAAGAATACTAAGCATAAAGCCAAAACAATATCAAGCATGGCATGACAAAGCATAAGCCACAGTCAAAAACGAGCTCTTTTTACCACATAAGCATGAACTTTCCTACTCTTTTCCAAACCAAACCAAACTATTTGCAAACCAATGTAAGAAAGAGGGAGTCCAACCAACTTATTCAGAAAACTAAGCAAACCAAGCAAACTAAAAACCAAAAAGAAGACGCTCCAAGAAAAACACAACTGTGCATGAAACAATAAAAAATGAAGTGTTTGGAAGAAAGCTGGGATTTTTATTGATGAAGAAGGGGATGCCTTGGGCATCCCCAAGCTTTGACGCTTGTACTTCTTGGATATTTCTTGGGGTGACATGCGTGGCATCCTCAAGCTTGAGCTTTAGTCCATCCTTCATTTCATTACTCATTCCTTCCATACACCTGAAATTTTCCTTCATACAAAACTTCACACAATCTCATTAGCAACATTAGTGCACTTAAGATAAATAAGTCTCAAGGTTCAGTTCTAACACCAAATAAACTTCCATTAGAACACTAGCTACTGTAGCACTTCCCTCAGAAAGCTCAATTCCCCAAAAGAACTCAAGAAGGAACTAACAAGAAGCAAATGCAGAAAATGGCAGAAATCTGTCAAAACAGACCAGCTGGTAAAGACGAATTTTTTCGAAGACCTTCTGTTGCTCAAATCAAAAAGTGTTGAACTAACGAAAGTTATATAACAACCTGGGGCAGGAGCACAAAACATTACACCTCAATACGACATACAGAGCTCTCTCAGGAATTTTTACGGTGAAGCACAAAAATCTGTTTCAGGACAGCAACTTTCCCAATCATTACTTCACTCTCATTAGAGGTTAATCTTGGCACAAAAAGCAAATAAAAAGGATAAGGAGCGGTTATTACAGAGGTAATAACTTCCAAGACTCAACTAAAACTTTTGGGTTATCTCCCAATAAGTACTTTTCTTTAACGCCTTTAAGTTAGGCATGATAATTTGAGAGGATGCTCACATAAGAAATATGAATTGAAGTAAAAGAGAGCATCAAGAAGCAAATTCAAAGCACATTTAAGTCTAACCCACTTCCTATGCATAGGAATCTTGTAAAGAAACAAGTCATGAAAGCACAAAGCAATAAGCATAGTAAAGCAAAACAAAACAAGTGCAACTTCAAGATTTTCAACATAAAGAGGGGAAACTTAATATTGTTGAAATACATAGAACCATGTTTCCCTCTCTCATAATAACTTTCACTAGCATCATGAATAAAATAAACAATATAACTATCACATAAAACATTCTTAACATGAGCCACATGCATAAAACAATTATTACTCTCCCTATAAGAATAGTCATTCTTATTAATCATAGTGGGAGCAACTTCAACAAAATAGCTATCATTATTATTCTCATCACCATAATCATCAAATATAGGAGGCATATTGTAATCATAATTAATTTTCTCCTCAATAGTACGTGGACTGAAAATATCATATTCATCATTGTAATCATCATATATTGGAGGTTTGGTATCATCATAAGCAATAGAATAGCTATCTTCCAAAGCTGGGGAACTAAAAAGATCATTTTCATAAAAACTAGCTTCCCCAAGCTTAGACTTTTCCATAGCATTAGCAATAATGGTGTCCAAAGAATTCATACTAACAACATTGCTATTAGCATGCAAATAAAGTTCCATAGGTTTTTTAATTTTCTCTTCAAACACTTCATGTCCTAACTCAAGATAAATACTATAAAGCTCTCTAATTTTGTTGTTGTTTTCCATTAAGCCTAACTAGTGAAAACAAGAAACAAAAAGACAAAATTGCAGAATCTAAAGGAAATAACTTCGAGCACTCACACCGGAGGATGTGAGTACCTTTTACCTTACCTCCCCGACAACGGTGCCAGAAAATAGCTTGATGTCTACGCACTTCTATTCTTGTAGATAGTTGTTGGGCCTCCAAGTGTAGAGGTTTGTAGAACAGCAGCAAGTTTTCCCTTAAGTGGATCACCCAAGGTTTATCGAACTCAGGGAGGAAGTGGTCAAAGGTATCCCCTCTCAAGCAACCCTACAATCAAGATACAAGAAGTCTCTTGTGTCCCCAACACACCCAATACACTTGTCAGGTGTATAGGTGCACTAGTTCAGCGAAGAGATAGTGAAACACAAGTGGGATGGATAATTATAAGTGGTAATGGTGATAGAGAATAGCTTGGTGGCGTGGAAAAGACTAAAGTAAAACTGAAATAAAGATGGAAGCAAGCAAACATGTAATAGATCTAATAGCAAACAGTGTTTCAGTGCTTAGAAACAAGGCCTAGGGATCATACTTTCACTAGTGAACACTCTCATATAAATATATCATCTTCATGATACTACGCTGAACTACTCTCCGGTTGGACACTCTAATCCATGGTAGGGTTATAACAGCACACCTCAAAGTAAGCCTTTCCCATCTAGAAAACCCCACACTGTCACCTTGAGCACTAGATGGTTCCAACAAACACCACAATTTCATAAAGACATCCAACTCCAAATATAACTCATAACAAGTATTTGTAATCTCTAGCCTAGTTGTCACTTTCACACACATGGGGAGAGCAGAGATCTATTAAAGCACTTGAGTAGCAAGGTAGATCTATAGATTACAAGCTCATGATCTCAATAAGATCATGCATAGAGAGAGAGATGAACACATAGCTACCGGTAGAACCCTTAGCCTCGAGAGAGAACTACTCCCTCCTCATCATGGGAATCAGCAATGGTGATGGAGATGGTGGTGGAGATTGATGGAGATGGCTCTGGGGGCACTTCCCCGTCCCGGCAGGGTGCCGGAACAGAGACTTTCTGTCCCCCGAATCTCCCCTTCGATGGCGGCGGCACTGTGGAACTTTTCGTGGTTGGAGGCAGGACGATTTAGGGTTTTGGCTTTGGGAGGCTTCTTATAGGCCAGAGGGCAAGGTCGGTGGAGTTCCAGGGGGCCCACACCACCTGGTGGCGCGGGTAGGGCTAGCCTCGATAAAACAATGTCCATCTTGGAGTTGCGCGGAGCTCGGGCCCCTAAACTTGAGCCCTCTCTGCGTTGGCGCTTGCTCGAACGAAAGAGGTTACCGATCTTGTTCATCGTGATGTACTGAATTTTTTTACCATAAAACCTTAGGCATATAGTTTCTATATGGTATATGAATGATTCTACGTGGAAAAATTCAATCCTAACGTGAGAAATTAATAGGAAAAACTAAATAAGCTTGAGTTCATCTACTAGATCAATGCGAAAATTTCAACCATGGAAATCTGAAAAATAAAGTATGGATAGGGATAGAAAAATACCGATATGTTGATTCCCCCACTCAAATGAACAAAATCCACGAAGAATCGAGAGTTCTAGGTGGATTTTGAGAGGTTTGGAGAGAGAATATGAGAGAAATAATGAGGAGAGGAGGAAGAACCCGCCTCCCTGGTGCAATTAAGTGGTCACGCCGACCTATACGGCCGAAACTATACGGGCGGATGATGTTGCTCCGCCCGTATAGTTGCGGCAACGCCGACAACTAGGGTTTCTTTAATCAGAAATCAGCTATACGGGCGCAACTATATGGCCGGACCAAAATGATCCCGCCATATAGTTGGTCGTTAAACCGTCTGTATTCGAGATAAATTTCTAAAACTAGCTTCGATATCTATATGACCGGAACTATATGGCCAGAATTTTTATTCCCGCCGTATAGTTGGTCGTTAAATTCCTAGTACTTTTGGAATAGAAATTCTGCGAAGGCATCGATATCTATATGACCGGAACTATACGGCTGGAATTTTTATTCCTGGCGTATAGTTGGTCATTAAACTCTCAGTACCTTTCGAAGACAAATCCGTGAAGGCATCGATATCTATATGACCGGAACTATACGGCCAGAATTTTTATTCCCGCCGTATAGTTGGTCATTAAACTCTCTGTGCCTTCGAAGAAAATTTGGTGATGCAAAGATAACTATACGACCGGAGCTATACGGCCGGAATTTTTTATTCCCGCTGTATAGTTGGTCGTTAAACCATCAATAAACATCAAAAAAATTATATTTCTTCCCGGATACCTCCTTATTCCATAACTTAGCGAAATACCTAGTTTCTAACAGAAAAATGGCAGTAAAAATTGTCGGCCAACATTAGCATATTAAAAGCAAAATTTTAGCTTCTACAACTGAAAAACTCAAACTTTAATTCTTATTATTATTATCTACTCATTCAATCAAAGTTTCTACAACTTTTTGACAGCTGCATCTTCACGGGCGCGCTTCCGCAAGAATGTCTGTGAAAAAATGGTAGGAATGCGTTGAACTTTTTATTCTTTATTCTACTAAATTGACGAAAATGAGTTGACTCCCATCAAGCATTTATTAAGAATGGTTGAATAACTCAACCTCTTCTCTCTTCTAGAATTCTTACCTTTGGTTGCCCCTTATCAATGGCACTTATCACGTGAACTCGTTTTGCCGGTGGGATATACCTTTCTCCTGCTTCTAGCTTCTTTGGAAAATACCGGATGATTTCAGCATCATAAACATTAAAGATTATATTCCCTTCTGCACAATCTACTGATGCACCTGTACTAAGGAAAGGTCTTCCAAGTATTATAGATAATCTTTCATCTTTTGGCATTTCAAGAATAATAAAATCAGTGGGAATAACATGTTCATCTATCCTAAGTAAGACATCCTCAATCATACCAACAGGTTGTTTAGTGAACTTGTCGGCCATTTGTAAAGTGATAGTTGTAGGAGAATACTCCCCTAATCCTAACCTTTTATAGAGGGAGTATGGCATTACACTAACTCCTGCTCCTAAATCACACAAGGCATTGTGAATATCAGTTTTACCTATTGAGCATGAAATAGTTGGTATTCCGGGATCTCCAGACTTAGACAACAGCTTCCCGTTAGCAGGATAGCTAGTTACCATGGCAACAATTTTAGTTATTTCTTTCTTTCTACTGAGAATATCATGAAGGAATTTACCATAAGTAGGGACTTTGATCGCATCCGCAAATGGGATTTCCAGACGAAGATCACTAAGTGCCTTTGTAAAAGAATTATAAATTACCTCATCTGGTGCTTTCTTTTTTCGATCAGGATAAGGAAGCTTTTTTCACCTGCCTTACTCTTGTCTTTTACCTTTTGGGGGGTCAGGCTCTTCCGTTGCTTTCTTTTGTTGTTGCTTATTGCTTTTCTTCTTTTCTACTACAACAACTTCATCTTCCTTACTCGCTTATTTATCTTCTCTTGGATCAACCATTTCTGCATAAGAGTCATAATGATCATCCTGTGCATCATTCTGATCTTCCTTGTTTTGTTCTTGGGTTTCAACTTCATCTTGAGGATCCACCAATGTATCATCTTCTTGGCATTCTTATAGCAAGGATTTTTCCTTTTGCTCTTTTTTGGCTTTGTATTCCGGTGGTCCTAAAGGTCCTGTAACAACTGCACCCCTTCTAGTGACAACATTAGCAGAAATAGAAATATCTTCGTCTTCAAGAAGAAACATTTTATAACCAGATGTTATTTGTTCACACTGGGTTTCAATCATACTAAGGTACTTGTGAAACAGTTTTATTTCTTGGACAATTTCATCATAATTTTTAGTGAGTTCTGCCAAATATTTTTGTGTTTTTGGAAATGCTTATGCAGATTATTATGAGATTTTACTTGTCGGTGTTTTAATTCTTGAAAAACTTTTCTAGTTTCATCTTCTTCAGTAAAAACTTGGAATAAATCTTAGCAAGTTCAGAAGGTATACCTTTTTCTTTCATAGTTTTGCGTACCTCAGGCATAAGATCAGGAGTTATCCGAAGTATCCCTTTTTTTGGCTTAGTACCAAAATCAGGATTATATAGAGAATCATTCTTAGCCCTAGTAGACATTAATTCCAAACATTCTTTAATAGATAAAGTATTTATTGATCCTCCTGCTGAGAAGTCAAGCAACTCTCTACATTGAGAATTGAGACCATGGTAAAATAAATGGCAAATTGTTAGTTCAGAATAGCCATGATTAGGAATACTATTGATCATTCCAAAGAATCTTTCCCAGGCTTGTGGGTAGTTTTCTCCCATGTTCTGACTAGAGTTGCCTATGTTCTTTCTTAGTTCAGTTACCTTTTTAAAAGGAAGAAACATGTCTATGAATTTAGTAATGCAGTTTTCCCAACATTTAATGTAATGGCGAGGGAGAGAATATAACCAGTCTAGGGCTTTACCTTTAAGAGACCATCAAAATAATTTAAGACGAGAGAAGTCTCTTGGCAAACCTTTTGGTCCAAGCGATGTTATCACATCGTCAAACCCTCTAAAATTTCTTCCTGGGTCTTCATCTTCCCTTCCACTAAAAGCTTTCTCCTGCAAAATTTTAATGATTCCACCATCAAATCGATATTCTCTAACTCCAGGATTAGGGAATTCTATTGGTTGTTTAAGAAATTCAGAACTTGGAGCACTATATTCCCTGAGAGTTTTCTCAGGTTTCATAGGAGTTGTCCTGTAAATAGACATAATTTCCATAATATCACTCAGATTGTCAACTTCAACTTTATTTGATCTTAAAAGTTTTTCAATAATTTCTTCGTGCCTCTGAGCAAGCACGCGCTCAATATAATCCGGCAGGTAGGCCCTACCAGAGCGTGTAGACCCTTTGTCTCCTAAGGAGAACATTTTGTAGTAACAACACCTGAATGTCAAAAGACAAACACTTAGCGCTTAGCTCCCCAGCGCCGGCGCCAGAAAATAGCTTGATGACTGCAAGTGCACAAATCATTTGTAGCTAGTTTCGAAGTTCAGATATCGATCCCACAGGGAGCCCAAAGGTAAGTGTTTATTGGTGAAGTCTCTGTCACACCCGAAGTTGTCATAGTTCTTCGAGTGAATTGACTGCAAGTGTTGAAACAAGAATGAGATTTTGATTAAATGCGATAGATGTAAATAGAACTTAAAAATGTAAACTTCAAAAATATAAAGCATAAAACTAAAGAACGGCTTTGCTTGTTTGTTTTTTCCTACAGATGACGAAAGAAAGCGCGGGGATATTAAGTTCATGGTGATAGTGAATGTGCCAGGTGGATGAATGGTGAATGTAACAATTATAATCTTATAGATATATGTGTAGGCGAGTAACCCATAATTAGCCGAAACTCCTCTTGGTAGATTTCATCCCAACTTCAATAATCCTACTAGACTGCTACCAAAACCATGGTCAGACACTAGACGATTAAGACCCTTCAGGTTGCTTAGCGATTAAGCTCTTTTGATCAGACTAATGCAATAAGCACAATGGTTACTTGTTATCCTAGAGTCAACTAGCTTTCCATTGATATCCCTGTGTCACCCAGGGGTCGTCGGTCCACTAGCGTACAAGATCTTATCTATGTAGAACAAGGTATCATGTTGTCTGGGCCCTTAATTGGACAACAAGCATTAGGCATCCCACAGATAGTCAAGCACACATATTATAGTATTTAGAATCAATCACAAATCAATGGAAAATATATTAAGTCACATCACATCTCACCTAAGGAGAACATTTTGTAGTAACAACACCTGAAATGTCAAAAGACAAACACTTAGCGCTTAGCTCCCCAGCAACAACGCCAGAAAATAGCTTGATGACTGCAAGTGCACAAATTGTTTGTAGCTAGCTTTCGAAGTTTAGACATCGATCCCACAGGGAGCCCAAAGGTAAGTATTTATTGGTGAAGTCTCTGCCACACCCGAAGTTGTCATAGTTCTTCGAGTGAATTGACTGCAAGTTGAAATAAGAATGAGATTTTGATTAAATGCGATAGATGTAAATAGAACTTAAAAATGTAAACTTCAAAAATATAAAGCATAAAAGTAAAGAACGGCTTTGCTTGTTTGTTTTTTCCTACAGATGACGAAAGAAGGCGCGGGGAGATTCAGTTCATGGTGATAGTGAATGTGCCAGGTGGATGAATGGTGAATGTAACAATTATAATCTTATAGATATATGTGTAGGCGAGTAACCCATAATTAGCCGGAACTCCTCTTGGTAGATTTCATCCCAACTTCAATAATCCTACTAGCCTGCTACCAAAACCATGGTCAGACACTAGACGATTAAGACCCTTCAGGTTGCTTAGCGATTAAGCTCCTTGGATCGGACTAATGCAATAAGCATAGTGGTTACTTGTTATCCTCGAGTCAAATAGCTTTCCATTGATATCCCTGTGTCACCCAGGGGTCGCCGGTCCACTAGCGTACAAGATCTTATCTATGTAGAACAAGGTATCATGTTGTCTGGGGCCTTAATTGGATAACAAGCATTAGGCATCCCACAGATAGTCAAGCAC
This sequence comes from Avena insularis, assembly GCA_023614405.1. Lineage (NCBI taxonomy): Eukaryota > Viridiplantae > Streptophyta > Magnoliopsida > Poales > Poaceae > Avena > Avena insularis. The sequence continues at coordinate 348,077,619 of CM042692.1, read as the reverse complement.
ACATATTATAGTATTTAGAATCAATCACAAATCAATGGAAAATATATGAAGGCACATCACATCTCACCAATCCCCTACATCTCCCACGCCCAAGGGAATTACTCACAAATGAGAGAAGAACAGATCATCAATATAATTGAATAAAGGGAATTCATCTTGGTATTACCATGGAGATCCACAATAAGAATAGAAAAATATCCAACACAATTCAAGATGGGAAGAAACAATCTCAAACCCTAGTCTTGCAAGGTGGAGATCCCTCTCTTTCTCTCAAGTACAAGTAGTGGCTATGGGGTGTATTGGCTAGGAGGTCGAAGATCGGGGAGCGAGATGAAAAAAGTCTCCTCCTTCTTCTCCGGATCTCTTCTTTCTCCCTTCTGGATGGTGTGGCGGCTACTGTGTTCTGTTTGCGTCCCCCGTCCCTTCATGGAAGTTGCACCTTTTGACAAGACAGAGGCGGCGGCAACTATATGGCGGCAACTATACGGCCATTCCCGCCGTATAGTTGGTCGTTACGCCGTCTGTGAGCTCCCCTCGTGTGCTTCCAAAGTGGGACTTGCTTGTTTTCTCCAGAATATTGTATTTCTCTAGTTAAATCCTTTTGTTGATGTTTAGAACCTGAAACACACATTAAAATCCAAGTTTTCTTCACTACCGAAGTATTAGCGTTAGGTAAAGCCAGAAAACAATCAAATCCAGGAGAAAATCATCAATAAAAGCCATAAAAAATGTGTCGAATCTCATAGCTATAAATACCCCTCAACAAAATGGTGTGGCGGAAAGGAAGAACCAGACTCTAATGTATATGGCAAGAACCATGATTGCAGATTTCAAGTCTCCATATAACATTTGGGCCGAAGCTATCTCAACCGCATGTCATATTGCCAACCTGGTTTATCTTTGCAAGCATATGTATATGACTCCATATGAGATCCTCACCGGCAAGAAGCCAAGTATCCACTACCTTCAGGTGTTTGGGTGCAAGTGCTATACTCTCAAGAAAGGTAACCGGTTACCTAAATTCGATAATCGTACTTTTGAAGGTATCTTTGTTGGCTATACATCGGACTCTCACTCCTATAGGATCTATAACAAGTCCACTAGGCAAGTTATCGTATCCTCTAATATGAAGTTCGATGAGCATAATGGTTCCCAAGTGGGGAAAATTGATCTCGGTGATGTAGGTGATGAAATTCCTCCTCAATCCATAAGAAGAATGGGTGTGGGAATTTTCTGCCCCGTTGAGGAACCCCTTGTGGTAGAAGGAGGAAGACAATGCTCTACTCAAGTGGAGCCCTCACCTACACTTGATCTAAATCAACCCCATAGCCACCAAGATGCCATTGTTGAAGATATAACTCATGATCAAGGTCAAGCTCAAGTAAATGATGGGTGTTCTTCACCCCATAATTCCCAAGGTCAAGATCATGAGGATGGACAAAGCCAAAATGTCGAGCAAGCTCAAGAAGAGGAGCAAGATCAATTTCAAGGTCAAGACGAGGATCAAAATAGTGGTGATGACCAAGTAGCTTCTCAAGAATCCATTGAGGAAGCTCATGCTCATTGTGAAGCAAGGAGGATTGCCAAGCTCATCTGAGAAGAAATTACTCTTGAAAATGTTGTTGGTGATCTTGAAAGGGGCATTTATACATGTAACAAGTGGCTAACTTTGTTGGCCACAATAGTTTCATTTCTTGTGTAGAGCCCCAAAAGGTGTATGAAGCGCTTGAAGACCTGGATTGGCTTGATGCCATGAAGAACTTCACAACTTCGAGTGCAACAAAGTGTGGTCATTGGCGGAAAGACCCAAGGAGTGCCATATTGTCATTGGGACAAAGTGGATCTTCAAGAACAAGCAAGATGCAAATGGGATGGTTATCTGCAACAAGGCAAGATTGGTGGATCAAGGCTTCTCCCAAGTCAACAGTATCGACTATGGTGAAATTTTTACCCCCATTGCTCGTCTTGAATCCATTCGTATCTTGCTTGCATATGCATCTCATCATAACTTTAAGTTACAACAAATGGATGGTAAAAGGGCACTTCTTAATGGTCCCTTAAATGAGTTGGTGTATGTCAAGCAACCTCCGGGTTTTGAGGACCCCAAGTTTCCAAATCATGTATACACACTTGATAAGGCACTCTATGGACTTAAACAAGCTCCACGTGCATGGTATGAGCACCTTAGAAAGTTGTTGGTAGATCGTGGTTTCGAAGTTGGGCTAATCGACCCCACTCTTTTTACTAAGAGAGTTGGAGGAAACTTGTTCATATGTCAAATTTATGTTGATGATATTATCTTTGGTTCTCCTAACAAAGCGTTCAATGATGTATTTGCTAAGCTAATGACCGATGAGTTTGAAATGTCTATGATGGGGGAATTGCAATTCTTCATTGGTTTTGAAGTGAAGCAAGTGATTGGAGGTATGTTCATTAATCAAGCCAAATATATTCAAGATATTCTCAAGAGATTCAAGTTGACAGATTTAAATGTAGCCAAGACTCCCATGCCTCTCAAGTGTGATCTCACTCTTGATACTAAGGGTAAAGATGTGGATCAAAAGGTATATCGATCTATGATTGGTTCTTTGCTTTACCTTTGTGCATCTAGACCGGATATCATGTTGAGTGTGGGTATTTGTGCATAGTTTCAAGCCGCCCCAAAAGAAAGCCACCTTGTGGAGGTCAAGCGAATCTTTTGATATTTAGTTGATACCCCAAACTTTGGCTTATGGTATCCCAAGGGCTCAAGCTTTGTTCTTCATGGTTTCATGGATTCGGATTGGGAAGGAGACAAAGTTGGATGGAAGTCAACCTCCGGGGCTTGCCAATTCCTATGGTAGTTCCTTGGTGTGTTGGTCATCAAAGAAACAAAATGTGTCTCTTCGTCCTCCTCCGAAGCCGAGTATATTGCAGCCTCTAGTTGTTGTGCACAATTGTTATGGATGAGGCAAACTTTAAAGGATACGATGTCACTTGTGACAAAGTGCCTCTTTTTTGTGATAATGAAAGTGCAATCATGATCGCCTACAACCCGGTGCAACACACAAGAATGAAGCATATTGATATTTGTCATCACTTCATCCGGGAGCATGTGAATAATGGAGATATTGACCTCTCTTATGTTAGCACCGAGAAGAATCTTGCGGATTTAGTCACCAAGCCCCTTGATGAGAAGATATTCTGAGAGTTAAGGCATGAGCTAAATATCATTGATTCGAGCAATGTGGCTTGAGACCATGCACCCATACCCATGCATTCATATGTTATCCTATCTAGATGTAGGCATGGACATAGGGGGAGTGTGGTCCTAGTTGATTGGGCTGTGCCTCCCCCCATTATGCCCAAAGTAAGAAATTCATCCTCTTTATATCATTTTGTGATATGTGAGCTTAAATGACGAGTTTTGGTAATGGACCCAAGATATATCTTCGCGGTGCCAAGCCAAGTATACTCAAACATGGTGTCCTCGGCCACCGACCCACACATTTGTGTGTGTCTAGATGTTCTTTGCATCCTTGGTGGTTCTTTTTGATCTTATGGTTGTTTGTGTCTTCCTTGGCTCTTCACCTGATTGTTTTGTGCCATTTTTTAATGACTTTGCATGTCCTGTTTGAAACTGGCGTTTCCTAGCGGTGGAGGCCGGAGACTCCAGGGTCTGACCCCGGAGACTCCGGTGGCCCGGTGACTCCGGCCTAGCGGTTTCTCGAATGGTTTGATTAGAGAGACAGGGTGGGGGTAACTCCTAGTTACTCCTCTCCGCCCTGACTCCCTTCTCTCCACACCCACCTGCACCCTCCTCCGCTCGTCGCCGTCGGGGCTACCCTCCATCTCGGATCCGCTGCCACCGCCGGCTAGCTCCTCCCCCTTGCTGTTGGGCGGCTTCCCCTCCAGCAAGGTCCTCCATCCATGGAGCCAGGTGCCTCTCCCTCTCTAAATCCCTGTCTAGGGTTTCCCTAGTTGATTTTTTCAGGTTTTGGTCCCTGATTCACCACGGATTCCATGATTCTACGGCAATGCTTTACATCTATGGTAGTTTGAGAGCGCGATCTACTACTAGGAGAAGTCCCCCCTCGTTCCTATCTCTCGCCAAGTTTCTAGGTCGGAGACTCTGGTCACCATGACCGGAGACTCCGGTGGCCCGGAGACTCCCTGGCCGGAAACTCCGGGGCTAGAGACCGGAGACTCCGGGGGTTTCTCTCTGTTTTTGGTTTGGTTCTCATACTTCCTCCACCATATGTTCCAGGACTTGCATAACTCATTCCCCGCTATGTTTTCGTGCTTTCTTGCGTGTTTTTGCATGTGGTTCTGGTAATTCTCGTCCTCGTCGCACCAAGTCCAAGACTCCGAACTATGGGGGCAACCCTCGCAAGATGGCCGGTCATAACCCGTATGACAGTCGTGAGGAGCATGCTGAAAAGGCAAAGGGCAAGAAGGTTTTGTCAATGTAGAGGCAAGAGGAAGAGCGCCTTCACCGTGAGGAACTTGCCAAGAACCGGAGGTTTGACAACATCACCACCCTCAAGAAGATGAGCACCAATGATTTCTGCATCATGAGGAGGTAGACATTATATGACATGGCCTCTAATAGTCCTGATCCTCGTTTTTGGTGGCATGAGCAGTATTTGATCATGAATGAATTCTATGCAAATATGGCAGCAAAGAAGCCTGTGTGCCTATAGCGTCCCCTTGATTTTACCTTCATGAACAACAAGTCATATTTCTCTGAGGCCCTATGGATTACCGAGAAGCTTGGGCTGCATCCTCTCATGGAGTTTCAACAGGATTACAATGTTCAGATTATGCATCAGTTCTTTGCCACTCTTGTGTTTGGAGAAGGGAACGAGATCCCTATGACTTGGATGACTGGCGAGGTTCATTGTCTGTCCAGCATCAGTGAGTTTGCCGATGTCTTGGAGTATCTGTTTGAGGGGAGGAATGCTCATGTTGGTCTTCGCATTCATGAGACTTCCGGGCTTGAGTATTCGAAGAAGCCTCTTGATCCTCTCTACAGCAAGAATGGTGTCCTTGGTGAAGCAAGGAACCTCAGGCCACCTTTCCACATTGTGATCTGCATGTTCTGTGACAACATCTATCCTCAAGCGTGTAATCTTGACACTATTCACTCAAGCTTGGTTCATCTGATGGCTCTTGCTCATTCTGTGTATCTTAAAGGTCCCGAGTCTCCTACCACTCCACTTGACATCATGTACTTCATCTTCATGGAGCTGGCCATCAACATTGTTGAGAATAAGACCCCCACATACTCTCCTTATGTCATGAGGCTTGTGCTAGCCACCTTTGCAAAGAACTTGCCTTCCCGACTTGAGGGCCTTCGTGTTGTTGACCATGCCCCTCTCTAGTTGCAACACAAGGCTCCCACTACCACTGCATATCCTCGTGGCTATTTTGCTCCTGTGCCATATGATGAGATTAGAGGGGATGAGGAGGATAGCCCTCCTGCTGCCAGTCCTGTCCGTGCTAGGAGGAATAATTCTAGCAATGCCCGTATGCCATCCTTTTCTCGTGACTATGTGAAGGGGCAAATGAAGAAGGCCACTTTTGGGAGAAGATGCTTATGTGCATGAACATTGATATTCGCAAGGGTCAATATGAAGCTTACAAGAGGGACAAGCAGATTCTGAAGAAGTTTCATCAATGGGGGGAAGATAGTGATGCCGAAGGATCCGGTTCAGCTCAGCCACAGCCTCAGCCCTCTCGCAATCTCTCCTATGGTTCGTGGGCTCAAGGCTCTGTTGATTGGCGTATGTTTGAGGATGATGCTTCTTCTTCTCTGTGCCAAGGGCCCTGCTACTGATGATGATCAAGGTGATCAAAGTTCTGAGGAGAGCTCCAATGATGACGAGGAGGATGAGTGATCCGGTTGTGGCATGTAGTTTCGCTATTGTCCCCTTTCGGTGTCTCGATGCCAAAGAGGGAGAAGTTCTATTAGGTAACGACATGGGATTTGCATGGGAAGTCACAAGCTTTCTCTTTATTTGATTCTTTTGCTTGTGACTTGTTCTTGTTTGCTTTGCTTTATTTGTGGACCTATGTTGAGAATTATCTGTGGACCCATGTTGTGTGGCTATATGTATGTGATGACTATGTGGTATCTTATCTATGGATTCATATTCATGTATGGTGAAGACCTCTCTTAATGGATGTTCTTATATATTTCTTCACCACATTTGTTGGTACAAAGGTATGAGTATCACTTAACCATTCTTTTTTCTGTGCACTTGGGTAGGTTTGTAGTATCTAGGCGGAGTGTCCTCCCTTCTGTTTGTGCTCTTATATTCATATGCAAATCTCTTGGGTGCACCTTTGATGGGGAGCCTCTCTACCTATTGTTCCATATGCTTATCTATTATTGTGCAAATCCTTGTGTTGTCATCAAACACCAAAGAGGGGGAGATTGAAAGGGCATTTCCTGCCTTAATGATGTTTTGGTGTTTGTTGTCAACACAAGTTAGTTTTTACCGTGTGCTAAGTATTGCAGGTTCATCCGTGTAAAGGCACAAGATAGTGTTCTAGTCTTCAAAGGAGAAGGGTTCAAATTTTAATGATTAAAAGGTGCCTAGATGGAAGCTTCAGTCTGCTGCTTCCCCTGAGTCCGGAGACTCTAGGGTCTAGGCCTGGAGACTCCGGGGTCTTGGACCGGAGACTCCGGCCTAGTCTCTGGGCTAGTCTCCGCCCCCTGGAATACTCTATGTGTCCCCCCCCCCCGGAGTTGGGTGCGGAGTCACGTGCCACACCGGAGAATCTAGGGCAGGAGCCCGGAGACTCCAGCCCAGTCTCTGGCCTTGACTTCGGAGTGGCTCAAAAAGCATTCAGTAACCCCCACTGGAGTCCTGCCTGGAGTCCAGTGCCCACCCCGGAGACTCCGGCCATGCCCGAAGACTCCGGCCCTGAAGACCAGAGACTTCGGGGTTAGTGATGCAACAATGGCTCTTTTTCTGGGGGGGCTATATATACCCCCTTCTTCTCCAAGTGAATGATGCAGCTTCTACTCTCTCTCCTCCATTAATTCTGAGCTCCAACCTCCTAGATCTCCCTCTCTAGCCACTCAAACTTGATGCCCCTTAGGGATTTGAGGGAGGAGACCTAGACCTAGCTTTCCACCAAAGGGATTTCCCCCCCACCATTTGTGTAATTTGTTGTTGCTCTAGGGTTTGAGGAAACCCTAACTCGAAGAAGTCGCCCTCCATAGCTCATCCTCGTGTGTAAGAGCTTCGAGGTCATCTTGGGGGCCTCCAATTTAGTTGTGGAGAAGTGCCCCAAGGTTTTGTATAAGGTTTCGTTCGCCACCTTCAAGGTCACTGCATAGTGGATCGTGTGCTTGCCGCAAGGCAGGTGCTCGGGAGAATAGGGTGAGGCCTTAGTGGCGCTGATGGTCTTGATGGGTTCATAGCATGGAAAACAAAAAAATTCTACCGCAAGAACGAACAAAACCTAGATCTAATCTAGATAAAAGCCAAGATCTAATCTATTAGACATGTGCAACGAGATAGATCTGTACTAACCCTTGTAGATCCGAAAGCCTTGTGCGAGATCGGATCTCGTGGTTGATGTAGACGATCACTTGCCGATCTCAAGATCGAGTAGACGATCCTTCCGGCCGCTGCTCGGTAGCGCTCAGAGTCGGTCACACGCGGCGGAGTCGATGCACCTTCCTCTCCCTGCTCCATGACGAGCAGAGGTAGTAGATCTCTCCATAGAATCCCAGCAGCACGACGGCGTGGTGGTGGTGGTGGAGTAGAGAATTCTGCAGGGCTTCGCCTAAGCCTGAGCAGAGCAAAGGAGGAGGAGAGAGGCGGCTATGGCAAGAGTGGAGGGGCAAGGAGGGGTGGCGCCTCCACCCCTCTATATATAGAGGGAGGGGTGCGGCCTAGGGTTCCCACCCCTAGGCCCACCTCCTAGGGCCACAAGACAGGAGAGGGGAGGAGTTTCCCTCCCCCTCCCAAGTCTCCCCTTTTCCTTTCTTGGTTTTCAAGTAAAGTCCACGGAACCTTCTGGAACTTTCCGTCCGAAACCTTCTAGAACCCCCATATAAACACTCCGGAACATTTCCGAACCTAGAAAATGATCTCCATTATATGAATCTCATTCTCCGGACAATTCCGGATCTCCTCTTGATGTCCCAGATCTAATCCGAGACTCCAAACAACATTCGGTCTCCAACACACATTCCATATCTACCTAAACAACATTGAACCTTAAGTGTGTCACCCTACGGTTCGTGAATATGCAGACATGATGGAGACACCTCTCCGATCAATAACCATCAGCGGGATCTAGAGATCCATAACGGCTCCCACATACTCAACGATGACTTCGTGATCGATAGAACCATTAACATACGAAACCAATTCCCTTTGTCACGTGATACTCTACTTATCCGAGGTTTGATCGTCGGTATCTCCATACCTAGTTCTACCTCGTTACTAATAAGTACTCTTTACTCGTTCCATGATATGTCATCCCTTGTGACCTAGTCACATGCTTGCAAGCTAACTAGATGACATTCCATCGAGGGGGCCCAGAGCATATCTATCCGTCATATGGATGGACAAATCCCAATCTTGGTTCATGCGCTTCAACACATACTTTCAGAATACCCAATGACACCTTTATAACCACCCAGTTACGAAGCAGTGTTTGATGTCATCAAAGTACCCATCCGGTGATGGTGATTAACATAACCTCATGGTCGAAGGATTAGGTTACTATGCATTTTAAATCTTGTGGCAATATGAACTTAATGACTTGATCTTATGCTACACTTATTACGGGTGTGTTTCCATCACATCATTCTCCTAATGATATAACCTTGTTATTAATGACATCCAATGTCCATGATCAGGAAACCATGATCATCTATTAATCAACAAGCTAGTTCAACAAGAGGCTTACTAGGGACTCTTTTACATTTACAAAACACACATGTATTAGTGTTTCCTTATAATACAATTATAGCATGGGATGTAAACATTCATCATAAACACAAAGATATAATAATAACCACTTTTATTATTGCCTCTTGGGCATATCTCCAAAAGTCTCCCACTTGCACTAGAGTCAATAATCTAGATTACATGGTAATATACCTAACACCCATGGCATTCTGGTGTTGGTCATGCTTTGCTCTAGGGAGAGGTTTAGTCAACGGATCTGCCACATTCAGATCAGTGTGTACTTTGCAAATCTTTATGTCACCATCTTGGACATACTCGTGAATAGCATGGAAACGTAGCTTGATGTGCTTTAGCTTGCTATGTGACCTTGGCTCCTGTGCATTAGCTATGGCACTTGTGTTGTCACAGTAGATGGCCATCGGGTCCAACGCACTAGGAACCACGCCAAGTTTAGTAATGAACTCCTTCATCCATATGGCTTCTTGTGCAGCCTCCGAAGTAGCTATGTATTCCGATTCAGTTGAAGATTTCGCCACAATGCTTTGCTTGGCACTCCTCCAGCTCACTGCAGCACCATTCAAAATAAATACGTATCCAGACTGTGACTTCGAGTCATCTGGATCGGTGTTCCAACTAGCATCAGTGTAATTGTTTACAACAAGCTGTTCATCACCTCCATAAGAAAGAACCATATCCTTAGTCCTATTTAGGTACTTTAGGATATTTTTGACCGCTGTCCATTGCTCCATTCCAGGGTCACTTTGATATCTGCTGGTCAAACTAACAGCATGTGCTATATCCGGTCTTGTGCACAGCATGGCATACATGATAGAACCTATGGCCGAGGCATAGGTAATATTATTCATCTTCTCTCTATCTTTTGCCGTAGCTGGACTTTGAGTCTTACTCAAGGTCTTACCTGACAACATGGGCACGAACCCTTTCTTGCTCTCTTCCATTCTAAACTTCTTTAGAACTTTGTCCAAGTATGTACTTTGTGAAAGCGCTATTAGGCGTCTTGATCTATCTCTATAAATCTTGATGCCTAGAATATATGTCGCTTCGCCAAGATCCTTCATTGAAAAACTATTATTCAAATAGGCTTTGATGCTATTAAGAAGTTCTATATCATTCCCAATCAACAATATGTCATCTACATATAGTACTAGGAATGCTATAGAGCTCCCACTCACTTTCTTGTAAATACAAGCTTCTCCATAAGTTTGTATAAATCCAAAGTTTTTGATTACTTTATCAAAACGTTGATTCCAACTCCGGGATGCTTGCTTCAGTCCATAAATGGAGCGCTGGAGTTTGCATACCTTGTTAGCATCTTTAGGATCGACAAAACCCTTGGGTTGTACCATATACAACTCTTCCTCAATGTCTCCATTAAGGAACACCGTTTTGACATCCATCTGCCAAATCTCATAATCGAAATATGCAGCAATTGCTAACAAAATCCTCACGACTTTTAGCTTCGCCATCGGTGAGAATGTCTCATCATAGTCAACTCCTTGAATTTGTCGGAACCCTTTCGCGACAAGTCGAGCTTTATAGACGGTAACATTACCATCAAGATCTGCTTTTTTTGAAAATCCATTTGTTCTCGACAAATTTTACGGCCATCCGGTAAGTCCACCAAAGTCCATACTTGGTTTTCGTACATGGATCCCATTTCGATTTCATGGCTTCTAGCCATTTGTCGAATCTGGGCTCACCATAGCTTCTTCATACGTCGCAGGTCATCGATGTTGTCCACCAACATGACATTCAAGGTGTCATACCAATCAGAGTGGTACGAACCCTCGTTGACTGTGAGGTTCAAAGAACAACTTTGTTCAAGTTTCATGATCACCATCATTAGCTTCCTCTCCAATTGGTGCAAAGGCACAAAAACATCTTCCGTGTGTTCGCTACTCTCAACTCCGAGAGAAGGTTCAATAACCTCGTCGAGTTCTACTTTCCTTCCAGTCACTTCCTTCGAGAGAAACTCCTTCTCAAGAAAGGATCCATTCTTGGCAACGAAAACTTTGCCTTCCGGATCTATGATAGAAGGTATACCCAATTTTTTCTTTAGGGTATCCTATGAAGACGCATTTCTCCGCTTTGGGTTCAAGCTTATCAGGTTGTAACTTCTTTACATATGCTTCGCAACCCCAAACTTTAAGGAACGACAACTTAGGTTTCTTTCCAAACCACAATTCGTACAGTGTCATTTCAACAGATTTAGATCGTGCCCTATTTAAAGTGAATGCGGCTGTCTCTAATGCATAGCCCCAAAACGATAGCGGTAAATCTATAAGAGACATCATAGACCGAACCATATCTAAGAGAGTTCGATTACGATGTTCGGACACACCATTCGCTGTGGTGTTCCTGGTGGTGTCAACTGCGAAAGTGTTCCACATTTCTTTAAATGCATGCCAAACTCATAACTTAGATATTCACCTCCGCGGTCGTTACGCAAAAACTTAATCTTCTTGTTACGATGATTTTCCACTTCACTTTGAAATTCCTTAAACTTTTCGAAAGTTTCGGACTTATGTTTCATAAAGTAGACATACCCATATCTACTTAAGTCATCCGTGAAAGTGAGAACATAACGATATCCACCACGCGATGCTACACTCATTGGACCGCACACATCGGTATGTATTATTTCCAATAAGTTTGTAGCTCGCTCCATTATTCCAGAGAATGGAGTCTTAGTCATTTTTCCCATTAGACATGCTTCGCATCTTTCAAGTGATTCAAGAAGTCCATCGGAATGGAGTTTCTTCATGCGCTTCACTCCAATGTGACCAAGACGACAGTGCCACATGTATGTAGAATTATCATTCAATTTTGTTCGTTTAGCATCTATGTTGTGAACATGTGTATCACTACTATCGAGATTCAGTAAGAATAAACCATTCATCTCAGGTGCATTACCATAAAAGATATTACTCATATAAATCGAACAACCTTTATTCTCGGACTTAAAAGAGTAATCGTCTCGCATTAAACAAGATCCAGATGTAATGTTCATGCTTAACACAGGCACCAAATAACAATTATTCATATTTAAAACTAATCCCGAAGGTAGATGCAGAGGGAGCGTGCCGACGGCGATCACATCAACCTTGGAGCCATTTCCACGCATCATCACCTTGCTCTTGCTAGTTCGCTTATTCCGCAGCTCCTATTTCGAGTTACAAATATGAGCAACCGAACCAAAGATCAAATACCTGTGCACTACTACGATTACTAGTAAGATACACATCAATAACATGTATATCGAATATACCTTTCTTCTTGATGTTGCCGTTCTTCAGATCCTCCGTGTACTTGGGGCGCTTACGCCCAAAGGACCAAAGACCCTTGCAGAGAAGCATTATCTGGGCCAGTGCTTAGGACCAGCCTTGGGCTTCTTAGCAAAAGCGCAACTTTCTTGCCGTCCTTCTTGAAGTTGCCCTTGTTCTTAGGCTTGCCCTGCTTTCTTGAAATTGGTGGTCTTATTGACCATCAACACTTGGTGCTCCTTTTGATCTCCACTTCAGCAGCTTTTCAGCATGGACGATATAGTTCGTGCAACGCCTTGTTCATGCAAAGGCATATTGTAGTTCATCACAAAGTTCTTATAACTCGGTGGCGTGATTGAGGACACGGTGAATCCCTAACTCATTAGGAATCGTTATACCCAACTCTTGGAGCTCGCTTTGCATGCCCGACATGGTGAGCACGTGCTCGCTAACGAGCTACCCTCTTCCATCTTACGCTTAAAGAACTTTTCGAGGCCTCATAGCTCTCCACGGCCGTGAGTCTCAAAATCAGCCCGAGCTCCTTAATGATCTCGAACGGGTCGTGGTGCTCAAAGCGCTCAAGCTCTGCTTTCTAAACCGCATGTGATGGCACAATCGAATCGTGGAGTAATGATTTTCCGAGTGTAAACATTCTTACGCCATCGGTGGCATCTTCTGCAGTGGGTCACCTAGCGGTGCTTGAGCACATAGGTCAACCGACCAGCCTCGAGAACAATCTTCACCATGGAGCCAGTCCGTGAAGTTGCTTCCATTGTTCTTAAGCTTTTCTTTCTCTAGGAACGCATTGAAATTGATGGAGAGGTTCGCCATAATCTACAACAAATTTGCAAGTAGTTTAGACTAAGTTTATGATAAATTGAGTTCAATTTTAATTCTTAAATTAACTAGGTGAACTCCCACTCAAAACAACATCCCTCACATTGTCTTGGTGATTACACGAACCAAGTCCACTACACCAAGTCCGATCTTCACGAGAGAAGATGTAGTTTCATCGGCGAACAATCTTCATGTTCATCATATCATTTATATGACTCATGCTCTACCTTTCGGTGTTCCGTGTTCCGAGACCATGTCTGTACATGCTAGGCTCGTCAAGATTAACCTTAGTTTCCGTATGTGCAAATCTGTCATGCACCCATTGTATGCACACGTAGAATCTATCACATCCGATCATCACGAGATGCTTCGAAACGACGAGTCTTAGCAACGGTGCCAACTAAGGATGAACACTTTATTACTTGATATTTAGTGAGAGGGATCATCTTATAATGCTACCATCGTGATCTAAGCAATACAATATGCATAAAGGATTAACATCACAGGCAATTCATAATTAGTGTGATATGATATGGCCCTTTCATCTTGTGCCTTTGATCTCCATCTCCAAAGCACGGACATGATCTCCATCATCACCAAAGCATTAAGGCCAAGGTCAAGGTGCCGCTTCATGGTTGTCCATCATCACTAGCAACTATTACAACTACTTGGAATAAAGCTATTACAAGATGAATAGACACGCATGTCTTAACAGAATTAAAGACAACCATTAGTTTCCCGCCGTTGCCATATATTACAACAAGGATCATTGCATACATCGAATATAATCACAATCATATGATGGCCATATCACATCACAAAACCCCTGCAAAAACAAGTTAGACGCCTCTAATTTTCTTTGCATGTTTTACGTGGTTTGGGGCTTTCGAATAAGAACGGATCCTACCTACGAAACTGAACCACAACGTTGATACAAGTGCTATCAAGTGCAAAGTGTAAATTGGATCTATACTATGGTGAGAGAGATAGACACACGCAAAGCCACTTGTGCAAAGCAAGTTACACGTCAAGCGTGGAGCAAGTCTCATGTGCGATGACATGTAAGGTTAGCCCGAGCCGCTTCATCCCACCATACCGCAAGATGCAAAGTACACAAAGCAAAAGACGGCACGATCACCAACGCCCACAAAACCATTGTGTTCTACTCGTGCAACAGATCTACGCATAGACACGGCTCTGATACCACTGATGGGTTCGTAGCATGGAAAACAAAAAAATTCTACCGCAAGAACAAACAAAACCCAGATCTAATCTAGATAAAAGCCAAGATCTAATCTATTAGACATGTGCAATGAGATAGATCTGTACTAACCCTTGTAGATCCGAAAGCCTTGTGCAAGATCGGATCTCGTGGTTGATGTAGACGATCACTTGCCGATCTCAAGATCGAGTAGACGATCCTTCCAAGGCTCGCAAAGACTTCGCAGCAATGGGTCACACGCATGAGTCGATGCACCTTCCTCTCCCCTGCTCAGAAAGAGCAGAGGAGGTAGTAGATCTCTCCACGAATCCCAAAGAAGACAACAGCGTGGTGGTGGTGGAGTAGAGAATTCGTGGCTTCGCTAAGCCTCGAGCAGAGAGCGAAGGAGGAGGAGAGAGGCGGCTAGGGCAAGAGTGGAGGGGCAAGGAGGGGTGGCGCCTCCACCCCTCTATATATAGAGGGAGGGGTGCGACCTAGGGTTCCCACCCCTAGGCCCACCTCCTAGGGCAGGCGCACAAGGGAGAGGGGGGAGGGAGTTTCCTTCCCCCCCAAGTCTCCCCTTTTCCTTTCTTAGTTTTCAAGTAAAGTCCACGGAACCTTCTGGAACTTTCCGGAACATTCTGAAACCTTCTAGAACCCCCATATAAACACTCTGGAACATTTCCGAACCTAGAAAATGATCTCCATTATATGAATCTCATTCTCCGGACAATTCCGGATCTCCTCGTGATGTCCCAGATCCAGTCCGAGACTCCAAACAACATTCAGTCTCCAACACACATTCCATATCTACCTAAACAGCATCGAACCTTAAGAGTGTCACCCTACGGTTCGTGAATATGCAGACATGATAGAGACACCTCTCCGATCAATAACCATCAGCGGGATCTGGAGATCCATAACGGCTCCCACATACTCAACGATGACTTCGTGATCGATAGAACCATTAACATACGAAACCAATTCCCTTTGTCACGCGATACTCTACTTATCCGAGGTTTGATCGTCGGTATCTCCATACCTAGTTCTACCTCGTTACTGATAAGTACTCTTTACTCGTTCCATGATATGTCATCCCTTGTGACCTGTCACATGCTTGCAAGCTCACTAGATGACATTCCATCGAGAGGGCCCAGAGCATATCTATCCGTCATATGGATGGACAAATCCCAATCTTGGTCCATGCGCTTCAACACATACTTTTAGAATACCCAATGACACCTTTATAACCACCCAGTTATGAAGCAGTGTTTGATGTCATCAAAGTACCCATCCGGTGATGGTGATTAACATAACCTCATGGTCGAAGGATTAGGTTACTATGCATTTTAAAGCTTGTAGCAATATGAACTTAATGACTTGATCTTATGCTACACTTATTACGGGTGTGTGTCCATCACATCATTCTCCTAATGATATAACCTTGTTATTAATGACATCCAATGTCCATGATCAGGAAACCATGATCATCTATTAATCAACAAGCTAGTTCAACAAGAGGCTTACTAGGGACTCTTTTACGTTTACGAAACACACATGTATTAGTGTTTTCTTATAATACAATTATAGCATGGGATGTAAACATTCATCATAAACACAAAGATATAATAATAACCACTTTTATTATTGCCTCTTGGGCATATCTCCAACAGGTCTTAGTACCGACCACCCCTCCAACAGAGACGTACTTCCCCTCAAAAGGAAGGAACTTCGAGAAAACATCTCCATGCCGTCCCCTCTTGGTGATTTCTATCCTTTACTCTTTATTATTGTTGCTTGCTTGCTTGTCATATAGGTTCCCTCACTTAGTTGCATATATAGAGAACTTACTTTGTGCCAAGTCTTAAATTGAAAAGAAGATAACAATTGAGTAGTGCCTATTCACCCCCCCCCCCCTCTAGTCGCTTATACTGATCTTTCACTCGGCCTTTGTGTGCACAACATATATGAGGCTCACATATGTCACCCAGCTTATGATGTACTTAGTACAAGTCATTCATAGAGCTGGTGCTATTGGAACCCAATGGTATGCACAACAAAATTGGTCGTGCAACTCCTCTAGCTTCCTATAGCACCAACTCTACCATTTGTGTGCTACTTATCCTGAAGCTCAGAAGTGGTTAGATCAGATTAGGTCATTTTGTTTTGCTTGCTTTGGCTGGTGATTACAAAGTCGCACAATGAAATGAAAGGGATACTCTTCATGCATAAACCTATGTGCTAACCAAATTTCTTGTTCATTTGTGTTGGTCATGCGGAGAATCCCTTTGCATCTGCGTCATTGCATATGAGGCCATGTTGATAGTTCATTTGTGTTAACCACCTTGCTTGTTCATGTGTGACCACCACAATGTATGTGCTTACATGTGTTGATTCTTTTTTCAGTGCTCGAACATGCTAATGGGAGGTGCTATCCCCACCAATGGAGGAGGATGCTCGAGGGATGCTGGTGAGGGTAGTGCCTCCAAGAGGGCGATCAATTCTTATGAGGGTAGTGCCGCCAAGAGGCCGAGGGGCAGGCCTATGAAGGTTGGGCACTTCCACGATCAGGTAGGTCCAACCCATTTCACTAAGGTCATCTTGGCACCTAGGTTGGACATGCTGCCAATTCCTGATGGCTTTAGGCCTTTCCTCGGCACTGTGCCGAGGACGGTCGTGCTCAAGACCAACACTGGATGCAGCTAGATGGTGAAGCTCAGGGATGCTAGCGACAGGGTTTGCCTTGACCAGGGTTGGCCTAGCTTTGCCATTGCCCACCAGATCAAGATCGGGTACTTCCTGACCTTCAAGATGTTGAAGGGTGACATGTTCGAGGTAACCATCTTCGACTATAACATGTGTGAAGTGATCATGAAGTGCCCCCAACATGATCCACCCCTTGCGATGATAGATGAGCAGAATGTTCTCGCTATTGTGTAATAAGTTTGTCTTGTGCTTGTTGTGTATTATGTCCTCTAGTCGTGCTTAACTTGCTACTAGGTGGACATGCGCACTTCATCGCGCCGTCTACAGTCTATTTGACAGAGTGTGGTATGTGTGTTGTACCCACTGATGGTAACACATTTTGTTTTGTTTGTGCTTTCATAAATTAAATATATGAGCATGTGCGGGGTTGAGTGTTTAAATCGGTAGACAAATATATTATTTACGTGTTAGATGTATCTGAAACTGAAAGATCTGATCTTAGAAGCAAGAAATGGGCTCTTATTTCATATTAAAACTCATAAGCAACATAGGGGTACCAGTGTTCATTCCAGTAAACAAAAAGGTACATCGAGCAAACTTCAAACAAAAATACATCAAGCAATAGAGAAAGTTTAGTACCACAAGAAACTGGCATGTTACATGATCAAGATAAAAAACTAATGATATCAAAACAAGCTAACTTATGAAGATCACACGGTAACCTTGTTCGACCGCCTCAAAATCGATGCTTGCATCTATTTGGATTGCAGAGCTCCAAGGAAAGGCACAACTTTGTATTCAACAGTTATAAATGGCTAGATTATTAAATGATTACTTTAGTCAATATAGACAATCATATTACATATATACTAACTCTATGCAGGAGTTATACTTGATATATTCCAAATCATTCAATGGTTCAATAAAATGTAAGAGAGAAGGTATGGCTGGAAGTTGCTACAAACCTTTACATAAAAGAAAGATCTAATATGTAATCAAGTTTGATAATTTCTGTACATCAAAATAAAAAAATTATACAAGCATCTCATGTATTCTAGAGATATGCTAATATATTCAAAAGCAACTTCAGTTGCAGAGCCTAAGAGGGGTCAAAATCATCTTATTATGTTTTGTTTCACGGATACATACATGCCAATTGTTGAAGTGGCATGAAACGCGACCATTTCTCGCAAGGTGTGATCATTTATAATCATGTTAGTGCTCCACACTTTCCATCCAGCGATTTTCTTCCATTCGGTTACTATAGATTCCGGGTTCTGGCCAATCTCTTTGCGCCGCGTCATCGCATGCCTCGCGAGCCTTCTCCTTTTCAATTTCTTTTTTCCACCATTCGTCCCTGATTTTTCCAGTCGAAGCGGTGAGCATGATGTGACATCTTCGTGTAGTCCCACATAGGAGCGTATCTACCCGCACCGACCCCTCTCTCTCACCCCGACCGTCCCACGCGCTCACCTCCTCCTTATCTTCCTCACCACCAGCAAAGCGTGGCGGCAGATGGGTGCGCGAGGTCGGGGGCGATGTTGAATCGGTACTAGGTAGGTTCAAGGCGGGGAAGCAGAGGCGGCCGATGCTAGATTAGGGAGCTGGACGGGAGGCGATGGCCACATGAGTGGAGGGGACGGAAGGAGCGGAGGTGAGAGGGAGAGTTCGGAGCGGAGGGGCCTTCTCCTTTTCAATCCCTTTTTTAGTCATCCGTCCCTGAATTTTCCAATCAAAGCAGTGAGGATGATGCGGCATATTCGCGTAGCCCGCATAGGACCATCTGTACCCACGCCGCCCCCTCTCTCACCGCCACCGTCCCACGCGCTCACCTGCTCCTTATCTTCCTCACCACCAGCAAAGTTTGGTAGCAGACGGGTGCGTGAGGTCGGGGACAATGTTGAATCGGTACTGGGCAGGTTCAAGGCGGGGAAGCAGAGGGGATCGACGCTGGATGTGGGAGCTGGACGGGAGGCGATGGCCTCGTGAGTGGAGGTAGTGGAGGTGAGAGGGAGAGCTCGGGAGCGGAGGGGGCGCTGCATGTTGCTGGGGGAGACGGAGGAGGGGATGGGATTGGTGGGAGCTCGGATGGAGGGGAACTGGATCGAGATAGGGGTAGGGGTGGGGGCGGGGACGGGAGGGACCAACTCGTAAGATTTTGGTTAACACCTGAAACTGCACGGTTGAGATGACTCAGAGTGATCTGAAGTTCAGAAGGCCAGAAACACGCGCGCGGATAGATGGCCTCAGATGGCTCGCTTTTACTCAGACTTAAACTATAGTATAATATAATAATATTCTATCATGCTGCTATATATAGAGCAATGTCGTTAACTATGATGTGGTTGTGAATGCTTGTTAGGGTTTTAGGTTTGTTGGGGTTTTAAGCTTGTTGGGGTTTTAGGTCTGATGTCTGGTAAGCTCACTATCTGAGAAAGAGGTTATCGGATCACATGATCACAATTAAACCAAACACATGGTTTCATTTCTCCCTGGCCTAATATAGCCTGCCAAATAACAAGCCTCATTTCTGTCCAACTCCTGAATAGTGTCCATGCGGGAAAGCAAATAACTGGAAGATTTTAGCCCAAGGCCTGATCCGTGCGTGCAGTCCCGGGCGTGCAAGTTGCACCAGTGGAAAAAAAAGGTCTCCAAGCAAGCACAAACACGCCCTTAGCTCACGGTTGTATGCTCGTGGTGGTGCTATGATTTTTGGGACCATGCAGGAAAAATATATGTATATATAAAGAGAAAGAAAAGGGCCAATGTACAGGCGACCAAAGTACAATCTAACCACAACACAAAATACAACATCACCTTAACCACAGAATTGAACATCTGCACCAGTTGTAGAACGAAAGAACAACAAAACAGGGAGCCGGCAACGACCTGAAGGGATGCTATGTTGCCGACAGGATGAAACGACCAGTAAGGACTAGAGCTTTATTTGTTTGACAATGTTTGGATTGGTTTGGTTTAGTTTAGTTCTCAAAACCCCTCCCGTGTGTGTAACAATGCCCACTGATTCTCCGCGCAATGTGTGTGCCCTGTGTGTAACAATGCCCACTGATTCTCCGCAAAAAAATGTCCTCTTTGCCATCTAATTCTCAAAATGAAAAAAAATCCATCGGAAACAGTAATTCCGAAAGGAAGAAAGCAGAGGTGTCACGCTGACAGTCTGAACCCACTAATCAGGGCGCTCGACCGTGAGCTTGTCCAGCCATCTGTCGCCCTCGTCTCCGACCGCCCTGCTGACCACCGAGCCCGTCCACACCCACGTCACCCGCTCTTCTCTCTCTCTCTCTCTCTTGCTATATCAATCCCCCAAGCTCCCCTTCCTCTCCCAGCTCAAGCCACGGCCACAGGCCCACAGCAACCAAGAAAACGCGCTGTCGCAGCCCACAGCAAGCTCACACACCCATGATGCTCACCGCCATGCAGCACATGGACTCCTCCGCCTACGCGTGTCCCTCGTCGGCGTCACCCTGGCAGCAGCTCCTCCCGGCAGAGCGCGGCCACCTGCCGTCCTACGAGGACCTCGCATCCGTCCCCGCCGCGGCGCACCAGACGCAGCACCGGGCGGCACGACGCATCGCCAAGAGGCGCCCGCGCCCGTCGCGGCGGCTGCCGACGACCTACATCAGCGCCGACCCGACCGAGTTCCGCCGCATGGTGCACCAGGTCACGGGTGCCGACGAGCTCCTCCTCCCCACGCTGCCGCCGCCGCAAGCCGAGGAGCCCCTCCTCCTCCCCGCGCCCGCCGGCCGCACGGCGGCTTCGGTCGCCAGGGGGACCAGCCGGGCGCTGCTGCTGCCGACGCTGGACACCTCAGCATTCCTGCTTGGTGGCTGCAGGGCCATGCCGGCCACCGCGCGGACGGATGCACTGCCGCCGCCACCGCCGCCGTTCGACGGCGACTCGCTCGCGCTGGATAACACTAGCGGCGGCGGCAGCAACAGCGGTGGCTTCCCGACCTTGGAGTCGTGGGATCTTTTTTAGATAAAGGAGTCGTGGGATCTTCTCTGAACCCCAACTCCTCCACTCTGCTCTGCGCACATCCATGATGCTTCTAGCTCTGGCTGTAAGAGTTTGAAAGTGTAGCTTAATTATTGGCAAATGGCAAGCATCTCGGCTGTTAATCTGAGCTCAATTATTACGATTCGTTATTTTACAGTTGCATGAAATTCCCTCATATTACATACGGAGTAGTAGTATTTGTGAATCTTGATGTGCTACGCTGTGTCTGTGTATCCCTGCGCAGATTTCATCACGTTCTAGGAACAGGATTAAGGACATGAATGCCTCTGTTTACTTGCTGACCCGTCGCTTCTTCACCAACCATGTTCAATTCTGGTCAGGATCAACTATCCTTTCTCGGTACCTAATGCAATCAGTTGAGTGATCAGCGCACCAGAGCAACCATTAATTATAAAGCAGGGGTAGCATGTAATGCTATACTTAGACCCTACGATACGTCAAGACGAAGCCAAATCCGACAGGGACGTTCGTACATCAGCAACTGGAGGTTTTAGATGCGCTGTGGTATTCCTAATTAATCCCTAAACTAGACGAGCATTCCTCACCGTCTGCACAACGTTATGTTATCGCATTAGATGGATATGCGAGCTTCGCCTCGCCGTCTGCGAGTTGTCGCATGGCGTGTCTATAGCAATGTATTTGGTGACGGTCTGTTCTGTGTTGATGCACGTGGGTTTTTTTATATTAGCTATGCTGAGCGGGTGATAATGAGATATTAAAAAAAAGTAACGGGTCTTAGGCTTGATATATTAGATCATCAATATTTGTAGAAGTTAGTAGCCGTTCATACGATTATAATCATAACCTATAAAGTGATTATATTATAACGAATGGAGTAATACTAAACAATTAGAATATTATGCACCGACATACCACCTTGACCGTCCATGAGTGAGAGAAGACAATTCATCCCTTACAACCGCACACACTCCAGCCTAGGTTAGCTCAGAGATGTAACGATGAAGAGCATTATACATCATAAGAAGGTATTATGTGTCTGTTAGACATATATTATCACAACGAAGCCAATGTTCATGCAGACTATGTTGGGAGAGGAATACAAATTACTCCGACGAAAATCGTGGTGCACCTTGATATAGAATATCACATGAGAGAGATATTTTCCAGTTCCATTTGCATCATAAACATACAGAGCCAAATAATAGATCAGTCAATGTCATACATGTGTGGCTCTATTTGGTATCACATGTACTTCTACCAGGATATAGATCATGACGCAAACTCATAGTACAAATCTCAAAATACAAACTCAACAACTTCTACACTTGTTTTTTCCGGATTCTCCAGTATAAAGAGAATTAAAAGTTCAGTTACAGGGTGTCATAGACATGCAACCTAGCAAACTTTATTTTCAGAATCGAGGTTCAACTCAGTCTTACTCCCTAATATTTTTAGGCATTCTTCCGTTGCTCTAAAAGTTACCATGACCAACCTTTCATAATTCTTTAGCATTCGGCTCCTGTACAAAACCAATATGTGAATCATGGTCTGCGGGAATATTTCGAACCAATGCTTGTTTAAGTGCACATCGTTTTGAATACTTGCATTTGACAAAAGCAAAGGGAAAAAATAGTCGGTTATTGATATGCAAAGAACATCTACAGCTTAAGATTTCTCTATCTAAGAAGAACAGTAAGACGATGGGAGAGCGGCTGATCACCTCAGGCGAAGCGGCCGATGGGCATCTTTAGACGACAGTCATTGGTAGAGCTCATCACCCTTGTTGTGCGAGAGAAGAGAAGGAGGTGATGCATCTCGTCGCTGGAGTTGAGAAGGAGAACCTACAACGGAGTAAAGTGTAATCAAACTGTAATGAGGATCAAACTACCCAATTGATCTCACTCATTTCTTTTCTCTGCTATTGATAAAAAATTCTCAATGCCACGTTTTACCTGTCAAAGAAAAATGTAAAACAATACAAAAGCATCTATATGATCCATAAAAGCATAGGTTCTTCAACACATATTCATACACACCACGATATCACAGAAAATTAAAAGTTAATGCACACCACGATTCAGAAGCAAATTAGATAAAATTCAATTATGACACAAATACCTTGTGATATCCTTGTCCTGGAAAATGCAAGTCAAATTGAAATGGTGGGAAGGCATATCAATCCATCTACACAAAGAGACAATTCGTGAATATGTCATTAGAAAACAATATAGCCATACGAACCTAAGTATACTTCCTTACAAATACGTAGGAGTTGATCGACTGATAAGAGTTGCAAAAATAAGTAGGAGGGAGGTGTCAAGTCGGCTAACCTGATGAGATTGATCGATCCCCTCCAGATCGAAGTATGGCATTCCCTTCTCAACCAAATGCCACAGCCGCATCTCTTCCTGCCTACCTACTCAGGGACATGTCTCATTCATATTCAACAAGGAATTGAATGGGAAAGAGAGAGAGAGAGCGCAACACAACGCGATAGCATACAAACTCACCTCATAGAACACAATGTCCTGAATATCTAACACCAGGGAGACCGAGCACCAGGCACCCTCGTGTTCCTCTTCTAGCTGGCACGTGGGAGAGCAAAATTTTGGAGCTCGCTTGCAGGTGATGAGGGTGGGGATCCGGCACAAGCTCTGTGGACCGCGGAGGCCATAGTTCCATGGGAGGGAGGACGAAGTAGACGGGAACCATGGATCGATGGGTTCCTAGAGCTTCCTGATAGATATCATATTATTGTTAGCTTCCATCCCTAACTATGATTTCCTTTTCATCAAATTGGCTTCGTCATTTCCTGATCAGAGAGCAAAATGGCTCCTGCTTCTTCTGAAAGAAAACATGGGTGTTGAAAGAGAGGAAAGTAAAGAAAGACAACACACCCACCTTGCGTGGAGCAGCAGCACACACCACCCGCCAGTTGCCCCCCACACATGAAGCTAGTCCTCACCAACCAACAAAACGCGGAGCGGCATAGGCCTACATGCAGCGGTAGCATGCCCGACAAGTTGCCTCAAATCAGCCACAGACTGGAGGAGGCGGCCCTTTGGAGAAGGGAAGGACACGCCATGGGAAAGGAAAGGGTGCATCGAAAGAACCGGAGGCACCGCCTGCCAGTGGTGGAGCTAGAGAATACGACAACCGGGTGCCTACAGGTGCCACACCACAGAAAATTAATCATTTCAGGGGTGCACATATGGTGAAAAGTTGTTGTTTTACAAAGAAAAAAGTTTCTACCCGGTATCCTGTGCACCCCCATAGCTACATGTGTATCCGCCATTGCCGCCTGCAAGCTCCGGGCGACGCCTTGCTACGAGGGTGAGCGACCAAGAAGCGGAGACTGACGAGGGCAAGTACCTAGCAGTAGATCTTGATCGTGGGGGAGGATCTGCCTAGGAAAGAGGGTTCGGTAGGGGAGGAGGGGCACCGAGGCGGAGTACCGGCTATCGGTGGGATGCCAGAGGCGAGGAGGAGCAGACGCGGAGGCGACATCTCAACCCCGTACAACTGCTGCTTTACCCGTGCTAGGGTTTCACACAAGGGGTCGCGCTGGGTCCGGAGGGGTGGAGTTGATGGGAGAAGACGTTATCGTGAGTGGAGGGACAGAGAGAGCGGAGGTGAGATTGAGATCTCGGGAGCGGAGGGGGCGGCGCACGTTGCTAGGGAGATGGGGAAGGGGCTGAGATGGACGGGAGCTCGGGTAGGGAGAACGGGATCGAGATGGGGGTGGGGTGGGGGCGGGGACGGGAGGGACCAGCTTGTAAGACTTCGATAAACACCTGAAACTGCACGGTTAAGACGACTCAAAGTGAAGATCAGACGACCACAAAACGCGAGCGCAGATAGATGGCCTCAGATGAGCTATTTTTTAAAAATAATACTTTTTTAATAATTTTTACGAATAATATACGAATTGAAAGATTTGTAATTCTAGCGCGGTCTCGGTATTTGAATAGCCGACCAGTACTTATTGGCTTTTGAATAGCCGACCAGTCCTGTCTGCTTTTGAAAAGCTGACCAGTCCCCTGTCTGCTTTTGAAAAGCTGACTAGTCCACTATTTTTGACACAGCCCCTATAATTTGTCGGTATTTCAAATACAGACAAGACTGGTCTGCTATTTAAAAGCCGATAAGTACTGATCGGCTATTCAAATGTCGACACCGTGCTAGAATTGTAAATCTTTTAATTCGTGTATTAATAATAAAAATTATTTAAAAACGTATTATTTAAGAAAAAATAGCCTCAAATGACTCGATTTTGCTCGCGCTTAAGCTGTAGTGTAACACTAGTGAAGAAGAGGCTATGCTCAATCGATCAGTCACTTTGATGTCATTACACCTTGACTACCCTGAATCTATGCAAACATATAAAATAACAAGACATGATCTATTTCGGGAGAGGAAGTTGGTGATAAGAAGAATTAGTGGCTCTGATGAGGTTATAGTCGTATAGATACAGTGCGCACATGCTCGACACAGAGAAGAATACTACATCAGAGTTGAACGCTGTGTTGGCAGTGGCCGCTTGCTTGCCCGGCTGCTTGGTTGACTCTGCTGCGGCTGCCATTGGAATTTCATCTGATACTATTCTCCGTAATAATGATACAGTCGTTGCACAGTTGAATCGAAGCGATTTTCTTTGGACTTCGTCATCCTGCCTCACACGTGCTTCCTCACGAGCGACCTGCCGGCCGGCCGGCCGCCACGGTTCTGTTCGGTCCCACTTGCCACTGACGCGAGCATCACGCATCAGTAGCGTCAGTAACTAATCTAAAAAAGTAACGTCAGCAGCTTAAATACAGATATTACAGTGGCTTGCATTGTGCTGAGATACCCGCTGTTAAAATAAACCCTAATACTGCTCGTGTTTTTCAAAATTATGATTTTCTTGTATAATACACTTAAAATTTTATTTATGGAACACGACGTTGAAAAAGCGAAAAACCTGAAACTCATACTTTCAGCGTTTGAGTAACTGTCTGGGTTGAAAATTAATTTCCATATAAAAGTAAATTGTTTTGCTTTGGCGAGACACAAGATGCAGTGAGTCTCTATGCTAAGCTCTTTGGCTGTAGCCAGGACTCATTTTCGATTCGATATTTGGATATTCCGGTTTATTACCGAAGGCTTACAAATGTCGAGGGTAAATTACTCAGAAAAGATTACAATTAAGATTGAATAGTTGAAAATTGCTCTCCCTGGTAGGAAGATTGGTACTCATAAATTCGGTGCTAAGGATATCAGGCTTCCAACTTTCAAAAGGAGTCTTACATAGATTGGATTATTTCCGATCAAGATTCTTTTGACAGGGAGACTCCCGTGAGAAAAATAAATATCGACTGGCTAAATGGCGTGTGCTTTGCCGACCTAAAGACCAGGGTGGGTTAGGTATCCATGATCTCGACGTCAACAATACATCCCTAATTGGTAAATGGCTCTTCAACTTATTAACTGAAGACGGGGTTTGCCAAACTATCCTTAAAAGAAAGCATATTGGATCGAAAGCATTGTCCCAAGTGGTTTGGGAATCTGGTGACTCTCGCTTTTGGGCTGGCCTGATGGCAACAAATAAAATTTTCTTTCGCTTCGGATCATTTACTATTTGAGATGGGTCTGAGATTCATTTCTGTGAGGATAAATGGCTTGGCAATGCTACACTCCGGGAACAGTATCATGTGTTGTATTCAATTGTCGTCACGAGGATGATTTCCACTATGTTGGAAATATTTCCTCCAAATGTAACGTTCAGACGTGATTGGATTCAGACTTGACTCTTGGATGGCACTGCTACACCGTCTAGCAGATATCCAATTGACACCTGGCTCTGATGAATTTCACTGGAACTTATCCGAGAAAGGCACTTTCTCAGTCAGTTCCTTATACAATGCGCTAATCCAGCCAGTCATACCTGTTTTAGACAATAGGAAGATCTGGACGATGAAGATACCCCTCAAAAACAAAATATTCGTCTGGTATCTTCGTCAGGGGGTCATCCCAATGAAAGATAATTTAGTTAAGCGGAATTGGCATGAAAATCCCACCTGTGTGTTCTGTCATCACAACGAGACAATTAAACACTCGTTTTTCCAGTGTAATTTCGCGAGGTCTATATGGTCAGTAACCCAAGCAGTTTTCAGCCTTGTATCCACCACATAGTATTGCCAATATTTTTTGAAATTAGTTACATGGTATAAATCACAAGTACAAAACTTTATTACGGGTTGGGGGATTGCCATTATATGGTCACTATGGCTATGTAGAAATGATAAAGTGTTTAATGATAAGAATTGTTCTCTTTTGCAGGTTTTATATGGTGTACCAATACCATACATTCCTCATCGGCTCTCCATCGTGCGGAGTATCATGACCTTTTTACGGAGGTGTGTACGTGACTGGAGGATACAACACGGGGTTTATTTACCCGTCGTGGGTGGCAACATAATCTTCGGATGGGTCCTCCATCATCGTCTTGGGCATTTTTACAATTTCTCGGTGTGATATGTAATGCGTCTTTTTTAATTTCTGTTTGGATCTTTGGATCTCTATCGGCTGTGTACATCTCAGATATGCAGAGGGTGTAATACTTAAACTTCAAATAATAAAGTGTCCTTTATCAGAAAAAAATACCCCTTAAAAGAGGCCTTATTACTGCTCGTTTTTTCTTTGCGATAGCTCGGTGATTGTGCTTAGATACCTCCAGAACGAAGAGACGGTGAGAGCCTGACGGGCAATTGAGACAAATTCGGAGTCAAAGTTAGCTGCTCCAGTCTACCGAGTCTAACCATCTGTGATTCACAGCCACAGGAGCGTTGGTCGGAGTTCTTACGGACAGGGCTAGAATCAAGACAACGAAGAGCAAAGCCAGTCGACCGATAGATGGCTCAGTAGAGCAAAAGACAAATCACCGTGAAGCGATGTGCGCCGTCCGAACAGCCGCAACTGATTTTTTCTCAACCATCCAGTGTCTGCCGGCCATTACCTGGACCCAACGTACCGATAAGATGGTGCCTGGATTTGCCAGGACGCAGGGTATTTCACAGCAAACAGTTTAAATTACCGTGGAAACCAAGAACAATTTCCATATCACAAACAGATGTACAGAGTGTGCAACGCATGTCAGTATACATGCAGTGTTAACCGGCATCACCGGCTGCACTTAACAGACAAGATACAGAAGAGCAGGCCATACCATAGCAAGTGTTTCACTGGTCAGACAACACAGCCATGCCACGAGGACAATTAACATGTTTTTTTTTTCGGTCTTCCATCACAATATACAGATGAGCAGGCCATACACATCACAACCAAACGGTACGTACCCTGGCACCTAGAGCCTACTCTCTAACTGACAATACATCTGATCGTCGCAACCTGACTGAAACCTGCAACTGAGAGGAGCGAGGGATCAGCAGAAGATCAGGTCAAGAAACACAAGCTAATCAATAGCACAGAGGCAAGAGAGCACAAAAAGGTGAAACATCTAAATCATCCACACCAAGAACTTCTGTACCATACGACCAATGCTACAAACTTAAAATGCTAGTCGTAGTCGTATGCCAAATTACAAGTCAAAAGGACAACGTTTTGACCAAAATCCTCTTTTTGCATTTACCCACTTGTGCTTTGCCTCTAAGCTCAGCCACAAGGTACAAAAGAACAAAAAGCAACTTTAGCGCCAGTCAGTATCATTTTAAATAGCAAAAGTTTTATGAAGCTGAAAGGTCTGACTTTGTGGAGGTCAAGTCACAGTCATTCCAGAACAAGTCCACAAGGTACCTTTCAGGGGTGGCAAAAATTAAGACTAGGATACTGACTGATGGACAATCCATTACCAGTCAAAAAGGAAAGAGAGGAAAAGTGCAAACTCGGATAATACAAAACCACTAATGCAATTATCTCAACCACATCTGGATTAGGCATCGCCTGGCTTGCACCAACAGATCAAGTAACCCAATCTCATACTAGAGTCTGTGAAATTCCCATGCAATAAATTCTCGGCTAGCTCACAACAAAGCAGTTCAAGTCTTAAAAGGTCATAATTCATAACAGATGGACACCTCAAGACGAAAGAGCCTTGAATTGGCGTCACCCCTGAACACTAATCAGGAAAGACACTGTCACAGATATGATGTTCTTGGAAAATGTCTCACAAAAAAATTACCATAGAAATTTCATATCTGACATGGCTAGTTCACTGTTGTCGAAGAAATTTGTTCCAGGAAATATGTGCTTGGTACACAGTTCCCAATAGCAAGTTGTATGGCTAACTGGAAAAACTAGGTGGACAAACTGCACTTTTGTTAATATGCGATTATTCCAGGATCACCCCATGTATATGATACTCCCTCCATCCCAAAAAAGGGTGTCGCAGATTTGTCTAGATTCGCATATATTCTCTTGCAAGAAAACTGGAAGCTAAAGCTGAGGCAACTAAGCATTCAAAACTGGCTGCAACGGAACTATAAAAGGCTCCATTTGCTTTAGGAAGAAACAACCATAGTAACTATCTATGAAATTAATTGATGGATATGAGAGTGGTGCAAGATTACATGCGAATCTAGACAAATATGCGACATCCTTTTTGGGACAGAGGGAGTATTAAAAATGTACACCATCAACAGAAGATTATTGATAACAACATACTGCGACAATAGAATATTAATTTAAGAAACTTAAGGGATATAGCCAGGCTTTCTTAAATGTGCAAATGTATAGCTGAACATTACCTATTTGACTATTCTGCGATAACCTCTGTATGTGCTTTATATGACAAAATAACGTTCCACGCAAGGGCTACAAAATTAGCAGCTAGAACCTGGAAAAAATGGGCAGTGAGTTTGGTAAGCACAATAGCCACAGCATGCTAAAACTATATAAAGGGACAGAAAATAGCTAAAGTAATCCATTTCCCATGTATGAACATTGTAGACAAAGACTGTCAAAATACGCAACGTTGTAAGAACCTGTAGCTTCTGTGGGACAAAGTAGAAATTCAAAAACTGAAAGGGTATCCACAATTGCCAATTCACGATCAACGAAGATAACCACTCCTGTACATGTTGTAAATGTTACGCATCAGTAAAAGACACACATACAGTATCAGGAAGGGTGTTAGGAGGGTTGATATCCTTTTCACCTGCTTAAGCTTTGGCACAACAAGAGATGCCTTTCCCTCCAAGGTTACAAGTAAGCTCATGAAGACCCCAATGAAAACTGGAGAGAAGATGAACTGGACAGGGAACACAGATTAAACAACATGTCAAAAGGAAACACAATAAACATAGAAACAACTCAACAAGCTAAAACATGACATCAAGGACATTTATATTTGCTATTATCCTTTACTTGGAAGTAAGAAGGAAAGGCTGAATACCTGGTCAAGTACCAGGCGAGAAATGGCACCTGAAGCCCCGCTGACTGTCACTAATTTACTCAAATACAAGTACCTGCATACGGAGAGAAATTATCAATCAAAATAGCACTGGAAAAGAACACTGGCTACACTAACTACTGATGGCTAGTATTTCTGTAGAATAGATAAGAAAAGATTACCAGACATGCAACGTTGGCCCCACCAAGACAAGTCCCAATAACGTGAACACAAATGTTCTCTTCAAGTCTAGCTCTGGCACTTTATCAATTACAAGCTGGAACAAAACCAAAAGTAGATATAGGATTGTCAACTACAAGTATGTTCATTCTGAATTTCGCATCAAAACTAAAAAGGGACAGTGCTCAAGCATGATCAGAATTACAGAGACATGCATCATACATCACAAAGTTTGGGTTTACTCTCTACTCTTAAACCACATCTGCACTTAACTACAAGGTGGATAATTTACCACATCAAACAATTCAGTAGAGCAAATATGCCATAACTGTGATACTTTATTTTTCACATCTGCTCACATTAAGGCATGCATGTAGATAATTTACAATACATGTAATGGCTGCAGATGCAGTAAAGATCGCAGAAAAATGGTGATACTTGCTTGGAGATTTCATTCTTGAATGAATAATAGCTTTGCCTTGCCACTACCACACTATTTTAACTACTCGTACATAAATAAATGTACTCTTTCTCCATAATTTGCCTGTATAATTTTTCTTGCAAGTCAACCCATTTAATATTCAAACTCCTTTTCTTGTGCAAAGATTACATGAACTGGTCAAGTTCCTGGAGAATTGGCAATGTGAGGGTAGAAATAATTCACTAGTGCAAGCGCTTCAAAATATGAAGCTCCAAAGCTCCAAACAGAACTGAACAAGAGGTCAAGTGTTGGAACCATGGTTCATCAATTAACCAACTAATCACAATGGAACCCATGCTGCATTGCATAATATCCTACTCAAAGGTGGTAAATAACAGCGTTCAGATCAATGATAAGTCCAACCTGGCAGATGAGGTCCCCGGCCAGAGTCAGCACAGCAGAAGTAACCGCCTTAGTCGCCACCGGATGCTTATCAAGAGACAGAAGGTACCTACACATCGCAGTGATTTCAGCAACACAGAGTATGTTACCGAAGAATAAGAACCAACACGGGAAGGAATGGAGAAGAGGTTCACCAGGCCACGAGCTGCAAGCCCTTCGCTCTGGCTGCCTCCACTCCTCCGGTTGCTGCTGCGGCGACTGAGTTGGAGGAGGAGGCTGCCTGGAGCGGCTGGAGACACGCGAGGCGGCCACCGCCCTTCCTGGGTTCGACGGCGGGAGCGGCGGCGAGGAGGGGGGCGGAGAGGGAAAGGAAACGACCCGTTGGGGCGGGCCTCGGGGAGCCGATGGGACGGGGGGAGAGGAGGAGCGGGAGCGCGGACGCCATGGCCATGGAAGAGGATGAGGAAGTGCTTGGGTTTTGGGAATCGTGCTAGGGTTCTAGAAATTTCCAGAGCCAGAGGGGCAATGCAAAGAAGAAACCATTCCTGGGCTCATTCGGGCCCATTTAGTTTTTTTTTTTTGTGTGTGTGTGGGGGGGGGGGGGGGGGGGGGGAGGTTGCCGGCCCATTCCTCGTTGACCGGCCCATTTACATTGTCTTCCTGAGTCCCTGACCTAGCCACGAGGGCGAGAGGGAGCAGATCTTTTGCCACAATCTCGCCGGCTTTCCCCCTCACTTGCGACTGCGGCGGCGGCTTGTGGAGGCGGAGATGTCGTACATGCGAGGGGACCTGCTGACAAAGACGCGGAAGCTGGTGAAGGGGCTGGCCAAGCCCGCCCCGACCTGGCTCAAGGCCATGGAGCAGTCAGTACTCCCTCGCTCCACCTCTCTACTTCCGCCATTTCCCCATTGCTCCATATGTGCGTGTGTGCTTGTGGTTTGATGTTGGTTTGGTGAATTCTGTGGAAATGAGAGATCCAAGCTTTAGCTTGCTGATGGAGGCGCGTTCTTGATCCGCTTCATCGCATTTCTCTTTCATATATTGTTGATTAGTTGGTAAACATTAAGATAGAATCTGGGGTCTGTAGTAGATTTGATATTTACCATAATATAATCTGTGGCTGTGCGTGCTGATGTTCGCCCTTACAATTCCATATAAGGGGCGACCGTTCCTTTAGCATTTGAATTGCGATGTTTATCGTATGAAGGAGTACTGACTCATTGCGATCTGTGGCTGCACCATTTCTAGAGTAACTGTGCTTTATGTTGTTTTTTCAATCAGATGAACAAGCCCACAGTTTCTTTTCACTGTGTGTGACAGATTTGCTTACATTTATAGTGAAGCTTCAAAGTTCACACCAATGCTAAAACTGTTAACTCTTACTTCAGTTATGCTCGATCCAACTATCCCGCATTTTGCACGTTAATCATCACTTGTGAGTAGCTTGTTGGAAACAGAATGAATCATTTTGCCCGACGTATTTGTGGACTAACCACACTATGCAGTGCGATATGTGATATTCATCGATGAGCTCAGTCCAATAGTTAGGTCAACAGATTTCCTTGACTTGCTCGTTTTCTAGTTTTCTTATGTTATGACAACTGTATTATCTGAGCAAGGGAAAGATATTTGTGTCTAAAGGTTTCTTGTGTTAATTTTGCCTCATTGGTTTTTTTTTTCTAGAACTCGCAGGAGGTCTGCGTGTCTATATATTAAGACAGAGAGAGTTTTATGTTACAAATCATCCGCGCCACAAACGGTCGCTCGATGAGAACCCACCACCTTACGGGATTACTCTCGCTAAACTACCTCCACTTCCACCACATACTTTCCACTCTTTGCTCATCACCTTAATTTTACCTGCCACTAACCATGGTGATGTACCTAGAGCCTCAAACACTCGGCTATTACGCTCAAGCCAGATCAGACGCAAAGTACAAATCACCACCGAGTTTACTCCACTCCTCAGCTTTGATGGAATAAATTGTTGGC
This sequence comes from Avena insularis, assembly GCA_023614405.1. Taxonomy (NCBI): domain Eukaryota; kingdom Viridiplantae; phylum Streptophyta; class Magnoliopsida; order Poales; family Poaceae; genus Avena; species Avena insularis. The sequence goes on along the minus strand of CM042692.1, from coordinate 348,044,294 downwards.
ATCCTTCCCACCAAGAGACAAGGGTGTCCTGGAGTGTAGGTGCTAAGTGTTGAAATCCAATCCAACTCAAGGAGTAGAACCAAACCTCCCGCGCAAAAGGGCAGTTAACAAGCAGGTGATCAATGCTCTCCGGTGATTGATCGCATAGGGGGCATGCTGCTTGTTGTGGTAGACCGCGGCGTTGTAGCCTGTCGGACGTCCAACAGCGGTCTCGCAAAGCAAACCACGCGAAAAGTTTAAATTTTAGTGGCGCCCATGGCTTCCACACATGCCGAGCCCATCCACAGTTTACCCGCCCTTCAAAAGCCACCATGTAAGCAGATTTGCAGGAGTGAGGCAGTCCACTTCAGGTCTAAATATCCTCCCCATCAGATAGCGGCTGTTGTGCCGCTATAAGTTGCCATACCTGCAGGTATTGTAGAATGGCGCTAATTGATAAGTAACCCGCCAAGTCTCGAGTCCACACATTTCCCTCACGAGCCTCAGCTACCAACCGCCCCCGTAGCTCATTGGGTTCATTGGGTTCAGTTGCTCTTTGCTGTATTTGAATATTTATGAACTGAAGGTGTTTATCTTATACTTCTATCTATTGATTATCGTCCTGTTTTATTCATGTTGCTCGCTGAATACTTGAAACATATGTTGATGTCGTATTAGGGTACCTTTAGTCACATTCCCTCGTGCTTTATTCATGTTGATTGCTGCCTGCTTGAGACATATGCTGCTTTCTGATTAGGGCACCTCCAGTCGTATTCCCTCGCACTGATGGGAAGATGAAGGAGATAGTATTGCCAGAGGACGTTTATGTGAAGAAGTTCTTCAGAAAGCATCCAGATTCACTCTACCATGATGCAGTCAAGTAATTTTCTTTTGTTCTGTTATAAATATCTCCACAAATGGCTGTACAGCACACAAGTTTTGTAAGACTTCAGAATAGACGATTTGAGTGTGTTTGCCTTCCTTTTCCTTTTTTTTTCTTTTTGAGAGGCTAATGAGGATTCCTTTCAATTCGACATGGTTATCTGAGACTTGATTCTGCCCCCTTATTTTCCTTTTGAACTGATCACTACAATAAGCTTTTGTTTGAAGGATATACAGTTGTACACGTAAAGACTAGCAACTCTCTTTTTTCACTACTGATGGTGTCAGCATTTCCCTTTTGTTTCACTCCCACATATCGCTTTTTACTTGTTTTTTCGTTTTAACTTAATTTGAATTCTGTCATACCATACACAAAATTCAATAGCTAGTCCATTCTTTCAGGATAAGCGGGTTTGCTCCACCACCAGCAAGAGTTTTTGCTTGGCGTGTCTTAGAGTTGAAAGAGCAGGGAGTGAACGAAGATGATGCGATGGCTGTAGCAGATGTAATTGTCCTCTCTATTATGGAATACCCTTAACAGTAATCCAGTTCTCGGTTTTGCTCTGTCCAAATTTCAATGTGTATAGTTATAATTCCTTGCATGGCCAACCATTTTTTTTTGCAGATGGAATATGCAGCAGAGAAGAAAGCAAAGAAGCAAGCATACAAGGAACTGAAACAAATTGCACGCAGCGAAGGAAAGAGGCCACCTCCAAATCCATATCCAAGTGCTATCAAGGAAATACAGGCAGAGGAAAAGAAGTATGTTAAGGACCGTTTCTTTAACCCCAAGGTACTTGAGATCGTGAATAAGATGAAAGAGGACAGACAGATGTTTCTTCAAGATAGAGCAGCGGCATCAGGTGAAGGACAATAACTGGTTGTATGGGCTGGCCAACCAGTTGCTGTTGCTTATGAAAACAACCAACTGATATTTAAACTTGCCTCTGTTAATTTGTCTTATAAAAATAAGTACATGTTCAGAAGTTAGTGAACAAAAAGTAACTTGTAACGGTTCGAAAGATGTTTGTTGAGATGGAGCATTATTTCTTTGTCCTAGTTTTTTCATTAGTTTCTTCAGAGCACTAAATTTCATCTCCCATATTGGCTTAGTCTTAATGCTCTGAGAGTTTACCCAACATTATGCTGCTTGATCAAATTAGAAATCGCATTGCGAGATATTGGCAAGATGCTATTCTCTTCTCTTTTTTTCCCATTATTTGTTGTTCATGTATTTTCCATCTGTCCCTGTGACGAACATTTTAGTAATCTGAGCACTCATTCAATTGGTGCTCCCTCTTCAGTACTCTGCTGTGAGGTTGAAGGGACCAATGTTTCCTTGTGCACTGTTGAGACATGGCGTTCTGAGGGACATGTTGGAAACTGGCCTTTTTTGCTGCTTGTCTTCTCTTTTAGCACCCTTATGCCTTATTCTAATTTCCTTTGAAAAATAGTATATTTTAGTATTGTTAAAGTTGTAATTTATTATTTTATCTGCAAAAATTGTATCAAGAAATAAGCTTTTTTGCCAAGCAAACGAAGTAAGGGTTCAGAAAGAGTTTGCCGAGATGTATTTCTTTGTCACATCTCTTCTTCATTGTTGTTGAGTTTAATCTCCATATTTCTGTAGCCTTAATACTCTTGTGGTGGGTTTCCCAGGATGTTGCCAATCTTTAACAAATCAATAATCGTGTATCTATGGTAATATCTTTGTTCTCTATTTTTCTTTCGCTCAAGTTTCCATCTGTTCCTGTGATGAACATTTTAGTAATCCGAGCATTCATTCAATTGGTGCTCCCTCAGCCATGTGCTGTCAGGTTGAAGGAACCAATATTTCCATGCGCACTGTTGATATATGGCATTCTGAGTGACACGATGGAGACTACTTTTTTTCTGTTGGTTACTCTTTATTTGCATTTAGCACATTTTTCTTCTGTTTCCTTTTATTCCTTTTTACAAAAAAAAATGAATGTATCAACTGGTATCTTCTTGCACTGTCATCGCAGTATCATAGGCACCTTGAGACTCGATCTGTTCCCTCTGCAAATTATGGTTCGTAGTTGCTTGTTTTTAAGTGTGTTTGCAAAGCAGGATTTTGGAATTGGACAAGATATGGTTTAAATAGGAAAAGAGAGGCAAGCTTGATTATCTTACCGCCGAGAACGCTGGGTGATGTATCGCTTGTCAGTTTGTATTCCTCACTGATAAAACTGCCCCAAATATTGCTGATTAGGATGTTTGAGTTAATATGCAAGCTAACACTATAAGAAATTTAGACGTGCTGCACAAGGTGGTATTATAAAATTGTGCAATTCAGTTGGTGGTGCCGTCCATATGCTGTATCACTGTACTAACTGCAATTGGTCCAACAAAGAATACTTGAATTCCCACAGGACAATGAAGATATATAGATCGAGAACTGTAAATGTGAAAGGGCGATCATCTTGTTGCCTGGAGCATATGATTTTCTTATCTGTGGGGATTTAATAATATTGATGAAATTCACGGATTTAAACATGGGTGCATTGGCGAGTCCATTTGAATTGTGTGTAAATATAAGTGAAAGTATGTGAACTCCATTAATTCAGGCAATTCCTTGTGCATCATCTCTAATATTCATCGATGAAGCTATTCCTGGGCTGGAGAATTTTATGCGAGCTAGTATTATGATCCTCGTTCCAACACCGTGCCTGCTTATGCTTCCTGGATTTAAAATTCCAAATGAATCCTCCAAACTGAGGCACAACATCCGGATCAATGAGGAACCAGACTCTCAATATCCCTGAAGCATGTAACAATGTCCAATGGCCAACGCGGCTCTCAATATCCCTGAAGCAAAGGTCATCTTCAAACAAGCATTTCTTTATGGAGCTAGCACAGATTGTTGGTCTTTTTCTCTTCAAGACAGCTAGCAGTACCTTTCAAAGGCTGGTCTTAAATTCCCTCCGACCCATATTAGTTGACTTACCTGGTTCTTCCTCTTGTTCCCCTACTCCCACTGTACTCTCATCTACTTTGTAAATGTTTCTCATGTTAATAAATAAATTTTACTGTCGGGGCATCCCAGAAATTTTCAGCTCGACAAAAAGAGTGACAAGTACGGCCTGTAAAACCTTATGAAAATTTCATTCAACATTGATGTTTCTGGAACGATTCTGATGTGTAGTCCAAAATACTTCCCACAAGGCCAAAACAACTTCACCACAATTCCACAATTTCACATATGACTGACTTCTAAAGGATTATACTATACCCAAACCTTGTAAAACATCTAGTGACTACAAATGTATCAGAGACAGAAAAATATGACAATAATGTGTGTAAACCTATCAGAATAATGCCGATTGCGAATTCCTAGGTGGGGTAAGGTTCAGCTGCTGTAGTAACCTCTATCAAGAACAATGCCAGAGTTTCTTTTTCCATTGTATCTGTGTCACCTGAAACCTCAAGGGGAAAAAATGCGCGCCCTGCAGTTGCAGATCGCAAAAATCATTTCTCACTACCATCCTTCTCTTCCGAAGCTCCATTGTGCCTCTCAGACCTCACCGGGAGAACAGCCCGACGCTCCTTACCACCTGGTTTCGCCGATGCGTTTCCATACCACATCATTCCAAGAACAGCAAGAAGCATCCCGAGGACAACATGAAGGTTCAGACCCTCCTTGCCAAAGAAGAGAAACCCGAGGAACAGGACCAGCACAGTCTTCATGTGGCCTAGGACTTGAAAAGATACAGCGGAGAACCGGCCGATGCAGATGAATTGGCTCAGATTAACACCGATGGCGATGAAGCATGAGAGTACGAGGAAGAACTGCATGGTGACAAAAATCCAACAGTAAGATGGATGACAAAATGAACGGTTGAATCAAGACGAACTAATCTGGAGAACACTAAAATCCAAAATTCTAATCAAGCACAACACAGCTACACAGCATTAACTGGCAAAGCACACACATAAAGGGAAACTGCAATTGTTTTAAGTTACTGCTAACATGCTAGTCAGGAGAGGAAATTAAATTCCGCCTTTTCTCAAATATGCGATACAATGAAGCAGCATGAAAATGTTCCCTAAAATGATGGAAGTATCATGCACAGTACTGCAAAATGTCAATCTGCTAAAAAGCTGGATAATCACCATTTTATCTCTAAGAAAACAGAAACAAGCTAGGTCAATTGCTTATCGAGAAGTTGCAACACAGATCACAGTAGGAAAAACTGACTTCTTACCAGAGAAATAGATGTGAAATTGAAGTGATCCACCCTTTTGCCGGTCAGCAAGAAATCCACAAAGGGCCCCACTAACAGGAGGGAACCTGCTTGGGCTGGAGCAGTGTGGCCCAGGAGATTGAATGAGTTCAGAGAGTACTTCCGTTGGAGGTAATGAACATACTGCAACAAATGACAAGAAAATTATAATATAGTTAAAATTGTGAACCTTTCTAATACACGATGGGACCACAGTCCACAGGTACTGGTAATAACAGAAGGGAAGAAATGGCAAACAAATTACAGAAGAATGCATGTAGTGATGAGATTAACAGAATGGATTCCATACTTGGGAAATGGAATGACAAGGTGCAAGTCCTCTAATAGATAAGCATGTAAAACCGGCATCATGTTTCTTTCCATGTTCAACGAAGGGGAGGGGGAGCCCTTGTGTAATGCCAATTATTCATATCTTTGCAGGTACAGGGGGTATAAACAGTACCTATTTTGTGCACCATGTAATACTCCCTCCATTTCAAAATATAAGATGTTTTAGCTTTGTGAAAGGAGTGTATCTAGACCACTTTTAGTGTGTAGGTTCACTCCAAATCTAGATGAACCTACACACTAAAAGAGGTCTAGATACACTTCTTTCACAAAGCTAAAACATCTTATATTTTGAAACGGAGGGAGTACTTAACAAAAAAATCAAGAAGAGGTTTGCGGATACACAAAAATTACAGCATGATTCTTATTTACTAAAATATATAAAAGTAACCATACAGTCTACGTATTTCAACTTACATATTGTTGGAAAGCTGTGCTCCAAACAGCTATGACAGCTGCAAGCATGCCTTTTGCATTCACACTGACATCAGTAACTGTGCAAACTGCAACACCTACGAGTACAACCATTATGCTCAGCTTTGTGTCCCTTGAATAATGTACACGATCAAAGACAACTTCCAGAAGACACGACGCAGGTATCATGCACAGCTTTGCTATCTGAACAAGAGAAACTGATTAATTAAGAGTTAAAAAATTAAAGCCACATAACTTAGCCAGTGGAAACTTCGCTAACCTGATAAAACCCTACAGAGTTCCACATCAAGCTCACGTTCATGCCAACGATCGACAAGTTTGAAAAGATCACAAACTTAATCAGATCTGGAAGTGGTAAGTGAGAGGGCTGGCTCAGGCCTAACCACCGGAATACAATAGTCATCAAGGTGGTTGTCACGAAATGAAGGCCAGTTAATGTTGTGGCTGCAAGAGGTAAATCATAATCAGTGGCACGACAAGATATATCAGAGTTCTATTGCATGTGAAGTTTGTCAAGGGTAAGTACAGAAATTTGCTAGCATGCTTCTTATGATAGACAGACACATTTCAAGTTTATGCCGAGCAAGTCAGCATACCAGCTAGAAAGGGGTGGGTTTCAGGTTCAGCAGAGACTTAAAAGTAAATCAAGTGAAACAGTTTTGGTATGAGTCTGTGAAATACTGACATACTCTTGTGATTAAACATTTATCAACAGAACTGTGTAAAAAGAAACTATTTATCAACAGAAGAGCATCTAGAATTCACATTGATGGAATATGCAGTAGCATTTAGGAATTACTAAAAAGTTAAAATTAGATCAAGTATCCCTACATACACTAAAATCAACAGAGTAATATTGATGCACATATCAGAACACGAACAAGCCTACAGTAGTTAATTCTAGGCCTATCAGAAATGACAAGATACAGAACAAAATACCAAATGATGTAATACTCACTGCCCACAAATTAAACGACAATATGTCAAAAGCATGAATTAGGGATCTATGTGTCTGACTGCAGATTGTTCAGTAAAGCACAAACGTACCGAAACTGAATCCATGTGTAGCCATCAGTGCTTTGTTGACCATGATGATCCCAACAGATGAGGTAATATTGAAACTCCATGCTGCCAAGTCTAAGGCAGCCTTCTTGTCGGATTTTCTTGGCGAACCCATCTCTCTATCTCCTCCACAGGTTCAAATCGATACTGGGAGAGCTACAGTCTCTGAAGCACAAACGCCATTCACCGGAGGTCCAAGATTTAACTGCAGGAACTGAAGCAATTTCAGATGATTAGACAGGGACCAAAGTATGCTGCTGCTTGCAGTTGAGCTAAATCAAATTTACCTAAGAGCAGCTCCCAGAGTACGCAGGAATCTTATCTAAACAGCATGCACTACTACTATTTACCAGAACTGTGCTGCTTCTGAACGCAATTAGCAATATATGATACGAGAACCCTACAGTTTCTTCCAGACCCGCTAAAAACGAGCCTGCCCATGCCCGGATGAAGCTACTCATGAGAACCGAATGCTCTACCTCCACGGAATCCCAGCTAGAAACAGACCCTACCCTCAAATCCTTCCTAACCAGTGATCCACCGACGAAGCCGTCTCGTGTTTCCCGTTGCAAAGTCGATATGAACCCTACTGCTCCCGAACGAACGCTCTGCTAAAAACAGCCGTGCTCATAGTCCGGGTGCTCCTCAATGGAACCCCATCAAGTACTACGCAACTCCACACCCCGCAATCCGCCCACGAATCCGTCGCCAAATCGCAGTTGCTAGCGCTAAAACCCGCACCAGATCGCGCCCGCAAAAAACTCTGGGAAAAAATCGGGGAGGAGAGGGAGGGAAAGGTAGAACCCTTACTCGAGAGGCCCGGAGGTCGATCCCTCCACCCGAAATGGTAGATCTCCCGGCGTTCTGATCTGAGATTTGGGTGGGAGGGGTGGTGGTGTCGCCGGGTGGAGGGTGTGTTGTTCTGTGTGAGTGTTCGGTTTTTCTCTCTGCTACCTTTTTATTTATTTTTTATTTTTTTCTGCCACGCTCGCAACTACCATCTGTAGTGCTATCAGATCTGCCCCTTATTTATAGGCCACCGAGCGAACGCATTTCTGTGTGTCTAAAGATTTATTTTGTGCTAAACTTAGGGTTTTATTGATAAATTCTCCTCGATTGAATCGCCATGGTTTTGTTTTCGTGAAGCTGACAAGAAATCCATGGAGATTAAAAACAATTAAGATGAGAAGAAAATGCCATAGCATCAAACAAAACATTCCGAGAAACCTGATACCATCGTTTTCTCTCATCATTTTCTCTCTTATGTTGGTAGTGATACTCCTTTGTTGAAACCAAATTTGTTTTGTAAGAGCAATATTAGAGTACCTTCCATCCCAATAGCGGAATTCGTTTTGTCTCTCGAGTCTAGATGAATCTATTGATTGAAAACATATTTTGAAATATTAAAAAATTAGAAAAAATTTGTATGCATATAGGAATATTCTATGTTCCGCACACAAGTTTTTCGAACAAATTTAAATGCTACAGCATGATTAATCTTTGGACTTTTTCTATTTTTTACACAATTCATAAAATATTTATTTTTTAGAAAACTTGTGTAAGAACACAAAAAACATCTAGATGTACATGCGAAAATTTTCTTTCAGATTTTTTTACATTTTAAAATTCATTATATATATTTTTGATAATAGGAATTTGCACCCACGAGCCATCTCACATTCTTACTCAAAATAACTAAGTTAAGGGTTAGCCAAAAAGGAAATTGTGGCTAGACATCAGGCCACACGTGTCAGCTCGAGTTGGCACTTCTACATTTATTTATAAGTCCATATTAATGATGTTGTCAAACCAAATTTCGAAAGTTGAACGGACTTAAACAACATTATTATTCAACATGTAAGAGTTTCTTTGTTTTGCAAGAACACGAAAACACATAGGATCTTACCCGCAAAAAAACATAGGATCACAATGTCACGCTGATTTGATTTTTGTGGGGTGCATAACGTAAAAAATCAAAAGATCATTTAGACATTGTTATCAATGTATATATTCTGGCTTTAACTCAACAATGGAATTTATCTGGACTCGAGTGAATATTTGAAACAAGAAATAAATTCGAATTTTCGGATAACGGATCCTTCTAATCCAGTCTATCTAATGAGGTAACACCCTACTTCTAATAATCTTGATTATGGGTCCGAAGTGTAGAAATTAGGGGAACAAAACTTTTCCTTGCTTAGTGGTGGCACTTGCTTGTTAATTTCTATGCCTTTGTTTGTGCTTGTGTTGTGATCAAGATACTTCTCTATCTTATCAAAGTTTTACTAAAGCTATTTGCCAAAAAGAAAATATCTTGGCTTACTTTGCATATTCTCAAATGCTCTGACTTTTCAGACATGAGCCAAGATGACCTTGCAAAACTAAAATGTTCTCTATTTATGTTTTTGACAAAACTAAGATATATATGATACCATCTCCCTATGTTTTCAAGATAGAGCTTTCTAAATATTCTTTCCTCAAATATTTTCAAAACCTTTTGAAAAGCTAGTTCCTCTCTGTCTTGGTAGTAGTGCCAAGAGACTCTCACCCTTTTCTTTACACAAAACCTTTATATACTTATTTCAAAACTTCTCACCCAAGACTTTGAGAAATGCTTGGGTAAGTTTGTATCTCCTCCTCGAGATGTTGTATGATTTGCCTTGATCTGATGTCAAGATGAATTGCCTTGATCTGCTAGCAAGATGCATGTACTGTCCTGACTTGTTTGTTAGGTGTTTGTCTAAGTTACTCTAGGAGCTCAACCTCTAGTGACTAAACCAAACCAACAATACACCCATTAAATCTCAAGATATTGAATGGAAACCATTATCCTTTCACCTCCTTAAGCTTGGATGGGTCCTAGTATATCTCTCTCAAAAAATCACCTTTACCACACCCTTGTCAAGCAAGACATATAGTTGATTCTAATAATACCCCCGCACCAAGTAAGTCTCTTATGAGAAAATCATCAAAACCCTAGTAGGAAGACTACCTTCCTCCTTGTTATCAGATTCCCTTCTTGGAACTCTAATCAAGACCTCAGGAAATGTGCCTATTCTATCCTCTCCTTTGTGATGTACTCTTCCATCTCATATACTTGCTTTTGACCAAGGAACCCCTCTACCAAGTGTAGTACACTATAGTCGTTGACATAACACCAATGAAACACCATTCACTAGTATTACATCCCTCATAGTGGTACAACAGAAACACAGCAGGGCCAAGACATGACTATAGATTACAACTCGACTCTTTACAAAAGATCTAGAGAACACTCTAGGTTCAAGAGGAAGAAAACAACTTCTTACAAAGAAGACCATAAATAACATCTCGGAACTATCTGGTGACTAAGACTAGTATCTAAACCAATTGGCTTGCAATTGCTGCTATTGCAATGCTCTACATAAGTAGGTTCTAAGGCTAGAGATTATACTCCTATCTAATCAACAACTTTGCCTTCCCTTTAGTTGATGTATATGTTAACTTCCTTAATCTTCATCGAAGAACTTGAGCTTTTGGTGACGATTCCCTCGAGCATAAGTTGATGTTGACGTTGTCTTTAGTGGCTTCAAAATCTAGCAAGGGTTAAGAAGGTACGGTTGAGTACGAGCGTACTCAGCAAATTCACTAAAAAGGAGTGTTTGATGCACTAACTACAGCCATAGACCATAGGTCGTAGGCTATGCAGGTTTTCGTAAACATTTCTTCAAAGATTGCTTTTATTCTGAAAAACTATGTCCGTCAGCCTTCACGGGTTGATTAGAACTTTCGTGGAGTTCCTTTCCTGCAGCGTTCGTAGCTCCTTCCGGAACAGGGAGTAACATGTTATAGTTCTTATACTCTATAGAGGTGCGTTGCTTTACCCATAAGGGATCAAATCCTTGTTGCACATCCGAGCAACTTACTCGTCCACACTTCCTTTGGTGTGGGGCCCAGTAGATGATCCAAGCCAATCACTTCTCTTCTCCGCGGCCCCATATGAAGACACGACTCCCCAAGAAGAACGGCCTCTATTAATCCGTATGCGGATATAACTATGGTTGACTAAATTGAAGACTTTAGTGAGTACACATATCCTGGACGCCCCAACGAGTTGGTGGACCTACCAATGATCGTCTCTCCAGATAGTGTAGATACCAAGATCGCGAGGAACTGAGGGGTCTCACCCATATGCTAGGCCTCAAAAGGTAACCTGCGCCACAATATGGTCATCCGTCCATGTGAAAGGGAGAAGATCCAGCTGACTTCCCAGAGCCATTATAGATCTCATGGTTAACGCGTGATATATGACGCTATAATCGCTGGAGACATTGGTTGTTAAGTCCTAGGTATTATGTTCCTTTACCACTGGAACTATAATAGAAGGTTATTACCATTTGGTAAATAACCCATAATCATATTATTAGGAAAATAGTGTTTTCTAGCATTTTTGAAATGCAGGTGATGACAATTTTTGAGTTATAAGTATTTGATAGAAAATAATCAAAGGATATGAGCAAGTGTGAACTTGCCTTTTGTGATTGAGAAATTATGCACTCACGGTCTTCAAGACAATAGAAGATCCAAAATCTGTAAATAACATCATTGGTCCGGTAAGGACTAATGTTGAAGGGCATGTATGCCCCCATGTGTGGTTTTGGTAATTAATGACAATACCTATGGACTAATGTGTAAATTTAGTTTCACTTGTAGGTTGTACATTGGCATCGCTTGGACTATGTGTTGGTTTCAAGGTTGGAAAAGAAGAAGCAATATCCAAGGGCTTTGTGCCTATTGAAATCAAGTAGAAGAAGAAGAAGATGGAGTTCCTCATGGCTATATTCAAGACATCATCAAGAAATGAAGTGCAAGTTCAAGATGCACCATCTCTAGAAGATCTCATGCTTGGAGATTGCCATCCTCGGCGATCATGGTGTGATGAAGACAAGTTCAAAAAGGAGGTTTCCCCATGGAGTATGGGGAGCACATCTCAAGTCTTCATCGAGCAAGAGCGAGCAAGAGCAATCAAGAAAGGTGATCCATCTTGAGAAGGATAAGACAGTCTACATCAAGCTCAAGTGGATTGCTCAAGGCAAAGGTATGATCTTGATAGGTTTTCTATTTTACCGGTCTCTTGTAGTTTTGGGAGACCGGGTTTAGGATATATAGTCGTACTATCAAGAGGGGCTCTCGAGTGGGTGACTCGTTCGTATCTTACGGAGAGAGCTCAAACCTTTGCATACATAGCATCATATTTCTTGGTTGTTGTTTGGTTCTTGTCCATGTGAGGATCTATAGCTTGTGGTTATTTTCATAACAAGCTCTAGTTCATCAAAAAACGGATTTCCCTTGCATATCCTATTGCGTTTTTGATCTTGCAGGTTTTTCGGCTCCACACCTTGAGAAATATCTCAAATATGTATTCATGATATTTTCTCCCTTGGTGATACCCAATATTTCACCTTTTGTTGGATTCTACTCTTTATTATCTTTCCAACAAAATTGGTTTCATCCCAATTGGAGTTTCCAAGCTCAACTTCTTGCGTTTTGGGTTTTGGAGGTTTTACCGGTTCATCGCTTCTGAGAGGTCATACATTTCTCCATTTTATTTTTATCCTCCCTTGTTGGACTATGATGTTTATTTGCATAATCTTGTAGAGATTTTTTTCTCTTCAAAACGAGTCCAATATCATCAAAATCAGAGTCCGGAGTCAAAAGTTATTGAAGTTTTCGTGCAATGTTGTCCAACGTTTTTGGTTGAGCGGTAGTACCGGCCCAAGTTCGGCCCGGAGTTCTGGTAAATCTCGTTTTTGTTCAGTAACTTGTGTTTCTATTTACCGGTAGTTTCGTTGGGGCATGAATCTGGCCCAAACGGGCAAATTTCTCTTACCCTATTTAAGGGCCCCCTCTTCCCCAAAGTTTCCCCAACTTTGGAGGTCATTTTTGCTAGCTCTTCCACTCTCTCTCCACCATTGTTGACCTTCAAAATCTTGCCATCTTCCCTTCTCCCTCCCATGATTCTTGCATCTTTTTGAGGGATTTGAGAGAGGATATCTAGATCTACAACCCCACCAAACCAAATCCCTTCTTTGTGAAGTAATCCTTGGGATCTAGATCTTGGAGAGTTTTGTGTTCTCCTCTTGTGTTCTTCCTCTCTTATTCCCCTAATAGCTTTCATAGCTTTGGTGGAATTTGAAAGAGAAGGACTCGCCTCTTGCATTTGGTGCATAGGTTTGAGTTCTCCTCAGAGATTCGGCGAGTTCAAGCCCTTGGGCTTGTTTCTCTTGGGTTCTTAGAACCCTAGACGGTTGTGTGGAGTTGTGGTGTTTTCTTGGGGCCTCCAATTGAGTTGTGGAGTTTCCCCAAGCTTGTTGGCCTATTGTGGCATTGTGGAGCCTTTGTGGCGTTTCTTGGGAGCCCTCCAATTGAGTTGTGTAGCTTTCCCCAAGCCTTGTACGGGTTCGGTGACCACCCTCAAGTGTCCCATAGTGGAACGTGAGTAGGCCTTTGTGGCGAGCTCAAGGGAGAATAGGGTGAGACTTTTATAGCGTCGGTGAGTTGTGTGCCTTCGCATCTTGGGTGAGGCCTTGTGTGGCGTTGGGTGAGCATCGAGCCACCACACCTCGAGGTGAGCCACTTGTGGCGTTCGAAGTACATTGCGCCCCCGCACCTCTCCAATGGAGACGTAGCTTCTTTGGAAGTGAACTTCGGGAAACAAATCATCATCTCCGCGTCCATCGGTTATCTCTCAACCGAGCCCTTTACTTATGCAATTTACATTGTGATAGCCATCATGCTTGAAGTATATTATCTTGCTATCACCTTGTTGCTTGTCTTGCTTAACATAGGTTGTTGGTGCACTTAGTGAACCTAGTGAATATAGGTTTGGCTTGATAAATTAAACGTTAAGTTTTATTCCGCATTTATTAGAGCCTAACCGTAATAATTTTAAAATGCCTATTCACCCCCCTCTAGGCAACGTCTGTTTCCCTTTCAATTAGTATCAGAGCGAGGTCTCCCGCTTCTTAGGCTTCACCGCCTCGAGAGTAAGGATGTCTCCTAGGGGTTTAGTGCACTCTCACACATTTACATTTGATGGCACAAATTGTGATGTTTTGTGCATTCGCATGCTTAGTCATTTCCGGGTCATTGACCCAAATATTGAGTGAATTCTAGATATGGGCTTGTATCCTCCTATGGATTCTCAAAATCTATCTTTAGAGGAGGATACAAACTCTTATCTCGAAGCTCAAGCATCTAATGTGCTTGTTAATGTTGTGAGCTTTGTAGTTCTTTCCTCAATCATGCCTTTTCGGAATGCTCATGTATTTGGACCAAGCTTCAAGCAAAATATGATGTTTCTAAGCTTAATGAGGATGATTGGGTTCCCTCCACCTCCGGCCGTGATGAGTTCTCATCTTCTTCGACTACACCAACATGTGAGTTGTCACAAGGTAATGATATGGTGAGTGGTGATAGAACTTGCAATGTGGATAGTGATCTTATCATTCATGATTCTTCATATCTATCTCATTGCAATGTTGTATCTTTGGGCATGAACACTTGTAGGACTATATGTGATTTACGTCCTAGTGTTGATAGCCCTTGCATATCATGTAGAAATGGATTGAGTATATCTCATGATGATATGATTGATTTGCCTTTTTGCCATGATAAATGTACTTCTATTTCCTCTAGTACTTGTGTTGCTAACCATGTAGAGGAAATCGAAGAATGTGTGGGCCAAGGCAAGGTTGTGATTGGAGCTTCAAGTGTTCCCCCATCATCACCTTCTCCCAATGTTCACTTATGCCTCATGGCTAAGGAATCAAAGGTAACTTCTCCTTTGGGTCCCAATGCACCTCATGATGATGTGAATGTTGACTTAGATGAAGTAGTTAATGTTGTTGCTTCTTTGAAAAAGAAGGGGGGGCTAGTACTTCATGCTCTTCATCCAAATAAAATTGCTTGCTCTAAATTGATTGAAATATTAACCTTTGCTATTGAAAGTAAGCAACTTAATGATGAACATGAGGACACAATTGACAAAATGAGTAGTCTTGAGCGTAAGTGTGCTAATGACATTGCAAACCTAAATGAAGCTCTAGAAGAGGAACAAACCACCAAGGAATCTCTTGAGGATACCTTTGCTCTAGAGCTATCTAGAGTGAAGAAATCTCATGATAGAGAATTTGAGGTTGCAAGTGCCCTCCAAATTAAAAATGATGAACTTGAAGTTGCTTATGCTAAACTCCTTGAGGATTTTGAGCACCTCAACAATGGCTCTAGGGTCATCAAGGGGGAGCTCATCAAACTCACCGAGTCACATGAGCAACTTAAAGCTTCATACACTAAAGAGCTTTCCAAGTTTCCCTCACCTCTTACTACTAGTGATGATGCTTGTGCTACTAATTCTATCTCTTGTGAAGCATCTATTGTGAAGGATAATGTTGAGCTAAAGGCTCAACTTGCTTTGCTAACTAGAAACTATGGGAAATTGGAAGAAAAACATGCTAAGCTCTCAAGCTCACATGAGGATCTTCTAGTTTTCCATGGTAGGCTAAACTTGGCTCATGAGGCTATTTTTGAAGGGAATATGCTCGAGAGGCAATAATAAAGTGGTTATTATCTTATTCCTTGTTTATGATAATGTTTATTTTGCATGCTATAATTGTATTAATTTGGAAACGTTAATACATGTGTGTTTAATAAACAAAAGGAAAGTTCCTAGTTATGCCTCTCTTATAAACTAGCTCGTTGATTAACAAGATGATCAAGGTTTCCTGATCATGGACATTGGATGTTGTTAATAACAAGGTCACAACATTAGTGGAATCATGTGATGAACATTCATCTGAAGTATAGCATTACGATCAAAGTCATCGTGTTTATATTGCTATAACATCATACAAAGTAATCCTAGTCCGTAGACCATGAGATCATGTCAATCACTAACACTGGAAGAGTATCTTGATAACATCAAACATCACACCGTGAAAGGGTGATTATAAAGGTGGGTTTAATGCTACGAAAGTATTATGTAGAGGCTCATGGGTCAAGAGTGGGATTTTTCCATCCCGATGACGGATAGATATACTCTGGACCCTCTCGGTGATATCACATTGGTTAGCTTGCAAGCAAGTGATGAGATCACTAGAATGTTATATCACAGGAACGAGAAAAGAGTACATGTCAGTAACGAGATCAAACTAGGTATGGAGATACTGATGATCGAATCTAGGACATGTAATATATCGCGAGACAAAGGGATTTAATTACTAGCATTAAAGGTTCTCACGATCACAGAAGTCATCGTTGAATGTGTAGGAGTCAGTATGGATCTCCAGGTCCCGCTTCTGACTATTGATCTGAGAGGGGTCTCGATCATGTCTGCATTATTCGCGAACCGTAGGGTGACACACTTAAGGGATACCGACACCATTTGGAGCAAATATGTTTCAGATAAAGATTTAAGAAAGCGCTGGAATTATTTCAATAGATACCGAAACTGTTTCGGGTGAAATTGCTGAAATTGGTTCTGCATGTAATATTGAAATAATGCAGGGGTTTTATGTGAATGTTTGTTAATTAAAGTAATTAACAAAATTCTGAATAAAATTAATAAAAGAGTTTTATTAAATGAGAGAGCATTAAATTTGGAGAAATTTAATGCATTTAAAGTGGAGACTTTAATGGAGAATGTGAAGAGGCAAATTTATGTGGAGGGGGCTACCACCACCTGAATGGGGGAGGTGAAGGGTCACCTCCATGGGGCGCCGGCCATGGGAGGGGTACCCTCCCCTCCTCCTATAAAAGGCACCCCTCTCCTCACTTCTCACTCACACCTCCTCGTGAAGGATCTCTCTCCCCCTCTAGTATTATTCCCCCATGGTCTCGGATTAGCGAGATACATGTTCCCGGTGGCTTTATCTGGAAAGGAGTTGTTGCTTCCGCTGCTTTGCTGGAGCGAGGGACGGAGGTTGTCGGGGTACCTCACGTGTGTGCGATCACGGATGCACCGCTGCTTTGCGGTGCTGGACTTGCTGGAGCTGGATCTGATGGACGTGCTGGAGCTGGACCTGCTGGACCTGCTGGACTTCATCACGATCTTGAGATCGGGAAGTGTACGACTACATCATCCACGAGTTCCATCTCGTTAACAAAGCTTTGTTGTCTTCGAGGGTATGTTCTCTATGGATGTATATCCACCCGTTGCTTGTATCTATTATATATCTCTGGTATAGTAGTTCACATCATAGAAATATTTTGTTTTTCTATCTGCGAACCCTTGATGTAATTCTATGCGTAGGTGCTTTGCACAGGTAGAACACATAAGTGTATGTGGGCGGTGATGATCATGTTATTGCTTATTATATGTACTTTGGATATTGGTGGCATAGTGGGATGAAGCGACCCGGGCCAACCTTACATGTCATCGCACATGAGACCGGTTCCACGACTGACATGCAACTAGTTTTGCATAAGTGGCTGGCGGGTGTCTATCTCTCCTACTATAGTCTATATCTGATTTACAACGAGTTGCTAATAACTTAGTTATCATTGTTGTGGTTCCATGTTCGTCGGTAAGACCGGTTCTATCTTCGAAAGCCCTAAGCCACGTAAAACTTGCAATTGATAAATTAGAGGCGTCTAGTTTAGATCGTTGCTGGGCCAGTGTCATGATATGGAAATGTTGGAAGTTGATCTATAGTTGATACCCTTACAACACACCTAATGTGTAAGTTCTATAGACCTTGGCCTTACACATAAAGGAATGATAGAGATCATGCCACGATGCATATGATGGTGATCAAATGCATGGACCATATCATTCCACTTTACACATATGATGTTCACATCTTTTATTGTTAGTTTGGTGCTTTTAGTAGCATTATAAGATGATCCCTCACTTAAATATCAAGATAAAATGTGTTCTTTCTTAAGTATGCACCGTTCTATGGATCGTGTTTCAAGACATCACATGATGATCGGGTGTACTCGACTCTACGCTTTCATACAACGGGTGTAAGACAATTTTACACACGCGAGTACTAAGGTTCTTACTTGGCGAGCCTAGCATGTACAGACATGGCCTCGGAACACGGACCGAAAGGTTAAGCATGAGTCATATAGTTGATATGATGCCCATATTGATGCTCGCCTTTGAAGCTACACCGACTCACGTGATGATCGGACTTGGTGTAGTGGATTTGGTTCATGTAATCACCAAAAAGGCACGAGGGATGTCGTTTTGAGTGGGAGTTTATTTCTAATTTGGATTAGTCAAACCAAATTTGTCATAAACTAAATCAAAGTGAATTTGCATAATTTGTTGTAGTCATTGGCATCTATTTACTACCTTATGCTTAGTTTTAATTGAGATAATAGAACTATAGAATTCTGGATATTTACTTTACGAACTGGTATCGTATTGTTTTGAATGTCAATTTAAAGTTTAGAAGTCCTATTGCAAACTTTCAGCAAACTCTATTTACTCCATGAAGTTTAATAAGTAGTATTAAATCAAGAGTAAGAATTCCAATGTTAGTATCTAAAGTATCATGTTTTGCCTCCATGATTCTTGATATTCAAAAGTTGTTTTAATATCAAGGTTATCTAGGAGCTTAAATAATTGTTTCAGAAACCATCATGTGTGAAATATATTGTGATATTTGAAACAAAGTTTTTGGTTGCATTATGATAGAGTATAATTTAGCAAAATACATGTTCTCATATTGTATGAGAATTTATGAAGGATGGAGATGCTAGGCATCCGAATCTCCCAAAAGGTTTCGGGAACTAAAATTATACTCGGCATTCTTCCTTATATGCTATAGTAGCTTGATCATGAAAGTTGTCATGATAAGGATGAATATAAGATGTAAGTAAAATGTTTACTACACTAATAGATTACTAAAGAATGTATTTTTGAAAGAATGCCAAACATTTGATGATGGTGATCCACTTCAAAGTGCAAGTCCAAAGGTATTAGTATTTGACTATATACGCTTTGTACTATGTGTCATGTGAATGGCACCACTACTGATGTTGATAGATTCTTTTAAAAGGAAAATGAATTGCTGAAAGAGAATCTATAAAATATTTGGCAGAAAAGAAAAGTTGAAGATGTCCAACTTAGTTATATAGAAGATATACATGTTATGGTTGTATTCCTTGCTTGCTAAACAATGTGGTTCTTAGGTATTGGATACAGTATTGGATACCGAATTGGTTGGTGTGAAATTTCATACAGAACAACACAATTCATGAACTGCAATAGCCTAAGTAACTAGCAAGAGAATAAATGATGATGTTCATCGAAAACAAATAAAATATTATTGTGTTTTTCGTTGTCGTCAAACCTAGCCTTCAAGATTTGTTTTAATAATTGTTATTTTGTTTTGGTATTACGAGAACAATGGTTGTTCAAATAATAACCGCATTCCATAAAGGATGGATGAACTTTTACAAGTCTAGGTGGAGAAATCACATCCATAAACATTATTGCTAAAATGTCATAAAACAAATGATTGGAGGATCACTTATGAAGTGACATTGCTGTTTGAATTATATTGGAAAGTAAACATGAAGAAACTCCATGATTGATGGATTTTTGGAGTCTTTGATTTTGATCAATTGACGCTTGTGAGACTTTCCTCGAGATAATTGGAACTCTGTTCATAGGCCAAAGAGGAACAAATGACTAGCTTATTGGAAATTGTGCATGCTGATGCGCATAGTCCATTATGTGTAGCCATATGCGATGAATATTTTTGCTTCATATGCTTTGTCCAGAAATTTGAGTGAATATATTTATATATTTACTTAATAAGGAAGAAGTCTGAAACATTTGAAAATTGTTCAAAGACTTTCAAGATGAAGTGGAAAATCATTGTAACAAGAAAATAAAGAGTTTATGATTCGATCATAAAGGAAGATATTTGAGTTACATGTTTAGCAAAACACCTAAGATTTCAGGAATTGTTCCATGAATTTGCACTTCCCGATAAACCACGGGAGTATGGTATGTTCGAGAGATCAAATCAAACCTTGTTTGACATGGTAAGATCAAAGGTGTCATTTATAAAACTGCCATTATGTTTTAAGGATTAAAGCTTTAGATACTACCGCTTTTGCACTGAAAAGAGCACCATCGTGATCCGTTGAAATGACACCATATGAGTTATGGTTTGGGATAAAACCCGAATTGTCTTTTCTTAAATTTTGGTATGCTATGCATAAGTAAAATGCTTACAACCAAAGTCGGATAAGCACGCCTTTGTAGGTTATCCCAAAGAATTTGTTGGGAATTCCTCCATAACACCTAGGGCAAAAGAGTTTGTCTCTTGGAACGTCAAGTTTCTTGAGAAGGAATTTTTCGCGAAAAGTTAAGTGGGAGGACAATAGAACTTTGATTAGGTTGATGAACCTAAGCAACATGTCTAATGATAGCGAAGAAAGTGTCTCGGTGGCGGCCACAATGCTCATGGCTCCCGTGATTACAAAGGTTGTGATCTCGGAGATTAGAGTTCCTATTGAACCGTGTGGGTCGGTAAGAATCAAATTGTGAGATTTGATAAACAAGTCGTTATTGTTTTGACAATGATGAACCGACTACATGCAAAGAAGCGATGATGGGTGATGTCTACGCACTTCTATTCTTGTAGACAGTTGTTGGGCCTCCAAGTGCAGAGGTTTGTAGAACAGCAGCAAGTTTTCCCTTAAGTGGATCACCCAAGGTTTATCGAACTCAGGGAGGAAGTGGTCAAAGGTATCGCCTCTCAAGCAATCGTGCAATCAAGATACAAGAAGTCTCTTGTGTCCCCAACACACCCAATACACTTGTCAGGTGTATAGGTGCACTAGTTCGGCGAAGAGATAGTGAAATACAAGTGGTATAGATAATTATAAATGGTAACGGTGCTAGAAAATAGCTTGTTGGCGTGGAAGAGACTAAAGGCAAACTGAATTAAAGATGGAAACAAGCAAACATGTAACAGATCTAGTTGCAAACGGTGTTTCAGTGCTAAGAACAAGGCCTAGGGATCATACTTTCAGTAGTGAACACTCTCATATAAATATATCATCTTCATGATACTATGCTGAACTACTCTCCGGTTGGACACTCTAATCCATGGTAGGGCTATAACAACACACATCAAAGTAAGCCTTTCCCATCTAGATAACCCCACACTATCACCTTGAGCACTAGATGGTTCCAACAAACACCACAATTTCATAAAGACATCCAACTCCAAATATAACTCATAACAAGTATTTGTAATCTCTAGCCTAAGTGCCACCATGGTGTGCACGCTGTCACTTTCACACACATGGGGAGAGCAGAGATCTATTAAAGCACTTGAGTAGCAAGGTAGATCTACTTGATTACAAAGCTCATGATCACAATATGATCATGCATAGAGAGAGATGAACACATAGCTACTGGTAGAACCCTTAGCCTCGAGAGAGAACTACTCCCTCCTCATCACGGGAATCAGCAATGGTGATGGAGATGGTGGTGGAGATCGATGGAGATGGCTCCGGGGGCACTTCCCCGTCCCGGCAGGGTGCTAGAACAGAGACTTTATGTCCCCCGAATCTCCCCTTCGGTGGCGGTGGCGCTGCGGAACTTTTCGTGGCTGGAGGCTGGATTATTTAGGGTTTTTGCATCGGGAGGCGTCTTATAGGCATAGAGGCAAGGTCGGTGGGCGGCCAGGGGGGCCACACCACCTGGTGGCACGGCCAGGGCTAGCCCGCGCCACCACATGGTGTGGCCGCCCTGTGGCCCCTCTCCTTCTCGTCTTCTGGCTTCGTGAGTCTTCCAGTAAAATATCAACTTTGGCTTTTGTCCCGTCCAATTCCGAGAATATTGATTTTCTGACTTTCCTGGAACCAAAAACAGCAGAAAACAGGCAACTGACACTTTGGCTCTTGTTAATAGGTTAGTCCAAGAAATCATATGAAAAGTACTCCAAAGTGTGGACAAAACATAAGAAAGTAGATAAAACCAAGCATGGAACATCAAAAATTATGGATACGTTAGCAACGTATCAATGGGCCCTGACTCCATAAAATGACTAGAAGTCATAGAATCCGTGATAGTATCCATACACGAGAAATCAAGTTTCTGAACTTGGAAGACCCTCCGGAAAGGCGTGAAGCCTATCGGTCGTGTTTGGATCTAGGATGTGTACATGACACGGTCCGAAGGGTTTTGTTAATTCAAAGGGTGCTAAAAAGGGCATGCAAACTTCAATAGTTGAAGTGAGCATAGCGAAGTTGGAATCTTCACCATGATGAAAATGTTAAAGGAGTTTAAATTCATCGGAGATGATGAAGATGCTTGAATTTGCAAGAAATTAAGTGGGAGCGCTGAGACAAATTTCCAATACATTATGCAGAGTACATATTGTTGATTGAAAATTATGTATCTTTTATTGACACAAGTTAAGAATTTCATTAAAATAGGATTTCAATGAAAGACTTGGGCAAAACCGGAATATTTGGCATCAATGTCTATATGGATAGATTGAGGCGCTAATATGGTTGTGCCAGACGTACATATATGAGATATTGAAAGGGTTCAATATGGAAACAACAAGAAAGGTTCTTGTTGCATGGAAAAGATTGTATCAAGATTCAAGTGTTTCCACACTTGGTGAGTAAAATCACATGAAGATTTTGATCGATTATACCATGATATGTATATATCCAGATATGTCCTATGCTCTAAATGTTATGAGCACATACTAGAATGATTCATAAGATGATCATTGGACGATAGTAAAGATATTCTTATGAGCTTTGGAAGAACTAAGAATATATCATGTATAAGTGACAAATAGTTAAAGGTAGTTCATTGTAAAGTGTTACATTGATACTAGTTTTGTCACAAGATACAAATTAAAATTTATCTCAATTTAGACTATGGGTGGCACAATGTAATGGAAAGGACTTTCCATGATGGATTTGGATGAGTTCCAAAGTTGAGACATTGTGATTGGTACTACAACAAAAGGCTAAGTATATGACTGCTATAGTAGCAGCAAAGGAGGGCATTTGTGTTAAGTAGTTTGTTATAAAACTAGGTCTGGTTCAAAGTGGGCTAATACTATGAAGATATATTGTATGACAATAATATCAAAATATTTTAACCCGAACGAACTAAAGGTCTCACCAAAGGACCAAATTTATACAATGCCATCTCATTTGAGAATGAGTGATGCGTAGAGACGCAAAGACATGCAAATACACACGGACTGAAGCGCCGGATCCGGAGATTATGTTAACCACTAGCAATCGCGTATATGCAACACCAGAAAGCCATAGGTGTTCAATACGCAAAGTTTTTCAAACTAGATTATTGACTCTAGTGCAAGTGGGAGATTGAAGGGAATATGCCCGAGAGGCAATAATAAAGTGGTTATTATCTTATTCCTTGTTTATGATAAATGTTTATTTGGCATGCTCTAATTGTATTAATTTGGAAACGTTAATACATGTGTGTTTAATAAACAAAAGGAAAGTTCCTAGTTATGCCTCTCTTATAAACTAGCTCGTTGATTAACAAGATGATCAAGGTTTCCTGATCATGGACATTGGATGTTGTTAATAACAAGGTCACAACATTAGTGGAATGATGTGATGAACATTCATCCGAAGTATAGCATTACGATCAAAGTCATTGTGTTTATATTTCTATAACATCATACGAAGTAATCCTAGTCCTTAGACCATGAGATCATGTCAATCACTAACACTGGAAGAGTATCTTGATAACATCAAACGTCACACTGTGAAAGGGTGATTATAAAGGTGGGTTCAGTGATACGAAAGTATTATGTAGAGGCTCATGGATCAAGAGTGGGATTTGTCCATCCCGATGACGGATAGATATACTCTAGGCCCTCTTGGTGATATCACATTGGTTAGCTTGCAAGCAAGTGATGAGATCACTAGAATGTTATATCACGGGAACGAGAAAAGAGTACATGTCAGTAGCAAGATCAAACTAGGTATGGAGATACCAATGATTGAATCTCGGATATGTAATATATCGCGAGATAAAGGGATTTAATTACTAGCGTTAAAGGTTCTCACGATCACAAAAGTCATCGTTGAATGTGTAGGAGTCAGTATGGATCTCTAGGTCCCGCTTCTGACTATTGATCTGAGAGGGGTCTCGATCATGTCTGCATTATTCGCGAACCATAGGGTGACACACTTAAGGGATAGCGACACCATTTGGAGAAAATATGTTTCAGATAAAGATTTAAGAAAGCGTTGGAATTATTTCAATAGACACTAAAACTGTTTCGGGTGAAATTGCTGAAATTGGTTCTGCATGTAATATTGAAATGTTGCAGGGGTTTTATGTGAATGTTTGTTAATTAAAGTAATTAACAAAATTCTGAATAAAATTAATAAAAGAGTTTTATTAAATGAGAGAGCATTAAATTTGGAGAAATTTAATGCATTTAAAGTGGAGACTTTAATGGAGAATGTGAAGAGGAAAATTTATGTGGAGGGGGTTACCACCACCTGAATGGGGGAGGTGAAGGGTCACCTCCATGGGGCACCGTCCATGGGAGGGGTACCCTCCCCTCCTCCTATAAAAGGCACCCCTCTCCTCACTTCTCACTCACACCTCCTCGTGAAGGATCTCTCTCCCCCTCTAGTATTATTCCCCCATGGTCTCGGATTAGCGAGATACATGTTCCCGGTGGCTTTATCTGTAAAGGAGTTGCTGCTTCTACTGCTTTGCTGGAGCGAGGGACGGAGGTTGTCGGGTACCGGATGTGTGTGCAATCACGGATGCACCGCTGCTTTGTTGTGCTGGACTTGGTGCTGCTGGACTTGCTGGAGCTGGATCTGATGGACATGCTGGAGCTGGACCTGCTGAACCTGCTGGACTTCATCACGATCTTGAGATCGGCAAGTGTATGACTACATCATCCACGAGTTCCATCTCGTTAACAAAGCTTTGTTGTCTTCAAGGCTATGTTCTCTATGGAT
This sequence comes from Avena insularis, assembly GCA_023614405.1. Taxonomy (NCBI): domain Eukaryota; kingdom Viridiplantae; phylum Streptophyta; class Magnoliopsida; order Poales; family Poaceae; genus Avena; species Avena insularis. Next base: position 348,019,347 of record CM042692.1, on the reverse strand, counting down.
GTATATCCACCCGTTGCTTGTATCTAGTAGATAGATCCTGGCGTATAGTAGTTCACATCGTAGGAATTTTTTTGTTTTCTATGCTGCAAACCCTTGAATTTTGTGTAATGTAACATATAGTATGCCTCATGTGGACATAAGCACTACATCTACTCCTAGTTACATATTGCCATGTGCTAGTCCTTGTAATTCATCCACTCATGCTATTGCTACATCTTGTGATGAATTATATCCCTTATTGCTTTGTTGCTCTAACATTGTAGCATCTACTTCATATAGTATTGTTGTTGATACTAACCATGTAGAGGAAAACAAGAAGCTCAAGGCTCAAGTCACTTCTTTGAAGAATGACTTGAAGAAGTGTCATGAAGGGAAGCCCACTCTCAGGAACATCTTGGGTGTGCGAAGATCCCCAAATGACAAGAGTGGGATTGGATACAACTCCAACATCAAGAACAAGCCCGCCAACAAGTTGAAGCATAAGGGCAACAAGAAGAATGGCCAAGGCCAAGTGAAGAATCCGGCCAACATTGTGTGCTTCATGTGCAAGGAAGAAGGCCATCATGTGAGATGTTGCCCATTGAAGAAGAAGCAACAAGGGAAGCGGCCTCAAGCTCCAACTCAAGCTAGAAGCAGGCCTATTCCTAAGACTCAAGCTCTTCCTCGAGGGGTGGCATCTTCCAAGAAGAAAGATAGCAAGAGAAGAACTTGCTACATATGCCGCGAGAAGGGGCACCTTTCTTCCTCATGCACCATGGGTAACTCCTCATCCAAGCCTATCTTGATTGATGATGTATATTCTCTTTGTAAGGATGAGGTGGGAAATGTGTTTGCCAAATATGTTGGTGCCCAACATGGTGTCCAGAAAAGAACCATTTGGGTGGCCAAGCCAATTGTGACTAACTTCTTAGGACCCAACTTGGTTGGGGACCAACAAGATAAAACTTGATCAATAGGTGTTGGTTGGAGGGCATTGGGGGCTTGGCTACATTATGAAGAATTGAGGGATCTTCATCATTTATTTTTGTCAAGTCAAGCCAATTGGATTATCTTGCTTCTATCTTATATCCAATGTTCCTCCTTGCGGTAACATGTGCTCAACTCTTTACATTGAAATTTACTTGCTCCCTTGTGCATGTGTGGTTTTGTACCTTGCATGTGTATGTATATGTTGTGCTTGCCTCGTACTTATATTCAGTCATCAAGTATATTTGTGTATGTTGGTTGGCACATCATGTATTTGTGTTCTTGGTTTGGAGCCTTTGTTGAATTCATTTGGTATCTTTTTGGGCTCTTGCGAGAGATTAATGGACTATCCCATTTTGGGGGAGTGTTATGCTTGGGCATTCCACAATCTTAAAATGTGTGTACATGAGGAATACCACTTAGTATGTATATTACAATTTTATCTAGTCTCTATGTGGTATGTATTTCTCATGATAAATTTAAGTTCCATAATGTCCATTAATCATCTCTATTTGGATGTTTTTACCTCTTGTTGAGTTTTCTTGATTCATCACATTATGGGGGAGTCATATGCTTTGTGCATATTACAAACCTAGAAAATGTGGACATTTGAGGTAGTGTCACTTAGAATTGATATTGATATTTATCTAGCTCCTAAGTGGCACATTTATCTCAAACAATTTCCAATTCTTTTGGATTGCTTTTATTGCTCATATTTTGGATCTTGTTTGTGAGAGTTTTTCTTGATATGTGTTTCCTAATATTTGTACCTCCACATCCTCCATGGAAACCATTTGCTTCAAGTTACTTTAATCTTTAATGATTGTGTGACTATTTGGAGCTATCAAGAAATCTCTATCTAAGCATCATGCTCTTTTTTATTTTTTGTCATATGCTTATTGTTGTGAATATGATCATGATATCCTTGCAAACTACCTTGGGAAATATTTCCCCATAATTCTTGTCATTGGACAAGTGGTACTCCATATAAGGTAGAATTTGTTGATCATATTCATTTTGGCCTTTGCTTGTTTTTTCCTATCTTTGGCCATGAAAATGTTTTCGTCTTCTCCCATGTCTTCCTTGCCTCTTGTGAATCCTTTTAGTTTATTGGTATTCTCTTGTGTTTTATTTAATGTAGATAGTGGTGATGATCTCTTTTGTGTGCATTTTGCATTCAAAAGCAAAATTCTAAGTAATGCACCACTCATGGGGGAGCTCTCCTATATTATTTAGAATACTCATGTTTATGCTTCTTAATTTGATCCATATAGTGTTTCTTGTGCTTGGAAGCTTGATCTTTTATTTTGGTACTTTGTGCCATCATGAAAAGTGGAGAGAGTTTAGTTTGTGTGTTGGAACCTTACTCTACTTGGGAGTTGGCTTTGTCTCATTCTTAGTTTCTTGTTTTGATCTTTTAGAATGAGATAAACCCTTGAGCATTCGTGTTTTGTCTATCTTTTTCTCTTTGGCCTTTGCCTTGTTCATTTGTTGAATTTGTGTCCTTTCATGTGTTGAGTTGGCTCTTGATGCAATTTGAACATCCTTTTGTCGTGTCACACTCTTGTGTGCGACTTCTCGGTTTACTTGGTGTTTTTGTTCAAATTATATCTCCTTTTTTGTTCTTGAAAGTCTGGTGCATGCATATTTACTTCATGTATATATTATGGCATGCTTTCTTTCTATGATCCAATATATAGGGGAAACTCCACCAAATCCTATTGGCTAATATGTGCATGAAATTCAATTTCATATTAATATGCACATATTTATGTGGAGCTTCTCCTATATATTGTAGTTGCACTAACTACTTTGGACCCAATTTGTTTGGGAACATAGTGTACTTAATTGTGTTTTATGTATATTTGAGATATATTGGGTGCTTGTATCTTGAACAAGGAAGAAGTGGTGTCTACATGTCAATTGGATGCAAGCTAGGATGATCAACTAATTCATATCCTCTACATCCTACCAACTATATCTCGGTAACAAGTATCTATCTCATGCATACTTATGTTGTTTCCAATCTTTTGTAGGTTGCTTGTTGGCATGATGTCAACACCCGGATTTTTAATCCCAGATGCCCGTTATGCCATACCTCGCAATCCCAGGATTACCATTTTTGCGAGACATAACGGATTGGATATCACAGTACATCATCCATTACAAACCATACATAAGGTTTTACACAAATAAGGATCTCATGATCCAGTCTTTAATACAACAAGCAGCGGAAATAAACGATAAGCGTAGCGGTAGGGTCCATCTTCAGGGCACAGTAATGCCGACAAGGCGAGATAGTCCTAGTTATCATAGCCGTCCTGCTGACCATCATCTTGATAATCTCCTTCATAGTCTGGCCATGATAATAGCCAGGGACAAAAGCCATGAGTACTCTTTAAGTACTCGCAAACTACTACTAACAAGGGGTATAATTCTAAGTTAAAGTACTGAATCTAATTTAACTATCAAGTTAAGTTTGAAACCTAAGCTGAGTTCAGAAGCAGAGAAAGATAAAGTACAGTTCTAGAATCACTTAAGTTGGGAAGCTATTATCATAAACACAACCCTGTTGTGGTCAAGTCAAAGTTCATCATTCATTTCAAGTTATTTAGAAAACATCTGACAACGAAACAGTATGGCCATTCCAATCATCCATAATCATGACGCGCTATTCGAATAGTTTGACACTCTGCAGAGGTGGTACACTTTCACCACAAGATTCGATACATCTGTCAGGGATAACCCTGAATCATCATACTTAGTATGCAGATAATCAAACATAACCTTCCTTTTACACACCCTAGTACAAGCACCTCTCCTATGAGCATGGCCTCCCAACCATGACCATCAGTCATCTTGGGCACTGCATAGGTGGACATCATTGAGAGGTAGCCTCAGCTCAAACCCATGAGGGAACTCATACTAATGCATATAAATTTCCAGCTAAGCCTTACCCAATTCAGGTAATGTGGTTGTACGGTAAATTTGGAATGGTATCACATCCGAATCCAACCATCAGTTTTAAAAAAAGGGGTTAAGGCTCATGCCTCAACATTTTCATCATCATCAACCATTTGTGTTTCACAACACATGTCAAAACATCTCAATAGAATGACTCATCATTCCAAGGTTTTCATAATTCATTTTCACCAAGTGTTCCCATCTAAAGTGACTCAAGTTTTTGATCTACTCTAAACTACCAAGTTAAGAGTGTTCACTAAGGTGGAAAAGATGGGTTCAATCTCATGCCATAGAATGACATCTAAAGGGTTCTAAATAGGTCAAGTTTTATACTTTTTATGCTACCTTCTAAACAAGTCAAGAACTTTGTATAACCTAAGAGGGTAAAACTTGTAATTAAGGCTTGGGGTACTAATAGTTAAAGGGGTGTGATCAAAGCATGCTTAAGGCATCTTTGCTAAACCATCTAGTTTAACTCTAGCTTGCTAACAATAACTTGCCTTGGTTGGTGCAGTGGTTGAAGTTTTCTTCTTCTTCTTCTTCTTCTTCTTCTTCTTCTTCTTGGTAGAACTCCTCCTCCTCGAAAGTTTGGTCGGTACTAGCATCTATAAATACATAGGGAGTGCACAATCACCAAACCATACTTAACTCGGCTAAGTAGCATTTTAAAACACACAATTGATGATCTATTATCATCACAAGCATCACAAGTTTAATTCAATAGTTTCAACCTTTTTATTTTAGAAAAGTAATTTCTACTCATTGAAATTTTAACTAAAATTTAATATTCACCACCAAAATATGGGATCATGTGGACACATGTCCTCACCACATATTCTAACATGTGGGAATGAGATTTAAGGGTTGGATCAATATTACTTTGGTTTAAGTTCATTATTTAATGATTTAAAGTGACTAGAAATGCCTATATAGCATTATTTTGGTACTAGTCCAAAGTCACTACATGTAAGCCTTAAAATTATTACATATTTGGATAGATATGATTAAATGTGATTTTTGAGAGTTGGAATCAACTCAAAAGCTAACTTGGTTGATTTTATAAAAATGTTACAAGTTGCAAAAGCTTCTGTTTTGTTATTTTTATTAGGAGAGATCTATAACTCTAATTGAAATAAATCCAACGGGCTTGGATAGATTATTTCAATATCTTTCAGACAAAATTGGTTTCATGCAATTTGGATTTCTAAAACTCTCTGAATTGATTTTTAAACTAGGGGACAGAAACTAGATTTAACTAAAAAGGAAAAAACCAGATTTGAATCGATGGGCTAGCGTGGGAAAAGGAATGGGCTGGCCCAGTGGCGCTCACGCCTTGGGCTCATGACAGGGGTCCCGCTTGTCAGGCACTTAACACGTAAACGGTACTGCTGCCAGTGGTCTGCAATTAGAAGCGAGATCAACGACCGAGAGTCGTCGTCGACGACGAACAGGTCGCTGGCGAGCTCGAACCCTAGCGGCTCGGTGGGGGTCTACTAGGGGCGTACCAGGGCTCCAGCAGGGTCGGCGAGGCGGGCAAACGATGTGGAAGACGACGGCGAGGCGAGGCGTGGTCGCGGTGGAGCTTGGGGCGGTCGAAATCAACGGCGCCCTTCTCCTCCAGAGGCAGCGGCTCCGGTTCCAATTCCGGCGAGCTGCTGCTCCACTTGCTCCGGCTAGAGGTGGGTGAGGTTCAGAGAGGTGAGGGGAGTGGAATGGTGTGGAGAAGAATGGCTGGGGAGGGCTCCTTTTATAGGCCCGACGGTGAGACCAAGCGGGATGGGCGGTCGATGGTGGCGACATGGCTACGGCGAGCTAGAGGCATGGATGGGGATGGAGATCGATGGGCGGTTCCCTGGCGGTGCTCTAGGAAGTGAATGCGGCCGTAGGGGCGGCGGTACACGGTCTGGGCAAGGTGGCGCTCTGCGCGGCCGAAGTGGCGGTGTCCACGGCGAGCGGTGGCTGTGAGGCTTTGGGCGGCGAACGGGGATGTCTGGGGTGTTTGCCAGGTCAAGGCGGAGCGGCGGGCACAGGCTGCGGTCGAGCGGCGGCTTGTGCACGCGTGCCAGGTGGCGCCTCTGGCGTTTCTACTGGTGGCACTGGGCGCGGGTTGTGCTTGGTGGTCCACTGCTGCTCTTGGCTCGGGCAAGGGACAGAGAGGGGCGGTGAGGTGTTGGCTACCTCCTAGACATGGAGAGGAAAGAGGAGGTGGTCTGCTGGGGTGAGGGCAAGTTTGGCCGGCGAGTTGGTGCTCGGCATGGCTTGGTCTGGCCACTAGGGTATAGGGGTTGGGATGGTAATGGCATGGTTTGATCAAGTGGAGACAGAGGGAGTGTTTTGTGGTCAAATGGGTGGCTAAACTCTGTAGAAACAGTGAGCTAGGATTAGAGGTGAGATTAAGCATGCCAAGTGTTTGATGAAATGGCCGCAAGAGAAAAAGTTTTGAATTTTGAGTTCAAATTTTTTGAGTGATCTCCACTAGTGATAGGTAGTCCCTGGTTGCAAGGGTTTTGAAAATGGAGCTCAAATAGATGGTTTTTGAAATAGGGGTGATCTATGCATATGCCTTGGATTCAATTTTAAACTGTCATTTAAAATAGTTAACAGAATGTTTTTAGCAGATCAAAAGGTGGGCCTTGGTACCTCATTATGTGTACTAGCAAGGGGTACAAAGATCAAGAATTGTTTCTGTTAAGAATTGAGTACTAGGAATAGCCAAAGTAGGCATGAGAGTTAAATTTGCCAAAATGACCATTCCTCCTTTTTAATTCTCTTTGATTTGATTTTCTTTAGGAAAAGTTTGGGAATGATGTAGATGATGTTTAAGTCACCTAAGAAACATTTTACAAGCATTGGATCAATCAATCATGGCAATTCAAACAACTCCTATTTTAAATGCATACATATATGAATGCTTTCATTTTAAATTTGGAAAAGTTTTTGTTAACCCTATTTTTGGATGATTTGATCTTGTTAATCTTGGATTATAGTTTTGGGATGTTACACATGAATTTGTGTTTGTACAAATTTTGTGGTTCTTATTTTGGTTTTTGCAAGTTCTCCTCTATTGCAGATGTGAGTATGGTGATATGAGTGCATATAAGTGAGACTATACAAAATCATGCTCATGATTCACCAATCCCAAATATGTCAATCTAGCAATTTTATTGCATATCTCTTCCTCCTTTTCTCTCATGTGCAATAGTGAGTATTTTGCAAAGTTGGTTTATTTTTGTGATACTTGTTTCCTTTCTCCATATATTCCAACTATTCCTTTTTCCCTTGCTAATAGTTGAAATGTATGTAGTGTATTGGTGTTTGAAGCTCATTGATGTACAATAAGATATATTTGAGCCTTTGGCCATGCTTTCAAGCAAAAATCTTATTGGTATATTCTATGACTTCTTTTTGTTTTTCATGTGCTTTGTTGTGTATCTATTTTGTGTGTGCATGTTTCTTTGTGGGCATATGTCTTTGTGATATTTTCCACCTAGAAACTTATACACATGAGGATAAATCTTTGGTTGTTTTTGTTTTCCTTGGAGACCACACTTTTTTATTTTTGAATCTTTGGTGGCTTCCATTTTTTTTTCTATGAGTGCTTGTCCCATTTGTTAGCATCTCTGGGCACTCATAATTTGATCTCTTTTGCCGTGTATTATTAAATGAGTTTGTAGGAGTGAGGATTCCATGATTGTGCACTTCGTTTCCAAATATAATTATTATAAATGGTGCATAATCCTTGGCGAGCTTCTCTAACTCACTTAAGAATGCTCATTTGCCTTCTTTCTCATCTTTTTGGTTTAAATGTTTATGGGGGAGTGAGGATTCCATATTTGTGCATAATATATTCAAATGATGATTCTATATTGTGCACAAAGATTGGGGAGTTTCCCTTTTTCATCTAAACACTCATTTGTTCGTATCATAATATCTTGTTATTTTCTTTTGGTGTCAATTGTTGTTGTCAATTGGTATCTTTTGGATCTTTTGGTTGCTCACTTCATTTGTTAAAGCTTCTTTATTTTTCTTTCCTTTTTGCAATCTTTGGGTCCTCAATATAGTGTACTTCCTCCCAAGTATTCATCATTGGATATGTCCATATGCACACCTTTGGATGAATTCTCAATATATTGGACGTCTAGAACTTTTCACCCATTTTGGCAATCGATGCCAATGGGGGAGAAGTTTTGGAGGGTTTAAGGGAAGTTGGCATTTTCTTTGAGTGTGTTCTTAATTATTTGCCTCTCATGCTCTTGCATCTTTTTTTTTGCTTTGCATGTTGTATATATAGAGGAAACTCAACCACCGGTAATGGTTGGCAATCTATGCAATGAAATTCAAGTTCATCACACATGCATAGATTGTGGGGGAGTTTGCTCTATATATTGTGGTTGTACCAACATCACATACTTGTGGAGTATTTGATGTTGGGGCAACCATTTTGTTTGTTAAATTCCACATTTAAACCCTCTCAAAGGGATTGTCATCAATTACCAAAATGGGGGAGATTGAAAGGGCATGTATGACCCATGTGTGGTTTTGTTAATTAATGATAATACCTATGGACTAATGTGTAAATTTAATTTCACTTGTAGGTTTGTCCATTGGCACCGCTTGGACTATGTGTTGGTTTCAAGGTTGGAAAAGAAGAAGCAATATCCAAGGGCTTTGTGCCTATTGGAATGAATTACAAGAAGAAGATGGAGTTCCTCATGGATATCTTCAAGACATCATTAAGAAATGAAGTGCAAGCTCAAGATGCACCATCTATAGAAGATCTCATGCTTGGAGCTTGCCATCCTCGGCGATCATGGTGTGATGAAGACAAGTTCAAAAAGGAGGTTTCCCCATGGAGTATGGGGAGCACTTCTCAAGTATTCATCGAGCAAGAGCAATCAAGAAAGGCGGTCCATCTTGAGAAGGACAAGACGGTCTACATCAAGCTCAAGTGGATTGCTCAAGGCAAAGGTATGATCTTGATAGGTTTTCTATTCTATCGGTCTCTTGTAGTGTTGGCAGACCGGGTTTAGGATAGATAGCCGTACTATTAAGAGGGGCTCTCGAGTGGGTGACTCGTTCGTATCTTTCAGAGAGAGCTCAAACCTTTGCATACATAGCATCATCTTTCTTGGTTGTTGTTTATTCCTTGTCCATGTGAGGATCTATAGCTTGTGGTTATTTTCATAACAAGCTCTAGTTCATCAAAAACGGATTTCCCTTGCATATCTTATTGCGTTTTTGATCTTGCGGGCTTTCTGGCTCCACACCTTGGGAGATATCTCAAATATATATTCATGATATTTTCTCCCTTGGTGATACCCAATATTTCACCTTTTTTAGATTCTACTCTTTATTATCTTTCCAACAAAATTGGCTTCCTCCCAATTAGAGTTTCCAAGCTCAACTTCTTGCGTTTTGGGTGCATGTCACCTCAAAAATTATTCTTTCTTTATCACTTACCTACTCGAGGACGAGCAGGAGTTAAGCTTGGGGATGTTGATACATTGCAAATGTATCTATAATTTTTGATGTTCCATGCTTGGTTTTATCTACTTTCTTATGTTTTGTCCACACTTTGGAGTACTTTTCATATGATTTCTTGGACTAACCTATTAACAAGAGCCATAGTGCCAGCTGCCTGTTTTCTGCTATTTTTGGTTCCAGGAAAGTTAGAAAATGAATATTCTTAGAATTGGATGGGACAAAAGGCAAAGTCAGTTTTTCACCGAGGGACACCTGGAGCCAAAATACGAGACGGAGAGGGCTGGGGCTGCCACACACCACCTGGCCACGCTGGCCCAGCCTGGCGCCGGCCAGGTTGGTCTGGCCGCCGAGGCACCCCCTCGGCCTCTCCTTCCGCCTATATATTTCCCCTGATACGAAAACCCTAAGTACCCGATCAAAAATCCATGAAAGAGTCTGTAGCCACCGTCATCTCCATCCCTAGATCGGGAGGGATCTGAAGCTCTTCCCGGCACCCTGCCGGAGAGGGGAATTCACCCTGGAGGCCTTCTTCATCATCATGCAAGCCTCCGGTGTGATGCGTGAGTAGTTCATCTCTGGACTACGGGTCCATGTAGTAGCTAGATGGCTGGTTCTCCTCCTTTGTGCTATCATGTTTAGATCTTGTGAGCTCCGTTCATGATCAAGATCATTTATTTGTAATTCTGCATGTTGTGTTTGCGGGGATCCGATGGATATTGAGATGCTATTTCAGATTGATTATTGATTCTATCATGTCTTTGTTATTTGTGATCTTGCATGCTTTCTGTTGTTAGTAGCTATCTTGGCCAAGTAGATGCTAGCAACTCCAAGAGTTAGTATTTATGCTCGATAGTGGGTTCATGCCTCCGGTAATCTGGGGAAGTGACAGAAATCTCTAAGGTACTAGATGTGCTGTTGCTACTAGGGAGAAAACAACAATCCTTTGTTCATAGAACAATCGTATTGTTTACTTTACACGCAATTCGTAATGCAATTATCTGTTGCTTGTAACTTAATACTAGAGGGGGTTCGGATGATAACCTGAAGGTGGATTATTAGTCATAGATGCAGTTGGATGACGGTCTATGTATAATGTTATAATGCCCAATCAAATCTCAAAGGAGTCAAGATGATTAGTATATGCTTGTATGCTTTCTCGATGTTTGTCAATTGCCCCGCTGTAATTTGTTCACCCAACATGTTATCTATCTTAAGGAGAGCCACCTCTAGTGAACTATGGACCCCGGTCCTTTCTTTTACTTTCAATCTACAATCAACTATTTACTACTTTGTGTTTACTTTCTGCAAACTATTACTTTCTTCCACTCGAGACGTTTAATCCTTTGTTTTCAGCAAAACCGGTGAGATTGACAACCTCATCGCAAGTTGGGGACAAAGTTCTGTGGTTGTGTTGTGCAGGTCTCCACGTTACTGCTGGCACCGGTAGTGCGCCCTGCCAAAGTTCAGCTAGCAACACCTTTGGGGTGTTTCCTTGCTCCTACTGGTTCGATTAAACCTTGGTTTCGTGATGACCCACAAGTATAGGGGGTGTATCACAGTATTTTCGATAAGTAAGAGTGTCAAACCCAACGAGGAGCAGAAGGTGCTGGCTAGTGGTATGGATCAGAAATTCTCTGCAAATACTTAGCAAACGGATTTTTAGGGGTTTTCGATAAAGCAAGTAAACAAAGTACGAGTAAATAAAAGACAGTAGGAATAAATGCAGCAAGTGCCCCAATCCTTTATGCAGCAAAGGACAAGCCGGTTGTATTACTTAAGATGACCAAACGTTCTCGAGGACACATGGGAAGACAGTCAAGTGCTTTCGCTTCATATAGTTGATTAATCTTCTTTAGCTTGCTAAGTGTTGTGTGGGTGACCCTGTGCTAATGTACCAACCTTCCTAGGACTAATACATACTTGTGATTATACCCCTTGCAAACATCCGTAAGTACAAGAAAGTAATTAAGGTAGAAACCTAACCACAGCTTTAAACTCTAAGACCCTTACGTCCCTTGTGCAATGGTTTCCTAACGGGGGTTTAGGTTTCTGTCACTCCCACAACCCCTACGATTAGTAGCCAAATACACAATGCATTCCCCTAGGCCCATATAGGTGAAGTGTCATGTAGTCGACGTTCACATGACACCACTAGAAGAAGTACACCACAACTTAAACATCAAACTATTGAATCTTTCTCAACACAACTCCACTACTAACAACATGACTTCTCCCATGTCCTCAAGAACAAAACAAACTACTCACAAGACATCATATGGATCATGATCAGAGATGGAATAATGATGTATAACAATCTGAACATAAACAATAATTCAATGGTTCACTCAATAGCATCAACTACAAAGAGTAATCAACACCGGGAAAGTTTCCCCTATGAACTATGCAAGATTCAACCAATTGTTACAGCAATATGGAGATGGTGATGAGGGTGCTGCTGCTGATGATGGTGGTGATGATGATGATCCCGATGAAGTCCAGCTTGATGGTGGTGTTGATGGCGATGATCTCCCCTCTCCAGGAAGGAATTCCCCCGGCAGAAATCTGTTTGCCAGAGAGATCTTTCTCTCTCGGTGTTTTCCGCCCGGCAGAGGCGGCGGAATCTTTCTGTGGTCGCTCCCCGAGTCTTAGGGTTTCGGGAGGATAATATACGCCAGAGGGGAGTGCCAAGGGTGGACCAGGGCGGCCACACCACCTGGTGGGACGGCCTAGGCTGGCCTGCGCCAGGGGGTGGTATGGGCCCCCTGTGGCCCATCTCTAGCCCCCCTTCTGGCTTCCTTCGTCTTCTGGAAAAATAGGATTTTCTGTATATTTTCCCGGATTTTCTGATCTTCGCGAATTTTGCCTCCAAACAGCACCTTTTCCATCAGAATCCTAACTGCAGCGGTCCATACTCCAAAAGTCATCAACCATGCAAAAACAGATGAAATAACATAAGTATCACCTCTCAATACGAAATATATCAATGAATAACAGTGAATTATGACATAGAATAGTGATGCAAAATGGACGTATCAACTCCCCTCAAGCTTAGACTTCGCTTGTCCCCAAGCGAAACTGAGCTCAATAAACATGACCTCACGTTTATGGAGTGAAGAGTCGATAAAAGAATACGGACAAGAAGCATCACATTCATCAATACATAGATCATAATAGAAGACAACTCACTATTATATAACTTAACTTGTAATAAGTAAAGGAAACACAATAAAGATACATAAAGTAAAACATAATTGGTAATGTCAAACTTAGCTCTTGGTCGAAGAATAGTTGATAATTTGCTGGAGTTCACAAATAACTGGTTTTCAATGATAGCTTTCAAATTAGTAAACATCAAGATAAGAGCAATGTGCAAAACAAGGAACATAAGAAACATGATTGAATAAATCATCATATGAATGAATGAAACACAACAACTCAAAATACTTGCTGAGATAGATGGGAGTAGGTTTACTGACTCAACTACAAAGTAAAAGAAAGGCCCTTTGCAGAGGGAAGCAGGGATTGCAAGTCTCATAAAGAGCTCCCAAAAATTATGATACTTACTAGCTTTCAGCTCTCATTGCCCCTATCATAGGCATCTTTAGGTGATTAAGGTTAAAGTGACACAACTAAGAGGATATGCTTGACAAGTTATAAATTGAAGTCCCATGCCCCTTACTTATGAGTACCGAACCTCATGCTACTCAACTTCAGTCACGAGCAAGCTCTTGTCATTGTAAATACATGCGTATCATTGAGAACCGCCAACGGGGTACCCCTTGCACATGACACATGAGCTATCCCATAATCAAAATGACAAGGCAAGCAGACAGTGAGCATCTCAACGATCTTTTTATTTGCTATTTGCATAGGTTTTTTTTTGAGGATGCTTAATAGAATGCTCACTATAGTTATGCTGCAAGTTTCCACCATGATTAGGCATGGCTTAGGCTAGCATCCCAGGCATTTCTCTAACACACATATAAACTCCATGATCTTACATTTTCCTCTCTTATTTCAGACCGCCGGGATCCATAAGCAAAAGAATATGATATCGACTAGGTACAAGTACCAATGAAGTGTTGAAAGCGGTCCCCATGATACATGGTTCTGCTAACTTCAACTCATAAAGCGCAAGCATATACGCAATAAAGAAGGACCCAATGGTTCAAGTTTATTAAATGCGAGAAAATAAAGTGTGCCATCAAGTTCGTGAGAGCTTTAATCACTAATTTTCACATAACAAGTTTAATTTGGGAGGTAGATAAAACAAGAATTTACTTGGAATAGCAATAATGCTAATATGTAGGTATGGTGGATACAAATGGCAAAGGTTTTGGTTTAAGGAAATGGATGCACGAGAAGAATTCCCTCTCAGTACAGGTTTTTGGCTAGCAAGGTTGGGTAGCAAGTACAAGAGTTGAAGGAAACAAACAAACATACAAGCGATAAAGACAAACATGCAATCTTCCTTGGAAGCACAAAAGATCTTAACTAGAGAATACTAGACTTATGAGCAAATCAAGAAAGAAAGATGATGAAATTATTTTTCTTTAGAGTACTTCTATCTTTTCATTCAACTCTCAAAAATATTGTTGCTACTGACCGAGCCAGGTTTGCCAAAACCAACAAAATTAACTCAATGATCCCAAAGTGGTACCAATACTAACAACAAGATCAATCATATAAGCTCGAATTAAAAACTAATATAAGCTATGCAAAAGAGTAAATGATAGAACTTCTCATTAATATTCCATAACGGCAACTCACACCAAGGGATACATATCTAGCGAGAGAGGGGACACTTCCATAATGCAAACCATACTACATAATAACTTCTTTATTCATGATATGACTCTACTAAAAAGGTAAAAGATAGAAGATAGTGATGTGATACCGCAGCACTCCCCCAAGCTTGGAACAAACCAAGGGGATGCTAAACCTGATGACGAATTACTCCTTCGGTGGTGGTATCCTCTCGATGAGCTCTCTGATAAGTTTCCCCAAGTCCTCAATCTCGAAGGTGAAATTACGAATCAACTGTGAGTTTTGCTCAATGCGGCTCATGATCATGTCGGGTTGAGAATTCCAGCTCTTGCTATTCTTTCCCCACTCTTCCTCTTTGAAGTCTTCTTTTCCTGCATGGCTAGAACAAGGCAAATCCCAATTGGAGGGTAATTTCCCCTTGGGCATATTCTGGTATTGATGCTCATGGATAAGGGTATGGAAAGGATTCTTGGTGTGTGGAGGAAGTGACCGTGGAGCCAAACTATGACGAGGAGCTTTCCCCCCAGTTTGCATCCATGCAGTCCTTCTAACCCTGGAAGGTTTTGTCACCACTCCAATGCTCGCAATGGTAGTGCCGGTGTGCGGATGTCGGCCTTGCTCCTCTTCACCTTCACTCTTGATCTCCTTCTCCTTCCCGGGGTCTTGGAGGTCTTCCTCCATAGGCTCCTTCCCTTTATCCTTAGCAGACACCATTGTGCTTCTAAACTTCCAAAGAGTATGTCCTGGCAGAAATAGATCGAAACAAAAACACGACGAAAACACGATATACGAACCTCGGGGGGTCCGGGGGATTATATATTACGAAGTTTCATAACAAAAGGAAGGTACAAGGAGAAAACGAGTCGGAGGCGGAGTCCGGGGTGGACTCACCACCTGGTGGCGCGGCCAGGGGAGGGCCCGTGCCACAGGGTGGTGTGAGCCACCCTGGCTCCGCTTCAAATCCTTTTTCGCCAGAACTTCCTTATTGCCTAAAAACTGCAAAAGTATAGTTGGATAGTATTTTCGTGGAACTTTTCTTACCAGAACCGTTACCTATTTGAAAACAGACTCTGCAGGTCTTTGAATTTGGTATCTAGTAGATTCTTCCGGAGTCATCACTTGAATAACATCAATATCTTCATATTCATACACTTATTAATTGAGTCATAAAACCTTTCTCTTCCTTATTACACCATTACCTCCACTAACCTGGAAATTTCTTTCACACAAAACTTCACACAGTTTTCGTTAGCAACATTAGTATAAGTGAAGAGATAAAACCTTTTGAGTCCAACTTTAACTGAAAACCATCAAAACATAAGCTACTGTAGCAACTCCTTCCGAAAACCCAAAAAGAATTCAAAAAGAAAATCGAATAAAGAAGCAAATGCAAGATTAGCAAAATTTGTCAAAAGAGACCAACAGGTAAAGATCATTTTATTTGAAAATCTTCTGTTGCTCAAATCAAAAAGTGCAAAACTAACTAAAGTTAAATAACCCCTGGGGCAGAAGCACCAAAAATTACAGCTCAATCTGACATACAGCAATCTCTCACGAGTATTTACGGTGAAACACAAAAATCTGTTTCAGGACAGCAACTTCCCCAAATCTTACTTCTCTCTCATTAGAGGTTGATCTTGACACAAAAACCAAACAAAACGGATAAGGAGCGGTTATTACCGAAGTAATAACTTCCAAGACTCAAAGAAACAAAAACAAACTGAAAGCAAAAAAAAATTGGGTTGTCTCCCAAAAAGCTCTTTCTTTATAGCCATTAAGATGGGCAAGATAATTTTGAAGATGCTCACATAGGAATATGAATTGAAGTGAAAGAGAGCATTAAGAAGCAAAAAAATACACACATTTAAGTCTAACCCACTTCCTATGCAAGGGAATTTTGTAAACAAACAAGTTGTTGAAACCAGAGGCTACTTGCATAAGAAGGCAAAAGAAGTGCAACATAAAAACTTTCAGCATAAAACGAGGAAACTTTGATATTATTGAGATGCATAAGAACGCTTTTCCCTCTTTCATAGTAACTTTCAGTATCATGCATAAACTTAACAATATAACTATCACAAGGACCATCGTGACAATGATCACTTATTCTAACAGAAAACACAGGAATACTAGCTCTCATAACACTACTATGTGAAACAATATTAGAGGTATCCTTACAAAGGATAGCGTGTCCCTCTTTTTCATATTTAGTAACAAAGTCTTTCACATTTGCTATTATAGGTTCATCAACCATTTGTTTATCAGGTTCAACGGCTTTATTTGTACTTTCATTAACCATACTAGCTATCATAGAATGTTCCTTTATCTTAACTGGGAAAGGCATTTTCTCAATGTAAGGTTTGGGTAAAACATGATTAGCAGTATAAACTTCAGTATTTCTTGCAGGAACACTCTTAGCAATATCTTTATAAGGTTCATGATACTTATTCCACTTCTTTTTAGGCACTTCAATATAGGAAGCAAAAGCCTTTAAAATAAGAAGCAATAGTTTGAGAGTCTAGACCATAAGCATTTTTAATATTTTGAAAGTCATCAGTTCCCATAAAAGATTCAATGCATTCATAATCATAATTTATATCTAACTTTCTACCTTTTTCATTCTCCCAAGCTTCAGCATTGTCTTGAATACGGTCCAGAAGATCCCATTTAGCTTCTTCTTCCATGCGAGTGAATGATCCAGCACAAGAAGCATCCAATAAATCCTTGTCATGTAGAGGGAGCCGCATAAAATTTATTGACAATAACATTGTTGGGGAGCTCATGAATGGGACATTTGAGCATTAGTAACTTCAATCTCCCCCAAGTTTGAGCTGTACTCTCTCCATCAAGAGGCCAACCGTTGTATATCTGGTTCCGATCTTTATGAATCTCACTAGGAGGATAAAACTTTGAATAAAAGAGAGGCACTATTTCCTCCCATTCCAGAGCTTGACCATTCTTCAGCAGCTTATACCATTCCTCAGCTCTTCTTTTCAGCGATAATGAGAATAACTTCTTCTTAACTTGATCTATAGTAATACCTGCACACTTGAACAACCCGCATAATTCGTGTATAAAGAGCAAATGATCACCGGGATGGACAATTCCATCCCCAACATAGTAGTTATCCATAACACGATCAATAATTCTTGTAGGTATTTTAAAAACATCATTCTCAGCAGGTGGTGGCTTATCTACTACCTTAGCAGTGGTAGTAGCATTACCAAATAAGAAACTCTGTGAATTATCCATAATGAAAATAAAGCAACTAACAGTAGTAAAAAATACTCACAGTAGAAGTTTCATTTACCAGTTCCACTCTCTAATAGCGCTTCACTCCCCGGCAACGGTGCCAAAAAATAGTCTTGATGACCCACAAGTATAGGAGGTGTATCGCAGTATTTTCGATAAGTAAGAGTGTCGAACCCAACGAGGAGCAGAAGGTGCTGGCTAGTGGTATGGATCAGGAATTCTCTGCAAATACTTAGCGAACGGATTTTTAGGGGTTTTCGATAAAGCAAGTAAACAAAGTACGAGTAAATAAAAGACAGTAGGAATAAATGCAGCAAGTGCCCCAATCCTTTATGCAGCAAAGGACAAGCCAGTTGTATTACTTAAGATGACCAAACATTCTCGAGGACACATGGGAAGACAGTCAAGTGCTTTTGCTTCATATAGTTGATTAATCTTCTTTAGCTTGCTAAGTGTTGTGTGGGTGAACCTGTGCTAATGTACCGACCTTCCTAGGACTAATACATACTTGTGATTATACCCCTTGCAAACATACGTAAGTACAAGAAAGTAATTAAGGTAGAAACCTAACCATAGCTTTAAACTCTATGACCCTTACGTCCCTTGTGCAATGGTTTTCTAACGGGGGTTCAGGTTTCTGTCACTCCCACAACCCCTACGATTAGTAGCCAAATACACAATGCATTCCCCTAGGCCCATATAGGTGAAGTGTCATGTAGTCGACATTCACATGACACCACTAGAAGAAGTACACCACAACTTAAATATCAAACTATTGAATCTTTCTCAACACAACTCCACTACTAACAACATGACTTCTCCCATGTCCTCAAGAACAAAACAAACTACTCACAAGACATCATATGGATCATGATCAGAGATGGAATAATGATGTATAACAATCTGAACATAAACAATAATTCAATGGTTCACTCAATAGCATCAACTACAAAGAGTAATCAACACCGGGAAAGTTTCCCCTATGAACTATGCAAGATTCAACCCAATTATTACAACAATATGGAGATGGTGATGAGGGTGCTGATGATGATGATGGTGGTGATGATGATGATGATCCCGATGAAGTCCAGCTTGATGGTGGTGTTGATGGCGGCGATCTCCCCTCTCCGGGAAGGAATTCCCCCGGCAGAAATCTATCTGCCGAAGAGATCTTTCTCTCTCGGTGTTTTCCGCCCCGCAGAGGCGGCGGAATCTTTCTGTGGTCGCTCCCCAAGTCTTAGGGTTTCGGGAGGATAATATACGCCAGAGGGGAGTGCACAGGGTGGAGGGGCGGCCACACCACCTGGTGGCGCGGCCTAGGCTGGCCCATGCCAGGGGGTGATGTGGGCCCCTGTGGCCCATCTTCAGCCCCCCTTCTGGCTTCCTTCATCTTCTGGAAAAATAGGATTGTCTGTATATTTTCCCGGATTTTCTGATCTTCACGAATTTTGCCTCCAAACAACACATTTTCCATCAGAATCCTGACTGCAGCGGTCCATACTCCAAAAGTCATCAACCATGCAAAAATAGATGAAATAACATAAGTATCACCTCTCAATACGAAATATATCAATGAATAACAGTGAATTATGACATAGAATAGTGATGCAAAATGGACGTATCATTTCGTACTGAGGGAAAACTTGCTGCTGTGCTCATACATTCCCCTTGGGGTTCCCCAACGAGCTCGATATATTTTGGACCATCAAGCTACTTTTTTGGCGCCGCTTCCGGAGAGTGAAGGACATCTTCACAAGGGGAGTCCCTCATAACCAATCTCTTTACTTTGTTAGTTTTGTTTTGCTTAGTTTGCTTTTGCTTTGTTTGGTTGTTTCTTTATCAAAAAACACACAAAAAAATTTAGTTCTACTAGTTTGCTTTTGTTATTAAAAACACAAAAAAATAGTTCCTATCTTAAGTTGCCTTTATGTCTAGCATTGCCCCAATCACTATGTCACCTTAGGAAATGATTTTCACTTTTAAACAAGGAACTGAAGAGAGTTTCAAAGAAGCTTGGTCTAGAATCTCTGATCTACATGAAAAAGCTGAGCCTAAAATTACTCAAAACTTGTTCCTTAGCAGTTTTTACCTTGGAATTGCTCTTTGCTATAGATATGCTTTAGATGTTGTTGTGGGAGGAGATTTCCTCCAATGCAATGAGGATGATGCTGTTAATTCCATAAAGAAATTGGTCTTTACTTACAACTTGCCTAGCAAAACTGATACTTCTTTGATAAACATATTTGCTAGATTGAATACTCTTGAAACCAGCACTGCTAGTTTTAAAGACTGCTATAATACGCTTAGGGAGCATCACAACTATGTTCCAATAAATTCTGAACCCTCAGAATGGCTTCCCACAGTAAAGATTGCTATAAACAATGAAACTTTTCATGCTCGCTGTGATATCATGTCTGAATTTTGTCTTATGCCCAAAGATATTTATGAATCCTTGAATCTTTGGGGACTTTCTAAAGGAGGAGAAGAAAATTTTCTTGCTAATAATGCCACAATATTACCCATTGGAATAGCTGGAGGAGTGTTTACAAAGACCCTAGGGAAAATGGTTTCTACTGATTATCTTGTTATTGAATGTGTAGGAAAAGGACAAATCACACTTGGAAGATCCCTATTGAAACTCCTTGGAGCAATAATAGATGTGGAAAACGGCACCATGCACTTTGTCTCTCCACCAAGTATTCACAAGTTCCCCAAGGTTAAGAATAAAAGTAAGAGAGGTAAGGGCAAGAAATTTGGTTTTAATGCTTCTTCATTTGAGAACACTTGATCCTTTTTCTTGCTTCTTATGCCTAACTTAAAGGCGTTAAAGAAAAGTACTTATTGGGAGATAATCCAAAAGTTTTAGATGTGTCTTGGAAGTTATTACTTTAGTAATAACCTCTCCTTATCCTTTTTATTTGCTTTTTGTGCCAAGAGTAACCTCTAATGAGAGAGAAGTAATGATTGGGAAAGTTGCTGTCCCGAAACAGATTTCTGTGCTTTACCATAAAAAATCGTGTAAAATCTCTGTACGTCCTTTTGAGGCGTGAAATTTTTTGCTTCTACCCCAGGTTGTTATCTAACTTTTGTTAGTTCAAACACTTTTTGATTTGAGCAACAGAAGGTCTACGAAAAAAATCGTCTTTACCTGCTGGTCTGTTTTGACAGATTTCTGCCATTTTCTGCATTTGCTTCTTGTTGGTTCCTTTTTGAGTTATTTTGGGGAATTGAGCTTCTTGAGGGAAGCGCTACAGTAGCTAGTGTTTTAATGTAAGTTTTATTGGTGTTAGAACTGAACCTAAAGACTTATTATCTTAAGTGCACTAATGTTGCTAATAAAGATTGTGTGAAGTTTTGTATGAAGGAAAAATTTCAGGTGTATGGAAGGAATGAGTAATGAGATGAAGAATGGACTAAAGCTCAATCTTGGGGATGCCACGCGTGTCACACCAAGAAATATCCAAGTAGTACAAGCATCAAAGCTTGGGGATGCCCAAGGCATCCCCCTCTTCATCAATAAAAATCCCAGGTTTCTTCCAAACGCTTCATTTTTATTGTTTCATGCATAGTTGTATTGTTCTTGGAGCGTCTTCTTTTTCGTTTTTGTTTTGGTTTTTCGTTTGCTTGGTTTTCTTAGTTTGCTGAATAAATTGGTTGGACCCCCTCTTTCATACATTGGTTTTCAAATAGTTTGGTTTGGATTGGAAAAGAGTAGGAAAGTTCATGCTTAAGTGGTAAAGAGAGCTTGTTTTTGACTGTGGCATATGCTTTGTCATGCCATGCTTGATATTGTTTTGGCTTTATGCTTAGTATTCTTTGCTGTAGCATGACTTGTTATAAACAATTGAGATTGCTTAATGTGCCTTGGATGAATCATGCGTTGTTTTAGCATATTAAAGCATAGTATTGTGGTATTCTCATTTGATGCTTTATTTGGGTTGACTTGGCACATGCTCACACCATGTTATGACTATCTCAAGTCACCATAGCCTTTATGATCCTTTAGTTTTCAACTTGTAGTATCACTTTATGCTTTGATCAATGATGTTTTGTTGCTCTGCATGATTATGTCCATTATTGCTCTCTTAGTTTGTCGCTCCCAGTCTTTGCTAGCCTCCACAACCAAGTATGAGTTCCACTCATGCATCCAACTCCTTAAACCAAGTTATTCCAAAGAGTCCACCATACCTACCTACTAGCATATGCTATTCCAAGTATATTCATGTTTTTATCTACCTTCCAAATTAAACTTGTTATGAGAAAACTAGTGATTAAAGCTCTCACAAACTTGATGGCACACTTTACTTTTCTTGCCCTTAATAAACTTGAACCATTGTGTCGTCTATGTTGTATATGCTTGCACTTATTTGTTGGGGATTAGCAGAACCATGCTGTCATGGGGAACGCTTTCAACATTGCACTTGTACTTTGTACCTAGCTGATATCATGCTCTTTTGTCTATGGATGTCGTCAGTGTGAAATGAAAGGGGAGCTTGTAAGTGCATGGAGTTATGTATATGTGTTAGAGAAACGCCTGGGCCACTGGTCTAATCCATGCTGACATGGTGGAAACCTGCAGCGTAACCATAATGAGCTGTCTATGAAGCATTCTTCTTATAAAAAAAGAGTAAGATATTGAGAAAAAAAGAGAAAAATAAAAAAAAAGATTATGAAAAGAGGAAAGAGAGAAAAAAGCAGCATATTCCCTTGGTAAATAAGAAGATTGCTGAGATGCTCGTTGTCTACTTGCCTTGTCATTTTGATATGGGGATTCTTCCGTATCATCGGGCAAGGGGTACCCCGTTGGCGGTTCTCTATGATATACATGTACTTACGAGACAAGAACTTACCGGTGACTAAACTTGAGTAGCATGAGGAGCGGCCCTCGTATTCAAGAGACATGAGATTTCCAACTTATACTTCATCAAGCATATACACCATAGGTTGTTCACTTTAACCTTAATCACTTCAAGATGCTTATGATAGGGGCAATGAGAGCTGAAAGCTAAAAAGTACCATAATTTTTGGAAGCTCTTTATGAGACTTGAATCCCTGCTTCCTTCTATGAAGGCCTTTCTTCCACTTATATATTGAGTCTCCACCTTCTATCTTTATGCACCTACTTTGAGAGCATAGTGGCCATTCTTAGTTCTATGTGCATTGTCCCAAGACTTGTTGATTGATGCATAGCTTTGATATTGCTTGTTTTAAACTATTTGTATCTAGTCACTCTTATGAGATTTGAAGGTGTCCTATGCATTTATGTTTGCTACTCTATGAGGGACAAGTTGAATGCTATTATGCTATGTTTTCTTTATGTGAAACAAATAAACATCTTGCAAAGCATTGTTATTCATGAATCTTTTGTTTGTGCCTTTTCATGTTGCAACATAGTTTCTTTGTCTTATTGCTAGAACTTTGTCTTTCATGTTATGATTGAAGTACTATGATCCCACCTTCGAATGTTTTACAAATACTTTGATCAAGTTTATGATGGTGCATGTCACCTCAAAAATTATTCTTTCTTTATCACTTACCTACTCGAGGACGAGCAGGAGTTAAGCTTGGGGATGTTGATACATTGCAAATGTATCTATAATTTTTGATGTTCCATGCTTGGTTTTATCTACTTTCTTATGTTTTGTCCACACTTTGGAGTACTTTTCATATGATTTCTTGGACTAACCTATTAACAAGAGCCATAGTGCCAGCTGCCTGTTTTCTGCTATTTTTGGTTCCAGGAAAGTCAGAAAATGAATATTCTTAGAATTGGACGGGACAAAAGGCAAAGTCAGTTTTTCACCGAGGGACACCTGGAGCCAGAATACGAGACGGAGAGGGGCTGGGGCCCGGCCACACCACCTGGCCGCGCGTCCAGGCCTGGCCCGCGCCAGGGGTTGGTCTGGCCGCCGAGGCACCCCCTCGGCCTCTCCTTCCGCCTATATATTTCCCCTGATACGAAAACCCTAAGTACCCGATAAAAAATCCACGAAAGAGTCTGTAGCCACCGTCATCTCCATCCCTAGATCGGGAGGGATCTGAAGATCTTCCTGGCACCCTGCCGGAGAGGGGAATTCACCCTGGAGGCCTTCTTCATCATCATGCAAGCCTCCGGTGTGATGGGTGAGTAGTTCATCTCTGGACTACGGGTCCATGTAGTAGCTAGATGGCTGGTTCTCCTCCTTTGTGCTATCATGTTTAGATCTTGTGAGCTCCGTTCATGATCAAGATCATTTATTTGTAATTCGGCATGTTGTGTTTGCCGGGATCTGATGGATATTGAGATGCTATTTCAGATTGGTTATTGATTCTACCATGTCTTTGTTATTTGTGATCTTGCATGCTTTCCGTTGTTAGTAGCTATCTTGGCCAAGTAGATGCTAGCAACTCCAAGAGTTAGTATTTATGCTCGATAGTGGGTTCATGCCTCTGGTAATCTAGGGAAGTGACAGAAATCTCTAAGGTACTAGATGTGCTGTTGCTACTAGGGAGAAAACAACAATCCTTTGTTCATAGAACAATCGTATTGTTTACTTTACACGCAATTCGTAATGCAATTATCTGTTGCTTGTAACTTAATACTAGAGGGGGTTCGGATGATAACCTGAAGGTGGATTATTAGTCATAGATGCAGTTGGATGACGGTCTATGTATAATGTTATAATGCCCAATCGAATCTCAAAGGAGTCAAGATGATTAGTATATGCTTGTATGCTTTCTCGATGTTTGTCAATTGCCCCGCTGTAATTTGTTCACCCAACATGTTATCTATCTTAAGGAGAGCCACCTCTAGTGAACTATGGACCCCGGTCCTTTCTTTTACTTTTAATCTACAATCAACTATTTACTACTTTGTGTTTACTTTCTGCAAACTATTACTTTCTTCCACTCGATACGTTTAATCCTTTGTTTTCAGCAAAACCGGTGAGATTGACAACCTTATCACAAGTTGGGGACAAAGTTATGTGGTTGTGTTGTGTAGGTCTCCACGTTACTGCTGGCACCGGTAGTGCGCCCTGCCAAAGTTCAGCTAGCAACACCTTTGGGGTGTTTCCTTGCTCCTACTGGTTCGATTAAACCTTGGTTTCGTACCGAGGGAAAACTTGCTGCTGTGCTCATCATACCTTCCTCCTGGGGTTCCCCAACGAGCTCGATATATTTTGGGCCATCACGTAGCTTCTTTGGAAGTGAACTTCGGGAAACAAATCATCGTCTCCGCGTCCATCGGTTATCTCTCAACCGAGCCCTTTACTTATGCAATTTACATTGTGATAGACATCGTGCTTGAAGTATATTATCTTGCTATCACCTTGTTGCTTGTCTTACTTAGCATAGGTTGTTGGTGCACTTAGTGAACCTAGTGAATATAGGTTTGCCTTGATAAATTAAACGTTAAGTTTTATTCCGCATTTATTAGAGCCTAACCGTAATAATTTTAAAACGCCTATTCACCCCTCTAGACGACGTTCGTTTCCCTTTCAAATGCTTAAAGAAGCAAGATGCAATTATGCATAAATAATGTAACACAATTTGATAAACGCGAATCCCTGGAATAATCGTACATGATCTAGGGTTTGGAGT
This sequence comes from Avena insularis, assembly GCA_023614405.1. Lineage (NCBI taxonomy): Eukaryota > Viridiplantae > Streptophyta > Magnoliopsida > Poales > Poaceae > Avena > Avena insularis. The sequence continues at coordinate 347,994,333 of CM042692.1, read as the reverse complement.
TTGTGATGAGTTTTTTAGAATGTGTTGCACTTTTATATTAGCTTCACACTTGTACTTCTTATTAAGCCTTGTGAGTGTTTGTGAAATAACTTGCAGGTACCATCAAGTAACAAACATTGATATAGCATCCAAGGTGTTGACAATTGATTCAAAGTTTATTCTATTCAAGCTTTCTATTATAGCATAGAGAGTTAAAGACAAATGTAGAGTTCATTTGTATTTACTTTAAAAGAATAACTTTTGAGGAAAAGATTAATTTACAAAGGAAAAGCATTTCAACTTGAAGTTATACTTTTAGGGCTTCTTATTAACTATGATTATCAAAGAGGAAAACATTACTACATTTAAACAATCACAACACATGTAGTGGAGACTTATATGTTTTCAATATGGCATCATATTGTATGTGGTTCACTTCATAATGTTCCTTAAAGGTGGAATAAGAGTATTATTTCCTTTATGGGAGTGGTGTATTTTTTAATATTGCAAGAGAACAGAATCATTTACCTATTTTAGAATTAATGATTTTATTCAGTAAACATGAGGATGGCATTACTTGGAGTATATAAGAATTTTATTTCGACTTTAAGTAAATTTATAACTTGCAAAAGAATTTATAGTAGAATTGTTTTAATGAGTCAAATCATTATTTTTGATATTTTAATGATGGATAAATCTTTTTGGAAAGTAAGATACACTCAATTTTAAATGGTAATTTTAGGATATACATCTTAAAATGGTTAGATATATTTTGACTTCACTTAAACATCAACTAAACTTGTTATTACAATTTTAGGCTTTAAATAAATAATATTAAAGGCATCAACAAAGATTTGTGTAATTTTAATACTTTAAATTAAAATAAAATGATTTAAAAAAGACTTATTGAACCTATACATTTTATTTTACTTCAGATGTGAGATTTGATATTTTTAATATGTACAATTTATTTTTATGATTATTTTGGTATATTATATGTATTTTTCTCATTTATAAATAATAAGATATGATTTTTATAAGCTTTATCACTTTATAAAGGCTTAATAAATAATAATATTTATTTAAGTGACATGAAAGATGTATGAAATAAGTTTATAAATGTATATTTTGTTTTTCTATAAATATTGATATCTTATACTTAATTTTCTGAATTTTTAATAATAGAATATGCTTTTAAAAAATTATGCTTAATATAATATTTGCTAATTAATAATGATTATTTTATTTAAGTTAAAAACAAATCTATCTATTATATATTAAATGTACATGACGGGCTCACCAGAAAATAGAGAAATACTGTAGAAAATCCCACAAAAATCAGAAACATCTGACCGTCAATTTTTACTAAATAGACGATGCCAACCAATGGATTTTTAATAGAAAACTATTAATATTAAAGTTACACAAAATTACCCACCAATGCCCTTTAAGATTTGCTCGCACTCTTTGTTTTTTCTTTTAACTGCGTGTATCTAACACGGTTAACGACTCCTCTATTAAAAAATAAAAACTAAACGAGGGCCTCTTCTACCGCGATCTCACGCGCCGCCACCGCCACCGCCACGGCCGCCGTATTCGTACATCTTTGTGTGCACGCTCATCAATCAATGCCCAATATTGCTCATCGCATGCACTGCATGTGTGTATGTGGGAACATGTAGAGGCAGATCAATCGGAGTCACAGAGTCAGAGCTTGACAAACAGTAGAGCAGCCGGTGCGTGATGTGTGGCCGCTGGCAGCGGCGTTCATAGTCGTAGATCGGGCTTGGAGTCGCTTCAAACAGATAAATCAAGTGACACACTTGAGCGAGGAACGATTTTTTGAACTGTGTAGCGAATCAAGACCATGGATCAGCAGATTCGTAGCGAAGGAAGCGGCAACAGGAAATAGAAACGAGCTCGGGGATCTTCAATAGGGTTGCTCTCATACTCTGCAGCAAGCTTTTGGTTCCTCCACCTAACATGAACTCCTAACTTACCTACCAATTTTTATGCAGTTTTCGAGCATTAGATGGAAAACTATGATGTTGTAATGGATTGCTGGTGTACGATTCAAAGCTGAAAAGTATGGGGAGATTAATTAACATCATCAGACAGTTTCCAAGTCCCTGGCTTCTGGAGCTCTGCGTTCTGAAGGAGGCGGTTGCTGCCAAGGATGCAAATTTTGCTTAGTCCAAGGTTCGACGCAGATTTAACTGGTAACATGCATCTGTACTTCACCGATTTGTTAATTGTATTGTTGCCCTACCTAAGAGCTCTCTTATAGCTCTCCTATTTACCATCTGTTATCCTAATATACTTTTCAGTTAGTGGTTCCAATTATCTGGCATGTAAATCACAACAGATTAGTGCCTGGCGGGCTATGTCCTGCAAATTTTTGACATTTTTTTTGCCTTCATAGTCGTTGTACCTAGAAGTATTTGGAATAACAGACTGGCCGGCCATGTTCTGCAAATTCTTTTCCCTTTTTTTGCACGGGTTAGAACTTCTAAGCAATATTTCCAGGGAAAACTAATATACTCCCTAGATACATCCGAATCTAGACAAATTCGAGTCAATTAATTTGGATCGGAGGGAGTAGTACATATATTTCGGATTATTTTTCACTAGGTACGTTTGCTGTATACAACATATTTACAAGAACCTTTTAGGTCCCTACAATGTTCACACTTACACTCTAATTTCTCTTACAAAAAAATCTATTTTAGTTCTTAGGTCTGGTTTTACCCTGGACCTCAGGATGTCTAGATCAACAATGAGTTGGGCTAGCCAGCTAATAGTGGAGGTATCAATGTTGTCGAAGTGCTTCCTGTTTCTTTGCTTCCAAATGTTCCAAGCCCCCAAAATAACATATTCCAGAAAGAATGGTTCAGTCCAAGCGATTTTGACATGTGTTGTGCACACATGACGCATATCATTGTTGACTAAATAACTACATGTTTTACTACTATGGAAAACTCTGATATGCCATGTTATATGGAACACAACTTTACTTGGAAACTCACATAAAACATGTAAGTTATCATCCTGGCCTCTCTATATAAATATAATTAAATACCTTATATTTTTGGTTGTCCCCCCTAGAAATGTCTCAATTACTTTTGGTATTAAGAATTCAGTTGTCATTTATATAAATGCTACCATACCATAGAAGCTGCTAATTTTTTTAGTAGGTCAATATATGATAAAGTTCAGCATGAGGTGGGTTCTTAACACAGAGCATACCAAGGTAATTCCTAATATTTCACTTCCTTGCTCTCCTAATATTTCACTTCCTTGCTCCGTTGTACATCTTGCTCAATCTATGAAAAGGATAACTATTGCTTGATCAATTATAACCTCATCTTACTTAGTTTTGTAGTAATTTAAATTACATATTTCCTTTATGCATACAATAGTTTGTGAAGATGACATATGCAAGAAAAAAATCGGATATTTACTTCGGCTCGCAGGTGCAAATGCACCCATTGTGAGAGAACATATTTCAAAATATCAAAAAATTCAAAAACAAATCCTCATATACATTAGAATATTTTATGTTGGTTCACAAGTTTTTGGGATGAAAGAACATTTTATTTGTCGTGTATAAAACGACAAAATGTATCACATGAATACAACTATTCACATGACATTTTTTGTCTTTTTATACATAATACATAAAATATTCTTTCATCCCGAAAACTTGTGAACCAACAAAAAATGTTTGAATGTATATGTAGAATTTGTTTTCGAATTTTTTGACATTTTAAAATATGATTTCTCACAATGGATGCATTTTTACCTATGAGCCGAATTGCCGCCTCCCTTCTTACCTTTTGTTGCCAACCTACTACACAAATCATAAAGGGAGTATGAGTTATTTATTGTCTATTTACGTGCGACCTCACAATGTGTAACATGTTTTTCCATTTGAATGCCGGTCCACAATCAGTGTTAGATTTTCTTATCTCAACTACTATACTTCTAGCTAGGTTAGATTATAAAATTTCGGTTCACACTTTTAAAAATTTAGAGTACTTTGTTATTCAAACTATGCATTTTGGCTCCATTTTTTCCTATACGAATTGATAATCACTAGAGGTACAGTGTGAGAATTGTCTAATGGCTAAGTTATCATTGTTCTTATTAAGTTATAAAATATGTTTCTAGAAGTCGATTTAATTATATGTACTCTTTGAGAACATAGATCAAATAATAAATTTATGTTTATGAACGACTACATTAATATCTCTGAAATATCTAAAGAAGAACAGCGTAAAGTTTATAGCATCGCCCTTGCTTTATTTAAGGAGCTTTTGACATCATTTTATTAATATGTGTTATCATGATAATATTTTATTTTCTATGCACCTACCTAAACAAGGACTTCAGTCCTCATCATGTTCATTTGTTTTGTATCATTCATACTAATACATGCCGGGGGTGAACAATGGTCACAACATGAAGAGAGTGAAAGTAAATCAAAATAGAGTAATACATAATGTTTATAATACTGGCTTACATATGGTGACATGACTTCTTAATGGAGTTTGTAATACTAATCGCCCACAAATTAAAATAATCGATATTTACAAGTTAGTGATATTTACTTAACATCAGAGTTCTAAGGCATGGATGGAATAACGTTGTTTATATATAATATTTCTAAAATTTATAGAACCATGCTAGAACACATATAATGTACTTAAGAGGCTGCCCTCGCATTTGCGAGGGCCACTTGGCTAGTTATAATAATAGATTTAAATTATAGAGTTTATTTTTCTGAACATTTTGATATATAATATATATTTTTTTGAAATGTAAATCAAAAGATATTGAATTTATAATGTTTAAACAATTTTTTTGGAATTTTATTTAATACCAAATACTTTTTATACTGATGCTACTTCTAAGCACATCCACTGACAGATGGGCCTAGAGCCACCTCAGCCTCCACGTGGACATGGACCAAGTCAAAATAGGCTGACTAGGTTGACCTGACATGAGCATGACGTCATCTCGTCGGCCACAAACAGATGGTCACCGGCGGTGATGTTTGCGAGCGCGCGCGCGGGGGCGAGCGAGACTATGTGTTCGAACCGGGAGAGCACGAGGATGCTAACCATGGTCGCGGCGCCTCCTAAAGTTCATCGGAACCTTGGCATCGACGGTGACTGACGGCGGTGAGCGGCGGCGCACGGAGGCAGAGCCATACATGAAGCAATTGAAGCAATAAAAGATAGTGGCGCGTTTAGTAGCTCACCAGGAAGCTTGTAGAGGCGACGACAAGGAGAGGCGAGCTCAGAATCGATGGTGATCGATGGTGACCAGCAGCGGAAGTAAGGGGTCGATTGGTTCGACCAGGGGCTCTCTCTGGCTTCCATGGTCTGGCTAAGGAGAATGAGGACGCCAAGGCGAGTCCAACAGTGTGCTCAGAACTTCCAGGGGAGCTCGGGAACGACGTGCTCCGGCGAGACCTAGGGCTAGGGTTTCGGTGGCCACTCGAGAGAGAGAGAAATAGGGATGAGGACAACCAGGGCATCACAGTGGCGTCCTTATCCTCTCCAGGGGTGGCGGCACGAATCTCAGCGCTCGCTGGTGGCGAGGAAGCGGCCACCGAGATGCTTGCGACATCGAAAGGTCGATGACGCACAAGGAAGACGACGAATAGATGCTCGAACAGGTATGGGCCAACTTGGGCTTCTGCTGGGTCATGGCTGTGTGAGCAAGGCGCGGCAGCTGGTGCACGTGGGTACTAGGCAGCGTGAAGTTTCTCGGGCTATGGGCCGGTTCTGCACTCTGCTGCTTTCTCTTTTCTTTTCTATTTCGGTTTTCTATTTTTATAATTCATTTTTAATTCAAATTTCAACACCTTTAAACATCAAAACTTCTGTACAGTATTTCAAACATCTCAAAGGTCAAGATACTAGTTAATTGACCTAATCTGGTTAGTGTATTCCAATATTCATAATTATATGAATCGTTATTTATTTAGTAGTGTAAATAAAAAATAGGGCTTTAGGGATTTATTTCTTATAATAAGATTTCATAAAAATAATTCTGTTTTCACTTGATAATTGTAATGTTAAGGATTTAAAATGGTGAATGATATATATAGAACTCTGTTCATACTTAGCCTCACATAAGAATTGATATATATATATTATACTTAGCCTCACATAATATGGTGATTTAAATTTCATGGTTCTCAAAATTTGGTGATTTCTCCTATTCAAGACCTACTTAGTTTGTAGGGTTTAGAATTACCATAGAGTAATCTTGGTTAAGTCCTTATGCATGAATAACTATCATTAATGGAGAAATAAAAATGTTCATTTGCAAGTAATTATCATGAGTTTTGAGAAGGTTTAATAGACTCACATTCTATTATGGATATGGATGAAGATTAAGAGCTAAGGCATATTGCCATCATGTTTTATGACCATGGATTACATCTCAATTTAGAGTGAGTTATTGATATTATTTCCTAATGTGATTTTGATGGTGCTATTCTGCCAAGTTTCTATTAGGGTATAAGACAATAAGGTGGACAAGGCTTTCATCAATGTAATACTAAACTTGTATTCTACTTATCTCTTAGAATTTCCATTTGTCTAGGATATGTTACTCAATGATTGCCTAGAAATAGGAAATGGATGCACTTCCAACTTAATTCTAGGGTTTTGGACAATGAGGTAAACATGGTCCTGTTCATGGTTTGATATGACCTTGCTCAAAGGTTTCTAAAGCATCCTAACTTTAATTCTTCACTAAGCTTGTCTTTAGTTAAAGAATTCCTTTTCTAATATACTCTGTATATTTCTCTTATCTCATTCATAAGGATCACATCTTCCTAAATGAGTTAATCATCTGACTCCAGCATATCCATCATCATATGATGAGATGGTCATGTCACTTACTCCTTCATTCTTCTACTAGCATATAACTTCCATTTATAAACTACCCTTGATGAATCCATCATTGTAGCTATTCCTAACTCCATCCATTACTCCTTTATATTCTCCTTGCATCTACTTCCAAGGATTGCAGGGTTACAATCCTCACTAATCACAAGTGATATCAATACTCTGGAAAGATATAGTACTACTCCCCATAATACAAGTTTGTCCTTGCATAAGCTTGATCAAGGTCCTAAGACTCCAACTACTCTACACAACTCATGCTATATACTTCATCATACACTAACTTGACTTCTCATGATCAAGCTAGGTGATTCAGCTTACTAGGGTTTTGCCCAATTTGGTATACTCACAACTCTTCTTCAACACCTAGTCATCTATTCTCAAGTGACTTGAGAATAATGACCACCATCCTTTGATCATACTAAGCTTAGGCTTCTAATTATCTAATCAACATATTTCCTCAACTAAGTAGTATACTTGTACTAGTCTCTTTATAGAGTTTATCTTGTTAAGAAGGCTTACTCCATATTGTATCTACTTGGCTTAACAAGATTATTATTTGATATTCTATGATTTCTAACTTTATTATAACTTTATAATTACTAACTTAACTCTTAGGTTTAGATGCTTCTTCTAGTTAACTCAAGAGTGAGTTAACTCCTCCAACATCAAATGGTTTGATCACCACTAAGGATCACATTCCATTGATGATGGCACACTCTACCATAACTAGTTCCTTCTTCTATTAATTTATTTTAAGACTTTGGAAGGTCAATATAATAATTCAAAGCTAAAGGTTAATAAGTGTTAGGTGAAGGATTGATCACTCAACATTGATGATCTATTAACACTAGGACTTGGTTAAATAGGAATGCCACATATTAATATTATAATGACATGTGATGAATGGTCTTGGCTTGACTTACCTTTCTACTCTATTTGTGACAAAGGTTAATGCTTGGGAACTATCATGATGTTCATGTATAAATAACTATGGTAATCATGTATACCAAGGTTTAATTATTGAGTTTCTTTACTTAAGTTATATACTTAACTTGGTATTCAAGGTTTGTTGTAGATAATACCTTGATATAATCTTTGGAAGATTAAGTATTCATCCTTGAGTAACGTTTTTAGGTTTAGGTTTATCACATTTGATCTACCCTTAGATCAAATTATATTACCCAAAGATAAGGTTTTAGCCAAGGTCATATTGAAACTTATGGCATTCAACTTGATGATCTACTTCAGTTCCACCAAGTTAAGAGAAGCTTCAATCACTTTGACAAGTTTTATTTAAAAGCGCAAAAATTATCCAGATTGTCTATGCATGAATGCAATGCACACACCTAAGCTCGGCTTATTTCTAAGCTCTAATGCTGGGATGTTACAGTCTCTCCCCCTTAAAATATACTTCGTCCCCAAAGTTCGTACTCTCTTATGTTTCAGAATAAGGAGTTGACTTGTATTGATCACCGCATTTCTCAAATTCCATTGTGATCACAAATGGGGATAAGTGTGGTATCCTATATCTAGACCTTTTTACTTGAATCCTCTTCATACTTGACAATATCCAATTGTCGTTTCTGAGTTATCCCATGGTTCCTTTTACTATAATCCCTTTTGTGTTATGCCCTTACAGTCCTACTTTGGATTGGTTTTGGACACATTCAGTCCATTCCAATCAGGTTTTCCTATTACACTACACAAGTCTATTTGGGGATACTTTCTTCCCTCTTAAGGCCAACTTAAGAGTTGTCTCCCCTTTCAATTAGTCCACTAGAGTTAATCTATTTTATCTCCTTCGATCAATACTTAGACATACTCTTGGGGGTACTTTTATAATGGTGTCTTCTTTTAACCTAATGAGAATAGGGCTGTAATGTTAACATAGTTTAACACTTCTTCTCCAACCTTTAGTCGGAAGGTTAAATGATAACACTTATGTGTTATTGTTTACTCTCCCCCTTGGGGTTTCCTAATGGTATCTAAACTACATGTATAATAACCATTAGCTCTGTAAGGAGGATGTTGGTCTCTATTCAACTTATACTTTGTCTATTTAAGGTCTCACGAAGGAACTTACGATATACCCACACTATTGTGGATATCCAAAAAATGAATCTTTTGACATTATATGCCTTACTTTTAACTTTTTGGGCATTCTCTCTTTGGTAAGCCCAATTTTGTGAAGCGTCTTGGAAGACGATTTGTAATTGTATACTCCTTTAGATCTATCTTAATTTAGGCCAAGTTTTATGCTCTTTAAGTCATACAAAGATGACATGATTAGCTAAACCACTAGGACACCAGCTACGGATCCTCCTAGGGTTTATAGCTTATGGATTACCCTATAGGGTTTTTTACTTACTACTGGCATTCTTTCTGAGTTGTCAGAGCTTGAATATCACTTTGGTTCCAAAAACTTTGCGTTGCACAATTCCATGTTACTTCCATGATCTTGGTACTATTACTTCATTAGCTCCTTAGCAACATCACCTACTTTGAGTGAACTTAATTCATTCCTCAATGTTGCTCCACACCTTTTCTGCACTAATATACCTTCTCATTGGTGACTAATAATGAGTTGGATTTAATGCATCCTTCAAAATAATGTTGATATACCTTATACTTTGCTTCCTTCGTCATGCTATTCTTCATATTGGTATCTAGAACTCGTCACTCCTTTACACGAATTCCCTTAGCTATCTAGGTCTATAACATCAAGTAATAACATGATGATGCAACATGCATTTGCACACCAAGTCAAACTTCATGTATAGACCTAGTTAATCAAGAAGATCCAAGAAATCCAAATGTGATGCATATAACACACACTGTTCTAAGCCCGTAATATAGTAGTTGAGTAGAACATCTCTAGAATTTAGACTTAGTTGTGTAGTATATGACACCCCCTAGTATAGGTTTACATCGTGATACCTAGCACTTAGATTCAAACTATTCTTTGTCTCAATATTTACCCAAATTGCTCAATTACAACAGGATAATTTTGAGCAAAGTGATCTCAAATTGGTTACACCAACTTATTATTTTCCTTTTGGAATGACTAACTGTAACCAACCTTTCATTATTCAGTAGTCTAACCTCAGATGATCTCTCTAAATGACTAACACACTTATGTTTACTACATTAAACCAATGATTATTGAAGATTTACAACATCTATGACTTCTATCATAGTCCTACACTGTTCTTTACTTACTTCTACTTTAAGATTATTTACTTTGTACTCGACCTACCTACACACTTGTCATGGTCTCAGAGCGATTCTCATCATAATGATCATTCTTCTTATCTTAATAGGGTTGATTCTGAACAAAATTCAACTTCATCACGTAGAATTTCTCAAGTGAATCCCACATGATTTACTTCCAATTACATCAATACCTGCTCAAATGTTCTTCATTATGTTGCCTATTACTATCAACTAATGATGAGATTCTGCTACCTTTCATGGATTCCATGGATAACTACACCATTAGTATGACATCATAAACTTGATTCTATTCTTCTATGACCAAAGGTACCTTAACAAGGTCATATCTACTCCAAAATACACTAAAACAGGACTTTACCAAAAGAAAGAAATAACTACTCTTAAGAAATATGACCGAAGCATCCAACTTAAGTGTGAAAATATTTTCTTCAAGTGGGTACCCATAAGTCATAAGAATATTTGGTTTAGATAAGATGGCTTCTTATAGTCACTATCCAACCTATAGATCTCCTAAAGGGGTTTAATCCTAAGGTCAAAGCATATGCTCTGATACCAGCTACGGTGACCCAGCATTTGATATAGTACACTATAGTCATTGACATAACACCAATGAAACACCGTTCACTAGTATTACATCCCTCGGAGTGGTACAACAGAAGCACAACAGGTCCAAGACATGACTATAGATTACAACTCGACTCTTTACAAAAGATTCAGAGAACACTCTAGGTTCAAGAGGAAGAAAACAACTTCTTACAAAGAAGACCATAAATAACATCTCAGAACTATCTGGTGACTAAGACTAGTATCTAAACCAATTGGCTTGCAATTGCTGCTATTGCAATGCTCTACATAAGTAGGTTCTAAGGCTAGAGATTATACTCCTATCTAATCAGCAACTTCGTCTTCCCTTTAGTTGATGTATATGTTGACTTCCTTAATCTTCATCGAAGAACTTGAGCTTTTGGTGATGATTCCCTCGATCATAAGTTGATGTTGATGTCGTCTTTAGTGGCTTCAGAATCTAGCAAGGGTTAAGAAGGTACGGTTGAGTACGAGTGTACTCAGCAAATTCACTAAAAAGGAGTGTTTGATGCACTAACTACATCCATAGACCATGGGTCATAGGCTATGCAGGTTTTCATAAACATTTCTTCAAAGATTGCTTTTATTCTGAAAAACTATGTCCGCCAGCCTTCACAGGTTGATTAGAACTTTCGTGGAGATCCTTTCCTGCAGCGTTCGTAGCTCCTTCCCAAAACAGGGAGTAACATGTTACAGTTCTTACACTCTACAGAGGTGCGTTGCTTTACCCATGAGAGATTAAATCCTTGTTGCACATCCATGCAGCTTACCTGTCCATACTTCCTTTAGTATGGGGCCCAGTAGATGATCCAAGCCAATCACTGCCCTTCTCCGCGACCCCACATGAAGACACGACCCCCCAAGCAGAACGACATATGTTAATCCCTATGCGGATATAACTATGGTTGACTACATTGAGGACTCTAGTGAGTAGACATAGCCCGGTCACCCCAACGAGTTGGTGGATCTACCAAGGATCATCTCTCTAGATAGTCTAGATACCAAGATCGCGGGGAACTGAGGGGTCCCACCCATATGCTGGGCCTCAAAAGGTAACTAGCGCCACGATATGGTCATCCGTCCATGTGAAAGGGAGAAGATCCAGCTGACTTCCCTAGAGCCATTGTAGATCTCATGGTTAACGCGTGATATACAACGCTAGAATTACTGGCGACATTGGTTGTTAAGTCCTAGGTATTATGTTTCTTTACCATTGGAACTGTAATAGAAGGTTATTACCATTTGGTAAATAACCCATAATCATATTATTAGGAAAATAGTTTTTTCTAGCCTTTTTGAAATATAGGTGATGACAACATTTTAGTTATAAGTATTTCATAGAAAACAATTAAAGGACATGAGCAAGTGTGAACTTGCCTTTTGTGATTGCAAGATTATGCACTCACAGTCTTCAAGACAATAGAAGATCCAAAATCTGTAAATAGCATTATTGGTCTGGTAAGGACTAATGTTTAAAGAAGCAAGATTCAATTATGCAAAAATAATGTAATGCAATTTGATAAACGTGAATCCCCAGAATAATCGTACCTGATCTTGGGTTTGGAGTTTGTGATGAGTTCTTTAGAATGTGTTACAGTTTATATTAGCTTCACACTTGTGCTTCTTATTAAGCCTTGTGATTGTGTGTGAAACAACTTGCAGGTACCATCAAGTAACACACATTGATATAGCATCCAAGGTGTTGACAATTGATTCAATGTTTATTCTATTCAAGCTTTCTATTATAACATAGAGAGTTAAAGACAAATATAGAGTTCAATTGTATTTACTTTAAAAGAATAACTTTTGAGGAAAATATTACTTTACAAAGGAAAAGCATTTCAACTTGAAGTTAAACTTTTAGGGTTTCTTATTAACTATGATTATCAAAGACGAAAACATTACTACTTTTAAACAATCACAACACATGTAGTGGAGACTTATATGTTTTGAATATGGCATCATATTGTATGTGGTTCACTTCATAATGTTTCATAAAGGTGGAATAAGAGTATTATTTCCTTTACGGGAGTGGTGTATTTTTTAATATTGCAAGAGAATGGAATCATTTACCTATTTTAGAATTAATGATTTTATTCTATAAACATGAGGATGGCATTATTTGGAGTATTTAAGAATTTTATTTAGACTTTAAGTAAATTTATAACTTGCAAAAGAATTTATAGTAGAATTGTTTTAATGAGTCAAATCATTATTTTTGATATTTTAATGATGGATAAAATCTTCTTGGAATGTAAGATACACTCAATTTTAAATGTTAAGTTTAGGATATACATCTTAAAATGGTTATACATATTTTGACTTCACTTAAACATCAATGAAACTTGTTATTACACTTTTAGGCTTTAAATAAATAATATTAAAGGCATAAGCAAAGATTTATATAATTTTAATACCTTAAAATAAAATAAAATGATTTAAAAAAGACTTATTAAACCTTTACATTTTATTTTACTTCAGATGTGAGATTTGATATTTTTAATGTGTATATTTTATTTTTGTGATTATTTTGGTATATTATATGTATTTTTCTCATTTATAAATAATAAGATATGATTTTTATAAGCTTTATAACTTTATAAAGACTTAATAAATAATAATATTTAGTTAAGCGACATGAAATTGTATGAAATTAGTTTATAAATGTATATTTTGGTTTTCTATAATTTTTTATTTTTATGAATTTTCAATAGTAGAATATGCTTTTTTAAAGATTTATCCTTAATATAATATTTTATAATTAATAATAATTGTTTTATTTAAGTTAAAAAATAAATTATAATAATCGATTTAAATTATATAGTTTATTATGAACATTTTGATATATAATATATATTTTTCTGAATTGTAAATCAAAAGATATTTAATTTATAATGTTTAAACATTTTTTTGGAATTTTATTTAATAGCAAATACTTTTTATACCGATGCTACTTCTAACCACAGTCGCTAACAGATGGGCCTAGAGCCACCTCAGCCTCCACGTGGACGTGGACCAAGTCAAAATAGGCTGACTAGGTGGAGTTGACATGAGCATGATGTCATCTTCAACCACAAACAGATGGTCACTGATGGTGATATTTGCAAGCGCGCGCGGGCGAGCGAGACTATGTGTTCGAACCAGGAGAGTACGGGGATGCTAACCATGGTCATGCCGCCTCCTAAAGGTCATCGGAACCTCGACATCAACAATGACTGACGGCGGTGAGCGACGGCGCATGGAGGTAGAGCCATATAGGAAGCAATTGAAGAAGCTTGTAGAGGCGAGCTCGGAATCGACGGTGATCGACGGTGACCAGCGATGAAAGTGAGGGGTCGATTGGTTCGACCAAGGGCTCTTCAGCTTCCATGGCCTGGCTAAGGAGAACGAGGACACCGAGGCGAGTCCAACGGTGCACTCAAAACTTCCAGGGGAGCTTAGGAACGACGTGCTCTGGCGAGACCTAGGCTAGGGTTTTGGTGGCCACTGCGCAAGTGGCACAAAGCGAGAGAGAGAAATGGGGATGAGGACGAGCAGGGCATCGCGGTGGCGTTATTATCCTCTCCAGGGGTGGCGGCATGAACCTCAGCGCTCGCCGGTGGCGAGGAAGCGGCCACCGAGATGCTTGCGACATTGAAAGGTCGACGACGCGTGAGGAAGACGACGAATAGATGCTCGAACGGGTATGGGCCAACTTGGGCTTCTGCTAGGTCGTGGCTGAGTGAGCGAGGCGCGACAACTGGTGCACGTGGGCGGTAGGTAGCGTGAACTTTCCTAGCCTCTGGGCTAGTTCTGCACTCTGCTGCTTTCACTTTTCTTTTCTGTTTTGATTTTCTATTTTTATAATTCATTTTCAATCAAATTTCAACATCTTTAAACATCAAAACTTTTGTATAGTATTTCAAACATCTCAAAGGTCAAGGTACTAGTTAATTGACCTAATCTGGTTAGTGTATTCCAATATTCATAATTATATGAATCGTTATTTATTTAGTAGTGTAAATAAAAATTAGGGTTTTAGGGATTTGTTTCTTATAATAAGATTTCATAAAAATGATTCTGTTTTCACTTGATAATTGTAATGGTAAGGATTTAAAATGGTGAATGATATATATAGAACTCTATTCATACTTAGCCTCACATAAGAATTGATATATATTATAATCCTTTAAATCTCCGTGGCTCATAATATGGTGATTTAAATTTCATGCTTCTCAAAATTTGGTGATTTCTCCTATTCAAGACCTACTTAGTTTGTAGGGTTTAGAATTACCATAGAGTAATCTTGGTTAAGTCCTTATGCATGAATAACAATCATTAATAGAGAAATAAAGATGTTCATTTACAAGTAATTATCATGAGTTTTGAGAAGGTTTAATAGACTCACATTCTATTATGGATATGGATGAAGATTAAGAGCTAAGGCATATTGCCATCATGTTTTATGACCATGGATTACATCTCAACTTAGAGTGAGTTATTGAGATTACTTCCTAATGTGATTTTGATGGTTTTATTCTTCTAAGTTTCTATTAGGGTTTAAAACAATAAGGTGGACATGGCTTTCATCAATGAAATACTAAACTTGTATTCTACATATCTCTTAGAATTTCCATTTGGCTATGAGATGTTACTCAATGATTGCCTAGAAATAGGAAATGGTTGCACTTCCAACTTAATTCTAGGGTTTTGGACAATGAGGTAAACATGTTCATGTTCATGGTTTGATATGACCTTGCTCAAAGGTTTCTCAAGCATCTTAACTTCAATTCTTCACTGAGCTTGTCTTTAGTTACAGAATTCCTTTTCTAAATATACTTTGTATATTTATCTTATCTCATTCACAAGGATCACATCTTCCTAAATGAGTTAATCATCTGACTCCAGCATATCCATCATCATATGATGAGATGGTCATGTCACTTACTCCTTCTTCATTCTTCTACTAGCATATAACTTCCATTTCTAAACTACCCTTGATGAATCCATCATTGTAGCTATTCCTAACTCCATCCATTACTCATTTATATTCTCCTTGCATCTACTTCCAAGGCTTGAAGGATTACAATCCTCACTAAATAACAAGTGAGTTCAATACTCTGGAAAGATATAGTACTACTCCCCATAATACAAGTTTGTCCTTGCATAATCTTAATAAAGGTCCTAAGACTCCAACTACTCTACACAACTCAGGCTATATACTTCATCATACACTAACTTGACTTCTCATGATCAAGCTAGGTGATTCAGTTTACTAGGGTTTTTCCCAATTTGGTATACTAATAACTCTTCTTCAACACATAGTCATCTATTCTCAAGTGACTTGAGAATAATGACCATCATCCTTTGATCATACTAAGCTTAGGCTTCTAATTGTCTAATCAACATATTTCCTCAACTAAGTAGTATACTTGTACTAGTCTCTTTATAGAGTTTATCTTGTTAAGAAGGCTTACTCCATATTGTATCTACTTGGCTTCACAAGATTATTATTTGATATTCTATGATTTCTAACTTTATAATTACTAACTTAACTCTTAGGTTTAGATGCTTCTTCTAGTTAACTCAAGAGTGAGTTAACTCCTCCAACATCAAATGGTTTGATCACCACTAAGGATCACATTCCATTGATGATGGCACACTCTACCATAACTAGTTCCTTCTTCTATTGATTTCTTTTAAGACTTTGGAAGGTCAATATAATAAGTCAAACCTAAAGGTTAATAAGTGTTAGGTCAAGGATTTATCACTCAACATTGATGATCTATTAACACTAGGACTTGGTTAAATAGGTCACGTATTAATATTATAATGACATGTGATGAAGGGTCTTGGCTTGACTTCCCTTTCTACTCTATTTTTGACAAAGGTTAATGCTTGGGAACTACCATGATTTTCATGGTATAAATAACTATTGTAATCATGTATACCAAGGTTTAGTTATTGAGTTTCTTTACTTAAGTTATATACTTAACTTGGTATTCAGGGTTTGTTGTAGGTAATACCTTGATATAATCTTTGGAAGATTAAGTATTCATCCTTGAGTAATGTGTTGTGGTTTAGGTTTATCACATTTGATCTACCCTTATATCAAATTATATTACCCAAAGATTAGGTTTTAGCAAAGGTAATATTGAAACTTATCGCAGTCAACTTGATGATCTACTTCAATTCCACCAAGTTAAGAGAAGCTTCAATCACTTTGAAAAGTTTTATTTAAAAGCGCGAAAATTATCCAGATTTTCTATACATGAATGCAATTCACAAACTGAGCTCAGCTTATTTCTAAGCTCTAATGCTGGGATGTTACACCAAGTTTCCCAAGATAGTCTTAACCTCTAGTAACTACTTGACTATATATTTCCTTATCAGGTTCAATTTGGATCCACTTCCTTTTTGTAGTTTCCAAATCAATGGAGACCTACCTAAAGCATTTCACCCTTCTACTCAACCTAATCCTCAGCCTCATTCACTTGGTGATCAGTTTGGAACCTTACCACCCATAAAATCCATTAGATCTTCCTCTCTAGTTTAAAACCCTAGAATAGTCAAATTTTGACCAAGTCTAAAAATATTATCAGGATCAAATCTTTTAGCCTATCTAGAATCATACATGGGCATTATTGGACATGCACTTGGAGAATCTTGTACACCATCATGTGAACTTTAAAACCACACCCTTGCCCTTGACTAGATCCCTCTTGGACCCACTTGACCTTGATGGTTTTATAGTCAAGATGATAATCTCTTCTCGCAACTGTTAAAAGATTCAATCTTTGGCAGATGTTTCCAACTCCATCAAACCTTCTCTGGATCAAATCTTTGCATGGATTTAAGGTACTCCACCTATTCTATCATCCCTTGCCATCCTTGTTTCCAATGGAGCCTTGAGCATCTTAATCCAACATGGTTTTGAAGGCAAGGCATTGTTTTGGTCCTATTGAAAATAACTAAGTTTGGCCCTTAATTTATAAGCACCCAAGCATGATAAAGATCAAATATTTGCACCATTCTAATCTACATCACCTATTCTATCACCCCTAGCTAGCCCATGATCCAAGTGGAGCTCTGAATCACCAACCTAGCAAGGTTTAGATGGCAAGACAATGTTTTGACCTTAGATCACATATATCATTCAAACTCCACTTCTTTGTTGTCTTCAAATTCAAATAAATCCTTTTGATCACCACCTCGTCACTACCTACCTTCCCTTTCTCTTGTTACCACATAATAATCTTGGAGCACAAGAATAATAAGGAAAGAAAAATAATGGCACTAACATGTATAATCATTTCCACCTCTTGAAATCAATCAGTGACCTCTAACCCCGCCCCCCATCATTGACCACCACATCACTCACACCTCTCTCTAGACGAAAATATTGTAGCTACACTATATCACCCCCTCTCACTTGTCCTTTAATGCATAAAAGAAGGAGAGAAAGAGGATCATGCAATTATTGCAAATCTTGGGCAAAATAAAGGGTCGGCAGTAGCACCACCCCCACCCTCCACTCAGCTGCTCATACCAGGACCCCACACAACATCTCCACCTCCCTCCCTGCCTAACGAGAAGCCCTGGCCACCTCCAAGCATCTCCCATGGACATGGTCCATCATGGACAATACCTCCCTAGATAAAAAGCCTCAGGACACCCCGACCCTGTCTTCCACTCATTTCCCCCAGCTACCACCACCTTGGTCTCGCAGGAGCTCTGGCTCGGCCACTTTCCCCTCAACACCGAGGAAGAGTGAAAGGGAAAATTCCCTAATCCATTATTTTGGTTAATAATGCCACCAAAGCTAAAGTGCGGACTAACAGTTTTAGTCTACTAGTAATGATGAGAGGTGGTGGGAGAACCCCCATTTGCTATTCAAGAAATGAGCTGGTGTTTTCGTTGTTTGTTCTCTCTCTCTTTATTTTTTAGTCTATAGGAAACACCGCACTATTAAGAGGGGCGTTCTTGATGAGCTATTTTGGGGATGCTTTACACCATATACACATCCTAACACAAACCAGCTCCACACCCACCTGAGATGAGTCATAGTCGTCATGAAAAAAATAGCTCATATTGGGTTAATGTGAAACCAGCGGGATCTCCAGCTAGGTCGGCCCTGTTGCCGAAGTGATCGGCCACATCCAAACAATTCCGACCACCGCCAGATTGCGCTCTATATAGGCATTCGGTGGTGTGTCGAACAGTTCGGTTATCGTCGGTTCCTTTGGTCGAGACTTCGGTTGGCCGGACCTAGCGCTAGTTATTTCGGCCTAGGATCCGGTCGGAGGGCCATGCTGCCGATTCGTCCGGCATGCGCTTCGGCGCCTCTGGACTTATGATCGGTTATGTTGCAGGAAACCCTAAAACGACTAGTTTTCCCCTTGGACTATTTGTACCCCCTTTCATATCCTTTGAGAGGTTAGGCATTCCATTTTAGATTCTATCCTTGAGCTGTCTCTCCATTGTTGAAACAACAAAAGCTTTAGGATCTCCCATTCTACCCAACCAAAGTCAAATGCTTTTGGTAGAAAGCAAGAGGAGGTCCTGATCTATGTTTCCACCAAGCCAAAGTTCATCCCCCTTGAGTTCATCGAGTTTTCTTGTTAATCTTGTGTTCATGGGAAACCCTAGGCGACTAGGATCGCCTGAAGGCATTTGGCTTGTGATTTGCCCCGTGGAAAGTTTGTCAGGGTTTGGAGACTACCTCAAAGTCTACCACGAGTAAGTGAGTTATTTCTTCATGGAATAGGCTCGGAGAAGAAGGTGAGCATTAGTCGTGTTGGGGAATCCTTTGTGGGACCTCACACCTCTCCAACGTGACGTACCCCTCTTCCAAAAGGGAGTGAACAATGCGAATACATCTTTGTATCCGCGTGCTTCGGCTATCCCTTAACCGAATCTCTTACTTGTTTTGTTTACTTTGTGATATCCTTCATGCTTGAAGTATCTTGTATCATCATATAGGTTGCCTTACCTAGTTTGCATTGAGGCACACTTATATTACACAAATTCTATAACTTGCAAAATATTATAAATAAATTTGTAGAAACATATTCACCCACCTCTAGGTTAACCATCTTACCATTTCAATTGGTAGCAGAGGCGAGGGATCTTCTGAGGGATTTACCACCTAAGAGAAAATATGGTTTTCCCCGATGATGAGGAGGAAAAGACTTATTAGGTAAAGGATCTCTGCGAACTCTTTGCCAAAATCTCCCGTGAAAAGGCTAAGGCGGATTCCGACCTCCTTGCTCGAATAAGTTACCTTGAAGGACGTTTTACAAGGACTAACGAGGGGGCATGCTTGCCAGACCTTTGCCAGTACCTCATGGGAGACCGATGGACACCGGTAAGGATACCATTGCCGAGTCCACTCATGAGAGTGAGCTAACAAAAGTCTCCACACCTACTAATCAGTTTTTGTATATATATCCTAAGCAAAAGAACATCATGCCTCATATTAATGGTTTGGGTCCCGCACCCCAATACGATAGAACTCACTTCTCTCATGGAAAGATACTATAGAATCTCATATTCGCAGCTATAGTGTGGAGCTTTGGGAGATTGTGTGCAAAGGATTAAATCCATAATATCCCAAAGACCTCACCCCGGGAGAGTACTATGAACGTCAATTAAATGCAACAGCTTGTGATAATATAAAGAGTGCCATCAACCGCACCCTCTATGATCAAGTTAGTGACATCCACACTACAAATACACTTTGGGATATGATTATCGTTCTCCAAGAGGGAACATATCTCATCCAAAAGTCCAAGTATGAAGCCGCCAAGTTAGATATGAACATGTTCATGAACCGTGATGGTGAGTCCATCGCAGAAGCATACACAAGACTTGTTGCACTCTATGTGAAGATTAGTGGTCTTGGTTATGACAAGTATGATGATGGGTTCAATTTGAATGATGAGATCATCAAGTACAAGATTATCTCCATGATTGCAGCCACCGATAAACAACTTGCCTTGAACTTGAACTCCTAGATTCAGCTGGACATTTCTCTCTCGATGATCTAGTATCATATCTTCTTGCCACGAATAATTTGGCAAATGAGGGACAAAATATCAAGGAGATCAATCGTGCTATTGGGTTTTCCCATACCCTAGAATTGAAGGACAAGAATGTGCAAGAAGATGTTGAAAGTGAAGAAGATAATGATAGTGATCAAATGGGTTAAGTTGATGAGATGCTCTGTCAACTTGCACACTTCACCAAGAACTTGAAGTTCTAAAGAAGGAGAAGTTTAACCAGACCAATTGAGAAGAAGATGACTTTCCACAATTGTGATGAACCAGATCACTTTGCCAACAAGTGCCCATATGAGAAGAGGCTTGATAAGCCCAAGTACGAAGAGGGCGCCAAGCAATGATTGAAGCCAAATCCCATCAACAAAAGATACAAGAGGAACAAGAAGTGTGATGGCAAAGGATTCCTAGGTCAATAGAACATATCTGATGCAGAGAGTGAGGATGAAGAGAAGGTTGTGGATGTGGCCAGTTTGCCTTTTGCCGAACCCGGGTCCCTATTCACATATGACTACACCAAAGGACTATGCCAATGACTCCACTACTCCCAAGGTCACGGGGACTTGCCTTATGGCAAGAAGCTCAAAGGACACGTGCAATGTGGAGTGTGGGGACGAGGATAAGGTGGTGGGTGTGACTTGTTTGGTTTATACCGAACCTCGATCGCTACTCACCTACGACTATACCAAAGGACTACACCGATGACTCTCTGATACATTGCAAATGTATCTATAATTTTTGATGTTCCATGCTTGGTTTTATCTACTTTCTTGTGTTTTGTCCACAATTTGGAGTACTTTTCATATGATTTCTTGGACTAACCTATTAACAAGAGCCATAGTGCCATTTCTGCTACGCTATTTTTGGTTCCAGGAAAGTCGAAAATGAATATTCTTAGAATTGGACAGGACAAAAGGCAAAGTTTTTCACCGAGGGACACCTCTCAGAATACGAGGCGGAGGGGAGGGGCCACACCACCTGGCAAGCTGGCCTCGCACGCCAGGTTGACGGCACCCCGAGGCACCGCCTCTCCTTCCGCCTATATATTTCCCCTGATACGAAAACCCTAAGTACCCGATCAAAAATCCACGAAAGAGTCTGTAGCCACCGTCATCTCCATCCCTGGATCGGGAGGATCAAGATCTTCGGCACCCCGGGAGAGGGATTCACCACGAGGCCTTCTTCATCATCATGAAAGCCTCCGTGTGATGGGTGAGTAGTTCATCTCTGGACTACGGGTCCATGTAGTAGCTAGATGGCTGGTTCTCCTCCTTTGTGCTATCATGTTTAGATCTTGTGAGCTCCGTTCATGATCAAGATCATTTATTTGTAATTCAGCATGTTGTGTTTGTCGGGATCTGATGGATATTGAGATGCTATTTCAGATTGATTATTGATTCTATCATGTCTTTGTTATTTGTGATCTTGCATGCTTTCTGTTGTTAGTAGCTATCTTGGCCAAGTAGATGCTAGCAACTCCAAGAGTTAGTATTTATGCTCGATAGTGGGTTCATGCCTCTGTGTAACTGGGAAGTGACATAAATCTCTAAGGTACTAGATGTGCTGTTGCTACTAGGGAGAAAACAACAATCCTTTGTTCATAGAACAATCGTATTGTTTACTTTACACGAAATTCGTAATGCAATTATCCGTTGCTTGTAATTTAATACTAGAGGGGGTTCAGATGATAACCTGAAGGTGGATTATTAGTCATAGATGTAGTTGGATGACGGTCTATGTATAATGTTATAATGCCCAATCGAATCTCAAAGGAGTCAAGATGATTAGTATATGCTTGTATGCTTTCTCGATGTTTGTCAATTGCCCCGCTGTAATTTGTTCACCCAACATGTTATCTATCTTAAGGAGAGCCACCTCTAGTGAACTATGGACCCTGGTCCTTTCTTTTACATTCAATCTATAATCAACTGTTTACTGCTTTGTGTTTACTTTCTGCAAACTATTACTTCCTTCCATTCGATACGTTTAATCCTTTGCTTTTAGCAAAACCGGTGAGATTGACAACCTCATCGCAAGTTGGGGACAGAGTTTTGTGATTGTGTTGTGTAGGTCTCCACGTTCTTTGGCTTTGCCGTAGTGCGCCCTGCCAACGTTCAGCTAGCTACACCTTTGGGGTGTTTCCTTGCTCCTACTGGATTGATAACCTTGGTTTTGTACTGAGGGAAAACTTTCTGTTATGCTCATCATACCTTCCTCTTGGGGTTCCCCAACGAGCTCGATATATTTTGGGCCAGCACTCTCCTACTCCCAAGGTCGACGGCTCTTGCCTTATGGCAAGGAGCTCCAAGGTGATCCCTTCCCCTCCATCTCTCTCTAGCATCTTGGATGATCATGATAGTAACAATGATGGTGACAATGATGAATTTGATGAAAACTATATACAAGAAATGTATAAAATTATGAAGTCTCTTTCTAGCAATGATCGTGCTATATTCAAGAAATTAATGGACCTTGTCGGTTCACGTGATGAGACCATTGATAGCTTGGAATCTCATATTGATGAAGAGAAACAGAGATTCAATCTCCTTAAGCGAGAGCTAAGCGAGGAAAAGAACATCACCTCACTTCTTAAACAGCGAATTGAAATCTTTGAACTTGATAAGGCAAAAGATGTGGATACTCTTGATAGGGCTATTACCTCGTCCCAAGAGCTTGATGCCTCAAAGAAAGGACTTGAGATTACTCATGCTTCTCTCGCAAATGACCTTAAGCACCTTGAGAAAGCTAATTTTCTTGTCAAGTGTGAGCTCATAAAGCTTGGGAGAATCATGATCAACTTCGAGTATCTTATGAAAAGGCTCTTGGTACATTGAAGTATCCAATAACTCTAACTCTACCTTGGATCAAGCTCTCCTCCTTGGGGAAAATAAAAGTTGAAGGAACAACTTGAGAAGGAGCGTACCACACCTACTTTCAAGGGCAAGATTCTTGATGACATTCTTGCTCGTCAAAAGGTGAGAGCTCCAAGGCAAGGTATGGGATTCGACCCCAAGAACAACAAGAATGGTGCCAACCCACCTAAGAAGATCAACTTTGTTAAAGAAGGGAACAAGGTGGTTGAACAAGCCAAGAAGAATGTTGTGAACGGGGGATCCACAAGGGGCAACCCCAGTCATAAATTTGTGGGAAAATCTAATCCATCCTATGTGCTATTAAAGGGAACTCAAGGGGATGTATACGCCAAATATGTTGGCCCTTGCAATGGTTATGCTTATATATGGTACTCAATTTGGGTACCAAAAGATCATGTTGCGAATGCTAGGGGACCCACTACTCAATGGTTCCTAAATCAAAGAATTGATTTTGTAGGTATATGCCTCTGTTGGATCAAAGTGGGTGTTTTATAGTGGATGCACCAATCATATGACCAAAGGCAAAAGTGCACTTGACCAATTCATTCATGATGTCAATTCAATGTCAAGCATCATTTTTGGAGACAACTCTAAAGTAAAGGTACTAGGTTACGACAAGTTAGTTGTCTCCAAGGCTTTGACCCTAGAGACCATCATGCTTGTTGAGAACCTTGGCCACAACTTGATTTCAATTAAACATCTTGCGGATGCCGGTTATGATTTTGGTCCTTGTTGAATATGTGGAAGACGACCTTTGCATGGTCGATCTCTCGCAAGAGGGCCAGTCTCTTTCTACATGTCTAATGGCCAAGTTTAATGAGGGATGGCTTTGGCATCACCGCCTTGGCCACGTCAACATGATAAATCTTAAACAACTCCTAAAGGGTGAGCATATTGTTGCACTAACCAGTGTTTCTTTTGAGAAGGATCGTTTGTGTAGTGCTTGCATCTTCGGGAAGCAACGCGGGAAGAGTCATCCATCCATATCCAAGGTGGCCACGTCAAGACCTTTGGAGCTCCTCCACTTTTATATGTTTGGGCCATCAACATATGATCATCTTGGTGGAAGGAAGTATGGTCTTCCCATCATTGATGACTATTCAAGGTACACTTGGGTCTTCCTCCTCAATACAAAGGATGAGACCTACAAGTATTTCATGATCTTCACCAAGCAAGCTCAACGTACCCATGAAGTGGATATCAAGACCATTAGGACCGACAAGGGCACCGAATTTAAGAACTACGCCATGGAAGAGTTTGTTCAAGATGAGGGGATGAAGCATGATCTTTCAGCTCACTACACACCTCAACAAAATGGTGTGGTTGAAAGAAAGAAATGTACAATCATCGAGATGGCAAGAATAATGTTGAGTGATTTCAAGTCACCCCACAACTTTTGGGGAGAAGCCATTGATACCGCAGTTCACTACTCGAACTAGCTCTTTCTCTGAGCTCCCTTTGATAAGACACTGTATGAGATTCTCACAAAGAACAAGCCCATTGTCAACTACTTCCGCGTCTTTGGGTGAAAGTGCCTCCTCAAGAACAAGAAATAAAAGCTCGGTAAATTCAAATCTAGAACTATAGAGGGTATTGAAGGAGATATGCCCTAGAGGCCAATAATAAAGTGACTTTATTGACACATCTCTAATATTAATAATAGTTTTATATCATGCTATAACTATATTAAGTGGAAACATTAATATAGGTGTGGTATATAAACAACCACGTCCCTACTATCCTCTAGTACTAGTTCGTTGGGCAGATGATGCTCGAGGTTTTCCGATCATGGACTTGATTAAAATGTCAACTGACAATGAGGTCACTTAATGAAGTGATGGACACATCCGGCCATAGAATTGCAATGTGATACTGCCACAATGTTCAACATTGCGATATCTAGAAGAGCGTACTGACTTAATCCTTCAACCGTGAGATCATGTTAAATCACTATCTCCCATTGCTATTTTGATCATATCAACCACCATGAATATAACTAGGTGGCCATAATGGTGTGTATTTGGTATTCTAGAGGAATAGTTGATGCGTATGTATCGAGATAGGGATTGGCCTATCCGAGTGACAGATAGATACTTTGGGCCCACTCGGTGAGATTTCATCAATGAGCTCGCAAGCATGTGACTAGGTCACAGGGATGTAATATCACAAGAGCGAGTAAACGTGTTTGTCGGTAACAAGATCAAACCGGTATGCGGATACCAGTTATCGGGTATTGGAAAAACCAGGTATCGATGTGCAAAAGGAATACGACTCAACATTTAAAAGGTTCAAGCAAACAACCAAATTCATGGAATGTGAAGGGACCATCGTGTGTTTCTAGATACCTTTTTGGTCATTGATCGGAGAGATGTCTTGTTCATGTATAAACATTCCCAAACCGTAAGGGTGTCACGCTTAAGGGTTAATGCCTTATGGGTTGATCCGCAACCGAAAGGGAAATAGGAAGAAACAGAGAATCAGAATCATTTTGGAGAGATACCGAAGTGTTTGGAAGTTATTCAAAAGGAGTTTTGAATAAAAGCAATTAAATAAAAGGTATTTAGTATTTAATTATTAAATTAATATTAAATATATTTATTTAATAAAAGGAAAAAAGGCAAAAAAACCTACATGGGCCCTCCCCGAAGGGGAGAAGGCCTAAGAGAGGGAGGCGGCTGCCCTAGGTGGGCCAAGGCGCATGGGTAGGGGATCCTACCCCGCCGACCAGCCTAGGTAAGCTTGGCGCACGGGTAGGGCCCACCCCAAGCTGGCGGCCAACCCCCTCCCACCTCCTCCCAAGTTTAGTCCCCCCGTGACTTGGAGGGTGGGAGTGCCCAGATTTTTCCTATATAAAGGGGTGTCATGCCTTCCCAAATATCATCCCACAATTGGACTTTGCCATTATCTCTACCTCTCTTTCTCTCGTGTGTGTTCCCAAGTTTGGAACATGCTCCACGAGGCAAAGAATTCTCCACTAGGCGCACGCTGTCGTGCATTGGAATCGATCTGGATCTCCTTCTTCTGCTACCTTTCTGGATCGGGGCCTAGGAGATGTATTTTACATGGGATGTGTGTAAAACTCCACGAGGCACTATCATTAGTGGTGCTGGATGCTTGAAGCCTTCTATACCTTGAGTGTTGGGTTCGTAGCATAGAAAACAATAATTTTCCTATGATATGAACAACTAAGCACCAAGATCTATCTATCTAGATACAACCAACAGGTGGATATACATCCATAGAGATCTCATCCTCGAAGACTGAAAAGCTTTGTTAACGAAATATGATTTTGTGGATGATTTAATCGTTCACTTACCGATCTAAAGATCATGATGAAGTCCAGCACCGCAAAGCAGTAGTTCATTCGTGATCGCACACACGTCTGGTACCCCGACCACCTCTAAGTCCTCGCTCTAGCAAATCAGCGGAAGCAGCAAATCCTTTTACAAAAAGCCACCGGGAACTGGTACATCGTAAAGGTATCTATAATTTTTGATGTTCCATGCTTGTTTAGTATCTACTTTCTTATGTTTAGTCCACACTTTGAGGTATTTTTATACATTTTCTGGAACTAACCTATTGACAAGATGCCACAGTGCCAGTTGCCTGTTTTTTGGTGTTTTTGGTTTCAGAAAAGATGGAAAAGAAATATTCTCGGAATTGGACCGGACAAGAGTCAAAGTCAATATTTTACCGGAAGACTCACAGAGCCAGAAGACGATACGGAGAGGGGCCACGAGGTGGCCACACCACCTGGTGGTGCGGGCCAGCCCAGGCCGTGCCAGGGGGGTGGTGTGGGCCCCTCAGGCGCCCACCGACCTTGCCTCTTCGCCTATAAAAGCCTCCCGAGATGAAAACCCTAAGGACAAGATCAGAATTCCACGAAAAGTTCCGCAGCACCGCTGCCACCGAAGAAAAGATTCGGGGGCCAAAAGTCTCTGTTCCAGCACCCTGCTGGGACGGGGAAGTGCCCCCGGAGCCATCTCCATCGACTCCACCGCCATCTCCATCGCCGTTGCTGACTCCCATGATGAAGAGGGAGTAGTTCTCTCTCGAGGCTAAGGGCTCTACCGATAGCTATGTGTTCATATCTCTCTCTCTCTATGCGTGATCTTATGAGATCATGAGCTTTGTAATCTAGATCTATTCTGCTACTCAAGTGCTTTAATTAATCTCTACTTATCCCCACGTGTGTGAAGTTGATGGTGTGCACACCGTGTGGCACTTTGGCTAAGTTACATAAATACTTATCATGAGTATAATTTGAGTTGGATGTCTCTATGAGATTGTGGTGTTTGTTGGAACTATCTAGCGCTCAAGGTGACAGTGAGGGGTTATCTAGATGGGGAATGCAAACTTTAAGGTGTGCTATTATAGCCCTACATCGTCCAACCAGAGAGTAGTTCAGGGTAGCAGAATGAAGAGAATATATTTATATGAGAGTGTCCACTAGTGAAAGTATGATCCCTAGGCCTTGTTTCTAAGCATTGAAACACCATTTACAATTAGTTTTGTTACATGTTTGCTTGCTGCCACTCTTATTTCAGATTGCAATTACCACTTATAATCATCCATATTACTTGTATTTTACTATCTCTTCGCCGAACTAGTGCACATATACACCTGACAAGTGTATTGGGTGTATTGGGGACACAAGAGACTTCTTTTATCTTGATTGCAGGGTTGCTTGAGAGGCATACCTTTGACCACTTCCTCCCTGAGTTCGATAAACCTTGGGTGATCCACTTAAGGGAAACTTGCTGCTGTTCTACAAACCTTTGCACTTGGAGGCCCAATACTGTCTACAAGAATAGAAGCATGTGTAGACATCAAGCTATTTTCTGGCGCCGTTGCTGGGGAGGTAAGGTAAAAGGTACTCACATCCTCTGGCTACTAAGCTATCTTCTAGTACTGCTGCTGGTGTGTGAGTGCTCGAAATTATTTCCTTTAGATTCTGCAATTATATCCTTTTGTTTCTTGTTTTTATTTTCACTAGTTAGGCTTAATGGAAAACAACAACAAAATTAGAGAGCTTTATAGTATTTATCTTGAGTGAGGACATGAAGTGTTTGAAGAGAAAATTAAAAACCTATGGAACTTTATTTTCATGCTAATAGCAATGTTATTAGTATGAATTCTTTGAACACCATTATTGCTAATACTATAGAAAAGTCTAAGATTGTGGAAGCTGGTTTTGATGAGCATGATATTTTTAGTCCCACAAGCACGGAGGAGAAAATTTACTTTGATGATACTATACCTCCAATATATGATGATTACAATGATGAATATGATATTTTCAGTCCACCTACTATTGAGGAGAAAATTAATTATGATTACAATATGCCTCCTATATTTGATGACTATGGTGACGAGAATAATAATGATAGCTATTTTGTTGAATTTGCTCCCACTATGATTAATAAGGATGACTATGCTTATAGGGAGAGTAATAATTGTTTTATGCATGTGGCTCATGATAAGAATGTTTTATGTGATATTTATATTGTTAATTTTATTCACGATGCTACGGAAAGTTATTATGAGAGAGGGAAACATGGTTTTATGTATTTCAACAATATTAATTTTCCCCTCTTTATGTTGAAAATTTTGAAGTTACACTTATTTTGCTTTCCTATGCTTGTTGCTTTGTGCTTTCATGACTTGTTTCTTTACAAGATTATTTTTCATAGGAAGTGGGTTATACTTAAATTTGTTCCATATTTGCTTCTTGATGCTCTCTTTTACTTCAATTCATATTTCTTATGTGAGCATCATCGAAATTATCATGCCTATCTTAATGGCTATAAGGAAAGAGCTTTTCGGAGACAACCCATTTTATTTTTACTTTCAGTTTATTTTTGTTTTGTTGAGTCTTGGAAGTTATTACCTCAGTAATAACCTCTCCTTATCCTTTTTGTTTGGTTTTTGTGCCAAGAATAACCTCTAATGAGATAGAAGTAAGACTTGGGAAAGTTGCTGTCCCGAAACAGATTTTTGTGCTTCACTGTAAAAATTCGTGAAAAATCTCTGTATGTCGGATTGAGCTGTAATTGTTTGTGCTTCTGCCCAAGGTTGTTATCTAACTTTCTTTAGTTTAATACTTTTCGATTTGAGCAACAGAAGGTCTTCGTAAAAATCGGTTTTTACCTGCTGGTCTGTTTTGACAGATTTCTGCCATTATTTGCATTTGCCTCTTAATCTCTTTCTGTTTGAGTTCTCCTTGATCATTTAAACTCTACATAAGCTTGTGTTTTAATGGAAGTTTTACTTGTGTTGAAACTGAACCTGAAGACTTATTATCTTAAGTGCACTAATGTTGCTAATGAAGATTGTTTGAAGTTTTGTATGAAGGAAATTTTAAAGTGTAGGGAAGAACAATGTGATAAGATGAAGTATGGACAAAATCTCAATCTTGGGGATGCCATCCGTGTCACCCCAAGAAATATTCAAGAAGTACAAGCGTCAAAGCTTGGGGATTTCCAAGGCATCCCCTTCTTCATTAATAAAAATCTCAGGTTTCTTCCAAACACTTCATTTTTATTATTTCATGCACAATTGTGTTGTTCTTGGAGCATCTTTGTTTTTAGTTTTCTTTTGTTTGGTTTGCTTAAATAAGTTGGTTGGATCCCAACACACTTCTTTTGGAGAGAGACACACCTCGTTATTCATTGCCTAGAACACTCTAGTTTTCACTCTTATTGTTCTGTGAGTGTTCTCCTTTGCTAGCACTGCGTTTAGCTTTAGTTTTTGATTGGTGTTGGAAAAGAGTAGGAAATTTCATGCTTATAGTGGTACAAAAGGAAGCTTGTTTTGACTGTGACTTAGACTTTATCATGTCATGCTAGATGTTGCTTTGACTTTATGCTTAGTGATTATTGTTGTAGCATGACTTGTTATAAACAATTGAGATTGCTTCATGTGCCTTGAAAGAATCATGCGTTGTTTTAGCATATAAAAGCATAATATTGTGGTATTCTCCTTTGATACTTTATTTGGGTTGACTTGGCGCATGCTCACACCATGTTAAGACTATACCAAGTCACCATAGCCTCTATGATCATTTAGTTTTCGACTTGTAATATCACTTTATGCTTTAATAAATAATGTTTTGTTCCTTTGCATGATTATGGCCATTATTGCTCTCTTAGTTGGTCGCTCCTAGTCTTTTGCTAGCCTCCACATGTACCAAGTATGAGTTCCACTCATGCATACAACTCCAAATAAAACCAAGTTATTCCAAAGAGTCCACCATACCTACCTATTAGCATTATTGCTATTCCAAGTATATTCATGTTTTTATCTACCTTCCGTATTAAACTTGTTATATGAAAATTAGTGATTAAAGCTCTCACAAACTTGATGGCACACTTTACTTTCTTGCACTTAGTAAACTTGAACCATTGTGCCCATCTATGTTGCATATATGCTTGCGCTTTGTAAGTTGTGAATAGGCAGAACCATGTTACCATGGGGAACACTTTCAACATTGCACTTTATTTAGTTGATATCATGTTCTTTTGCTTATGGATCCCGGCGGTGTCAAATGAAAGGGGATCTTGTAAGGCTCATGGAGTGCATATATGTGTTAGAGAAACGCCTAGGCGGCTGGTCTAAGCCATGCCTAATCATGGTGGAAACCTGCATCATAACCATAGTGAGCAATCTATGAAGCATCCTCTAGAAAAAAAACTATGCAAATCAGAAAGAAAGAAAAGGAAGAGAAAAAAGAAAAAAAGCCTATGCAAATAGGAAATAAAAGGATCCTGAGATGCTCATTGTCTGCTTGCCTTGTCATTTTGATATGGGGATGCTTCTGTATCATCGGGCAAGGGGTACCCCGTTGGCGGTTCTCTATGATACACATGTACTTACAATGACAAGAACTTACCTGTGACTAAAGTTGAGTAGCACGAGGTTCGGTACTTGTAAGTAAGGGGCATGAGATTTTCAGCTTATAACTTGTCAAGCATATCCTCATATTTGCTCACTTTAACCTTAATCACCTAAATATGCTTATGATAGGGGAAATGAGAGATGAAAGCTAATAAGTACCATAATTTTTGGAAGCTCTTTATGAGACTTGAATCCCTGCTTCCTTCTATGAAGGGCCTTTCTTTTACTTTTATGTTGAGTCTCCATCTTCTATCCTTATGCACCTATTGAGAGAGCATAGTGGTCATTCTTAGTTTAATGTGCATTGTCCCAAAACTTGTTGATTGATTCATAAATTTGATATTTCCTGTTCTTAAACTATTTGTATCTAGTCACCCTTATGAACTTTGAAGGTGTCCTATGCTTTTATGTTTTGCTACACCATGAGGGACATGCTGAATACCATTCTCATTATGTTTTCTATATGTGAAACAAACAAACGTCTTTCAAAGCATTGTTATTCATGAATCTTTTGTTTGTACCTTTTTTATGTTATAACATAGTTGCTATGTATTTTTGTTAGAACTATATCTTTCATGCTATGTTAAAGTATTATGATCCCAGCTATCAATGTTTTACAAATACCTTGAGCAATATTGTGATGGTGCATGTCACCTAAAAAATTATACTTTTTATCACTTACCTACTCGAGGACGAGCAGGAGTTAAGCTTGGGGATGTTGATACGTCGTAAACGCATCTATAATTTTTGATGTTCCATGCTTGTTTAGTATCTACTTTCTTATGTTTAGTCCACACTTTGAGGTATTTTTATACATTTTCTAGAACTAACCTGTTTACAAGATGCCACAGTGCTAGTTGCCTGTTTTCTACTGTTTTTGGTTTCAGAAAAGCTGGAAAAGAAATATTCTCGGAATTGGACCAGACAAAAGCCAAAGTCAATATTTTACCGGAAAACTCACGGAGCCAGAAGACGAGACAGAGAGGGGCCACGAGATGGCCACACCACCTGGTGGCACGGGTCAGCCCAGGCCGCGCCAGGGGGTGGTGTGGGCCCCTCGGGCGCCCACCGACCTTACCTCTTCGCCTATAAAAGCCTCCCGGGACGAAAACCCTAAGGAAAAGATCATAATTCCACGAAAAGTTCCGCAATATCGCCGCCAGCAAAGAGGAGATTCGGGGGACAGAAGTCTCTGTTCCGGCAACGTGCCGGGACGGGGAAGTTCCCCCGGAGCCATCTCCATTGACTCGACCGCCATCTCCATCGCCATTGATGACTCCCATGATGAGGAGGGAGTAGTTCTCTCTCGAGGCTAAGGGCTCTACCGGTAGCTATGTGTTCATCTCTCTCTCTATGCGTGATCTTATTAAGATCATGAGCTTTGTAATCTAGATCTGTTCTGCTACTCAAGTTCTTTAATTAATCTCTGCTTATCCCCACGTGTGTGAAGTTGACAGTGTGCACACCGTGTGGCACTTTGGCTAAGGTTACATAAATACTTATCATGAGTATAATTTGAGTTGGATGTCTCTATGAGATTGTGGTGTTTGTTGGATATCTAGCGCTCAAGGTGACAGTGAGGGGTTATCTAGATGGGGAATGCAAACTTTAAGGTGTGTTGTTATAGCCCTACATCGTCCAATCGGAGAGTAGTTCAGGATAGCATAATGAAGAGAAGATATTTATATGAGAGTGTCCACTAGTGAAAGTATGATCCCTAGGCCTTGTTTCTAAGCATTGAAATACCGTTTACAATCAGTTCTGTTACATGTTTGCTTGCTGCCACTCTTATTTCAGATTGCAATTATCACTTATAATCATCCATATTACTTGTATTTCACTATCACTTTGCCGAACTAGTGCACATATACACCTGACAAGTTTATTGGGTGTGTTGGGGACACAAGAGATTTCTTGTATCTTGATTGCAGGGTTGCTTGAGAGGGATACCTTTGACCACTTCCTCCTTGAGTTCGATAAACCTTGGGTGATCCACTTAAGGGAAACTTGTTGTTGTTCTACAAACCTCTGCACTTGGAGGTCCAACACTGTCTACAAAAATAGAAGCGTGCGTAGACATTAGGAACATGTACTTCGCTAATCCGAAGCCATGGGGAATAATCTAGAGGGGGAGAGAGATCCTTCACGAGGAGGTGGTGCAAGAGGAGAGGAGGCTTGAGGCTCCTTTTATAGGGGAGGGGGCGCAAACCCATGGCCATGGCCGTCCAGCCATGGTGGGTACCCCCACCTCTCCCTCATTCATGTGGGTGGAGCTACCACTAAGCCCACTCACATCAATTTCAACTCCACTCACTTTGCATTTAATGTCCACTAATATAAATGCATTTTCTCTTTAAATAAAACACATTTATTTATTTCATTCAGAATTTTGTTAATTACTTTAATTAACAAACATTCACATAAAACCCGTTGCAACATTTTGATATCACATGCGGGACCAATTTCAGCAATTTCACCCGAAACAATTTCGGTGTCCATCGCAATAATTCCAACACTTCCATAATATTTCTCTAGTATCATATTTGCTCCAAATGGTGTCGATATCCCTGAAGTATGTCACCCTATGGTTCACGAATAATGCAGATATGATCGATACCCCTCTGCGATCAATAATCAGCAACGGGACCTGTAGATCCGTACTGACTCCCACACATTCAACAATGACTCTAGTGATCGTGAGAACCTTTAATACTGTAACTAAATCCCTTTGTCTCTGGATATATTACATGTACGAGATTCAATCATCGGTATCCCCATACCTAGTTTGATCTCGTTACCGACAAGTACTCTTTTCTCGTTCCCGTGATATAACATTCTAGTGATCTTATCACTTGCTTGCAAGCTATGTCAATGTGATATCACCGAGAGGGCCCAGGGTATATCTCTCTGTCATCGAGATGGAAAAATACCACTCTTTATCCATGAGCCTCAACATAACACTTTCAGAGTACCCAAACCAACATTTATAGTCACCCTGTTATGGTGTGACGTTTGATATTATCAAAGTTCTCTTCCGGTGTTAGCAATTAACATGATCTCATGGTCTAAGGATTAAATTTACTTTACATGATGTTATAGCAATGTAAACATAATGACTTTGATCGTATTACTATAGTTCGTATGAATGTTCATCACATCATTGCACCAATGTTGTGAACTCGTTATTAACAACATCCAATGTCTATGATCAGGAAACCTTGATCATCTTGTTAATCAACGAGCTAGTTTATATGAGAGGCATAACTAGGAACTCTTTATTTGTTTATTAAACACACATGTACTAAAGTTTCCAATTAACAAAATTATAGCATGATAAATAAACTTTTATCATAAACATGGAATAAGATAATAACCACTTTATTATTGCCTCTCGGGCATATTCCCTTCAATCTCCCACTTGCACTAGAGTTAATAATCTAGTTTGTAAACTTGCGCATTCAACACCTATGGCTTTCTGGTGTTGTATATACGCGTTTGCTAGTGGTAAACATAATCTCCAGATCTAACACTTTCAGGACCGTGTGTAGTTGCATGTCTTTGTGTCTCTATGCATCGCTCATTCTCAAATGATATGGCATTGTATAAATTTAGTCCTTTGGTGATACCTTTAGTTCCTTTGCGTTAAAACATGTTGATATTTTTGTTGTACAATATATCTTCATTACTCTAGCCCACTATGAACCACACCTAGTTTGATAACAAACTAATTAACACAAATGCCCTCCTTTGCTGCTAGTATAGCAGCCATATATATACTTAGCCTTTTGTTGTAGTATTCTTCACAATGTCTTAACTTTGTAACTCATCCAAATCCATCATGGAACCTACTTTCCATTACATTGTGCCACCCATAGTTTTAATTTTTATAAACTGTATATTGTGACAAAACTAGTATCAATGTAACACTGTACAATGAACTATTTGTAACTATTTACAATGAACTATTTGTCACCTATACATAACATATTCTTAGTTCTTCCAAAGATCATAAGAATAACTTTAGTATCATCTAATGATCATCTTATGAATCATTCTGGTATATGCACATAACATTTAGAGTATAGGACATATCTGGATGTGTATATATCACGGTATACATGATTGATCAAAATATTCATGTGATTTCACTCACCAAGTGTCAAAACATTGGAATCTTGTTTTTACTTACCAAGTGTCGATACACTTGAATCTTGATTCAATCCTTTCCATGCGGCAAGAACCTTTCTTGTCGTTTCCATATTGAACTCTTTCAATATCTCATATATGTACGTCTAGCACAACCACATTAGCGCCTCAATCTATCCATGTAGACATTGATGCCTAATATTCTGGTTTTTCCCAAGTCTTTCATTGAAATCAAATTTTAATGAAATTCTTAACTTGTGTCAACAAAATATACATCATTTCCAATCAACACCATGTCTCCTACATAATGTATTAAAAATATGTGTCAGTGCTCCCACTTAATTTCTTGCAAATGCAAGCATCTTCATCGTCTCCGATGAAACTAAACTCTTTTAACAGTTTCATCACGGTGAAGATTCCAACTCCTCTATGCTTACTTCAAATATTGAAGTTTGCATGCCCTTTGAGCATCCTTTGAATTAACAAAACCCTTCGGACCGTGTCATGTACATGTCCTAGGTAACCATTCTATTAGAATAACATTGTTTTATTTGTTCAACTACAATATACCGAAATTGACATATGTAGTGGTTACTACATTAATTCGTCCAGACTAAATATCGCTATGAAAGAACAAACCTTGTCGTAGTCAACTCCTTGAACATTGTTGTATACTCTTTTTCGACATGTCAACTATTTTATAGATGTGAAACATCCATGTATATTTCTTGATAGATCCAAATATGACCGATAGGCTTTATGCCTTTCCTGAGGGTCTTCCAAGTTCAAAAACTTGATGTCTCACGTATGGAAACTATCACCGATGTTATGGCTTATAGTCATTTTATGGAGTCAGGGACCATCATCGCTTCTTTGCATGTAGTCGGTTCATCATTGTCATAACAATAATGACTTGTTTATCAAATCTTACTATTTGATTCTTACCTGACCCATACGGTTCAAATAGGAACTCTAATCTCTAAGATCACAACCTTTGTAATCACGTGAGCCATGAGCATTTTGGCCGCCTCCGGGACACTTTCCGGTGCTATGCTACTAAACACATGTTGCTTAGGTTCATCAACCTAATCAAAGTTCTATTGTCCTCCCACTTAACTTTTTGCATAAAATCCTTCTTAAGAAACTTGATGTTCTAAGTGACAAACTCTTTTGTATTTAGTGTTATGGAGGAATACCCAACTGTTGCTTTGGCATAACCTACAAAGACGTGCTTATCCAACTTTCGTTGTAAACATTTCACTTATGCCTAGTGATACATCCATTTTGCATCACTATTCTATGTCCTAATTCACTATTATTCATTGATATATTTCGTATTGAGAGGTGATACTTATGTTATTTCATCTGTTTTTGCATGGTTGGTGACTTTTGGAGCATGGACCACTGCAGTCAGGATTCTGATGGAAAAGGTGCTGTTTGGAGGCAAAATTCGCGAAGATTAGAAAATCCAGGAAAATATACGGAAAATCCTATTTTTCTAGAAGACTAAGGATGCCATAAGACGGAGTGGAGATGGGCCACAGGGGGGCCACACCACCCCTTGGCGCGGGCAGCCCTAGGCCGCGCCTGGAGGTGGCGTGGCCACCCTGTCCCACTCTAGCCCCTCCCCTGTGGCGTATATCATCCTCCCGAAACCCTAAGACTCGGGGAGCGATCACATAAAGATTCCGCCGCATCTGCGGGGCGGAAAAAACCGAGAGAGAAAGATCTCTCCGGCAGACAGATTTCTGCCAGGGTAATTCCTTCCCGGAGAGGGGAGACCGTCGCCATCAACACCACCATCAAGATGGACTTCATCGGGATCATCATCATCATCACCACCATCATCACCATCCGAACCCTCATCACCATCTCCATATTGTTGTAACAATTGCGTTGAATCTTGCATAGTTCATAGGGGAAACTTTCCCGGTGTTGATTACTCTTTGTAGTTAATGCTATTGAGTGAACCATTGAATTATTGTTTATGTTCATATTGTTATACATCATTATTCCATCTTTGATCATGATCCATATGATGTCTTGTGAGTAGTTCGTTTTGTTCTTGAGGACATGGGAGAAGTCTTGTTGTTAGTAGTGGAGTTGCGTTGAGAAAGATTCAATAGATTGTTATTTAAGTTGTGGTGTACTTCTTCTAGTGGTGTCATGTGAATGTCGACTACATGACACTTCACCTATATGGGCCTAGGGGAATGCATTGTGTATTTGGCTACTAATCGTAGGGGTTGCGAGTGATGAAACCTGATCCCCCGTTAGGAAACCATTGCACAAGGGACGTAAGGGTCTTAGAGTTTAAAGTTGTGGTTAGGTTTCTACCTTAATTACTTTCTTGTACTTACGGATGTTTGCAAGGGGTATAATCACAAGTATGTATTAGTCTTGGATGGGGCGGTACATTAGCACAGGTTCACCCACACAACACTTAGCAAGCTAAAGAAGATTAATCAACTATATGAAGCGAAAGCACTTGACAGTCTTCCCATGTGTCCTCGAGAACGTTTGGTCATCTTAAGTAATACAACCGGCTTGTCCTTTGCTGCATAAAGGATTGGGCCACTTGCTGCATTTATTCGTACGTCTTTTATTTACTCGTACTTTGTTTACTTGCTATATCAAAAACCCCTAAAAATCCATTTGCTAAGTATTTGCAGAGAATTCCTGATCCATACTACTAGCCAGCACCTTCTGCTCCTCGTTGGGTTCGACACTCTTACTTATCGAAAATACTGCAATACACCCCCTATACTTGTAGGTCATCAAGACTATTTTCTGGCGCCGTTGCCGGGGAGTGAAGCGCTATTGGAGAGTGGAACTGGTAAAAGAAACTTTTTACTGTGAGTATTGTTTACTTCTATTAGTTGCTTTATTTTTGTTATGGATAATTCACTGAGTTTCTTATTTGGTAATGCTACTACCACTGCTAAGGTAGTAGATAAGCCACCACCTGCTGAGAATGATGTTTTCAAAATACCTACAAGAATTATTGATCGTGTTATGGATAACTACTATGTTGGGGATGGAACTGTCCATCCCGGTGATCATTTACTCTTTATACACGAATTATACGGGTTGTTCAAGTGTGTAGGTATTACTACAGATCAAGTTAAGAAGAAGTTATTCTCATTATCCCTGAAAGGAAGAGCTGAGGAATGGTATAAGCTGCTGAAGAATGGTCAAGCTCTGGAATGGGAGGAAATAGTGCCTCTCTTTTATTCAAAGTTTTATCCTCCTAGTGAGATTCATAAAGATCGGAATCAAATATACAACTTTTGGCCTCTTGATGGAGAGAGTAAAGCTCAAGCTTGGGGGAGATTGAAGTTACTAATGCTCAAATGTCCCATTCATGAGCTCCCCAACAATATTATTATCAATAACTTTTATGCAAGGCTCCCTCTACATGATAAAGATTTATTGGATGCTTCTTGTGCTGGATCACTCACTCGCATGGAAAAAGAAGCTAAATGGGACCTTCTAGACCATATTCAAGACAATGCTAAAGCTTGGGAGAATGACAAAGGTAGAAAGTCAGGTATAAATTATGATTATGAATGCATTGAATCTTTTATGGGAACTGATGACGTTCCAAATATTAAAAATGCTTATGGTCTAGACTCTCAAGCTATTGCTTCTTATTTTAAGGCTTTTGCTTCCTACATTGAAGTGCCTAAAACGAAGTGGAATAAGTATCATGAACCTTATAAAGATGTTGCTAAGAGTGTTCCTGCAAGAAATACTAAAGTTTATACTGCTAATCATGTTTTACCTAAACCTTATATTGAGAAAATGCCTTTTCCAGTTAGGATTAAGGAACATTCTATGATAGCTAGTATGGTTAATGAAAGTATGAATAAAGATGTTGAACCTGATAAACAAATGGTTGATGAACCTATAATAGCAAATGTGAACGACTTTGTTACTAAATATGAAAAAGAGGGACACCCTATCCTTTGTAAGGATACCTCTAATATTGTTTCACGAAGTAGTGTTATGAGAGCTAGTATTCCCGTGTTTTCTGTTAGAATAAGTGATCATTGCTATGATGGTCCTTATGATAGCTATATTGTTAAGTTTATGCATGATACTGAAAGCTACTATGAGAGAGGGAAAAGTGTTCTTATGTATCTCAATAATATCAAGTTTCCTCGTTTTTATGAAAAGTTTTTATGTTGCACTTGTTTTGCCTTCTTATGCAAGAAGCCTCTGGTTTCAACAACTTGTTTGTTTACAAAATCCCCTTGCATAGG
This sequence comes from Avena insularis, assembly GCA_023614405.1. NCBI lineage: Eukaryota > Viridiplantae > Streptophyta > Magnoliopsida > Poales > Poaceae > Avena > Avena insularis. The sequence goes on along the minus strand of CM042692.1, from coordinate 347,954,392 downwards.
AAGTGGGTTAGACTTAAATGTGTGTGTTTTTTTGCTTCTTAATGCTCTCTTTAACTTCAATCCATATCCCTATGAGAGCTTCTTCAAAATTATCATGCTCATCTTAAATGGCTATAAATAAAGAGCTTTATGGGAGACAACCCAATTTGTTTTTGCTTTTAGTTTGTTTTTGTTTCTTTGAGTCTTGGAAGTTATTACTTCGGTTATAACCGCTCTTTATCCATTTTGTTTGGTTTTTGTGTCAAGATCAACCTCTAATGAGAGAGAAGTAATATTTGGGGAAGTTACTGTCCCGAAACAGATTTTTGTGCTTCACCATAAAAATTCGTGAGAGATCTCTGTATGTCGGATTGAGCTGTAATTTTTTGTGCTTCTACCCCAGGTTGTTATTTAACTTTCGTTAGTTTGCACTTTTTTATTTGAGCAACAGAAGATTTTTGAAAATATTGATCTTTACCTGCTGGTCTGTTTTGACAGATTTTGCCAATCTTGCATTTGCTTCTTTATTCGATTTCCTTTTTGAATTCTTTTTGGGTTTTCGGAAGGAGTTGCTTCAGTAGCTTTTGTTTTGATGGTTTTCAGTTGAAGTTGGACTCAAAAGGTTTTATCACTTCACTTATACTAATGTTGCTATTAAGAACTGTGTGAAGTTTTGTGTGAAAGAAATTTCCAGGAAGTGGAGATAATGGTGTAATAAGGAAAAGAAGGGTTTTATGACTCAAGTAATAAGTGTATGAAGATGAAGATATTGATGATTCAAGTGGTGACTCCGGAAGGATCCACTAAATACCAAATTCAGAGACCTGCAGAGTCCGTTTCCAACTAGGTAACAGTTCTAGTAAGAAAAGTTCCACGAAAATACAATCCAACTATATTTTTGTAGTTTTCAGTCAATAAGGGAAGTTACGAAGCGAAAAAGGGACGGAACGGGAGCCGGGGTTGCCCACACCACCCTGTGGCGCGGGCCCACCCAGTACCTCCCTTTTGATATGAAACTTCGTAAGATATAACCCCCGGATCCCCCGAGGTCCGTATATCATGTTTTTGTCGTGTTTTTGTTTCGATCTGTTTCTGTCAGGACATACTCTTTGAAAGCTTAGAAGCACAATGGTGTCCGCCAAGGATAAAGGGGAGGAGCCTATGGAGGAATACCTCTAAGACCCCGGGAAGGAGAAGGAGATTAAGAGTGAAGGTGAAGAGGATCAAGGCCAACATCCGCATACCGGCACTATCATTGCAAGCATTGGAGTGGTGGAAAATCCAGCCATTGGAGGGAAGCCTTCTCATCACCGTTCAGATCCCTGGTCACTTCCTCCACGCACCAAGAATCCTTTCCATACCCTTATCCATGAGCATCAATACCAGAATATGCCCAAAGGGAAATTACCCTCCAATTGGGATTTGCCTCATTCTAGCCATGCAGGAAAAGAAGACTTCAAGGAGGAAGAGTGGGGAAAGAATAGCAAGAGCTGGAATTCTCAACACGACATGATCATGAGCCACATTGAGCAAAACTCACAGCTGATTCGTAATCTCACCATCGAGATTGAGGACTTGGGGAAGCTGATTAGAGAGCTCATCGAGAGGATACCACCACCACCTAAGGAGTAATTCGTCATCAGGTTTGGCATCCCCTTGGTTTGTTCCAAGCTTGGGGAGTGCCACGGTATCATATCACTATCTTCTATCTTTTTACCTTATTAGTAGAGTCATATCATGAATAGAGGAGTTATTATGTAGGATGGTTTGCATTGTGGAAGTGTCCCCTCTCTCGTTAGATATGTATCCCTTGGTGTGAGTTGCCGTTATGGAATATTAATGAGAAGTTCTATCATTCACTCTTTTGCATAGCTTATATTAGTTTTCAATTCGTGGTTATATGATTGATCTTGTTGTTAGTATTGGTATCACTTTGGGATCATTGAGTTAATTTAGTTGGTTTTGGCAAACCTGGCTCGGTCAGTAGCAACACTATTTTTGAGAGTTGAATGAAAAAGATAAAAGTACCTTTAAAGAAAAATTATTTCATCATCTTTCTTTCTTGATTTGCTCATAAGTCTAGTATTCTCTAGTTAAGATCTTTTGTGCTTCTAAGGAAGATTGCATGTTTGTCTTTATCACTTGTATGTTTGGTTGTTTCCTTCAACTCTTATACTTGCTACCCAGCCTTGCTAGACAAAAACCTGTACTGAGAGGGTATTCTTCTCGTGCATCCACCTCCTTTAAACCAAAACCTTTGCCATTTGTGTCCACCATACCTACCTAGTAGCATTATTGCTATTCCAAGTAAATTCTTGTTTTATCTACCTCCCAAATTAAACTTGTTATGTGAAAATTAGTAATTAAAGCTCTCACGAACTTGATGGTACACTTTACTTTCTTGCATTTAATAAACTTGAACCATTGGGTCCTTCTTTGTTGCGTATATGCTTGCGCTTTATGAGTTGAAGTTAGCCGAACCATGTATCATGGGGACCGCTTTCAACACTTCATTTGGTACCTTGTACCTAGTTGATATCATGTTCTTTTGCTTATGGATCCCGGTGGTGTGAAATAAAAGTGGAACTTGTAAGATCATGGAGTTTATATGTGTGTTAGAGAAACGCCTGGCCCGCTAGCCTAAGCCATGTCTAATCATGGTGGAAACTTGTAGCATAACTATAGTGAGCATTCTATGAAGCATCCTCAATACAAACCTATGCAAATAGCAAATAAAAAGATCGCTGAGATGCTCACTGTCTGCTTGCCTTGTCATTTTTATTATGGGATAGCTCCTATGTCATGTGCAACGGGTACCCCGTTGGCGATTCTACGCATGTATTTACAATGACAATAGCTTGCTCGTGACTGAAGTTGAGTAGCATGAGGATCGATACTCATAAGTAAGGGGCATGAGATTTCAACTTATAACTTGTCAAGAATATCCTCTTAGTTGTGTCACTTTAACCTTAATCACCTAAAGATGCCTATGATAGGGGCAATGAGAGCTGAAAGCTAGTAAGTATCATAATTTTTGGGAGCTCTTTATGAGACTTGCAATCCCTGCTTCCCTCTTTGAAGGGCCTTTCTTTTACTTTGTAGTTGAGTCAAGAACCTACTCCCTTCTATCTCAGCAAGTATTTTGAGTTGTTGTGTTTCATTCATTCATATGTTGATTTATTCAATCATGTTTCTTATGTTCCTTGTTTTGCACATTGCTCTTATCCTGATGTTTACTACTTTGAAAGCTATCATTGAAAAACCAGTTATTTGTGAACTCCAGCAAATTATCAACTATTCTTCGACCAAGAGCTAAGTTTGCCATTACCAATTATGATTCACTTTATGTATCTTTATTGTGTTTCCTTTACTTATTACAAGTTGAGTTATATAATGGTGAGTTGTCTTCTATTATGATCTATGTATTTGATAAATGTGATGCTTCTTGTCCGTATTCTTTTATCGACTCTTCACTCCATAAACCTGAGGCCATGTTTATTGAGCTCAGTTTCGCTTGGGGACAAGCGAAGTCTAAGCTTGGGGGGAGTTGATACGTCCATTTTGCATCACTATTCTATGTCTTAATTCACTATTATTCATTGATATATTTCGTATTGAGAGGTGATACTTATGTCATTTCATTTGTTTTTGCATGGTTGATGACTTTTGGAGCATGGACCACTGCAGTCAGGATTCTGATGGAAAAGGTGCTGTTTGGAGGCAAAATTCGCGAAGATCAGAAAATGCGAGAAAATATACGGGAAATCCTATTTTTCCAGAAGACTAAGGATGCCAGAAGACGGAGTGGAGATGGGCCACAGGGGGCCCACACCACCCCCTGGCGCGGGCAGCCCTAGGCCGCGCCTGGAGGTGGTGTGGCCACCCTGGCCCACTCCAGCCTCTCCCCTCTGGCGTATATCATCCTCCCGAAACCCTAAGACTCGGGGAGCGACCATAGAAAGATTCTGCCGCCTCTGCGGGGCGGAAAACACCGAGAGAGAAAAATCTCTCCGACAGACAGATTTCTGCCGGGGGAATTCCTTCCCGGAGAGGGGAGACCGTCGCCATCAACACCACCATCAAGCTGGAATTCATCGGGATCATCATCATCATCACCACCATCATCACCATCAGCACCCTCATCACCATCTCCATATTGCTGTAACAATTGCGTTGAATCTTGCATAGTTCATAGGGGAAACTTTCCCGGTGTTGATTACTCTTTGTAGTTAATGCTATTGAGTGAACCATTGAATTATTGTTTATGTTCAGATTGTTACACATCATTATTCCATCTCTGATCATGATCCATATGATGTCTTGTGAGTAGTTCGTTTTGTTCTTGAGGACATGGGAGAAGTCTTGTTGTTAGTATTGGAGTTGCGTTGAGAAAGATTCAATAGATTGTTATTTAAGTTGTGGTGTACTTCTTCTAGTGGTGTCATGTGAACGTCGGCTACATGACACTTCACCTATATGGGCCTAGGGGAATGCATTGTGTATTTGGCTACTAATCGTAGGGGTTGCCAGAGTGACAGAAACCTGAACCACCGTTAATAAACCATTGCACAAGGGACGTAAGGGTCTTAGAGTTTAAAGCTATGGTTAGGTTTCTACCTTAATTACTTTCTTGTACTTATGGATGTTTGCAAGGGGTATAATCACAAGTATGTATTAGTCTTGGATGGGGCGGTACATTAGCACAGGTTCACCCACACAACACTTACCAAGCTAAAGAAGATTAATCAACTATATGAAGCGAAAGCACTTGATAGTCTTCCCATGTGTCCTCGAGAACGTTTGGTCATCTTAAGTAATACAACCGGCTTGTCCTTTGCTGCATAAAGGATTGGGCCACTTGCTGCATTTATTCCTACTGTCTTTTATTTACTCATACTTTGTTTACTTGCTATATCAAAAACCCCTAAAAATCCGTTTGCTAAGTATTTGCAGAGAATTCCTGATCCATACCACTAGCCAGCACCTTCTCCTCCTCGTTGGGTTTGACACTCTTACTTATCGAAAATACTGCGATACACCCCCTCTACTTGTGGGTCATCACCTAGCATATCAAAATTTTAGAAAAGACAACTCGGGTTTTATCCCAAACCATAACTCATATGGTGTCATTTCTATGGATCATGATGGTGCTCTTTTTAGTGTAAATGTAGCAGTCTCTAAAGACTTAATCCTTAAAACATAATGGCAGTTATATAAATGACACCTTTGATCTTACCATGTCAAACAAGGTTCGATTCCATCTCTCGAACACTCCATACTCCTATGGTTTATCGGGAAATGCAAATCCATGGAACGATTCACGGAAATCTTAGGTGTTTTGCTAAACTTGTAACTCAAATATCTTCCTTTATGATCGAATCATAAATTATTTATTTTCTTGTTACAATGATTTTCTACTTCATCTTTAAAGTCTTTGAACAATTTTCAAATGTTTCATATTTCTTCCTTATTAAGTAAATATACACATATATTCACTCAAATTTCTGGAGAAAGTATATGAAGTTGAAAGATCCATCGTATACGTCTACACATAATGGACTATATACATCAACATGCACAATGTCCAATAAGTTAGTCATCCGTTCCTCTTTGGCCTACGAATGGTGTTTCAATTATCTCCAGGAAAGTCCCACAAGCGTCAATTGATCAAAATCAAAGACTTAAAAATTCCATCAACATGGAGTTTCTACATGTTTTCTTTCTAATATAATTTAAACGACGATGTCACTTTGTAAGTGATCTTTCAATCATTTGTCTTGCGACATTTTAGCATTAGTTTTTATGGACGTGATTTATCCAACTAGACTTATAAAAGTTCATCCATCTTATATGGAATACAGTAATTATTTGAACAACCATTGTTCTCATAATACCTGAATAAAATAACAATTATTAAATCAAATCTTGAAGGAAAGCTTTGATATCAACGAGAGACACAATAACAGTTTATTTGTTTTCGATGAACATCATCATGTATTCTCTTGCTAGTTACTTAGGCCATTGCAGTTCATGAATTGTGTTGTTCTGTATGACACTTCACACCAACAAATTCGGTATCCAATACCCAAGAACCAGACTGTTTAACAAGCAAAGAATACAACCATAACATGTATATAATCTATATACATAAGCTGGACATTTCTACTCCTTTCTTTTCTACCAAATATTTTATAGATTCTCTTTCAACATTTCCTTTTCTTTTAAAAGAATATATCAACATGAAAAGTGGTACCATACATCTGACACATAGTCCAAAGCATGTATAGTCAAATACTAATACCTTTGGACTTGCACTTTGAAGTGGATCACCATCATCAAATGTTTGACGTTCTTTCAAAATCCATTTTTAGTAATCTTTTCGTGTAGTAAACATTTTACCTACATATTCTACTCATCCTTATCATGAAAACTTTCATGATCAAGCTACTATAGCCTATAAGGGTGAATCGCGAGTATAATGTCAGTTCTCAAAACCTTTTTGGGAGATTAGGATGCCTAGCATCTCCAACCTTCGTAAATTCTCATACAATATGAGAACATGTATTTTACCAAATTATACTCTAGCATATTGCAACCATAATTGTTGTTTCAAATATCGCAATATCTTCCACACATGACGGTTTCTGAAATAATTCTTTCAACTTCTAGATAACCGTGATACTAAAAACAACTTTTGAATATCAAGGATCATGCAGGCAACCATGATACTTTATATACTAACACTGGAATTGTTACTCTTGATTTAATACTACTTATTAAAGTTCATGGAGTAAATAGAGTTTTTTGAAAGTTTGCAATATGACTTCTAAACTTTAAATTAACAGTTAAAACAATACGATACCAGTTTGTAAAGTAAATATCTAGAATTCTATAGTTCTATTATCTCAATTATAACTAAGCATAAGGTAGTAAACGGATGCCCATGACTACAACAAAGTATGCAAATTCAATTTGATTTAGTTTATGATAAATTGAGTTTAACTTTAATCCTATTACTACATGAACTCTCACTCAAAAACAACATCCCTCGTGTCTTTTTGGTGATTCCATGAACCAGATCCACTGCACCAAGACCGATCATCACGTGAGTTGGTGTAGCTTCAAAGGCGAGCATCTATATGGTCATCATATAAACCATATGAATAATGCTTTACCTTTGAGTTCGTGTTCCGAGGCCATGTCTGTACATCTAGGCTCGCCAAGTAAGAACCTTAGTACCCGTGTGTGTAAAATTGTCTTACACCCGTTGTATGCGAACATAGAATTTATCACACCTGATCATCACGTGATGTCTCGAAATGACAAACTTTCTTAACGGTGCATACTAAAGGAAGAACACATTTTGTCTTGCTATTTAAATGAGGGATCATCTTATAATGCTACTAAAGAGCCATACAAGAAATATAAGATGCAAACAAACATCATATGCAAAAAATGATATGATATGGCTCTTACAATTGATCACTATCTTCTGCATCGTGGTATGATCTTCATCATTCCTAAATGTGTAAGGCCAAGGTATATGGAACTTACACTTTAGTATGTTATAATTTCCAAGAGTATCAAGCCATACTACAAATTATGACATTACCATATCATAGCACTTGCCCAACAAAACCAAAAACTAAATGCTTCTAATTTATGGTTTGCATGTTTTTACGTGGCTTAGGGCTTTCGGAGATAGAACCGTTCTTACCTATGAACAAGGAACCACAACAATGATAGTCAAATTATTAGCAACTCGTTGTAAATCAGATATTGACTATAGTAGGAGAGACAGACATCCGCTAGCCACTTATGCAAAACTAGTTGCATGTCAAGCGTGGAACATGTCTCATGTGCGAGGACATGTAAAGTTAGTCCGGGACGCTTCATTCCACTATGCCACCAATATCCAAAATACATAGAAGATGCAATAACATGATCATGAGCGCCCATATAATCATATGTGTTCTACCCGTGCAAAGCATCTACACATAGAACAGGATGTGATACCACTATTGGGTTCGAAGCATAGAAAACAAAATATTTCCTATGATATGAACAACTAAACACCAAGATCTATCTACCTAGATACATTCAACAAGTGGATATACATCCATAGAGATCTTACCCTCGAAGACCAAAAAGCTTTGTTAACAAAATCTGATTTCGTGGATGATGTAGTCGTTCACTTGCTGATCTCAAGATTGTGATGAAGTCCAGCACCGCAAAGCAGCAATGCATCCGTGATCGCACACACATCTGGTACCCCGACCACCTATGAATCCTTGCTCTAGAAAAGCAGCAGAAGCAACAAATCCTTCTAGAAAAATCCATCGAGAACATGTACTTTGCTAATCCGAAGCCATGGGGAATAATCTAGAGGGGGAGAGAGATCCATCATGAGGAGGTGGTGAAAGAGGAGAGGAGGATTGGGGATCCTTTTATAGGGAAGGGGTGGCAACCCCATGGCCATGGTTGGCTGGCCATGGTGGGTGCCCCCATCTCTCCCTCATTCATGTGGGTGGAGCTTCCACCATACCCACTCACATCAATTTCAACTCCACTCATTTTGCATTTAATGTCCACTAAATTAAATGTATTTTCTCTTTAAATAAGACACTTTTATTTATTTTATTCAGATTTTTTAATTACTTTAATTAACAAACATTCACATAAAACCCCTTGCAACATTTTGATATCACATGAAGAACCAATTTCAGCAATTTCACCTGAAACAATTTCGGTGTCCATCAAAATAATTCCAGCGCTTCCATAATATTTCTCTGGTATCATATTTTCTCCAAATGGTGTTGGTATCCCTTAAGTGTGCCCCCTACGATTCGTGAATAATGCAGACATGATCGAGACCCCTCTCCGATCAATAATCATCAACGAGACCTAGAGATCCGTACTGACTCCCATACATTCAAGGATGACTCTAGTGATCGTGAAAACCTTTAATGATGTAACTAAATCCCCTTCTCTCACGATATATTACATGTTCAAGATTCGATCATCAGTATCCCCATACCTAGTTTGATCTCGTTACCGACAAGTACTCTTTTCTTATTCCTGTGATATAACATTCTAGTGATCTTATCACTTGCTTGCAAGCTATGTCAATGTGATATCACCGAGAGGGCCCAGAGTATATCTCTTCTTCATCGGGAGAGAAAAATCCCACTCTTGATCCATGAGCCTCAACATAACACTTTCAGAGTACCCAAACCCACCTTTATAGTCACCTTGTTACCGTGTGATGTTTGATATTATCAAAGTACTCTTCCGGTGTTAGCAATTAACATGATCTCATGGTCTAAGGATTAAAGTTACTTCGCATGATGTTATAGCAATGTAAACATAATGACTTTGATCATATTACTATACTTAGGATTAATGTTCATCACATCATTCCACCAATGTTGTGACCTCATTATTAACAACATTCAATGTCCATGATCATCTTGTTAACCAATGAGCTAGTTTATATGATAGGCATACCTAGGAAATCTTTTTTTGCTTATTAAACACACATGTACTAAGGTTTCCAATTAACACAATTATAGCATGAGAAATAAACTTTTATCATAAACATGGAATAAGATAATAACCACTTTATTATTGCCTCTCGGGCATATTCCCTTCATCGAGGTATGCTACGTTCGGCTTCATCAACAACGTTTGTGCGGGAACGTAATACCACGTTTGGTTTTCAAAGGTATGAATACCGTATCCCGCTCGTTAATGTACTTCTCCATATAGATAGATCTTGGGTTGGTGGATTCTCGTAGTAGGATTTTTTTGTTTTCATCCACGGAACCCCTTCACTGGTATCAGAGCGATCTATGCATAGATGTACCAATACGAGTAGAACACACGTGGATTGTGTGGGCATTGGTTTTCTAATTTGTATCCTTCCACATGTACTTGCTAATATTGCGGCAATTTCGGATGAAGCGGCCTGAACCAACCTTACGTGTAACCTTACCCGAGACTGGTTCCACGACTAACATATGGCTTGTACCATATAAGTGGCTAGTGGGTGTCTATCTCTCCGACAATAGTTGATATGGCATTTACAAAGGACGACCCTGCAAAAGGATTAAAAGTGGAAACTACTTAATCCATGTTTTGGTTGGATTCTTAGGTAAGAAACAGTTATTGTACAAAAGACTAAATAGTCACATAAAACTTGTAAAGATAAAGTAGAGGCTCTAACTTTATTTATTGCAGGAGGGAACGTGATATTTGTGGTTTAGGTAAGTGTTTATGGGATGAACAGCCGAAGGAAAGGTGACACCATGAACCTGGTGCAAATGTCGATGTTGTCGATGGAGATCAAGATGCAACAACCACTGCATATCACATATAAAACTTTTTACATTTGATGTTAACTGTTGTGTGGATCTTGTTGTGCTAGTATTAGACTTATGATGGTAGTATAATGAGATAATCCCTCAAAACTATAATTCCAATATTTGTGTTCTCCCAAAAGTGTACACCACCCATAAAGTCTATCATTGTGGAGCAGGCCGTGATGATCAGGTGCAAACACATCGACATTCACATACGGTGGGTGCAAGCCATGTATGCACTACAATACACTATCGTTAAAATTAGCGAGAGTAGCATGTACAAACATGGCCTCAGAACACAGGTGACCGAAAAGGTTAAGCATGATTCACATGGTGATGTGATCGATATGTTGGTATCTACCCTGGTAGTTGTATCAAAGTCCATGATGACCGGGGATGATATGTTGTAAAGGGATCGCGTAGTCACTGAACGAATGTTGAGGGATGTTCATTTGAGTGGGAGTTCCGATAGTAAGCAGAACCCATATTATGAACATTACAATTAATTACTTTGCAAATACTATTGTAGATGTCTCTCACGACCTTCAACCTTGGCCCCTTCCTCGAGGAAAAGCTCAAAACTGACGAGACAAACTTGACTGCATAGTCCCCCAATCTAAGGATTCTCCTTGTTCCCAGAAGCTCTCCTACATACTTAAAGCTGCGATAGGTGACTAACCTACTACCAACACCTCCCAAGCTATAAAAATGTTTATCAGTGGAGGGTCGATGATAACGCATGTGTCTAGAGTGGCATGCTCTATGCCATGGAGGCTGACCTGCAGAAGCGCCTTGAGAAACAAGAGTGCCTTTGAGATCATCATTGATCTTAACTCCATCTTTGCACCCTAGGCTAGGTCTAAGAGGTATGAGGTTTCGAACCTCTTATTCTCTGCACATCAGCTTGAGCGAGCATGTGGTAAAAATGTGTGGCTACATTCAATGCCTGAACGATCTTGATTGCAAAATCAATGATGAGCTGACGATTGGTAGGGTGATGCAGTCTCTGCCTCCTAGCTATAAGAGTTATGTGCTGAACTACAACATGCAGGGTATGACCAAAACCCTCTCTGAGTTGTTTGCCATGCTCAAGAACGTTGAGCTAGAAATCAAGAAGGAGCACAACATCTTAATGGTCAATGTGACTATTAACTTCAATAAATCCGCCAAGAAGGGCAGGGGAAAGAGGGGAAAACCCAGGAAGGACGACAAGCCTGTCACCTCTTCCTCCAGGGCTCCCAAGGCCAAGCCCGGCGCCACGTGCTACTACTGCAAGGGTGAGGGTCACTGGAAACACAACTTATCCAAGTACCTAGATGATAAGAAGGCTCGTAAGATCATTGCCAAAGAGAAAGGTATATGATATACACGTTATTGATGTTTTCCTCACTAGTGCCAGGAGCAACAACTAGGTATCTGATACTAATTTTGTTGCTCATATATGTAACTCTCAATAGGAGTTGCGGAATAGCCGACGCTTGGTGAAGGATGAGGTGACAATGTGTGTCGGCAACGACCACACGGTGGATGTGATGGCTGTCAGCACACTACCTCCACGTCTCCCTTCAGCACTAGTTTTAATATTGAATAAGTGTTACTATGTACCGGCCTTGAGCATGAATATTGTCAGTGAGTCTTTCTTATTGCAAGACCATTATTCATTTAAATCAGAAGCAAATGGTTGTTCTATTTATGTGAATAATGTGTTTTGTTCTCATGTGCAACATAGTAAAGGTTTATTCTTATTAAATCTTGATTGTGATGACACACACATCCATAGCATTGACACCAAGCGATGTAAGCATAGTGATGATAATTCCATGTATATATGGCATTGTTGTCTGCGTCATATTGGTGTGAAACACATGAAGAAACTCCATTCTGATGGGCTTTTGGAATAGTTAGATTTTGAATCTCTCAATTAATGCGATCCGTTTCTCATGTGCAAAATGACCAAGACGCCGTTCAATGGTATGATGGAACGGGTTATAGACCTATTGAGAGTCATACATTAAGATGTATGTGGACCAATGAGTGTATCCATGTGCAATGGTTATCGTTACTTTGTCACCTTCACTGATGATTTGAGTATATACAAATATATCTACTTGATGAAACACAAGTATGAAACCTTTGAGAAGTTGAAGGAATTTCAGAGTGAAGTTGAGAATCAACTCGACAAGAAAATCAAGCACCTTCATACTGATCGAGGGGACGAGTATTTGAGTTACGAGTTTGGCACACATCTGAAGGCTTGTATCGTTGTACTACAACTTATGTCGGCTGGAACACCACAATGTAATGGTGTGTCCGAGCGACATAATTATACTCTGTTGGATAGTGTGAGGTCTATGATGTCCCTCACTGACTTATATGTATCATTCTAGGGATATGCACTTGCATTCATTTTAAATAGGACACCATCCAAAGCCATGAAGACAACACCGTATGAGATATGGCATGGCACAAAGCCAAAGTTGTCTTTTATGAAGGTTTGGGGATGTGAGGCTTACGTTAAGAAACTACAGCCTGGCAAACTTGAACCGAAAGAAGAAAAATGCACCTTTGTAGGATATCCAAAGGAGAATATTGGATACACCTTGTGCAACCAAGCTAAGGGAAAAACGTTTGTTGCAAAGAATAGTATTTTCCTCGAGAAAGAGTTTCTCATGAAAGGTGTAAGTGGAATCAAGATAGAACTTGATGAGATTATCAACTCTAATATTATCGAGTGTTGCAACATAAGTTGTTACAGAGCCACCCTCATTAATTGAAGTGGGAGAAAATGTTGATGATCACAAACCTCATGAGGAGATAGTTATCGAACCCCGTAGGTCAACAAGAAAACATGCCACTCCTGATTGGTACAACTATCTTGTGAACATGGTCATGCTAGTTGAACATGATGAACTGAAACCTACAAGGAAGCAATGGAAGTATCTGAACCCGAGAAATGGCGAGAAGCCATGGAATTCGAAATGAAGTCCATGTATGACAACTAGGTATGGACCTTAGTAGATATTCCTGAAGGGCGAAAGGGTGTCGAGAATAAATAGATCTTCAAGAAGAAGATGGACGCTGACGGACACGTCACCGTCTACAAAGCTCAACTTGTCGCAAAAGGTTTCTGAAAAAGTCAAGGAATTAACTACGAAGAGACATTCTCTCTCATAGTGAAGCTGAAGTCTATTCGGATTCTCCTAGCAGTTGCTACACATTTCAATTACGAAATATGGCAGATGGATGTGAAAACTGCCTTCCTGAATGGCAACATTGAGGAAGAGCTATATATGATGCAACCAGAGGGTTTTGTTAATCCAGGGGATGCCAGTAAAGTATGCAAGCTCTAGAGGTCCATTTATGGACTTAAGTAAGCATCTCAGTGCTAGAATCTTCGATTCGATGAAGTCATCGAAGGTTTTGGATTTGTCCAAAATGCATAAGAGGCCTATACATATAATAAAGTGAATAAGAGTTCACTGGCATTCCTAGTACTATATGTGGACGACATATTGTTAATAGGGAATGGCGTGAATCTTCTAAAAAGCGTGAAATATTATTTAAATAGTAAATTCTCTATGAAGGACATGGGTGAAGCTACCTACATATTAGGCATTAATATTTATAGAGATAAATCGAAGCGTCTGATGGTACTTGGTCAAAGCACTTACCTAGAGAAGTTTCTAAAGCGTTTCAGAATGGATCAGGCAAATAAAGGTTTATTGCCAATCATAAAAGGTAACAAGTTCAGTATGACTCAATACCTAGTAATGGATCGTGATAAGGAAGAAATGAGAGACATTCCTTATGCCTTGGCCATTGGCTCCGTCATGTATGCCATGCTGAGCACTAGAATAGATGTAGCCTTGGCTCTTAGCTTGACAAGCCATTCCCAAAACCACACTTGGTCAGTTCATTGGAATGCAGTTAAGAATATCCTCAAGTATCTAAAAATAACTAAGGATATGCTTTTAGTCTATGGAGGACGTGAAGAAGAACTTGCCATAATAGGTTACGTGGATGCAAGCTTTTGCACTAATCCTGATGACTCAAAGTCTCAAACAGGGTACATGTTCTTGGTGAATGGTGGCACGGTGAGCTGGAGGAGCGGGAAAGAAAGCTCGGTGGCTCAATCTACAATGGAGTCAGAGTGCATGGCTGCCTATGAAGTAGAAAATGAAGTTGTTTGGATGAGAAAGTTCATTACTAAACTTGGATTGTTCCCAAGAACGCAAGCCTCTGTATGCATCTACTGCGATAACATGGGGTCCATTGTGAATGCAAAGGACCAGAGGTTCCACTCCATGGCCAAGCACATACTCCTTCTTTACCATGAAATAAGAGATTACGTAGTAAAGGGTAACATTATAGTTTGCAAAGTCCATACAGATGTGAATGTAGCTGATCTATTCACAAAGCCACTTCCACAGGAAAAGCAAGATCAACACTGGAATGCTATTGGTGTTATATTATTGCCTGATGTAAACTAGTGTAATTGTACTCTAGTGCAAGTGGGAGACTGAAGGAGATATGCCCTAGAGGCCAATAATAAAGTGATTTTATTGACATATCTCTAATTTTCATAATAGTTTTATATCATGCTATACTGTATTAAGTGGAAACCGTGGGGCCCCCGGATTAATCCTCCGAGAATCCCTGTTATGCATATCACCATGATCCCATGATCAGTCTATCGTGGCACATAATCGACAAGTATCAAAGTAAACATCCATTACTTGAGAGGATAGAAATCATACCTAAATTGCCATTATGGCTACATCGATCATCATCAGCGGAACTTTATCAAAGTGTCGAGCCCGAGCCATGCCTTAACCTACATGCAGCTGACTGGGGGAATGTCCTAACTCGCATAGTCATCAACGTCACCTTCTTCTTCACCTTACTTCTCAAATATGACCAAGTTAATATCCAGGCACAATGCCAGTGAGTACTTTGAATATACTCAGAAACCACCTTAAGAGTGAAACAATAAAGGATATGTTCTTTTCTAAAATAGTTTCTCTTGTATATATAGCATGTCTATGTCTTTGTTGAAAACTTTTGTAAAACATATTGAAAACATTTGAAAAGTTTGGAAAACCACTATTATTGGGTCACCCAATTTCATCTCACGGTCCTCACTCAACCGAGCTTTTCATCTTCTGTGATCCTCCTAGATCACCTTACTTCCTCTGTGGTCACCTTAGACCACCCTTTTTAGAAAACTCTTTCTTCTCTGAAATCCTTTTCTTAGAAATCAAAAACAGCACCGCTCTACAGAAACCTTCCCAACTGTCCATAACCGCTGATACATCTATTCGAATAGATTTACATTCTGCGGAGGTTGTACACTTTACCAACACCATCCGGGTACCCTGCCCTGATCCCGTATGGATCATGGGTCGAGTAACCAATCAAGACTCTGAGGGGCTCTAGTATATTAGGATGTGTTGCCCACAAGAGATTATCTCTATTAAAACATTATACATGACTATGCTTATTATTATATTTTAGGGATTTCTATTTTTGTGCCCCTGGTTCGTTAGTTGTACTCAGTTTTCCCCAGCCGCTTAACTTTTCCTCACTTTTTCCCATATCCTTCTCAGAAAATCATCAAAGATCTCGAACGGTAGTTGCCATCAGGTTCACCGTTGGCTGTCGTGTGGGGCCACGCAGTGTGGGACCACGTGGGAGCATTTGGTCAGGAACGCGTTATGATGACGTGTGGGTCGTGCCCTGTGAGACTACGTGGGGCCGTTTTTTGGGAACGCGTTATGGGGGACATGGTGTGGGACCATGTGGGGCAAGTTTGGTGCTTACGTGTGCCCTATCACCTAAATTGGAAGTTTTCTTTTTTGCTATTTTTATGATTGGCCTTTTAAGAGCGCATTTTCCCCTTCTCTCGCTAACAGCTGTGTTTTTTTGCCCAAAAAGGTAGCGAATCTAGAGCAACTTCTCTCTTCATTCATTGTTCCTTTTGTCCTTCGTTTTTTCCCAATCTAGTAGAAAATTTAGAGCAGCAAATCTAATCAGCACCATAAATACATTCAGTAAACACAGAAGATGTAGATAAAGCAGCTAATATAGGATATATAGTAGATGTAGCTAAAGCAACTAATATAGGATATATAGTACGATCCTTAACGAGGTTCGACAATTAGGCTGCTCAGTAGCAGCAACAGACAAGTTCAACATAGACAATACAAAAGAAGCTGCTTTATAGCAGCAACAACAACACAAGATCAGTGGCCCCTCATGGCCTCCGCCTCCGCCCTCTGGCGCCTCCTCCACTTCTTGCTGCCCAGTCCCTTGACCTTGGGCGCCTTGGGATTGATTGGGGCATGTGACCCTCCTCGATGGCCACCTTCTAGAGGCTGCGGAGGTGAAAACCGAGTGCCTGGTGCTTGGCTCTGAAGCCATGGACGTTCACGGACTCTCCGCAGGTCCTCACATTCTCGGCATGCTTCACTAGGGAGTTGAATCCGATGGCATGGAGCCTCCTAGTTGTGCATAAGGGGCACCTGTAGACGTCTCTAGCGAAGAAGTTGCCATACTGGCCGGACTTCAGCCTCCTTAGCACCTGACGAGTCTTGGTGTCCTTGGACTCGTCATCGTTGCAGACGTCACTGCTATCCTCCTATTGGAAAAAATAGTAGAGTGCAACAAGGACATGATTGAGATACCTTGATTATCAAGATTGATTATTTGCATAAATTAACCGATTGAGATCCCTTGATTATTCCCCAAATCTCAAACCAAATCGAATACCGATCCCAACTACAGATCGCCGCTAGTACTAACTAGGGAATCCCTTAACTGTAACTCGGAGGACAAATAAAATAGGATTGAAATACGAACATAGGGATTCATCAAAATACGAGATCTAACACAAGAGAATTAGCTACTGTAAAAATATGAACAGCCAAACCCTAATAACAGAGGATCTAGCATCCAACGATGGGAATGGGGGAAGAACAAGGGAATGGGAGAAAATCCTAGATACTTACTACCATGGATCGGCGATGTTGGTGTCATACAGGTTTCTCCAGCCTGATGTAATCCTCCTCCTCGTAGGGGTCCTAGCCGAGCGGGATCTGCCCGAGACCGGCTGGGGCCTCCTCGCTGGCGGCTACGGTGGAAGCGGGGACAGGGGTCTGGACGGGGACGACGGCTGCCTTCGATGCCTTGATGGTGGCCTATACGGGGATGGAGGCCTCCTTACCGGTGGACGATGGCCACCACGCTGTTCTTGTCCATCGCCGGCGTGGTTGGTTTTTTTTTGGGGGGTTGCAAAAGGTGATAGGACAGTGGAGACGGTTGCGTGAGTGAGCGAGTGAGTGATGAGTGACAGTGAGGAGGCCTCTATAAAGGAGAAGGGAAGGGACGTTTTATCGCACCACCGTGCACCGCGTAACCGCGTACGCTACTGCATCGTGCATGGCCACACGTGTCTGCTACCACCTCGTGCAACGCGACACGCATATCGTGAGTCATGTTTTTCCTCGTGTCTCACCTTGGTGACTTAGTTGTGCTTAGTTATACCCTCGAGTGTAACACTAGAAGTTTGGTTGTACTCAGTTTTGCCCTCTAGTACTAACACTGTCGTGTGCAATATACTCAGTTTTACCCTCCGGTGGCTGGTCAACATAGAGTCAACGAATGGGTTTTAGCTAGCTAATTGAGTTATTTTATGCACAACAAATTCAAAAGGATCAAAACATAGTGGCATCTACCCAGGGAGACTTATTATGTGACCTGCCACCATAAGAAATGTATAGAAATCAAGTTTTAACCTAAATCACTACTTCTCAAATCACCTATTATCTATGAAGGTTCATGGATTTCTACTCAAGCCTCTTCCCAAAACATCCCTCCCAAAACATAGTTTGTCTGAATGAGGCAATAATTGTCAAACTGGTGTATATTTGAATTATTGCAAATAGTTTGATGTATGGCAAGATGTATTTTATTGTATAAAAGAAGCATTTTCCATTTTTTAAATCTCTTTCTATTTTCTATTTGAATCCCTTTGTCCGTTTTGCCCTTGGTTTTTAAGTTCTACTCAGTTTTTCCCTTGGTTTTTAAGTTCTACTCAGTTTTTCCCTTGGTTTTTAAGTTCTACTCAGTTTTTCCCTTAGTTTTTAAGTTCTACTCAGTTTTCCTCTCTCTCTTAGTTGCAAACTCTCACACATGTGCTCATCTTGGCTGCTACACTCTAATTGGTTGAGACAATTGTCACACGGATCATGCCTACCAACTGTTGATCCTCTATGATCTAGCGGACATGATAACCCCTATATCTGTCGAGGGCAGCCCTCTATCCATACAAAATAACGAGTTTGATACTAGTACTTTAACTCCATAAAGAAATGAATTTAAATATAATTTGATGGGAAAGTGTTCAAAGTTGTAAAATTTTCGTATATGCAAGTTTGTGCATTACATTCCACTCTATGAAAATGATAATCTCTCAAGATTTTCTTAGCACAACATTATCACGTATTGAGTGCAATTTCAAAGAGTTCAAATGTGTATAATTTTCGTATATGCAAGTTTATGCATTACATTCCACTCTATGAAAATGGGGGACAAAATGATAATCTCTAAAATTTTGTGAGCACATCATTATCATGTATTAAGTGTGATTTCACAGTGTTCAAAGGTTTATAATTTTCGTATGCGCAAGTTTATGCATTATATTTCACTCCATGGAAATGATAAATGATAAGGATTTTATTAGCACAACATTATCATGTCCTAAGTGCGATTTCAAAGAGTTCAAAGGTGTATAATTTTCGTATATGCAAGTTTATGCATTACGTTTCACTATATGAAAATGATAATCTCTTAAGATTTTGTTAGCACATCATTATCACGTATTAAGTGTGATTTCACAGTGATCAAAGGTGTATAATTTTTGTATATCCAATTTTATGCATAATATTTCACTCCATGAAAATGACAGCTCTCAAGATTTTATTAGCACAACATTATCATGTCCTAAGTGCGATTTCACAGTGTTCGAAGGTGTATAATTTTCGTATATGCACGAGTCATAAATATTTTAGTTTAGAGATCACTTTTCATGCTCTAAAAATGGTAAACTCTCAAGATTTTCCTAGGACAACATTATCATGTCCAAATTGTAATTTGAAAGTGTTCAAGCGTTGTGTCAGTTATAAACACTCTTTTACATTAAGAATTTCTAATTTTTTAAATTTGAAAGTGTTCAAGAGTTGTGTTGTTCTCTTATTTCTTATACATCCATCTCCCCAGATCTCAAAGTTTGACTTTCACCTCATAGATTCACTTGATTACAGTCGAGACATTAACTCGATAAACCAATTAAACCATCGTAATGGCTCGCCGCCCGCATTCTCCCCAGCAAGCGCGCGCCCAATTGAGCTCCCGAGTTGCGCCAATTGATTGTCCATATCAAGCGCACGGTTTCCATTGTCATCCTTCATATAGGTCAACGGGATGACACCATACTACGGCCAGGACAAACGGGAGGCCGAAGTGAAGCTAGACAAAGGGTTGCCGTCGCCGGAGAAGAAGAACAAAGGGGAGGCAATGACACATGCACGGGCGTGGGGATGCCTCGGGGTCCCATCTTGCAATGCCAACCTGGGTAAGCTATGGGTCCGGCGCTCACGTGGATAAGCTGTGGGTCCCATGTTGATCTAGAAAAGTGGAGAGAAATGTCCACTACGGTAACCAACTGAACGCGGCCCACTTGTCAGCATGTAACGGCAAGGGTCTACTACGGGACCCGACATAACACGGCCCCACTTGTTAGCACGTAATGACGAGGGTCCACTACGGGATCCGACTAAATGTGGCCCCACTTGTCAGCACGTAATGGCAAGGCTGATAGACTGCGAGTTTCATACCATGTGAGATTTTCGTAGAAGGAGATGGGCAAAAGTGAGAAAAAGTTAAACGGCTAGGGAAAAGTGACTACAACTAAGGAACTGAGGGCACAAAAATACAAATCCCTATATTTTATCCCATATGATGTGCAGCTGCAGGTGGATCTTCAACCATGGCATATCCCCATCCATTGAATCAACCCATGATAAAAGTAAACTGGATTGGTCCGAGAAACGAAGGTAAAACAAAGAAACAAAGTCTTGTAGATGTTTCATTTTTATTTCCTTTTAGCATTGTTTACCAAGGTTCGATTAAACCTAGGTCTACTAGGTAAAAGGACTATTATACTACATCCGTGAATTTAGATCGAAGGTATCAACCCTTTTTCTGGCGTTGTTGCCGGCGAAGCAATTTCGCTATCCTGGTGAGGTCAGTAGAGACCTTGTTTTTAGTTTTATTATTTGTTTCTAGTTTATTTATTGTTATTAGTTTAGTTTCTTGTTATCTATTTGAAAACCCAAAAAATAATTACTTGTTATTCGTTTCCTTTACTTAAAAAATACCAAATTATAAGATCCATGGCTCAAAAGAGACTTGGGGAGTATGCTACTCCCACTGATGATTGTATTCGTGCACCTATTACTTAGCCCGCTGTTGATGTGGAAGCATATGAAATTAAGCCTAACCTTTTAAGTTTGGTTCAGCAAAACCAATTTGGGGGCTCATCTTTTGATGATTCAGGTTTGCACTTAAATACTTTTACTGAAATTTGCGACATGATGCGTATTAAGGATGTAGATCCAAATGCTGTTAAATTACGTTTGTTTCCTTTCTCTCTTAGAGGAAGGCTAAGGACTGACTTCTAGCTCTACCTAAGGGCACTATTAAATCTTGGTAGGAATGTACTAATCTTTTTATGACTAAATTTCCCCCATCTAAAACTATGCAACTAAGATCCAACATTATAAGTTTTAGACAAGAAGATCGCGAGCCACTAGCGCTTGCATGGGAAAGGATGAAAGAAGACGTAATGAACTATCCTATTCATGGGATGGAAGAATGGATTATATTACATTTATTTTATAATAGCCTTAACCCAATGTCTAAGTCTATGCTAGATACTGCAGCAGGAGGAACAATCATGGGAAAGCAAGTGAGTGTTGCAAAGAAATTACTTGATGATATGCAAAACAACCATGCCCAATGGCATGTGGAATGAACCTCAAAAAGGGTGAATTCAGTCACCGAGATAAACAATGAAGAGCTGACATCTAAGGTAGACAAGTTACTCAACATAGTAAAGGGTAAGGAAGATACCAAAGTTAATGCTATCGCTACCGATGTTAATAATGTTAATTTTATAGCTCGCGCTCCTTATAATCCTGCTTGGAAGAACCAAAAAAAATCTTCTAATGTTTAAAAACATTATTCTAATCCTGCAGGAGCTCCTTACAATAATTATGATAATCATAATGGAGCAAATCATGGCAATCTCTCGTTTGAACAAACTATTATAACCTTTATACAAGCTCAAACCGAGCAAAATAATATGCTTATTAAAATCACGGAGAACCATGAAAGTAGTATAGGTAAATTATCTAACCAAGCCGTTGCAACTAGAAATGATGTGCAAACTCTACAGGAAATTACAAAGACCGTGGAGGCTCAATTGGGCAAGGTAGCTGAGAGCCAAGCTCTCATATTAGAAAATTTTGCTAGGAAGCCCGAGCCAAATCCGGTAGAAGACCTCAAGATGATGAGGATGGAAATAAATGAAGAGAAGCCTAAAGAGCTGGACTATAGCAACATACCTACACCTGAATACACCATGGAAGATCCACTAAAGATGATCACCGTAAAGAATCCTGGTTTAGAACAAGGTAATGATGCTATGTACCAACAATTTATCCAATAAGTAGCATCTAAAGTTCGAGAATTAGAGATGGAGTATAAGAGACTAGCTGATAAGCTTCCTGTTAAGCTAGATGATATATTTGAGCCCATTATTAAAATTAAAATTGGGGTTAATGGGATATCTGCACTTTGTGTTCTTGGTGCAAGCGTCTCAACAATTTCCAAAAGTCTATTTGACAAATTAAATTTGGGGCCTTTTGCAACCACTAAACTGAGACTCCATCTAGCGGATTCAACTTATAAACAAGCTTTTGGGATAAAAGAAAACATAGTTGTTGAAATTGAAGGAAGTCCTGCTCTTATTGATCTTATTATAGTGGACATGTCTGAAGATCCCATAGCACCTATAATTCTAGGTAGGCCATTCCTAAAAACTATTAAACTTTAATCAATTTACATGAAGAGAATGTGAGAATAGGATTACCATCTAGAGATCCTTTTCTAGTCTACTTTCCTAGGAAAAAGAAGGCTAAACCTAATAATGGTGATGGTATAATTACACTGAAAGCCAATTACTTTGGAGTGGGTATTCCACTCACTAAACCTAAATAATCACCATCTGGGTCAAGCTAATTGACCTTAACTAGAAGCACTTCATGGAAGGCAACCCATGAGAAATATTTTTTTTTTACTCTTGTGTTAGTTTTGTTTATTTTTTTTGTTTCATTTTTTTAATAATGAGTGTTCAGGAAGTCCTTTGGAGAGAGGAGAATAAAATACGGTAATCCTCGACATTTTATTTTACTAACACATGGCCTGAAAGGTATTGATGATTTTTATGAAGTCTATTTGCTGTTATTTTGCCATTTGCTAAGATGTATAAAGGCACACAAAGCTAATAACCCAATTCTATGAGTTTTTAAGCTTACTGGCCACATAACGACCAGTAGTACGACCGAAAGGCCCTTACTGTGCGCCCGTACCACATCGAGGCTCTAGAAAGTAGAAATTTTGATTTTTACCACAGGACACAGTGGTTGTAACAACCATTGGTACGACCGGAGGTGATCGTACCGCCCGACCGTACCACACCCTCTAGCAAAGATCAGATTTCAAACAAATATACTGCACACATAACGGCCAGTAGTACGGGCGCGCGCGAGCGTACCGCGCGCTCGTACCGAGTGCATCGCTAGAAGAGAACCGTCGACCCCAAGGTTAGTCACTCGGTCTAGGCAGGCTCTGGTCGTACAGCCTGCCCGTACCACGTACGCAGCCGCCATATCGCCCAAGAGGAGGTAAACCTAAAATTCCAAAACACAATTTTTTTGCTTTCTCCTACCTCCAAACTCCAAACCATCTCCGTTGGATCTTCAAATTTATTCAATCTTTCTTCGATTCCTCGCATCCAATTGATCTAAGGTATGTTTCTCCTCTGATCCCCAACTTATTTGTATCAAAACTCTGCTCAATCTTTCACCATTATTAATCTAGACTTAGATCTTGTTGTTGAGTTAATCTTGATATTGAGCATGCTTAGTATTATTTTTAGAGGAGTTTTTTTGTAAGAAGTGTAGAGGATCATTTATGCTATGTTTCTATTAAACTAAAAATTTGATTACCAATTTTTTTAGATGAACACGAAGAGCCGTACACGTGTGATGGCTACGGAACAAGCTGCACCACCCGTTGATACGTTGACCCCCCGAGTCACTTGGTATCGAGTTCACGAGGAGTTTCAGCTGAACCATTTCGAACGTATCAAGTTCCAAGAAATCAAGTCCACCAAGTGGGTGTGTCCCTATATCCTAAACCAACTTAGCATTCGTGTTGATTTCAATTTACTCTGCAACATTGTTGGTTTGTATGACTTTGTCTTTCAGGATGTCGGCATGTATCGCCGCTTGACACTTGAGTTTCTCAGCACCTTGACGCATACGGTGTGCTCTCACTATTGTTCCGAGAACAAAAATGTCTGGAGTTGATCACATCAACTTCCGCCTTATGAACTGTGAGTACTCCTTGACACTCGACCAATAGGCTCACTACTTTGGGTTTGCCAACAACACCACCAACATACGCTGCACCACCTTTGTTTTAAATCCTGCACCTTGGGAGTACTTTAATAGAATGAGAATTCGTGGAAACACACCCAATGGGAACCAAATTGATCATCAAGCTATTCATTATTTGTTTTATGTTATTGATAACACCTTGCAGGCATATGGTGAGTCTACTAGAGTCAATAAGGAGGACATGAGATCCTTGCTAAAACTACTATTATTAACTGTAACTTAACGCCAAATTTGGGCGCCCTTCTTTTGTTTTACCTTAAGCATCAAGCTCTGTAGTCTCGACGTCCCATATGTGGAGGAGGAGTCATAACCGTTCTTGCACGTGCACTTCACATGAACCTAGGTAACATCCAACCGTTGATAGGAAGTCACCGTCTTGGTTTTTCTACTCTAAGAGCTTATGGTATGATTTCTAGAACTAGTGGTAGATACTTCCTTGATATACCTGGAGAGGATCACTTGATCCCAGCTCCTTTGCCTAATGGTCTATTCTCTATCGAGGATGGACGTTTGCATTATGACGCGCATGTTGAGGCAAGTCTACCCAGCAAGAAGTACCCATGGGAGAGGAAGGACAACATGAATAAGTAGAACAAGAAGGACCTGAACAAGATGTGTAGCCACCAAACTACTACACCACCAATGAAGATATCTATTCTCTCGAAGGAAATATCCAAAATATGATCAACCTCTCCATCAACCTTCAAGATACTACTGCCAACCTCGCCACCCAGTTCCATGATTGGAGCAGCCAATGGAACGTGGGAGATTATCCACCACCGCCATAATGAGCATCAAAAAGGGCTTGCAAAAGCCTAAGCTTGGGGATGTGTTCCCCTAACAATTTTATTTGTGTAATAATGAGGTTGTACTCCAGCTCCTTGAGAGATTTTAAACACTCGTGTTGGTTTGTTCCAACACTTTGCTTTTGTTTTTTTCCTTTGCTTTCGTTTTTCATTTGCTTTTTTTGTTTCTTTTCTTTTCTTAGTTCCTTGCTTGGTCGCAGGTTCTTTTCTATTCTTTAATCCCTATCCTCAAAAATACAAAAAGAATTTTCCATTTTCCTTTTTTCATGAACGTGGATTCACACCTTTCCTCTTTGCTTTAATTTTATTATGGGAATGATTTTACTTGAGTTTTGAAGGAACACGTCCCTATAAGGAAGAGGATTACAAAGTCACTCATAAGAGGTATGTCCTATGTGAAAGGGCATGTATGCCCCATTTGTGGTTTTGGTAATTAATGACAATCCCTATGGACTAATGTGCAAATTGAGTTTCACTTGTAGGTTTGTCCATTGGCATCGCTTGGACCACGTGTTGGTTTCAAGGATGAAAAAGAAGAAGCATCGTCCAAGGGCTTTGTGCCTATTGGAATCAAGTAGAAGAAGAAGAAGAAGATTAAGTTTGTCTTGAAGAAGAAGAAGAATATGGAGTTCCTCATGGCTATCTTCAAGACATCATCAAGAATGGAAGTGCAAGCTCAAGATGCATCATCTCTAGAAGATCTCATGCTTGAAGCTTGCCATCCTCGGCAATCATGGAATGATGAAGACAAGTTCGAAGAAGAGGCTTCCCCATGGAGTATGGGGGAGCATGTCTCAAGACTTCATCAAGCAAGTGCAAGCAAGTGCAATCAAGAAAGGTGTTCCATCTTGAAGGTGACAAGATCGTCTACATCAAGCTCAAGTGGGATGCTCAAGGCAAAGGTATGATCTTGATAGGGTTTTTATTTTACCGGTCTCTTGTAGTGTTCTTGTAGTGTTGGGAGACCGGGTTTAGGATAGATAGCCGTACTATCAAGAGGGGCTCTCGAGTGGGTGACTCGTTCGTATCTTTCGGAGAGAGATCAAACCTTTGCATACATAGCATCATGTTTCTTGGTTTTTGTTTGGTTCTTGTCCATGTGAGGATCTAGAGCTTGTGGTTATCTTCATAACAAGCTCTAGTTCATCAAAAACGGATTTCCCTTGCATATCTTATTGCGTTTTTTATCTTGCGGGTTTTTCCGGCTCCACACCTTGGGAGGTATCTCACATATATATTCTACATGTCGTTATCTTTCCAACAAAATTGGTTTCATCTCGTTTGGAGTTCGGATGCAAAAGTTGTGGCAGTTCTGGTTCTGAAGTTTTTGCCTGACCGGTAGTTCCGGCGGGCCACCGGTAGTACCGCCAGGGCAGTTTGCCATCGGTAGTACCGGTGTTAATTCCGGCCCAACTTCCGGTAAACCCATTTTCGGTTCAGTACTCTCTCTGCCTGGTTAGCGCTATTTGACGGAACTTGGATCGGATTTTTAGGCGGTAGTACCGCTAGGACATTCTTGCCACCGGTAGTTCCGGCTAAGCAGCGGTAGTACCGGCCAGGCTCGCTTCTGTTCTTTCTCTCGCTGTTTTCTGACCATTGGGTGGGTGCCACCGGTAGTACCGGCCACCCACCGGTACTACCGGCGTCTTGATTCTGGGTAGCAGGCGGACTGGGAGCCCTTTAAAAGGAGCTCCCCTTTCCCCTTCGGCCCCTACTTGTTCTTCTCGGTTTTTGGCCTTCTCTCTCCTCCATTGTTGACCTTGAAGAGCTTGCCCTCTCCTCTTTCCCCTCCTATGATTCTTGCATCTTTTTGAGGGATTTGAGAGAGGAGATCTAGATCTACAAGCCCCACCAAGCCAAATCCCTTCTTTGTGAAGGAATCCTTGGGGATCTAGATCTTGGAGAGTTTTGTGTTCTCCTCTTGTGTTCTTCGTCCCTTATTCCCCCAATAGCTTTTGTAGCTTTGGTGGAATTTGAGAGTGAAGGACTTGCCTCTTGCATTTGGTGCATAGGTTTGAGTTCTCCTCGGAGATTCGGTGAGTTCAATCCCTTGGGATTGTTTCTCTTGGGTTCTTGGAACCCTAGACGGTTGTGTGGTTAGATAGTTGACCTTTTGTGGTCTTGTAGCCTTTTGTGGCCTTGTTGCCTTTTGTGGCTTTGTAGCCTTTGTCGCATTGTTCTTGGGGCTCCAGTTGAGTTGTGGAGGTTCCCCAAGCTTGTTGGCCTTTTGTGGCATTGTGGAGCCTTTGTGGCGTTTCTTGGGAGCCCTCCAATTGAGTTGTGGAGATTGCCCCAAGCCTTGTACGGGTTCGGTGACCGCCCTCAAGTATCCCATAGTGGAACGTGAGTAGGCCTTTGTGGCGAGCTCACGGGAGAATAGGGTGAGACTTTTGTGGCGTCGGTGAGTTGCGTGGCTTCGCACCCTTGGTGAGGCCTTGTGTGGCGTTGGGTGAGCATCGAGCCACCACACCTCGAGGTGAGCCATTTGTGGCGTTCGAAGTACATTGCGCCCCCGCACCTCTCCAACGGAGACGTAGCTTCTTTGGAAGTGAACTTCGGGAAACAAATCATCGTCTCCACGTCCATCGGTTATCTCTCAACCGAGCCCTTTACTTATGCAATTTACATTGTGATAGCCTTCATGCTTGAAGTACTATATCTTGCTATCACCTTGTTGCTTGTCTAGCTTAGCATAGGTTGTTGGTGCACTTAGTGAAACTAGTGGATATAGGTTTTGGCTTGATAAATTAAAGGTTAAGTTTTATTCCGCATTTATTAGAGCCTAAACTGTAATAATTTTAAAACGCCTTTTCACCCCCCCCCCTCTAGGCGACGTCCATTTCCCTTTCACTATGTCTCCCACTTTTGAAGTTTGAGTTGTTTATTTTAGTTGGTTGATTTGCAAAGATGCCATGCTAGTCGGAGTAATTCAAAATAGTTAGAGTAAAGCTTTTTATTGATATGGATGATTAGTTGTGGAAGATTTTTCTCTAGTTCTTTTAGCTAACCGAGTCTTGCCTTGGAAATAATATTGCCAACAAGTACAATAAGAAAAAGTCTAAAATTTATGACTTGTGTGATGAATGATTGTCTTGAGAGTTTACCCTTGAAGATACTAAACCCCATAGTTGTTTTGATAGACTTGACGACACTCTTGAAAGGAGTTGTTTGATTAAAATGAAGTCTAGCGGTAATTGTGATGCATGCCAAAGCTAACCTTGTGGATCAAACCGTGGTACTAGTAAGAAAAAGTTCTATGTTTCTCATGCACACCTTTGGATGCCAACAACTCCGCCAGCCTACGAACAATCTATGGTATAACACCGGATTTTGGCTTTGAGTTGATGACATGAGTGGCATACATGTCAATGTAATGGGAAAATGTATTGGTACTCTCAAAGGTTGTGCAAGAAATCATAAAAGAAACACTCAATGATCCTTGAAGAAGGAAGAAAAAGTATATATATATGAAGATCCACATAAAAAGTCCTTGGCATGGTCTCATTACTACTTTATGAATTTTCTTGAAAGATAATGATCAGATTAGAAGTGTTTAATAGCCTTGATTTACTAATGTGGGCATCAATAAGACACTTCACTATTATGCTACTTAGGACATGAACTCTATTACTAAATTTTGCTAATAAAACATTCTAGTGTTCCTTGGCAAGCTAAGATTTAACTAGAAGAATTGGATTGATTGTTACACTTCTAGTTATTTATACTTATGTTAAACTCTACTTTGATTATCTTGATTTAACAAAGCTTGTATAGTATTCTTTTCATCTCTCTAACTTTGATAAGCCTTTCAAATGGATGAAGTGCCGGGCGCATATGACTGCCAACCGTAAGTGAATTCTTATTCACGTTGTTTCAAGTTTAAACGCTGAATTCCTTATAGTTCTTTTGTTTCTTCTTGCTCAAGGGCGATCAAGGTTTGAGCTTTAGGGAGGTTGATAGCTCCAAAAATAACCATCTTCCACCATGTTTAAACATTGTTTTTAGTCAAGTAATTGACAAGAAACTCTCTAGCCTTGCCACTAATGACTAATAATTGCAAAGATATGCAAACCATTGCTTTGATTTGTGTTGTGCAGGAAATCACACTTTTTAATGTGAAATCAAGAGTCATAATGCAGGTTTTGAGGAAGTCCACACGACCAAGTAATTCTAGAGCCATTGCCAGGCGTCTGCAGCCGTAACGACCACTGGTACGGGCAGGGTCCGCCCGTACCATCCACCCGTACCATGTGGCGACAACTTCTCCTCGTTAAACCCTACAACTTTCATGAAGACTCCTATATATTTTGAGGCCTCAACCGCCACTCAGAGGGCCGCCATTCTCAGATTGCATCACAACACCACCAAAGGAGATCCACACCATAGTTCACCCCTTCCATCTTCCATCCCCTCCATTAGCCATAGCCATTACTTTATACTTGAGATCTTCTTGTGATTCATCGACCATTGTAGGAATATTTGATTTCAATCTAAGTATTTTGCACAATGTTTTCTATCCTTGATATTATTGTTATGAGTGAGTAGTCCTCACGGGTTGCGGGTTGGAGAGAAACCTCATAGCAATTATGTGCATCTAATCTATGGGAACATTGTGTATTGTTTGAAAGAGAGATTTGTATATTTTGTTTGTTTGTATCTTGCCTCATTCTTTGGACTTGTAGGTACCCAAGACCCCCAAGATCGATAAAGTCTTGTGGTGAGATACTTGGCTAGCAGCAATCTCATAGGAAACCCAGTGACAGAAAGGGTTGTACGGTCTTCGCTTAGCGACCCATTCGGGATCACAACAACATCACCACTTAAAGCTTTGATCTATGTTTTACACTTAATAATCTTTTGTAGCCCGGTGCTTCGTGGGGCACTCGGTTGGATCAAAAGACTATTTCTATGCATGTTGCCTCTCAGGGGCTCTAGTATATTAGGATGTGTTGCCCACAAGAGATTATCTCTATTAAAACATTACACATGATTATGATTATTATTATCTTTTATCCCATATGATATGCAGTTGTAGGTGGATCTTCAACCTTGGCCTATCTCCATCCATTGAATAAACCCACAATAAAAGTAAACTAGATTGGTCCGGTAAATGAAGGTAAAACAAAGAAACAAAGTCTTGTAGACGTGTCCTTTTTATTCCCTTTTAGTGTTGTTCCCCAAGATTCGATTAAACCTAGGTATACTAGGGAAAAAGACTATTATACTACATCCATGAATCCGGATCGAAGGTATCAGATATACACTTTCAATGAGAGGCCCATAGTAACATCCGGCTACTCCAGAGGGCAGTTCACATCTCCTCTAGGTCACTGTCCAACATATGACCCTTTCTGTAAAGGAAACCTCGCATTCGAGAGATGTGATCCCTTATAAGTAGTTGTGAGGTATCCCATATGAGAGTAAACAAACTTCGAGTCAGGCCCTGTCCCATTCTAGGGTAATGTGATTGCATGGGTTAATTGTTCTAGCAAACTTCAAAGAACCGGGTGCGTTTTTGTAAACATTTTTTTCTCCTTCTCCACTTCAGTATCACTTGTAAAACCAAAACCTTATTCCTTCTCAAATTACTCTTGGCAGGGCAAACCATACCAAGGTTTTACCATAAACCATTTTGTAAATCTTTCCGGGGTCTTCCCAACCTATAGTTTTGCTTTGGCTAAAACGAGGTCTCCAAAGGGGTATGGTGTTATACACCACTTACAATACTAGGGATAAGTAGGTGTCATCAAAGGAGGTTGTACCTAGTAGTACACTTGTGTAATGGTTTGGAAGATCCAAACCACTACTAAAGATAGATCATCATATAGTAAAACAAAGCAGTTTTGCATAAACAAGTAGATACAACATGCATAAGTAAAATAGTAGGACAAGATTTATGAGCAAGTAGGTGGCTTGCCTGTGACCAGCAATATGGCAATATTTCCCTAGGCTTCTTCTTATAATACCATAACAACCAATATCTCCTCTGTCTTGACTTCGATACAATTCACTACTATCGTCGTCAAGGATCACACATGCAAGCAAACAAAGACCACAATCAACACCAGGCAAAGAAGCACCAATACATTACAGCAACAAAATATCAAGGCATCAATAC
This sequence comes from Avena insularis, assembly GCA_023614405.1. Classification (NCBI taxonomy): domain Eukaryota; kingdom Viridiplantae; phylum Streptophyta; class Magnoliopsida; order Poales; family Poaceae; genus Avena; species Avena insularis. The sequence continues at coordinate 347,923,326 of CM042692.1, read as the reverse complement.
ACTTCATTAGGTTTTGATAACTTGAGTTCATGGCAATTTGGAATTACTTGATTTGCATTAGTAGAACTTCTTTTATGATTTGAAGCTCAAATACTACTTGATTAAAGGATTTTGGTCCAAGGCTTGGGTCTGTAAGATACCAATTCACATGAATGGTACCAATATAATGGAGTATTGACATAACAAAGCCACCAAAAGTGGTTTCATTATTTTATCAATTTTCTTTAATTAGTTATGAATTTTCTAGTGGAAATAACCCTTGTTTAGGTGAATAAATCACTAGAAAAGATCTGTAGCTCAAACAAATTTGTTCTCAGAGTTTTTTGTAGATATTTGAGTTTATGATTTTTTAGGGTTGGATTCACTCCAAAATAATTACTACAATGCCCTTGGTAAAATCCCAAAGTCAGTTCTGCAAGCAGTTTGTCTTTTCACCAGATTTATTCTACGGACTCTTTTGATATGAATCCAAAGGAACATGGTAGGTGTTTAAAAAACTTTTTTGTAGAACTTGGATTCACCATTTTTAGAGTTTTTAAACTCACGGAGTGATTTATCTAGTGAAGCTACCCTAAATAGAGAAGTTTAATTCACTAAAATTTACCAGAGACTCAATAAATCCTGATCTCCTGGTTTTTGGTAGGTTTGGTAGTACCACATCACTGTGAATTTGAATCAACTCAAAATTTGATACCAATTGACCTAGAGAAATTTCTAAAGGCAAACTTGAGTTGTTTTTGTCATTTTTGCTATAGGAAAACCATAGCTCCAATTGGCATGAGACCAAGGCCAAAAGGTGGGTACTTTCATTAGAAACCAGAGGAAGGTGGATTTACTCCATTTGGATATGTGAAACCTACTAGGGAAAATTATTGACTGCCATAGACACTATTTGGTAGATTTAAATCCAGAAAATAATAAAAATTAGTTTGGGCATGCGGCTAGCTATGCATGTTAGGGAAAACCCTATAGAACATGTACAAATTTAGATCTTGACAATTACTGTTATTTTCTATTTTTATCTTGATTTAATTCTAGCAAGTATTCTTGCAGATCTGATAAAAGAAGAAAAAATTGAAAACAGAAAAATAGGGGCGCTGGGCCAGATCTCGGGCGATGCGGGCCGTCAGCACCGGACCGGCCCAACTAGGCATCACCGCGAGCGGGAGCGCCGCGTTCAAAATTTCTTGGGCGAGCGGTGTGGGGACCGCTGGATCGACATGAATAAAGGAGGTGGTCTAGGGTTTCTTCCACATGAAGACTAAGATCCGCTTGATTTCTGTCTTTGTTGATATGGCCTGGAGAGACGAGTTCCGAAAGGCTCCGCCGGTAAACTCCATTAGACGCCTTATGCCTGGAGATTGCTGGATCGGATGAGATTCGACCATGCACACGCATGCATTTTCTGATTGTTTGGTTTCAGAGGGAGCGCTGTGAAACTCTGTTGTCTGTTACCATCATGCGACAAGTCTTTGGCGTTCCATGGTGAAGTCAGAAGTGGAGAATTTCATGAAAGCCGTGATCTGAGGACTTGCAATGGTGGTTCGAGTTTTGATGGCTATGAGGAACTAGCTTGATGATTTGTGACTTGAAGCAGTGGCATTGGTAAGTGGGGGCGATATCAATGAGAAGTTCAGAGCCTAAACTTTTAGGATGAAAACCCAAGATCTGACCTTAATTGGTTGTGCCTGGCACTGGCCTTGTTGAAGACATTGTTTCGAGAGTATGAAATTTCTCCAAGCTGTAAACCTATGATCTATAATCATGACAATGACGATTGTGCACTGTTTCCTTCTTGGAGGCGTCATCTTTGGAGAAATTGGATTTCTGGTGCTGTCTTTTTACAATTCTGTTGACCATGTTGTTTAAACAGTACGTACAACCCAATTATAGCAACATTGAAGTACATCCAATAGCTAATGCACGTACCGCAACTAACTATTATTGGATAAAAGTGGCAAAAGGTAGGGGCACACACAGAATGAAGGAGCCCCTTCAATAGGCAGATGCGTGTACAAGTAAGCAGGAAGTTAAACATGGCAACTAATGCACATGGGCCATCTCATTCCCAACAATAAATTTGGTGCGACCTTTCTTCACATCACAAGCTAGGCAGATCTCTCCAGGAAAGACCGGAAGATCGCAGGTCATCCCAATGAAATGAGCATACAAGTTGAAGCAACTGAGACCCTCATACTATACGCATCGGGGAGAACAACATGAGTATGATGAACTCCTGGCATCTCTTGCACCTTTGCAAGGACTGATTCTCTCACTGTACCACAATGCAAGCCAAAGTTAACAAAGAACCTCAACAAAGTGGTACCGGCGAAGAACTCCATGAAGCAGAAGATGTGTATCTTATTCCAACTGTCTCTAGACTACTACGCTCCGAATTGTAGACCCAGAGTAAGTGCATGCGGACAATCTGGAAATGTATGCGCTTGAGCTAGTATTTGGACGTGGTGATAGTACTAAACCAGTTGCCACCAAAAAAAATCAAACATACGTACGGCTAGCTACTCCCTCCGAGTTTATTACAGCTTTTCTCTTTTCATCATGCTGTTATTGCTTTGTCGAGTTGTATCTGGCTGCTGCAACCGTACGTGACGCTCTCCTTCTATGCGCGCAGTTTTTCCAATCACAAAGCAACAATTTATGTGACTACTGTAGTTTTATTTCAGGTGTCATGTTCATCGATACTGACGGCCCGGAGATTAAAAAAAGAAGAAGAAAATATGGCAGGGGACAAAAGCGAAACCGGGTCGCTTCCGATGCTGTTTACTTGCATCGCATGCGTCAACAACCTTTCGCGAGTCTTCCAAAAACAAACGAGAAACGACCCTTTGGCCTTTGGCGTGCACTCACGTGTTCGGGCTGGACGGAATCGGGATGCTCGATTGCATGGACGCGTCCTCTGGCCTCAAGTGCAGCATCGGTCAATTCTCTATTATGAAGCGGTTGCTTAGGCTCTGGATTGGTTGTTGTTGGCGCTAGCCACTCCACTTTTGATTTGTCGGTGGCGAACACCTTTTTTAGTTCCATCAAAGGGACGCAAACTATGGCGCAGAGACCGTACCCTGTTCGGCTGTTCCTTCCTGACGCATGCGCGTTCAGGGCCTTCGATTATTCTGCTTTGGTCATTTTGTTCTTTCATGTCTAAGTATCGTTAGTTTGTTGACGTTCACAAGATGTCTGGGTGGTGTAGTTGGTTATCACGTTAGTCTCACACACTAAAGGTCCCCAGTTCGAACCTGGGCTCAGACAAACCGTCAAATTTTTTTCTCGATCGCTTGCAATTTTTTGAAGTACCTCCGGAGCATGGATGCTGCAAAAATAGTCCAATCGTCCCACAGCCAATCCTTCGTCTGTTCTGATATTATGGTTTCAAAAAAAGGCTGTGAGAAAAGAAAACACTGTAAAACCAACGGCATTTGTTTCAAAAAAGAACATGCACCCTGCCGGGACTTTTCTTTGTTCAATTACTTCAGCAACCATCAAAGCCAAAACTTCATCTTCTAGCAATAATAACACCATAACAGAAATCCTGTATTTTCATCACAAAAGATGGCAGGCTTTCAATGGTATCAAGCAGCAAACTTTCATTCACAGAAGCAGCTGACAAAGTTAGGAAGTAGGAGCAGTACTAGTGACTAACAACACATTATACTAGATGGTTCATGTCTTACATGAGACTACTTGTGCATGACTTATACATGACAGGCTTGCAGATGCAAGATTCACTACACATAACTTGCGTGACAATATAGACACCAAAGGAACGTTTGCCACCACCACCATCCAAAATACAGAGACAGTTGGTCTACTCCGTCGCTAGACAAACCACGATGTACCATAGATTGAACACTACGCTAGAGCAGCGTAATGACCTGTAGAAGATAACAAAATCAGCAACAATTAGGACAGACTGAGTTGCCAAAATCTTGGAGCCATTTTGATGTAATCAAATCTTGAAGCGATTGTTGGATTTATTTCAGTGCGGGTAGCAGGATATACCATGTAAAGTTTTGTTAGAATGGCACCATCATACATTGTGTCGTACGAAGTGATTCCTAGATCTTTCAGTAAGACAAACAGTTATTTTGTCTTTGCGGGAAAAACAAATAGAGTAGTTACGTTATCTGCAGTATTGTAGGACACATTCTTCTCTAGAGCAGACATGCCTGATAAATTAATTCACAAGTGAAAATGTATATTATGCGTAGCCATATTATTATACTTCGTAAAGAGTCGTAGAAGACACAGTTGTTAAACATGACCACAAAACCTAGGAAGGAAGAAAGGACAGGTGTGCAGTACAGAGATGATGACAACTTTTTACCTTTGTTTACCACATCAGTCCATACGTGCCATGCCAGCATATGTTCTTCAGAAAGAACCTCGGCAGTTTGTAGATCCGCAGAGGCATGTCTTGAGCTCGCAAGCTTGGGGAAATTCGCACTTAATGCCAGGAGGAACCCCTCTTAGGCCATAATCATAGGTCAGTTCAGTCATGGGAGGAATATGTTTCACCGCGAAGAACATGATATGCGGATAGCTATCATCACCATGGTCATACTGCACAGCCTGCCAAAGGAGATTCGGGGAGCAGCTATGGTTGATAAAACGAGCTACGTTACCTGCATCTTTTGCGCTTATGACAATAGGTAATTGCTTGAAGCTCTCAGCTGTGGCATCACTACTCTTTTCTTCAAGTAATTCTGCACCCACATTATACCTTAAAATCTTATCACTGGGAAATGATGCGCGAAAGGTGTAGTCGTCTTCCTCGACATCCTTGTTCGTGTTGGTTTCATCAATGACTTCACCAGCATACTCGCAAACGAATGTGCCAGCCCGGATTGGGTCCCATGATCGGAGACCCCATCCGCGGTCTCCAGTCCAGAAAACCTCCAAGTTCAGTTTAACACCTTTCTGCACGACCCTGTTTCGACAGTCTTGAGAGCAATGGCAATCGGAAGAGCACTCATACAGCATCGGAACATGCTTCGCAAGCACCCCGGATGAGCTGTAAGGAAGATCACCACCATTCTGTTGCATACATGAACAATCAGTTTCACCTGGCAAGCACACACTAGCACACTGGCAGTTTTGCGGTGGCCTGCTCCTATTAAGAGGTCTCGAATACTTCACTCCAGTAACATAATCAAAGTGGCTAGGTCCCTTTACGTCATCGACGTCATTGACAAGGCACACAGGTATGTTCTCAACCCCCGATGATAAATCCAGCATTATGACCTTCTCTCTTGTGGCAGGATTTGCTTTCCACTTCTCTGTCATCATCCAAACTGAAATTCCATCAGGTTGCCCCGGCTCCCTCCTCAGCCTGTACTTGAAAACACTGAAACCATTCGACGCTGTGTCCAACCAAGAATCTTCGATGCGGTAAATTCCATCATATATATAAACCTTGTTGCCTGGGTTCATGAAAGGGTCATCTACACCGCGCACAACCCTGATCTGGTTCTTCTTCTTGGCACTGTTCATGAGAGCAAGGTTTCCTCTCTCAAGCTTCTGGTCCTGATTATCCTTGAACCGGCTTTTGCCTCCTTGGCCTGTGTACACCAGAGTGTCCGTGTCATCTTCATCGTTCTCGTATCCACCAGATGAGATAATGCTCACGGCAAGACTGTCATCTTTCCCAAAATATGTAGCCGGTAGGTAATCGATGCCGGCCATCGTTTGTGTATGCAAACCCAAAATGAACATTTCCGTCCTGTAGAAGAAAATATCTCCAATTTCAACACCCGGGACGGGCCCTATCATCTTCCTCTCATTGATCCTCAGGTTATTTTCCTTCATGAGAACAGTAGCCTTACAGTCAGCGCGCTTGCTACTATCCTCCTTCTCAGCCAGCTGCAGCGTACAGCGCCTGAGCGAATCGAACATGGCCATGGTCTCTTCCACCAACTCCCTTGGGTTTTCTGATGAGGAGCGCCGGCTGACAAGCTCCTTGTTGAGATTCCTCCTTACTGGTCTCTGCTTGATGTCAGTTGCACTGGAGTCTGCAGCCTGCCGAGCCTTCTTGGTTGCCCTCTTCACTGAAGGTCGTTTTCTCTTCTTGCAAAAGGGGTTGTAATCTTCATCCGATGATGATGAAAATTCTTCTTTGTAGCACGGCGTGGGAAACCTCGCCGAGATTGGTGTAACCTTCAGAGGAGTTGTGGACACTGGCCGTGTCTGAGCAAATGAAGCTGGAGCTGGCCTAGGATGTCCTGATGAGGAGAAGGACCTGAATATAGGTGTGACGTAGACTAGTGGTGGCTGGGCTGATACATCGTACCCCGCAGGGGTAGGGAACATTGGCGACAGCGAGAGCAATGGCTTCAGGTCCAAGGGCTGCTCGTCAGTTTCTGCTTCGTCTTTCAGGTTCCCCATAATGAACTCCTAGCAGTAGCAAAAAACAGGCGTTACTTAACTGTATGGACCTAATTAGATGCTGATGTACATATGGAAGAACAAATGCAATGAACAAAGAATAACATATAAATCTGTAAATTCAGAAAATGGTACCAACTCCTGAACTGAAAAAAACACGACAACAATATGTTTTCTTGTGAAATGAAGCAATCAGAAATAGAGAAGTTGCATATTTTGATCACTAGTTTGTTGGCTGGGTGGAATTAATATTTATGGTGGCAGTATGAAAATGGCCTTCTGGTGAAGGAGTAGAATTCGTTTGATATTTATACACTCAAAAAAGTGTCATACCGATATGTACTAATTGTTAACTATAATCTTGAAGAGAAGGGAGGTCATGAAGAAAGCAGCAAACAAGTCTGTAAATTCAAATACTGATATCAAATTTTCAACCGTATAACCTTTTTAGAAATCATATACAGTATTACCTTTTGAAATGTGGTAACCAGAAACAGAGCAATATTTTTAATAACAAAAGGACAGGTAATAGGATGATTATCCCATAGTTCAACTGTTGCACATCCAACTCCCCAGCATAAAAAGCAGAAAAAAGTATCATAATGCCCCATTTAACAATCTCCCAACAGTGCTGATAAAACTCGAACAGGAATATTATCTGGGCCAGGAGCCTTATTTACTTTCATAGAAAACAGAGCATTTTTTTTACTTCTTCTAAGGAAAAATGTTTGCATAAAATTTCATTATCCTCACTTGACAATCTTTCATAAGGACTTCACATATCAGCATCAATAGGAAACATATTTCCAGGAGCAGGACCAAAGAGATTTTTTATAATAATTTGTTGCATGTTCCAACAACTAATATGTTCCTTCAATATTCACATCATTTTCTTTTAGTACAAACATGGTATGTTTTTTTCTTTTCCTGCCATTAGTCACTCTATGAAAGTAACTAGTATTCAGATTACCTTCCAAAAAAGCCATTTTTCATGAGAGTTTTGCAGCCACTATAATGATTATATCAATTTTACTTTTTTTTTCAAATAGATTGGTGGATATTTACCAAGGTGGCTAACGTCATTAGCGCTACGTCAACACCAATGAGCTAGTAGCTGGAAAGGGAATAGATAGGCTAAAAAAAGCACGGAGCTAATTTCATTATGGAGGAGGAGAAAAACATAGGTTTAACACACAGGGACGGGAATAGATAGGCTAAAAAAAAGCTAAGAAAAAAACATAGTATGTCCCATCTTCCTTTCATCCTCGCACATTAACCAAAAATGCAGGCATCAGCAGAAATGAAAATGAAGGAAATCCAAATTTATTGTTCAAGAACAGAACCGTTGGGGGAACTCGTCGAGGAATCCAGAAAAGAATGGCCGTTTCAACACGGATCTCATCCAAATCCAAGTATACTACTAGTACTACTACTCAGAAACACAAACCAGAAAAGAAAACCACAAGAACTTGCGGAAGAGATTACCAGGAAGGAGCTGACCTCGACGACGTCGTCGAAGCGAAGCCCTTTCTCTCTCTCCGGTGAAGCACTCGGTGGTGTGGAGTACTGGCTTGGAGGTCGGTCACAGCTCACAAGTCACAAAGCTCACAAGTCACAAGTGGGGGACAAAGAAGGCACTCGCTTGCACTGTTGGAGCCTCCCCTCGGTGAAGTCGTCTGAGCTGAGCTGAGCTCTGAGGGCGTACACGTATACTGCCAGGCGGTCATGTCACAATTAAGCTCCGGCAGGCTCACCTCACAGACTGTGCTCTGACTCACACTCTCCACCGTTGGATCAGCCTCGAGATCCGTGCCACTGGAACCAGCTGGAAACGAGACGACACTACTACTTGGTCGGCGCTGTGCTTCATCGGTGGCAACTGGTAAGTTTACTCTTCAATTCCGAGACATTATTACCTCAGCAGGTGAAAATCATTTATCTCCTTTTCTGCTTGTTTCGCTCTCTTCCGAGGGTAAACAACTAAAACTACAGGTGCATCTCAATCATCATTCCCGATTATCTGGCCTGAAATTTCACCAAACAAAATGGAAAAAAAAACCCAAGTGTTGTAGGTGTTGGAACGAGACAGGTAACCGTCACATTTTTTGGTCTGGGTTTGCATCACACTAGTAGGGATAAGCTTATAGTAGCACTCCTTACCGCCGACAAAGTGGGCAAGGTAAGGGCTTCTAGACCTGCGTAGAATTACCACCGGCGACACTCACTCGTCACGCCGGGGCTACCACAAGTACCGCGGCGAATAGGGCCGGTGCACGCCAGGGATCGGGTGGGCCGTGTGCCCCCCGGATGGGGTGCCACTTACCGCCGGCGAAACTGAAGTTGCACACCGGGGGCTAGCAGAAGGAGCGCTGACGAATAGGGCCCGCGCTCGCCAGGGATCGAGTGGGCCGCGTGCCCTCCGGATGGGCTGCCACTTACCGTTGGCGAAACGGCCTGGGTTCGCTGGGGCTACATGCTCATACCACTGGCGAAAGGTGCACCACTCGCCGGGGACGCGGGAGGGGGGGGGGGGGAGGGGGGGCACTAGGCCGTGTTTATTACCGCCAGCGCTTTTGTTATTTCCGTCGGTAGAAAAATACTACCACCGACGTGTAGTGTGTAATTCGCCGGTGGTAACCTGGGAATTATTACAAGCTCAAACCAGCCACCTACCAACACCTTCTCACTCACCACTAGCTCATTTTTTATGGAAACTCAACCATAAGCTTTGCTAGCTCATTCCCCCACTTCTCCCCACCCATTTTAGCTAATTCAACCAACCAAGTTTGATATATTTGAGGAGATGTCGCTCCCCTCGCATGCATTAGTAGATCTACCTAGCAAGATCTAGATATAGATCTATCTCCCACCATATTTCACACTTCTCTCTATTGGTAGATTTAGATCTCGAGCATAAGGTCCTGACAACACACACACTCTCTTCGGTCGACGTTTGGAGTCTCTCCGGTGCTCTTGGACCTCGCGTCAACTAATAGGTATAATATGGTGGAATGTGCATGAGTTGGCGACAAGTCACCGGTGATGTCACTTGTGATGGTGAAAAGTGGTTGCACGCATATATGGATGTTTTTTGTGTTGTTTTGCCCGTGGAATATGCATGTACAATGAGTTGCCAATGTTTTACCGGAATATCGATTAACTTCCGTTTCGGTGAATTTCTGGTACTCTGGCGAGACCATTTTTAGCAAAGGTCATGCCGAATTTTTCTGTGAAAGCCGAGACCGTGGTTCTAATCTATGCACTTATCGTGCAGGCGACGATGGTCATCGAGATGAAGGAAAGCGACGTGGATAGATACGTGGAACACACGACTACCGACATGTATCAAAATAACCGCATGGAAATAAGATGTCCGTGTCGAAAATGCAAACTATTGTCATTGTTTGACCCCTTGTCACGCACGGTGAATGAGCACCTGCTCAGGTATAGTTTCATGGAGGGCTACACTCAGTGGATGGATGATGAAGATGATGTCGTTCAACATGAAAATGAAGAGGATGAGGAGGGAGAAGATTAGGATGTCGCACACGACGACGACGATGATGAACAAGGTCGGGAAGCAGAAGAACATGCGGACGACGAGAACAGGAGTAGGAATACCCCGCTAACCGTGGCCGTGCACGACCCTCATGTTCAGGAAATTCTTCTCGGCAACGCATCGACCGACCCCAGATTCGCCGGTAGACGGAAGTCTATGCTGGATCAACTGGAGGTAGACTCAAGAACTCTGTTGTACGATGCAGGTCGCGGGACGGAGGAGACCCGCTTGAGAGTAACTCTCGATCTTCTAGAGATGAAGGCAAGATGCAGATGGAACGACGGAAGCGCAGACGATCTCTTCTGATACTTAAAGAAGCACTTACCTAAAGATAACACGTTGGTAGGTAGCCTACAGGAGGCCAAGAAAGTGGTGTGCCCTCTCGATTTACCGCACGAAAAATACCACGCCTGCATCAGTGACTGCGTGATGTATCGGAATGAGCACAAGGACTTAACCGCATGCCCAAGGTGCGACGAGCCTCGATACAAGATAGGGACGAGAAAAGCTCCTTGAAAAGTTGCGTGGTACTTCCCGCTCAGGCCCCGTATCCAGCGGTACTTCGCGAACCCTAAGGAAACGAAGCTCATGCACTGGCACGCGGAAAGGAAGGAGGCGATGATGAAGGATCCAGTGCGGGTTGAAAACCCAGTGCTGACGCACCCTATGCAAGCCAGTGGAAAGCATTATATGATGAGTATGAAGATTTCGGGAAAAAACCAAGGAACATCAGACTGGGTGCAAGCACCGACGGACTCAATCCATTCGGCAACCAGAGCAGCAAGCACAACACCTGGCCCGTGTTTGTATGGATGTACAACCTCCCCCCATGGCTATGCTGAAGAAGAAGTAAATACACATGAGCATTCTAATCCAAGAGTCGACGCAGCCAGGGAGCGATCTCAACCTGTATCTTGAGCTATTGAAGGAGGAGCTAGCCATCTTGTGGGACGAAGGGGTAGAAACATGGGATGCTCACCTCCAACAACCTTTCCGTCTGAAAGCAGCACTGATCACGATGGTGCAGGACTATCTCGGATACAGATATATCGCGTGCTAGGTGTGCCATGGACACAAGGCTTGTGTGAGGTGCATGGAAATGACGCAGTTTCTTCAGCTGGGTTAGGATCCCGGGTCTTCGAAAACCGTCTACATGAGGACTCGGATGTGGCTACCGAGAATGACCCATGGAGGAAGTGTGGAGATCTGTTCAATGGCAAGGATGAGCTCGAAGTACCTCCGCCTAAGCGCAGCGGAGAGGAGATCGATGCTTTGTTGAAAAGCTAGAAACACTGCCCTCCGCCGGGTAAGATAAAGAAGCATAAGCGGAAGCGAGGAGATAAGAAGAAGGAAAAGGAACACGGCACGCTCATGGGGGTATGGAAAAGGAGGTCTGTGTTTTGGGACTTGCCGTACTAGAAGATGCTCGGTACGCCTCATAGCCTTGATGTCATGCATATCACGAAGAACGTGTGCGAAGGCTTGCTTGGCACTCTGATCAACATGTAGGATAGGACCAAAGACGGGCCGAAAGCAAGACACGATCTGAAGGCCCTGAATATCAGAGAAGAGCTTCACCCCCGTCTTCTTCTAGGGTTGAGAAGGATACAAACGATCGCAAGCGCAAAAGGGCGGGGAAGCAGCCGATTGAGGAGGAGACAGAAGATCCTAAGGGAAAAAGGGCGAAGAAGAGTGAAACCCCGCGCCCCTCCTGCTTCACTCTATATCCTAACAAGCTCGAACAGATGATGGGTTGCCTCCTCGGAACCAAGTAACCCTTAGGCTACGCGGGGCTGATATGTAGATGGCTAGACCCGACGAAAGGAATCTTCAGCGGGATGAAGTCTCATGACTATCACATCATGATGATGCAGATACTTCCAGTTGCAATCCGAGGGATCATGGAACTGCACGTTCGTGCAACGCTGACTAGCCTCTGTAACTTCTTCGACGTCATCACTCGGAAGTCGATAACCGTCAAGAAATTCGGGAGGCTACAGGAAGAGATCGTCACCATCATATCCGAGATGGAGATGTACTTCCCGCCCGCATTCTTCGACATCATGGTCCACCTGCTGCTACATATAGTGGACGATATCGAGGATCTCGGGCCTCCGTTCCTTCACAACATGATGGTGTTAGAAAGAATGAACGGGATCATCAAAGGATACGTCCATAACAAAGCACATCCGGATGGAAGCATCGTCTAGGGCTTTCTCACCGAGGAGTGCGTCTCTTTCTGCAAGAATTATCTAAATGAGAAAAACCCACATCCGATTAGTTTGCCCATGAACAAGCACCTCGGCAGGTTCGAGGGAGTAGGCCACCACACCGGCAAGAAGGAAATGGACGTGGATCAGTCTGATAGGTGAGCCAACTTTGACAGGGCCCACTTAGTAGTGCTACAGCACATGGGTGATGTCACGCCTTGGGTGGAAAAGCACAAAACCATGATCCAGAACAATGCTAACAGGCCGATGACGGAAGAAGAGGTATTTAGAGCGCATAACTCCTCTTTCACGCGCTGGTTCAAAGACCAGATTGATGCCATTCCCCCGCCAATGACAAGCGTCGCGGGGACAGAATCACAATGGCCTTGTCCTACGGGCCCACACCAAACCTCATGACTTATCAAGCATACGACATCAGCGGTTACACATTCTACACAGAGGAGAGAGACAAAAGAAGCGACTATTAGAACTCGGGTGTGATGATGGAATCTTACACGGGTGAAGAGAAGAAAAGATACTACGAAAGGACCGTGGAAATTTGGGAGCTCGACTACGTCGGGGAGAAGCTACCGATGTTCCGTTTCACATGGGCTACATATATCAGAAAAGAAGACGAGTATTTCACCACCATGCGTATTCCCAACAAATTCAAGACCAAGAAACCCACCGCACAAAATGAGCCATGGGTACTGGGTAAGCACGTCGAGCAATGCTTCTTTATTACCGACCCGTCAAGGCCTAGCCGTGTCATCATGAGGAGAGGCAAAAGGTCCCTTGTCGGAATGGATGGAGTCACCGACGAGAAAGACTTTGACGGACTCGTCGGAGACCCGATGATGGAAGAACTCGATGAAGACGATGCAACATACACAAATATAAGAAGAAGGACCATGCTACCTAGGTCGTCAGCTACAACAACTCCTCCGTACACAAGGAGTCATGATGATGAGACTGGTGGGGTCAAGTCAAAAAAGACTAAGCAGAAGGGCAAGAACAAGCAGAGTGCGAAGAAGAAACATTAAGATTGGTGTGGTCGAGAAATTAACACTCGTCATTTTATGTGTATCTCTTATTAATGATTTTATGTATAAGTGTGTACTACATACTTATTAAACTCCTATGGAGATGGTGACGGAATTGCAACTAATATAACTTAGCCATCATTTTATGTGTGTTTGCCTACGATGGAATTGTTACAATTTTATGTGTGTTTGCCTCCGACGGAATTGCGTTAAAGGAGCACGCTGAGTCGCATCAAGTGACAGAAAAACTAAACGGGTTGGAACTATAGCAGGAACACAAATGAACAAAGGGATGATCTAAATCGGACGGCCATGAAAATGCGATGATGTGGATAGGCTGCATATGCAAATAGACAAACTTAAATGACTCTTAGTGAGGTCTACTTTATAAGATGATATAGATATGTGTGTTTGCCTAAAAAAACTTACCACCGGTGAATTCAGGCTAAACGTCGGGGTAGCACGTGCTGGCCCCACCTACGAGTGACCCTAAAATTACCACCGGCGAATTCGCGCATACGCGGGGGGTAGCACGCGTTGGCCCCCCTGCCAGTGACCCTAATATTACCACCGGCGAATTCATGCATACGCCCGGGGTAGCACGCGCTGGCCCCACCTGCCAGTGATCCTAAGATTACCACCGGACTATGGGTCCCACCTGCGGGATAAGGTGTCGTCCTCGATCCCTCCTGATGCTAGATCGATCTGCAGAGACACCCGTTGTCGTCCTTGTCGATCCACCGTTGTCCGCCGTCAGCAAGGTGAGTCCCCCCGACTCCCTCTCCCCTCCCTTCCTCTCTCCCCCTCGCCCTCCACTACCTAACCATCTCCACCTCGTAGGAGCCCGTGGACGGAGCCGCGCCCGGAGGAGGAGGAGGGCCCCGTGGAGAAGCCATCGCCGTCCCGTCCGCCGGCCGCCCGCAGGTACCCCTTCCTCTCCCATTCTCCCCCTCTGTCTAGATCTCCTCCCTCTCCTCCCTCTGCCAAATACGTGAGCCCATTGCTTCAGACTTCGGATGCAGTTTCTGAGTCGCCGCCGCCCGAGGATGGCGCCCTGCATTCCAACACCCCGCCGCTTGAGGACACTGTTGGAGATATTCCCAAGAGGCAATAATAAAAGTGGTTATTATTATATCTTTGTGTTTATGATGAATGTTTACATCCCATGCTATAATTGCATTATAAGGAAACACTGATACATGTGTGTTTTGTAAACATAAAAGAGTCCCTAGTAAGCCTCTTGTGGAACTAGCTTGTTGATTAAATGATGATCATGGTTTCCTGATCATGGACATTGGATGTCATTAATAACAAGGTTATATCGTTAGGAGAATGATGTGATGGACACACACCCATAGTAAGCGTAGCATAAGATTAAGTCATTAAGTTCGTATTGATGTAAGCTTTCAAATGCATAGTAACCTAATCCTTCGACCATGAGGTTATGTTAATCACCATCATCGGATGGGTACTTTGATGACATCAAACACCGCTTAAATCGGGTGGTTATAAAGGTGTCATTGGGTATTCTGAAAGTATGTGTTGAAGCGCATGGACCAAGATTGGGATTTGTCCATCCATATGACGGATAGATATGCTCTGGGCCCTCTCGATGGAATGTCATCTAGTTAGCTTGCAAGCATGTGACTAGGTCACAAGAGATGACATAACATGGAACGAGTAAAGAGTACTTATCAGTAACGAGGAAGAACTAGGTATGGAGATACCGACGATCAAACCTCGGATAAGTAGAATATCGCGTGACAAAGGGAATTGGTTTCGTATGTTAATGGTTCTATCGATCACGAAGTCATCGTTGAGTATGTGGGAGCCGTTATGGATCTCCAGATCCCGCTGATGGTTATTGATCGGAGAGGTGTCTTCATCATGTCTGCATATTCACAAACCGTAGGGTGACACACTTAAGGTTCGAAGTTGTTTTAAGTAGATATGGAATATGCGTTGGAGAGCGAATGTTGTTTGGAGTCTCGGATTGGATCCGGGACATCACGAGGAGATCCGGAATTGTCCAGAGAATAAGAATCATATATTGGGGATCATTTTCTAAGTTAGGAAATGTTCCAGAGTGTTTGTATGGAGATTCTAGAAGGTTTCGGAATGTTATAGAAGGTTCTAGAAGATTTCTTGGAGTTTGCTTGAAAACCAAGAAAGGATCAAGGAGTCTTTGTGGGGCAAGACACGGATTCGTGGGGGAGGAGGATTCCTCCCCCTCCCAATCCGCCGGCCAAGGAGGGAGGGGAGTCCTACTAGGACTCCCCCTCCCATGGCGCCTCCCTCCTTTAAATAGAGGGGAGGGGGAGCCACCCCCCAGACCTCTACCATAACAAACCCTAGCCGCTGCCTCTCTCCTCCTCCTTCGCTCTGCTCCGGCTTAGGCGAAGCCCTGCAGAAATCTCTACTCCACCACCACCACCACACCGTCGTGCTGCTGGGATTCCGTGGAGAAGATCTACTACCTCCGCTGCTCGCTGGAACGGGGAGAGGAAGGTCTACTTCGACTCCGCACGTATGACCGATTGCGGAAGCGCTGCCGGAACGTGGCGCCGGAAGGATCGTCCACACGATCTTGAGATCGGTAGGTGATCGACTACATCAACCCCGAGATCTAATCTCGTAACGCTTTCGGATCTACGAGGGTTAGTACAGATCTATCTCGTTGCACATGTCTAATAGATTAGATCTTGGCTTTTATCTAGATTAGATCTGGGTTTTGTTCGTTCTTGCGGTAGAAATTTTTTGTTTTCCATGCTACGAACCCATCAGTGGTATCAGAGCCTTGTCTATGCGTAGATCTGTTGCACGAGTAGAACACAATGGTTTTGTGGGTGTTGGTGCTCGTGCCGTCTTTTGCTTTGTGTACTTTGCATCTTGCGGTATGGTGGGATGAAGCGGCTCGGGCTAACCTTACATGTCATCGCACATGAGACTTGCTCCACGCTTGACGTGTAACTTGCTTTGCACAAGTGGCTTTGCGGGTGTCTGTCTCTCCCATCATAGTATAGATCCAATCTACACTTTGCACTCGATAGCACTTGTATCAACGTTGTGGTTCAGTTTCGTAGGTAAGATCCGTTCTTATTCGAAAGCCCCAAACCACGTAAAACATGCAAAGAAAATTAGAGGCGTCTATCTTGTTTTTGCAGGGGTTTTGTGATGTGATATGGCCATCATGTGATTGTGATTATATTTGATGTATGCAATGATCCTTGTTGCAATATGGCAACCGGCAGGAGCCTAATGGTTGTCTTTAATTCTGTTAAGACCTGCGTGTCTATTTATCTTGCAATATCTTTGTTCCAAGTAGTTGTAATAGTTTCTGGTGATGATGGACAACCATGAAGCGGCGCCACTGACCTTGACGCAATGCTGGTGATGATGGAGATCATGTCCGTGCTTTGGAGATGGAGATCAAAGGCATAAGAAGAAAGGGCCATATCATATCATACTAATTATGAATTGCCTGTGATGTTAATCCTTTATGCATCTTGTATTGCTTAGATCGCGATGGTAGCATTATAAGATGATCCCTCTCACTAAATTTCAAGTAATAAAGTGTTCGTCCTTAGTTGGCATCGTTGCTAAGACTCGTCGTCTCGAAGCATCTCGTGATGATCGGGTGTGATAGATTCTACGTGTGCATACAACGGGTGCAAGCCAGATTTGCACATGCGGAAACTAAGGTTAATCTTGACGAGCCTAGCATGTACAGACATGGTCTCGGAACACAGAATACCGAAAGGTAGAGCACGAGTCATATAAGTGATATGATGAAACATGAAGATTGTTCGCCTATGAAACTACATCCTCTCTCGTGAAGATCGGACTTGGTGTAGTGGACTTGGTTCGTGTAATCACTAAGACAATGTGAGGGATGTTGTTTTGAGTGGGAGTTCACCTAGTTAATTTAAGAATTAAAGTAGAACTCAATTTATCATAAACTTAGTCTAAACTACTTGCAAACTTGTTGTATATTATGGCGAATCTCTCCATCAATTTCAATGCGTTCCTAGAGAAAGAAAAGCTTAAGAACAATGGAAGAAACTTCACGGACTGGCTCTGTGGTCTGAAGATTGTCCTCAGGGCTGGTCAGATGACCTATGTGCTCGAAGCACCGCTAGGTGACCCACCTGCAGCTGATGCCACAGATGACGTAAAGAATGTTTACGCCACTCGGAAAAATCATTACTCCACAGTTCAGTGTGCCATCCTCAGACGGTTTAGAAGCGGAGCTCGAGCGTTTTGAGCACCACGACCTGTTCGAGATCATTAAGGAGCTCAAGCTCATTTTTGAGACTCACGCGTGGAGAGCTATGAGGCCTCCGAAAAGTTCTTTACCCAAGATGGAAGAGGAAGCTCCGTTAGCGACACGTGCTCACCATGTCTGGCACGCAAACAAGCTCTAAGAGTTGGGGATAACGATTCCTAATGAGTTAGGGATTCACCGTGTCCTCCAATCACGCCACCGAGTTATCTGAACTTTGTGATGAACTACAATATGCCTTTGCATGAACAAGACGTTGCCTGAACTATCATCCATGCTGAAAACTGCTGAAGTGGAGATCAAGAAGGAGCACCAAGTGTTGATGGTCAATAAGACCACCAATTTCAAGAAACAGGGCAAGCCTAAGAAAAACAGCAACTTCAAGAAGGACGGCAAGAAAGCTGCCGCACCTGCTAAGAAGCCCAAGGCTAGTCCTAAGCCTGAAACTGAATGCTGCTACTGCAAGGGTGCTGGTCACTGGAAGCGTAACTGCCCCAAGTACCTGGCGGATCAAGAAGAAAGGTATATTCGATATACATGTTATTGATGTGTATCTTACTAGTAATCGTAGTAGTGCCTGGGTATTTGATACTGGTTCGGTTGCTCATATTTGTAACTCGAAACAGGAGCTACGGAATAAACGAAGACTGGCAAGAGACGAGGTGACGATGCGTGTTGGAAATGTCTCCAAGGTTGATGTGATCGCCATCGGCATGCTCCCTCTACATCTACCTTCGGGATTAGTTTTAAATTTAAATAATTGTTATTTGGTGCCTGCGTTAAGCATGAACATTATATCTGGATCTTGTTTATTGCGAGACGGTTACTCTTTTAAGTCTGAGAATAAAGGTTGTTCGATTTATATGAGTAATATCTTTTATGGTAATGCACCTGAGATGAATGGTTTATTCTTATTGAATCTCGATAGTAGTGATACACATGTTCACAACATAGATGCTAAACGAATAAAATTGAATGATAATTCTACATACATGTGGCATTGTCGTCTTGGTCACATTGGAGTGAAGCGTATGAAGAAACTCCATTCTGATGGACTTCTTGAATCACTTGAAAGATGCGAAGCTTGTCTAATGGGAAAAATGACTAAGACTCCATTCTCTGGAATAATGGAGCGAGCTATAGACTTATTGGAAATAATACATACCGATATGTGAGGTCCAATAAGTGTAGCGTCGCGTGGTGGATATTGTTATGTTCTCACTTTCACGGATGACTTAAGTAGATATGGGTATGTCTACTTTATGAAACATAAGTCCGAAACTTTCGAGAAGTTTAAGGAATTTCAAAGTGAAGTGGAAAATCATCGTAACAAGAAGATTAAGTTTCTGCGTTCTGACCGCGGAGGTGAATATCTAAGTTATGAGTTTGGCATGCATTTAAAGAAATGTGGAATACTTTTCATGATTCACCTCCGGAACACCACAGCGTAATGGTGTGTCCGAACGTCGTAATCGAACTCTCTTAGATATGGTTCGGTCTATGATGTCTCTTACAGATTTACCGTTATCGTTTTGGGGCTATGCATTAGAGACAGCCGCATTCACTTTAAATAGGGCACCATCTAAATCCGTTGAAACGACACCGTACGAACTGTGATTTGGTAAAATACCTAAGTTGTCGTTCCTTAAAGTTTGGGGTTGCGAAGCATATGTAAAGAAGTTACAGCCTGATAAGCTTGAACCCAAAGCAGAGAAATGCGTCTTCATAGGATACCCTAAAGAAACAATTGGGTATACCTTCTATCATAGATCCGAAGGCAAAGTTTTTGTTGCCAAGAATGGATCCTTTCTTGAGAAGGAGTTTCTCTCGAAAGAAGTGACTGGAAGGAAAGTAGAACTCGACGAGGTTATTGAACCTTCTCTCGGAGTTGAGAGTAGCGCAGCACCAGAAGATGTTTTTGTGCCGCCTGCACCAACTGGAGAGGAAGCTAATGATGGTGATCATGAAACTTCGAACGAAGTTACTGCTAAACCTCGCAGGTCAACGAGGGTTCGTACCACTCCTGAGTGGTATGACTCTGCCTTGAACGTCATGTTGGTGGACAACACTGATGACCCTGCGACGTATGAAGAAGCTATGGTGAGCCCAGATTCTGACAAATGGCTAGAAGCCATGAAATCCGAAATGGGATCCATGTACGAAAACCAAGTATGGACTTTGGTGGACTTACCGGATGGCCGTAAGGCTGTCGAGAACAAATGGATTTTCAAAAAAAGCAGATCTTGATGGTAATGTTACCGTCTATAAAGCTCGACTTGTCGCGAAAGGGTTCCGACAAATTCAAGGAGTTGACTACGATGAGACTTTCTCACCAGTAGCGAAGCTAAAGTCTATGAGGATTTTGTTAGCAATCGCTGCATATTTCGATTATGAAATTTGGCAGATGGATGTCAAAACGGCGTTCCTTAATGGTGCCATTGAGGAAGAGTTGTATATGGTACAACCCAAGGGTTTTGTCGATCCTAGTGATGCTGACAAGGTATGCAAACTTCAGCGCTCCATTTATGAACTGAAGCAAGCATCCCGGAGTTGGAATCAACGTTTTGATAAAGTAATCAAAAACTTTGGATTTATACAAACTTATGGAGAAGCTTGTATTTACAAGAAAGTGAGTGGGAGCTCTGTAGCATTCCTAGTACTATATGTAGATGACATATTGTTGATTGGGAATGATATAGAACTTCTTAATAGCGTCAAAACCTATTTGAATAATAGTTTTTCAATGAAGGATCTTGGCGAAGCGGCATATATTCTAGGCATCAAGATTTATAGAGATAGATCAAGATGCCTAATAGCGTTTTCACAAAGTACATACTTAGACAAAGTTCTAAAGAAGTTTAGAATGGAAGAGAGCAAGAAAGGGTTCGTGCCCATGTTGTCAGGTAAGACCTTGAGTAAGACTCAAAGTCCGGCTACGGCAGAAGATAGAGAAAAGATGAATAATATTCCCTATGCCTCGGCCATAGGTTCTATCATGTATGCCATGCTGTGTACAAGACCGGATATAGCACATGCTGTTAGTTTGACTAGCAGATATCAAAGTGATCCTGGAATGGAGCACTGGACAGCGGTCAAGAATATCCTAAAGTACCTGAATAGGACTAAGGATATGGTTCTTTCTTATGGAGGTGATGAACAACTTGTTGTAAACGGTTACACTGATGCTAGTTGGAACACCGATCCAGATGACTCGAAGTCACAGTCTGGATACGTATTTATTTTGAATGGTGCTGCAGTGAGCTGGAGGAGTGCCAAGCAAAGCGTTGTGGCGAAATCTTCAACTGAATCGGAATACATAGCTGCTTCGGAGGCTACACAAGAAGCCATATGGATGAAGGAGTTCATTACTGAACTTGGCATGGTTGCGGTCGTTGGACCCGATGGCCATCTCTGTGACAACACAAAAGCATAGCTAATGCACAGGAGCCAAGGTCACATAGCAAGCTGAAGCACATCAAGCTACATTTCTATGCTATTCGCGAGTATGTCCGAGATGGTGACATAAAGATTTGCAAAGTACACACTGATCTGAATGTGGCAGATCCGTTGACTTAACCTCTCCCTAGAGCAAAGCATGACCAACACCAGAATGCCATGGGTGTTAGGTATATTACCATGTAATCTAGATTATTGACTCTAGTGCAAGTGGGAGACTGTTGGAGATATGCCCAAGAGGCAATAATAAAAGTGGTTATTATTATATCTTTGTGTTTATGATGAATGTTTACATCCCATGCTATAATTGTATTATAAGGAAACACTGATACATGTGTGTTTTGTAAACATAAAAGAGTCCCTAGTAAGCCTCTTGTGGAACTAGCTTGTTGATTAAATGATGATCATGGTTTCCTGATCATGGACATTGGATGTCATTAATAACAAGGTTATATCGTTAGGAGAATGATGTGATGGACACACACCCATAGTAAGCGTAGCATAAGATCAAGTCATTAAGTTCGTATTGCTGTAAGCTTTCAAATGCATAGTAACCTAATCCTTCGACCATGAGGTTATGTTAATCACCATCACCGGATGGGTACTTTGATGATATCAAACACCGCTTCGTAACTGGGTGGTTATAAAGGTGTCACTGGGTATTCTGAAAGTATGTGTTGAAGCACATGGACCAAGATTGGGATTTGTCCATCCATATGACGGATAGATATGCTCTGGGCCCTCTCGGTGGAATGTCATCTAGTTAACTTGCAAGCATGTGACTAGGTCACAAAGGATGACATAACATGGAACGAGTAAAGAGTACTTATCAGTAACGAGGAAGAACTAGGTATGGAGATACCGACGATCAAACCTCGGATAAGTAGAATATCGTGTGACAAAGGGAATTGGTTTCGTATGTTAATGGTTCTATCGATCATGAAGTCATCGTTGAGTATGTGGGAGCCATTATGGATCTCCAGATCCCGCTGATGGTTATTGATCGGAGAGGTGTCTTCATCATGTCTGCATATTCACGAACCGTAGGGTGACACACTTAAGGTTCGAAGTTGTTTTAAGTAGATATGGAATATGCGTTGGAGACCGAATGTTGTTCGGAGTCTCGGATTGGATCCGAGACATCACGAGGAGATCCGGAATTGTCCGGAGAATAAGATTCATATATTGGGGATCATTTTCTAAGTTAGGAAATTTTCCGGAGTGTTTGTATGGAGATTCTAGAAGGTTTCGGAATGTTCTGGAAGGTTCTAGAAGATTTCTTGGAGTTTGCTTGAAAACCAAGAAAGGATCAAGGAGTCTTTGTGGGGCAAGACACGGATTCGTGGGGGAGGAGGATTCCTCCCCCTCCCAATCCGCCGGCCAAGGAGGGAGGGGAGTCCTACTAGGACTCCCCCTCCCATGGTGCCTCCCTCCTTTAAATAGAGGGGAGGGGGCGCCACCCCCCAGACCTCTACCATAACAAACCCTAGCCGCCGCCTCTCTCCTCCTCCTTCGCTCTGCTCCGGCTTAGGCAAAGCCCTGCAGAAATCTCTACTCCACCACCACCACACCGTCGTGCTACTGGGATTCCGTGGAGAAGATCTACTACCTCCGCTGCTCGCTGGAATGGGGAGAGGAAGGTCTGCGCCGACTCATGCGATCATGCGAAGCGCTGCCGGAACGTGGCGCCGGAAGGATCGTCCACACGATCTTGAGATCGGCAAGTGATCGACTACATCAACCCCGAGATCTAATCTCGTAACGCTTTCGGATCTACGAGGGTTAGTACAGATCTATCTCGTTACACATGTCTAATAGATTAGATCTTGGCTTTTATCTAGATTAGATCTGGGTTTTGTTCGTTCTTGCGGTAGAATTTTTTTGTTTTCCATGCTACGAACCCATCAGACACTGCCCTGCATCCCAACGTCGCGCCGCCCGTCCGCCCGGACGCGAGGACACCGTCGCCCGAGGATGTCGCTGCCCTAAGATGCATTGCTTCCTCCCCTACACCACCGGGCCTCCTGCCGCGAGCGTGTCCTAGACCTCCCGCCGCCAACACCGCTAGGCCTCCCGCCGTCGTCGCGTACCAGGCCTCACACTATGTAGGCAAACAAATAGGGAAAGGGCGAGTACCTGCAAAAACCGGAAAGGTTATGTGTTGAGCTTTTTGGTATACTGTTCCGCTAGTTAGGATCTGAGCATGTAAGGTGATATTGACATCCTTCCACTTGGCAAGTCTTCGGGTTCGTTTAGTGTACTTGCTGCTAAGTTTGAATCCCAATTCTGTTTGTTACAGTTCTGTGTTATCTGAGAGGAGGTCAGGATTACTCCTACATTCCTCAGCCTTGATAAATTATAGAGGGATGTCACTGAGCAACAGCAAGCAGACCATCACCAAGGTAATGCTCATTCTTGTCATCATAGCTTCAACCGTGCTGATGCATTTTGCCATTTGGCTTCTATTCCAAATAGTGGAAGATTATCATTTGAGGCACTTCTTTCTTGCCCCTAAACTGTTCGTTCTTTGCTATATGTTTTTATTTATTATTTATTTTGTGGCACGACACTAATCTAGTCCTTACTGTTTTTTCACAACAAAAGAGGTTGTTCCTGAAATGCTATCTTTGTCTTGTTGCTGAGTAAACATGTTCCCTTTCATGTCCATCTGTTGCTAAATATGCATCTTGTAACACCGTAGTTAGGTGGCTGATACAAAATCTGAGCAGTTACAACGAATTAAGTCTTTGGAAGTTGGAACAGAATTTTTGTGATGCATATTTTACTGACCATTCTTTAGCAGTACATCACTTCAAAATGTAAAAAGGGTACCTTATTGAAGTGGTGATCTTCAGAACAATAAGTAATGATCTGATTTGTTAGTGATTACACTGAATTGTATGTTGTTTATCAGTGATAGAAATCTAGGGATCTGTTTACGCTAGACTATTGCTGATCTTATCTGAAATGCTCATCTTATGGTAGAGAGCAAAGCTGACATAAATTCGCATATTTATTAATTCTCTGAAGCTGTAACATCGTCCCAGGGATGTAAGTATTTACAATTGAGAGTGTAGACATTTTTGTTCACCTGCGGTGCACCTTTTTCACTATCCTTGAATGGATTTGCCGAGCGTGAGACCGGTGTAGTAATAATATACATGGAAAACACCAGAAGCAGCATGGCGACTCTTTGCAGCCATATCGGCGGAGTTATACCTCATTCGCGCAGCTGCTCACTGCGTCCATGGATAGGAGGGAATATTTTGGATTGTTTTTTTTCGAAAATATGTTTCATCATACACGAAATATGGTTATGGATGTCAATGAATCTCTACTACTTAAAAAAGAGGAAGTGTGTTAGGTTTTTCTGTCAGTGGTCGCCACTGCTGACTTGGATGTTTGATATGCAAATTCAGATCGGCTTCGGTAATTCTAGTGGAACTTGTGAGATGGATTCCATTGAAAGTTGCTGTCAAATAAGATACTCCTGTTTTAATATGAGATGCTGTATTTAGTTAGTTAACTAATTTTCCTAATCTGTTTTCTTTTTCATAAGAACATGGAGGAGGAGGCCCGAGCACTGCCACGTCCACTTCGTCCGTGACCGCGCGCTACGTCAAGCCTACGCTCCAGGTGCTCGGCACCCTCGGTGAGCACCTTTTTATTTGGTGATGTTGTGAGATGGATTTTGGTGGCTTAAGCTACGGATGCCCCTGTTTTTTTGACATGATGGTTGAATTCTGGTGGTTTAGCTACGGCTGCCCCTTGTTTTGGTGCCATGGTGGTTGGATTCTGGTGGTTTAGCTACGGCTGTCCCTGTTTTTGCGCCAAATGTGGTGGCTGTAGCTGTGTTGCTGCACCTGTGAATGTTGTGCAGGTACATTGAGTGCCAATGTTTCGCCGGAATGTCGATTAATTTCTGTTCCGGCGAATTTCTGGCACTCAGGCATGACCATTTTTAGCAAAGGTCATGCTGGATTTTCACCGTGAATTTGTATATCTAAAATCCTTTCTTTTTTGCTTGTGTAGTGCTCGGTATAGCCATGTCGTCTTCTGGAAACCGCAACGAAGACGATCGGGGCCAGCGAGACTTAGAGGAGCACTACAGGCTCATGTCCCAAGACATAGAGCTGGAGGAGGTAGGGGCGAAGAAGACGACGAGACCACTGATGATGGCTGTGAGGAGATGGGAGTCGATGATGGCCTTGATGGCGGTCATGAGAGGGGTGACGAGACCACCGACAGTGGTGCCGCTGGGGGTGGCTCAGAGACAACGACCGAGGCCAAGAGGCAACGGAAGAAGCGGCGACCGAACCCGGTCGGCGCCACGAAGGAGACATTCACAACGGTGGACCCCAAGACCGGTATCCCTACGGAGCTGAAGCATCTCGCGAGGGGGTACGGCCTCCAGCTGGGAGCTATCCTTCGGAACGTCATCAATGTCAACGAGACGAAACTCCAAACAAAGAAGAAGAAGCATCTGCAGGACCAACTCCTCTTGCGGCTGCACACGCGGTACCAGTTCCCCGAGGCTTCACGAGCCTGGATCCCAAGGAGAACATCGTGAACAAGTTCACCCTCGGCAGGTTCACCAGGAACCTCAACGGTTATAAAACCATGCTAAGGGGGATGATTGCTGACGACGAGCCATGGGAAGAGATCAAGCGCCACTTCCCGCGGCTTACGCCCGAGGACTACACGCGCTTCGTGGAAAACGAGGACCTAGCCTACACCAAGGATCAGTCGGCCTAGGGAAAGGAGCTGGCGGAGAAGAACATCGGCCGCCACCGTCTCGGTTGCCGTGGCTACGACGGCAAGGCGGACAAACGGCAGAAGGAGGACCATACCTACGCAGAGAAAGGCATCGAGAACCCTTGGGCCAAGTACAAGGACCCGCTCTTCAGGGCATTTGTCAGGTCCCGGTACCGTAAATAGATGGACATGAAACTTGTCACGAGCCCTACAGTGGTGAGGGTGTTGTCTTGGTCACTGACCCGAAGGTGGTGCAAGTTGAGAACGCAGTGGTAAGCAATTTTACCAGCTTACTAGTTTCATACTTCTCACCACAACTCCATCTCTAAAATTCTTCATGCTACTTCTTACAGTTCGCGGAAGAAGAGAACGAGTCTGGCTCCTCGTCCCAGGCGTTGATCCAGACGTCGATGGGCAAAGTCCCGTGGGACAACCCTTTTACCAGGGGCTTGAACATCGTGAAGGAGCAGCCGCCGTTGAAGAGGCCGGAAAGAGGCCGTGTCCTCGACGCCGGAGGAGGTCGCCAGCATGTCGATTATGGCTTGGACGTGCCCACCACCAAGGACTCGCTACAGGCGAAGAAGGACCGGGAGCACGCGGCTCTATTGGAGAAGATGGCCAACTTGGAAGCAACATTTGACCAGCGCGTCCAAGTCGCGGTCCATGCCGAGGTAGAAACCAGGGTTCGGGCGAGGTGTCCAGCAAGGTCGATGGCGTGGTGGACAGCCGGTTCAATGAGATCATTCCTGGAATGGTGGCGTCGATCTCCACTTACTTAGCCAGCGGCCAAACGGGACCACTCCCGATGATCATCCTAGGCGGCAGTAACTCGGGCAACATGCGGCCTCCTGCTACACGGGCTCAAGACGCGCCTATATTGGTGACTCCACCCGCCGGCGCCAATGCAGGTGCTAGAGAGGATTCGCCGGCCATGGGGGCAGCCGATAGCCCCTCGGTCACTTGCACACCCTGCCCCAGTCCCTCGACGCGAGCCGAGCTCGACACTCTCACGGTAATTAATTGAGCCTCTATGCAAGTTAATTACTTTGTCGCCGCCCCTCTTTGACCTACACATGCATGTTTCTTCACATGAGCAAAGTGTTCCTTGCACCATGCTCATGTATGTGGACAACAAGCTCAAGGATGTTGTGAGGGGATACATCATGAACCCAGCACACCGGACGTTCCACTGCAAGCCTATGGACGATAGCGTGCACCGGGTTGAGATGGATCGGTCGTTCTCGGGATGCGCACACTTGGTTCCTCCTCATCAACCCCCGGGTGCCAAAGACAAGCTGAAGGTCGGGCAACTGAAGAATCATGCCCTTCTATGGACGAAACCTACTTTGGCTGAAGACCGCCGAAGAAAGGGTCACTCTAACATCTGTGCCTGCGGCGACAAGCCAAGAAAGGGTCACTCCAGCGTCTGTGCCTGCGGCGGCAAGCCAAGAAAGGGTCACTCCAGCGTCTGTGCCTGCAGCGGCAAGACAAAGGGTCACTCCTCCACCTGCTGATGATCCTCCCGAGCTCGAGACACATGAGCACGACAACACGGTGGACATCGATAAGGCTCCTATCGATTCGTTCATCGCTGATTTGGAGGCTCCCATCGATGTTCACCCGACCGTGATACCATGATGAAGAAGAAGCTCTTCTCTTCCAAGAAACACCCGAGCCGGAAGACGCTACCGCCTTCACCGCTCCGCCGCATGCTAAGGTTACCCCGAGGACACTCCGTGATATGGCCATGGAGGTGATAAGACAAACCGGCACCCCTCCGTTTCATAAGAAGGGAAGGAAGAGGAAGCCGAAGCATGGGAAAGACGCTGCAACAAGCAAGAAAGTGGTTCTCAACAAGCTGTCGACCAAGTGGAGGACGATGCATTTCCTTGGTGAACCGATCCTGCCGGACCACATTGTCAAGACGCTGTCATCGGACCTGAGTAGCCTGCATGAGACTGTTCGGTATCTAGAGCATCAGCTTCTCAAATATAAAAATCCCTCATTCCCGCTCTTCACGTTCAGGGTGCCCACTAACTGTGGCTTCGTCACCACCACCCCCGGCGAGTTGTTCTTCATCACGTATGAAGACATCTTCAAGCTCTTCCACATGTTACGGCTCGATCGAAACGTGGTCCGCCTGGTATTGCTAAAAATGGCGCACGATATCATCATGGAGAAGACCCCGCATCTCGCTATCATGGACCCCTTCTACATGACTGTAGACACCGTCGACAAGAAACACACATTTGTCGTGAAGTATATCACGGATTTCTTGGTGGCGAATAAAGACCAGTCTTGCTTTCTCCTTCCATACTTTTCCGAGTAAGTAGTTGGTCGCTAAACTTCCCGCTATTACATTCTTTCGTGAATTTCCTTAATAGCTGAGGATGATGGTTTATTCTAACTATTTTGCGCATAGAGAATGGGTGCGTCCTCATCACCTTTCAACCGTATTATTCCCATGCCATCTATCTCGACTTTGGGAGAGATATACAAAAAGACTACACCGACGTCAAATCTACTCCAGACCTCAATGGTTTCAGAGCCGCGTTTGGCCCACTCAAGTATGAGAAAAGATCCAAAGACATCTATGTGGACTCCCACGTAACCAATTTCCCCTGCCTTAGGCAATCGTCGACTGACAATGGGATGGAGCCCTGGTTTGCCATCCTACAGATGAGGGAGTGCGCAAAGGATGAGGAGCAACTCTTGATGCCATCCGGTCTCGAGAAAAGGGGCAGAGACATTACGGAAACGACCGATGCAAACATCAGAGCCGAGTTCCATGCCATCCAGCAGGAGATTGGCACGATACTCAAGAGGGATGTCTTGACTAGAGGTGCCACATTCAACTACAGCGGTATCCCGCTGACTAATGCAAAGACCGAGGACCGCTTAGCTGCGGTCGCCGATGGGAGGACATTCACAATACTAGGTGGCATCCATCCCTTCCCGCCGAAGCCGAAGAAAACCTGATCGAGTCACAAACTTGTCTCCTGCAAATGTTAGTCATAGAATTACGATTAGTTTATTTTATGATTTTCTTTTTGCATACCTATCTTTTCATGCAAATGTTAGTCATAGAATTACTTAGCTATATCCGATGTTTTTTCTTTTTTGCATACCTATATGTTATATCTCTATTATGAATATGTGCTGACAACACTAACATTTTTCTTGTGTGTGTGTGCGCAGATGCCGTGGTAGTATGTCGTGTACTAGGGCAGTGTTCCCGGAGTCTACGACGACTGGGAGGATTGTAGGAGACAGGTCCACCGTTTCTGCGGGAATAGTTACAAGGGCTATGCCACTTTGGAGGAGGCGGAAACTCGCTACGCGAGGTTTCTAGCACGGCGGAGGAGGGAGATGTGGAGGAGCCGGTTGACCCCCTTCATCGTGATGATGCTCGCAACCACCGTGGCCTTTCTAGTCTATTATGCCCTTGTTGTCTAGCTAGGTCATGCAACTCCGGAGCCTTGTGATGATGTGTTTGTGTAATATTTGCTAGTTGGAGTCCAAGTTTGAACCATATGGTCACTTTCTACATTTGTGTGAACTGTTTGAATGTTATTGATGCATAGTTTGAATATTTGTGTATTCCCTGTATCTGTTGTGTGTATTCTGTCATTATCCTGTGTATTCTGTCAATATTACAGTGCATTCTGTGTATTTCGATCTTCTTTTTTTACTCCTGGTAATATTACCGCTGGCGAAATCATGGTGATATCCCTGGCGAATTTGTATTCGCTTGTGCTACGTTGTACTACCACCGGCGAAAGAGGGGTAGCGCCAGTGGTACTACACTACCCCTGGCGTATACAGCTGCTCGCCGGTGGTAGAGGCATATTACCACCGGCGAATTCTGAAGGCGCCGGCGATGAGGACTTAGCCCCGTCGTATATAGCTGCTTGCTGGCGGTAGTGGCATATTACCACCGGCGAATTATGAGGCGCCGGCGATGCGGACTTACCGCCGGCGAGGTGGTCGCCGGCGAGCACCAGTGCACCGGCGATGACCCTTTTGTGTTCGCCGGCGGTAGGGTTTTCTCTAGTAGTGTCATCACTCCTCGCCGGCGAGCACCAGTGCGCCAGCGATGACCCTTTTGTGTTCACCGGCGGTAGGGTTTTCTCTAGTAGTGTCATCAACTCAGTAGATGCTACATTCGGACGCAGATAGAAAACAGGTGATTTTGGCATCTGCTACTGCTACTGAATCAACTCCAGAAGCGAAGAGGCTTTGGAAGGAGACAGTCGATCATCACATTTTTTGTTTTGGTTCGCATCATCAGCTCCAGTAAATGCTACATTTGGATGCAGATAGGAAACAACTGATTTTAGCTACTGCTTCTGAATCCGATTTGTCCCCTGCAAACATTGGCCAAGATCTAGTTCGCCATGGCCCTTTCTCTTCTACTCCTACAGAGATGAACTACGGTGAAAACATTTGGCGTGGGAGTCATACTCATATCACCATAGCAGTGTCTTCTGCTTGAACAAGGGATTCTGCAAGAAAAAAGAGAAAACAAAGGCATGGATCTTAGTCGCGGATACTAGTATACAAAAGATATGTGTGGACCTACTTCAAGCGGCATTGCTAGTGTGTTCAATCAACAGAAAGAGTGAAACCGGGATACAACACCTTGATGAAGGTCCCCGCATCATACCGGATGAAAATCATCGTTGCTATGTATGCAATTGTTCACTAAAACATGACTAGATACGTCCGAATCTAGACAAATATGAGAACATTAATTTTTAAAAAATAGAGGGTTATCTCTTTCATATTTCGACATGCTATCCAACCAAAAGTTGGGTTGGACTATGTCATCCAAAGTGTGATGTTATTTCAAACTAGTCCACATATTTCATCAAGGGGATGACATATGGCAAAATAATATCAAAATCAGATCGTGTTCTAATCAGGAATGTTTTATGTAAATCAGTTTAAAAGCAAGGATAATATGGGTCATGTCTCTTGCAATAATGGGCATGGACACCATTTAGTCCAGGGAGATGACTGCTAAATAAGTTGCACAAACAACAACTTAGATATAAATATGGACCATAGAATAGGAGGCGGCAATTCGGCTCGTAAGTGCAAATGCACCCATTGTGAGAAAACATATTTTGTAAAGTCAAAAATTTGAAAAAAAATTCTATATATACATTTGAATATTTTATATTGGTTCACAAGTTTTCAGGATGAAAGAATATTTTATGTGCCGTGTATAAAAACATAAAATACTTTTATCCTGAAAACTTGTGAACCAATATAATGTTTGAATGTATACACGAAATTATTTTTCTAAAATTTTTTGACATTTAAAAAATGTTTTCTCATAATGGGTGCATTTGCACCTGCGAGCCGAAGTGAATATCCGCTATAGAATCACCTAGAATGCAGGACTGCTCTAATTTCAGAGACTACCTTATAGAATTAATTGTGCTTAACATCATGCCGATTTTAACTTCGATTCCAAGCAACTACAGCCACTGAAATAACCATGTGGTAAGTAAAAAATAGGATATCTTCAGTTAAAATTCCTCAAACACAGCCTTGAGAACTTGGGACAACAAGAATCAAGAGGTGACTGAGGCGTCACTCATGCCCTGTCCGGATAAATGATACATAGATAATGACAATCCCATGTCGCGTCAGCTCTCTAAACCACTGATTCACTGAACCCAACCCTGGCGCTCTGAGCTACAAATTTCCCCCCTCGACCGATGAGAAATACTGCTAAATTTCCCTTCCACGTAAACCCAAACTATTGGGAAAGAGAAACATCACCTCTTACCGTCGCCTGCGATTCAGTTAGGGTTTATCGGATGGTTATTACCTGCCTTCCTACCTCTAGAAGAGCCCCAGCAGACTGCGGCCGATGTTGCCGCTGAGAGGTGAAGAATCCGCGTCTCCGCAACTGTTCTCCCATTCCCCTCGCCTTCTCGCGAGAAACGGAAGCTTCTTCTGCCTTGCTTCTCCTAGTCCTCCCAATCCTTGTCGCGAGGGAAGGGGAGGGGATTCGTGGCAGTGAAGAGGAAGCTCCTCTCTCTCGGCCATGGTTGTTGTTCGCATAGGCCATCGCAAACGGTGGGAGTATCTACCTACAAATTGTGTCCGATTTTGTTTATTGGGATTTTTATTTTCGTGTTCTTATTTTTTTTAGTTATACTCAGTTTGCTTAGCCACTAAATTTTTTCTCACTTTTTTGTGAAACTTTTTCTCGCGTTTGTCCATGTGCTTCTCTGAAACTTCCACAAAGAATTCGAATGGCAGCTGCCGTTAGGTTGACCGTTATGCTGACACGTGTGCCACGTCGTGTGGGGCCAGTAGGTCGGGATCGTGTTATGCTACGTCGTGTGGGGCCGGTAGATCGGTATCATGTTATGCTATCATGTGGGACCACGCCGTGTGCCGGTAGGTCGGGACCGCGATTGGTAGTGCTCACGAGTGGGTTCTATCTCTCTCGTCTAAATTGGCAGTTTTCCTTTTTTATCGTTAATCATCAGTTTTAGAGCGTCTTTTTTCTCTCTCCCTAATAGTTATGTTTTTTTTCCTAAATTGGTAACAAATTTAGAACAGCTTCTCTCTTCAATCATTCATTTTCTTTGGCCCTCGTTTTTATCCAATCTAGTAGCAAATCTAGAGCAGCAAATCACACTAACAACATACATACATTCAGAAAATAAAATAAATGTAGATAAGCTACTCACAACAACTAATATAGGATATATTAGCGATAAATAATAGTGTACTTAACGAGGTTCAATACATTTGCTGCTCAGCAGCCAACACACAACATATAGAAACAAAGGAATCTACTTTACAGCAGCATCACACACGTTTAGCCCCTCCTGCCCTCCGCATCCTCCCTCTAGCGCTTCCTCCACTTCTTGTTGTCCTGTCCCTTGATCTTAGGCATCTTGGACTAGATCGGAGGCATGCGATCCTCTACGATTGCCACCTGCTGGAGGTTGCGTAGGTGAATGCCGAACACCTTGTCCTTAGCGAAGAAGGCGCGAACATTCACTGTCTCGCCAACCTTGGGGTTGTAGGAGCTCACGTCCTCGACATGCCTCAAGAGGCAGCTGAAGTCGATGGCGCCGAGTCTCCTTTTGCAGAAGGGGCACCTATAGAGTCGCTAGTGAAGTAGGTGTCATACTTGCCGGACTCCAGCCTCCTCAACACCTGGAGGGTCTTAGTGTGGATGGACTCATCGTCGCTACAGATGTCGCTGCTCTGCACCTGTTGGAACAAATAGTAGTGTGCATGATAACAAGGACATGATTGAGATCTCTTGATTATCGGGATTGATTTTTTTGCATAAATTAATCGATTGAGATCCCATGATTATTTGCATAAATTAACCGAGTGGGTTAAAATCCCCAATCCCCAAATCTCAAACAAAATCAAATACTGATTCTAACTACAGATCGATGCTAGTATTAACTAGGGAATCCCTTAACTACAACTCTAAGCACAAATAAAATAGGATTGAAATGTGAATAAGCGGATTCATCGAAACACAAGATCAAACACGAGAGGATTAGCTCCTGTAAGAAGATCGATCTAGCATCCAACGATTGAATAGCCGAACCCTAATAACACACGATCTAGCATCCAACGATGGGAATGAAAGAAAAACAAGGGAAGGGGAGCAAACCCTAGTTACCTCTGACCATGGGTCAATGATGTTGGTGTCATAGGGGTTCTTTCGGACAGATGTACTCCTCCTCGTAGGGGTCCCAATCGAGCGGGATCTTCCCGCGACCGACAGAGCCTCCTCGCTGGCGGATACGTTAGAAGTGGGGACGGGGGTCCGGACAGGGACGGCTACTGCCTTCGATGCCTCAATAGGGGCCTGTACGGAGACGAGGGCTCCTTTCCGACAGACTTGGAGGTGACGATGGCCACCGCATTCGTCTTCTCCATCGCCAACACAGTTGGGGTTTTCTTTGGATTTGCAGAAGATGATGAGATATTGAAGACGGTTGCGTGAGTGAGTGAGCGAGAGTGGGTAGGCGGAGAGAGGGAGAGGGGCTCTATAATAAAAGTGAAGGGACATTTCGTTGCACCACTTTGCACCATGTACAAACCACGTACGCTACTGCATGATGCACCGTGACACACCTCCGTTATTGCACCGTGCACCGCGACACACGTACGATACGTCACGTTTTCCCCTTAAATCTAACCCTAGTGCGTTAGGCATACTCATTTATCCCGTCGATAGGAACAATGTCGCGTTAGTTCTACTAACTTTTACCCTTGGGTAATAACCCTGACGTGTACAATATACTCAGTTTTACCCTCGAGTTGATGGTCAACGTAGAGTCAACGGACGGGTTTTAGTTGATAATGGGCCATTTTATACACAAATAATTGAAAAAAATGAAAACATAGTGGCACCTACTAATGGAGTCTTCTTATGTGACCTTCCACCTAACAAAATATAAGAAACTTAGAGAAATCAAGTTTTACCCTAAACCACCACTTCTCAAATCACCTACTAGCTATGCAGGTGCATGTATTTCTACTCAAACCTATTCTCAAAACATCCTTTCCAAAAATATAGTTTATCTGAATGAGGCCATAATTGGCACACTCAGATATATTTGAATTTCCAATATGTAGCCAAGATGTATTTAATTGTATAAAACACGTATTTTCCATTTTTAAATTTGTTTCTATTTTCTATTTGAATCCCTTAGTCTGTATTTTATGCTACTCAGTTTTGCCCTCTCTCTTAGTCACAAACTCTCACAAAAGTCCAAACACGTGCTCACTTTGGCTGCTACGTTCTGATTGATCGACACAGTTATCACGCGAATCGTGCTCACCAACTGTTGATCCTTCGTGATCCAATGGGCAGGATAACTCCTCATTATCTGTGCCACCGATACTTTGCCTTCATAAACAAATAAAAATGAAGGAACGTGTGAAATGGATCGTATGGGCACCTAGAGGGGGGTGAATAGGTGCTACACCAATTTTTAATTCTTTTTCAATTTTAGGCTTAGCACAAAGGTAAATTCTCTAGATAAACTAATGTGTGGAATTTCCCTATATGCAAACCTATCTACTAGCGAGTAAGGAGCGAGTGGAAGAGGAACGAGTGAACCGAAGTGAAGCACGTGGAGACACAGGATTTGTTTGACCACAGTTCCTTCCTTGTTAAGGGACGTACGTCTACGTTGGAGGGGTGGGCGGTACTAAGACCACCACGCCACAAAAGGCCTCACCCTGTTCTCCGATGGATCTCGCCACAACAGGCCTGATCCACCTTCCACTATAGGTATCCTTCGAGGCGGGCACCGGCGCCTTTACACAACTAGCGGGGCAACAACTCCACAACAACTTGGAGGCTCCCGAAATGACAACAAGCTGCCACAAGAATAAAGTTGTCAAATACAATAACACAATGTAGGTATTAACGAGAATACTAGATCAGGGATTTCTCCAAGTGAATGGAGAGGAGTTAAAGCGCTTGATTCTTGATGTTGATGATGAACTTCTCCTCCTTCAATTCCACCAAAGATCAAGACCTTAGGGTGGTTGAAGTGGGAGATCGAGATTTAGAGCTCTTGCACAGGGTCTGGTCGAATTCAAATGAATCAAGAGTTCTGGACGTTGGGGAAGAAGGGGTACTTATACCCCTTCCAAAACCAGCCGTTGCACACTTTGGGGGCCGGATTATCCGGCCCAAGTGAGGGCCGGATTATCCGGTCTGGGGAAACTCGCCCTGACGGAATATCCGGCAGAAAATCCGCCTCTCTCGAAGGCCGCGCCGAGCTTGCCCTTGATCAACCGGGGCCGGATTATCCGCCCCGTTTCGAGCAAAGGAGCCAAGCTGCCGCCGGTATCGATCGGATTTTCACCGGATTATCCGCCTGGGAGGAAATCGCCCGATTCGGATTTTCCGGGAGAAAATCCGACTGGACACGGAGCGACGCGCCTTGGCTTCCTTGAGAGATGAGGTAGGCCGGATTATCCGGCCCTTGGAGGGGCGGATTATCCGCCCCCCCCTCAAAACTTCCTGCACACTTAGCACACATGAAAGTCTCCATAATATTGTTATCTAACACGTAAAACATAGGAAATCATGAAATGTTCTTTCAATCTCCCCCTTTTTTGTGTTAGATGACGATAACAAGATTTGCAGGAGAAATACACAAGACAAAAAAAGATAACTATGGAAGGGACTCCCCCTCAATGTGTGCATAATAGAGTTTTGCATTGGAATACAAATGCACACAAATAGGTGAATCTATTCCATAGACAAAAGGGCAAAAACACATACCACCGAAGTAGAGAATAGGCATCCTTGACATAAATCACAATTATTATTGGATAACCATTATGAGTGCGCGTCTTCCGTGATAAACCACCAGCAATAGGATATGAATAGATATAACCATGAGCATAATCCATGATATGAAGTCCATAGGTATCATCCAGACAACCACATAAAGTCTCAACCACAAATCACAAACCACGAATATATAAGTTCAACGCTAAATGGGCATAAGCAAGAAATGACGAATAAAAAGTGCAAGTGCTTATGCCCGACCCATGCAAATCCACGGACAACCTAATAGAACTACTTCTCCCCCTTTGGCATTGAGACACCAAAAAGGGAGAAGAGCGATGCTAGCGGCCCATGGGATCACTCATCATAGTCCTCGTCCTCGTCCTCGTCCTCATGCTCTTCCTCATCCTCATCTTCAAGCTCCCCAAACAACACCCCCACAAGGTGTACAAGGGACTTGTGTAAAAGAATAGATGGCTTAGAGGTAGGGAAGGCTTAGGATTAAGAGAGACAAACTGGGATGGTACTAGACACTCAAAATTGCAAAAAAAACAAATCAAATAAAAGCCAAGATTGAGTGTGATTCCCATAAGAACAAGAGAGAGCAAATAACATCCAAATAGATACAATTCTCCACAAAGGAGAGGGCGGTGGCCGAAGCCACCTTGTTGGAGTGTATGGTGTGACACCGCGAAGATATATCTTGGGTTCACGACCAATACTCATCAATAAGCTCACATATCACAACATGCTATTAAGAGAAATGATATACTTGCTATTGGCATTATGGGGGGAGGGTTAGCCCAATAAGTTAGGACCACACTCCCCCTATATCCATGCCCACACCTAGACCAAACAAGGATTGAGATGTACAAGTGGGTGCATGGGTAATCAAGACAAGCTCCCGGAATCAATGATATTTAGCTCATTCCTCAAATAGCAGAATCTTGCTTCATCAAGTGGCTTTGTAAAAATATCCGTCAGTTGGTTCTTCGTGCTCACAAAAGATAGATCAATATCACCTCGAGCAACATGGTCACGAATAAAATGATTTTGAATCTCAATATGCTTCGTCCTTGTGTGCTGAACTGGATTGTACGCAATTTTGATAGCACTTTCATTATCACATAAAAGAGGCACTTTGTCACAATTGACACCGTATTCCTTTAAAGTTTGCCTCATCCACAATAATTGAGTATGCACGGCAATAAAGATATTCAGCATATTCAACTGGAGAGAGATATACAATTCTGCTTTTTGGAGGACCAACATACAAGAGATCTTCCCAAGAATTGACAAGCTCCAGTAGTTGACTTCCGATCATCCTTATCACCAGCCCAATCTGAGTCAGTATAACCATATAAAGAGAAATTGGAGCCCTTGGGATACCAAAGACCAAAGTTGGGGGAATGAACTAAATATCGAAAGATCCTCTTGACCGCCACTAAGTGGATTTCTTTAGGAGGTGCTTGATACCTTGCACACACTCCCACACTCAACACAATATCGGGTCTAGATGCGCAGAGGTAAAGAAGAGAGCTGATCATGGACCGGTATACCTTTTGGTCCACATCTTTACCAGAGGGTTGAGTTCGAGATGACACTTTGTTTGCATCAGAGTAGCGACACCATTTAGATCCGTCATCTTGAATATCTTGAGCATGTCTTGGATGTACTTTGCTTGATTAATAAAGGTTCCTTCTCTTAGTTGCTTGATCTCGGATCCAAGAAAGAACCGTAATTCCCCCATCATAGACATCTCAAACCTGTCAGTCATAAGCTTTGAAAATTCATCGTTAAAAGC
The DNA here is from genome assembly GCA_023614405.1 of Avena insularis. Classification (NCBI taxonomy): domain Eukaryota; kingdom Viridiplantae; phylum Streptophyta; class Magnoliopsida; order Poales; family Poaceae; genus Avena; species Avena insularis. Next base: position 347,885,506 of record CM042692.1, on the reverse strand, counting down.
TTTGTTAGTAGAACTAAAAATGATATCGTCTACATATAGTTGGCATACGAAGAGCTCCCCCTTAACCTTCTTAGTAAAAAGAGTGGGATCGATTTGCCCAACTTCGAAGCCACGATCTAACAAAAGCTCTTTAAGGTGCTCATACCACGCACGTGGGGCTTGTTTAAGGCCATAGAGTGCCTTATCGAGTTTGTAGACATGGTTCGGGAAGTTAGAATCCTCAAACCCCGGGGGTTGCTTTACGTATACCAACTCATGTAGAGGATCGTTAAGGAAGGCACTCTTGACGTCCATTTGCTGCAACTTAAAATTGTTATGAGCAGCATAAGCAAGTAGGATACAGATGGACTCAAGACGAGCCACAGGAGCATAGGTCTCGCCGAAGTCGATGCCCTCAACTTGGGAGTAACCTTGTGCCACAAGTCTTGCCTTGTTCCTCACAACAATGCCATTCTCATCTTGCTTGTTCTTGAAAATCCACTTGGTGCCGATAACATTGCGGCACTCTTTGGGTTTCTCCACTAGTTTCCAGACTTTGTTGCGCTCGAAATTGTTCAATTCTTCATGCATAGCAACAACCCAGTCTGGGTCTTCAAGAGCTTCAAAGACCTTCTTAGGTTCCACCATGGAGATATGAGCTTGATGCTCACCAAAACTGGCCAATTCTCTTCTAGTAGACACCCTTCGTCGAAGATCACCAACAACCTTGTCGAGAGTGTGACCCCTCAACTCAAGGTTACGATTAGCCCGAGCCTTGCGACGAAGTTCAATAAGTTTGTTGTCTCTTGGTGGATGAGATTCATCACTTGAGTATTCATTGGAGGCTTTTTCTCCGCCTTGATCAGTAGCTGGAACATCAGTAGTAGGTGGTGGAGATGCATGCCCTTGAGGTGAGTCCGTAGCCATAACAGGAGGCTACAGAACTGGAGAGTCAGGGCCAGATAATCCGGCCGATGAAGAGGCCGGATAATCCGGCCTGGGAGGACTTGGCAAAGCATCATCAGAAGCTGACTCGCTTGAACTGGCGAGGAGCCGGATAATCCGGGGTCAGCCGGAAAATCCGGCCTGGAGATTGTGTTGATATCTTCACCACGAGGAGCTGCATGGACAGCTGGAGCGAGGTGGCCGGATAATCCGGTATCCACCGGAAAATCTGGCATGGAGCTTTCTGGAGCAACTTGACCTTCAGCAGTTGATGGAGATGGTGTAGAAGTTGCCCCCGTGGTTGGATCATGTTGCGTATGTGTAGATGAGGGCTCTATATGAGTAGAGCATTGTCCTTCCCGGTCCGCCACAAGGGGTTCCTCAATGGGGCGGAAGAATCCCACGCCCATTCTTCTTATGGCATCTTGGGGTATTTCAACATCTGCATCACAAACACCAACTTGTTCTTGCACGGAACCGTCATTTTCCTCGAACACCACACTACAAGATTCTACAACAGTTCCGGAGAGCTTATTGTAGACTCTATAAGTGTGGGATTCGGCACCATAACCAACAAAAATACCTTCTAGAGCCTTAGGTTCAAACTTAGATAAATGAACTCCTTTAATAAGAAAGAAACACTTACACCCGAATACCTGAAAGTATGAGATGTTTGGCTTGTTACCGGTAAGTATTTCATACGGAGTCTTGTCCAAAATCTTGCGGAGGTATAAACGATTGGATGAATGACAAGCAGTAGAGATTGCTTCAGCCCAGAAGTTATATGGAGATTTGAATTCGGCCAACATTGATCTTGCCATGTCCATTAGAGTTCAATTCTTCCTCTCGGCTACACCATTTTGTTGAGGGGTGTACGCAGCGGAATATTGATGTCTTATCCCCTCTTCACTTAGGAACTCATTTAAGGTGTAGTTCTTGAACTCTGAGCCGTTATCACTCCTTATAGCCAGAATGGGGACGTTGTGTTGATGTTGAACCTCGTTGGCGAAGTCGATGACAGTTTGTTGAGTTTCACTCTTCAACTTGAAGAAATAAACCCAAGTGTATCTTGAGTAATCATCAACAATCACTAGACAATACTTATTCCTACTGAGGCTTGCATGAGATGGAGGTCCGAAAAGATCCACATGAAGAAGCTCCAAGATCCTTTTTGAAGAGATAATAGTTTTCCTTCGATGAGGAGAATCATGCATTTTCCCTTCAACACACGCCTCAGACACGATCTTTGGCAAAAGAGACATTTTCTTTTAGTCCAAGAATGTGGCCACCCTTGTGGAGACTTTATGAAGTTCTCATATTGACGTATAGTCGTGATGCCATAGCCAACCCGCACCTTTTCCGAAAAGACCAATCGGACCTGTAGTGGTTTTCCCAAAAAGTCTACCACGCATGTGTCGCTTTTCATATCCCACTTAAAGCGACTTTTAGAGACTTGCTCCACAAGAGTACCACCAAATCAGCATCAATGTAAACTGCAAAGCCCATCTTACCAAGGGCACGAACTGAAAGTAAGTTATACCCGAGGGTCTCAACAAGCATGACGTCCACGAGGGAGATATCGTGATCCACCACAACTTTGCCGAGACCCAATACCTCAGATTTTGACTTGTCACCATAGGAGACGGTAATGTGTTCAAGGTTTGGCCGCATCTCCGTGATGATCTCCTTGCTTCCGGTCATATGACCTGCATAACCGCTATCAAGTACCCATTTAGAACCACGGATTTAAGCATAGCCCTGCAAGAAAATTACTTCTTGGTTTTAGGTACCCACTTTTCAATGGGTCCTCTCATGTTAGTAACAAGGGTCTTGGGAACCCAAATAGACCAAGGAATGTAACAATCATAAGGCCCTACATAACTAGCATAAACATCACCATAAGCATCACAATATAGTTCGAAGTTAGGATTGTTGATCCCTGCAAAACCATCATAATTAGTCTTGTCATTGGTAATGTTGCTAGTCTTCGATTGAGCAGTCTTGTTCTTCTTCTTCTTGTTGTTTTTCTTGCTCTTTATCTTGGGTATGTAACCAAGACCTTCTTTATTGTTGTTTGTCCTTTGCCTTCTCAGTATCTCATCAATAACCCCTTTACCTTTGTGTTGAGAACTCCTTGCAAGATCTTCTTTTCCAAAGGATGGAGATGAGGTACTTGGTATATTATACCGTTTCAATTGAGTTTGGAGCTGGTCATGAGACTCATTTAGAGTAGAATGATCACTCTTCAATGCCTTGTGAGCACTTTCAAGATCATCAAACTTCTCCAAAATTCTAGCATGAACAACCCCAAAATCAATCTTTTCTTTCTTTAGTTTCTTTACCTTGGCAAGGGCATGGTCACGTTCTTTAATGAGCTGAGCTACAGCTTCTTCTTGTGACTCCTCTAGGGATTCGAGTCTTTCTTCCAAAGAAACTCGAGTTTCCTCTTCCTCTTCCAAGGCATTCTTCAAAGAGGCTATCTCCAAGGCATCTTCTCTTTCAATTCTGCCCTTTTCTTCAAGGAGATCTTCGGCTCGAGCAAGTTGACTCATAAGAGTATCAAAATGGAGTTTGTGCTCACCTTGTAGGTTAGTGAAAAAAGTATCCAAGGCAATAACTTATTCTTTCATTTCAAGACTTTCATGATCATCCATATCCAAAATTATGTTAGTCTTAAAAAATGAGGAGTTAGAAGTCGATACCTCGGATCCTCTTGCCATTAGGCAAGTGGCGTTGTTGTTGATGGCGTTCTCGTTCGGCGAGTCGAAGAGAGAGGAGGGAGTGATGTGGTGGCTATAGCAGCCACTTCGCGGGAACTATCATCATCCTCTTCATATTCACTTGCGGAGAAGTATTCCTCTTGAACTACAAGTACCATCTTGTGTTGCTTTTTGAAAGGGCCATTCTTCTTAGCAAATGGCTTCTTCTTAGGAACTTTGGATTTCTCTTTGAGAATGAGCCTGCCACCATTGTCTTCTCTATTTTCATAAGGACACTCGGCTACAAAGTGCAGTCTATCTCCACAGTTGAAGCAAGTTCTCAATCTTGGGCCACTTTCTCTTCTTCCATTTGACCCGTTCTTGCGCTCAAGTTCAGACTTGGCTTTGGCAGGGTCCTTCCAAAAGTTCCTTGCATAGAATGCTATGTACTCACCATGAGCACGTTTGACCTCATCGGGGCAGTCCATGGATCCCCTCTCAAATGCTCCCTCATCATCCTCTTGCTCAACAACATTGGCTTTGAGAGCCATATTGACACCCTTTTGCATTCCAATGGCCCGAGCACGGGCATCTTCAGCATTCTTTGCCACCACTGAATGACGCCATTTCTTGCATGAATTCATTGGATGTCATTTGATGATAGTTGTGTCTACCTTGCAAGCTCTTCAAATCCGTCGGTTCGAAAGGCATTAAGGCACTCACATACTTTCTTTTTATCCATGCATCATTAATGTGAGTGGCCCCATGCTTCTGAAATGTTGTTGCGATGCCCTTGAGTCTTCTATACATGTCCTCATGGTTTTCACCATCCAACATGTAGAATCCCTCAGCTTCGTTACTAAGAGCATCATACCGGTTTCTTCTCATGCTTTCATTTCCAACAAAAGGTCCAGAAGAGCATCCCACCTCTTTAGCCGTGTTGAGATGTTCAATGTGTGGCATGTCCTTGGGACCCACACTGTAGATCATGTGGAGAGCAGTGGCATTCAACTGGCTATCCACAACTTCCCTTCTTGTTAGATTGGTTTGATCTCCAACATGAAGACCTTCTTCAATGATCCTCCACAATTCAATAGAGGAGCTGCAAAAATGAGATTTCATTAGAAATTGCCATTGGTTAAAAGAATATGCAGTGAGCTTGGGTGGATCACCCCTATTGTTTATATGAGGATGAGGGATAGGTGGGTCGGGGGAATATACGTGGTGAACCTCACTATATTCCTCCTTACCACTTCCCTTTTTGGAGGTGGAACCATTTAGTTTTTCACCTTCCACATCATCATCCTTAGATCTGGTGTTACCCTTTTCCTTAGATGATGGTGAGGGAGCCTCAGAGGAGGATGGAGATGGGGCTATGGATGATGTAAGGCGAGCAATCATTTGATTCATCTCCTCCATCTTGGCCTCAAAGGATTTCAACAAGGTTGTTTCCAACGACTTGAGATCATCCATTGTGACCTTATCCACAACCTCATTTCCATCATCCCTGGTACCCATACTAGTCTTAGGGGGTTAAGCCCGAATTAAGAGCCGGGGCTCTGATACCAATTGAAATGGATCGTATGGGCACCTAGAGGGGGGGGTGAATAGGTGCTACACCAATTTTTAATTCTTTTTCAATTTTAGGCTTAGCACAAAGGTAAATTCTCTAGATAAACTAATGTGTGGAATTTCCCTATATGCAAACCTATCTACTAGCGAGTAAGGAGCGAGTGGAAGAGGAACGAGTGAACCGAAGTGAAGCACGTGGAGACACAGGATTTGTTTGACCGCGGTTCCTTCCTTGTTAAGGGAAGTACGTCTGCGTTGGAGGGGTGGGCGGTACTAAGACCACCACGCCACAAAAGGCCTCACCCTGTTCTCCGATGGATCTCGCCACAACAGGCCTGATCCACCTTCCACTATAGGTACCCTTCAAGGAGGGCACCGGCGCCTTTACACAACTAGCGGGGCAACAACTCCACAACAACTTGGAGGCTCCTGAAATGACAACAAGCTGCCACAAGAACAAAGTTATCAAATACAATAACACGATCTAGGTATTAACGAGAATACTAGATCAGGGATTTCTCCAAGTGAATGGAGAGGAGTTGAAGCGCTTGATTCTTGATGTTGATGATGAACTTCTCCTCCTTCAATTCCACTAAAGATCAAGACCTTAGGGTGGTTGAAGTGGGAGATCGAGATTTAGAGCTCTTGCACAGGGTCTGGTCAAATTCAAATGAATCAAGAGTTCTGGACGTTGGGGAAGAAGGGGTACTTATACCCCCTTCCAAAAACCAGCCGTTGCACACTTTGGGGGCCGGATTATCCGGCCCAAGTGAGGGTCGGATTATCCGGTCTGGGGAAACTCTGCCCCAGACTCGGAATATCCGGCAGAAAATCCGCCCCCTCTCTGAGCGTCGCGCCGAGCTTGCCCTTGATCAACTTCTGGGGGCCGGATTATCCGGCCCTATGCAAAGGCCGGATTATCCGGCCTAGGGAAGCAAAACCGCCCCAGTTCGGATTTTTCGGTAGAAAATCCGACCGGATACCGAGTGACGCGCCTTGGCTCCTTTTGCTTGAAAACTGGGGGCCGGATTATCCGGCCCTTGCGAAACCCGGATTATCCGGCCTCGGGAGGAAAAACCGCCCTAGTTCGGATTTTCCGGGAGAAAATCCGACTGGACACAGAGCGACGCGCCTTGGCTTCCTTGAGAGATGAGGTAGGCCGGATTATCCGGCCCTTGGAGGGGCGGATTATCCGCCCCCCTCAAAACTTCCTGCACACTTAGCACACATGAAAAGTCTCCATAGTATTGTTATCTAACACGCAAAACATAGGAAAACATGAAATGTTCTTTCAACATGTTCAAAGGACAATATTATCATATACAGAGTATAATTTTAAAGTGTTTAAGAGTTGTATAATTTTGGTATATGCATGAGACATAAAAGTTTTAGTTTAGGGATCCTTTTAGTTTATGCATTTCTTTCACGCTCTCAAAATGGTAAACTCTCAAAAATTTCGTAGGACAACATTATCATGTCCAAAGTCTAATTTGAAAGTGTTTAACAATTATATAATTTTGGTATATGCATGAGACATAAATATTTTAGTTTAGGGATCCCTTTATTTTATGCATTTATTTTCATGCTTTAAAAATGGTAAATTCTCAAGATTTTCTTAGGACAACATTACCATGTCCAATGTGTAATTTGAAGGTGTTCAAGAGTTGTATAATTTTGGTATATGCATGAGACATATTTTTTTTAGTTTAGGGATCCCTTTAGTTTATGCATTTCTTTTCATGGTTTAAAATGGTAGACTATCAAGATTTTCTTAGGAAAATATTATCATGTCCAGAGTGTAATTTGAAAGTGTTCAAGAGTTGTATAATTTTGGTATATGCACGAGACAAAAAGATTTTAGTTTAGGGATCCCTTTAGTTTATGCATTTCTCTTTTTCACGCTCTAAAAATGGTAAACGCTCGTGATTTTATTAGGAAAATATTATCATGTCCAAAGTGTGATTTGAAAGTGTTCAAGAGTTGTATAATTTTGGTATATGCATGAGATAAAAATATTTTAGTTTAGGGATCCTTTTAGTTTATGCATTTCTTTTCACACTCTAAAAACTGTGAACTCTCAAGATTTTTTAGGACAACATTATCATGTCCAAAGTGCTTAAGAGTTGTATAATTTTGGTATATGCATTATAAATAATTTTTTTTGTGAATGCATTACTTTTCACCCTCTAAAAATGATAAGCTCTCTTTTTTACATCAAGAGTTGTATAACATTTTTAATTTTAAAAGTATTCAAGAGTTCTGTCATTTTCTTTCTTATTTCTTATACTTCCATCTCCCTAAATCTTAAAGTTTGACTTTCACCTCATAGATTCACTTTTGCAACCGAGACACTAACTCGATAAACAAATTGAATTTTTGGTAATCACCCAAACTAGCGTTGAGAATCATCGGAATAGCTACTCTGTCGGCTGCATTCTCCATAACAAGCCCCCACCCCACCCATCCCCACCCTAAGCTCCCGAGTTGCGCCAATTGATTCCTCCAATCAGCCTATCAATGTACATATCAATCCACTCAAAATGCTTGCATTTCTTCAGGATCTGAAAACAGCAACATGAACCCTAAAATCCAAATTCTGAGGAAATAACAAGAAAATAGAGAGAAATTGGAAGAATTTGGTACGAACGGGAGCCTGAAGTGAAGGTAGACATCACTCACTAGTTGGAGAAGGGTTGTCGTCACCGGAGAAGAAGAAGAATGGGATGCAGGAAAAGAAAGGGGAGGCAACGACACGGGAACGGACGCGGGGCTGGCTCTGGCTCCTATCTTGCAACGCTAACCTGAGTAAGTTGTGGGTCTGATGCTCACGTGAATAAGTTGTGGATCCCACGCTGATCTGGATAAGTGGAGAGAGGTGTCCACTGCGGGACCCAACCCAACGTGGTCCCACTCGTCAGCACGTAACGGTAAGGTGGACAGCCTCTGTGGGAGTTTTAAAGAAGCGCATAGATAAAAGTGAGAAAAAGTTTAGCGGCTGGGAAAAGCTGAGTATAACTAAGAAACCAGAGACACGAAAATAGAAATCACTTTTATTTGGGACACAACGAGGAGACAATATCCAGTGATACCAGCCACTAAATGATACCATGATATCTATCATCAAAATCAATATTTTGAATTTGTAATTTTTTTTGAAAAAATATGAGTGTTCGCAAGATATGTATACACAATCCCTAAAATTTACAACACCAAATTTGAAAATCATGGAGAGAAACGAAAATGACAAATCCAACATAAATAGTGCATAAAAGGACAAAACCACAAAAGTTAACGTTCACATGTCAATTTGTCATTTTTTGTTTCTCCGTGTGTGTTTCAAATTCAGCTCTGAAAGTTTTAGGAATAATACATATTGTGCACAATTATATTCTTTCATTTTTTTCAAAAATTGGAAATGTAGTTTTGAGAAATGGTACCATGGTATCATATAGTGAACGGTGTCACTAGATATATTCTTCGCAATGAGGACATGTTGTCCTTTTATGTCTGCCCGTGCATTCATGGGGGAGTATTTCTCCCGCCAATTTCCCACTCCCCCTAATTTGGTCTCGGATGTGTATGCGCGCATGTCTAGAGGCTAATTTCTCACAGTTTTGGCCTTAAACAGGACCAATTTTCACAGTTTTCGGCCACAATTTAACATACAAACATATCAAGGTACAATAGTTCAACGTATAATTAATCCAATACAGATATTCAAATAAAGAACTAACATTGTTCAACACAAATTATAATAGATAAATATAGCATCATCATCCATCCCTTTCGAGAATCATCTTCCGCTTCCTCTTGTGGAGAACTATGAGGTCCAAAGACTGACCCCGTAGATTATATTCTCCATTTCATTATCACCATAGTCCTAAGAATAATTGCATATAGCATCAACAATATGCAACAAATACAAGGGCCAAATATCGAAGAGTGTTGGTAAAGCGCATCCCCGTGGACAAATGTGGGGTCGGGCATTCCGCTGAATAGGTTGTGGGGGATCATTGTGTCGCCTGTAATTTAGTCCCACAGGGCCCTGGTATGGACCACCGGTGAATTGCCGGGCACCGGTGTACTGTTGAGGTAGAGGGCAATAGGAAATGGGGTCGTTGGCAGCGATTTGCCAAACTCCGGCGATTTCTCACGATGCCTGGACACGGGGGTTGATAGCTCCAAATTTTATCACTTTTTACCATTGGTTTTCCTCTTGTTTATTGCCGGATTTCACTAAAGATTGACCATTTCCACTAATGTTAATGTCGAAATTAGCGAATTCTTGGTTTATTTTGATGGTTTTCAGGCAATGAACATTTATTGAAGATCTAATAGCATTTATGGGCTAATTACACCAGAATAAGCAAATCCCCAATTGGAGCAACTTTCATTGGAGGCGTCCTGAATACTTAATCTAACTGAGTAGCGCCTGCATCGCCACTGCATTACCCACCGTCTCCTTCCTTATATCAATACAAGCAACTTTCGTAAAGGAGAAGAGACGAGAAGAACCACAAAATAGAAGTTACAGCAGCCGCAGGCCATCTAGAGGGGGAGATCGGATATGAAAGAGGAGAAGAACTTCACCTTGTTCCCCGATGATCTTCAACCTCAAAACCACACACTCCACCATCATTCCATCATTACTTAGAGAGAGAGATTGGCACTTGTAAGATTAGGGTTTTATACTTTGATCTACCTATGTTTGTATTTGATTGGATCTTTAATCGCGATTGTGGATTGCTATAATAACTTTGAGATGATTTCTATTTGCAATACAATTATGCCCTTGATTTGTCTTTCTCTCAGGTCTGAGTAAATCCCCATAGGCGTGGGAGATGTAGGGGATTGGTGAGATGTGATGTGCCTCCTTTAATTCCATCCATTCGTGATTGTTGTAATGTTTATTCAAACAGTGAGAATGATTATCTATGTTTGCCTAATGCATGTTATCTAATTTAAGGGACCAGGTAACATGATCCAAAGATCTCATAGGTATGAACTTGTATTCTAGTAATTCGGCGACCCCCGAGGGACACTGATACATTGCAAATGTATCTATAATTTTTGATGTTTCATGCTTGGTTTTATCTACTTTCTTATGTTTTGTCCACACTTTGGAGTACTTTTCATATGATTTCTTGGACTAACCTATTAACAAGAGCCATAGTGCCAGCTGCCTGTTTTCTGTTGTTTTTGGTTCCAGGAAAGTTAGAAAATGAATATTCTCGGAATTGGATGGGACAAAAGCCAAATTTATTATTTTACAGGGGGATGTCTGGAGCCAGAATACGATACGGAGAAGGGCCAGAGGGCGGCCACACCACCTGGCCACGCGGCCAGGCTTGGCCCGCGCCAGGGGGTGGTGTGGCCAGCCCAGGCACCCCCTCGGCCTCTCCTTCCGCCTATATATTGCCTCTGATACGAAAACCCTAAGTACCTGATCAAAAATCTACGAAAGAGTTTGTAGCCGCCGTCATCTCCATCCCTAGATTGGGAGGGATCTGAAGCTCTTCCCGGCACCCTGCCAGAGAGGGGAATTCACCCTGGAGGCCTTCTTCATCATCATGCAAGCCTCCGGTGTGATGCGTGAGTAATTCATCTCTGGACTACGGGTCCATGTAGTAGCTAGATGGTTGGTTCTCCTCCTTTGTGCTTTCATGTTTAGATCTTGTGAGCTCTGTTCATGATCAAGATCATCTATTTGTAATTCTGCATGTTGTGTTTATGGGATCCGATGGATATTGAGATGCTATTTCAGATTGATTATTGATTCTATCATGTCTTTGTTATTTGTGATCTTGCATGCTTTCCGTTGTTAGTAGCTATCTTGGCCAAGTAGATGCTAGCAACTCCAAGAGTTAGTATTTATGCTCGATAGTGGGTTCATGCCTCCGTAACTGGGAAGTGACAGAATCTCTAAGGTACTAGATGTGTTGTTGCTACTAGGAGAAAACAATCCTTTGTTCATAGAACAATCATATTGTTTACATTACATAATTTGTAATGCAATTATCCTGTTGCTTGCAACTTAATAATGAAGGGGTTCGGATGATAACTCAAGGTGGATTATTAGTCATAGATGCGCTTGGATGGCCTATGTATAATGTTGTAATGCCCAATCGAATCTCAAAGGAGTCAAGATGAGTAGTATATGCTTGTATGCTTTCTCGATGTTTGTCAATTGCCCCGCTGTAATTTGTTCACCCAACATGTTATCTATCTTAAGGAGAGCCACCTCTAGTGAACTATGGACCCCGGTCTTTTCTTTTACATTCAATCTACAATCAACTGTTTACTGCTTTGTGTTTACTTTCTGCAAACTATTACTTCCTTCCATTCGATATGTTTAATCCTTTTGTTTTCAGCAAAACCGATGAGATTGACAACCTCATCGCAAGTTGGGGACAGAGTTCTGTGGTTCTGTTGTGCAGATATCCACGTTGCTGCTGGCACCGGTAGTGCGCCCTGCCAACATTCAGCTAGCTACACCTTTGGGGTGTTTCCTTGCTCCTACTAGATTGATAACCTTGGTTTCATAACTGATGAAAACTTACAGCTGTGCTCATCATACCTTCCTCTTGGGGTTCCCCAACGAGCTCGTTAATACATGCGCCAGCAAGTATTTTTCTGGCGCCGTTGCCGGGGAGTCAATGACATCTTCACAAGGAGAGTCCCTCATAATCAATCTCTTTACTTTGTTATTTTTGTTTTTCTTAGTTTCTTTTTGCTTTGTTTGCTTGTTTCTTTATCAAAAACACAAAAAAATTAGTTTTACAAGTTTGCTTTCTTTATCAAAAACACACAAAAAATTAGTTCCTACTATAGTTGTTATTTTCATTGGTCTGGTATTGTCTTGCTTTATCATGCTTTCTATCAATGGTTGGTTTCTTTGAAACTGAATCTTATTGGCAAAGTGGGTTCACGGAAGAACAAAAATATTATTATAAGGAACACCGCTTGTCAAAAAAAGGAAAACACTTATGGGAACAAATTGATAAATTGTATACCATTGCTATAAATGTGTGCTCTACCTATAACGTTACTTACTGCTTTGATAAATCTTATTGCTGTAGGAGGTATAAACACCTCTCTTTTCAATGTGAGTATAATGATAATGTTACCATATCTTCTTATGTTAAAGGTAATTATGAATTTTATGATGTGGAACAAATTGAAGAATTTATTGCTTGGAAGGCTGCATTTGAACTTGCTAGTTTGCTTGAAAATATTGATGATTCACCTTATAAATATGAGGTTTATGATATACTTAAATTTTGCTTTGATAATTACATGGTAGAAAATGGCTATATTCTTGAATATCTTAATAGATGCTCTCCACCAATGGAAGAGATTAATGCCTTGCAGGAGCCTATGGAAGAAGAAATTGCTGAAACTGGAAGCTCATTGGATGAAAAAGAGGAGGAGAGTGATGATCAAGAGGAAGAAGAATGGATCTACCCATCCCTACCTTCTAATGAGAGTAACTTTTTACCCCTTACATTATTTGATTGCCCCCATGCTTACCAAAGGAGGACGAATGTCATGTTCCTGAGGATTCTTTTGAAAATGTTTATAATAAAGCTCTAGTGTTTGTAGATCATGAAAAGCATTCTTTATGTTATAATTATATTGTTGAGTTTATTCATGAGGCTACTGAAAATTATTATGAGAGAGGAAAATATGGTTGTAGAAGTCATGGTACCGAAACACCTCTCTATGTGCTAAAAGTTTTGAAGTTGCTCTTGTTTTATCTACCCATTCTTGTTACTATGTGCTTATTTGATTTTCTTCTTACAAGATTCCTATGCATAGGAAGTGGGTTAGACTTAAATATATTTTGAATTTGCTTCTTGATGCTCTCTTTTACTTCAATTCATATTTCCTATGTGAGCATCTTCTCAAACTATCATGCCTAATTTAAAGGCGTTAAAGAAAAGTACTTTTGGGAGATAACCCAAAAGTTTTAGATGAGTCTTGGAAGTTATTACTTCAGTAATAACCGCTCCTTATCCTTTTTATTTGCTTTTTGTGCCAAGAGTAACCTCTAATGAGAGAGAAGTAATGATTGGGAAAGTTGCTGTCCTGAAACAGATTTCTGTGCTTCACCGTAAACATTCGTGTAAAATCTCTGTACGTCCTTTTGAGGCTTGAATTTTTGTCCTTCTGCCCCAGGTTGTTATCTAACTTTTGTTAGCTCAACACTTTTTGATTTGAGCAACAGAAGGTCTTCAAAAAAAATCGTCTTTACCTGCTGGTCTGTTTTGACAGATTTCTGCCATTTTCTGCATTTGCTTCTTGTTGGTTCCTTTTTGAGTTCTTTTGGGGAAATGAGCTTTATTGAGGGAAGTTCTACAGTAGCTAGTGTTTTAATGGAAGTTTTAATTGGTGTTAGAACTGAATTTAAAGACTTATTATCTTGAGTGCACTAATGTTGCTAATAAAGATTATGTGAAGTTTTGTACGAAGGAAAAAATTCAGGTGTATGGAAGGAATGAGTAATGAGATGAAGGATGGACTAAAGCTCAAGCTTGGGGATTCCACACATGTCACCCCAAGAAATATCCAAAATTACAAGCATCAAAGCTTGGGGATGCCCAAGGCATCCCCCTCTTCATCAATAAAAATCCCAGGTTTCTTCCAAACACTTCATTTTTATTGTTTCATGCACAGTTGTGTTGTTCTTGTAGCGTCTTCTTTTTCGTTTTCGTTTTGGTTTTTCGTTTGCTTTGTTTGCTTAGTTTGCTGAATAAATTGGTTGTATCACCTCTTTCATACATTGGTTTTCAAATAGTTTGGTTTGGATTGGAAAAAGAGTAGCAAAGTTCATGCTTAAGTGGTAAAGAGAGCTTGTTTTTGACAGTGGCCTATGCTTTGTCATGTCATGCTCGATATTGTTTTGGCTTTATTTTTAGTATTCGTTGCTATAGCATGACTGTTATAAACAATTTGGATTGCTTAATGTGCCTTTGAAGAATCATGCGTTGTTTTAGCATATTAAAGCATAGTATTGTGGTATTCTCATTTGATGCTTTATTTGGGTTGACTTGGCGCATGCTCACACCATGTTATGACTATCCCAAGTCACCATAGCCTTTATGATCCTTTAATTTTCAACTTGTAGTATCACTTTATGCTTTGATCAATGATGTTTTGTCGCTCTTCATGATTATGGCCATTATTGCTCTCTTAGTTTGTCGCTCCCAGTCTTTGCTAGCCTCCACAACCAAGTATGAGTTCCACTCATGCATCCAACTCCTTAAACCAAGTTATTCCAAAGAGTCCACCATACCTACCTACTAGCATATGCTATTCCAAGTATATTCATGTTTTTGTTTACCTTCCAAATTAAACTTGTTATGAGAAAACTAGTGATTAAATCTCTCACGAACTTGATGGCACACTTTACTTTTCTTGCCCTTAATAAACTTGAACCATTGTGTCGTGTATGTTGTACATGCTTGCACTTATTTGTTGGGGATTAGCAGAACCATGATGTCATGGGGAACGCTTTCAACATTGCACTTGTACTTTGTACCTAGTTGATATCATGCTCTTTTGTCTATGGATGTCGTCGGTGTGAAATGAAAGGGGAGCTTGTAAGTGCATGGAGTTATGTATATGTGTTAGAGAAACTCCTGGGCCACTGGTCTAATCCATGCTATCATGGTGGAAACCTGCAGCATAACCATAATGAGCTGTCTATGAAGCATTCTTATAAAAAAGAGTCAGATATTGAGAAAAAAGAGAAAAAGAAAAAAATATGAGAAAAGAGGAAAGAGAGAAAAAAGCACCATATTCCCATGGTAAATAAGAAGATTGCTGAGATGCTCGTTGTCTGCTTGCCTTGTCATTTTGATATGGGGATTCTTCCGTATCATCGGGCAAGGGGTACCTCGTCGGTGGTTCTATATGATACACATGTACTTACGATGACAAGAACTTACCGGTGACTAAACTTGAGTAGCATGAGGAGCGGCCCTCGTATTCAAGGGACATGAGATTTCCAACTTATACTTCGTCAAGCATGTACACCATAGTTTGTTCACTTTAACCTTAATCACTTCAAGATGCTTATGATAGGAGCAATGAGAGCTGAAAGCTAAAAAGTACCATAATTTTTGGAAGCTCTTTATGAGACTTGAATCCCTACTTCCTTCTATGAAGGCCTTTCTTCCACTTATATATTGAGTCTCCACCTTCTATTGTATGCACCTACTTTGAGAGCATAGTGGCCATTCTTAGTTCTATGTGCATTGTCCCAAGACTTGTTGATTGATGCATACCTTGATATTGCTTGTTTTAAACTATTTGTATCTAGTCACTCTTAAGGTGTCCTATGCATTTATATTTGCTACTCTATGAGGGACAAGTTGAATACCACTATGCTATGTTTTCTTTATGTGAAACAAACAAACGTCTTGCAAAGCATTGTTATTCATGAATCTTTTGTTTGTGCCTTTTCATGTTGCAACATAGTTTCTTTGTCTTATTGCTAGAACTTTGTCTTTCATGTTATGATTGAAGTACTATGATCCCAGCTTTGAATGTTTTACAAATACTTTGATCAAGTTTATGATGGTGCATGTCACCTCAAAAATTATTCTTTCTTTTTATGACTTATCTACTCGAGGACGAGCAGGAGTTAAGCTTGGGGATGTTGATACATTGCAAATGTATCTATAATTTTTGATGTTCCATGCTTGGTTTTATCTACTTTCTTATGTTTTGTCCACACTTTGGAGTACTTTTCATATGATTTCTTGGACTAACCTATTAACAAGAGCCACAGTGCCAGCTGCCTGTTTTCTGCTGTTTTTGGTTCCAGGAAAGTCAGAAAATGAATATTCTCGGAATTGGACGGGACAAAAGCCAAAGTTATTATTTTACCGGGGGACACCTGGAGCCAGAATACGAGACGGAGAAGGGCCAGAGGGCGGCCACACCACCTGGCCACGCGGCCAGGCTTGGCCCATGCTAGGGGGTGGTGTGGCCAGCCCAGGCACCCCCTCGACCTCTCCTTCCGCCTATATATTGCCTCTGATACAGAAACCCTCAGTACCCGATCAAAAATCCACGAAAGAGTCTGTAGCCGCCGTCATCTCCATCCCTAGATCGGGAGGGATCTGAAGCTCTTCCCGCACTGCCGAGAGGGAATTCACCGAGGCCTTCTTCATCATCATGCAAGCCTCCGTGTGATGCGTGAGTAGATCATCACTTGACAACAGGTCCATGTAGAAGCTAGATGTCTCGTTAACATCCTTTGTGCTTTCATGTTTAGATCTTGTGAGCTCCGTTCATGATCAAGATCATCTATTTGTAATTCTGCATGTTGTGTTTGCGGGGATCCGATGGTTATTGAGATGCTATTTCAGATTGATTATTGATTCTATCATGTCTTTGTTATTTGTGATCTTGCATGCTTTCCGTTGTTAGTAGCTATCTTGGCCAAGTAGATGCTAGCAACTCCAAGAGTTAGTATTTATGCTCGATAGTGGGTTCATGCCTCTGGTAAACTAGGGAAGTGATAGAAATCTCCAAGGTACTAGATGTGTTGTTGCTACTAGGGAGAAAACAACAATCCTTTGTTCATAGAACAATCATATTGTTTACATTACACGCAATTCGTAATGCAATTATCTGTTGCTTGCAACTTAATACTGAAGGAGGTTCGGATGATAACATTATTAGTCATAGATGCAGTTGGATGGCGGTCTATGTATAATGTTGTAATGCCCAATCGAATCTCAAAGGAGTCAAGATGAGTAGTATATTCTTGTATGCTTTCTCGATGTTTGTCAATTGCCCCGCTGTAATTTGTTCACCCAGCATGTTATCTATCTTAAGGAGAGCCACCTCTAGTGAACCATGGACCCCGGTCTTTTCTTTTACATTCAATCTACAATCAACTGTTTACTACTTTGTGTTTACTTCTGCAAACTATTACTTCCTTCCATTCGATACGTTTAGTCCTTTGTTTTCAGCAAAACCGGTGACATTGACAACCTCATTGCAAGTTGGGGACAGAGTTCTGTGGTTGTGTTGTGCAGGTCTCCACGTTGCTGCTGGCACCGGTAGTGCGCCCTGCCAACGTTTAGCTAGCTACACCTTTGGGGTGTTTCCTTGCTCCTACTGGATTGATAACCTTGGTTTCATAACTGAGGGAAACTTACTGTTGTGCTCATCATACCTTCCTCTTGGGGTTCCCCAACGAGCTCGTTAATACACGCGCCAGCAGACACGTCCGATATCAAAGAAGAGCTAGCACTACTCAAGGACAACAAGAAACCATTAAGATTAAAGCCTTGATCCGGTCGAAAGACCTTAATTAATGTGCTGACCATGCTCGTGGTAACAGGCAGACAGATCATTGGGATTGGGAAGAATTGGCCATGAGGACTCCTAGTCGGTATATGTGTTGCTTGCCTACTCACTTATAAATAATAATTGTCATTGTCACTTACTCCTCTTATTCCATTTGGCACTTTCACTATCACCATGAATTGATTCCCTCCGCGCCTAACTTGTCATCTATAGGACCTTTACACACCTTTCACATCTTTACTTTTATCCATTTTACTTATTTCCTAAGCAAGTTCCTCTATATTTTACTCACCACTTCCACCATCAACCTTTGTAGTCAATTCACTCAAGACCTGTGACACCTTGGGTGCGACAGAAACACTGTATAAAAACACTTTCCTAGGCTCCTTGTTGGGATCGATATAAAAACTAGAATTAATACTTTTGTAAAAACATTCTCTAACGAACCTGTGCACTTGCAGGCTATCAAGATATTTTCTGGCGCCGTTGTCGGGAGCTAAGCTCTAAGTGTTATTTCTTGACAACAACAACAATTGTTGACACCATTCATAATCTTCGTTGAAGACAGAGGTACCACTCAATCAGAAAAAAACCTATTTACCTCCATATATTGATCGTGTTCCGATCGAGAGACGATTATAATTTATTGAAAGATTTACTAATTCGCGTATTGTAGACGTGAACAACTTGATTCCATTGATGGCATATTTGACCATCACTCGAGGAGCCGAACTTGAGCTACCTTTGGGAGAATATGGGAATCCATCTTGGCACTTGAGGAAAATGCCTATTCTTTGTCCTGAACTTGAGGGCCAGGAATTTGAAATATATCTTGAGCTAATATATATGATGAAAGAAATTGCTTTCGTAGGAAAAGAAGAGGAAGACCCTAGTGACCACTTGACAAGGGTATACGACCTTTGTGTTACTCTTAAACAAGAAAGTTTACCAATAAAGTTTGTACTTCTTAAACTTTTTCGCTGGTCTTTAAAATATAATTATTTAGCTTGGTTATAATCATTACCTAATCACACTATAAAAAGCTGGAAAGATTGCATCCGAGAATTCATGCATAAATATTGTTCATTTACTAAAATCATGCAGATCAAACGAAGTATAACAAATTTTCTGCAAACAATTGGAGAGACCTTTTATCAAGCATGGAATAGATATTATGCAATGATTATGAAAGTTCCAAATCACGATTTTCGCGAGAGTCTAGTTATCCAATATTTTTATAATGGTCTTAATGACGAAACAAAAGATATGATTGATCTATCTACAGGAGGAGCAATATGCAACTTGACACTGTCGGAATGTGTAGAGATTTTTGAGGTAAGATTCTTTAATGACGAACAATACAATCCAGTTGAGGATGTTGAACCACAAAAAGGTATGATTCACATACCACAAGATCTTATATCCGGAGTCAAAAAGTCCGTGGAAGATAAAGGTATAGCTTCAGAACTTGTAAAAGAAAACAAAGTTGACATTCTTCAAACTTATGAAATAGAAGGTGATTTAAATCTTGTGATACAAAAGTTTAAATATCAACAAAATCAACTCCGTGAGAAAAACTATAAACATCGTATGACACAAGAAAAGAATATAAGAGACCTAACAGAAGTCTTTGACGACTTGGGTCAAGCCAAAAAACATTTAGATATATATCTAAGTATGGTTAAAACCGAGTGTGAGCAAATAAATGAAACCCAAACTTTGATTTTTAACCAAGAAAATTTCAATACTGTTTCTACTAACATTATTCGGGTTATTATGATCAGTTACCCTAGTTATATAAAGGATCACAAGCCCACGAAGCCCACAAAGAAGACCCAGGAAGCATCCGACGGAAGACATAGTTTGGAAATAGAAATCGACATTGTATCACTATTGTAATCGTAGTCTGTAACCTATCCGCACATGGCTTCGGGACCCATCCTATTATACATAGGCTGGTAGGAGCCAACATGGAGGTACAAAAACAAATCCTTGAGCAATCAGTAATTGATTTGACCATAAGGAACGACGACTTCGACTCCCTTGTTTGTATGATCATCCGATGAAATCCCTAGCATTCTGTTTTCCTCGAAACCCTAAGTCCATAACCATGGGCATTGCTGAGGTTACCCCTCGTTAGCAAGCAACATCGGGCGAAGGCGTATGAGCCACCAAGGTGCTTCTCCTCCTAGTTTGAGGTCGAAGACGACATAAGCTCGAAGGGGTATGGGCCTAAGACGGACTACTGTTGGGACGAGTGGGCTGTAGCAAAGTGAGAGAAAGAGAGAGAGAGTTGCTACTACTTCTAGGCGGTAGATAAGCTGGGAGTGGAATGGTCCACGGGCCATAAACTAGGCTGCTTTCTACTTCCCTTTTCTTTATCTTATTTTCTATTTTATAATTTAACAAAACCACTTTAAATGGATTTCTCCAAGATTTACAACACCAAGAATTTTTGTAGCATAATCAAAACATTACATGGATCTTTGGTAATCAAGTGACTTTTATACTTTTTATTATTTTTAAAATTTCAAGCTATTTTAAAGGTTTTTAGTAAATAGGGTTTAGGGTTTTGTTTATTATCTATAAATTTTCTCAAACATGATTTTTTTTATCCATTAATTAGTGTGATCTCAATCAACTAAAGTGACCTCGGATATCTATAAGATTTTTAGAGATGGCACAATATATTAGTTGATTTATACATTATGATGCTTTAAATTTTGTGGTTCACAAAATAGTGATTTCAACTTATTCTAAGGTTATTTTATTTTAGTGAGTAGTAATAAGAAATGGAGTTTTGGAATATACTCCTAAAGATTCTTGTAATGAAGTATAAATAGGAATTGACTTTTCTACCTTAAATGAATTAGGTATAAGAGGCAACAAGGCTTAATTTGTATTTCTACCAAGATGTTGATTATCAATAATAGGACTTGATATCCTTTAAATGGGCAATAATAAATTCATAAACTAATTGTCCCCTACCTTTTAAGTGTGTTTGACTTCTTGATAGAGGGTTATCATATAATGATTTGAATCATGATCCTTTGATCAAAGCTATGATAAGATCCTTCCTTTGATGCTTGATAAGTTAAGCTTCTAATTATGGCATACCTCTACTATGTATACTATAATTTTATTATAAACATCATGACTTAACATGTTGAGCTCACCTCATAATTATATTCTCATCAACGTTTCTATTCCTAGATTCATCTATGATTCCTAGAGTTTGGCATTCAAGCTCTACATATTCTCCTCATAGAGATAGCTTCCATATTTGGAGTATCGCTAATGACTTCACATCAAGCAGAAGGTTTGATTCCCTTTATTCCTAACCTACTATTCAACTTCATTTATAACTCTTAAGAGTATCCTTACATATTCTTCCCTCGGACACCTTTACTAAGCTATAACTACTAATAATGGATTCTAATATTTTATGAGTGTTACCACAACTCTTTGTACCAAATCTTCTATCTTTATATAACCAGCAACATGCACGCAATGGACCACTAACTCTAAGTTGTATGATACTATTTGTATAATACAATGTTGCTCTCATATGGCTTGGTCAAACTACCATGGCTTCAACTACTCCATGTAATTCATGCTCCAAACTTCATCATAGTCTAGCTTCACTTCTGATGACCAAGCTAGGATTTCCTAACTATTTAAGGTTTATCCTAGCTTGCTATATCAATGTCAACTCTATAACACCTTGTTAGTGACTTGAGAATAATGACCACCATCCTTTGATCACATAAAGATTAGGCTTCCAATTGTCTAGTCAAGATTTAATCTCATCTAAGTACTAAACTTGTACTACAACCATTCCCTTAGAAGTTCTATTATACCGAGAGAGTATACTCCATGGTTATACCTAGTGGCTCCAACAACTACTCCTTGGTTCTTACTTTACTAATTTCATTGCAACACTGAGTTATCATCTCACTGTTAACTCCAGATAATTCTTTTAGTCAACTCATGAGTGAGTTAACTCCTCCAACGATCAAATGGGTTAGTTCCTCCTAAGACTGTCATCTTAAAGTTGATGATACGTTCTATCATACCTAGTTTCTCCCTGCTTACTAATCTCTTTCAAGACGTTGTAAGGAACAATATAGCATATCAAGTGTTGAAAGGTCTTAGCTTTATTTCCTTCCGACTCCATAGGTGCTAAGAAGTTAAGGTTTGAGAATTACCATGATTCTCATGGTAAGAATTACTATGAAAAGTATATATATCAAAATATATTTATTGGATTTCTTTTACTTGAGTTATAGCTCTGATTTGGTATCTACTAGTTATTGTAAGGAATACCCGAGTATGAACTCTAGCATATCTAGTATTTGGTCCTTAGATAATGTGTTATTATTTTAGTTATATTCCATTTAATCTAACCCATAGATCAAATCACCCTAACCAAAATAAGGTTTTAGCAAAGATCATATTGAAACTTATCGCACTCAACTTGATGATCTAATTCAATTTCATCAAGTTCAGAGAAGCTTCAATCACTTTGGCAACTTTTAATGAAAAGCACGAAAAATTATTTAGATTATTTATGCATGAATGCAATGCACACACCTGATCTCTAGTTATTTATAACCTCTAATGCTGGGATGTTACATAATATTTATTTTACAAGCAAAAAACCTAAAAAGCTAATCTCAACTAAGTGCACCAACAACAAGTTAAGCTAAGCAAGATATCACAAGATACATAACACAAGAGATAAGTACTTCAAGAGCGATGACTATCACAAGGAAAGTAAGCTTTGGTATAGAGATAATCGAGGCACACGGAGACGAAGATGTATTCCTGTGTCCCTCCTACACGAGGTAAGGCATGCCACATTGGAGAGGTGTGAGATTCCACGAAGGATTTCCCAACACCACGAAGGCTCACCTTGTTTTCCGAGTCTATCCCACGAAGGAATTGGCCCTTTCCTTATGGATAGATTTTCCTCCACTCCGAAGATGGCAAGCTCCACAACCACTTCACAAATCCCATAAAGAGGAAAGTCGGGCCTCTTCACAATCTTCCACGAAGATGTCACCGCAACACCAACTGCCAACCCAACTAGTAGGTCACCCTTGATGGCTCAAAATATATCGAGCTCGTTGGGGAACCCCAAGAGGAAGGTATGATGAGCACAATAGCAAGTTTTCCCTCAGTTATGAAACCAAGGTTATCGAACCAGTAGGAGCAAGGAAACACCTCCAAGGTGTTGTTTCTAACTTGGAATCCTGCACAACACAACCACAGAACTTTGCCCCCAACTTATAGTGAGGTTGTCAATCTCACCGGTTTTGCTGAAAACAAAGGATTAAACGTATTATGTGGAAGATAGTAATTTCTTGCAGAAAGTAAACAGCAAACAGTAAATAGATTGTAGATTGATGGTAAAATAATGGACCGGGGTCCATATTTCACTAGAGGTGATTCTCCTTAAGATAGATGACATGTTGGGTGAACAAATTACAGCGGGGTAATTGACAGACACCGAGAAAGCATACCATGCATATACTAATCATCTTGAATCCTACGAGATTTGATTGGGCATTACAACATTATACATAGACTGTAATCCAACTGCATCTATGACTAATAATCCACCTTCAGGTTATCATCTGAACCCCCTCCAGTATTAAGTTGCAAGCAATAGATAATTGCATTAAGCAAAGTGTGTAAAGTAAACAATACGATTGACCCATGGACAAAGGATTGTTGTTTTCTCCCTAGTAGCAACAGCACATCTAGTACCTTAGGAATTTCTGTCACTTCCCCAGATTACTAGAGGCATGAACCCACTATCGAGCATAAATACTCCCTCTTGGAGTTGCTAGCATCTACTTGGCCATGATAGCTACTAACAACAGAAAGCATGCAAGATCACAAATAACATAGACATGGTAGAATCAATAATCAATCTGAAATAACATCTCAATATCCATCGCATCCCCGCAAACACAACATGTAAGATTACAAATAGATGATCTTGATCATGAACGGAGCTCACAAGATCTAGCTACTACATGGACCTGTAGTCTAGGGATGAACTACTCACGCATCACACCGGAGGCAGTCATGGTGATGAAGAAGGCCTGTGGTGATCTCCTCCCTCAGGTGCCGGGAAGAGCTTCAGATCCCTCCCGGTCTAGGGATGGAGATGGCAGCGGCTACAGACTCTTTCATGGAATTTTGATCGGGTCCTTAGGGTTTTCGTCCCGGGAGGATTTTATAGGCGAAGGGGCAAGGTCGGTGGAGCACCAGGGGGCCCACACCCCTGGTGGCGCCCCCAGGCCGCACCACCACCAGGTGTGGCCGCCCTGGTGCGCCACTTCATCTCCCCTCCGGACTCCGTGTTGCTTTGGGTAAAATATTGACTTTGGCTTTTGTCTGGTCCAATTCCAAAAATATTTCCTTACTAGCTTTTCTAAAACCAAAAATAGCAAAAAACAGACAACTGGCACTGTAGCATCTTATTAATAGGTTAGTTCCAGAAAATGTATAAAAATACTCTAAAGTGTGGACAAAACATAAGAAAGTAGATATAAAACAAGCATGGAACATCAAAAATTATAGATACGTTTACAACGTATCAACCCTCGAAGAGTAAAAATCTCACAGTCTCTCACTCCAACAAATCATAATGGAGATCTCAACACTTATGCAAGAATGCAAAGAAAGAACACCAAGGGTGCTCAAATCCTTCACTCTCAAATCCAACCAAAGCAACAAGTGCTAGGGAGGAACTAGAGAGGAATAACATTGGTGGAGGATAACCAATGACTCCAAGATATAGATCTAATGGGTTCTCCTCACTTAGAGGAGGAATTAAGTGGTGGGGATTGTAGATCTAGATCTCCTATTACAAAACCCTCAAAAGATGCAAGAATCATAGGAGGTATGAGAGAGGAAGCAAGCTCAGAAGGTTCAACAATGGTGGTAAAAACATGCTCAATAATCTTAGAACTTTGGTAAAGAAAGCCCCCTTTTAAAGGAAAAGAAAATCTGACCGTTGAGGCCAAAACCAAGCAGCATAGAAAAAACTGGCGGTAACTCCGATGACATTAAACTCTGCACTAAAGGAACTAGCGACAAACCTGGCGGGCTGGTTTACCTACCAACGAACCGGTGCCATGCCGATTGAATTGGTGCCTCGCTGAATGAGCGCTCGGTATAGCAGTTCGGTAGAAACTAGTGTAAACCGGTGGCCCAAAGAGGGGTTCGGTGGAAGAACCAGAGACACCATCTTTCCCGCCAGTTTTCCTGACAGAAAATAGTGCTGACAAAAACAGTGATAACTTTTGTGCTCGAACTCCGATTTTAGCTAACTCGGGCTTTTTGAAAAGCTAAGAATAAGCTCTATATAATAGAGACTGGTAATCCGAACAAATATCTAAAATGTAAAATATTAAATAAGGAGAGGTACGAAACCTCCTAAATGAGGAACCGGTATTCCAAACTCGAAAATGTAATAGAAGATGCATACGAATTCCGTTTTCGATTAACTTTGGCTTGTTAAAGAGCTAGCAACAATCTCAAGAACCTCACACAGAGAAACACCAGGAAGCAATAAGAATAAGGTAATGCAAAGTAGGCAAAGTATTGATCTCCCTAAGATGGCGATGTTATCAAGTTACCCAATCGAAAGCCCCTCTTGATAGCGCAGCTATCTATCCGATAACCTGATCTCCCAACAACCACCTTGAGACCAGTAAAAATAAAACCTAGCAAGGCCATACCTTTGCCTTGCGCATGCTGCTTCATCTTGATGACAATGCTTCAAGCTCCATTCAAGCCAAAATGCTTCACTTGGTCATTGTTGCTTCTTAAAGACTCATAATTTTCTCTCGATACACCACTATGTGATAGCTCCATTAAGGCACATCTTCTTATGTCCATTATCACCAAATGGATGTCAAGATTCAAGCATATGATCTTCTCAAGATGCTTATCTTGAACTTTCCATACTTAACCTTGATGACGACCACCACTTGATGTCATCCTATCACGGGTTATATGAAATCTTTACTTATAATGCATTCCTGTGGAAAGATACCTAACACACATAGATAACACAAAGGCACATATAGAATGGGTTAATTCATGAAGCATAATTAACAAAACTTACCATACCAGAAGATCACATGTGGTACATTCTTTATACTTTATGTGTTTACCAACTTGAATCCAATATTCACTCTTTATATTGGTCAACCATGTATCTTCTCATGATCTATATAAATTTCACGAGGTACATAAAAAACTCTTCATTTGATTGCGTACTCTAAATCTAAGTCAATTGCAAATCAATTTGTGAGACTATTATGACACAGACGTAGACATATCTCGAATTCTTCTCTTGAGATCAAACTCTCAATATCTTGATCATGTCATGATTAACACATAAGCTGGAGCATGGCTAAATTGAGTTCTACACAAGAACTCCCATCTTCATTTCTTCTTCTTGATCATATCATATTTTTATCTTCAAATCGATGATCTTGATGCCAATACTCAATATTTTTTTTATCTTCATGGCATCCATACTTGAATCCAACACTTGCACTACAAGCATGACCTATGAAATATTCCTTCATATAAAACTCAATGAAAACACTAGTCCAAAGGGATTGTCATTTATTATCAAAACCACACATAGGAGCAATGTACCCTTACACCATCCAAGAGAAGTAGAGGAACCTCAAGGTCATGGAGATGGAGATGGCAACACCTAGAAGAAGAGCTTGCACCGGGACTCTCCATACCCATCTCCCTCCCTGAAAGCCTATCGGAGACACCCAGTTACAGCCACTCCACGATGCGCCCAACCGTGAAGACACGCGAGCTCAGGTTGACTTCATGTCAAAGATATTCGACCTCAGCTCCACCGCTTGCATCTGCCCCCACCACCGGAGCAGGGAAACAACAAAAGCCAGAGCCAAGCCACACCAGATCTAGCCGGGGGGATCGGGTTCCCTATTCTCATACGCCACTATGGGGACTACAACTATAGTTAATATACATGAGGAGAAGACCGACACCTCCCCTCAGCCATCTCCTACCAGCAGCATCGGTGGGAGAGGCCTCGGTTCGGCCCAGAGGCACACGGCATGCACTCAGCTACTGTAGCAGGAAGAAAGGGAGAGAATATGGGAAAGAGCCCAGAGATGTCGATAAGAAAAAATATAGGGGCACATGTTAAAATTTTCTCTGTTCTACAATTTGTAGTACGTCTAGGAAAATTGATTGATACTAAAAAAAGGTCAAAGTGTTAAATGCCAAAAAGGAATAAAAATGTTCTGTATAGAAAATAAATATTTACACGGCTTTTAAAGCATTTTTGAACAGATAACGTTTTAAAGTCTATTTTATCTGAAAGACCATTTGACGCCTACAGACAATGTTTATGTTTGTGAAATGAAACATTCAGACACGTTCTTGAAACTGTTTTAACTGATAAACCTTGAAATTGTTTTAACATATAAACATGTTACATACAAGTACGTTGTTTTGGAGGACGGGTTCAAATGAGGACATTTTTTTTTGAAAAAAATTAATTTAAAGATTCAGAAAAATCCGAAAAAAATACTAGGATGTAGATAATTATTTATTATACACAGGTTCTAAAAATAATATGAGAATACTTTGTATTCTGACCTCAATAAAAAAGAGGAAATCTAATATCTAGGCGTGAACAATGCAAATTTGAATGGCCTCCGTTTTCCCCAAAAATTGGCATATTTTTATTTTTTGTCTGCACCCAAAATAATAAGTAGTTTCTACTAAATATTTGCGGACATGTATTTTGTCTTGTTATCTACACATAGGTATTTTTTGAAAACATTTGATGATTTTTGAATTTTTTTAAAAGGGCTCCATGGAGCCTGTCCTCTAAATTGATTTTCCGTGTTACATACTATGAAAGATGCTCACACACATAATATATGGTCTTGATGTGACTTCTAGAAACGAGACAATCTTTTTAATATTTCGCACTATCGAGAAAATATGCAAATAAATTGTAAATTTTGTTGCCAACTTTACACTCACTGAAGCTTAACCTAAGATTTCGGGACTCGTTCCTTTCAAGCAAATATAGTAGAACTGTACATGGTGCAAAATCCCTTGGGCAAAATTTCTTCCACACCTTTCGATTCAAAGGAGTTAACCTGACACTTTCATCTGAGAAGACTTTGTGACCTATACATTTTACCATCCATATTTTGAGAAATCTTTGGCAGGGTAATTTACGCATAGTAAATGTTTTGAGAAATCTACTGGCTAAGTAGAAATTTTATACTTTTAAGGAAATGTTATTTTCACAACTCCAATTTCTACAAGATGCATACCATGGTAAATCAATCGATATCAAAATGAACAATGTTAATGATAATGTAAGAAACAATGTTAATGATTACATGTTTTTTCCAAATATATTGATTATGGATATTTAACATGGTGGCTAACGTCGTCATCAGAGCTACGTCAACAACAATGAGCTGCTAAGACTAGCCCCAATGGGGGTATCATAGGTGGTATCATGCACCATATGCATGCAAAATGCTTATGTGTCATAGCAATTAATAATGAAAGAGATTGTGTTGGTATCATAGGTAGATACGGTATCATAGCACATAAAACTAGAAAAATTAATCTCAAACAGATCTTGTCCACAATTTTATATTGAGATTCTACAAAATAATAAATACACCAAGACTATGATACTACTATATGATACTATGCATTGTGGAGATGGTATCATATACTGGTATCATATGCATGATACTACTATATGATACTTCCCATTGTGACTAGTCTAACGTCGTTGGGGCTACATCACCTGAGATGCCCATAACGTGGGAATGCGTGTACCAATAAGTGGCTTACTCCGTATCTCGGTATAATCTGCAGATGCAAGGCATGATAATGCAAGCAAGTTGATGCGTATAGTAGTAGAGTTTTGTGCGCCTCGTGGGCATCAAAATGCACATGGTACAACCAATCCATCTACCTATCTGCCCGACAGGCCCGGTAAGACTTACACACTAAAAGTGGTCTAAATACATTTTTTTAAATGCTAAAATATCTTTATATTTTGAAACAGATGGAGTAGCAAGCACTGTTTTCTTAGGCCTTCCACAGTGTTACCGTTATTGGTGCCGCATCTTAAAAAAGTGTTCCACCTATCACCGATGCCTAAAGAATTTCTTTTCTGGAACCGACTCCACAATGGAGGGCACCACTCAGCCTAAAAGTAGATGACCCCACACTGATAAATATACACTAAATAAGTCTTTTCAGTGGCTTCACAACTTAGACACTTCGAGCAAGTTCTCTTTTTAATTGTTAAAACAATATTTTATTGGGTGTGAGTTTGGGCACCGGAACACCTACATGCTCTGATTCTCTGGAAAAAAGTTTGGGTACCATCTGTGAAGTGGAGGGCATCGCTACTCGATCCTCAAAATCCATCTGGGCACCGGTCTTGACACACGTTGTGGAAGACCTTACCCATCAAGTATCCAGTGTAAACTTATTACGGAAAACATGTGTATTGCACTCGTTCCAAATCTCCTGAACAACAAGCATAATGAGAAAGGCTTGAACTTTGTGGTTTGGCATTGAGCCATCCGCCATCATTGACCATCAATTTGTAATTGAAAGATCCATCCATTGAGTGGATTGGAGAGCATAAATACCCATCCAATTTTTATGAACCCGATAGCCGTATGGAGAATGACAATGGGCAAAGAGGTGATTAATCGACCGTTGTTTACATAGAGGGCAAATACCACAAGTTGACCACCCAGTATTCTCCAATCGACTAACCATCCAAATTCTATTATGTGTTGCAAACCAAACGGATAATTTAACTTTAGGAGGTGCCCAAGCCTTCCAAACCACTTGTTCCTATGGGAGATGGTTGATCCCAAAAATTGCACTTCATATGCGGATGTCGCCCTGTATTGCCCCGTCTACCGTAAGCCACGATGTCGCCAAGTTGCACATTGTTGAGATGAACCCAAAGCTCTACAAATTGCATGAGATGCTCCAAAGTAAAAGGTTGCTCCAAATTTACTTTCCATATCCAAGCGTTCACGGACCAATTCATCCTTTTAGAAGAAGCAAATATTAAGTTTACACTTGGCACCGGAAAGCACACTCGAGCTTGTTGATGAATTTGATGCTTCCCGAAGGGAGGCGTCAAGTAATATATGTTTTGAGAGGATATGACCAATTTGACCAAAGAGGTACGGCTGACCGTGTGATGAACTTGCCATTCCAAGTATAAAACATTTTATATTTCTAAACGGAGGGAGCAAGAAGCTTTCTGTTTATGGGTTGTTGTGCATGGTAAGCCGTTGGACGAAATGATGCCACCGGAGTAGTTTCTTCGTAATAAGTTTCTTGCCGAACTTCTCCTTCGTTAATAGATTGGGGTAAACCTCTCCCCGTGCATTACGAACTTGATCGGTGCTTAAACTGATGCTAGTGGTCTTGGTCCTTGCTTGTTGGGTCGTTTTAACAATGTGCAGGAGCAGTTGAGTATGAGGTACCACCATGTGTGCACCCGCAAGGAAGCATCATTCAAGGTTGAGCACTCTATAAAACCATGGACTCCATCCAGGCGGGAAGCCACAGATCAACAACGTGATTTACCTGCAACAAAGAAGAAGAAGGAAACAGCTGACGATGGGGCTCACCAAGGTCGACCTCCGCGGACTGGAGCCAGGCAGCCAGGGGTGGGTCTCCGCCCGGGCGGCGGCAACCGCGTCCATGGTGGAGCACGGCTTCGTCGTCGTGGCACACGACGCGCTGGGCCCGGAGCTCCGGGAGGCATTGTTCGGTCCGGAACTCCGGCAGGCAGCGTTCGGCAGCGGGAAGCCGTTGATCTTCGGCTGGGCCCCGTCCGAGCAGGAGGCCGTAGTGCCATTGCCCCTGGACTCGTCCGGAGGCAACGTCTTGGCTGCCCCGGCCTGGGAGTGCCCGAGAGCCCTGGAGTCCAGCGGCGTTCGCGACTTCGGAAACCTGCTATGGCCTGAGGACAACCAAGCCTTATGGTACGTACGTAATAATTCTCGGCCGCGCCATAGTATATACTCCCTCCGTCCCAAAATAAGTTATTTGATTTTGCCTAGATTTATATGTATTTATATACTAAAATATGTCTAGATATATTCGAATTTAGACAAATCTAAGTCACTTATTTTGGGATGGAGGGAGTGTATCGTTATTATGTTATTATGTGACGATTGAAACGATCGATGCTTGGCCAGTGACACCATCGCGGCGTCTGCCAAGAACATGCTGAAGCTGGAGCAGACAGTGGAGGCAATGATCCTGGAAGGCCTGGGCGTCCAAGAGCAGCGCATCGGCGCGCATCTCGGCGAGCTCAGCTACGGCATGCGGCTGTCGCGTTACGGGGCCCTGGCTGAGCCTGAGCCGGAGCAGGCGAACATGTCCATGGCGGCGCACCGCGACAGCAGCATGATCACCACGATCGTGCAGCACGAGGTGGAAGGTCTGGAGGTGCACCTGGCTCACCGTGCCGCCTGAGGCAGACACGTTCACCTTCCTCGCCGGCGAGCTATTCACGGTACGTAACATCCAACGAACGGCACCGCGCGTGCTTTCAATTACTAGTACTTACTAATTCCGCCGTAGGTTATATCCTTGACACCATCCTGTGCATCCATGTCGATCGCGCGCGCATGCAGGTCCTGACGAACGGGAGGGTGCCGCCGTGCGTCCACCGTGTGAGGACGCCGACCAACCGGGAGCGCTACTCGCTCATGTTCGGCAGCAAGGGGAAAGGCAGCGGCGTGGTGAGCCCGATGGAGGAGCTGGTCGACGCAGACCACCCTCCCATGTACAAACCCTGCAACAACGACGAGTACGCAAAGTTCCGCTTCTCCGAGGAAGCTCGCAAGGTTGAGGATCCCTTGAAGGCTTTCTGCGGGGTCGTCGCGGTGATATAATCATATAACCATGCACGGTTCACAGCTTACTTCGACCGCCAGTCCTTAATTTCCCAATTCGCACCTTTGCTTTGCTGCTGAATAATCCCCGTTGCTGTGTACTTGTGTCATTGTGTGTGATGTTGTCTGAATTTACACGTGGTCGTGTGTGATGATCCATGTAACACGTGTCATTGATTGAACGATGTTTTATGGAGCTTGAATTTGATTTCCATGTCTTACCGGCCGAGGATTGCAAGATGGGCGAAGAGTAACATTTTGGTGACGAACTGACGATCTACGGTATCATGTATGCATGGGATCTGCATCTGTTTCCATGCACATCACAAAAGTTACAGCGGGCCAAGAGGATCATGCTTATGGCCTGAAGACCGAATACCATGGTATCTATGGCAGCTTTTTTAGGGTACATTTCGCTATTGGTGAAAAGGAGTACTCTCCGATCCAAATTAATGTTCTCAGGTTTAGCTAGATTCGGATGTATCTACTACTAAAATATGACTAGATACATTTGAATCTAGACAAATGTGAGAACATTAATTTAAATCGGAGAGTAGTATAATCACAATCTAATTGTTGATTAACTTTTTAGAGCAACAGGGACTCCATCCCCGCGAAGATCCACCTTGGGGTCAGCAAAAGAAACAAGAGAACTAGGAACTGAGAAATGAAACTTAAACTAAGCCTAAGAGGTTCAGAGGAAGCATCACAACTTCCGAGATACTCCCGCCGATTCATATTATATTCGAATATATCTACTCATGTCTTAGTGCTAGATATATCTGAATCTAGACAAATCTAAGAACATTAATTTGGATCGGACGAAGTACCAAAAAGCAACCGGATTACAAGCAAAACTTTGTGAGGGGCAGACAACTATCTTCAGACTTCGAGGTCTTGGCAAGGTAGAGGCAGCTCCAGCACTGAGGTTGGGGTCTTCCAAGTGCCAGGACCACCTGTCTTCTTCATTGCAGGCGATTCTAGAGCACGCACAGCATCCCATGGCAGGGAGCGAATGCCTTTCAGCCAGCTTCCAGCTCCATCGGGGAACGCAAGATCAGAGTGATCACCTCGCACAACGACTCTGCCCGCTCTAGCATGTGATCCTTGAAGATCAGCTACCATCTGTTGAGAGAGCATAGAATCAGTCTCCACACCAGCTTAACATTCATCCAAAGGTGACCATTAAAGATTAGGCCATTCCTAACTATTCATAAACTCCAAAGCACGACTGCACAAACTGAATTTAAAAGGGCATGGTTTTTGTTAGAGACCCAAAATCTAGCTACAGATTCATAGGAATTGCCAACACCAACCTTAAAGAAATTTGCAATATGATGCCAGATTTGTTTAGCAACAATATACCCAAAGAAAAGATGATGCACAGATTCAAACTCTAAGCAAAATATGCAGTCCTCGGGTTTAGGCATATTTATTTTTTCAGGTTATCCCTTGTCATTAGTTTGTTATGCGCTAAGAGCCATAGGAAGATATGGACCCTTGGAGGAATATAAAGCTGCCAGACTGTTAGAATGAAAACAGGGACCACACCTAGAATTGATAATGATGTACATGGAAGATCTGGAGTACTCCCCTTACTAGTGTATTGCTAGATGAGAGAGTCACACTCCTTAGTATAACAGATACTACTAGCAATACTAACAAGATCATGCCAACTAGCTAGCAGGATAGAATTGAAGTTTCTTCTAAAAGTCAGCTTAAGATGGGAACCATCCCAGATTTATCTAACAGTCTTACCATGCTCGACGGCCAGAGGGGATGTCCCAAACCAGGTGTCTTCCCAGAACCTGGTTGTACCACCATCCCCTAAGGGTCCATCTGTAACCAAACTAGGCAGACTTCACTACCCACAACCCTTTCCAAAATTGAGAAACACCAACTTTCTCACTATAAAAGATATTTGGGTTGTTGGTGTTATACGTATGATGAACTATAGTTTTCCATAGCTTCCCTTCATATTTTGTGTATCTTTTGATCTAAGAACTCAAAAGACACGGATTAATAATAGCCAAGTCTAGAATGCCTAAACCACCAAACTCCTTTTTCCTACAAATAAGTTTCCAACTAGCTAAGTGCATTTTCCTATGTCCCTCAAAATTATTCCACAAACAGTTAGCCATTTGTGAGTTAATGAGCTCAAGGGCCCACTTGGGGAATTTGAAAAAGGGAAGAAGGTAGATTGGTATGCTAGCTAGGCAGGTTTTAATAAAAGTGACCCTAGCAGCATAAGAGACCAACTCCCCTCCAACCAGCAATACTTTTAAGGATTTTATCTATAAGGAGTTGAAGATCCGCCCTCCTTGACTTCTCAAAGTGAAGAGGGATGCCTAGGTATTTAATAGTGAATTCCCCAACAGAGCAGCCAAAAAGATGAGCCAGCTCTTCAATACTGAGCGAATCAAGGCCTAAAAGAATGAGTTCACTTTTGGAGTAATTGATTCTCATACCAGAAACGTTTTCAAAGCAAGTAAGAACATTCTTAAGATTGTTGGCTAAGACATGATCACTGTCAGAGAAAAGGATAGTTTCATCCGCATATTGCAGGCAGCTGACACCACCAAGATAGATATTAGAACATAACCCTTTGATCAGATTGGAATTCGCAGCTTTGGCTAGCATTCTAGTTAACAAATCTACTACTTGATCAAAAAGCAAAGGGGAGAGGGGGTCTCCCTGCCTCTAACCTTTACCGGTCAAGAAGAAATTAACTACTACAATAATGAATAACTCCAACATAGCCACCCAAAACAATAGATTTAATAAGAGGGATCCACTTAGACCCAAACCACTTTTAGCTAACAAGTCCAGGAGGAACTCAGGGTTCACCTTGTCAAAGCTTTTTCATAATCTAATTTAAGAATTAAGCCCTAACTTTTATCTTTAACAACTGAGTGGAGGATCTCATGAGCTGTAACAACACTCTCAAGAACATATCTTCCTTTTACAAAGGTGGATTGGTTAATTTCAGTAATAACATTCATGATAAAAGCTAATCTACTAGTCAAGACCTTGGTAAAGATCTTGAAAATGCAGTTTAACAAGCTAGTGGGTCTAAACTTCCTCATAGAAGAAGCATCTGGTTCCTTAGGAATGAGTGTGAGGAGAGCAAAATCAAGCCTATGAATATCAAGCTTACCAGCATGGAAATCTTCAACATTAGCATAATATCATCTTTAGCTACATCCCAAAAGTGCTGGTAAAAGAGGAAAGGGAAACCATCAGGTCTAGGTGCACCATCAGAGTATTACTCAAAAACACTTTTTCACTTCAACTATTGTGAAAGGAGCTTCTAAAATCTCATTTTGAGCTAATGAAAATTTTCCTGGGTGGAGAAAAAAATCATCTTTAATAGAAAAACTAGAACAATCCTCTTTTTAAAGAGGTCTCTATAGAAATCAGTAGCTACTTCTAGCATTTTAGGAATTTCAGTTACATTTCCATCTGGGCCTTCAAGGGAGTGGACCTGGACTTTCCTCCTCCTCTAATTGGCAATAGTATGAAAATAAGTAGTGTTTCTATCACACTCCTTAATGTCTCTTTCCCTAGATCTTTTCCTAGCCTTAACCTCTTCTTTAAACCAGAGGTATGCATTTTAGCATAAGTCTCTTTCATCCTACTATGCTCCTCAACAGAAAGCTCATCAGTCTCAGCTTTAACATCTAAAGAGTCATATTCTTCCATGAGGTTTTTTAGTGTTCCAAGATCAGACTCAATGTTCTTACTCCATCCTTTATTGACTCTGTTAAGTATCCTCAACTTTCGTTGGAAGATATCAACAACATTCTTGCCTTTAATTGGCAAGTTCCAGGTTTTCCCACTAAAGGTTTGAAATCAGCCCTCATCAACCACCATTTTTCAAAATTAAAAATAGGAACAAGTGGTAGGGACTTAAGGCCAGAATCCCAAACAATAGGAGTATGGTCACTAACTAATCTGGGTAAAGATCTAATATTGGCTAAAGGAAAAACAGAGTCAGGCTCTGGATTGTTGAAAAAACTACCAATAGTGGACATAATCAGGTATTCCTGGTTATTCCCCCATGTAAATTTTCTGCAACTAAGCTTGACTTCTAACAAACTCCAAACATCAACCTAGGCATTAAACTTCTCACTTCACTTGTGATCAATAATGCCATTACTTTTGTCTTGTTGAAATCTAACTAAAATAAAGTTACCACCACTAATGGTGTGACTAAAAAAATCTACAAATAAACTCTGCAATTCAGAAATAAAAAGATCCATATGTTGCTCATACGAAGAGCCATACACATTACTAAATCTAAGGACAAGATCCAGAGTTTTATGTCTAACTATATCAGACACAGAAAAATATTTAACATCCCAACTAATCACATCAAACATGTCAAGGTCTATCCCAAGCAAGATACCTCCTACAGAGCCCTTGGCAGGCAGAGAGCCCCAAGAAAACATCATATTTCTTATTAAATATTTAAGGTACCTATCAGAAACAGACTCCTTATTAGTTTCTTGGAAACAAATTATGTTAAGCTTGATTTTATTAAAGGTGTTAGTGATAGTAATTTGCCTACCCTTAGCCTGGACACCTCTTATCTTCCAGGAATCATAAATCATGAGAAAACAACTTTCCTGGGGTGCTTGCCCTGCCTATTTTTATGTTTCCCAACTACAGTACATTTTGAAAATCATCCTCATCTAGAAACCCCTCATCATATAGATTACTTCGGGATTTAGTTGGAGACTATTTGGTATAACTATATCCTAAAGTTGTAGCAGGAAGGACATGCCTAGGTGAGTAATCAACTACAAGAATATCCGAAGAGGAAACATTATGTTGAGCTAACAAATTAACAGAACAGGAAACATGAGGCGGAAGCTCAACACCCATAGTGTTAGCTACCTCAAAAAATTAGTATGATATAGAACTTGGAAGGGGTTTGAACTAGGATTACCTTTTAGCTTAGAAGTATTATGAATCCTAGCACCAATTGAGCTTGCTGCAGAATGGTTTGCCCAACTTTCTTTGAATTATGAATCCTAGCACCCTGCCTTGTATTACAAACTAGTCCCTAGACTTTCTTCTCTTCAGCAAGAGCAAATTACTATTGAATAGGCCCCTACTGTTGCTTTGTAACTTGACTTAAATAGCACAATTCCTCTTCACCTATGGAGTTGACCCATTGCAGAACCATTGCCCTATCGTGACCAATCTCACCATTTGGGGAAAGCTTACTAGCAGAGCAACTACCGTCTCTTTTTCTATTTAGTCTTCAACAATTTCATGAACCTTGGAGACAAAGGCAGATATGTCAGCAACATACTTGCTTTTTAAATATTACTGGGACCTGAATCATTGGATTTGTGAGATTACACCTAGAACCAGGAGCAGCAGGGTGGTTGGAAGCTCCATTAGTTTTCTTAGTGTCCATCTTGTCACCTTGTTGCCTGCCCTCACCCTCATCACTAGGACGGGCACCTTGATTAGGTTCACCACTATTCTCATCTAGAGCAATGACAGGAGTTGGCCCCTAAACTATGATACCTATCTGGTAGAGTTTTCCGTTGACATTGAAGTTTCTTGAAGCAGGTATCATAGAGTGGTCTCTACATCAAATCCTAAGCATAACTACCTCAAAGATGCTTTGGAACATACCCTGCTAGTCCACATCTAGTAGAATGCCAATAGCTGAGGTAAATTAGTATAAAATAGCCCATTCACACCAATGGGGTTTCAGCCCTCTGAACTAGACGCAAACTTCCTGAAGTCCAACAAGGTAGTCAATATCTCCCTCCCATACCATGACATTAATAGTTACACCTTCCTTAGGCATACCAAAGCAAGGGTATCTAGCAACTTCTTGTACTATGATATGGGAAGGAAACTTGCCATGGCCAATTAGTCTTGCATAGGGCATGGTGTGCCCCCACCTCTCCCCTCATGATTGCTAGTGGACTCTCCACTCACAAAATTCAAGAGCCACTTTCTCCAATTTAATTTCCACCCAAAAATCAAAGGTCTTTCCATTAAAGCACTTTAATTCAATTGGTTTAATGCTACTCAATTTAATGAACACTTCATTTAATGAGTACTTCATTTAATGAACACATTAACATTTTATCCCCTTGCGATTTAATACACAGGAACTATTCCGGCAGATTTATCAGAACAATTCCTGCGTTGTCCAGTATTTTCTTCTGTGTTCCCTATCCACTCAAATGCATCGACTACCCTTAAGTGTGTCTCCCTATGGGCTTATGAACTAAGTGTACATGATCGAGACTCTCTCTGATCAATAATCATTAGCGGGACCGAGAGATCCATAATGACTCCCACTAATTCAACGATGAACTAGTTATCACATGAATCTTTTTTGCAGTAACCAATTCCTTTTGTCTCGCGATATTTTACTTGTTTGAGATCAGATCATTTGGTATCATCCATACCTAGTTCGATCTCGTTACCGATAGGTACTCTTTTCTCGTTCTCGTGATATTACATTCTTAGTGATCTTTATCACTTGCTTGCAAGCTATGTCAATCTGATATCACCGAGAGGGCCCTGAGTATATCTCTTTGTCATTAGGATGGACAAATCCCATTCTTGATCCACGAGCCTCAACTAAGACTTTCCAAATACTCAACAACATCTTTATAATCACCCTATTACGGTGTGACATTTGATGCAATCAAAGTACTCTTCTAGAGTTAGTGATTGACGCGATCTCATGGTCTAAGGATCAGTGTTACTTTAAGTGAGTTTATAGTAATACAATATTGAAGAAATGTTCGTATTACTATACTTTGGGAGAATGTTCATCACATCATTCCATCAATGTTGTGACCTTGTTATTAACAACATCCAATGTCATGATTAGGAAACCTTGATCATCTGTTAATCAACAAGCTAGTGTAATGAGAGGCATTACTAGGAACCTTTTCTTTGTTTATTAAACACACATGTATTAATGTTTCCGGTTAGCACAATTATAGAATGATAAATAACATTTATCATAAACATGGAATATAATATAATAACCACTTTATTATTGCCTCTCGGACATATTCCCTTCACTTTCACTGCCCCGGTACGAAAGTGGAGGTCCTTGATCATGCGATTTGTTTCCTGGTCGATGCTATCTGGGAGATGGGTGGGTGCACGTGGATCAAGATTGGTGGGATCATGGTGGAACTCACCGACCTCAATCATCAGATTGCTGCTTGGTGAAGGTGAAGCCACCGAATTCATGACTCCAGTGCTCAGAGTTCCCACAGATGGCGCCAATTGACGAGGGGTGACCTCAACAATGTCCATTGTTATGGACTTGGTTTTGATGAAAAAGAGAGCGCTGGTGATTTTGTCGGCCTATCAAACTGAAGGAGATATGCCCTAGAGGAAAATAATAAAGGGTTTTATTATCATATATCATTAGTTAATAATAGTTTTATATCATGCTATAACTGTATCAAGCGGAAACATTGATACATGTGGGTCTATATAAACAAACCAGGTCCCTAGTAGCCTCTATTCAACTAGTTCATTGGGTAGCTGATGATCAAGGTTTCCTGATCATGGTGCTATTAAAGCCAACCGACAATGAAGTCATATCATCTAGAATAATGTGATGGACATTTCCCACCTATTATTGTTGCAACATGATCATGTTACTTAGTTCACAGTTGCAATTGTCAGAAACAGAGTGTCCTAATCCTTAGACCATGAGATCACGTTAATCACTATTACCGGAGGATTGCTTTGATTGCATCAACCATCATGTCCGTAACTAGGTGACTATAAAGGTGCATGTTAAGTAGTCCGAAGGGGTAGGTTGAGGCATATGTATCAAGGTCAGGATTTGTTCTCCTGTGTGATGGGAAGATACACTGGGCCCACTCGGTGAATTACATCCATAAGCTGCGCAGCGTATGACTAGGTCATAGGGATGAAATTTCACGTGAACGAGTAAAACTGTACTTGTTGGAAACGAGATTAAACAATGTATCATGATACTAATGATCAGATCTTGGACAAGTCTTATATCGCGTAACAAAGAGAATTTGATATATCGTTTAAGGTTCGACACGATAGTGATTTGGAGTGCATAAGGGTTAATATGGGCATCCCGGTCCCGCTATTGATCATTGATCGAGATCATGTCTATGACATTCTCGAATCATAGGGAAACACACTTAAAGGCACTACGACACTTAGAGATCTTCCCATAAGATGGAATCATAGAAGAGAGAGAAATCAGAATCATTCCGAGAGAGATCCGAAGTTGTTCGGAGAAAGAAAGAATGAAAAAGACTGAAAGGTGTTTCAGATAAATGGAAATTTATAATATGCATTTATTATATGTTAATTATGAATTAACTTATATTAAATAAATATTTAAATTAAAATTTATAGTGCAACTTCCCTGTTAGGCTAAAACCCCAGAAGGAATTGGCCCAGGAGGAAACCGCAGGGAAAAAGACATCCAAAATAGCACATCTACTACTTCTGGGCCAAACATCCCACATAAGGGCGAGCGGCAGATAATGTCAGCCGCGCGCGCTCCACCAGCTGCTGGCCGCCGCCATGGGCCTGCTCAACCCTGGCCCAACAGGCATGCAAGGAGGTGGGGGCGGGACGAGCTAGCCAGGCATGGACGGTGACCCACACAGACCTGCCACTACATTCTTTGTTGCGCCTGTTGGGCGGGCGCTTAGCCGCTGTGCCTAGCCACTACGTGGGGCGTGAGCTGGGCCGCGAGGCCAGCCCGCCCTGCTGGCTGCTGCTACTCGCTGCCACTATAGCTGGGCCAGCGCGGGGCTGGTGGTCCACCTGGCCATCGCCTCAAGCCCAACCGGCTGTAGTCCAGTTTTTCCTATTCTTTTGGCAATTTTTACTCCCACATGGCCTAGCCTTTGGGAGGAGTACCCCTCCTCCCCCTATATAAAGGGGAGCCCATGGGAGATATTAATACACCAATCCAGATATTCTCTAAGGCACTTTTACTTAGAGAAAACCCCCTCTCTCTCACTTGCCTTTGTGGTGGCACAGTCCCGGAGAAGGACTGTACACGCAAAGTCAACACCGTTGTGGCACGCCATTGTGCTGCAAGGATTCCATCTAGGAGTTCTACTTCTGCAACCTCGGTAGGATCAGAGCCCGGGAGTCATTGTCTTGCACCGTATGTGTATGATGATAACTCGGGGGAGCTACCATTAGTAGTGACCTTGCCGTCATGCAAGGACCTTGACAAGGGGTGATGTGCGAGGAGCTTCGCGACCCTGAGTTCGTACAGGTACGACTACATCATCCATGCTCCTGCACGATCATAACACTCTCTCGGTCTTCAATGTTATGTTACCGTTGTCTTCTTCTGTTACTGTATTACTTCTAGATAGATCATGGGTGTTAGGGAGTTCAAACATAGTAAATTTTTAGTTTTCTACAACAGAAACCCTTCATAAACAAACAAGGGAGTCGAAGTACTGCCTGATTATGAAAACAGAGGGTTACAGAGTCACCGGTTTACTAGATTTAATCTAACTCATGGCGGATTGTGTCTTGTTCAAAGCTATGGTACCTTCTCCGTCAGCTCCTCCCAACCTATATATGAGAGGCTAGGTCTCAGAGTCCAACATAGATCGATTACAAGTTTATTTACAGATATTTTATTGTGTCGGTTGGTACTTCTATCTTGATCAACACATTCGGTTCCTAGGCTTTGGATGATTCCAGGACTTCTAGTTCTTTGTGGGCCTTGGTATGTAGTCTAAGTATGTACTAGGTATACCAATTATAGGAACCCGATAAGTCATACCCATATCAATGAGTAATCATAAAGTCGGTCTTTGCTCTTACCAGATGGTACGCTAATAACTCACACGGTGTGCTTGGCGTAATTGCGACTCCTGACGATAGAGAGATACACTCTAGGCCCACTCATGTAATATGATGTTCATCATCGTCTAGCTGGACACGTGATCAAGTTGTTAATCACAGGAACATCGATAGTAGGGTATGAGTAAAGAGTGCATACTAGGTAACGAGAATAACCTAGTGTTTCATCTCGGGCAATGTAATGTATCGAAAGAGCAATACAATATGTATCTGATATAATACTACGGTTCACATGATAAAGTTATTTGTATTATTTGCAAGGATTACTATGTGTATCAAGATGCTAATAGTAAACATTGTTGCGGAAGGATTTTCGGACATGTCCGTAAATATCCGAACCCACAGGGTCACACACTTTAGACGTTATTTGCATTTAGAACGTGAGTGCGATTAAGATATTTGAAGGAAGTAATTCTGAAAGGATGTTTCAGAGTGTCTCGGAATATTCTGGATGAGTCTGGGATATCATCGAGAATGGATGGAATTGTTCTGAACATGTTATGGAAGACATCGTGAACATTTTAGGAAGGTTATAGAATTAATTTGAAGGAGTTCGGAATTTTTTGGAAAGCTTAGGAATAAATATTCATAATTAAAAGTAATTATCCTGGTGGGATCACCATGGGCCGAAGGGGCCACATGGGCCCCACCGGGTCACACATGCATGGAAGGGAGACCCTGGACGAGTTGGTCAGGGCCTCCCTAGCACGGTGGGTGGAGAGGGGTGGTGGGGTAGGGAGGAGTACCTCTAGAACTCGTACTCCCTCCCTAGTTGAGTTGGAGGAGGTAGGAGGATTTCTACTTGGACATGAATTCCTACTCCTACTCTCTCTATGTATGTGTGGAGAAAAGGAAAGGGAAGTCCCACTAGGACTTGGAGTCCTACTTATACTCTCTCTCTCTTGGAGGAAGGCTAGCCCCACATATATACGAGGGAAGGGTTAGAGGCACAACACACAAG
Organism: Avena insularis; assembly: GCA_023614405.1. Taxonomy (NCBI): domain Eukaryota; kingdom Viridiplantae; phylum Streptophyta; class Magnoliopsida; order Poales; family Poaceae; genus Avena; species Avena insularis. Next base: position 347,843,138 of record CM042692.1, on the reverse strand, counting down.
TTTTGGAGAGCCACGCACCAGCCCTGCCGCTGCCGACCAGCTGCCACCGCCGCGTCACCGTCATTAGCCGCCACCACTAGTCGTTGTTGCCTTGGCATCTCGGATCTCTTCTTCCACCTCTTCTTCATGTTGAATTTCTTCACGGGGAACTTTTTCCTCTTCACGCCAGAGCGATGCTCATCTTCTACGTCTATCTAGATCCAATCTAGTCGGACGATGAGGTGCTACTGGATCTTCATCAACACGTTCCTACTTCGTCCGTGAGCTTGATCTCACTTTGATGCGGTGCCATTCTTGGTGGACGTGTGGATACCGGTGGAGGTGCGACGTGTGGAGCACTTGATTATTGGAGCCGTCTGTGGGACAATACATCTCCACACGACTTGCTAAGGCTTGTTGCAGGGATCGACGCACGACCAACCTCGTCATAAACAAACTTCCGTTAGTTTGATCTTCGAGGGTATGATCCGTTACCTTCTCCCTCGCATTGGATCTTGGTTATGCGCTAGATTTTTTTGTTTTGTGTAGCATGTTCCCCAAACATTGGTATTAGAGCGGTCTATGCATATGCATAGGTACGGATAAAGGAATCATCGAATTTTGGCCTTATTGATCTTGTTCTTGCTAGCCATTGTCGCAATTTTGATCTTCACGGTATTGCATGATTAGCGGCCCTTGCCAACTTCATGATCTTCGGATCGAGACCGGTTTGTGAAGTGGACTTTGGGTGCACGAAACATCTTTGTCGAGTGTCGATTTTTCACAATAGTCGAGAAAGATATTGTGCACATTGGACTTTTGTGGATTTGATGAAGTCCGCATGGGGGTCACACATATAGAAGAAGTTTGATGAAGTTATTGTACTATTTATAGTGCAATGGGGACACAACCCGGATAAGTTAAAAGTCAAACAATTGTATCATGATGCTTACTTACCACGTAGGTAAAGAACATGTCTCTATGTAACGATAGAGCCCCGTAATCTAGCAAAGCGTGTTAGAGGCGTCTAACTTGTTTTTGTAGGGAAGTGATGTGGTATAGCTGAACTTTGTAATGTGATGTATGCAATGCATTATGTTGTAATCTCGTTGGGCATGAGTGGCTGGAGCCGCGATGATTGTCATATTATTATTATTATAGGCATTATTGTAATAGACCATAGTTGTTTTTACTTTATTAGCTAAGGGTAGCAATAGTTGTAGAAGTAAGGACATGGAAGTCTCTACATCAAGTTCAACTATGTTACAGCTTCTACCCCATATACCAGAAAAATGGCGTATAGCACGTTGATCGATTCAGATTTGTTCTTAAACTCCATAGTACCGCTGGTAGTTCTTCTATCTAGCACCCCGCTGATCTTTGTAGCAGCTCAATGAGCCGGGGTTTTATCCCGGACAATACTAGTCCATTGGATCTTTCCACCTGTCCATTCGATGCGGGGTGGGCTACAGAGGCAACATCTAGCTGAATCTTCTTCTCTCGGCAGAACCTCGCAAATGCTCCTTCAGCAAAATTTGTGCCCTTATTAGTTATGATACTATGGGGATAACCATATCTCAATATTATATCTTTGAGGAATGTTACTATTGTTGCACCATCACATTTCCTGATTGGCTTAACTTCAATCCATTTTGTAAACTTGTCCACCATAACCAAGATGTGGGTCATTCCTCCCCTTACCAGCTTAAATGGTCCTACCATATCCAGGCACCACATAACAAATGGCCATGTAGTGGGGATGGTTTTGAGTTCCGAAATAGGTATATGGGTTTTTGTGGCATATCTCTGATAGCCATTCCATTTCCTCACCAGATCCTCTGCTTGTTCCAGGGCACTTGGCCAATAGAATCCATGCCGAAAAGCTTTTGCCACTAATGCTCTGGAGGATGCATGATGACCACATTCCCCTTGATGGATATCTCGGACTATATCAACCCCTTCTTCCGGGTCTACACATCGCTGCAGCACAGTGGTTACACTTCTTTTGTATAGCTCAGCATTGATGATAGTATACGCATTTGCCATTCTCTGGATTTGCCTTGAGAGTACCTCATCATCCGACAAAGCTCCCTCCTTTAGGAATTCAAATATCGGCGTTGCCCATGCAGGTATAGCTCAGATGGGAAAAAGTTCCTCGTTAACTTCCATCGCATCCACTGACATAACTCCAGCCGGATTAAGCTGAACAGTTCCCGAGTTATGCGAGGCAGTCCCCAAGTCTGCTGAAGCAGTCCCCGGGTTTGCTGATGTGCTTCCCCAGTCTATTTCCATAGGAGTAGCTTCTGATCTGGAGAGGGTCGGGATATAGATTGACTCGGATTCTGGTGATGGTGTAATAGATGGTTTCCTCAGGTGTTCCAATGCAATGCCTGGCAGGATTGGCTACCGGGATGACCCCAACTTGGACAATACATCAGCTACCTCATTTTCTATTTGAGGTACATGATGGAATTCACACCCCTCAAAGAAACCACTTATCTTCTAGACATAAAATCTGTAAAAGTGCCATGTTTGCATCCAGTGCATCCTAATTGCCAGACACTTGCCGTACCTCCAAATCCGAATCGCCGAAACACAGTATCAGACGTATGCCTACTTCCTTTGCTACCTTGCGTCCATGCACAAGTGCTTCATATTCGGCCACATTGTTCGACGCGCTAAAATGGATCTAGAGGACGTATTTCAATTGGTCCTTCTTGGGCGAGGTAAGCACTGCCCCGGCCCCGAGCCCTTCCTTTAGCTTTGACCCATCAAAGTGCATTCGCCAGTAATTTGAGTGCGTCAGAGGTGGTTCATACTGCATCTTATCCCAATCCACAAAGAAATCCGCCACTGCTTATGACTTGATCGCATCCCTTCTATCAAATTGTGGTGCGTACGGGGCTAACTCAATTGCCCATTTTGCGATTCAGCCGCTAGCATCTTTATTACCCATAATGTCGGATATGGGTGCTTCACACACCACCTTGATGGGGTTCTCCTCAAAGTAATGTTTGAGTTTATTAGCCAACATATATACACCGTATGCCATCTTCTGATAGTGAGGATAATTCTATTTTGAAGCCGATAATACCTCGCTCAAGTAATACACCGGCCTTTGCACCGACTTTCTTCCTCATCGCGTTCCACTACTATTACTGCACTTACGACTCGGTTGGTTGTGGCTATATAGAACAACATTGGCTCATTGGGTAGTGGCACAACTAATATTGGTGCAGATGATAGCATCTTTTTTAACTCCCGGAACGCGCTATCAGCTTGCGGTGTCCATGTAAATTTATCTGCCTTTTTCATTAACTGGTAGAGGGGCAATGCCTTCTCCCCCAACTGACTTACAAACTGGCTTAACGATGCCAGACAACCAGTGAACTTATGCACATCGTTAAGACGCTTTGGCAGTTCCATTCATTCTATGGCTCTGATTTTCGTGGGATTGGTTTCAATGGCTCGGCTGGAGACAAGGAAACCGAGTAATTTCCCTGCCGGAACACCAAAGGTACATTTTTTCGGGTTAAGCTTCATTCGGAACCTCCTTAGGTTCACGAACATTTGTCGGATATCCTCAAGGAGCGTCTTGCTTTCCTTGGTTTTTATCACCACATCATCCACATAAACTTCCACATTCCGACCTATCTGGTCATGTAAACAATTTTGCATGCATCGATAAATGCAGTCTTTATTTGATCATCCGGGTTCAGGGGTATCTGGTGGAAACCAGAATGCATCTAGGAATGACAACAACTCACACCCAACAGTTGAATCTATGACCTGATCTATTCTTGGCAGCGGAAATGGATCTTTTGGACACGCCTTGTTCAGGTTCGTGTAATCGATACACATGCGCCATACCACTGCCACGTTTGGATCATCCTTCTTTTTCTCCACGAGCACCGTATTAGAGAGCCAATCCGGGTAAAGTGCTTCCATGATAAATCTGGCTGCGAGGAGCCAAGCTATCTCATCTCCAATGGCTTTCCTCCTGTCTTCGGTGAAGCACCAGAGAGGTTTCTTCACCGACTTTGCCCTGGGTCTCACGTTCAAAGAGTGCTCGGCCAACTCCCTCGGCACACCTTGCAGGTCCTGTATAGACCAAGCAAAGATATCTCGATTCTCACGGAGGAAGTTGATGAGCTCGCTTTCCTATTTGTCACTTAACCCAGCACCAATAGTTACGGTGCGCTCCGGAAACTAATCATCAACATGCACTTTCTTTGTATCCTTTGTCGCTTGAAATGAAAGACTCCCATGCGGGTTACTTAGAGCTGGCATATGCTGCTGCGCGGACTGAGCCAGCGCAGCCACTTCCATGATTTTCCTCTTCTCCTGAGTGATCACGAGTGACTCGTCCAGGTTAGATCCGGCATACGCACATTCAATAGAACGCCTGAAGTCCCCAGCTATGGTAATCACTCCCCTTGGTCCGGGTAATTTCATCTTCAGGTAACTGATGTGAGTACTTGCCATGAATTTGTTCAGTGCAGGTCTGCCAAATAAGGTGTGATATGCGCTTTCCAAGTTTACCACCTCGAACTCTAAGTTCTCAGTCAAGCAATTGTCTCTCGTACTGAACAACACACCAACCCAGACTTTACCAATTGGCTCACAGGAAGTACCCGGCACAATACGGTGGAAAGTGGTCCTTGTTGACTGGAGCATGTTCTCTGATATCCCCAACTTGTGCATGGTATCCTTTTACATGATGTTAATGCTACTGCCATTGTCTATCAACACCTTGGAGAACTTCACACTGATATTTGGCCCAATGAACGTCGGATCTAGTACTAGTGCGTAGGTCCCTGGACTTGGCATAAGATTTGGGTGATCCTTGATACTCCAAACAATCTCCTATCTGACCAAGGCATATACCTTACCACGACAGGCATTACCACATTCACCTCCATATGCCGGTGTTGCAAACTCTTTCTGTCAGTTTCTTCAATGGTGAACACACAGTGACTTTGATGATGCTCTTCGTACTCATTTCTTCCCTCATTACCATGATACCCTTGATCTTGTTGCTACTGGTTATTCACTTGATGCACAACATCCCTCCTTTCCTGATTCTCATACCTTGGTGGAGGCGGAGGCAACATTAGCTGCTGTCCATTTCCTCCAGTGAGCAATTGCTACCGAGGTGCTTCATTTCGAGGTCCATCATGCCGAGGTGCATCGTTCCAAGGTGCCTGAGCATTCCCCAAACTACCTTGCTCTAACTTTCTCATCCACTCACATTACCGGGTCGTATGGTTCGTCGGACTATTTGGACTTGGCGTATGGAAATTGCATGGCTGATCCAGCATAGACTCGAACGTATACCTCAGACGGTCCTTTCTTTCTTGCCATTGTTTCTTCTGTTCCGGGGTCCAAGGCTTCTTACCCTCACTCTTTTGTTGCCACTGTTTCCCTCCAGTTTTCTGGCGCTGACTTGCACCGGCAATGGGCTGATCCCGGTCCACAATGGCCACTTGCTGCGAGCTGTACCGGTAATCCAGACGATCGTCCCTTATTTTACCTCGGAAATCATTCCTCCTGGATGATCCGGAACCATCTCTATTGTAGTATTCCTTGTTGGACTCGCTTGACATTAACCGGGGTAGCGTTGGGTCTCCTAAGGCATACGAATCTATGATCTGGATCGTGTCAGCTAGTGTGGTTGGCATATCTCGCTGCAACCTTTGCCACAACATACTACCATATCTACATCCTTAGGCGAACCATGCTATAGCTTGTGATTCAATTACCTATTCGCATGAATTGTGCACATTACACCATCGAGTCAGAAACTCTCGGTCCGGCTCATTTGGTCTCTGCTTGCATAATGCCAAAGTCTGTGGCCTGTTCGACCTCTTGTAGGTGCTTGAGAAGTTACTGACGAACAACTCCTCGAAATCCAGCCAACAGTTGATACTTCCTGGCAGTAAGCTGTTTAACCAAACCCTTGCTGGTCCTTCCAGCATCTGTGGTGCATATCTCATAGCCCATCTCAAATTTCCTGTTGCAATCTTAACCGCAGTCACGTAGTCAATGAGCCAATCCTCCGGCTTTGTGCTGCCATCGTATGTCTTTGTTTCTCTGGCCAATTGAAAATTTGGCACCAATGGTTCTTTCATGATCCGAGGTCCAAAGCATGCTGGACCCGGGGGACCTTGTACCTCAATCATCTCCGACCTATAAAGTCGGTCCAGTTTCAGCCTTGCATCATCTGGCTACAGGTTCCTGCTTCCCAGTCTTGATCCAATCACTTGGTGCTCTGGACTTTAGAATCCATCGTCTACCATTGCTAAATAACCGTCATTGTATATGTCCTGATTCGAACGAGCGTTTTGCAGTTGCATTGCCTGGCCTACACTTCTCTCCTGCCGAGGCACGTACTACTGCTGATGTTGTCGAGGTGCATTTTGCCCTGTTTCCGCCAGATTACGCTATCCGACATTACCGTTGACAATGTTCCTCTGACCGGCATTGCCTTGGTCGCGGTTACCTCGGCTAGCACTGTGGCGATCCTCATCAACTTGCACTGCTTTTCCTTTCCCTGCCCTTACCAGGTCATACGAGACCATTTGTTTGTCTCGTCTCCCCGAGGTTACCACTTCCTCTCTCCTATGGCCGTGACCCGGGGATGACACGGCCCAGCAGATTTTGTCGGGTTATTCCTTGCCGAATAAACCACACACGATGCTCCGGGCTGCGTCAGGTTTGATTTGTTTATTTCCTTGTTCTGCTAACATGCTACTTTCAAAAAATAGTTAACTCTCTCATGTTGCCTTTCCCTGGCCTCTCCGGTTAAGCCTTCTAACTCGGACGCAGCCGCGATGGCGGCCCTGAGGTTCTTTGCCGGGGTACTGTACCTTTCTAGCCCTCCTGTGACTATGGTTGCTGTCTGACCCGGGCTAGGCACATATTCCTTATCGATCTCAGTGATCAGGTTTCTACCTCGGATTTTCAGCCCATTTATGTGAAGGAGATATGCCCTAGAGGCAAATAATAAATAGGTTTTTATTGTCATATCTCAATGAGTTCATAATAGTTTCATACTATGCTATAACTGTATTAATACGAAACGTTAATACATGTCTAGTATGTAAACAAACCGTGTCTCTAGTTACCTCTAGCGAACTAGTTCATTGGTCATGATGATGATCTAGGGTTTTGAGATCATGGGCATTTATGCCAATTGACAATGAGGTCACGTCATTAGTTGAATGATGTGATAGACAAACAAACCAACCAGTTGTATCTTAATGAGATCTAGTTACAAAGTTCACCATTAATGATAAACTAAGGAAACCTCGCAACCCGTTCCTTAGACTGTGAGGTAATGCAAATCGCCGTTTTGGAGGGAGCTTAGATGGTTATCAAGTATCACTCCATGACTGGGTGATCGAAAAGGTGCCACTCAGGTTTCCCAAAGGGGCGCGTAGAGGAGTACATATCAAGACCAGGATTTGCCAATCCATGTAACGGACAGATACATTAGTGGCCATATCGGGGACGTTGCATTAACGAAGCTTGCAAGCGTGTGACTGGGTCACGGAATGCAACGACACTGAAATGAGAAAATAAGTTCATCAGTAATGAGATCGAACGAAGGTATGGAGATACCGTAGATCAAATCTCAGGTGAACTAGGTATCAAGTGACAAAGGGAATGAGAAACGACTGTTTACGTTTCAAACGACATTATCATCATGGAATGCACAGCGGTCATTATGGGCATCCCGGTCCCGCTATTTATCATTGATGGAGATCATGTTTGTGCTATTCCCGAGCCGTGGGGAAATACACTTAAGGGTACGATGAGCTAGAGATCCTCTGTAAGTTGGAATCACCATATGAAAGAGAAAAGGAAACCTGGAAAAGTTCCGTGAGAGAACCGGAATCGTTCCGGGAAAGTTCCGAAGTCGCTCGGAGGAAATCAAAAGGGAACCGAAAGGTGTTTCGGGTCAAGTCGGATTTTGTAATATGTATTTACATGTTAATTAATGTAATTAATATTAAATATAATATTAAAACCTAATTTGAAGGGGTATTCCACTAATGGGCCAAACTTCCTAGGGGAAAAGGGCCCATGAGGGAAAACTAGGGATGCAGGCGGACGTCCGCCTAGCCATCCTGAACTGTCCGCCTAGCCAGCTTGCTTCCTAATTAGTAAAGCACTAGATCGCAACTTAGAAGAGTTAAACCAAATCATTTGCCATGCATGACTCCAAGCAGACTGTCCGTATTGTCCAACGGACTGTCTGCTGACATACCTAGGGAAAATCAAAGGAGGGAAGGGCCAAGGGCCAAAGGGACAAGGCCTAGCTGCCTCAAGAGGGCCCACCCGGCTAGCCTAGAGCTGCGCGCGGAGTAGGGCCCACCCCTAGCTGGCCGGCCCATGGTGCCCTAAGGGCCCATGTGCCTCCCCCCTCTCCCTTGTTTAGTCCCACATGGGAAACCCAAAGGGGAGGGCACACCCCCTCCCCCTATATAAAGGGGTGCTCATGGGTGGGAATAGACACACCAATATTTAGAGAAGTCCTTTGGTTGACTTTCTCCTTCCCTCTCTCTCTCGTCTCCATGCGTTGGCACGGTCCCAAGTAAGGACTATCCATGCTAGAGACACCGTACCTGCAGCACGTCGTTGCGCTACAGGGATTCCAAGCCAGAGATCTACTTCCGCACTCCCGGCAGGGATCAAGGAGTCAGAGGTCGTCATCATACACCGTATGTGTACGAAACCACGAGGGGCCTCACTTGAGGCACCTTGGATATCGTGAGCCGGAGCTGCTGCATGATGAAGAAGGAGCAAGGGGTGACCTGCGAGGAGCTTCGTGACCTTGAGGTCGGCTACGGGTTCGACTACTTCAACCACGTTCCCCTCGGAACGTTAAACGCGTACAGTCTACAAGGGTATGTATTCTATACGCTCGGTCGTTACCGCATTACTACATAGATAGATCTTCGGCGTATAAGGCGGTTCCAACGTAAGAATTTTTTTGTTTTCTGCTGCGGAACCCTTCAGTGGTATCAGAGCCGATCCATGTGTAGGATTATTGTACGGCCAATACGCACAAATTTTGTGCGGACATTGATCCCTTAGTTGTTACCCTCTAACATGTACTTGTTTATATCGCGACATTGTTTGATGAAGCGGCCCAGACCGACCTTACGCGTATTCGTACGCGAGACTGGTTCCACGCTCGACATACGGCTTGTTCTGTATAAGTGGCTAGCGGGTGTCTGTCTCTCATTCAATAGTTGATATAGCATTTACAACGGAGGGCCCCGAAAGGGGTGTAGTAGAGACAACTGTTGGATCCATGTTGTGGTTGGAAAGTTCGTAGTTTAGAAACGGTTCTATTGCGAAAGCCCTAACAACCACGTAAAACTTGCAAAAGATAAAGTAGAGGCGTCTAACTTTATTTTGCACGAGGGCTTGTGTTATGATATGGTATTGGTTGTTACGAAGGTAAAGCAGTTTACTTTTATGTTACTAAGTTAATTAGTAATAGCCATCATTCCAATGGACGACCGGGTGGTGGCGTCGTGGACTTGGCGTAAAACCAAGGGCAAGATGGAGATCATGCCGGAGCGCTCGATGGAGATCAAGGTGCAAGAAGGACCATATCATATCACAATACACATGTGATGTTGATACCTACTTTATATCTTAATATATGCTAGTATTAGATACTCAATGGTAGCAAATAAGATAGTCCCTATATAATTCCAATGATAATGTTCCCCTTGTGTGTGCACCACCAAGAAAGTTTGCTGTTATGAAGTCGGCCGTGACGATCGGGGGCTAGACATATCTACATTCGCATACAGTGGGTGTAAACCATGTTGCACAGCAAATACACACAAGTTAGATTTTGCGAGCCTAGCATGTGTAGACATGGCCTCAGAACACAAGAGACCTAAAGGTCGAGCATGAGTCACATGTTTGATGTGATTGACATTAGGGAATGTCTACCTTTGATGCTGCACTGATGTCCGTGACGATCGGGGGAGGTGGAGAGGATTGGGATCATGTGATCACTAAAATCGTCCAGGGGATGAGAATTTTAGTGATAGCTCAATTAGGATTGAACTCATATTATGAACTTAGTCTAGTTGTCTGTTTGGAAATATCTTAGTAGATCATGGCCTATCCCATTAAGGTCCTTTGCAACCATGGTAAATTTATTGCTTGATATGGAACTTAGCGAAAGGGTCCAACTTCATAGATTAATACCCACGCCTGAAGGATATCCTCGTAAAAGGTGATCTTCTCTTCTTGATACAATAACCATTAGGAGATAATCCGATGACTCTGCAATGTTTGTGTGTTCTTCGTAATCATCCAATAAACCACTCTCCATTCGATGGAGAGTTGGATTACAATCTTGTATTCTACAAGATCAGGCACATAAAGTATGAGCCGTTGGATGAGTCTTCTTCCATAATGGATGAAAAAGGGAATATTTGGAGAAACACTTAGCAATCTTGCATTAGAGTTATGAACTCTCAGAAGGTCTTGATTGCAATGGAGGTCATGGATGAAAGGGTATATGTAAGATATACAATTATAAATGTAGTTCTTGCAAAACTCGTTGCAGTTTATATAATTATTGGATACTTGTCTCGTATTGTGAAAACAAGATGGTCTGCTTGAGAATTGCTAGAATTGAGGCAACGTGGCATGATGACAGCAAGCAAAACAGTTAATGGCTGACATCACCCCTTTCCTCAAAGGTTTATCATTTGGATTAGTGGACTTGAATATAATTTGTAATCCTTGTTTGTGTGTCTTGCTTTTGGCGAGACGATTATTCATATGAACGAGTTATAAGACAGTTGTACTATTCTTATGAACAATACCGTTATGGTCACATTACGATTATAAATGAGTTATTATAATCATTATGTTAATGATAATAGTTTAAACATTTTAAAGGATTAGAATGCTAAAAGATATCCAAATTCTTAGTAATGACATGACACTATAGTTTAAGTCATTTTGGTTACTGCATGTTCTTCATTCCAAATGAAGATCGGGGTCCTAGATGCTTAATCTAGAGACTTTGGAAAACCATGTGACGAGGGTTTAACTCGTCAATGCCCATTGTTATGGACTTGGGTTTTGGAGAAGGAGGGAGCACTGGAGACATCTATCGGCTAGCAAACAAGCACACAGGGGACAAAGGATTTACCCAGGTTCAGGCCTCGTAGAGGTCCCTACTCCTGCTTGTCTACTCGTGGAATTATCGAAGGAGTCGAAAGTTACAATGCTGCGCAGATGAAATCTGGCGAAGGTTGTGGAAACTAGGGTTGCGTGTGTCTTCCTCGTCGCCCCCTCCTAGCCTTTATATAGATAGGCTAGGTCTCGGGTAGCAGGTCGAGTTGGTTACAAGTTAGGGTTTTCCCCTTCAAACTTTCTATCTTTAGCTTCTTCTTGTCCTTCAAGCAATTGAGAGTCCGTAGGTTACTCGAGTCCCTCCTTTCGGGCCTTGGCGACACCATGGGCCTGTATGTATTTGGACCGTATATACCAAGCTCGAGTACTTGTAGGGTATACCCATGTCAGTAGCCCCCGAGTGCCCAGTGGAATCGCAGATTCGACTGGGGACTTTTGAAGCCTTCGAGTGCCTAAATGAGTACATTTCGATTGCTTTTATTTGCGTCATAGGGATTGTTGATATACGTGCCTGATATAACCAAAGTATCGGTATCAGTTAACCACCTTAGGGTGAAACAACACAATCTACTCAAATTCGAGTCCCCGGACTCGAATCCGGAAAAGTGCTGGTGTAATTCGACTCAGGCCGCGGAGGTCTTACAGGAGTCAAATTCCAGTTATATGGGTGTGAGCACTTGACGCGTCCGTCAAGGCATGTTCATCGTGCCTGTAGGCACGAATATGTTTCTGGTAGTGCGCAGTTAAATGCCTTGCCAGGCCTTATTCAGGTCTTACCTTCACGCCGTAGGCGCGGCATCCAAATTTTATCATCGCGGAGACGATTCGGGTAACCCAGGAGACACAGTCTCTTTGTAGAGAAAAATTATGAGGCGGTGTCGCCATGAGTTTCGAGTGTGGATGTTATCAACACATAGTTTTCTTGCACAAATAATCATAGGGTGCGCGGCCAGCGCTCCCTATGGGAGTAGCCCCCGAGTGCCTGGTTGAGTCGAAGACTCAGGCAGGGACTAAAGAACTTTTGCGACTGCTGTCGTCTTTTGCTTGCTTGTTCAGTCGATAACTCAGACAGGTACTAAAACACTTTCGCGACTGCTGTCGTCTTTTGCCTGCTTGTTTCCGGCGCTCCCTATGGGAGTAACACATGTCCATAATCGAACTGTGTTTCGAGTGGTTGGGTTTGCTTTTGTGATTGTCCATGTTCCTGCAACAAGGAAAAAAAAGTCGTAGGGTGCGCGGCCAGTGCTCCCTATGGGAGTAGCCCTCGAGTGCTTGGTGGAGTCGAAGACTCCAGCAAATACTAAAAATAGTCGAAGTTTTCCACTGCATAGGCTTGGTGACGTCGGTCTTGGCCAGGTATGACCTTAGTTGCCAGCGTGGCGGTTTTGTGAGACGTGACGAGCGGTGGGTCCCACTTTCTGACTTTGATTTGACTGGGCGTGCGTAATCTTATTTTTAACTGTGCCTCCTCGATTTCCACGCGTAATGGTTGAAGTGGGGGGGACGGTTCGCGCTTCCTCTTCGCCACGTGTCCTACACGATGCGTGCCACGCGTCCAATAGGGTTTTTGTCAGCCGTTGGATTGCATCTTCCAGGGGTTAAGTAGCGATGCTGCGCCGGTAATTTCCCATCTGTGCTCTTTCTTCCTTGCTGCCATCGCCATTGCCGTTTGCTTTCTTTCTTTCCTCTATGCTCATCTTCCCCATGACGCTGGACCAGCTCCGTTCGTTCCCAAGATATTTCCTTCGTTCTCATCGCTGCCGCACAATGGGGAAGAAGAAAGGAGGTGCTGCCGCTGATTCCGCGGCCACCCTCGCTGCAGTGAAGAAGAAGGGCGGCTCCGCTGCTGCGGTCACCAGTGCCGCTGCCGCCGGGAAGAAGAAGGTCACGGGCACCCGCGTGACCAATGGCGCATGGCGCCCCTCTATTATCATGGCGTCGGATCTCCGTCTTCTTCGCCGAGACGGAGTGATCTCTGCAGCAGTCGCCGATTCGCGCGTCCCCAGCGGTGAGACCATTCCTATGCCTCCTGCTGGTTATCGAGTGATGTTTCTTGCTTTCATCATTCGTGGTCTTTCCTTGCCTCTTCACCCCTTTCTTCAGGGTCTTCTGTGTTTCTATGGGCTCCAGCTCCATCAGTTGTCCCCAAATTCTCTCCTCCACATCACTTGTTTCATCACTCTCTATGAGTGCTGGCTCGGAATCGAGCCGCACTTTGGTCTTTTTAAACGCATCTTTAAATTGAAGCGTCAGTCTGCATCTGGCTCTTTAGTTTATGACGTAGGTGGTTGCGGATTCCATGTTGACCCATCCGCCACCTACTTTGATATCAAGCTCACCAAGTCTGTCCAGGGATGGAGGGACAAATGGTTCTATGTGCGCGATCAGAAGGCCAAGGACGAGCACTTTGGACTCGCGCCCTTCGATCCCGCGACTCCCTGCAAGAAGATGCGTTCTTGGAAGAATGTGATCATGCCTTCTGAACTCACGTAAACAGACGTGTTATATCAGCGCGTCTACGACCTCGAGAGTCGCATAGGCGCAGAAGAGGGAGGCTGCGCCCTTGTCAGGACTTGGCTGCATCGTCACGTCCAGCCTTTCCAGGCCAGGGCCCATCACATGTTCCAATGGGGTGGCGCTGATGATCCCACTCGCGTGTCTGCTGATGGCATGTCCACGAGTGAGGTAGATAAGAGGGTGCGACTGGTCACGAAGTATACCCTCAAGGATGTGCTTCCGAACGAGCCAGTCGTTCCTCCTTTCGATGCTTCGAATCCTCCTCCTGAGGTATGGTTGTGCTACCTAGTAGCTTATTTTCTCGATTGCGTCTTCTTTTGCTTATCTATTTTACTTTTTGTATGCAGGAGTGGGCGGTCTCGCCTTGCATGCCTCCCCTCCCTGAGGGGATTATTCCTCGTGAAGCTTTGGAAGAGGACGAGTCTGAGTCGACTGTCCCTTCCGATGTGGAAGAGGAAGCCCCCGAGTATGAAAGTCCAGATACTCGCAAGTGTTCGCGTAGCGGGGATTCTGACGCGTCGACTCCTTCAACTCTAGGAGGCGCGGTTGTTGGCGCGGAGTCGCCAATTCCCGCCGTTCCTGTGAGGGCTGTGGCACCGTCTTCTTGTAAGAAGATGCGATTGCCCAAGGAGTCTTCGTCCGAGTCGACGGAGGCCACATTTGATCTTGACAGATTTGACTGGTAGGTTTGCTAGTGCATTCATTCTTCTCTTGTTTTCTTCTTGTTGGCTTTGCCTTGGAGTTTGCCTTTTCTGAGTGCGGATTTTGTCTTGCAGTCAAGAGGCGTCGTCATCTTCTGGCGACGTTGAATTTTTGAAGGAATCAGGAGTCGCGACCTCAAAAGCCAAGACAGAGGTCGAGCGCGCTCTTTCTCCTCCGGCGGCGGCCCACTCCGGGCACAATTCTTCGAGCTCTCCTCACGTAGGGGAGCATCGAGTAGTTGCTCGGATGACGATTCAGCAATCTTCTTCGGAGTCGCTGGAGGACCATGTAAGTATATTTTTCTTTCTTTTTATAATTTGACAGTCAACGCCCTTATGTTGCCCTTTGATAACTCCTTGTTTTGTGCGACAGCTCCTTGTAAAGGAAGCCGCGCAGGTAGCGGAGCAGGTGATGGCGATAGGTCGCCAGCATGCGTTGCTGGAGAAGCGCCACCACGTGGTTGAGAGTGAGTGTTCTATACTTATTCTTTTCGTCTTCTCTGTATTTTGGTATAATCGACTGACAGCCAAATTTTTGACTACCCTGTAGCTGAGCATAATGCTTTACTGCGTGATGTCGCCACGTTGGAGAAGATGCTGGCGCTTGTTGTGAAGGGGCGCGACGAGGCAATCGCGGCTCGTGATGAAGCCCAGAAGCGCGAAGAGGATCTGCGTGCCTCCTTTGCAGCCAGGGAGAAGTTGTTCGAAGGGCAACTTTTCTCAGTCGCCAAGGCCCTCTCAGGTACCTTTACTTGGTAGATATTTTATTGATGTTCTTCTCTTCCTCTGTAGTGCCGGTGGCATTAGAAGTTTGATCCGTGTGCATATTTTGGTGTAGATGCTGGCGACTTGAGTTTTGATCCACAAGCCCTTGGTCACGATGATGCTCTAGCGGGCGCGGTATCTGCGGTTGAAGACCGTAGCGCCACTGTCCAAAATATGTTGTCCAAAGCCAAGGCCACCCTGAGTCGCCTTCGGGAGGAGCTGATGCCGAAGGCTGAGCTGGTCGACAATGTGGAGGAGCTGGTGGAGTCGCTCGTTGGGGGTGTGCCTGCCACGTACAAGAACTCCCTCCACGCAGCTGGCGCGACCATGTCGCTTGCCATGGTGCAAGCCCACGGAGTCGAAGTGGATCCCTCTACGGTGTCGAAGACGATGCCTGTTGGCGCGGATGGTCAGCAGGTAGTATTCGCTCCTTTGCATCGCTGTGCCAAATATGGCCATTCCTTGATAAACACTGTTGCCAAGTATTCGGAGGAGCTCAATCGCGCGAAGAAGGCGGCGAAAACTTCGGCCTCAGGGGCCGGCGGAAAGTCAGTGGCATCTGATACTGCCACGGACTTGATGAAGCCCCCGAGGTCATTAAAGTCGAAAAAGCCAGCTGCTCCATAGTTAGTTCCTTGTAATAGCTGATGAACTTGCTCTTTTTGATGGGAGAACATGCCTGTTGGCGAATGTGTTTGTAGATACTTTTATTGATCCTGAATGCACCTGTTACTTTTGACTTTTGAGTTGGTTGCCTTATTTCGCCTCTGGCTTGGTTTTTGGTAGGGTACGTCAAGTGGCCCTATGGGGGGAACCCCGGACTCGCCATCTCTTGAGGATACAATGGCACCTCCCTGCTCCAGGGTAGAGGAGCTTTCCTTGCTTTCGCGACTTCGTGATCGCGTTAAGCAACTGGAGCGTGAGTTGCCCTTGATCCGTGGTAGCACGGACGTGTGGAAGTCGAAGGCTGAAAAAGCCGCCGCCCGCGAGCAATATCTGCTTGGCGAGGTGACGCATCTGGGCGACCAGTTTAAGTGTTAGTTTGCTCATCCTCGTCTTTTCCTTTGTAGTTAATCGCAATGGTACGTTGTACTCATGCTGTTGATGCTGCTTCGTGTAGTTGTTAGTGCACGCCGTCCGCAGGAGGAGAGGGATAGGGTTGCCATCCGCCTTCATGATCTCACCCAAGAGCAACTTCAGGAGAGTGGATACTTCTGGGTAGATCATGATCGTGCGACTGCGTTAGCGACCCTACAGGATCGCGCCTCGCGAGTGCTGCTCTTTCTGAAGAAGTCCCAATCGTGTTTGAAGAACATTTACCGGGCGATGTTCCCGCTGGATGATACTCCATCAAGCCTGCTGGCCCTTCTGACGAAATTTCAAGATATGTCCGCGGTTCGTGAGTGCGTGAGGCAGCAGCTGGTGGCTGGTGCCAAGGTTGTGCTCTCCGTGGTGCGTTTGCACAGGCCTGACATGGATGTCGCCGCCATTGCATCTGGGCCACCGGTGCCACCAGCAGGATCTTCCTGGAACATGGTGCCGCACTATCAAGCGGTGGATCGTCCAGCCGAGGAAATCGTCGACTTCTTCGAGGAACAGACTAATGTTCTTCTGTTGCAAGGGTAGCCAAATATGTATCCTGCATGTAAGTGTACTGGTGTTGTAAAGCTCATATATATTTGTAGATAATTTATTGTTGAATGTATACAAATAGCTTTATAAGCGTGGGGTGTGTTGCACTTATGCGAGTCCTTTTTGTTAGCCTGGCCATCTTTGTATCTTTCCCTTGTCAACCTGTCAGGTGCGTGGCAGCTGGGTTGTGTTTGTGTTAAGGGGTTCGATTGATGTGCCAGCTACTCAGGATGTCGCGTTATTGTTCGAAGAACATATGTGTATAGGGTGGCGTAGCCCCCGAGTATGAAAGTTGACAAAAGAAAAGAGAACACGGAGTGTTGGGGCACTTAGCTTTTATTTATTCGGAGAATAGTACATAGTACAATATGCGGCTAAGTAGCCTTGGCTGAATAGCCTTATTTGCGATGCAAAAGTAAAGAAGAAACGACTAAGGGTAGAAGCGTTGCAGTTGTGCGATGTTCCAAGGGTTGGAGTATGCGACTCCTGTCTCTAAATCTTGAAGGCGATAGGCGCCACCTGGGATTACTTCTGTAATCACGTACGGTCCTTCCCAGGGGGACTCGAGCTTGAGATGCCCCTGCTGCTTCGGGGACAGGTCACCTTGACGAAGGATCTTGGTAAGCCTTCGCTATGGTAGTTCGCAAGGAGTTCCTTTGGTAGATCGTAGATCTTTTAGGGCGATTTCTCTTGCTTCGTCAAGGAGGTCGACAGAGTCTTGAGTGCAAGGATGACTCCTTTCGCTATAGGCGACTCGTGTGGCGCCTGCATCTGGTACCTCGGCGGGTAATACTGCCTCTGCTCCATGTACCATAAAGAATGGTGTGTAGCCGGTGGCGCTGTTTGGAGTTGTACGCATGCTCCAGAGTACGGATTGCAGTTCATTTGGCCAGCAGCCTGTGGCTTGTTCGAGTGGCCGGAGGAGTCGCTTCTTGATGCCGCTGCAGACGAGCCCGTCTGCCTTTTCCACCTGACCCTTGGTCTGCGGGTGTGCGACTGAGGCATAGCTGATGTTGATCCCCAGGTTCTCGCAGAAATCTTGGAACTCCTTGGATGTAAAGTTTGTTCCGTTGTCGGTGATGATGCTGTGTGGCACGCCGAAGCGGTAGACGATGGACTCGAAGAACTTGAATGCGTTGTGCCCTGATTGCTTGGTCACTGGCATGGCCTCGATCCACTTGGTGAATTTGTCGACTGCGACCAAGAGGTAGACGTAGCCTTCTTGCGAGGACCTTGGAAGTTTGCCAACCATGTCGAGTCCCCACTGGGCGAAGGGCCAGGCCAATGGAATAGGCCATAGTTCTGCGCCTGGTGCGTGTGGCTTGTCCGCGAATCACTGACAGGCGTTGCACTTTTGGACTATATCCTTGGCGTCACGCATGGCCGTGGGCCAGTAAAATCCAGCTCGTAGAGCTTTGGCGACGAGGGCGCGGCTGCCGGCGTGGTGCCCGCAGGTCCCTTCATGGATGTCGAGGAGGATTGCTCTTCCATCGGCTAGGGAGACGCATCGCTGTAACATGCCTGTGATGCTATGTTTATACAGTTCGTCGTTGATAACGGCGAATGCCTGGAGTGTCGCGCGATGTGTCGTGCATCTGTCGGGTCGTCCGGTAGGTGCTTGCTGAGGAGGTACGTAATGTACAACTGTGTCCAGGATTGTTCGATCATCATGACGCTCATTGGTCCCTCGAGTCCTATGTCGAGCTCCAAATCATCGATTGTTGTTGGCTCATTGGGTCCCTCGAGTCCTGTGTCGAGCTCCAAATCATCGATTGTTGTTGGCTCATTGGGTGGCGTAGCCCCCGAGTCCGTTGCTGCGCTTGTTTTCTTCTCTGCGGCCTTTGGCTTGATGAAGCGTTCGCATATGCGCTCGAGAAATACCCCAGGTGGTATGGGTGCGCAGGTGGAGCCTATGTTGGCGAGTGCGTCCGCCTCCTCACTGCTTTCGCGGCCTATGTGTCGCAACTCGCAGCCATCGAAGTCTCCTTCAAGTGTGTCATAGAGGTCGCGGTATGCGATCATGTTGTCGTTTAGTGCGTCGCACTCGTGCATTGTTTGGTTGACGACCAGCTTGGAGTCGCCATATATGATTAGCCTCTTTGCGCCGCAGACTTTTGCCATCCTCATCCCGTGTAACAGGGCCTCGTATTCAGCCTCGTTGTTTGAGGCTGTGAACTGCATTCGCAGGACGTATTTCAGCTTGTCCCCTTGAGGCGATGTCAGTATGACACCTGCTCCTGCTCCATCTTTCCTCTTAGACCCATCGAAGTGCATTGTCCAGAGGTGGGACATATCTGGCTTGTCCGGGAGTTGGTTTTCCATCCAATGTACGAGGAAGTCCGGGAGAACTTGTGACTTGATTGTGCCGCGCTTTTCGTATGTGATGTCTCGTGGAGACAGCTCGATTCCCCAAAGCGTGACTCGCCCTGTGGCGTCAGGGTTATTGAGGATATGTCCCAATGGGGCGTCGTTGACTACCACGATTGGGTGTTCCTGGAAGTAATGGCGCGGTCGCCGGGCGGTCATAAAGACGTCGTACGCCAGCTTCTGGTAGTGCGGGTACCGCTGTTTTGTTGGCATGAGGACCTCGCTGAGGTAGTATACCGGGCGTTGTACGCCATGGACCTTGTTTTCCTCGGCCCGTTCGACGACGAGAACTGTGCTAACCACTTGGTTGGTGGCGGCGATGTACAGCAACAGTGGTTCCCTTTCTCGTGGGGTTACCAATACTGGCGAGGTGGATAGCAGGCGCTTGAGGTCCTCGAATGCTTCTTGCGCTTCGTTGGTCCACTCGAATTTGTCAGCTTTGCAGAGGAGCTGATAGAAGGGCAGCGCCTTTTCTCCCATTCGACTGATAAATCGACTGAGGGCCGCGATTCGCTCGGCTAGTTGTTGAACGCCTCTTATGTTCTTTGGCTTCTCCATGGCCAGTATGACCTATATCTTTTTCGGGTTTGCCTCAATCCCTCTCGCGGAGATGAGATACCCGAGAAGTTGTCCAGAGGGTACGCCGAAGGCGCATTTGTCCGGATTGAGCTTTATCCGGTAGCGATCGAGATTGGCGAAGGTTTCACGCAAGTCATCGATTAGAGAGGCTTCTTCCTTGGTCTTGATTACTATGTCGTCGACATAGACTTGGGTGTTGCGACCAAGTTGCTCCTTGAGGCAGGCCTGCATGCACCACTGGTACGTGGCTCCTGCGTTTTTTAGCCCGAAGGGCATTGTGTTGTAGCAGAACACGTCGAAGGGCGTTGTAAACATGGTCTTCTCCTGGTCTTCCTCCTTCATTCGAATTTGGTTATAGCCTGAGTAGGCGTCGAGGAAGCAGAGGCGCTCGCATCCAGCAGTGGAGTCGATGATTTGATCGATCCGTGGTAGCGGGAAGTGATCTTTTGGGCAGTGCTTGTTTAGAGAAGTGAAGTCCACGCACATCCGCAGGATATCTGTGTCCTTTTTTGGCACCAACACTGTATTGGCGAGCCAAGTGCTTTCCTTGATCTCGCGTATGAATTTGGCCTCGAGGAGTCTGTTGATCTCCATTCCACCGCTTGGCTGTAGCTCGAACGATCGCTGATTGTTTGCTTGACTGGCCTTGCGTCGGGGTTGATGTTGAGTGTGTGCTCGGCGAATTCCCTGGGAACTCCTGGCATGTCCGCAGGACACCAGGAGAAAATTTCCCAGTGCTCACGGAGGAATTCGACGAGCGCGAGTTCCTATGCGGGACTCAAGTTGTTGGCGATGAGGGCCATTTTAGCGGGATCTGATGGATGGACATGTACCTTCTTTGTGTGCACAGATGAGTCGAAGGAGAGGTCAGGTGAGCTTGGCCTACTCAGGGGGGGCAGACTGTTGTCTGTCGTTTCCTTCAATCGCGCGAGCTCCTCCTACATGCCGAAGGACTGGGAGATTCTGTTGAATTCTCGTCGCGAATCGCCGATCTTTCAAACTCCTGTTGATCGTGATGACGCTGTTGGGACCTGGCATTTTCATCTGCAGGTAGGCATAGTGGGGTAATGCCATGAACCTAGCGAACGCGACGCGCCCGAGGATGCAGTGGTATTGTGAGGGCCAGTCGACAACTTCAAAGTCGATGCGCTCGTGCCGGAAGTTCTTCGACGTGCCGAATATGACGTTGAGGTTGATTTTGCCCAGGGGGGTATACACCTTTTCTTGGGACGATGCCGTGGAACATTGTGTCCGATGCCTCCAAGCAGGTTAGAGGGATCCTCATTGCTCGCAAGGTACTCGCGAATATGAGGTTGATACCGCTTCCGCCATCCATGAAGACGCGACTCATGTTGAAGCCTCCAATTTGTGCCTCGAGTACGAGGGGGCAATGACCTGGGTGAGGTACTTGAGGCGGGTGGTCGCGTTTGTCGAAGGTAATGCACGACTCACTACCGCTAAGGTACTCAGTGGTGGATGGTGGCGAGTGCGTGGCCAAATTGACTTGGCGAGTGATGGCCTTCTGCACCCTATTGGAGGGGCGTCCCTTTTGGATCATCATGGTACCCATGGCCCATGGGTATGGTTCGCCTCCGTGATGCTGGTCCGGTGCAGCTCCGTTCGGGGGTGGCCTAGGTGGTGGTGGTGGTGCGCCATGTGCTACTGCGCCTGGAGCGGTTCCGTAGCCTCTTTCGACTGCATTGCGGTTCATCCGAACCAACCCCTCATGTAGCTTGAGGAACTCACGACAGTCCTTGAGGAGGTGACTGGACTTTCTCTTGCCGTCATGCTTGTCGATGTAGAAGTGTACCGTGCATGGTCCGGACAGTTTGTCTTCGATGGAGGTCGCGGGTGCTTCATCGCGAGTGCGGCGTTGCCATACTTGCATGGTTTTCCCAGAGTCGCGATATCCGCCGTTGCGGTTATTGTCACGTCTATCGGCGTAGCTGGCTGCGACCATGTTGACGTCTCGCAATCGTCATAGACGCGCATACGACGTTTACTCCGGCGGTCGCGTCTTCGTTCGAGTTCCACCTCCTCGTCAGAGTGAACGCGATTCTTCAACGAATCTTCTCCATCAGCCCACCGATTCGTGATCTCCATCAGGTGGTCGATGGTCTTGGGCTTTGAGCGGCCTAGCTCCTCCCTGAGTTCCATGCGGCGGACACCACTGTTGAATGCATCAATCGCGCGGTCTTCCGAGATGTTCTCCGTGGAGTTCTTGATCATGGACTATCTTTGGATGTAAGGCGCGGCGATTTTTGGCTTGGACATCAGCATCAGTTCTTCGATTGAAGCGGGCGTTTATGCGTGCCCTTGAAGTTGTGTCTGGTTGTAGACCAGCTCATCCCCTGCGAATGGATCCGCATGGGAGGCTATTGAGCCATGCCCGGCGGTGCCCTGCGCTGTATGGCGCAAGCATTGCATGGCGATCTTGACGCCTCCGTGCAGCCTGACGGAGGAGATGTGATCCTCCAGCCAGATCTTGGGGTCCTGCAGACCGTCAAATTTCGGGTTCTCTGATGGGAGTTTGAACCCTTTAGGCATTCGCTTTTGCCTGATGGATCTGCTGAAGCATCTAGCGCCGCAGAGCTCCCCATCTTCTTCTTCTGAATCAGTCGATCGAGCATGTAGTGCCCTTGACTTGTCAATCTTGCGCTGTGTGAGCTCGTCGCGTGCATCGTAGTCACGATCGTGTCGTCGTGAACGGCGGCGCCGAGACAGGTCGTGACTGTCATCGCTTGACGAGGACGAGGAGTAGCGTTTTGCTAACGATTTGCCCCTTTTTTGGGTCTGGTACTGGTTCTTTGTCGAGGGCGGCCTCGATTAGCCCAAGGCCCGCGATCGTAGATTGGTGCATGGCCGTTCGGGGATCTCTAGCCGGTGGCTGGTTATTGAGAAGGTACATGGTGGCCGCTGTCACTGCGGCATGTGGCGTCCTAGGAACCACGTTGCCTCTTGTGTCGACTATCATAGAGCCGAAGTCGAGGACTTTCGCGGCGTCTATGCGTTCTTGTTCGGTGAGGTGAGCCATCCGCGATTTCCTCTTCCTAGCGAGATGCTCGTTGCCTCTTGAGGAGGATCCTCCGTAGGAGGAGAGCCCAGCGCGACGAAGGCTTGACTCGTCCGCCGCCTTTTTACACGCTTCGAGTTGCACGATTGCTTGTTTCTGGCGTTTGAATTCCTCTTTTAGGAACCAGTGGTAACCCATCAGTAGTTCCTGAGGGGACCCGAAGGGTAGAGGTGCACCTCGTAGGGCTTCACGGTAGCGGCGTTGATTATGCTGGGAGGTTTGACTGCTCCTCCAATGCCGTCGTTGCCGCCGTTGGCAGTGTTGGGCGGGTCGGTGCCATTGCCGGTGTTACCATTGTTGCCGCGGTTGGCGGAGGTGTCACCCGTGTTGATGACGGCGCACATGAAGTGATTTGGGAAGCTGTTGCTTCCACAACTTTCAGATCCGAAACCGTAGGTTCTATCTTCAGTGGCCAGATCGCTTAGATCGGAGTCGCGACTGCTGTCGCTGATCAGTTCCCCGGCGCCATTGAGCATTGAGCTTTGAGGGTGCCGATCGATGGAGGAACCATGATCTGGGGCAATCATCTGGTCTTTGTCGGCTGATCGTAAGCGTGCCCATCTAACCAACTTGGAAGCGGAAGCTCCCAATCGCCAGGTTGATTCCGTCGCCCACGGACTCGAAGGCCGGGCGAGTAGCCGGCGTGTGGACGGTGAAGTCGATGGCGCCAAAAAGCTGGCGAATCTCTGATGTTGCAGAGTTGTAGATCGCGTTTGATGGGGCCGAAGAAGCCGCAACATCAGCACTCCCATTTCCCACAGACGGCGCCAATTGACCAGGGTTTAACTCGTCAATGCCCATTGTTATGGACTTGGGTTTTGGAGAAGGAGGGAGCGCTGGAGACATCTATCAGCTAGCAAACAAGCACACATGGGACAAAGGATTTACCCAGGTTCAGGCCTCGTAGAGGTCCCTACTCCTGCTTGTCTGCTCGTGGAATTATCGAAGGAGTCGAAAGTTACAATGGTGCGCAGATGAAATCTAGCGAAGGCTGTGGAAACTAGGGTTGCGTGTGTCTTCCTCGTCGCCCCCTCCTAGCCTTTATATAGATAGGCTAGGTCCCGGGTAGCAGGTCGAGTTGGTTACAAGTTAGGGTTTCCCCTTCAAACTTTCTATCTTTAGCTTCTTCTTGTCCTTCAAGCAATCGAGAGTCCGTAGGTTACTCGAGTCCCTCCTTCTGGGCCTTGGCGACACCGTGGGCCTGTATGTATTTGGACCGTATATACCAAGTTCGAGTACCTGTAGGGTATACCCATGTCACCATGCCTCTTGGGCAGAATGACTAAAACTCTGCATTCTGGTAAAACGGTGATATGCGAAGAAACGTTGAACTTCATACATAATGATGTATCGTATTTTCAGCAAGATAGTGGAAATCATTATTTATACTTAATGTTGAATCTTATACATAGTGATGTATTGTATTTTCAACAAATAGTGGAAAACATTATTTCATACTACATCGTGGATTTAAGTGAATATAAATATTTACTTAATGAAACATAAGTTTGAAACTGTTGTGAATTGTTCAAAAGATTTCAAAGTGAAGGAGGATATTGAATTAACAAGAATACAAAAGTCTCTTCGATTTGATCGACATGACTAAAGTATATAAGTTAATTTTGGCATAAAAGGACATGTGAAAAAGGTTTCACAAATTATTATAATAGGGCAATTTCAAAGTGTATTGAAATGTATAAATATCATAATCATTATGTATTAGATACATATGGTATAACATTATCTCTTATCGGGGTTATAGTTATCGTTTAGAGTTAGAGATCAAAATGAGCAAACACTCGGTTGAAATACAAAGGAACATCTAAAAAGGACTCGTGGAAACAACACCATAAGAGTTATGGCATGTTTGAGTTTCTAGAGGTTTCGACAATTCAAAATCGTGGCGAATAAACAAGTCTTTGTAGCGTATTCTTAGGCAACTATGAATACATGTTCCACAAGGGTCAAACCTGTTGTTGTCCAAAGTTGATATGTCTTGATGAAGATAAAGGTGGAAGAAAGTAAAAGTTCAAAACAAGGTATTTGACCTTACCTCCTAATTGTTGAGTGGCACAGCAGAATTTGTTTCGTGAAACCGAACTCTTCAAATAGAGGAGAAACTATTGATAACGATCATAAAGTTTCAGTGAATACTTTTACTAAGAAAATAGGATTCAATGATATATTCTACAAAGTTTGCGGGATTGTATTATTGATTCACTTATCGTGTTATTTGAACAAGACATACCTATGAACTACAAAGAAGCGTGATGGACCTATGTACGAGAAATGACTAGGAGTCATAAAATCCTATATTAAGTTACATTTAAGATTGCAAAGTAATATGTTACTTGATCTTATTAAGTAAATAAGTATACTTGATATTTCTGAATGACTTCAAAGTCATAAGATGGAAATGAAACTTAATGGAGACGTAAAAGCTCGATTTGTCACAAAGTATGGACAAATTCAAGGAGTTGACTACAAATGTAGTGATGCTTGAGTCTATTGGATTTACACTAGCAATATATGGATATTGAAATCTCGTAGCTGGAATTCTCAATTTGATGATGATCAAAGAATTTTGGAATGTCCAAGATTATCGAGAGGACCTGCATTTGAGTGGGAGCTAATTAGCTTGGCCAAATCTTAATATGTAAGAGACATATTTTGAGTGGGAGCTAAGTAGCTTGGCCAAATCTTAATATGTAGTAGACATATTTTGAGTGGGAGCTAAGTGAAATCCCTAGATCTCAAATATGGATGCCATATTTGAGTGGGAACGTGAAATCATTCTGGGATATGTGGACGACATATGTGAATGATTTGATTGGTGTTAATAACATTTAAGTAGATAAATAAGGATGAATTTGAAGTTATTAAATAATGAGATCTATCGAGATAGATTGGTAAGTTTAAAAAATCATATGTCGAATGCTTCTTGGACTTGATTTTGAAGATGTTCAGAATGTCCTAAGCAAAATTCTGAAGAAGTTCAGAATGGAACAAGATAAGAAAGAAGTTATTACTATATGAAGCATTGTCTTAGTATTACAACTATGGTTAAAAAGGAAGAAAGAGATGTGTTGCATCTCATATGCCTCAGTCATAGGTTTTTCCATACAACCATATTGAATACTCGACGTAATGTGACTCCAGGTTCTGGTTGGAAGGACTAGATCTTAACTGTAAGAACATGTCTTGAAGTGATTCTTGAGTTAATCACTGGACCAGAATTAAGTTTGTACTTAAATGGTAAGAAGCAAAGTAAGTGGCATAGTTGCATTTCATGCACTAGGATCTACATAGATATAGAAGTATAAAGGCTCCATCTAATGTGATGTATATTGTTATGGCGGGGCTAGTTCGCTTTTAATGTAGAATGATGTGTCTCAGGGCACAGTGCCCATGAAAAAGCCCTCGAGGTTGATCTAAAGTCATTGTAGGCTCCTAGAAACCGGCCTCGTTCTGCTGCCATAACTGCCGTATATACACAAAGGATTGCAAAGTGTGTTTCGAAGTTTAGATGACAATAGTGAAAACGACCATCATTATAAACACTAGAAACAAAGTCTCACTTTGTGGCCAAACGAATACTTCAACCCATTATGAGATAATGGTATGAATGTCAAAGTTAGGAAGACATTAACGATTTGCAAAGACATAATGATCTGGTAAAACAGAACATGGACAAGACGTTTTCCATAAGCATGCATGATCAATAAACGCATATGTGATATGGTTTATGATGAGTAAAATGCAAGCTAGATTATTTGTACTCTAGTGCAAGTGGGAGACTGAAGGAGATATGCCCTGGAGGCAAATAATAAATAGGTTTTCATTGTCATATCTCAATGAGTTCATAATAGTTTCATACTGTGTTATAACTGTATTAATACGAAATGTTAATACACGTGTGGTATGTAAACAAACCGTGTCTCTAGTTACCTCTAGCGAACTAGTTCATTGGTCATGAGGATGATCTAGGGTTTCGAGATCATGGACATTTATGCCAATTGACAATGAGGTCACGTCATTAGTTGAATGATGTGATAGACAAACAACCCAACCAGTTGTACCTTAATGAGATCTAGTTACAAAGTTCACCATTAGTGATAAACTAAGGAAACCTCGCAACCTGATCCTTAGACTGTGAGGTAATGCAAATCACCGTTCTGGATGGAGCTTAGATGGTTATCAAGTATCACTCCGTGACTGGGTGATCGAAAAGGTGCCACTTAGGTTTCCCAAAGGGGCGCGTAGAGGAGTACATATCAAGACCAGGATTTTCCCATCCATGTAATAGACAGATACATTAGTGGCCATCTCGATGTTGCATTAACGAAGCTTGCAAGCATGTGACTGGGTCACAGAATGCATCAACACGGAAATGAGAAAACAAGTTCATAGGTAACGAGATCGAATGAAGGTATGGAGATACCGTAGATCAAATCTCGAGTGAAGTGGGTATCAAGTGGCAAGGGGAATGGGAAACGACTGTTTACGGTTCAAACAACATTATCATCGTGGAATGCACATGGGTCATTATGGGCATCCGGTCCCTCTATTGATCATTGATGGAGATCATGTCTGTGACATTCCCGAACCATGGGGAAATACACTTAAGGGTACAATGATCTAGAGATCCTCTGTAAGTTGGAATCACCATATGAAAGAGAAAAGGAAACCGGGAAAGTTCCATGAGAGAATGGAATCGTTCCGGGAAAGTTCCGAAGTCGTTCGGAGGAAATCGAAAGGGAATTGAAAGGTGTTTCGGGTCAAGTCGGATTTTGTAATATGTATTTACATGTTAATTAATGTAATTAATATTAAATATAATATTAAAATCTAATTTGAAGGGGTATTCCACTAATAGGCCAAACTTTCTAGGGAAAAAGGGCCCATGAGGGAAAACCAAAGGAGGGAAGGGCCAAGGGCCAAAAGGCCAAGGCCTAGCCGCCTCAAGGGGGCCCACCAGGCCAGCCTAGGGCTATGCATGGGGTAGGGCCCACCCCTGGCTGGCCGGCCCATGGTGCCCTAAGGGCCCATGCGCCTCCCCCTCTATCCCTTGTTTAGTCCCACATGGGAAACCCAAAGGGGGAGGGCACACCCCCTCCCCCTATATAAAAGGGTGCTCATGGGTGGGAATAGACACACCAATATTTGGAGAAGTCCTTTGGTTGACTTTCTCCTTCCCTCTCTCTTGTCTCCATGCGTTGGCACATTCCCAAGTAAGGACTGTCCATGCTAGAGACACCGCACCTGCAACACGTCGTTGCGCTGCAGGGATTCCAAGCCAGAGATTTACTTCCGCACTCTCGGCAGGGATCAAGGAGTCGGAGGTCGTCATCGTACACCATATGTGTACGAAACCACGAGGGGCCTCACTTGAGGCACCTTGGACGTCATGAGCCGAAGCTGCTGCACGATGAAGAAGGCCCAAGGGGTGACCTGCGAGGAGCTTCGCGACCTTGAGGTCGGCTACGGGTTCGACTACTTGTAACACCCCAAAAATCTTAATCAAGATTATCAAGTTCTAATCACCCAAGTTTAGGGTTAACAAAAACTTTTATTACTAAATGGAATATGAATGCATGTGTGGTTTGCATTAATATATGATTGAGTGAATTTGCCTTGTTGGATTGCTACAAATGATAAGAAATGGTTTAAAGATGAATACTACATCATCTAGGCCAATTACAAGCAAAATCAAAAGAAAAAGAAATCAAATATGAATTAAATAAGCAAATGGTCATTTTGACCAAAGTTAACCACTAGGCCACTTTGTGTTCCTAGCAAAGAATTTCTAACAGAAACATTTCCACTTCTTTTCACCCCTTTCTAGACCAAGTAAAAGTGAACCAAGGCCCACTTTACAAACTTACATAAACTATTTTCAAATCTATTTAAATGACATTTTAAAATTGAATCTAGTTCATACGGTAAGATCACCATATCACAAAAACTATCCAAATCAATTCACCTTGGCAAACCCAAGCAACCAGAGACTACCAAGCATAAGTTTAGATCACTCACCAAATTTCATTCAAAATTTTCAAACTAAATTTCTTTCGGCCATTTAATGAAACACCTTGCAGACAAAAATCAAAACATGCCTAACTATACTGTTTGGGGCATTGATCACTCGACCGAATACCCGCATTGCACCCCCTGTCTCCCCCAGCCTCTAGCCGCACCAGACACGCTCCCCCTTGGCCGTTTTTTACTAGTGCACCGTCGCCCGAAGCCACCGTGCCAGGTCGACCACGGACAACTCGCCCCAGGCCATGCCACCCTCTCCCACAACAACCACCAGACATGCGACCGTCCATCGCCACCCCCTGTCTAGCCCACGACCACAGCCAGGCCCTAGACCGCCCCAGCCGTGCCGCGCCCACTATCTCTGCGTCATGCCGAGAGCACGCCAGAGCGCCGCACCCGACCAGCTCGCACGCTCCATGCCTCACCCCACCTCGCGTGCATACACTCGCCTTAACCACAACAGTCTCCTAGACACCCCCGTTCGCCGCCGCGCGACCCGTAGCTCCCGTGCGCCATCTCAAACACGGTCGCTCCTGCGCAGAGCACCGCACGCGCCTGACCATTCTAGACCTCCCCGTGTCGCGCCATTAAGCCAGCGATGACCGCCAGGGAACACCGCGCCGCCCCCTACCCACAACCATGCCGTTAGCTCACTATGCCGCCATCTCCGGAGACGCCAGCCCATCCCGCTCGGTCCCCTCACCGGTGTATAAATAGAGGCTCCCTCTGCCTCCATTCTCCACACCACCTCACTCCCCACTCCTCACAGACACTCCCCCACCTTTCCCCGGATCAAGGCGAGCGCCGCTTCACCGGAATTTCACCGGAGCCCGCCGCTGTAGTGAAGGAAGGGCGCCGTTGATTGGAGCCACCCCAGGAACTGCCGCGACCATCGTTCGAACCGCCATCGTCGACCACATCATTCGCCCCCATCGCCGACCCTAGCTAGAGCCCCGATGATAGTACCGACCCGGGATACAAGGATGAGGAGTACTACCAAGAAGAAGAAAACTTCAACCACTACACTACTCAAGGCAAGCCTAGCTATACAAGTTAACTATGCAAGTTAACACTTGCCCACTTGATAACTTAAGCAAGATGCATTAGGCATGCTTTGGTTATACAACTTTCATTATACCAATCCCAAGTTTTACTTGCAAGCTTTATTCTTTTACTTTACCAAAGTTCTTTAGTTTTAAGTTAGTACTTGGTGAGTATTGGAAAAATAGTATAGATACCATAAAGAGTATAAAACTAGGCCTAACTAGTTATACTTAGATGCCATTCCAAGGCATGAGATTAGAGTTGGATAGTTACACTTGATTAGCACCCCTCATTAGTGAAACACCCTCAACTTTAGTGGCTAGTCCTAAGCATAAAAGTGGATCACTTTAGATGGGAATACTTGATGAAAATGATTATGAAAACCTTGGAATGATGATTCATTCTATTGAAATGTTTTGACATGTGTTGAGAAACCCAAAAGGATTTGATGATGAAAATGTTGAGGCATGAGCCTTAGCCCTTTATAAAAATTGATGGTTGGGTTCGGATGCGATACCAATCCAATTTTTACTGTACAACCACAATACCTGAATTGGGTAGGGCTTAACTGGAAGTTTATATGCCTTAGTATGGGTTCCCTCGCGGAAAGAGGTTGAGCTGAGGCTACCTCGTGAATGTGAATGTCCACCTATGCAGTGCCCAGGATGGCAGATGGCCATGGCTGGGAGGCCAAGCTCATATGGGAGGTGCCTATACTAGAGTGTGTAACTGAAAGGTTATGATTGATTATCCGCATACTAAGTATGATGATTCAGGGTTATCCCTGACGGATGTATCGAATTTTGTGGTGAAAGTGTACCACCTCTGTAGAGTGTCAAACTATTCGAATAGCCGCGTCCGTGGTTATGGACAGTTGGAGTGGCCATACTGTTCCGTCGTCAGATGTTTTCAAAATGACTTTTGAATTGAACTGTGACTTCGACTTGACCACAATAGGGTTGTGAACATGACACCTAGGTTACCACTTAAGTGATTTAGAACATTAACTTAGTTTTCTTTACTTCTAAACTCAGTTTTAGATAAACCTGGCCTTTTGCAAATAAACCTAGATCTTAAGATTCCTACTAGAGCTACCTTACTTGTTAGTGATAGTTTGCGAGTACTTAAAGAGTACTCATGGCTTTGTCCCTGGCTATTCCCGTGGCCATACTATGAGCAGGACTACCAGGATGATGGACAGCAGGAGGTCTACGACAACTAGGATCATCTCCCATCACCAGCATTGCCTGTGACCCTGAAGATGGAGCCCCTACTACATTTATTTTCCGCTTCTTGATTTGTATTAAGACTGGATCATGAGATCCTTTATTTGTAAGACCTTATTATGGTTTGTAATGGATGATGTGTTGTGGTACCAATTCTGTTATGTCTCGCAAAAATGGTAGTCCTGGGATTGCGAGGTATGGCATAACAGGCATCTGGGATTAAAAATCCGGGTGTTGACAAGTTGGTATCAGAGCCATCCTGACCATAGGAGACCCTAGTTAGAATGGACGTCCGAACAAAAACTTAGTTTCAAAACAAATAAAGTGAGTATTTATGAAAACCTATTCCCACTCTTATCCTTGAGATTCTTTCAAAAAAATCATGTTCCTAAAAAATTCTTGCTTTCCTACATAAAAATTTGACACACTTGATCACCTCACTAACTTACTCACCCTAAATTCTTATAAATGGAAGTCTAGTATTGGAAGTTCTACCAGTTGGGAAATGGAGGACAACTGATCTTTGAGAGGGATCTAGATGCACTGTCAGAGTATCTTAAGCGCCTGCATCTGGAATTCTTGGGGCCCAACTCAACAATCACATAGGAGGAGATATACAATGGCTGATAGTTGAAGATCTTAGAGGCAAGATGGAAGCACCCACTTTGGAGAAGATCCAGTTCACCTTGCGTGAGAACAACTGGCTAGATGGATTAGCCAGGGCTATGCATGAAGATCTTGCCTATCTGTGTGGCAAAACATCAACTTGATCCAGGGAACTCGCTTTACTCACTTTGCAAGACGTGATTCTATGGGAATGCCCTTGGAGATGCCAGGACACCCGGAGCTGAAGCACCAGGTGGACAATCTTGACTTCATGTTGTATGATAGGCATAAGGAATTGGACAACGCCCGTGCCTACGCCAACCACAACCATGCCATTGCCGTCAAGAAGGACCAGACCCTCGTCATTCTCACCAAGGAGAACCAATCACTTCGTCGTCAGCATGACAAGAAGGATCACACCATCGATCGTCTTCGCAAGAAGGTGGCCGCTCTCGAGAAGACCATCCGTGAATAGGAGATCCAGCTCAAAGTGAAGGAGGAGGAAGGTGAAGATATCTAGGAAGATCTTTACTCTTACCTCAGTGATGACAACGACTACCTAGAGGATGATGCCATGGAGTTCCACACTGATCATGATGATTCCGACTTCATTGATGATGATTAGATGCACTTGATCACTACTATAGGAATGAGTTGTACCGGTCCCACTGTATCATAGTTTCACAAAATGGTTCTTAAAACCATCTGTTTTCTATTTGTGTCGTGGTGTGTGTTTGTATTGTGTGCTTTGAATGAATGAATGAATGAATGAATGAGAGGAAGTTGTTAGTTTGAAAAACCCGAGTCAAGCTCAAAGTTTAAAGCTTTTGAAACAAAACCATGAACCTTAGAAATTTCCCTCTTATCTCAATATCTATCTCAATCTTTAGATGACTCATGGAAATCCCGGAGGAAGCAGTTCATCTCAGGATCCAATGCTGCAGATTCTTCAAATGCTAGTTTCTGACCATGAAGTTGTAGAGCCGAACGCCAAGCCAACCTAGCCACTCTTCAACAGATAGCTCAGATGGCCCACAATAATCAAGGCCACGAAAACCAGGATCACCATGGATCCAAGCTCAAAAACTTTCAGAATACCAACCCACCTATCTTTAATAAGTCTGAGGATCCCTTAGATGTTGATGACTGGCTGCAAACCATGGAGAACAACCTGGAGGTCGCAGGAGTTGAAGCCAATGAGAAGGTATTGTTTGCCACCCATTATCTGGCAGGAGATGCAAGAGCCTGGTGGAATAGCACCCGTACCATGAACAAAGGTCTGATGACTTGGGAAGCATTCAAGATCAAGTTCAGCCGGACCCATGTGCCCCAAGGTTTGGTCACTAGAATGAGGGATGGGTTCAGGGAACTAAAGCAAGGAAGGATGATGGTAGTTGAGTACCGTGACAAATTTCTATCCCTAGCAAGATATGCCCCTGATGATATTAACACCAAAGCAAAGAAGAAGGAAAGGTTCCTGAATGGATTGCATGATGAGATGCAGACTGTGTTAGTCAACATCCATTTTGGAGATCTAGAAGAGCTCTTAGATTCTGCCATTCAGATGGAAGGGAAGATCAACCAAGCCAATGACAACCGCAAGCGCAGGATGATGCACCAGACTGGATCCCACCATAACCAGAAGTATCGCCCCAACCTGTCTGTAGGATATGCCGCAAGAAACAACAAACCCCTGTGTCCCGTCCAAACTATCCCAATCGTAGCGGAGGAAACCTGAAGTCTGGAGGAAACCACAACAACAACCCCGACAACTCCAATAACTTCAACCGTGCAGTGCCCAAGTCCAACAACAACAACACCAACAACAACAATACTGCCCCAAGGACTTGAAGCAATGATGTGCCTGTTGCAGGAAAAGACAAGTCCTAGATTACTTGTTTTGAATGTGGAGTCAAGGGTCACTACTCCAATGAGTTCCCCAAGAAGCTTGCAGCAGCCACCAATGTGAATGCACCCGCTCAACAGCAACGCTGTGTTCAGCCTGGAAGGAGATTGGCCCCAGGGAATTCGCTCAACCGCAACGGTCGCTTGTTCCACATGAATGCTTAAGAAGCTCAGGAAGCGCCAGATGTTGTGTTGGGTATGTTTTTTCTGTTAACTCAGTACTTGCAAGAGTGTTGTTTGATTCTAGAGCATTGCACTCGTTTGTTACAGAAGAATTTGCATGCACTAGTAAGATTCAACCAACAAAATTGAAGAATGTTATGATAGTTCAAATACCTGGTTCAACCACCAAAGCTAGAAAATTTTGCAAGGCTGTACCTATCAGAATCCATGGAATAGATTTCTATGCTAATCTAATAGTACTTGGAACCAAAGGTTTGGAAGTAGTACTAGGAATGGATTGGATGTCGAAACATAAAGGATTAATCGACTGTGCCAAGAAATCCATAACCATGACCAGTAGCTCTGGAGTATCAGTAGAGCATGTATCTGAGACATTGCCCCGTCAATTCAAATGCAACAAGAGTCTAGCCCGACCAACCATAGACCAAGTCAGAGTAGTCTATGAATACCCCGACGTGTTCCTAGATGAATTTCCCGGTATGCCCCTAGATCGGGATATCGAGTTTATTATTGAACTAATTCCTGGAACTGGACCCATAGCTCAGAGACCTTATAGTATGAACCCATCTGAATTAGTGGAGCTGAAGAAATAACTTGATGCTATGTTGGAGAAAGGTCTGATTCAACCAAGTGCGTCACCATGGAGATCACCTGTTTTGTTTGTGGATAAGAAAGATGGAGGTAACCGTTTGTGTACGGATTACCGGAAGCTGAATGATGTCACCATCAAGAACAAGTACCCACTGCTGAAGATAGAGGATCTGTTTGACTTGATTGGTGGTGCAGTGTTTTCTAAGATTGATCTTAGAACTGGTTATCATCAACTCAAGATTTGTGCAACGGATATTCCAAAGACCGCCTTTACCACCAGATATGGATTGTATGAGTATACGGTCATGTATTTTGGATTAACCAATGCCCCCGCTTATTTCATGAATCTCATGAATAAAAAATTTATGAACTTCCTGGATAAGTTTGTAGTTGTTTTTATCGATGATATTCTGATCTATTCCAAGTCAGAAGAAGACAATGAGCTACACCTAAGAACCATCCTTGAAACCCTTAGAGAACATCAGTTGCATGCCAAGTTTAGCAAATGTGAGTTCTGGTTGAAGGAAGTAGGATTCCTAGGACATATTGTGTTGGCAGGAGGAGTCGCTGTTGATCCTGCCAAGATCAAAGATGTTGAAGAATGGAAAGCCCCAACCACTCAAACCCAAGTCTGTGCATTTCTCGGATTAGCGGGATATTGCCGCAAGTTCGTTGAAGGATTTTCGAGCATCGCCAGACCAATGACCCAATTGTTGAAGAAAGATAAGAAGTTTGAATGGACTGATAAATGTGAAGCAAGTTTTCAAGAGGTCAAGAAGAGATTGATTTCAGCCCCAATTCTGATTATGCTAGATATCAAGAAGCCTTTTGATGTGTATTGTGATGCATCCAAGATTGGTCTCGGATGTGTGTTAATGCAGGAAGGCAAAGTCATAGCATAGATGTCTAGACAACTGAAGTAGCATGAGCAAAACTACCCTACCCATGACCTTGAACTAGCAGTCGTAGTTTTAGCATTGAAGACATGGCGTCATTACCTTATGGGTAACCGCTATGAGATTTATTCGAATCACAAGAGCTTGAAGTATATTTTCACCCAGAAGGAGCTAAATATGAGGCAAAGGAGATGGATAGAGTTAATCAAGGATTATGACCTTGACATACACTATCACCCCGGCAAAGCCAATGTGGTAGCGGATGCTCTTAGCAGATTGCCATGTAGATTAAACACCATGATAAAAGAAGCCCAGCCAAGTTTGCATGAAGAGTTGGAGCAGTTTAGAATGGAGCTAGTTAGCAAAGGATTTTTAGCTAGCATTAAACTTCAACCCACTTTGATTAGTCAGATCAAGGAAGCGCAGAAAGGAAATGCGAGTATCGATGGAATCAAACGTCGTATTGGTATAGGGAAGGTACCCGGATTAACCGAAGATGAAGGAGTTTTGTGGTACAAGGGGTGTATCTGTGTACCAGCAGATTCGGAGCTGAAGAAAGTTATCATGCAGGAAGCTCATGATACTCTTTATTCTATCCACCCCAGAGGAACAAAGATGTATCAGGATTTGAAAGAGCAATTTTGGTGGCACAAGATGAAGAGAGAAATCGGAAGCTACATAGCCAAGTGTGATATCTGTCAGAGAGTTAAAGCGGAACATCAGAGACCCGCAGGACTTTTGCAACCATTACAGATTCCGGAATGGAAATGGGATTCTGTCGGAATGGATTTCATCACTAGTTTGCCTACTTCTAGTAGGGGAAATTACTCTATTTGGGTCATAGTGGATAGACTATCCAAGGTATCCCATTTTATACCTGTCAAGACTACCTACCAGAGTTCGAAGCTAGCAGAGTTGTACATTGCTAGAATCGTTAGTTTGCATGGAACCTCTAAGGCCATAGTGTCGAATCGAGGAACTCAGTTTACCTCAAGATTTTGGCAGAAAGTCCAAGAAGGATTAGAAACCAAGCTGAATTTCAGCACAGCTTATCACCCGCAGACCGACGGACAAACTGAAAGAGTCAACCAAATCTTAGAAGATATGTTGAGAGCTTGTGTGTTAGAATATTGATCAAAATGGGAAGATTGTCTGCCTTTCGCAGAATTCTCATACAACAACAGTTATCAAGCCAGTTTGCAAATGGCCCCATTTCAGTTCTTATATGGAAGAAAGTGCCGTACCCCCTTGAATTGGTCGCAAGTAGGAGAGAGTCAGATTTTCGGACCTGACATCCTACGAGAAGCCGAAGAGAAGGTTCACAAGGTCCGTGAGCACCTCAAGACCGCCCAATCCAAACAGAAGAGTTATGCTGACAAGAGACATCGAGACTTGACCTTCAATGTCGGAGATTTTGTGTATCTCAAAGTATCACCCTTGAAAGGAATGCAACATTTTCAACTAAAAGGGAAGTTAGCTCCCAGATATATTGGACCCTTCAAGATTTTGAATCACTGAGGAGAAGTATCTTATCAACTGGAACTGCTAGAGGAGATGTCAGCCATCCATAATGTGTTCGATATCTCGTTACTTCGCAAATGCCTAGAAGTTTCGGAGAAGACCGAAGTGTTCAAGAACATCGATCATCGAGCCATAGATATCAACAAGGATCTGACATATCGTGAAGTATCCATTCGTATTTTGGAAGAAGCCTTCAGAACCACCAGGACCCGGAGTATCAAGTTTCTCAAGATCCAATGGAGCAACCATACTGAAGAAGAAGCTACTTGGGAGCGAGAAGATTACATTAGGACTGAGTTTCCAAATCTCTTTAGTTCCTAGTTTTTCCTAAATCTCGGGACGAGATTTTGTTTAAGGAGGGAAGGTTTGTAACACCCCAAAAATCTTAATCAAGATTATCAAGTTCTAATCACCCAAGTTTAGGGTTAACAAAAACTTTTATTACTAAATGGAATATGAATGCATGCGTGGTTTGCATTAATATATGATTGAGTGAATTTTCCTTGTTGGATTGCTACAAATGATAATAAATGGTTTAAAGATGAATACTACATCATCTAGGACAATTACAAGAAAAATCAAAAGAAAAATAAATCAAATATGAATTAAATAAGCAAGTGGTCATTTTGACCAAAGTTAACCACTATGCCACTTTGAGTGTTCCTAGAAAAGAATTTATAACAGAAACATTTCCACTTCTTTTCACCCCTTGCTAGACCAAGTAAAAGTGAACCAAGGCCCACTTTACAAACTTACATAAACTATTTTCAAATATATTTAAAGGATAGTTTAAAATTGAATCTAGTTCATATGGTAAGATCACCATTTCACAAAAACCATCCAAATCAATTCACCTTGGCAAACCCAAGCAACCAGAGACTACCAAGCATAAGTTTAGATCACTCACCAAATTTCATTCAAAATTTTCAAACTAAATTTCTTTCGGCCATTTAATCAAACACCTTGCAGACAAAAATCAAAACCTGCCTAACTATACTGTTTGGGGCATTGATCACTCGACCAAATGCCCCCATTACACTCTCCTGTCTCCCCCAGCCTCTAGCCGCAATAGACACGCTCCCCCTTGGCCATTTTGTACCAGTGCGCCGCCGCCCGAAGCCGCCGCGCCAGGTCGACCACGGACAACTCGCCCCAGGCCATGCCGCCCTCTCCCACGATGACCACCGGACATGCGACCGTCCACCGCCACCCCTGTCCAGCCCACGACCATAGCCAGGCCCTGGACCACCCAGCCGCGCCGCGCCCACTCTCTCTGCGCCGTGCCGAGAGCGCGCTAGAGCGCCACACCCGACCAGCTCGCACGCATCGCGCCTCGCCCCGTCTCGCGTGCACGCACTCGCCTTAAGCCCATCAGTCTCCCAGACACCCCTGTTCGCCGTCGCGCGACCCATAGCTCCCGTGCACCATCTTGAACACCGCCACTCCCCAGAGCGAGAACACCGCAGACACGCCATTAAGCCAGCGATGGAACCCCATTTCACACCACACCGGAGATGCCAGCCTATCCCGCTCGGTCCCCTCGTAGGTGTATAAATAGAGGCCCCCTCTGCCTCCATTCTCCACACCACCTCACTCCCCACTCCTCACAGACACTCCCCCACCTTTCCTCGGAGCAAGGCGAGCGTCGCTTCGCCGGAATTTCACCGGAGCCCATCGCTGCAGTGAAGGAAGGGCGTCGTCGATTGGAGTCGCCCCAGGAGCTGCTGCGACAACCGTTCGAACCGCCGTCGTCGACCACGTCGTTCGCCCCCATCGCCGACCCTAGCTGGAGCCCTGACAATAGTACCGACCCGGGATACAAGGAGAAGGAGTACTACCAAGAAGAAGAAGAAAACTTCAACCACTGCACTACTCAAGGCAAGCCTAGCTATACAAGTTAACTATGCAAGTTAACACTTGCCCACTTGATAACTTAAGTAAGATGCATTAGGCATGCTTTGGTTATACAACTTTGATTATACCAATCCCAAGTTTTACTTGTAAGCTTTATTCTTTTACTTTACCAAAGTTCTTTACTTTTAAGTTAGTACTTGGTGAGTATTGGAAAAATAGTATAGATACCATAAAGAGTATAAAACTAGGCCTAACTAGTTATACTTAGATGCCATTCAAGGGCATGAGATTAGAGTTGGATAGTTACACTTGATTAGCACCCCTCATTAGTGAAACACCCTCAACTTTAGTGGCTAGTGCTAAGCATAAAAGTGGATCACTTTAGATGGGAATACTTGGTGAAAATGATTATGAAAACCTTGGAATGATGATTCATTCTATTGAAATGTTTTGACATGTGTTGAGAAACCCAAAAGGATTTGATGATGAAAATGTTGAGGCATGAGCCTTAGCCCTTTATAAAAACTGATAGTTGGGTTCGGATGCGATACCATTCCAATTTTTATCGTACAATCACAATACCTGAATTGGATAGCGCTTAACTGGAAGTTTATATGCCTTAGTATGGGTTCCCTCGCGGAAAGAGGTTGAGCTGAGGCTACCTCGTGAATGTGAATGTCCACCTATGCAGTGCCCAGGATGGCATATGGCCATGGCTGGGAGGCCAAGCTCATAGGGGAGGTGCCTATACTAGAGTGTGTAATTAAAAGGTTATGATTGATTATCCGCATACTAAGTATGATGATTCAGGGTTATCCCTGACGGATGTATCGAATTTTATGGTGAAAGTGTACCACCTCTGTAGAGTGTCAAACTATTCGAATAGCCACGTCCGTGGTTATGGACAGTTGGAGTGGCCATATTGTTCTATTGTCAGATCTTTTCAAATGACTTGTGAATTGAACTATGACTTTGACTTGACCACAACAGGGTTGTGAACATGAAAGCTAGGTTCCCACTTAAGTGATTTAGAACATTAACTTAGTTTTCTTTACTTCTAAACTCAGTTTTAGATAAACCTGGCTTTTTCAAATAAACCTAGAGCTTAAGATTCCTACTAGAGCTACCTTACTTGTTAGTGATAGTTTGTGAGTACTTAAAGAGTACTCATGGCTTTGTCCCTGGCTATTCCCGTGGCCATACTATGAGGAGGACTACCAGGATGATGGACAACAGGAGGTCTACGATAACTAGGATCGTCTCCCATCGTCAGCATTGCCTGTGACCCTGAAGATGGAGCCCCTACTACATTTATTTTCCGCTGCTTGATTTGTATTAAGACTGGATCATGAGATCTTTTATTTGTAAGACCTTATTATGGTTTGTAATGGATGATGTACCGTGGTACTAATTCTGTTATGTCTCGCAAAAATGGTAGTCGTGGGATTGCGAGGTATGGCATAACAGGCATCTGGGATTAAAAATCCGGGTGTTGACACTACTTCAACCACGTTCCACTCGGAACGTTAACCGCGTACGGTCTACAAGGGTATATATTCTATACGCTCGAACGTTACCGCATTACTACATAGATAGATCTTTGGCGTATAATGCGGTTTCAAAGTAGGAATTTTTTGTTTTCTGCAGTAGAACCCTTTACTATGCAGTTTGCCTTTGCATACTCCCGCAGGGTGATATTCAGTGACTACTGTAACTCAGCTACTTTTTCACACCAGCTAACATCTTCTGTCTAGTTTCCTCTAACTCGGCCTGTGCCTGAGCCGGATCCACTACCGGCGCTATGGGTGTTGCTAAACTATCTATTGCCTGCTGCAACACATTCTCTGACCTCTCTAGTGGAGGAAACCTAGACCTTGCCTGCTTTGGCGTTGCCTCCGGCTCTGGCGTCGGATCCTTGCTTGCTCCTGCGTCTGGTGCTGCCATCATGACCTCAACGCTGCTTGCGGGGTGAGCGGTACGCATGCCGCGAGCCGCGTTGAGAGGTGGTTCGCCTCCTTCGACAACGTGTCGTGGATGTACGCAGGACTCGTCGATGTCGACGTAGATCTTGTGCGCGCCAAGCTTGATGAAGAGGCCGTTGCGCAGAGGAGGGTTCCTGCCGAAGCTCCCCGCGTTGTGGCTGACGTAGTCCAGCGCTCCATAGCGCTGGATGAGCTCGGAGATGACGCGCTCGCCGGTGCCGAAGATGTTTCCCGTCCGGATTTTTACCCCTGCTAGCACCGCTAGCCCCACGGTAGGCGCCAACTGTCGTGGTGGTAGCACGACATATGAGGCTAAATATGAGGCCAATGAGCACTAGAGGATTCCAGGGAGGGATAGTATGGTGATTCCACACACAGTTGTTTGTATTCTCACTCTATCAATGGTGGATTACAAGGGTCCCTAGAGCGGTTCGTGAGAAGGAGACTAGTTCTCTTACCCCCACTACAATGCTCTAGAGTACTTCCAAGATAGAATGATCGATCCCCTTCTATGGAGGCCCTGGTCCTCCTTGTATAGGGAAAACTAGGTTACAAAGTTAGGGCATACGTGGAGGCATATTCCCCGAATATGCCTTTTGGTTAAAGCTAGATGCCTCTTTGTTCACTTTAAACGGCTAGTCTGGACTATGGACGTAACCCTCTGCGAGCCCCTTGTCTTTTGGCATCACCAGACACGAACTACATCAACCGACATTGCCCACGTCACCTTTGTCGGCCACGCCCCGCTGGTCCTTCCCTCTGCTCGCTTTGCTCACGCTACAGTGGATAAAGACCAGCTCTTGACCAACGAGAGATTCATTCCTTCTCTTGGAAGTCAAGTGGTAGCCCGGCTAGCGCTTGGCTAACCCGACTACAAGGGTACCTGCATATATGGCAAATCAAGTATAGCCGACATACATTTTACGTCGGCCGGGTTAGTGTTAGGTGGATACCCGTCAGGCCGGGTTACTCCGTAAGTCGGCCTGCCTTGAGGAGACCCGGTCAACATTTGCTTTGACCGTGCCGTATCTCGGCTAACTCGGCCTCTATACCCGACATGACCCTACCCGGAGTATCCCCAAACGGTACCACACCCTTCTTTTTATTGGCATAGGTCTTCCTTCTAGATTTCTCTAACTGCGCGCCTAGCAGGTCCTAGGCCATGCTAATCTAGCTTCACGGATGGAACTTCGGTCTAATCGATGATTTTTCGACAGTTGGACCGACTGAGAAAATCTTTCCACAGGAGAAAGAAAGCCTCCAGAGGCTTTTGGAGAGACTTGGACTAAACAGGTGCAGACACGTGTTCAGTACTGATGAGTTCCTGGAATAATCCACAGAGACGACAGATGCGCTTTGATTGATGAGGTCAAACACTGTGCAACGGTAAGCTCCGCAGCCGCTGTGCCCCCTCCAGGCCAGCTCCCCCCAACGTACAGTTTGCCCTGGCCCTATCCGACCACCATCGCCACCCCACCCGATTCAAATCGAGCTAACTTGCCATCAGAAGCAGCAGCAATTACAGTCGCAAGCCTCCCACACTGCCCATCCGCTCTTGTGAGCCCCAATCCAGCGCAGCTTACTTGCCGAACCCTCGCTCAGATCTGATCCGTTCTCGCGACAGTACCATGGGAGCCGATGCGGACCTTTCCCCCCCGCCGCTAGAGCCGACGGCGTCCCCGGAGCCGGAGATCCTCCGCAACCGCAACGACGATCGGGTACGCCCCTGGCTCGGCTTTTCTGACTCCGGTTTCGTGGCATTCTCACATTTTCCTTTTGGATGGGATTGATTTTAGGACTGGAAGGCGGACATGATTTCGGCGCTGGGGGAGTCCGTGTCGTTCGGCCGGTTCCTCTCCGAGCCGCTCGAATGGGGGAAGTGGTCGGCGTTCGAGCACAACCGGTACCTCGAGGAGGCGGCGGGACAGTCGCGCCCTGGATCCGTCGCGCAGAAGAAGGCCTTCTTCGAGGAGCACTACGCCAGGAAGCGGAAGAGCCAGGATGACGCTGACGCTGATGAGGATGTGGAGGACGACGCGTACGGCGGCGCTACGTGCTGGTCGGCTGGCTCTACTTGTATGACGGATGGGCCTGCCGGGGAGGCGATGCGCGGCGTCGATTCGTCTCTGGATTGTGCCGTCATTGTCGATGCTGCGCCCGTTGATGCCTCCGAGGAGCCGAAGGCCGTACCCAACGTTGTTGGTTTATCTTGCAGCTTGGATAGCAAGGATGAGCCGTCACATAAGCAGGATGATGTGCAAGTTGCTGAAGCGACAAACGGGTTGCAGTTGGATGAGGGCGGTATGGTCGCCACTGATGATTCCGTTGAGAAGCAACCGTTACAGGTGACCAACTCTCAAAATGAGAGTTTTTTTCTTCATAACGTGCTGTTGAATCAATGTTACTAACGAAAGCATGTGGATTTTTTTTCAGGAGAGTTCCATAGTCAATCAGGGTATAACAGATTCTGTCAAGAAAAGAAGGCTCCCGATAGCATCGCTATTTCAGAAGCCTGTGGAATTCAGTTCTCCCCCATCAGGAAAGAAAACAGCCTCATCAGTGAAACGGCGGTCGACGATTCGTTCAGCAAAGGAGAACAGCTCACCATCTCCTAGCACTGACAGTAACAAGCAGGAAGGAGCTTCAGTTCCTCAAAAGAGGTCTACATTTGGCACGTTGCATATGTCTATGAACTTCAGGAGATGTGAAACAGGCAATCCTGCCTCGAGTTCAAGAAATCTTGGCTCAACAATTGCTTCAAGGATTAGTCAGTTGGAATCTGCAAGCAGGCCGGTGAAAGATACTCGGCAGACAAAAAAGGTCTGGATTTTGCTGGTGCATGGTTTGAGTTTAACGTTATGGAGTCAGTTCATATTCTCACTAATGAGTTGGTTTACTGGATGTTTCAGGGATTTTTCAAAGGTATGCCAGAAATGGCTTCCAAAACATCTCAGCAGCATGAACAGAGGTAGCACTCAAATCCAAAAGTTAGCATACCAATTGATTGGGAATTATTAGCATAAGACCACTTTGTGGTGTGTTTTGTATATATAGGTGAAAATGTTAGCTTGTTTGTTCTTTCCTTTTCGAGTGTTAGCTTCCAAGCGGCACTCTATAGTGAACCTTTTTCTCTTTTCTTGCACCTGGATGCTGTCCGACCCGTTGTTTTGTTATCTTAATGGTAATGAAACTCGATCCATGGGGACCGCTTGGAAAAAAATAGCATAAGACCACCAATTTTGAAGTCAAAACCACCAGATTTTTTTTAGTTTTTCGCAAAAAATACTAAAAGCCAATTAAACATGAATTGACACTGAATCTGACAGAAAGATCCAGCCGTTAGGATGACATGGCACGGGGATGAGAGCGCGGGTAGACGGCCATTATTTAGTCCGTTCTGAATTTAGGTGGGGAAATAAAAAAATTCACAAGTGGCCGTCTCCTCCCTCCGTGCTTGCTGCCTCCTCGGACATGTCTCAGGTTCACTGCTCTGGCGCCTCCCCGAGTGTCTCTATGGCACGCCGCCCCTGACCTCTCATCCAGCGCCCTCCCCACTTCGTCTGCCGGCGACGGGATCCAGCGCCGCCCTTCCTCACTGCCGACGGGATCCTCACGCGAGAACGTCGGCCCTCCCTCACTGCAGTGCTCCTAGGCGACGCTGAGGTCCGGGTCGTCTTCGGCGTCTAACAGCCACCTAGCTTGCCAAAAGTGGTATCATTTCATAAATTTGACTT
Organism: Avena insularis; assembly: GCA_023614405.1. Taxonomy (NCBI): domain Eukaryota; kingdom Viridiplantae; phylum Streptophyta; class Magnoliopsida; order Poales; family Poaceae; genus Avena; species Avena insularis. Next base: position 347,798,760 of record CM042692.1, on the reverse strand, counting down.
CAAAAGTTTTGGTTTTATGCTAATAACTCACTGATTGGACTATGAGCTCATAGTCCAATCAGTACGTTTCACCTCACAAAGATGGAATAAAATGGAAAGCATTCTCTCTAAAATCTGAGGATATTACTTGGAATGGCATGCTTTATCTTACTCGTGCTAATGCAGTTCATGACATACCATTCTAAAATTTAGAAACCATCATTTGACTGTATCCTCTTCCATCATCCAGGTCTTCACATGTGAGTGTCAAAGAAATGGTGTTCAGTTCTACTTCATCACCAGCGCATCCCAAAACAAATCAAGCAAAAGAAAATATGGTAATCACTTGTGCATGAGTGAGAAAGTGGCAATGGTTATGTTGAATGCCCTTCTTTTGCATTAAGACAATATCTAAAGACAATACACATAAAAAAAATACAAGCCAGCAATTATTTTTTGTAATCAATTTACTTGAATAACTTACGAGACTTTAAAACAACGAATTACCTACCAGTAATTGTTCGATCATTCTCTAATCAATGGTTGTTTTCAGAAGAAGTTAATACCAAAAGAAAAGGATTGTTGCACATTATATAAACCTTGTGCACAATTGTTATGCAGGTAAATGCCAACAATGAATCTGAGTTGAAAGAATTGTGTCCGAGCATTCGTTTCAAGGCAAGGACACTGCCAAATTTCCATTGGAAAAATAAAGAACAGAAAGATTCAAGCCAGCAGGTATAACATTGCATCAGATTCCTATTAGCTGGCGAAACCGTCCATAGCAATTTACTGGCAGCATGTACGTTGGATTACTAAAGGAAATAGAGCTAAATGCTAATTTAGTTTATTTTTCAAAAGCATGTTTTTGAGATCTTGTCTCTTTACAGTCTGACACTAGATATCGCTGCTTACTTAATATTATTATGTAAATGTTGTCTGTTTGGAACTAGGCTGCAAACTTGTCGAGTTCGAGCGAGTTATACTAGGCTCAGCTCAACTCATACTTAAATTCGAGCAAGCCGATATCGAGTCGAGTTAAAGGTCGAGTTGCAAAAGTTGGTTCATGCTTATCTTGTAACGATCTGAGTCGATCTAGAGCTGGTTTCGAGCTAGATTAATATTTTTTTAATATTACTTGTATTTAGAAGGAAAAAAGAATCTCATCCACAACATATAGAAGGAATTAATTTAGCCTTTGATGTTTTCTTAATTAAATCCTATCCACACTAGAAGGAATAAATCACAACCACAACATAGAAGATATAAATCATCATATTTTCTATTAATATAAAACATAAGTGTTACACATAATTATATTTTCAAACTATCGAACTAAATCGAGCGAGCTAGTGTTGGCTCAAGATCAACTCTTTTTTCGGTCGAGTTATATAAGACACTCATACTTGACTGATTTCTTTTTGAATCAATCTTGAGGCAAGCTAAAAAACGAGTCGGTCTCGAGCCGTTCACGAGTCTCGAGCTTCCCTTGCAGTCCAATTTGGAACTTTGCCAGGTGGCTAGGAATGTGTCCAAAGGGACTAGTGTTCTTGAGGTTATGGAACATGATCGCAGTGGATCCAGGCCCATGTTACTGGATAACAAACACTTCTCTCTATTGACCCATATTTTTAGCCGGCCAATGACTGTTACTTGACCCTGGTTCCTGGTAGCAATGAATCAACATGATCCCGGACCAATAAAGAATTATGCCTGATCATTTTAAAATTGGCACATAGGAATAGCATCTATTATTTCTGGCTGTCAGGGTATAGTGTTTCAGTTCTACCAAGTTTAAGTCTTCTGGCCATTATTTAAGCAAACGATATCCAAAATATGAGAGGAGTACACAATATTCGTGTCTAGTTTATGGAAGATGAAACTACCTCAGATCTGGTTGGTTCTGCACAATGAGTGAGATTTACGGAAAAGGGCACTGATCCTTAGATCAGACAATAGCTCATTTCAGGTTTGCACTGATTTCAGATGTTTATTTCATTAAACGTTTACTGAATCTTTAGGGAACACCGGAACTAGTCTGTAAAAGAGCGCTGATCCTTAGATCAGACAATATCTCATTTCAGTTTTACACTGATTTTGGATGTTTATTTCATTAAACGTATACTGAATCTTCAGGGAACACCGGAACTAGTCTGTAAAAGCCTAAAGAGATTTAAGAAATATTTATTCATTTGTTAGATAAGTGCCTCAACTATTAATCCTAATTTGGACGTAGGATTTGAACTGTGTGCAGAACAGACACGCAGAAATATCATGTGTGTCTGGAAGGAGCTTTTCATTTGTGCAATTGTTTTTGCTCACTCTAGTTTAAGGGAAAAGAGAGCCATATAATTAATATACTTGTTGCAAAATGCTAGATGAAAAAGACACTTGTCCAAACAAAACAGAATCACCGTTTGTCAAGACTGTTTAGAGGGAATACAGCAGTGATCATGATGCAGCAACAACTGGTTACTATTTGATCCTACCATAAAATTGTCAAAGTAAAATTACTATGCTGCCCATGTTTTTCATTCATACTACCTCCGTTCCATAATGTAAGACTTTTTATATAGCTAAATTAGCTTTCTGAAAAGGCTTATATTTCGGAACGGAGGTAGTAGTCAACAACATGCTGTAAATTTTCTTCTACTTGTTTTCTTTTACCAAAGTTATGATATATATGTTTCTGACAGCAGGGCTCTAAATGCAGAGTGCCCAAGAGATCCCAGATCGGCCGAACAACGATCATCAACTGAATGATGCTAGTAAGCCGCACGTAATGAGCAGAGGAGCCCCCAAGGACAAACAGATATGCTGTTTCCCACTCCGAAGGTTGTGTTAAGGCTTGTAGAGCTTCCAGTAAATAGTAGCTTATTCATTTAATTTAATTATTGTGTGCTGTGTTATGGACCTACTTAGGTTCTAATCAGTAGTTATGCTATCATCCTCTGTCCATCTGATATTGTAGTCAGATTCCTTATTGTAATCATGACTGGCATTTGTTGATTGGAAAAAGAATTGCACAAGTTGCAGATCATTATTGCATTTTCTATATTGGACAAATTGGTATTGAAGAAATTGGCTGTATCATTACGTAATGAGCAGACGAGCCTCAAAGACAAACAAATATATGCTAGTTCCACTTTGAAGGTTGCGTTTATGTTTTTTGCACCTTTTTTATGGGTTAATTAGATAAATACCACTACCATTTTGTCGGTTCAGAGAAATGCCACTACAATTTTCCTCCGAGAAAATGTCACTAGAACTTTGCATCGCTTCTCTACATGACATTATGTAAACTTACAGCCCGAATCTCCCCATCTTTCTCTTTTGTCTTCTTGCTCATGCCACAAATCTCTATCTCTCTATGTTACCCTAGCACCATCATTAGCAGTCGCTCCCTGCCCCTCTCTTGCTTCGCAGCCGCCGGCCACCCCATGTACTCTGCTCTGTCCATCCCACATCAAGGATATCATTAGAAATATGCCCTACAGAATCATGTGTGATCATATTTCCTAGATGTATTCATAAGTTTTGAATTTTCCTTCAACTTGTGAAACTATATGTTGTATGGCAAATGTAATAATTGTCCTTAGTCGGCAATGTTATGCGGACACATAACCTAGACGAATGTATAAGTTGGTTGATATGCATGTTTATGCTTCTATTGATCACCACTTCGAGATCTATTCATCCAATCACAAGGAAAATAAAGGTGTGCATATATTCTTTATACTCTTGTAAACTTAGCTAACTTCGTCCTATTATTCTATATTTATATGGAAAAGCAATACATTATATTAGGGAGTATAAGGTCAGAGGGCTTATTCGCTAGGATCAAGAAAATCAATTACCCGCCTCATTAATTACTGCATGTACCAATAGTTTTACATGCTGAGAAGAGAGAGAAAAAGACATGCAATAGAGGAGAAAGGATAGTTAGTGAGAGATGCAACGACATAAAAAGAGAGGGATGTCTTATAGTATTCCTTATAATTCCTAACAGAGGAACTGTATTCAAGAGCGAGGACAGATCAACTGTTTTGATATCTACAAACAACCGGCCTCTAAGAACGCACTTATGAAAATATGATAACAGGTAACTAACACTTTCACTTTTAGTTTGTTCGACTTCACTTAGAGAACTATTTATGGCCAAACGTAACTACTTATAGTGGGAGTTACAAGGTGGTAATATGCAAGAACATGCAATGTCAAATAGGTATTTAGGTGACATGACATGTCATTATTAGACAAATGAAAAGGTCTTATGATAACTTATTATGTTACCATAACTTCACAAATCCTGAGATAAAATGACTCTACAACTTAATAAATGAGCATTGCATGATACCATACATATATTGTTATCCACTATAAAGGAAGTACCATTGGCTAATAATATATGCATGTTACTAGTTGTAACATCCCGTCCACTCCTGGGTCCGGGGGGTGTCACTCCTGGCAGCTTAATAGGATATCTAGACTGATCCCACACACCAACACTAGTCTTTTCTGCGCACTTTGTGCTCACTCGTGCGCACCCGGTTACCCACTTTCCGGTCGGTCACCCATCCTAGAATTGCTCTAGGCCAAGCACGCTTAACCTTAGAGTTCTTTTCGAATGAGTTTCCGGAAAAGAAGTTGTAACTTGTTGACATGGGTATCCTATCAATCCTATTAAGCCATGTGCCTGGATCTCACACTAGTCTAAGTTAATCCCCATTATGACAAGGTTTTACAGAGCTACCTTCATAGTGCATGATGATGTATGGTAGTGTCATAGTAGAAAATGCTTTACTTATTAATCGTGTAGAGTCATTTTGTCTAGGGAAGCTCTTTGTTATGGTAGTATAGCTAGTTACCATGAGCATCTTTCATTATTTAATGACATGTCATGTCATCAAAATGTCTGTTGACACTGAATGTGTAATTATATGTTACTACATATGTTACTCCCACTATTGCTAGTCTTAGTACTATGGAGTATATACCAAATTAAATAATATTTATGGTGACTTCTTTTGGGCTCTTTATGCATAATCTGGCTTATGAGAAACGGTGGGAAGAAACTGTTGTGAGAAGAAGCTACTAGAAATTGTATGAGCGACTTATTTTGGGCTATAGAAATTTAGCTTATTTGATGTGTTGAGTTGTGAAATGTCTGTAATATCCCTAAATTGGTTATGTTTCCTCGGTAAGTGATGATACCATATGTATGTTAGTTTTTAGCGAGAAATGAGCTATAAATGAATCAAGAAAATCATGGAAAGTCAGGTAATAATTAAAACATGGTGTCATAATATAATTTAGTACATTCTAAAATAAAAGAAATGTCTTAGTGTTTTCGAAACTAGAATACAAGAACTCCTCACGCGACCAAAATTTCAACAATGACCTGTCATAGTTGAGCCATGACATCAGCGGAAGAGGAAGCGTGTCCACCAGTAAAATAACCCTAGCGCTCCATGTCAACTACCGAGAGTCAGCTCGATGCGGTTGGTGTCGCTGCGAGGCCCCAGTTCATTTTCTAGATAGCCAATGGTTATGTCAAGTGGAGGGGTAGTTATAAATAGAAATGAAAACTTGGGGCTAGTCAACATACCGATTCGATGTTTTCACCTAGAAGCTCAGAAAACTACCTTCGAGAAGATTCTGAAATTACAAGTAAGTATCGCTTCTAGATGAAAATAAGCAATATAGCAGCCGGAGAGTTTTTTTGGGTTTCAGCGATTTGGCACCTAGAAGCAGCTCTATATGTCCAAAAGAAGTCGTCTTTAAGGGTGAACATATTGATGGACATCTTGCACGCTAGTTTCATGCATTAGGGTGAATATATTGATGGATATCATACACATCAGATACAAACTTTTGATATAATCAGAGTAAATAATAACGCTAAAATGTTTCGGCCCAAACTCTTATCCACGTCGTTCTAATTTTTTTTGGCCGTGAGATGGACGCCGGAAATGACACGTCGTACCGTCGTAACGGATCCCTGCTCTTCCGAGAGGTGGGCCCGCTGCGGGCTAGGTAGGCAGATTCACTACCGCGCACGTATGTCGTGCGTGCTGTCGGACTCCGCATCGCCAGATGGTAGACCGCGCGCCATGGGCTCGTCGTCAGCATACGCGGGTAGGACCGCGCTCGGTGAGAGACGTTCCGGGACGGCTGGTAGGGCCCGCTCATAGACGACGTGCCACCATGAGCGCATGTCGACTGTGGTTTCTCTCGGTCATGGGGCCCGCCGAGAGCCAAGTTGCACTGTGAGCCCATGCAGGCCGCGGTTTCTTACGGGCATATGTCCTGCCTAGAGCTGTCATGGCATCATAGCCTGTAGACGTGCGCGGTTTCTCACGGACATGGGGCCACAGAGAGCTGACATGGCGCCATGGAATCTCGCTGTACGCGGGTACTCGCGGTCTAGGGGCCCCTGAAACCGACGTGGCGCACTAGATCTTGGCCGCCGAGACCGAGATGGCAGGGGAAATCCTCACCGTCCCGCCAGGTAAGCTGCTTTTCATGCTTGCCTCTTTGTCGCTGCCAGGTGGGCTAGCTTTGACGGTCTACGTGATAACACCTCTAGGACGCATTTTCCTCACGAGCTTAGAGCTCCCAGCCATTTATGTAGGAGGATCCTGGCATTAGCGGATTATATTGCATCAGATCGGTGATTCTAAGTACGACGTCGTGCGGATTTCCACGGATCATCGGACCACTTGCACCGCATACAATAAACATTGCCTGACCTCAGTTATTCTCATCTTACCTCTCTCTCCGTACTTCTCTTTCTACAGACTTTCTACGCGCTTGCTCTGCCAACGAGTTAGAGCGGCCGTCGAGTGTCCCTCTATCGGTTCTTTACGCTCTAATCTCTCGACGGCGGTGGCCTATTTCGTCGCTTCTCCTTCCCCTATTCGCTAACGTGTTGTTTCATGTGATTTGCATGTTTACTTCTGTAGTGTTTATGGTCCCTATGTTCTTCGCCATCTAACCTTCTTCTGCGGGGTACTGTTTCCTCTCCTTCTCCTTCGCCTATTCGTGCATATCCTTTTGTCTCTTTTCTTGTCGCGCTTTCGAGTGTTGTTCTCTTTGTTTGCTAACTACGTTTATTTGTCTTTCGCATGTCTCTTTCTCTTTCAACGTACACCATTGTGCATGGTTCTTCTATTTTGCTTCTCGACACGATTAGTCTTTTTCTACAGCGTCGCGTGCGTTGTGTCTTTTGTTTTCCACCGTTTGAGTTTTCATCGTTGTCTTCCCTTCTGCAGGTTTGCTAGGCAAGGTTCATGAAATGTTGCATCGTCGCAACCTTTGCCTACCAGCGGTCGCTTGCCTTGCTTCCTAATCCAGATAAGTATCTAGCTATTTTTATTTTTTTTACGAAAATGTTGCCTGCGCTCTATCTGACTCCGAGTTTTACTAATGTCTATTCTATAGACATGGCTCTACCTATAGACGTTCTTTAGATAAACTTAGGTTTACGTCTATGTCTCTAATGTTGTCTCTGCATTTTCTTCAAAACTATGAGTACACTGTTCGTAGGACTTTATGTACGTGTGTCACCTGCATAATGCGTAGGTACGACGACTGAGTAGCCAGACTGATATGGGGTGGCCCGATCTTCTCAGTAAGCGGATAGCGGTGATGATGATGGATATTAGATAACTAGCCTGTAGCTATGAACTCTCCGGCTCGATCCCTGATGCCAATGCAACAACTCTCGAACCTTGTAGGATATTCACAACACCACGCTCTTGCGCACGCAGTCGTGACCATGAACGGTAGTATGCAATCTACTAATTCCCAATGGAACAACATATCACACTCAATTATAGTTGGTAGATTCGAACACAGGGTAATTTCAGAGGTTCTATAAAAGAAACAACTCCAAAATATTTTAACGTGGTCTAAACCCTAACTTGTGACGGCTACAGAGGTTTATATGAGGGCTGGGGCGTCCTCCCCTCTAAACGGGCCTAAAACAGCCATATCTTGGCCCAAACTGACTCGGTTTGACTCAAACTGATACATACCGACCCATATATGGGTTCGGCCTTATTGGCACGCAGTCCAAACATCGTGTAACACCTCAAACGTGTAATTCTTGGCGCGCCATCTCTCTCTCTTGCACATACGTGATTTCCTCATTGTCTTCTAGTGCGCATGCCTCCCACTCCTCCCTCGCGCACTTGTTGATATTGGAAATCAACACTTGTCCTTCTTGATGCAACTCTCCTCCTCCTCGCGCAACGCTTGTGTTATCAATAAACCTGATCATACAAAGATGCATAGACTTAGGTAGTATAAAGTTCTCATTAAGTAAAATATCAGGTTCAATTAGGAATAAATTCACCTGATAGTCATTATTGATTTGACTCAATATTTCCTTCTAGTTCAGGAAGTCAGAATCATCATAATCCCTGTATATATCCTCATCATCCTCCCTTTCTTCATGAAAAGCCGTCCTCGGTTTTAGGTAAGCTGAAAGTGGGAGAAATAAAAAGAACAACGTGTACGCAAAGTATATGTATATATAACATGTTGTATTATTGTTGTTCACATGCAAAGTATGCCCAGTATATATCAAGCAACTTAAATTGCAGGTATAAGTGAAGTACAAAGAATTATGATCATGGTGAAAAACAACTAAATAGATAGTCTTATTTTTCAATATTAAATTCAGTTTTCTTAAAGAAGATCTATGATCAAATTTGTGGACAAGATCTAACCAATTCAATATGTGTGAAAACCAAATTGATTCACACCATGCTTCAATCAAGGCTACTCTGATTAATATGAACATGATCATGTTGTCCAGTATGGAAGATGCAACTCCATTTACAAATATAAGTGAAGTATAGAGCAGTAGCACAGCTAGACAAAGACTTTTGGGACAAACACAAAGGATATGGAAACTTGGGTTCTATTCTAGCAAGATTACAACGATCCAACATAGGTAAAATTACTTGTGTTGGCTGCATTATATCAACTAGATCTGACTTTAGTTTCATACTATCACAAATTTCAGCATATGTCCCACAACAAGTCATCGACACACAGCAAGTATGGCTGAAAACAGCATGTTTCAGTTCAGCGATTCTATCACAAGTAATGCATATGTGATCCACAAGAAAAAATTCATGCATGCTATATTCACCAATTAGATTGAAAGTAAAACAAGGAGAATATGTGCTAGAATTTAGACATGAAATTTCAAAAATCTTGTCCATAACACAACTCATACTCATAGTTTCATTTAGCATGATGGAAAACACAATATCAGCAGGTGGTATTCGAGCAAGTATTTCTTTATGTGTAATCAGTACCACATGATCAAAATTGGAATTTGGTAAACTATCACATGGAGCTGAAACAGTAGTGTAAGGCAAATCACAAGGAGGCTTCAGTAAAGGAATAGACTCACAATATGTCGCACATGTTGGCTGAAGCTCCAAATTAGTACCAATGTCATCAACAATCTTCTCAGCTGTAGTAGGTACTACGACATCCTCATCAAGTGACAATACCAGATCGTGTGATGCAGGTTGTAAAATAGGCGGCTCCCTTTCTTCAAAAGCAACCTGCACATCACAAGATACAACACTAGGAGTAGACATGATTACGTTAGTAGACAACTCACATGTCTCATTAGTGTCCACTCTCAAAATTTCTAGAATAGGCCATTTGTAGTTGTTCAAAAACATAGAACGTAGAAATTGCTTGAAATCTTCTCAAAGGATTTTTTACCCATGACACCATACACAATCCTTGCGTCCTTCCACCAACGAGCTACCTCTTCATCCACACGTCGGTGAGCAAGAATGTATTCTATATGGCCATTAAACTTGCTATCGAAAGTACGACATCTCGCAAAACCAAATCCCATATCAATTTCCCAAATCTGATATTCTGCGGGTGTGGCGGAACTTTTCAATCGCCACTTGATTGTAGTTGGATCATATGCCATGTCAACCACAATAGCTAAATAGTCATGGTAAACATCATCTGATTTCTGCATCATATCAACACTAGTAGAAATCATGATTAGTATGTTAGTGCAAAAACACAAAATATTTTTGGTGGCACACTCACAACTCACTCAAAAACTGATAAGAAAGCAGATCTTACCGGTCCAAAGTGAATAGTGATGCTTACCAATTCGAAATCAAAGACTGATGCACTGATGTGATGAAGTGAATACCAAAGGTATAGAGAACGATCGCATGGCACACAAGTTATTTATGGTGGACCTGTAGGTATGGTATCCTAACTACACCGCAAAAAAATCCTAGTGCTGATCGTATGACAAAGACCCACGAAAACACACATGGTGGAGATAAATGGGGCAATTGCAACTATGAAAATGAGCTCAATAAAGTGAGGTATGTCGGAGGAACGCTCGTGTTGCAATGCACAAGGAGAGACGCTAGCAATGTCTTAATGAAACATGCACAAGATTGCTAAACTGAGCAGCCCACAGAGCACTAAACACGCTAGTCTCGTAGGATAGTTTTAGACACAAAGAAAGGCTTACTAAGGTTCACAAGGATAGGTACGCTATGTGGACTCAGTAAAAAAAATAAAAAAAATAAAATTTTTTGACCTGAGAATTGGTCTCTGCCACAGCAGAAAAACGGCCTAAAATCCTGCCGCGCCAGGATGGCGGCAGATTTTTTTTTCTCGTACTAGCACAGACTGGTCTGTGGTGCAGCGAGGGCCGATTTTTTTTGTTTTTTTTTTACGTGAGGTAGCTCACGCAAGGGCTGAGACTCGTCTGTGCTAAAGCGAGGCAGACAATTTTTTTTCTTTTTCTTTTCTTTCTCACGTAAAACTCACAGCGGCTAGATAGAGATCAGTTTTGACTCTTCTTTTTTCTTTTTACTTCAACGTGAAGCAAGGTCACGTACATCTACAGATCCAATCGGTTTGCTTTTTTTTCTCCTTCTTTAAAACGGATCTACAACCTTAGACTAAAAGAGAACAGATCTAATAGATCTAAGACTCAAGAACACGACGAAAAGTCCAGAAATAGTCTAGGGACTCTGACAAAGGATCAAAAATAGACGAAAACTAGACAAAACACTACGACTCAGATTTAGCAGAAAGGCTACACAAAAGGATTACGATCAGCAACTAGAACTCAAGAACAGTGTTATCTAGGCTATGTCAATGAACTATGAACCCTAATATTTTTGTGTGGCTTTTTCTGTATAGGACAAAAACAACTAATCTATGGATGGATTTATGAATGCTTACCGATGCAACACTGGAAATCTGATACCAAGATGATATGGGGTGGTCTGATCTTCTCAGTAAGCGGATGGCGGTGATGATGGGGGATAATAGATAACTAGCCTGTAGCTATGAACTCTCCCGCTCGATCCCTGATGCCAATGCAATAGCTCTCGAACCTTGTAGGATATTCACAACACCACGCTCTTGCGCACGCAACCGTGACCATGAACGGTAGTATGCAATCTACTAATTCCCAATGGAGCAACAAATCGCACTCAATTATAATTGGTAGATTTGAACACAGGGTAATTTCAGAGGTTCTATGAAAGAAACAACTCCAAAATATTTTAACATGGTCTAAACCCTAACTTGTGACGGCTACGGAAGTTTATATGAGGGCTGGTGCGTCCTCCCCTCTAAGCGGGCCTAAAAACAGCCATATCTGGACCCAAACTGACCCGGTTCGACTCAAACTGATACATACCGACCCATATATGGGTTTGGCCTTATTGGCACGCAGTCCAAATATCGTGGAACACCTCAAACGTGTAATTCTTGGTGCGCCATCTCTCTCTCTCTTGTACATACGTGATTTCCTTATTGCCTCCTAGTGCGCATGCCTCCCGCTCCTCCCTCGCGCACTTGTTGATATTGGAAATCAACACTTGTCCTTCTTGGTGCAACTCTCCTCCTCCTTGCGCAACGCTTGTGTTATCAATAAACCTGATCATACAAAGATGTATAGACTTAGGTAGTATAAAATTCTCAATAAGTAAAACATCAGGTTCAATTAGAAATAAATTCACCTGATAGTCATTATTGATTTGACTCAATATTTCCTTCCAGTTCAGACAGTCAGAATCATCATAATCCCTGTATATATCCTCATCACAGACTTTCTTCGAGATATTTGCAAGTCAGTGGTTTCACATGTTCTTTGCGGTATGTAGTACGGTGTTCCTATTTTTTCAACCGCTGTTTTTTATCATGTTGTTGCCGTCTATAAATGGTACGTGTTTTTGTTCGCAGTATATATCCTGCCCTTGTCTCTAAATGGTATGTGTTTTTGTTCGCAGATGTCTACGTTTAGTTTTCTACCGGATCTTCAGATCAGTGACACCGACTCTTTTGTGGTCGTAAGGGTGTCTGGCGCCTACGATTGTCGAAACGGGGTGTTCGGTGGACCGATCGTTCACGTGGAAATCATCTCGATTGACTTAAAGGTAGTGTGCTTCGCTAGGTTTAACTATCATTGATTCACTTTTCCTAACTTGTGACCCAGTACGTGATTTTCAGGGTGATGGGATCTATGTCAAGATCGAAAAAAGCAGATGTTAGCAAGCTTAGAGCAATGCTAACTGAAGACCGCGTGACGCGCTCCAGTGGTTTAGTTTCTAGCGCACCAGTTGTCTATTGTGATGTCAAGTGTGGCCTCATGATTCGTCTCATGCAAGATACTGTCATCGACAAGGTAGTTCAGTATCCTGTTGAATTCCAAAGCTCACATGTGATCCCTGCTTGGCATTCATCAACCTTGGTACTTTCGTCGGGATGTATCGCGCTTTGTCGGTACGTACCTATTTCTCTCTCTTTCGGTCACTGTTTTAGGACTTCCTTTTGTGTGACGGTGTCTTCTTATTCTTGCAGATATCGTTGGTATTGTTGTTAGTGTTTTCAGTCTCCGAGCGGTTTTTATCTGCGGTGCGCGAATGAGGAAGCGTTCTGTCGTAACCACGAGGAGTGTCCTTCTTAAAGATGTAGGTACGTGGCAGAAGTGTTTTCCCCTCTTTGGCATGTTCTGTTTTCTTAAGGTTAACACTCATATGTTGTGTAGTGGCAACGAAGTGACTATATCTCTTTAAGGTGACCGAGCAGTCGAGTTCCCTGCAGACGAGGTGTCACTCACGTGTCATGCTAGGCTAGTAAGCGTTATTTTTGTTGGCATGGTCATCACTTCACAAGGTGGAGGCGCTCTTAGCAGGACTGATGTTTGCAAGTGGCACATCGACCCTGACGACCATCATGCCGTCTCCACAATGGCAAGGTACACACTCTTTTGCCTCATGTCTTAGGTCGTTGTTCGATTCTGACTTATTTTTTCTTGACACAACTATGTTGAGCGACATCGATGTTGCACGCGTGCACTGCAGATACCTTCACGCTTGATAGAGCATAGGACCTTGGCGCAGCTTCACGCTATTGATCCACGTAGTCCATCAATGAATGCTCTCTTACTTTTCACACGTCCTTTTATTCTTCAAATGGTCGATTGATTGTTTTTCCTGCTAGAACAAGCTATACAAGTGCATCGTTGCTGTCATGAGTCTTCTCAACAAGCGCTCGTGGTGGTTTGATTCATGCGCAGAGTGTCGCTGTGTATGTCTGCATCTGGGCGTGTCTGATACGAACAAGTGTCCAAGATGCCGCAATGAATATAGAAAATTTGCTTACGAACTTCATGCTGTTTGCATAGACGGTTCGGATGAAGCCGAACTCTTACTCAAGGGGCGTGCAATGAGAAGGTTGTTGGAAAACCAGTCGAGTTTCTACTTAAACGTGATCATGGTTCCGAAGTGTCGGGTGAAGTGTTGTTAAAGCTTTAGAAGAAGTATATATGGAACTTCAATATCTTAATGCATGATTATGGCGATCAAAAGAATTTGTTTAGAGTCGACTCTATGGACGTCTGCTCAAACAGTTGAACTATGGATACATGCGTGATGAGTCGGCTGTAAGTATACGTGCATCTATTTTTCTACTGACCACTTATTTCACCTACGGTGAACTTACACTCATATCATCTATTTTGTGCAGCCGCATCAAAGGACCACAACAAGAATAGCTATCGACCAGTCTCTCAGACTCAGCCTTTCGGAGATGCTCATAGGGGCAGGGTGTGCATGCGTGTGTTTATAGGGGTGAGTGTGTGTACGTATTTGTGAGCGTCTGCGTTTGTACTGGGTTTAGCAAAAAAGAATAGTTTTCAACTGTACTAGACGACAAGAGCATCGCGATGTGTCTGCGAATGTCGTGCGCCACGTTGAAGCGCCACAGTTCTTTTTTACATTTACTTTTTCGTTAGCGTGACCGAGACTTACTGTTGGTTCATTATTTGTGTAACGTATGTATAGTAAAAACGTTATTGTGTCCATGTTGTTTATGTTTTTCTGAATGACCGTGTAGGGTCGATCAAATGTTCCGTTTGTTTGAGTAACAACCCTCCCCACCACGGCTTCGCCTAATTAACAACCGATCTCGACATGGTTTCGCTCCGCTGTTGGACGATTTTTCTAATAAATGCGTTGATCTTACTTCATCCTGCTTTTTTCTCTTATACGTAGATGATGCAACGTGATTGTATCATCAAGCATTCTACTTGCCGACCGCACCCCGGGACGCAGAGAGAAGTATGGTTCCCATAAGATCATCCCAGTGCATTTTTTAGCATGAAGCCATATGAAAAAAATGACATGTTAACCTAATTAAGTAAGATAATGGTGTTGTGTGTGTATCTTGATGAGCAACTCTTAGAATACAACTTGAGATGTAATAAATGCTACTCTCTCTATCCTGAAGAGGGTGCCGCGGATTTGTCTATATTTAAATGTACCTAGTCTAAATTTAAATAATTTTACAACACCTTTTTAGGACGGATGAAGTACTAGATCCATCTGATGCACATAGCCACTCCGTGTTCCCCACTCCGATTTCATAATATAAGATGTTTTAGATTTTGTGAAACAAATGTATCTAGACATATTTTAGTATGTAGATCAGAGTGAACCTACACACTAAAAGATGTCTAAATATATCCGCTTCAAAAAACTAAAACATGTTATATTTTGAAATGGAGGGAGTACCATTCAATTGATATTTTTGCTACCAGCTAGGTTGATTTGGAGGCATGCCATGAATTGATCTAAAAATCTATCTTGTAGATACGCGTGTACAAACGATCCATTGTGACCCTAAGGAATTACATTATCTTACACTGTGTTTGGATGTTGTGAATTGGGCCATGGATTTGGAATTCAGGAATTCGGGCCCGAAATCTATTGTTGGGGGGGGGGGGGGGGTTACGGAATTGATGCCTGGAAACTGGATCCAATTCCACGCGATCCTCCCACCCCTGTTCACATCGCATGAAGCATTTCCAACCTCCAGGGCTCCAAATCGGCTTGGAATCGTTGCCCCGTGACTGAACCGCTTCGTCACCCGCCTGTTCCTCGCTCGGGAGCTCGGTGGAGGCGGCCGACACCGCTAAGTTCCTCCCTCCCTTGTCTTCCTTCCCGGCCCTCCTCCTTCCCCATCCTTGCCTTGTCGCCTTCCCGTCCCTCCTCCTTGCCCATCCCCGTAGTCTCCACTTTCTCTCTGCCCACCCTAACCCTAGACTGACCAGTCATGGAGGTGTGACAGTGGTGGGAGGGAAAATGGCGCTGCGATACTCCTCCAAGTAGTGACTTCCTTATCGCCCACGACCTATACAGGCCGACAATGCAGCTCCACTTCCACCCAGTCCCATGAGTGGCGCTGACCATGGGGGCGCGGTGAGACGCCATTGGCAGTGACTCCAAGGAACGCATGCGTTGATGTAACACCCTCAAATCAGCCCTATGCAGATTTTAGCGATTCCCGCCAAACCCGCATAGAAACGATTCAAAGAGGCCCACCAGGCACTTGCGCGCGGGTGGAAAACGAAGTAATACCATTACACAATAGTCCATGACGGAACCCACAATAACATATATATTTAACAACGACTCAGTGATGCATGTAAAATGCATACATGAATTTTGTAGTTTATTAACATGTTTATCCACATATTTGCATCATATATAATGTTATATTCATGTTTTACATTGATTATTGGGAATTTATCAATGATACCCTTTATTTTGGTTATAACCCGGTAGGGCAGAATACCCTGTTTTCAATGTTTTTGATGTTTTAGGACCTATACGGAGTTAAACGAACCAAAGCTTTTGGGGATGTCAATATTTATCCACGAGAAGCATCTGGAGCACAAGAACCTCACCTAGAGGGCCAGGAGGGCCAAAAGAGCTTGGGTGGCACGCCCAGCCCAGGTGGGCGCGCCACTTACCCTCTTTTCCTCCTCGGTCGTCTGATCGCCTTGATTCTTTCGCCCACGGAGTTTTCTGGACCTAAAAACCCCTATTTAAGGATCCCCCGAGGAGTCCTTGATGAGGGTGAGGCGGAGATAGAAAACACCAAGAATAGAGAGTCTGCTGGCTGCCGTCGGAGGAAGATTGGAGGGGGAACCGCTACCAGAATCGCCTCCGACCGCATATCCTCCTTCACCAATGCCTCCTCATCACTCTCCATGATGAGAGAGGAGTAGTCCACCCCCTGTACTTTGGGTTTATGGTGGTAACTTGATCTAATCTCTCCATGTATGATCATTTTGAAGTCAATATGATCTGCCTTGCATGAGTATGGATCTATCTATGTAATTCCTATGGTGGATATTGTGTTATGAGATAATACTTGTTATTCATTTACCGTTGTGTTGGATCTTGTATGGTTTGTCATACTTTGGGAGTATTCTATGATGCATGTAATGGTTTAGATCTATACATAATGCCTTGTTTATCCATATCATGAGGTGATTGACACCACCAAGTGGGGGTAGATGAGAGAGAAGTGATAATACTCACAAGATATCACAACATATGAATCATTCCACTAGTGTTTAGAATTTTTTCCATTAAGAAGTATGATGTACGTGAAGGGTTCCGTAGCAGAAAACAAAAATTTTCTATCTACTCGAACACTAATACCAGGATCTATACTATGTAGACATAAGTAACGGAGGAGAGAGATGGTATTCATACCTTTGAGGACCAAGGCACGCCTTACGAAGGAAGGCGTATATTGATGAAGACGAGCAGCACCCCAAGTGTGGTGCCTCCGAAGTTCGTCACACGTCCGGTGTAGGAGACGTCAACCGGACTCCGATCTAGCCGAGCAACAGAAGAAGTAGATGCCGGATCGCTGATCACACGATGGTGGTGTGAAGGTGGAGAACTCACCCACGAGGTCCTCTCCAATATTACGGAGAAGTCCTCAATGGATGAGAGAGAGAGAATGAGAGGGAATGGGATGATTCCAAAGGGGGAGGGGAGACCCCTATATATAATGGGAGGGGGGGTGCACCACCCAGGGGCCAGGAGGTGTGGGACTAAACCCCACACCCGCCAGCCACCTAGGGGCAGCCGCCGGCCCTAGGTGGGCCCCACTAGGGCGGCCCACCAAGCCCAGGTCGGCTGGCCCCCTCTCCCTAGGCGTCATGCCCTATTGGGCCTTCCTTCGGGTGAGGCCCATTAGCATTATGAAGCCTTTAATAATAAAATAAAAAATATATTTAATATTAATTCTCCAATTAACATTCAAATACACATATTATATTATTCCTTAAATCTGGAACACCTTCCGGACCCCTTCTGATCTCCATCGGATGTTACCCGAAACTATTCTGGTTTCTCTTTCTCTATTTGTCCTACGATACCTCATCTACCCTAAGCGTCCCTACCCTTAAGCGTGACATCCTTCGGTTCGGAAACACTCCGGACATGATCGAGACTACTCTCACATCAATGATCAATAGAGGGACCTGGATGGCCATGTGACCCCCGTGCGTTTCACGAATATAATCGCTTGAATCGTGAGATAGTCGTTTCTCGTTCCCTTTGACATATGATACCTAATTCATTCGAGACTTGATCTTGGGTATCCCCATACCTTAGTTCGGTCTCGTTAACAATGAACTTGTTTACTCGTTCTCATGTCGTTGCATTCTGTGACCAAGTCACATGCTTGCAAGCTTCATTAATGCAACGTCACCGAGATGGCCACATGTATATATCCATTACATGGATTAGACAAATCCTGGTCTTGATATGTACTCCTCTATGCATGCCTTTGGAAAACCCGTGTGGCACCTTTTTGATCTCCCTGTTACGAGATGATTCTTGATAACCATCTAAGCTTCCTCCGGAATGGTGATTTGCATTACCTCACAGTCAAAGGATCAGGTTGCGAGGTTCTCTATGTTTTATCATCAATGGTGAACTTTGTAACTAGATCTCATTCAAGATATAATGGTCGGATGTTTGTCTATCATGTTATTCAACTAATAACATGACCCCATTGTCAATTGGCATAAATGCCCATGATCTTGAAACCTAGACCATCCTCATGACCGATGAACTAGTTCGCTAGAGGTAACTAGAGACACGGTTTGTTTACATACCACACGTGTATTAATGTTTCATATTAACACAGTTATAGCACAGTATGAAACGTATTATGAACATATAGGAGACATATCAAATAATACACTTTATTATTTGCCTCTAGGGCATAACTCCTTCAGTATGTAGGTAATGGGTGGCCGAGTGACGGTGGAATATGTACCGAGTGACAGCAATGCAGCCCAACATCCTTTATCTAGGGGTAAAAATGGAGAAGTATGATGTGTGGTGTGACACAAACCAAATGCTAGCCTTATTGCAAGGGTGACCTAGTAACACAAAGGAGTACTTCTTTCACCTATGTGTTTTATGACATGTAGCCACCATAAAAGTACCATTAAAACATGACAATTATGTGTACCTTTACTATCTATAACATGATAATCACCATAGATGGAGAAGAGGATTAAGTGAACCCATGAACCCATGTACATTGTTCCTATAAAAGAAAACCCTTGTCTTGTCCTCTTGCATTGAATAGGATTGGGACACTTTTATATTCTTGTTTTGTTACATTAAACTTCTAGCCATTAAAACAACCATCTTATTCCTTAAAACTTGTTTAGTGCATAATTAACTAAAACTTGTGAAACTTTAGTTGTAGAGAATAGATAGCTTTTCCTTCTTGCTCCTGCGGATCGATACCCTACTTCCACATTGAGAGGTACTATGGTGATCCCCTGCACTTGGGGGTTATCGAGATACATTTCTGGCGCAGTTGCCGGGGAGCGTAGCGCTTAAATTTCTATTCTTGTGTGCACTCGACTTTAGATTTGTTTTAGTTTGTTTTATATCTTGCAATCATCTAAGCTTGGGGAGGTTTCTTTAAGTTGTTTGGTTGTCATTAGATTTGCTTTCAGTTATGTATCAGTTTTTACTCTCCTTATTTGAAAACACAAAAAAAATAGTTCATTTGTTATGTTCATGGAATGTATGAATCATGTACTTATGCAACCCCATATGGTTGAATCAATTCATGTTGATCAAACAAAGTTAGTAATGGAAGCACTGAATGAAACTGACCAGGAATTATGTGATAGGTATAATTTATCTTGTTGCATAGATCAATATCCTAAGCATCTAAATTTCGAATGCAAGCTTGAGAGAATGCCTATAATTGCTTCCTACCATAATAATGAATTCATGAACATTGATATGAAGGCAGCTCAAGAATTTACTATTGTAATGGGATTTCTTGAGATAGTTATGTTGGTAGCAAATGAAACTCATAGCCTCACACCAAAACTTGCTACAACGCTTGAACAACTCTTGAAACTTTTTTGTAAGAATATTCATATCCTTGAATATTATAACAATCTTGTTGCTATCAAGGAGAGATATAATGGCTTGTAGGAACAAGAAGAAGAATATATCGAAGCGGAAAAGGTATTAGAGGATCCTCCATATCCTCACTCGCCATGCTATTTTGATTTTGATTTTGATTTGATTCTAATGATGATCAACACATGCAAAATGATATTATTATTGATAATAGTTTTGAAAGTGATGATGAATATGGCTTGGGCATGATGTTTGATAAAGCTTTGGATGACCGTTCGTGTGTAACAATAATACCTATGGCATGGGTAGATAGAATTATTATTTCAAGTAACGATGATCTCTATGATGAAAACCCTATACTTGATGATTCTATTGGTTTACATTCTTTTTATAATGATTCATATGATAGTTAGGTAGAAAGAATTGTTGCTAAAGATGAATCTAGTAGTGCTATTGCCTCCATAGAAACATGAACCATTGTATGATAGTACTCAAGATAATGATCATAATTGTGAAACAATGATCCTCGCGAATGTATTTGCATGTTATAATGATAACCATCATGAAGTTGAAAATGCCACAAGAAGCACTCATATTTTGTAGAAACAAGATGATAAAAGCCCAAGCTTGGGGATGTCCATGCACCACAAAGAAAGAGAGAAGAATGAAGAAGAAAAAGATGTTGGGTTCGCAGCATAGAAAACAAAAAAATTCCTATGATGGAAACTATTATACGCCAAGATCTATCTACTAGATACAAGCAATGTGTGGATATACATCTGTAGTGAACATACCCTTGAAGAGCGACAAAGTGTAATGAGTTTTGACTCGTGGATGATGTAGTCGTTCGCTTGCCGATCTCAAGATCGCGTGAAATTCCTAGCGCCGCAAATCAGCAGCGCATCCGTCCTCACACACACGTTCAGGCCACCGAACAACCTCCACCTCCTCGCTCCAGCGATGCAGTGGAAGCAGCAACTCCTTCTAGACGAAATGCCACCAGGAACATGTATCTCGCTAATCCGAGACCATGGGGGAAAATTCTAGAGGGGGAGAGAGATCCTTCACGAGGAGGTGTGAGTTAGAAGGAGGGAGAGGGGGCCTTTTATAGAAGAGGGGGTTGCCCCTCCCATGGGGGGTGCCCCCACCTCTTCCTCATTCATGTGGTGGAAGCTCCACTCACATAAATTTGGCCCTCCATTTTCTCCACTCAAAATCCCACTCAATGCATTAAATTTCCACCAAATTTAATACAATTCTCATTTAATTAAACTCTTTTATTTATTTTATTCAGATTTTTGTTAATTACTTTAATTAACAATCATTCACATAAAACCCCCTGCAACATTTCAATATCACATGCAGAACCAATTTCAGCAATTTCACCCGAAACAATTTTGGTGTCCATTGAAATAATTCCAGCGCTTTGCAATTCTTTCGTCTAGAACATATTTGCTCCAAATGGTGTTGGTAACCCTTAAGTGTGTCACCCTACGGTTCGTGAATAATGTAGACATGACCGAGACCCCTCTCATATCAATAATCAGAAACGGGACCTAGAGATCCATACTGACTCCCACACATTCAACGATGACTTCTGTGATCGTGAGAACCTTTAACGATAGTAACTAAATCCCTTTGTCTCGTGATATATTACATGTCCTAGATTCGATCATCAGTATCTCAATACCTAGTTTGATCTTGTTACCGACATGCACTCTTTTCTCGTTCCTATGATATAACATTCTAGTGATCACATCACTTGCTTGCAAGCTATCTTAATGTGATATCACTGAGAGGGACCAGAGTATATCTATCCGTCATCGGGATTGACAAATTCTACTCTTGATCCATGAGCCTCAACATAACACCTTCGGATTATCCGAACCCACCTTTATAGTCACCCTTTTATGGTGTGATGTTTGATGTTGTCAAGTCACTCTTCCGGTGTTAGGAATTAACATGATCTCATGGTCTGAGGACTAAGATTACTTCGTATGATGTTATAGCAATATAAACATAATGACTTCGATCGTAATGCTATACCTCGGATGAATGTTCATCACATCATTCACCAATGTTGTGACCTCGTTATTAACAACATCCAATGTCCATTATCAGGAAACCTTGATCATCTTGTTAATCAACGAGCTAGTTTATAAGAGAGGCATAACTAGGAACTCTTTATTTGTTTACTAAACACACATGTATTAACATTTCCTTTTAATACAATTATAGCATGCAAAATAAACATCTATCATATACTTGGAATACATATAATAACAACTTTATTATTGCCTCTCAGGGCATATTCTCTTTAGTCTCCCACTTGCACTAGAGACAATAATCTAGTTTACATAGTGATAAATCTAACACCCATGGAGTTCTGGTGTTGATCATGTTTTGCTCTAGGGAGAACTTTAGTCAATGGATCTGCTACATTTAGGTCCGGGTTTACTTTACAAATCTTTATATCTCCATCCTTGACATGCTCGTGGCTGGAGTGAAACCGGCGCTTAATATGCTTGGAATTCTTGTGAGACCTTGGTTCCTTGGCATTGGCTATGGATCCATTGTTGTCACAATATATCACCATTGGGTAAAACGTACTAGGAACCACACCTAGTTCCGTTATGAACTCCTTCATCCAAACCACTTCCTGTGCCGCTTCAGAAGCAGCAACATATTCCGCCTCCGTTGTTGATCCAGCCACCACAGGTTGTTTGGAACTTGTAACATCCCAAAAACCCTAATCAAGATTATCAAGTTCTAATCACCCAATTTAGGGTTAACTAAAACTTCTATTAAGAAAATAAATATGAAGGCATGTTAGTTTTGCATTAATGTGTGATTGATTGAAAATGCCATGCTTGATTGTTCCAAATGATGTGAAATGGTTTAAGGATGAATACTACACCATCTAGACCAATTACAAACAAACTCAAAAGAAAAAGAAATATAAAATGAATTAAATAAGCAAATGGTCATTTTGACCAAAATCCACCACTAGGTCACTTTGTGTGTTCCTAGAAGAAAATTTCTAACAGAAACAATTCTATTTCTTTTCACCCCTTGCTAGACCAAGTAAAAGTGTATCAAGTCCCACTTTACAAACTTGCAAAAACATCTTTTAAATCAATTTAAGGGACAGTCAAAAATTGAATCTAGTTCATATGTTAAGATCCCACTTTTTAAAAAACCTATAAAATCAATTCCCCTTGACCTCTCCAAGCAAATATAGACTCTCAAGCTTAACTTAAGATCACTCAAAATTTTTGAATCAAAATTTCCAAAGTAAAATTCTTGCGGCCATTTTCACAAACACCTTGCTTGCACTAATTTAACCTCTGCCTAACTTCACTGTTGTGCACAGTAATCCTCGACCATTTGGTCCCCTATTCACTCCCTTGTCTCCCCTGAGCATAGCCAGCACCCAGACCAAGTCCCCCCTTAGCCGTGTGCACAGTGGAGCGCCGCCCATTCTTTGTAGTCGCCTGCCGACAGTGGACAGAGCGCCAGGAGCAACACCGCCCTCTCCCACGATGCGCACCAGACACGCCACACTCCACCGCCACCCCTTGTCCAAGCCTCGACCGCAGAAGAGCCCTGGACCACCCTTGAATCGCCGCACCCTATGCCTCTGTGCCATGCCTAGAGCGCCCCAGCTCGCCGCGCCCGACCGCCTCGCACAGACCGCGCCTCACCCCCGCCTTGCGTGCACTAGCTCGCCATGATCACACCAACCCTGCAGACAACCCCGTTCGCCGCTGTGCGACCCGCAGCTGCCGCACGCTGTCGCAAACACCTCTGTGTCCGTGCGGAGCGCTGCACGTGCCCGACCAAAACACACCGCCCCACGCCTCGCCATTACGCCCATAAGAACCGCCAGGGAACACAACACCATCCCCTAGCCTCAGCCGCGCCGCTAGCCGCCTGTAGCGTCGTCACCGACAAGCTCGCACCCGCACCGCTCGGTCCCCTCGTCGCACTATAAAAGGAGGCCACCCCCACCTCCATTCTCCATACCATTCCACTCGCCACCTATCACTAATCCTCCCCCACTTCTTCCCGGAGCAAGGCGAGCTCTTTCTCGCCGTAATTTGGCCGGAGCCCGCCGCTGCTGGAGGAGAAGGGCGCCAGCGATTTTGACCACCCCAAGCCCTGTCGTGACTGTGCCTCGCCTCGCCGTTTTCTACCACGTCAATCGCCCCCGTCGCCGACCCTAGATGGAGCCCAGGTAAGCCCCGCGAGACCCCCACCGCCGTGTTAGGGTTGATTCCTCGCTGGAGTAGTTCGTCATCGACGATGACTCACCGCTGTTGGATTAGAATTAGATCGCACGACCTAGATTCACCGATACTGCTTCGCGTAGTTAGTCTTGCTGACTAGTGGACCCCCTTTGTCAGCAGCCCGCTGCGCCATGTAGTGTAACTGGGCCGGCACGTTTAGCTTTCCCATGCAGCCCAGGGAATTCAAATATTGATTTTCCATTTTAGTTAAAACCCTATTCTGTCCACCAATTCAAAAATCAATTCAGAGAGTTTCACTGAACCGAATTGCATGATTCAAATTTTGCTAGAAAGGTAATTAAAATATCTATCCAAGCCCATTGGATTTAAATCATTTGGAGTTAGAGATAATCTTTAGTAAAAATAACAAGACAGAGACTTTTGCAACTTCAAACATTTTTCAAAAATCAACCATAATAGCTTTTGAGTTGTTTCCAACTCTCAAAAATCACATTTGACCATACCTATCTGAATATGTAAAAATATCTAGGTTTTCATGCACTGACATCAGACTAGTACCAAAAGAATGCTATTAGGGTATTTCTAGTCACTTTAAATCTATTAAATAATAATCTTACACTTTATAAAATGTGACCAACACTTTAAATCACATTCCCATGTATTAGAATATGTGGTGATGACATGTGTCCACATGATCCATATTTTAATTGGAGAATATTAAATCTTAATTAATTTCAATGAGTAGAAATTACTTTTCTAAAATAAGATAAACAAGATCAATTCTTTAATTCATGTGATGATTGTGATGATGTTAGATCATCAAGTGTGAGCCTTAGTGTGCTAAATAGAATTAGTTAAGTATTGTTTGGTGATTGTGTACCCCGTATTTATTTATAGATGATAGTAACGACCCAAGCTATGAGGACGAGGAGTTCTACCCTGAAGAAGAGGAGGAAAACTTCAATGACTGCACCAATCAAGGCAAGCTAACACTTGCAAGTCTTATACCTATACAAGTCATCACTACTTGGAAGCTAGATCTATGCAAGCTAGAATTATACAAGTTAACCATGCAAGCTTTAACCTAAGCAAGATGCATTAGGAATGCTTTGGTTATATACTTTGATTTATACCCATTCCAAGTTTTACTTGCAAGCTTTATTCTTTTACTTTACCAAAGTTCTTTACTTAAACTAGTGCTTTGTGAGTATTTGGAAGGTAGTATAGATAGCATAAAGAGTATAAAACTAGGCCTATACTAGATGTCATTCTATGGCATGAGATTGAAGATTAGCACCCCTCATTAGTGAACACTCTTAACCTTAGTGGCTAGTGCTAAGCATAAAACTTGATCACTTTAGATGGGAATACTTGGTGAAAATGATTATGAAAACCTTGGAATGATGAGTCATTCTATTGAAATGTTTTGACATGTGTTGAGAAACACAAATGGATTTTGATGATGAAAATGTTGAGGCATGAGCCTTAGCCCTTTTATAAAAACTGATGGTTGGGTTCGGATGCGACACCATTCCAATTTTACCGTACAACCACAATACCTGCTGGAAGTTTATATGCATTAGTATGGGTTCCCTCGCGGAGGAGGTTTAAGATGAGGTTACCTCTTGATGATGTCCACCTATGCAGTGCCTAGGATGGCAGATGGCCATGGCTGGGAGGCCAAGCTCATAGGGGAGGTGCCTATACTAGAGTGTGTAATTGAAAGGTTATGATTGATTATCTGCATACTAAGTATGATGATTCAGGGTTATCCCTGACGGATGTGTCGAATTTTGTGGTGAAAGTGTACCACCTCTGTAGAGTGTCAAACTATTTGAATAGCCGCGTCCACGGTCATGGACAGTTGGAGTGGCCATACTGTTCCGTCGTGAGATGTTTTCAAAATGACTTGTGAAGTGAACTATGATTTTGACTTGACCACAATAGGGTTGTGAATATGAAAACTTGGTTCCCACTTAAAGTGATTTAGAACATTTACTTAGTTTTCTTTACTTCTAAACTCAGTTTTAGATAAATCTGCCTTTTTGCAAATAAACTTAGAGCTTAGGATTCCTACTAGAACTACCTTACTTGTTAGTGATAGTTTGCGAGTACTTAAAGAGTACTCATGACTTTGTCCCTGGCTATTCCTGTGGTCAGACTATGAGGAGGACTATCAGGATGATGGACAACAAGACGTCTACGACAACTAGGATCATCTCCCATCGTCAGCATTGCCTATGACCCTAAAGATGGAGCCCACCGCTATGCTTATTATTCCGCTGCTTGTTTGTATTAAGACTGGATCATCAGATCCTTTATTTGTGTAAGACCTTATTATGGTTTGTAATGGATGATGTACTGTGATATCTAATTTGTTATGTCTTGCAAAAATGGTAATCCTAGGATTGCGATGTATGGCATAACATGCATCTGGGATTAAAAATCCGAGTGTTGACAAGTTGGTATCAGAGCCATCCTGACCATAGGAGACCCTAGTTAGAATGGATGTGCGAACAAAAAACTTAGTTTCCAAAACAAAAGAAGTGAGTATTTATGAAAAACTATTCTCCCTCTTATCCTTGAGATTCTTTCAGAAAAATTTCATGTTCCTCAAATTTTTTTACAATCCTATTTAAAATTTGACACACTTGATCACCTCACTAACTTACTCATCCTAAATTCTTATAGATGGAAGTTTAGTATTGCAAGTTCTACCAGTTGGGCAACGGAGGCCAACTGATCTTCGAAAGGGATCTAGATGCACTGTCTGAGTACCTTGAGCGCCCGCATCTAGAATTCTTCGGGGCACAACTCACTGATCACCCCAGAGGAGATCTACAATGGCTGATAGTTGCAGATCTCAGAGACAAAATGGAAGCGCCCCTTTCTGAGAAGATTCAATTCACCTTGCGAGAGAACAACTGGCTAGATGGATCAGCCAGGGCTATGCATGAAGCTCTTGCCCGTCTATGTGGGCAAAACATCAACTTGATCTAGGGAACTCGCTTGTTTTACCCTCAAAAAAAAATCTAGGGAACTCGCTTTGTGCACTTCGCAAGGCGTGATTCTATGGGAATTCCATTGGAGATGCCAAGTCACCCGGAGTTCAAGCGCCAGGTGGAAAATCTTGACTTCCTGCTGTATGATAGGCCAAAGGAATGGGACAATGCTCGAGCCTACGCCAACCACAACCTTGCCATTGCCGCCAAGAAGGACCAGACTCTCACCATGCTCGTCAAGGATCGCCAATCACTTCGTTGGCAACGCGAGAAGAAGGATCGCACCATTGCCCGTCTTCGCAAGAAGGTGGCCGCTCTCGAGAAGACCATCCGTGAACAGGAAGTCTAGCTTGAAGCAAAAGAGGAGGAGGAGTGATACATCCAAAACGTATCTACTTTCCTGAACACTTTTGCTATTGTTTCTCCTCTAAACTTGTGTGATTTGGATGCAACTAACGCGGACTGACGCTATTTTCAGCAGAATTGCCTTGGTGTCTACTTTTTGTGCAGAAAATCAACTATCAGGAAAAATCCCGGAAAATATGCCAAAAATCCTATTTCACTCGAAGACTCCAGGAGCCAGAATACGAGACGGAGAAGAGCCAGGGGGTGGCCACACCACCTGGTGGTGCAGGCCAGGCCAGGCCATGCCAGGGGGTGGTGTGGGCCCCCCAGGCACCCCCTCGGTCTCCCTCTTGGCCTAATCCTCTGACCTAAAAACTCCGGGGGGTTCGACGTTTTTCTAGAAGGAGTTCCGCTCCGCTGCCACCACCAGATTCCATGAAACAGCACCAGAAACTTCGTTCTGGCACCCTGCCGGGAGGGGGAATTGGAGGACATCATCACCATCATCATCACCATTGCTTCTCCATCAACCATTCATGTTTCCCCCATCTATGAGTGAGTAATCCCCCATTGTAGGCTATGGGGATGGTAGGGATTTGATGAGATCGTTCAAGTAATGGCATCAGATTGTTAGGGCATGGTGCCTAGTATCTTTTATTAGTGCTTTATGACTTTGTGGCGACTTGTTATGCTTAATGCTTGTCACTAGGGCCCGAGTGCCATGATTTCAGATCTGAACATGTTATTGATTCATTATGATAGTATTGTTTTTGGTCTTATCTGCAAGTTGTATACACACATTGTTGTCCAGAACCAATGGCCCCGAAGTGACAGAAATCGGGATAACCAGAGGGAATGGCTTTGATGTGAGGATCACATGTGTTCACGGAGTGTTAATGCTTTGCTCCGGTGCTCTATTAAAAGGAGCACCTTAATTGCCAGTAGTTCCCTTGAGGCCCCGCTGCAAACGGGCTGGCAGGACGAAAGATGTTGTGCAAGTTCTCATTGCGAGCACGTATGACTATATATGGAACACATGACTAGGATTATCTAGTACTTGGATGCTTTATCTTATTTATCTGTAATTGCCCTATGTTCTAATTGCTATGTGAATTGTCTTGTCCATGAAACACCCGTCCATCCATCCCTATGCCTACCGCACTTGAATCCTACTGTTTACTACTATTGTTACTGCTGTCTTTACTTTACTACTGCTGCTACTTTACTATTCCTACTACAAAACTGTTGCTACTGATAAACTGCTGTGAGCAAGATTGTTTCCAGGTGCAGCTGAATTGACAACTTAGTTGTTAAGGCTTATAAATATTCTTTGGCTCTCCTTGTGTCGAATCAATAAATTGGGTTTCACTTCCCTCGAAAATACTGCGATACACCCCCTATACTTGTGGGTCATCAAGGAGGAAGGTGAAGACATCCAGGGAGATCTTCACTCTTACCTCAGTGATGACAATGACTACCTGGAGGATGATGCCATGGATTTCTACACCGATGATGATGATTCCGACTTCATTGATGATGAGTAGATGCACTTGATCACTACCGTAGGAATGAGTTGTATCGGTCCCACTATATCGTAGTTCACAGAATGGTTCTTAAAACCATATGTTTTCCATTGTGTTGTGGTGTGTGTTGTATTGTGTGCTTGAATGAATGAATGAATGAGAGGAAGTTGTTACTTTGAGAAACTTGATTCAAACTCAAAGTTTAAAAGCCTTTTTGAACAAAACCATGAACCTTAGAATTTCCCTCTTATCTCATTATCTATCTCAATCTTCAGATGCCTTGAGGAAATCAAGGAGGAAGCAGCTCATCGCAGGACCCGATGCTACAGATTCTGCAGATGCTAGTTTCTGACCGTGAAGCTAGTAGAGCCAAATGCCAAGCCAATCTAGTGACTCTTCAGCAGATAGCCTCAGATGGCCCACAATAATGAAGGCCATGGAAATCAGGATCATCATGGACCCAAGCTCAAGAACTTTCAGAATACCAATCCCCCTATCTTCAACAAATCTGAAGATCCTTTAGATGCTGATGACTGGCTACAAACCATGGAGAACAATCTGGAGGTCATAGGAGTTGACGCCAATGACAAGGTACTATTTGCCACCCATTATCTGGCAGGAGATGCAAGAGCCTGGTGGAATAGCACCCGTACCATGAACAACGGTCAAGTCATGACTTGGGAAGCATTCAAGATCAAGTTCAGCCGCACCCATGTGCCACAAGGTTTGGTCACCAGAATGAGAGATGAGTTTAGGGAACTGAAGCAAGGAAGGTTGACGGTAGTTGAGTACCGCGACAAATTCCTATCCCTAGCTAGATATGCCCCTGATGAGATCAACATTGAAGCCAAGAAGAAGGAAAGGTTCCTGAATGGATTGCATGATGAGATGCAGACGGTTTTAGTCAAGATCCGTTTTGAAGATCTAGAAGAGCTAGTCGACTCTACCATCCAGATGGAAGGGAAGATAAACTAAGCCAATGACAACCGCAAGCGCAAGATGATGCACCAGACTGGGTCCCACAATACCCAGAAGTATCGCGACAACCCGTCTGCAGGATATGCCCCAAGAAACAATAGACCCCTGATGTCCTGTCCAAGCTACCCCAATCGTAGCAGAGGAAACTTGAAGTCTAGAGGAAACCACAACAACAACCCCGACAACTCCAACAATTTCAACCATGCGCCACCCAAGTCCAACAATAACAACAACAACAATACTGCCCCAAGGACTGGAAGCAATGATGTGCCTGTTGCAGCCAAAGACAAGTCCCAGATTACTTGCTTTGAATGTGGAGTCAAGGGTCACTACTCCAACGAGTGTCCCAAGAAGCTTGCAGCAGCCACCAATGTGAATGCCCCAGCTCAGCAGCAACGCCGTGTTCAACCTGGAAGGAGATTTGCTGCAGGGAACTCGCTCAACCGCAATGGCCGTGTGTTCCACATGAATGCTGAAGAAGCTCAGGAAGCTCCCGATGTCATGCTGGGTATATTTTCTGTTAACTCAGTACTTGCAAGAGTGTTGTTTGATTCTGGAGCATCGCACTCATTTGTTACAGAAGAATTTGCATGCACTAGTAAGATTCAACCAACAAAATTGAAGCATGTTATGATAGTTCAAATACCTGGTTCAACCACCAAAGCTAGGAAAATATGCAAGGCTGTACCTATTAGAATCCATGGGATAGATTTTTATGCCAATCTAATAGTACTTGGAACCAAAGGTTTGGAAGTAGTACTAGGAATGGATTGGATGTCGAAACATAAAGGATTGATCGACTATGCCAAGAAAGCTATAACCATGACTAGTAGCTCGGGAGTATCAGTAGAGCATGTATCAGAAACCTTGCCCCGTCAATTCAAATGCAACAAGAGCCTATCTGAACTAACCCTAGATAGGTTCAGAGTAGTCTGTGAATACCCCAACATATTCCCAGATGAATTGCCCGGTATGCCCCCAGATTGGGATATCGAGTTCATTATTGAACTAATTCCTGGAACTGGACCCATAGATCAGAGACCTTATAGTATGAACCCGTCTGTACTAGTGGAGCTGAAGAAGCAAATTGATGCTATGCTAGAGAAAGGTCTGATTCAACCAAGCGCATCGCCATGGAGATCGCCTGTTTTGTTTGTGGACAAGAAAGATGGAGGTAACTGTTTGTGCACGGATTACCGGAAGCTAAATGATGTCACCATCAAGAACAAGTACCCACTGCCCAAGATAGAGGATCTATTTGATCAGTTGACTGGTGCCAGAGTGTTTTCTAAGATTGATCTTAGAACTGGTTATCATCAACTCAAGATTCGTGCAACGGATATTCTGAAGACCGCCTTTACCACCAGATATGGATTGTATGAGTATACGGTCATGTATTTTGGATTAACCAATGCCTCTTCTTATTTCATGAATCTCATGAATAAGATTTTTATGAACTTTCTGGATAAGTTTGTCATGGTGTTTATCGATGATATTCTAATCTATTCCAAGTCAGAAGAAGACCATGAGTTACACCTGAGAACGATCCTTGAAACCCTTAGAGAGCATCAGTTGTATGCCAAGTTTAGCAAATGTGAGTTCTGGCTAAAGGAAGTAGGATTCCTCGGACATATTGTGTCGGCAGGAGGAGTCACTGTTGATCCCGCCAAGATCAAAGATGTTGAAGAATGGAAAGCCCCGACCACTCAAATCCAAGTCCGTGCATTTCTCGGATTAGCGGGATATTACCGCAAGTTTGTTCAAGGATTTTCGAGCATCGCAAGACCGATGACCCAATTGTTGAAGAAAGATAAGAAGTTTGAATGGGCTGACAAATGTGAAGCAAGTTTTCAAGAGCTCAAGAAGAGATTGATTTCAGCCCCAATCTTGATTATGCCGGATATCAATAAACCTTTTGATGTGTATTGGGATGCATCCAAGATTGGTCTGGGATGTGTATTGATGCAAGAAGGCAAAGTCATAGCATATCTGTCAAGACAACTGAAGCAGCATGAGCAAAACTACCCTACTCATGATCTTGAACTAGCAGCTGTAGTTTTAGCCTTGAAGACATGGCGTCATTACCTTATGGGTAACCGCTGTGAGATTTATTCAGATCACAAGAGCCTGAAGTATATTTTCACCCAGAAGGAGCTGAATATGAGGCAAAGGAGATGGATAGAGTTAATCAAGGATTATGACCTTGACATTCACTATCACCCCGGCAATGCCAATGTGGTAGCGGATGCTCTTAGCAGATTGCCATGTAGATTAAACACCATGATCAAAGAAGCCCAGCCAAGTTTGCATGAAGAGTTGGAGCAGTTTAGAACGGAGCTAGTTAGCAAAGGATTTTTAGCTAGCATTGAACTTCAACCCACTTTGATCAGTCAGATCAAGGAAGCCCAGAAAGGAAATGCAAGTATCGACAGAATCAACATCGTATTGGTACAGGAAAGGTACCTAGATTCACAGAAGATGAAGAAGGAGTTTTGTGGTACAAAGGACGTATCCGTGTGCCAGCAGATTCCGAGCTAGAGAAAGTTATCATGCAGGAAGCTCATGATACTCTTTATTCTTTTTCAACCCAGAGGAACGAAGATGTATCAGGATTTGAAGGAGAAATTTTTGTGGCACAAAATGAAGAGAGAAATCGGAAGCTACGTAGCTAAGTGTGATATCTGTCAGAGGGACAAAGAGGAACATCAGAGAGCTGCATGACTTTTGCAACCATTGCAGATTCCAAAATGGAAATGGGATTCTGTCAGAATGGACTTTATCACCGGTTTGCCTACTTCTAGTAGGGGAAATGACTCTATTTGGGTCATAGTTTATAGACTGTCCAAGTTAGCCCATTTTATACTTGTTAAGACAACCTACCAGAGTTCGAAGCTAGCAAAGTTGTACATTGCTAGAATCGTCAGTTTGCATGGAACCCCTAAGACCATAGTGTCGGATCGAGGAACCCAATTTACCTCAACATTTTGGCAGAAAGTCCAAGAAGGATTAGGAACCAAGTTGAATTTCAGCACATCTTATCACCCAAAAACAGATGGACAGACTAAAAGAGTCAATCAAATCTTAGAAGATATGTTGAGAGATTGTGTGCTAGAGTATGGATCAAAATGGGAAGATTGTCTGCCTTTCACGGAATTCTCATACAACAACAGTTATCAAGCCAGTTTGCAGATGTCCCCATTTGAATTTCTGTATGGAAGAAAGTGTTGTACCCCTTTCAATTGGTTGCAAGTAGGAGAGAGTCAGATTTTCAGACCTGACATCCTACGAGAAGCCGAAGAGAAGATTGACAAAGTCCGTGAGCACCTCAAGACCGCCCAATCCAGACAAAAGAGTTATGCTGACAAGAGACGTCGAGACCTGACTTTCAATGTCAGAGATTTTGTGTATCTCAAAGTGTCGCCTTTGAAGGGAATGCAGTGTTTTCAGCTGAAAGGAAAGTTAGCCCCTAGATATATTGGACCCTTCAAGATTTTGAATCGCCGAGGAGAAGTATCTTATCAAATGGAACTTCTAGAGGAGATGTCAGCCATCCATGATGTGTTGCATATCTCGTTACTTCGCAAATGCCTAGAAGTGCAAGAGAAGACCGAAGTGTTCAAGAATATCAATCACCGAGCCATTGATATCAACAAGGATCTGACGTATCGTGAAGTGCCCATTCGTATTTTGGAGGAAGCCTTCAGAACCACCAGGACCCGGAGTATCGAGTTTCTCAAGATCCAATGGAGCAACCATACCGAAGAAGAAGCTACCTAGGAGCGTGAAGATTACATTAGGACTGAGTTTCCAGATCTCTTTAGTTCCTAGTTTTTCTTAAATCTCGGGATGACATTTTTTTTAAGGAGGGAAGGTTTGTAACATCCCAAAAACCCTAATCAATATTATCAAGTTCTAATCACCCAATTTAGGGTTAACAAAAACATTTACTAAGAAAATAAATATGAAGGCATGTTAGTTTTGCATTAATGTGTGATTGATTGAAAATGCCATGCTTGATTGTTCCAAATGATGTGAAATGGTTTAAATATGAATACTACACCATCTAGACCAATTACAAACAAAATCAAAAGAAAAATAAATCAAAAATGAATTAAATAAGCAAATGGTCATTTTGACCAAAATCCACCACTAGGTCACTTTGTGTGTTCCTAGAAGAAAATTTCTAACAGAAACAATTCTATTTCTTTTCACCCCTTGCTAGACCAAGTAAAAGTGCATCAAGGCCCACTTTACAAACTTGCAAAACCATCTTTTAAATCAATTTAAAGGATAGTTGAAAATTGAATCTAGTTCATATGTTAAGATCCCACTTTTTCAAAAACCTATCAAATCAATTCCCCTTGACCTCTCCAAGCAAACATAGACTCTCAAGCTTAACTTAAGATCACTCAAAACTTTTGAATCAAAAATTTCCAAAGTAAAATTCTTGCGGCCATTTCCACAAACACCTTGCTTGCACTAATTTAACCTCTGCCTAACTTCACTGTTGTGCACAGTAATCCTTGACCATTTGGTCCCCTCTTCACTCCCTTGTCTTCCCTGAGCATAGCCAGCACCCAGACCAAGTCCCCCCTTAGCCGTGTGCACAGTGGAGCGCCACCCATTCTTGGTCATCGTCGGCCGACAGTCGACAGAGCGCCAGGAGAAATGCCGCCCTCTCCCACGACGCACACCAGACACGCCGCACTCCGCCACCCCTTGTCCAAGCCTCGACCACAGAAGAGCCCTGGACCACCCTAGAACTGCCGCGCCCTATGCCTCTGTGACATGCCTAGAGAGCGTCAGCTCGCCACGCCCAACCGCCTCGCACATACTGCGCTTCACTCCCGCCTCGCGTGTGCTAGCTCGCCATGATCACACCAACCCCGCAGATAACCCCGTTCGCCGCCGCGCGACCCACAACTGCCGCACGCTGCCGCAAACACCTCTGCGTCCGTGTGGAGCACCGCACGGGCCCAACCAAACCACACCGCCCCACGCCTCGCCATTATGCCCATAAGAACTGCCAGGGAACACATCACCGTCCCCTAGCCTCAGCCGCACCACTAGCCTCCTGTAGCGTCATCACCGACGCGCTCGCACCCACACCGCTCGGTCCCCTCGCCGCACTATAAAAGGAGGCCACCCCCGCCTCCATTATCCACACCATTCCACTCACCACCTCTCACTGATCCTCCCCCACTTCTTCCCGGAGCAAGGCAAGCTCTCTCTCGCTGGAATTTGGCCGGAGCCTGCCGCTGCTGGAGGAGATGGGCACCAGCGATTTCGACCACCCCAAGCCCTGCCGTGACTGTGCCTCGCCTCGCCGTTGTCTACCACATCAATGGCCCCGTCGCCGACCCTAGTTGGAGCCCAGGTGAGCCCCACGAGACCCCCACCGCCGCGTTAGGGTTGATTCCTCGCCGGAGTAGTTCATCATCGACAACGACTCACCGCCGTTGGATTAGAATTAGATCGCACGACCTAGATTCACCGATACCGCTTCGCGTAGTTAGTCTCACTGACTAGTGGACCCCCTCTGTCAGCAGCCCGCTGCGCCGTGTGGTGTAACTGGGCCGACCCGTTTAGCTTTCCCGTGCAGCCCAGGGAATTCAAATATTGATTTTCCATTTTAGTTAAAACCCTATTCTATCCACCAATTCACAAATCAATTCAGAGAGTTTCACTGAACCAAATTGCATGATTCAAATTTTGCTAGAAAGGTAATTAAAATATCTATCCAAGGCCATTGGATTTAATTCATTTAGTGTTAGAGATAATCTTTGGTAAAAATAAC
The DNA here is from genome assembly GCA_023614405.1 of Avena insularis. Classification (NCBI taxonomy): domain Eukaryota; kingdom Viridiplantae; phylum Streptophyta; class Magnoliopsida; order Poales; family Poaceae; genus Avena; species Avena insularis. Next base: position 347,763,093 of record CM042692.1, on the reverse strand, counting down.
AAGACAGAGACTTTTGCAACTTCAAACATTTTTCAAAAATCAAGCATAATAGCTTTTGAGTTTTTTCCAACTCTCAAAAATCATATTTGACCATACCTATCTGAATATCTAAAAATATCTAGGTTTGCATGCAGTGACATTGGACTAGTACCAAAAGAATGCTATTAGGGTATTTCTAGTCACTTTAAATCTATTAAATAATAATATTACACTTTATAAAATGTGACCAACAATTTAAATCACATTCCCATGTATTAGAATATGTGGTGATGACATGTGTCCACATGATCCCATATTTTAATTGGAGAATATTAAATCTTAATTAATTTCAATGAGTAAAAATTACTTTTCTAAAATAAGATAAACAAGATCAATTCTTTAATTCATGTGATGATGCTAGATCATCAAGTGTGAGCCTTAGTGTGCTAAATAGAATTAGTTAAGTATTGTTTGGTGATTGTGTACCCCGTATTTATTTATAGACGTTAGTACCGACCCAAGCTACGAGGAGGAGTTCTACCCCGAAGAAGAGGAGGAAAACTTCAATCACTATACCAATCAAGGCAAACTAACACTTGCAAGTCTTATACCTATGCAAGCCATCACTACTTGCAAGCTAGAATTATACAAGTTAACCATGCAAGCTTTAACCTAAGCAAGCTGCATTAGGCATGCTTTGGTTATATACTTTGATTTATACCCATTCCAAGTTTTACTTGCAAGCTTTATTCTTTTACTTTACCAAAGTTCTTTACTTAAACTAGTGCTTTGTGAGTATTTGGAAGATAGTATAGATAGCATAAAGAGTATAAAACTAGGCCTATACTAGATGTCATTCTATGGCATGAGATTGAAGATTAGCACCCCTCATTAGTGAACACTCTTAACCTTAGTGGCTAGTGTGAAGCATAAAACTTGATCACTTTAGATGGGAATACTTGGTGAAAATGATTATGAAAACCTTGGAATGATGAATCATTCTATTGAAATGTTTTTACATGTGTTGAGAAAAACAAATGGATTTTGATGATGAAAATGTTGAGGCATGAGCCTTAGCCCTTTTATAAAAACTGATGGTTGGGTTCAGATGCGATACCATTCCAATTTTATCGTACAACCACAATACCTGAATTGGGTAAGGCTTAGCCGGAAGTTTATATGCATTAGTATGGGTTCCCTCATGGAGGAGGTTTGAGCTAATGCTACCTCTTGATGATGTCCACCTATGCAGTGCCTAGGATGGCAGATGGCCATGGCTGGGAGGCCAAGCTCATAGGGGAGGTGCCTATACTAGAGTGTGTAATTGAAAGGTTATGATTGATTATCTGCATACTAAGTATGATGATTCAGGGTTATCCCTGAGGTATGTATCGAATTTTGTGGTGAAAGTGTACCACCTCTGTAGAGTGTCAAACTATTCGAATAGCCGCGTCCACGGTCATGGACAGTTGGAGTGGCCATACTGTTCCGTCGTCATATCTTTTCAAAATGACTTGTGAAGTGAACTATGAGTTTGACTTAACCACAACATGGTTGTGAATATGAAAACTTGGTTCCCACTTAAAGTGATTTAGAACATTTACTTAGTTTTCTTTACTTCTAAACTCAGTTTTAGATAAATTTGGCCTTTTGCAAATAAACTTAGAGCTTAGGATTCCTACTAGAAATACCTTACTTGTTAGTGATAGTTTGCGAGTACTTAAAGAGTACTCATGGCTTTTCCCTGGCTATTCCCGTGGCCAGACTATGAGGAGGACTATCAGGATGATGGAAATCAAGACGTCTATGACAACTAGGATCATCCCCCATCGTCAGCATTGCCTGTGACCCTGAAGATGGAGCCCACCGCTACGCTTATTATTCTGTTGCTTGTTTGTACTAAGACTAGATCATGGGTTCCTTTATTTGTGTAAGACCTTATTATGGTTTGTAATGGATGATGTACTGTGATATCCAATCTATTATGTCTCGCAAAAATGGTAATCCTTGGATTGCGATGTATGGCATAACAGGCATCTGGGATTAAAAATCCGGGTGTTGACAGAACTCCTCCAACTAACTGTTGCTCTGTTCAAGAGAAATACGTATCCGGATTGAGACTTAGAGTCATTCGGATCGGTGTTAAAACTAGCATCGACATAGCACTTAGCGACCAGCTCTTCTTCACCTCCGTATACAAGAAACATATCCTTAGTTCTTCTTAAGTACTTAAGGATTAACTTGACCGCTATCCAGTGTTCCGAACCTGGATCAGATTGGTACCTACTAATCAAACTAATATCATGTGCCACATCCGGTCTTGTATATAGCATGGCATACATTATAGAGCCTATGGCTGATGCATAGGGGATCTTGTCCATTATCTCTCTTTCTTTCGCTGTAACCGAACTTTGAGTCTTACTCATTGTCTTGCCTTGCAACATAGGTAAGAACCCCTTCTTACTTCTATCCATATTAAACTTCTTTAATATCTTATAAAGGTATGTACTTGGTGATATCCCAATTAGGCGCCTTGATCTATCTCTATAGATCTTAATGCCTAATATATATGATGCTTCACCGTGGTCCTTCATCGAAACTTTGCTGTTTTGGTAACTTTTAACACTGTTTAAAAGATCTATATCATTTCCAATCAATAATATGTCATCCACATATAATATCAGAAATGCCACATTGCTCCCACTCACTTTCTTGTAAATAAAAGCCTCTCCATAAGTTTGGACAAATCCAAACTATTTGATCACCTCATCAAAGCGGAGATTCCAACTCCGAGATGCTTGCTTCAGTCCATAGATGGATCGCTAAAGCTTGCATACCTTATCAACATCCTTAGGACCGATAAAACCCTTAGGTTGTATCATATACAACTCTTCTTCAATATTACCATTGAGGAACATAGTTTTGACATCCATCTGCCATATTTCATAATCGAAATATGCAAAAATTGCTAACATAATCCTAACCGACTTTAGCATCACTACGAGAGAGAATGTCTCATCATAGTCAACTCCTTGAATTTGTCTAAACCCCTTTGCGACAAGTCGAGCTTTATAGATGGTCACATTACCATCAGCATCAGTTTTTCTTTTGAAAATCCATTTATTCTCAACGGCCTTTCGATCATGAGGTAAGTCCACCAAGGTCCAAACCTCGTTTTCATACATGGATTCCATCTCGTATTTCATGGCTTATAGCCATTTGTTTGAATCTGGTCTCATCATCGCTTCTTCATACATCGCAGGGTCATCTATTTCATTAACCATGAAATTTATAACAGGATTTCCATACGATTCGGCGTGTCTCGGTGTCTTTGCTTCCTTGAGGTTGAGTGTCCTCTTTTGAAGTTTCATGATCATTATTATTAGTTCCCTCTTCATTCGGTGAAGTCAACTCCGGAACAATTTCTGGCGCTGCGCCACTCGCCATTTCATGAAGAGAAGGTTCAATAACCTCTTTGAGTTCTACGTTCCGACTACACACGCCTTTCACGGGAAACTCTTTGTCTAGAAAGGACCCATTCTTGGCAACGAAAACCTTTCCCTCGGATCTGTGATAGAAGTAATACCCAATTGTTTCTTTAGGGTATCCTATGAAGACACATTTTTTTCCGCTTTGGGTTCGAGTTTATCAGGCTGAAGTTTCTTCACATAAACATCGCATCCCCAAACTTTAAGAAATGATAGCTTAGGTTTGTTTCCAAACCACAATTCAAATGGTGTCGTTTCAACGGATTTAGATGGTGCCCGGTTTAAAGTGAATGCAACAGTTTCCAGTGCATAACCCCAAAATGACAGTGGCAAGTCAGTCAGAGACATCATAGATCGAACCATATCCAATAAAGTACGATTATGATGTTCTGACACACCATTACGTTGTGGTGTTTTGGCAGACATGAGTTGTGAAACTATTCTACAGTCTTTCATGTGTGCGCTAAACTCGTAACTAAGATACTCTCCTCCACGGTCGGACCAGAGAAATTTGATCTTTCTGATACGATGATTTTCCACTTCATTCTAAAATTATTTGAACTTTTCAAAGGTTTCAGACTTGTGTTTGATCAAATATATATACCCGTATCTACTCAAATCATCCATGAAAGTAACAAAATAATAATATCCACCTTGCACCGACACACTCATTGCACCACATACATCAGTATGTATGATTTCCAATAAATTTGTCGCCCATTCCATTGAACCGGAAAACGGTGTTCTAGATATCTTGCCCATAAGGCATGGCTCACTTGTATCAAATGATTCAAAATCAAGTGATTCCAAAAGTCCATTAGAATGGAGTTTATTCATGCGTTTAACGCCAATATGACCTAGACGACAATGCCACATATATGCAGATATATCATCATCAAGTTTAATCCTTTTAGCATCAACATTATGAATATGCGTAATACTATTATCAAGATCCAACAGAAATAAACCATCCATCATAGGTGCATGACCATAAAAGATATCATTCATATGAATCGAACAACCATTGTTTTCAGATTTAAAGGAATAACCACTTCGCGTCAAACACGATCCAGATACAATGTTCATGCTCAATGCAGGCACCAAATAACAATTATTTAGATTTATCACTAATCCCGACAACATATGGAGAGGAAGCGTTCCGACGTCGATCACATCAACTCTTGATCCATTGCTGACACACATCGTGACCTCATCCCTTGCTAGTTGTCGCTTGTTCCGTAGCCCCTGAATGGAGTTACATATATTAGCAACCGATCCTGTATCAAATACCTAGGTGCTACTGCGAGTACTAGTCAAGTATACATTAATAACATGTATATCACATATACCATTTTATGCCTTGACGGCCTTCTTGTCTGCCAAATACTTGGGGCAGTTGCGCTTCCAATGGCCAGTCCCCTTGCAATAGTAGCACTTGGTATCAGACTTAGGGCCATCTCGGGATTTCTTTTCAGGTGCGGCAATAGATTTTCTGCCCTTCTTTCCCTTCTATTTGCCCTTCTTGTCTTTCTTGAAACCGGTGGTATTATTGATCATCAACACTTGATGTTCTTTCCTGATCTCCACTTCTATAGTTTTAAGCATTGACATAAGCTCGGGGAGAGACTTCTTCATGCCCTGCATATTATAGTTCATCATGCCGCTCTTGTAGCTAGGTGGTAGAGATTGGAGAACATGATGTATGCCTAAGTCAATGGGAATCGTTATTCCCAAGGACACAAGCTTATCGGCGTACCCAGACATTTTGAGTACGTGCTCACTAACAGAGTTGTTCTCTTCCATCATGCAGCTAAAGAACTTTTCAGAAGCATTATAACTCTCTACGGCAGCATGGGTATCGGAAATCATTTTCAATTCACCCATGGTATCAAAGGCATTCCCATTTTCGAAATGTTGTCGAACTTCCGGCTCCAGCCCATACAATATGCCGCAATGAACTAAGTTGTGGTCCTCCTGACGAGTCAAATAGACATTATTTTCCCCGTCAGGGGCATCAGGAGCTGGTAGGGGCCCTAGCGGCACTTCTAGCACATATTGCTTTTGTGCAGGAGTGAGGAGAATCCTCAAATTCATGGCCCAGTTGGTAAAGTTGCTACCATTTGCTGCAAGTTTGTCTTTCTCCATGAACACATTGAAATTAAAAGCAGGTGGTGCCATCTACAACAGAATTTGTAAATTTTAGACTAAGTTTATGATAGACCGAGTTCAACTAATGCAAATTACAAATGAACTCCCACTCAAAAACAACATCCCTCTTGTCTTTTTGGTGATTACATGAACCAAATCCACTACACCAAGTCCGATCATCATGTGAGTTAGTGTAGCTTCGAAGGCGAGCATCTATATGGGCATCATATCAACTATATGTCTCATGCTTAACCTTTCGGTCCGTGTTCCGAGGCCATATCTGTTCATGCTAGGCTCGCTAAGTAAGAACCTTAGTACTCGCGTGTGTAAAACTGTCTTACACCCATTGTATGAAAGCGTAGAGTCGAGTACACCCGATCATCACGTGATGTCTAGAAACACGATCCTTAGAATGGTGCATACTTAAGTAAGAACACATTTTTATCTTGATATTTAAATGAGGGATCATCTTATAAAGCTACTAAAATGCCAAACAAGCAATATATGATGCAAACATCATATGTGTAAAGTGAAATGACATGGTTCTTGCACTTGATCACTATCATGTGCATCGTGGTATGATATTTATCATTCCTTTGTGTGTAAGGCCAAGGTCTATGGAACTTATACGTTAGGTGTGTTGTAATAATATCAACTATACATCAACTTACAACACACCTAATGTATAAGTTTGCTTGTCGATCTCAAGATCGTGTGGAAGTCCTAGCGCCGCAAATCAGCAGCGCATCCATCCTCGCACACACGTTCAAGCCACCAAACAACCTCCACCTCCTCGCTCCAGCGGTGCAGCGGAAGCAGTAACTCCTTCCAGACGAAATGCCACCGGGAACATGTATCTCGCTAATCCGAGACCATGGGGAAAAATTCTAGAGGGAGAGAGAGATCGTTCACGAGGAGGTGTGAGTGAGAAGGAGGGAGAGGGGGGCCTTTTATAGGAGAGAGGGGGCTGCCCCCTCCCATGGCCGGCGCCCATGGGGGTGCCCCCGCCTCTTCCTCATTCATATGGTGGAAGCTCCACTCACATAAATTTGGCCCTCCATTTTCTCCACTCAAAATACCACTCAAAATGCATTAAATTTCCGCCAAATTTAATACAACTCTCATTTAATAAAACTATTTTATTTATTTTATTCATCATTTTGTTAATTACTCTAATTAACAAACATTCACATAAAACCCCTGCAACATTTCAATATCACATGCTGAAATGGATCGTATGGGCACCTAGAGGGGGGGTGATTAGGTGCGACTCCAAATTTTAATACTTATTCAATTTTAGGCTTGACACGAAGGTAAATTCTCTAGATATGCAACTACGAAGAATTTCCCTATATGTAAACCTAAATACTAGTGAGTAAAGTCAAGTAAGAGTGAGGAGCGAGGAAACCGTAGTGTCGCACATGGAGACACATGATTTATTTTACCGCAGTTCCTTCCTTGTTAAGGGAAGTACATCTGTGTTGGAGGGGTGGGCGGTACTAAGACCACCACGCAGCAATAGGCCTCACCCTGTTCTCTGATGGATCTCGCCACCAAAGGTCTGATCCACCTTTTCACTATTGGTACCCTTCGAGGCGAGAACCGCTGCCTTTACACAACTAGCGGGGCACAACTCCACAACCGAATTGGAGGCTCCCGTAATGACAACAAGCTATCAGAAGAACAAATATTATCAAAATTGAAACACAAGATCTAGATATTAACAAGTAATACTAGATCGAGAAAACTCCAAGTGAATGGAGGGAAGTGCTACGCTTGATTAGTGAAGTCGATGAATAAAGTCTCCACCTTCGATTCCCCAAAGATCGGAACCTTCAGGTGGTTGAAGTGAGAGATCTCTATTGAGAGCTTTTTGAATAGGCCAGTACTTTTTCGAATGAATCAAGAGATCTAACAGGAGGGCTGATTGGGGTATTTATACCCCCTGTCCAGACTTGGCCGTTGGTGAAGTTGGGGGCCGGATTATCCAGCCCAAGTGATGGCCGGATTATCCGACTGGGACAAAACACCGCATCAAATTTGGATTTTCTGGGGGAAATCCGCCCCTATACCGCATGACACACCATGGCTCTCTTTGCAAACTTCCCTGGGGGGATTATCCGGCCTATGCAAAACCTCCGGCCCTGGCCGGATAATCCGAGAGATAGTCCACCCCTCACTGCATGACGTGCCTAGCCAGACTTTGAAAACCTTCTCAGGGGGAGGGGCAGATTATCCGCCCCGGGCAAAACCTCCAGCCCTGTCCAGACAATCCGAACAATAATCCGCCCCCGTACCGAGTGACGCGCCTTGTCCATCTTTATCAAAGGGGTCAAGACGGATTATCCGGCCCTTGGCAGGGGCGGATAATCCCCCCAACAATAGAATTTTGCTGCTTTTCATGTGAACAATCGTCTGCAGCACTTAGCACACATGAGATAATCCATGGTATTGTTATCTAACACACAAAACACTAGAGATCATGAAATGTTCTTTCAGTCTCCCCCTTTTTGGTGTTAGATGATGATACCTTCAATCTAGATTACGGATCTAGCATAGATTCTTTTTCCCTAGTAGACCTAGGTTTATCCAATCCTCGGGAAGCAAAGCATAGTGAAGTTACTTTAACGTACCTTTGGGAGTTTTAGAATTACTTTTGTGTTTTTACCGGACCAAGAGTTTTTGTCTTTTTTGTTGTTATCGATGATGGAGAGAGAGGGCCTAGGTCGTTCGGTTTCACCTATAGCTGTGCAAAACATCTTATGGGAATAAAAGATAGAAATAAAGTATGCATGTAATTGTTAGATCAAAATAAATTATATGTGGGCAGTGCATCCATAATTGCTATTGCCTCCGCAACCGCTTATAGCAATAACCTACTAGTCTCATCCATAGAAGAAAGAGAACTAATGATATGCATAGTGATGTCACCGTTGATCCCAAGTAAATCCCTCACATACAGTCGTACTACCTTTTCTGTCACTAGGGTTCCCAACCTGCAAATTAGTCATTACTCATACTCCCTATACCTGGCTGAATCCTCGGGGTCTTGGGTACCTGACAAGTCCTTAGATTGAGGCAAGAGAGGATACAATAATCATCATGTCATACAAACTAATACATGATCCCATCTATGATAAATAACATGCACAAAAAGCTACATGGCTAGACCGAAGCCCTTAGCCCAAGGAGAATTACTCACACTTAGAGATGAGATCAAAGATCATAAACATTGTAGTAGAAATCATGAGATTGATAGCAAATAGTCTTACAATGTCGCCAATCAAAGAAGAGATCTACTATTACAAGTGGTGGAATATGGCTATGGTGCTGGAGAGGAGAATATCATTTTGCGGCCCGAAAGTTGCGGATCCCAGGCAACACGGTACCCAAGTTGATTTTAATCACCACGATTCAAAAAGTTGGGGCACCAATTGCTGAGGGGGATCTTTCGAGTGAATGATGGTCAAACCCAATATTTTCAAATCACGCCCGTTAAGTCAGGATATTCTGTTACACTAGTTCCTGTTGTGCCCCTTCTTCGTCGGTCACTCTTCTTAGCCACCCTGCACGTGTCATAGGGGCAAATCCATTACTGTACTTTCCTAACTCTCGACACTGAATCTTGCTGTGGCGGCAGTGGTCCCTTTCCTTCCCTTCCCCGACCCTAAATATGCCGGCGGCGAAGGACCTTTTTTCTCCCTCCCCCGACACTGAATCCGACGATGGCGGCCCAACATGTCTTGCAAGGCGAAGGTTGTAGCTATGTCGCTGACTGATTCGGGTCCATCGGGGCCCAAGTCTAGGGCTCAACACGTAGCAGTGGTGAGGTCTTCAGCCCCGGTTAGCGAGGAGGCCAACAAGGATTCTGCTCCCAAGATACCTACGAGCAGCGGGTTGAAGAAAAAAGCAAGGCCGGCGGCGGATTGTTCGGCTCTGGTGGGCGGATACAACACCCAAATCTCGAAGAAAAAAAGACGAGAGAAGAGCGAGAGGTGAATTTTTCTTATCTGTGCCTTATCTTGCAAGTAGATTAGTTACGGCATAATAGAATCGAATGAACTAAAAAGTTCCCCTTTTTAATCAAATTAGGCACATCTTTTATACAAGGGACCTATATGAGTTCACAGTTCATGTTCGGCAGTACACTACAAAACTTGATTTTGGTTGCGAGAGGGTTGTGTTCGGGCAAGATGTGCATCTGCTTGTGAATTGCAAAGAGGTTGTGTCTGTTTCGCAGCTGGTAGATATGCTTACCGCTAGAATTCCCTGGGGTTCTAGACAGAGGACAAAATTGGTAAGGCGCAACATGAATGATACCTATCAGCAAATTGAGCACTCCCATGAGCTTCAGATGGTTTGGGAGTGTTGTGCAGCTGATCGTAAGGTGAAAGTTGAAGCGATGATTGATGATATGTATGCAGATGCTGGAGATCTTGCTGCAGAGCTTCTGCTCCTAGAGAATATGGACGGATAGATGCTAATCTAGATAAGTTCAGTATACGCATAGAGGTGGATTCATACATGGCAAAACTTGATGAGGGAGTTAATAAGCCAGTTTCATCATGTAGTATGGAGATCACTATCGATTCCAAAAACATAACTCTTGATGAAATGAGAGAGATGATCAGTAAGGAAATCAGTATTAGCCCTAAGCAGATGGCAAAAATCCGATGGTGGCATCATAAGAAGCAGCACTTCATAGATGTTTTGGATACTGAATATCTTATGCAGATTATGCAATGAAATAAGCGAACCAGGAAGGTGTTCTTCCTTGGTACCATTTATGATGTTGTTGAACATGTTATAGTGGATGTAGATGCCCCTGTAGTGGCTAAACAGAATGAGGTGGTCGACATTAATGAGATCTGATGAGAGCTGCTACCCTAGGCTTGTCATATGGACTGCGGGGTTCCCCTGCCTGTATTTGTAATATTGACTGCTGTTGCAATTAGAGCGTGTTTCTGTGATTATGTTTGTTGAGAGATTGCGATATAATGATGTGCGAGCTATTGAGATTTTTGGACATGTCACTCACTGAAACCATCATTGTTGTAATAAGACATAAGTACATTGTAGTTGACATGATTATGTTTCTTAAGATGACATACCGTACTTGTTTCTGTTATTATGTTTGTTGGGACATTGTAATGTAATGTTTTGTGAAACCATGACTGGACAAGTGATGCATAAATACATTGTAGTTGACATGATTATGTTTCTTGAGATGATGTACTGTACTTGTTTCTGTTATTTTGTTTATTGAGAGATTGTAATGTAATGTTTTGCAAAACCATGACAGGACAAGTGATGTGTAAGTACCTTGTAGTCGACATGATTTTGTTTCTTGAGTTGATGTAATATACTTGTTTCTATGATTACGTTTGTTGAGAGATTGTAATGTGATGTTTTGTGAAACCATGATGTGATTATGTTTGTTGAGAGATTGTAATGTAATGTTTTGTGAAACCATGACTGAATAAGTGATGCATAAGTACCTTGTAGTTGACATGATTTTGTTTCTTTAGATGATGTAATATGCTGGTATGACTAAATTGGGATGGAGGGAGTGCAGGTTTAATATTTGAAATGAGAATGTATGAAGAGAATCTATATTAGGCAGGAGACAATAATCCAGGGAAAGGGCATGGTATCCATTAAACTATTATAACATGCCAATTTAGTCATTGTTGCAGCGGTAGAAGGGCTGCTCTCTCTCTCTGACATGGGTATACCCTACATGTACTCGAGCTTGGTATATACGGTCTAAATACGTACAGGCCCATGGTGTCGCCAAGGCCCAAACGAAGGATTCGAGTAACCTGTGGACTCTCGATTGCTTGAAGAACAAGAAGAAGCTAAAGATAGAAAGTTTAAAGGGGAAAACCCTAACTTGTAACCGACTCGACCTGCTACCCGGGACCTAGCCTATCTATATAAAGGCTGGGAGGAGGCAGCGAGGAGGACACGCACAACCCTAGCTTCCACAACCCTCACCAGATTACATCTGTGCACCATTGTAACTTTCGATTCCTTCGATAATTCCACGAGCAGACAAACAGGAGTAGGGACCTCTACGAGGCCTGAACTTGGGTAAATCTTTGTCCCCTGTGTGCTTGTTTGCTAGCCGATAGATGTCTCCAGCGCTCCCTCCTTCTCCAAAACCCAAGTCCATAACAATGGGCATTGATGAGTTAAACCCTCGTCAATTGGCGCCGTCTGTGGGAATTGGGAGTGCTGATGTTGCGGCTTCTTCGACCCCATCAACTGCGATCTACAACTCCGCAACAGTGGAGATTCACCAGCTCTTCGGCGCGTTCGACTTCACCGTCAACACGCCAGCCACTGGCCCGGCCTTCGAGTCCGTGGGCGACAGATTCAGCTTGGCGATCAGGAGCTTCCGCTTCCAAGTTGGTCAGATGGGCATGCTTCGCATGCCTGATCAGCCGACAGCGCCGGCGATTGCCCCAGCATCGTGGTTTCCTCCGCCGATCGGCACCCTCAGCGAGCTCAACACCCCGACAACAGTCGAGAATACTGTCAGCGACAGCAGTCGCGACTCCGATCTGAGCGATATGGCCACTGAAGATGGAACCTACGGTTCCGGATCTAAGAGTTGCGGAAGCAGCAGCTTCCCCAATCACTTCATGTGCACCGTCATCAACGCAGGCGACACCTCTGCCAACCGCGACAACGGTGACAATCGCGGCAACGGAACCGACCCGCCTAACGGCGGCAATGGTGGCAATGGCGGTAACGGTGGCAATCGCGTCCCCGTTGACAACGGAGGGGCAGTCGAACCTCCAACCATAGTAAATGAGCAAACCGGCGAACGCGTCGTAATCAAGATCAACGAGCAAGAATGGGCTCGCTGCCGCGAGGCCCTGCGAGGCACCCCTCTACCCTTCGGATCCCTGCAGGAGCTGCTGATGGGCTATCACTGGCTCCTGAAGGAAGAATTCAAGCGCCAAGTACAAACAATCACGCAACTCGAGGCGCGCAAAAAGGCGGCAGACGAGTCGAGCCTTCGTCGTGCTGGACTCTCCTCCTACGGAGGATCCTCCTCAAAGGGCAACGAGCACCTCGCCAAGAAGAGGCAATCTCGGATGGCCCACCTCACCGAGCAGGAACACATAGAGGCCGCAAAGGTCCTCGACTTCGGCTCTATGACAGTCGACACCAGGGGCAATGTGGTCCCCAAGACGCCGCAGGCTACGGTGATAGTGGCCACCATGTACCTCTTGAACAACCAACCACCCGCTGGAGACCCTCGAGCCACCATGCACTGATCTACGATCGTGGGCTTGGGATTAATCGAGGCCGCCCTCGACAAGGAGCTGACACCGGAGCGAAAGAAGGGCAAAGCGCTAGCAAAGCGTTACTCCTCACCCTCGTCCAGCAATGACAACCACGACTTGTCTCGACGTCGCCGCTCACGACGACACGACCACGACTACGACGCATGTGATGACATCACGCAGCGCAAGATCGACAAATCAAGAGCACGACATGCTCGGTCGACTGACTCAGAAGAGGAGGACGTGGAGCTCTGCGGCGCCAGATGCTTCAGCAGATCCATTAGGCAGAAGCGAATGCCTAAAGGGTTCAAAGTCCCGTCGGAGAACCCGAAGTTTGACGGCCTACAGGACCCGAAGATCTGGCTAGAGGACCACATCTCTTCCGTCAGGCTCCACGAAGGCAGTCGAAGCACGGCCATGCAATGCTTGCAGCTACAGCTACAGGGTGCCGCCCGAGCATGGCTCAACAACCTCCCACGCGGATCCATTCGCAGTTTGGACGAGCTGGTTTACATCTTCGTGCGTAACTTTAAAGTCACATACAAGCGGCCTGCATCAATCGAAGAGTTGAGATGCTGCCAGCAAAGATCTGGCAAATCGCTGCGCTCCAGCATCCAAAGGTGGTCCATCATCAAGAACTCCGTAGAAAACATCTCGGAGGATCGCGCGATTGACGCATTCAACGGTGGCGTCCACCGCTTAGAACTCAGAGAGGAGCTGGGCCGCTCAAAGCCCAAGACCATCGACCACCTGATGGAGATCGCGAATCAATGGGCCGATGGAGAAGACTCAGTGAAGAATCACGTTCACTCCGACGAGGAGGCGGAGCTCGAGCACAGACGCGATCGCCAAGGCAAGCGCCGCATGCGCATTTACGATGACCACGACGACGTCAACATGGTCGCGGCTGGCTACGTCGAAAGACGCGACGACAACCGCAACAGCGGATATCGTAGTGGCGGATACCGTGACTCCAGGAAAACCACGGAAGTGTGGCAACGCCGCACTTGCGATGAGGCACCCGCGAGCTCCATTGAGGATAAATTGTCTGGGCCATGTACGGTACACTTCTACATCGACAAGCATGATGGCAAGAAAAAATCCAGCCACCTCCTCAAGGATTGCAGCGAATTCCTCAAGCTACATGAGGGACTGGTTCGGATGAACTGTAATGCAGTCGAAAGAGGCTACAGAGCCGCTCCAGGCGCCGTGGCACATGGCGCTCCGCCACCCCCACCCGGGCCACCCCCGAACGCAGCCGCACCGGACCAGCACCACGGAGGCGAGCCGTACCCACTAGCCATGGGCACCATGATGATCCAAAAGGGGCGCCCCTCCAATAGAGTGCAGAAGGCCATCACTCGCCAAGTCAACTTGGCCACACACTCTCCACCATCCACTACTGAGTACCTCAGTGGAAGCGAGTCCTGCATCACCTTCGACAAACGCGACCATCCGCCTCAGGTACCCCGTCCAGGCCATTGCCCCCTCGTACTCGAGGCGCAAATCGGAGGCTTCGACATGAGCCGCGTCTTTATGGATGGTGGAAGCGGCATCAACCTTATATTCGCGAGTACCTTGCGAGCAATGAGGATCCCCCTAACTTGCCTGGAGGCCTCGGACACAATGTTCCATGGCATCGTCCAAGGGAAAGGCGTATACCCCCTGGGCAAAATCAACCTCGACGTCATCTTCGGCACGCCCAAGAACTTCTGGCGCGAGTGCATCGACTTTGAGGTCATCGACTGGCCCTCACAGTACCACTGCATCCTCGGGCGTGTCGCGTTCGCTAGATTCATGGAAGTTCCCCACTATGCCTACCTGCAGATGAAAATGCAAGGTCCCAATGGCGTCATCACGATCAACGGGAGCTTCGAGCGATCCGACAGTTGCGACAGGGAATTCAACAGAATCTCCCAGTCCTTCGGCATGCAGGAGGAACTCGCAAGATTGAAGGAGACGACAAACAACAGCCTGCCTCCCCTGAGCAGGCCAAGATCACCTGATCTCTCCTTCGACTCATCTATGCACACAAAGAAAGTGCAGGTCCACCCATCGAATCCCGCCAAGACGGCTCTCATCGCCAACAACTTGAGTCCCGCATAGGAACTCGCGCTCGTCGAATTCCTCCGTGAGCACTAGGAATTTTTCGCCTGGTGTCCTGCGGACATGCCAGGGGTTCCCAGGGAATTCGCCGAGCACGCACTCAACGTCAACCCCGACGCAAGGCCCGTCAAGCAAACAATCAGGCGACTGTCTGAGCCACGAGCGCAGACAGTTGGAATGGAGATCAACAGACTCCTCGCGGCCAAGTTCATACGTGAGATCAAGGAAGCACTTGGCTCGCCAACACGGTGCTGGTACCAAAAAAGGACACGGATATCCTGTGGATGTGCGTGGACTTCACTTCTCTGAACAAGCACTGCCCAAAGGATCACTTCCCGCTGCCACGGATCGACCAGATCATTGACTCCACCGCGGGATGCGAGCGCCTCTGCTTCCTCAACGCCTACTCAGGCTATAACCAAATTCGAATGAAGGAGGAAGATCAAGAGAAAACAGCGTTTACAACGCCCTTTGGTGTGTTCTGCTACAACACAATGCCCTTCGGGCTAAAGAATGCGGGAGCCACCTACCAGCGGTGCATGCAGGCTTGCCTCAAGGAGTAGCTGGGTCGCAACATCCAAGTCTATGTCGACGACATAGTAATCAAGACCAAGGAGGAAGCCTCTCTAATCGACGATTTGCACGAAACCTTCGCCAACCTCGATCGCTACCAGATCAAGCTCAATCCGGACAAATGCGCCTTCGGCGTACCATCTGGGCAGCTACTCGGGTATCTCATCTCCGCGAGGGGAATCGAGGCGAACCCGAAGAAGATAAAAGCCATACTGGCCATGGAGAAGCCGAAGAACATAAGAGGCATCCAGCAACTGGCCGGACGAATCGTGACCCTTAGTCGATTTATCAGTCGGATGGGTGAAAAGGCACTACCCTTCTACCAGATCCTCCGCAAAGACGAAAAATTCGAGTGGACCAATGAAGCACAAGAAGCATTCGAAGACCTCAAGCGCATGTTATCCACTTCGCCAATGCTGGTGACTCCACGAGAAAGGGAACCATTGTTGCTGTACATCTCCGCCACCAACCAGGTGGTCAGCACAGTGCTCGTCGTCGAGCGAGCTGAGGAAAACAAGGTCCACGGCGTATAACGCCCAGTATACTACCTCAGCAAGGTCCTCACGCCAACAAAACAGCAGTACCCGCACTACCAGAAGCTGGTGTACGGCGTCTTTATGATTGCCCGGGACTGCGCCACTACTTCCAGGAACACCCAATCGTGGTAGTCAACAACGCCCCGTTGGGACATATCCTCAATAACCCCGATGCCACGGGGCGAGTCGCGCTCTGGGGAATAGAGTTGTCTCCACGAGACATCACATACGAAAAGCGCAACGCAATCAAGTCGCAAGTTCTCCCTGACTTCCTCATGCACTGGATGGAGAACCAACTCCCGGACAAGCCAGATATGTCCTACCTCTGGACAATGCACTTCGATGGGTCCAAGCGGAAAGACGGAACAGGCGTAGGTGTCATACTGACATCACCTCAAGGGGACAAGCTGAAGTATATCCCGCGAATGCAGTTCACAGCCTCAAACAACGAGGCTGAATACGAGGCCCTATTGCACGGGATGAGGATGGCAAAAGCTTGCGGCGCCAAGAGGCTCATCATATACGGCGACTCCAAGTTGGCCGTCAACCAAACAATGCATGAGTGCGACGCACTGAACTATAATATGATCGCGTACCGCGACCTCTACGACACACTCGAAGGAGACTTCGACGGTTGCGAGCTGCGACACGTAGGTCGTGAAAGCAACGAGGAAGCGGACGCACTCGCCAACATAGGCTCTACCTGCGCCCCCATACCACCTGGGGTATTTCTCGAGCGCATCTGTGAACGCCCCATCAAGCCAAAGGCCGCAGAGAAGAAAACAAGCGCAACAACGGACTCGGGGGCTACACCACCCAATGAGCCAATGGCACTCGATGACTTGGAACTGGACACAGGACTCGAGGGACCAATGAGCGTCATGATGATCGAGCAATCCTGGACCCAGCCGTACATCACGTACCTCCTCAGCAAGAGGTTACCAGACGATCCGACAGATGCATGGCACATCGCGTGACGATCCAAGGCATTTGCCGTTATCAACGGCGAACTGTATAAACGCAACATCATAGGAGTACTCCAACGATGCTCTCCATGGCCGATGGAAGAGCAGTTCTCCTCGACATCCATGAAGGGACCTGCGGGCACCACGCCGGCAGTCGCGCCCTCGTTGCCAAAGCTCTACGAGCTGGGTTCTACTGGCCACTGACGCCATCAGGACATCGTCCAAAAATGCAACGCTTGCCAGCGATTCGCGGACAAGCCGCACGCACCAGGTGTAGAGCTGCGGCCAATCCCATTGGCCTGGCCCTTCGCACAGTGGGGGATCGACATGGTCGGCAAACTTCCAAGGTCCTCGCGAGGAGGCTACGTGTATCTCTTGGTCGCAGTTGACAAATTCACCAAGTGGATTGAAGCCATGCCAATGACCAACCAATCAGGGCACAACGCAGTCAAATTCTTCGAGTCCATCGTCTACCGCTTCGGGGTGCCGCACAGCATCATCACCGACAACGGGACGAACTTCACATCCAAGGAGTTCCAAGAATTCTGCGAGAACTTGGGGATCAACATCAGGTACGCCTTAGTAGCGCATCCACAGACCAACGGTCAGGTGGAAAAAGCAAACGGGGCTCATCTGTAGCGGCATCAAGAAGCGACTCCTACGGCCACTCGAACAAGCCGCGGGTTGCTGACCGGACGAACTGCAATCCGTACTCTGGAGCCTACGTACAACTCCAAACAACACCACGGGCTACACGCCATTTTTTATGATGCACGGAGCAGAGGCAGTGCTACCAGCCAAGGTACAGTACAAGGCGCTACGCGTGGTCGCTTACAGCGAACAAGAGTCATCCCTCACACTCAAAGATTCCGTCGACCTCCTTGACGAGGCAAGGGAAATCGCCGCAGAATGATCCACGATCTACCAGCAGAACCTGCCCAACTATCATAGTAGGAGGCTTCGCCCTAGATCCTTCGTCGAAGATGACCTGGTCCTGCAACTGAAGCAGCAGGGGAATCTCAAGCTCGAGTCCCCTTGGGAAGGACCATACCTGATTACAGAAGTAATCCCAGGTGGCGCGTATCGCCTTCAAGATCTAGAGTCAGGAGTCGCATACTCCAACCCCTGGAACATCGCACAGCTGCAATGCTTCTACCCTTAGTCGTTTTTACCTTTTAGATTGCAAAATAAGGCTACTCAGCCAAGGCTACTTAGCCTCACATTGTACCTCGCACTATTCTTCGAATAAATAAAGATAAGTGCCCCAAAACTCTGAGTTCTCCTTTACTTTTCCAACTTATACACTCGGTGGCTGCGCCACCCTATACACATCTGTTCTTCGAACCAAAACGCGATATCCTGAGTAGCTGGTACATCAATCAAAACCCTTAACACAACACCAACCCAGCTGCAACGCACCTGACAGGTTGACAAGGGACTGAGATAAAAGCATGACCAGGCTAACGAAAAGGACTCGCATAGTGCCACGCACTTCGTACTAACAGAGCTCTTTATACGCATTTGACAATAAATTATCTACAACATTTATACGAACTTTACAACACAAGTACACTTATGTGCAGGATACAAACTAGGCTACTACTGCAGTAGAAGAACGTTGGTTTGTTCCTCAAAGAAGTCGACGATCTCTTCTGGCTTGATCCATCCACCGGTAGTGCGGCACCATATTCCAAGCAGAACTTGTTGGCAAGAAGCAGCTGACGCAATTGCCGCAACATCTACGTCAGGCCTGTGCAGTCGCACCATTGACAGGGCAGCCTTGGCACCAGCCACCAACTGTTGCCTCACGCATTCGCGAACCGCGGACAGATCTTGAAACTTGGCAAGGAGGGCCAGCAAGCTCGATGGAGCATCATCCATCGGGAACATCGCCCGATAAATATTCTTCAAGCATGACTGCGACTTCTTCAGAAAAAGTAGCACTCGGGATGCACGATCCTCGTGGTCGCCAAATAAGCAATACGATCATGATCTACCCAGAAGTATCCACTCTCTTGAAGCTGCTCCTGGGTGAGATCATGTAGGCGAATGACAATTCTATCCTTCTCCTCCCGCGGATGACGCGTGCTAACAACTACACGAAGCAGCAACAGTAGCATGAGCACAACGTACCACTGTGAGTGACTACAAGGAAAAGATGAGAACAAGCAAACTAACATTTGAATTGGTCGCCTAGCTGCGTCACCTCGCCAAGAAAATATTTCTCTCGGGCGGCGGCTTTCTCCGCCTTCGACTTCCACACGTCTGTGTTACCGTGGAGCACGGGCAACTCACGCTCCAGCTGCTTCACGCGGTCACGCAGTCGCGAAAGCAATGACAGCTCATCAACCCTGGAGCGCGGCGGGGCCGCAGTACCATCAAGGGTCAGCGAGCCCTGAGTTTCCATCAAAGGATCACTCGATGTACCATACCACAAGTCAAGATAGAAGCAAAATAAAACGACGAAATCAACACAAAGACAAAAGGATCAGATGCATTCAAGACTAGCAAAAGTATCAGCAGATACACTCGCCAGCAGGCATGTCTTTAAAACAAAAGGACACAATCTAAAACTAACTATTACAAAACTATCTAAGGAGCAGCTGGCTTCTTCGACTTTGAAGGCTTCGGGGGCTTCATTAAGTCCCTGGCAGTGTCAGACGCCACTGACTTTCCGCCGGCCCCTGACGCCGAAGCTTTCGCCACCTTCTTGGCACGTTGGAGCTCCTCAGAGTACTTCGCAACAGTATTTATCAAGTGATGACCATATTTGCCATAGGCAGTTGTAAAAGGAGCAAAGACTACCTACTGACCGTCCGCGCCAACAGGCATCGCCTTTGACACCGCGGAAGGATCAATCTCGACTCCGTGGGCCTGCACCATGGTGAGTGACATGGACGTGCCAGCCGCGCAGAGTGAGTTCTTGTAGCTGGAGGGCACACCCCCGGCGAGTGACTCCACCAGCTCGTCCATATTATCGATCAGCTTCGCCTTAGGCATCAACTCCTCCCGGAGGCGACTGAGGGCGCCCTTGGCCTTGAAAAGTGTATCCTGGACGGCGATGCTACGGTCCTCGACTGTAGACAGCGCACCCACCAGAGCGTCGTCACGATGAAGGGCCTGCGGGTCAAAGCTCAAATCGCCAGCGTCTATACATAAACCCACACATGGACAAAAACATTAGCGCCACCAGCAAAAACATTAGAAGCAGAGAAGGATAACAGTATCCACAAGCAAAAGTACCTAAGAGGGCCTTGGCGATTGAGAACAATTGTTCTTCGAACAACTTTTCCCTGGCCGCGAAGGAGGCACGTAGATCCTCTTCACGCTTCCGCGCCTCGTCACACGCTGCGATTGCCTCGTCGTGACCCTTCACAGCCGCGACAAGCGTCTTCTCCAAGGTGGCGGTGTTATGCAATAAGGCATTATGTTCAGCGACACGACAAGCAAAAGTTGATCAACAGTCGACTATATCAAAATGAGAAGACGAAGAAGAGTAAGTGTAGAACACTCACTTTCAACCACGCGATGACGCGTCTCCAGCATAGCATGCTGGCGGCCCATCGCCATCACTTGTTCCGCCAAGAGCACGGCTTCCTTCACAAGGAGCTGTAGCACAAACAAGGAATCAACAGAGGCAACAGATAACGTCGACTGCAACACTAAAACAAAGAAAAGCTACACTTACATGGTCCTCCAGTGACTCCGAAGATGTCTGCTGTACCGTCATCCGGGCAACCATTCGATGCTCCCCTGCATGGGGAGAACTGGAAGAGTTGTGCCCGGAGTGGGCCGCCACCGGAGGGGAAGGAGCGCCCTCGACCTCTTCCTTGGCCTTCCAGGTAGCGACTCCTAATTCCTTTAAAAATTGGACGTCGCCAGAAGATGACGACAACTCTTGACTGCAAGATAACGACCATATCAACAAATGGCAAACCCAAAGACAAGCCAATAGGAAGAAAACAGAGAAGAACAAATGAACTAGAAAACTTACCAGTCAAACTTGTCAAAGTCAAATGTGGCCTCCACTGACTCCGACGAAGACTCCTTGGGCAATCACATCTTCTTGCGAGAAGATGGTGCCACAGCCCTCACAGGAATGGCAGGAATTGGCGACTCCGCACCAACGCCCGTACCTTCCGGAGTCGAAGGAGACGATGCGTCGGAATCCTCGTTGCGCGAATGCTTGCGAGTATCCGGACTATCGGACTCGGGGGTTTCCTCCTCCACATCAGAAGGGACAGTCGACTCAGACTCATCCTCTTCCAAGGCTTTGCGAGGAATAATCCCCTCAGGGATAGGGGGCATACAAGGCGACACCGCCCAATCCTGCATACAGACAACAAAAATCAGCAAAAAGCAATTAAGCAACATAAGAGCAATCGACAAAATAAGCTACTGCGTAGCACAACTATACCTCAGGAGGAGGATTCAAAGCATCAAAGGGAGGAACAACTGGTTCACTAGGAAGCACATCCTTGCCGGTGTACTTCGTGACCAGTCGAATCCTCTTGTCCACCTCACTCGCGGACATGCCATCGGCAGACAAGCGAGTGGCATCATCAGCGCCAGCCCATTTAAACATGGGGTGGACCCTGGCTTGCAGGGGCTGGACGCGATGGCGCAGCCAAGTGCGAATGAGGGTGCAGCCTCCCTCCTCTTTGCCTATGCAGCTCTCGAGGTCACAGATACGCTGATATAGCACGTCTGTCTCCGCGAGCTCGCCAGGCATGACTACATTCTTCCAGGAGCGCATCCTCCTACATGGCGTCGCGGGATCAAAGGGGGCTAGTCCAAAGTGTTCGCCATTGGCCTTCTAATCGCGGATGTAGAACCATTTGTCCCTCCACCCTTGGACGGACGCTGTGAGCTTGATATCGAAGTAGGTGGCGGATGGGTCGACGTGGATTCCGCAACCACCTACATCGTAAATTAAAGAGCCATATGCAGACTGACGCTTCAATTTGAAGATGCGCTTGAAAAGGCCGAAGTGTGGCTCGATTCCGAGCCAGCACTCGTAAAGTGTGATGAAGCAAGAGATGTGGAGGATCGAATTTGGGGACAGATGATGGAGCTGGAGCCCGTAGAAACAAAGAAGACCCCTAAAAAAGGGGTGAAGAGGCAAGGAGAGACCGTGAATGATGAATGCGAGAAACATCACTCGAAAACCAATGAGAGGAGCAGGAATGGTCTCACCACTGGGGACGTGCACATCGGCGACTGCCGCGGACAGCACTCCGTCTTGGCGAATAAGACAGAGATCAGACGCCTTAATGATGGAAGGGCGCCACGCACCATTCGTGACGCGGGTGCCTGCGACCTTCTTCTTCCCGCCAGCGGCGGTGCTGGTGCCCGCAGCAGCGGATCCGCCCTTCTTCTTCGCCGCGGCAACAGTGGCCGCAGAATCAGTGATAGCGCCTCCCTTCTTCTTCCCCATTGCACGACGGTGATGTGAGCGAAGAAAGTAGCTCGGGAACGAGCGGAGCTGGTCCAGCGTCATGGAGGAAACGGGCGCAGGAAAAAGCAGAGGAGTAGCAGCAATGGCGATGGAAGCAAGGAAGAATGAGCACAGATGGGAAAATTACTGCCGTAGCGCCGCTACTTAACCCCTGGAAGATGCAATCCAACGGCTCAAAAAAAACCTATTGGACGCGTGCCACACATCGTGTTGGACACGCGGGGAAGGGGCAGCGCGAACCGTCCCTCCACTACTCCCATTACGCACGGAAATCGAGGAGGCACAGTTAAAATAAAGATTACGCACGCCCAGTCAAATCAAAGTCAGGAAGTGGGACCCATTGCTCGTCACGTCCCACAAACCGGCCACGCTGGCAATCGAGGTCATACAAGCGCCATCAATGACGCTATCAAAGCTACGAGCGAAAAACTTCGATTATTTTAGTCCTTGCTGAGTCTTCGACTCCACCAAGCACTCGGGTTACTCCCATAGAGGCGCTGGCAAGACCCTACGATTTTCTTTTCTTTCTCGCAGAATAAGGACAATCAAAAGGCAAACCCAACCACCAAATACGATTCGATTATGGATATGGGTTACTCCCATAGGGAGCACCGAAACAAATTGATCAAACAAGCAAAGACGATAGCAACAAAATGATTCTTTAGTCCTGCCGAGTCTTTGACTCAACCAAGCACAAAGAACAAGAAATGATTCTTCGTCCTCGCCGAGTCTTCGACTCAACCAGCACTCGGGTTATTCCATAGGAGGCGCTGGTCGCGCACCCTATGATTATCTATGCAAAAACTGTGTGTCGATAACATCCATACTCGAAACTCATGGTGACACTGCCTCATAATTTTTCCCTACAAAGAGATTGCGTCTCCTGGGTCACCCGAATCGTCTCCGTGATGATAAAATTCGGATGCCGCGCTTACAGCGTGAAGGTAAGACCTGAACAAGGCCTGGCAACGCATTAGTCATGACACGTAAACATATACATGCTCGCAGTACGATGAATATGCCTTGACGGACGGCGAAAGTGCTCACACCCATATAATCGAATTCAACTCAGAAGACCTCCGCGGCCTAAGTCAAATTACACCAGCACTTTTCCGGATTCGAGTCCGGGGACTCGAGTTTGAGTAGATTGCGTTGTTTCACCCTAAGGTGGTTAACTGATACTTCGGTTGTATCAGGCACGTATATCAACAATCCCTATGACACAATTAAAAGCAGTCAAAATATATACTCATTCAGACACTCGAAAGACTTCAGAAGTCCCCAATCGAATCTACGATTCCACTGGACACTCGGGGGCTATTGACATGGGTATACCCTATAGGTACTCGAGCTTGGTATATACGGTCTAAATACGTACATGCCCATGGTGTCTCCAAGGCCCAAACGAAGGATTCGAGTAACCTGTGGACTCTCGATTGCTTGAAGAACAAGAAGAAGCTAAAGATAGAAAGTTTAAAGGGGAAACCCTTACTTGTAACCGACTTGACCTGCTACCCGGGTCCTAGCCTATCTATATAAAGGCTAGGAGGGGGCGGCGAGGAGGACACGTGCAACCCTAGCTTCCACAACCCTCGCCAGATGACATCTGCGCACCATTGTAACTTTCGATTCCTTCGATAATTTCACGAGCAGACAAGCAGGAGTAGGGACCTCTACGAGGCCTGAACCTAGGTAAATCTTTGTCCCATGTGTGCTTGTTTGCTAGCCGATAGATGTCTCCAGCGCTCCCCCTTCTCCAAAACCCAAGTCCATAACAATGGGCATTGATGAGTTAAACCCCCGTCTCTCTCTCTCTCTCTCTCTCTCTCTCTCTCTCTCTCTCTTTCTCTCTCTCACTGACACCAACGTCGACACCGACGATGACGCATTCGCCATGCTGTCCTTGAACGGCGAGGACGACCAGTCGAGCAGCGACAACCTTCTCTCCGACATCGAGTATTCTTTCCATGATGTGAGTTCCTCTGTTTTCTCAGGATAGGGTTAGGCAATGGTAAATCTCTCGATCTGAGCTCCATATGTGCATGCAATCGTGTTTGATTTCAGCTTTGCGTTTACCTATAGGTACCACAGACGATCTACGACTCCGAATGGGAGGGCCTAGATCTCGATGGAGAAGTGCCATGTGACCATGGGCTAAAACTGAGGAGATATGTTGCATTCGAAGGCAGTAACACTAGGAGAAGGTTTTTGGGTTGTACAAATCAGGTTTGTTTACATTATGTGCAACTGTGACATGAAGTAAAATGTATCGTGCATGTTCATAACACTATAGTGTGTGTGTTTTTAGGTTGGTCCGGTGTGTAAAGCAATAGAGTGGGTGGATCTTGAGTGGCCAGATGCACTTACGAAATGTTTGGCATAGTTATGGGAGATGTATGAGTTGGAAAGGTCGGAGAGATTTACTGATGTAAGTAATGCAGCTGAAAAAAATTACAAGCTGTCGGTACAAAATAAGGAGCTGGAACAAGAAATCGAAAATTTGCAGTCAGAGCTAACTGACAGAATCGATGGGAGCTTGGTTGTTGGAACTGCAAATAAGCTTCTGGATAGTTACAGGTTGCTGATTCATAATGCAAAAAAGGAGAGGGATCAGCTCAGGGAAGACAAGAAGAAGCTAGAGTACTGCATTGCAGATCTATTGAAGGAACTGAAGAAGGCGCACGAGGGTGAACAAGGACAAACTATAGAGGATAAAGGAAATTCGAGATGAATAATATATGTTGTGCCAATGCCTAAAACTAGTTAACTGTAAGACTTGCAGTTGCGCTTTCTTAACTAAGCCAAACTCAATCCTCGAGCAAACTAATTTCAGATGAACACACATATAATGCATAGAGTTAAGTTCACGCTTACAAAATCACCACTGCAGAGGATAAACCAGGCAGTTCAGTACTAAATAGACATATGCTGTGTTCAAGCAAGCCTAGCCCGGAGCTGCCTGTTTTCCTCCCTAAGATCGGCCAGCTCCTTCAGTACTATGTCGTGCTTCAGTTGTAGGTTCCAGCGCTCCGTCACAGATTAGAGAAGTTGGTACGTAGCCATAAAATTTTCCTTCAAGATCCCTTCATGATCTCCGACTACTTCCTAGCTGAGGTGCGACCTTCACTGTGTAGCTTAGCCTAGCCGGCGTTTAACTCCTTTAGTTTCTAGCACTTGTCAGAAAGGACCACGAGTTCAGCACGCAGGTGGTCAAAGGCCAGTTTCTGGGAATTCTGCTTCTCCCTTTGGATTGCTATCTTGTCATTTAGCCAGGTCGCCAGGTCCTTGTCGATCTTTCGCTTCTTTCCCTGCAACAAAAAATACATTGTATGGTTTGTTCAGTTCACCAGGACAAGCTGGTTAGTTTCCATAATTAACTAAATCGACTAGTGGCACTGTCATAATTTCAAGGAAGAAGCAATCTAGGACTAATCAACATTTTATGAATCGACTAGTGGCACTGTCATAATTTCAATTTCAAAAACAAATAAGATTTATCTGCAGTTTAGTGTGTTGTGGGTTTTTCCCAATATCACCAAATAGTAATGGGAGAGTGGCAAACTCATAATGCAGAAACCCATGTCCAGATACATAATGGAAAGAGCACATGGTGTCCATTCATGAACATGAACACCAACACATGTCTAGATAGATAAGGAGTTGCCCTAGGATTCTTATTGCACCCTATAATGGGAAGCAGACTTGGGCATTGCTCCCTGAACCCTAAACATTACAAAAGGAGTGGAGGACAAACTGATATTCGTGTCCCCGCTAACAGGAATCAGACTTGGGCATTGCTCCGATACGCCTCCAGACATGGCCTTAGCTCCTCATTCTCTTTCTGAACACCCTCGAGTACGGTGATCCATCTGCTCATGTCCTCCTTCATCTCCTTCACTGCATCCAGGCAACCGTTCCTATCATGGTAGGCTCGGATGGTAGCCTTGGTGTCCTCGACGCGTCCTCTGAGTGCCTTGCTGACTTCGTCCTGCAGGAGAATGCACCTTTCCACGAGATTCTTCTTCTCCTCCATGAGCTCGTTGATTATCTTGATGGCCTGTTCTTGCCTATTCAAGTTACGGTCGAGCACTTTCTGCAGCCTCACGATGTCACGTGCAAAATCTAGCGAGATCTCCTTCTGCACAGATAATTGCTTGCATAGGCTCTCATTAGCTTGGGTGAGGGAGCGTGCAAGCTCATGTTGGTTGACAATCTTGGAACTGATCGCGACCACCTTGTCACGGTACTCGGCCTTCGATCGCTGCATCGTTCATGTTAATTGAAATAGGAATTCTATAATTACACTCCAGGTTCCATGTGAATACTAATACAGATCAAAAAAATCCCCGTTGAATCTATTGACCGCAGTGTTAAAAAATGGACCTAGAGATCTATTCATGACCACGATAAACTAATCCTAATCACAAAAAAATCCATAGTGAATCTATGAACAGCGGTATTAAGGAAAGACCAAGAGATCCAGTCATATTCATGAAAACTAATACAACTCGCAAAAGAAGAAGAAAAACCAATGCGGGGCGGACAAGATCTAAGAAATCCACATCACAATTCAGAGAAATAACAACGTGGAGATTTGCTACCTCGCTAAGACATGGAACGAGGTCGAACGGGTCCTGCAACGCCTCCGTCGTGGTGGATTCAGGCTCCACGGCCGGCCTGTAATACGTAGAAGAGGAAGAGCAAGAAGAAGAAGAAAAACAAGAAGAAGCTGAATAAGATCATGATGGAGATGGAGATGGAGAAGAAGTAGAACAAGAAGACCGTATCGGGAGGAGCCCTCGCCTGCTAGAACATTCGGCGCCATTGTCGGGGGAGATTGGGCCTCGATGAGAGGGTGGGCTTAAGCGGCTGGTAGAGCAAGAAGTGCCTCATGGCGATTTGTCTCTCTTTTCTCCGCGAGGATCATCGACCAGCCTCTCCCCCTCCTCAGTGGAGCCATGGCTTGCAGGGTGAGGGTGGCGGCTGCAGGAGGAAGGAGATAGTGATTAGTGTGGGAGAAGAGTCAAAGAGTACATGCCGTGGTCCAGTAGTACTAGTACTATTATACAAGACCACCATGTATGGTCTACCTTCTCAAAGAAGCCAGGAAGGCAGGGGTAGGGAATCGATGGGACTTGTCTTTATTGCGATGGACACTTCAATGGTCTTTAGCACCGCCCAAAATCCAGTATATAATAAGGGGAGTGCGAGCCGGGTGGTCATCACGGGAATCGGCACGCACATCCTGCGTGTGTGTGTCACGTGTTGATGGGGCAATGACGCGCGCAACTGTTGCACGATCATGTCGAACTCCGTCGAACTCCACGTGACAGGCACGCACAGGATATTTACGAGTCTAGAATACGCCGTGCCACTTTTGTTGTGATCAAATTATGTTCAATACGCGAGATATTACTTCTTTCTTCTTTTTTGATAACATGCATGGACACGACACACGAAACCACTGCTCATCCTTGATTAGATTGGCACCCCACTCTGTGTACCCGCCATCGACCATTGGGAGCAACTACCTCGAGCACGATGCCCCCTCGCCGTGGCAATGGCAGGTCCAAGCCGTCCACTGACCGTCCTACGTCCCCGGCTCTTTGATGCATCGTTCGCGCTCACAATTCGCCTGCTGAGGCAGCACGTCGTGTCCGACCGCGCCAGGATCCATCGACATCGGCACTCAAGGACACCATGACGTCAAAGCTCGTACCGGCCGCGCATGAGGAGCATGGGGTACCTGCAATGTTGGATGAGCGCAAAGTAGCGGCCAGGACGGGGGCACGTGTTGCATCGGCGAGTATGGACAAGAAGAGGAACGAGAAGAAGACCAGGAAGAAGAGAGGAGATAGCTATTTGGATGAGTCCGACTCGGCCAACAAGGAGGCGTTCATTGATCAGTTGGAGGCAGAAGCGGAGGAGAGTGACATGGACCCATGGGACTACGAAGAGGAGGAGGAGGAGGACTCCGACAAGGATATAGCACGCTTATTCGAGGAAGGGGGCGGTGTTGAGTCATCAGAGGAGGACACCGACGATGGCGATGGCAGGGACCATGGAGTTGACGAAGACGAGGACGAACCGGAAGACGAAGACGATGGCTTCTTTGAAATATGATCATTTATTCTATTTATTTTAGTTAGGTAGATGGATTTTCACTTGTTTATGG
The DNA here is from genome assembly GCA_023614405.1 of Avena insularis. Lineage (NCBI taxonomy): Eukaryota > Viridiplantae > Streptophyta > Magnoliopsida > Poales > Poaceae > Avena > Avena insularis. The sequence goes on along the minus strand of CM042692.1, from coordinate 347,734,367 downwards.
AAGTAAACTATAGGTGGCACGGATAGAGAGGTGTCACGGATTGACCATGCATAAAAAAAGTGGAGAAGGGATGGGTTATCCTGCTCGTTGGATCACATAGGATCAACGGTTGGTGGAGACGATCCGCGTGACATCTGTGTTAGCCAATCAGGGCGTAGCACCCAGAGTGAGCACACGTTTGGGTTCTCCACACATATGGGCTTTTGTGAGATTTGTGACCGAGAGAGAGGGCAAATATCTTTTCACAATCCGCCTATTTTTTGAGGTGAAACAGTAGGGAAAATCCCCACTGCAATTTTTTATTATTATATATGTGTATGTTACAATGAGAAAATGATCTAAGGTAGATCATAAACAGTTACATCTAAATTGAAACAATCTATTCTATCACTGATCTAATTGCTGACTGAGCCAGGCTTTGAATTTCTCCTTGTATTTTCCTTTGATTCTGAATTGTATCCATCTCATTTCCTGGTAGAAAATTGCTTTCCATCTATCAAAAGTGGCTAACACAATCCGCCTATGGATCCATCAGTGTCATTGCATGTGTGTTCTTCTCATTAACCACAGCTAGAGTCATTGCATGTGTGTTCTTTTCACAGACCACATATGGAACCACCATTGTCATCGAAATGTGTATTCTTTCATTAACCACAACTGGATTCATTTCATGACTGTTCTTTTCACATACCACATATGGATCCACCAGTGTCATTGAAATGTGTGTTCTCTTCAGAGAGCACACATGGATCCACCAGTGTCATTGCATTTGTGTTCTTTTTACTAACAACAACCAGAGTCATTGCATGTGTGTTCTTTTCACATACCACATATCGATCCACCAGTGTCATTGCATGTGAGTACTTTTTACTAACAACAACTAGAGTCATTTCATGTGTGTTATTTTCACATACCAGATATGGATCCACCAGTGTCATTGCATGTGTGTTCTCTTCAGAGACCACACATGGATCCACCAGTGTCATTGCATGTGTGTTCTTTTTACGAACAACAACTGGAGTCATTGCATGTGTGTTCTTTTCACATACCACATATGGATCCAACAGTGTCATTGAAATGTGTGTTCTCTTCAGAGACCACACATGGATCCACCAATGTCATTGCACGTGTGCTCTTTTTACTAACAACAACCAGAGTCATTGCATGTGTGTTCTTTTTACTAACAACAACCAGAGTCATTGCACGTGTGTTCTCTTCAGAGACCACACATGGATCCACCAGTGTCATTGCATGTGTGTTCTTTTTACTAACAACAACTAGAGTCATTGCATGTGTGTTCTTTTCACATACCACATATGGATCCACCAGTGTCATTGAAATGTGTGTTCTTTTTAGAGACCACACATGGATCCACCAATGTCATTGCATGTGTGTTATTTTTACTAACAACAACTAGTCATTGCATGTGTGTTCTTTTCACATACCACATATGGAACCACCAGTGTCATTGCATGTATGTTCTTTTCACAATCCACCTATGGATCCCTAGTGTCATTGCATGTTTGCTCTTTTTACTAACAACAACCAAAGTCATTGCATGTGTGTTCTCTTCAAAGACCACACGTGGATCCACCAGTGTCATTGCATGTGTGTTCTTTTTACTAACAACAACTATAGTCATTTCATGACTATTATTTTCACATACCACATATGGATCCACCAGTGTCATTGAAATGTGTGTTCTCTTCAGAGACCACACATGGATCCACTAGTGTCATTGCATTGTGCTCTTTTTACTAACAACAACTGGAGTCATTGCATGTGTGTTCTTTTCACATACCACATATGGATCCACCGGTGTCATTGAAATGTGTGTTCTTCTCATTAACCACAACTAGAGTCATTGCATGTGTGTTCCCTTCAGAGACCACACATGGATCCACCAGTGTCATTGCATGTGTGTTATTTTTACTAACAACAACCAGAGTCATTGCATGTGTGTTCTTTTCACAATCCACCTATGGATCTACCAGTGTCATTGCATGCGTGATCTTTTTCCTAACAACAGCCAGAGTCATTGCATGTGTGTTCTCTTCAGAGACCACACATGGATCCACCAGTGTCATTGCATGTGTGTTCTTTTTACTAACAACAACTGGAGTAATTTCATGACTATTATTTTCACATACCACAAATGGATCCACCAGTGTCATTGAAATGTGTGTTCTCTTAAGAGACCACACATGGATCCACAAGTGTCATTGCATCTGTGCTCTTTTTACTAACAACAACTGGAGTCATTGCATGTATGTTCTTTTCACATACCACATATGGATCCACTAGTGTCATTGAAATGTGTGTTCTTCTCATTAACCATAGCTAGAGTCATTGCATGTGTGTTCTCTTCAGAGACCACACATGGATCCACCAGTGTCATTGCATGTGTGTTCTTTTTACTAACAACAACCAGAGTCATTGCATGTGTGTTCTTTTAACAATCCACCTATGGATCCACCAGTGTCATTGCATGTGTGCTCTTTTTACTAACAATAGCCAGAGTCATTGTATGTGTGTTCTCTTGAGAGACCGCACATGGATCAACCAGTGTCATTGCATGTGTGTTCTTTTTACTAACAACAACTAGAGTCATTTCATGACTATTCTTTTCAGATACCACATATGGATCCACCAGTGTTACTGAAATGTGTGTTCTTCTCATTAACAACAGCTAGAGTCATTTCATGTGTGTTCTCTTTAGAGACCACACATGGATCCACCAATGTCATTGCATGTGTGTTCTTTTTACTAACAACAACTAGATTCATTGCATGTGTGTTCTTTTCAGATACCACATATGGATCCACCAGTGTCATTGAAATGTGTGTTCTCTTTAGAGACCACACATGGATCCACCAGTGTCATTGCATGTGTGATCTTGTTACTAACAACAACCAGTGTCATTGCATGTGTGTTCTTTTTACTAACAACAACCAGAGTCATTGCATGTGTGTTCTCTTTAGAGACCACACATGGATCCACAAGTGTCATTGCATGTGTGTTCTTTTTACTAACAACAACTGGACTCATTGCATGTGTGTTCTTTTCACATAACACATATGGATCCACCAGTGTCATCAAAATGTGTGTTCTCTTCAGAGACCACACATGGATCCACCAGTGTCATTGCATGTGTGTTCTTTTTACTAACAACAACTGGAGTCATCGAATGTGTGTTCTTTTCACATACCACATATGGATCCACCAATGTCATTGCATGTGTGTTCTTTTCACAATCCACCTATGGATCCACCAATGTCATTCCATGTGTGCTCTTTTTACTAACAACAACTAGAGTCATTGCATGTGTGTTCTCTTCAGAGACCACACATGGATCCACTAGTGTCATTGCATGTGTGTTCTTTTTACTAACAACAACTGGAGTCATTTCATGACTATTATTTTCACATACCACATATGGATCCACCAGTGTCATTGAAATGTGTGTTCTCTTCAGCGACCACACATGGATCCACCAGTGTCATTACATGTGTGCTCTTTCTACTACAACAACTAGAGTCATTGCATGTGTGTTCTTTTCAGAGACCACATATCAATCCACCAGTGTCATTGAAATGTGTGTTCTTCTCATTAACCACAGCTAGAGTCATTGCATGTGTGTTCTATTCAGAGTCCACACATGGATCCACAAGTGTCATTGCATGTGTGTTCTTTTTACTAACAACAACCAGAGTCATTGCATGTGTGTTCTTTTCACAATCCACCTATGGATCCACTAGTGTCATTGCATGTGTGCTCTTTTTACTAACAACAACCAGAGTCATTGCATGCGTGTTTTATCTTCACAGACCACACATGGATCCACCAGTGTCATTGCATGTTTGTTCTTTTTACTAACAACAACTGGAGTCATTTCATGACTATTATTTTCACATACCACATATGGATCCACCAGTGTCATTACATGTGTGTTCTTCTGATTAACCATAGCTAGACTCATTGCATGTGTGTTCTCTTCAGAGACCACACATGGATCCACCAGTGTTATTGCATGTGTGTTCTTTTTATTAACATCAACTAGAGTCATTGCATGTGTATTCTTTTCACATACCAAATATGGATCCACCAGTGTTATTGAAATGTGTGTTCTCTTTAGAGACCACACATGGATCCACCAGTGTCATTGCATGTGTGCTCTTTTTACTAACAACCAGAGTCATTGCATGTGTGTTCTCTTCAGAGACCACACATGGATCCACCAGTGTCATTGCATGTGTGTTCTTTTTACTAACAACAACTGGAGTCATTACATGTGTGTTCTTTTCACATAACACATATGGATCCACCAGTGTCATTGCATGTGTGTTCTCTTGAGAGACCACACATGGATCCACCAGTGTCATTGCATGTGTGTTCTTTTTACTAACAACAATTGGAGTTATTGCATGTGTGTTCTTTTGACATACCACACATGGATCCACCAGTGTCATTGCATGCATGTTCTTTTTACTAACAACAACCAGAGTCATTGCATGTGTGTTCTTTTCACAATCCACCTATGGATCCACTAGTGTCATTGCATGTGTGCTCTTTTTACTAACAACAACCATAGTCATTGCATGTGTGTTATCTTGAGAGACCACACATGGATCCACCCGTGTCATTGCATGTGTGTTCTTTTTACTAACAACAACTGGAGTCATTTCATGACTATTCTTTTCACATACCACATATGGATCCACCAGAGTCATTGCATGTGTGTTCTTCTCATTAACCACAGCTAGAGTCATTGCATGTGTGTTCTCTTCAGAGACCACACATGGATCCACCAGTGTCATTGCATGTGTGTTGTTTTTACGAACAACAACTAGAGTCATTGCATGTGTGTTCTTTTCACAATCCACCTTTGGATCCACCAGTGTCATTGCATGTGTGCTCTTTTTACTAACAACAGCCAGAGTCATTCCATGTGTGTTCTCTTTAGAGACCGCACATGGATCCACCAGTGTCATTGCATGTGTGTTCTTTTTACTAACAACAACTGGAGTCATTGCATGTGTGTTCTCTTCAGAGAGCACACATGGATCCACCGGTGTCATTGCATGTGTGTTCTTCTCATTAACCACAACTAGAGTCATTTCATGTGTGTTCTCTTTAGAGACCACACATGGATCCACCAGTGTCATTGCATGTGTGTTCTTTTTACTAACAACAACTAGAGTCATTTCATGTGTGTTATTTTCACATACCAGATATGGATCCACCAGTGTCATTGCATGTGTGTTCTCTTCAGAGACCACACATGGATCCACCAGTGTCATTGCATGTGTGTTCTTTTTACTAACAACAACTAGAGTCATTGCATGTGTGTTATTTTCACATAACAAATATGGATCCACCAGTGTCATTGCATGCGTGTTCTTTTCACAATCCACCTATGGATCCACTAGTGTCATTGCATGTGTACTCTTTTTACTAACAACAACCAGAGTCATTGCACGTGTGTTATCTCAAGAGACCACACATGGATCCACCAGTGTCATTGCATGTGTGTTCTTTTTATTAACAACAACTGGAGTCATTTCATGACTATTATTTTCACATACCACATATGGATCCACCAGTGTTATTGAAATGTGTGTTCTCTTCAGAGACCACACATGGATCCACCAGTGTCATTACATGTGTGCTCTTTTTACTAACAACAACTAGAGTCATTGCATGTGTGTTCTTTTCACAATCCACCTATGGATCCACTAGTGTCATTGCATGTGTGCTCTTTTTACTAACAACAGCCAGAGTCATTGCATGTGTGTTCTCTTCAGAGACCGCACATGGATCCACCAGTGTAATTGCATGTGTGTTCTTTTTACTAACAACAACTGGAGTCATTGCATGTGTGTTCTTTTCACATACCACATATGGATCCACCAGAGTCATTGCATGTGTGTTCTTCTCATTAACCACGGCTAGAGTCATTTCATGTGTGTTCTCTTTAGAGACCACACATGGATCCACCAGTGTCATTGCATGTGTGTTCTTTTTACGAACAACAACTGGAGTCATTGCGTGTGTGTTCTTTTCACATACCACATATGGATCCACCAGTGTCATTGAAATGTGTGTTCTCTTCAGAGACCACACATGGATCGACCAGTGTCATTGCATGTGTGCTCTTTTTAGTAACAACAACTAGAGTCATTGCATGTGTGTTCTTTTTACTAACAACAACCAGAGTCATTGCATGTGTGTTCTCTTGAGAGACCACACATGGATCCACCAGTGTCATTGCATGTGTGTTCTTTTTACTAACAACAGCTGGAGTCATTGCATGTGTGTTCTTTTCACATACCACATATGGATCCACCAGTGTCATTGAAATGTGTGTTCTCTTCAGCGACCACACATGGATCCACCAGTGTTATTGCATGTGTGTTCTTTTTACTAACAACAACTAGAGCCATTGCATGTGTGTTCTTTTCACATACCAAATATGGATCCACCAGTGTCATTGCATGCCTGTTATTTTCACAATCCACCTATGGATCCACCAGTGTCATTGCATGTGTGCTCCTTTTACTAACAACAACCAGAGTCATTGCACGTGTGTTATCTTAAGAGACCACACATGGATCCACCAGTGTCATTGCATGTGTGTTCTTTTTATTAACAACAACTGGAGTCATTTCATGACTATTATTTTCACATACCACATATGGATCCACCAGTGTTATTGAAATGTGTGTTCTCTTCAGAGACCACACATGGATCCACAGTTGTCATTGCATGTGTGCTCTTTTTACTAACAACAACCAGAGTCATTGCATGTGAGTTCTTTTTACTAACAACAACCAGAGTCATTGCATGTGTGTTCTCTTCAGAGACCACACATGGATCCACAAGTGTCATTGCATGTGTGTTCTTTTTACTAACAACAACCAGAGTCATGGCATGTGTGTTGTTTTCATAATCCACCTATGGATCCACCAGTGTCATTGCATGTGTGTTCTCTTCAGAGACCACACATGGATCCACCAGTGTCATTGCATGTGTGTTCTTTTTACTGACAACAACCAGAGTCATTGCATGTGTGTTCTTTTCACAATCCACCTATGGATCCACTAGTGTCATTGCATGTGTGCTCTTTTCACTAACAACAGCCAGAATCATTGCATGTGTGTTCTCTTCAGAGACCGCACATGGATCCACCAGTGTCATTGCATGTGTGTTCTTTTTACTAACAACAACTAGAGTCATTTCATGACTATTCTTTTCACATACCACATATGGATCCACCAGAGTCATTGCATGTCTGTTCTTCTCATTAACCACAGCTAGAGTCATTTCATGTGTGTTCTCTTTAGAGACCACACATGGCCACCAGTGTCATTGCATGTGTGTTCTTTTTACGAACAACAACTAGAGTCATTGCATGTGTGTTCTTTTCACATACCACATATGGATCCACCAGTGTCATTGAAATGTGTGTTCTCTTCAGAGACCACACATGGATCCACCAGTGTCATTGTATGTGTGCTCTTTTTACTAACAACAACTAGAGTCATTGCATGTGTGTTCTTTTTAATAACAACAACCAGAGTCATTGCATGTGTGTTCTCTTGAGAGACGACACATGGATCCACCAGTGTCATTGCATGTGTCTTCTTTTTACTAACAACAGCTGGAGTCATTGCATGTGTGTTCTTTTCACATACCACAGATGGATCCACCAGTGTCATTGAAATGTGTTTTCTCTTCAGCGACCACACATGGATCCACCAGTGTCATTACATGTGTGTTGTTTTTACTAACAACAACTAGAGTCATTGCATGTGTGTTCTTTTTACATACCAAATATGGATCCACCAGTGTCATTGCATGCGTGTTCTTTTCACAATCCACCTATGGATCCACCAATGTCATTGCATGTGTGCTCTTTTTACTAACAACAACTAGAGTCATTGCATGTGTGTTCTTTTTATTAACAACAACTAGAGTCATTTCATGACTATTATTTTCACATACCACATATGGATCCACCAGTGTTATTGAAATGTGTGTTCTCTTCAGAGACCACACATGGATCCACTAGTGTCATTACATGTGTGCTCTTTTTACTAACAACAACTAGAGTCATTGCATGTGTGTTCTTTTCACATACCACACATGGATCCACCAGTGTCATTGAAATGTGTGTTCTTCTCATTAACCACAGCTAGAGTCATTGCGTGTGTGTTCTCTTCAGAGACCACACATGGATCCACAAGTGTCATTGCATGTGTGTTCTTTTTACTAACAACAACCAGAGTCATTGCATGTGTGTTCTTTTCACAATCCACCTATGGATCCACCAGTGTCATTGCATGTGTGCTCTTTTTACTAACAACAGCCAGAGTCATTGCATGTGTGTTCTCTTCAGAGACCGCACATGGATCCACCAGTGTCATTGCATGTGTGTTCTTTTTACTAACAACAACTGGAGTCATTTCATGACTATTCTTTTCACATACCACATATGGATCCACCAGAGTCATTGCATGTGTGTTCTTCTCATTAGCAAGAACTAGAGTCATTTCATATGTGTTCTCTTTAGAGACCACACATGGATCCACCAGTGTCATTGCATGTGTGTTCTTTTTACTAACAACAACTAGAGTCATTGCATGTGTGTTCTTTTCACATACCACATATGGATCCACCAGTGTCATTGAAATGTGTGTTCTCTTCAGAGACCACACATGGATCCACCAGTGTCATTGCATGTGTGCTCTTTTTACTAACAACAACCAGTGTCATTCCATGTGTGTTATTTTTACTAACAACAACCAGAGTCATTGCATGTGTGTTCTCTTCAGAGACCACGCATGGATCCACCAGTGTCATTGCATGTGTGTCCTTTTTACTAACAACAACTGGAGTCATTGCATGTGTGTTCTTTTCACATACCACATATGGATCCACCAGTGTCATTGAAATGTGTGTTCTCTTTAGAGACCACACATGGATCCACCAATGTCATTGCATGTGTGTTATTTTTACTAACAACAACTAGAGTCATTGCATGTGTGTTCTTTTGACATACCACATATGGATCCACCAGTGTCATTGCATGTTCGCTCTTTTTACTAACAACAACCAGAGTCATTGCATGTGTGTTCTCTTCAAATACCACACGTGGATCCACCATTGTCATTGCATGTGTTTTCTTTTTACTAACCACAACTAGAGTCATTTCATGACTATTATTTTCAAATACCACATATGGATCCACCAGTGTCATTGAAATGTGTGTTCTCTTCAGAGACCACACATGGATCCACCAGTGTCATTGCATGTGTGCTCTTTTTACTAACAACAACTGGAGTCATTGCATGTGTGCTCTTTTTACTAACAACAACTGGAGTCATTGCATGTGTCTTCTTTTCACATACCACATATGGATCCACTAGTGTCATTGAAATGTGTGTTCTTCTCATTAACCAGAACTAGAGTCATTGCATGTGTGTTCCCTTCAGAGACCACACGTGGATCCACCAGTGTCATTGCATGTGTGTTATTTTTACTAACAACAACCAGAGTCATTGCATGTGTGTTCTTTTCACAATCCACCTATGGATCTACCAGTGTCATTGCATGTGTGCTCTTTTTACTAACAACAGCCAGAGTCATTGCATGTGTGTTCTCTTCAGAGACCACACATGGATCCACCAGTGTCATTGTGTGTGTGTTCTTTTTACTAACAACAACTCGAGTCATTTCATGACTATTATTTTCACATACCACATATGGATCCACCAGTGTCATTGAAATGTGTGTTCTCTTCAGAGACCACACATGGATCCACAAGTGTCATTGCATGTGTGCTCTTTTTACTAACAACAACTGGAGTCATTGCATGTGTGTTCTTTTCACATAGCACATATGGATCCACCAATGTCATTGAAATGTGTGTTCTTGTCATTAACCACAGCTAGAGTCATTGCATGTGTGTTCTCTTCAGAGACCACACATGGATCCACTAGTGTCATTGCATGTGTGTTCTTTTTACTAACAACTACCAAAGTCATTGCATGTGTGTTATTTTCACAATCCACCTATGGATCCACTAGTGTCATTGCATGCGTGCTCTTTTTACTAACAACATCCAGAGTCATTGCATGTGCGTTCTCTTCAGAGACCACACATGGATCCACCAGTGTCATTGCATGTGTGTTCTTTTTACTAACAACAACTAGACTCATTTCATGACTATTCTTTTCACATACCACATATGGATCCACCAGAGTCATTGCATGTGTGTTCTTCTCATTAACCACAGCTAGAGTCATTGCATGTGTGTTCTCTTCAGAGGCCACACATGGATCCACCAGTGTCATTGCATGTGTGTTCTTTTTACTAACAACAACTGGAGTCGTTGCAAGTGTGTTCTTTTCACATACCACATATGGATCCACCAGTGTCATTGGAATGTGTGTTCTCTTCAGATACCACACATGGATCCACTAGTGTCATTGCACGTGTGCTCTTTTTACTAACAACAACCAGATTCATTGCATATGTGTTCTTTTCACATACCACATATGGATCCACCAATGTCATTGCATGTGTGTTCTTTTCACAATCCACCTATGGATGCACCAGTGTCATTGCTTGTGTGCTCTTTTTACTAACAACAACCAGAGTCATTGCATGTGTGTTCTCTTCAGATACCACACATGGATCAACCAGTGTCATTGCATGTGTGTTCTTTTTACTAACAATAACTGGAGTCATTTCATGACTATTATTTTCACATACCACATATGGATCCACCAGTGTCATTGAAATGTGTGTTCTCTTAAGAGACCACACATGGATCCACCAGTGTCATTGCATGTGTGCTCTTTTTACTAACAACAACTAGAGTCATTGCATGCGTGTTCTTTTCACATACCACATATGGATCCACTAGAGTCATTGAAATGTGTGTTCTTTTTACTAACAACAGCCAGAGTCATTGCATGTGTGTTCTCTTCAGAGACCGCACATGGATCCACCAGTGTCATTGCATGTGTGTTCTTTTTACTAACAACAACTGGAGTCATTTCATGACTATTCTTTTCACATACCACATATGGATCCACCAGTGTTACTGAAATGTGTGTTCTTCTCATTAACCACAGCTAGAGTCATTTCATGTGTGTTCTCTTTAGAGACCACACATTGATCCACCAGTGTCATTGCATGTGTGTTATTTTTACTAACAACAACTAGAGTCATTGCATGTGTGTTCTTTTCACATACCACATATGGATCCACTAGTGTCATTGAAATGTGTGTTCTCTTCAGAGACCACACATGGATCCACCAGTGTCATTGCATGTGTGTTCTTTTTACTAACAACAACCAGAGTCATTGCATGGGTGTTCTCTTGAGAGACCACACATGGATGCACCAGTGTCATTGCATGTGTGTTCTTTTTACTAACAACAGCTGGAGTCATTCCATGTGTGTTCTTTTCACATACCACATATGGATCCACCAGCGTCATTGAAATGTGTGTTCTCTTTAGAGACCACACATGGATCCACCAGTGTCATTGCATGTGTGTTCTTTTTACTAACAACAACTGGAGTCATTGCATGTGTGTTCTTTTCACATACCACATATGGATCCACCAGTGTCATTGCATGTGTGTTCTTTTCACAATCCACCTATGGATCCACCAATGTCATTCCATGTGTGCTCTTTTTACTAACAACAACTAGAGTCATTGCATGTGTGTTCTCTTCAGAGACCACAGATGGATCCACTAGTGTCATTCCATGTGTGTTCTTTTTACTAAAAACAACCAGAGTCATTGCATGTGTGTTCTTTTCACAATCCACCCATGGATCCGCCAGTGTCATTGCATGTGTGCTCTTTTTACTAACAACAGCCACAGTCATTGCATGTGTGTTCTCTTCAGAGACCGCACATGGATCCACCAGTGTCATTGCATGTGTGTTCTTTTTACTAACAACAACTGGAGTCATTTCATGACTATTCTTTTCACATACCACATATGGATCCACCAGTGTTACTGAAATGTGTGTTCTTCTCATTAACCACAGCTAGAGTCATTACATGTGTCTTCTCTTCAGAGACCACACATGGATCCACCAGTGTCATTGCATGTGTGTTCTTTTTACTAACAACAACCAGAGTCATTGCATGTGTGTTCTTTTCACAATCCACCTATGGATCCACCAGTGTCTTTGCATGTGTGCTCTTTTTACTAACAACAGCTAGAGTCATTGCATGTGTGTTCTCTTCAGAGACCACACATGGATCCACCTGTGTCATTGCATGTGTCTTCTTTTTACTAACAACAACTGGAGTCATTTCATGACTATTCTTTTCACATACCACATATGGATCCACTAGAGTCATTGCATGTGTGTTCTTCTCATTAACCACAGCTAGAGTCATTGCGTGTGTGTTCTCTTCAGAGACCACACATGGATCCACCAGTGTCATTGCATGTGTGTTCTTTTTACTAACAACAACAGGAGTCGTTGCATGTGTGTGCTTTTCACATACCACATATGGATCCACTAGTGTCATTGGAATGTGTGTTCTCTTCAGATACCACACATGGATCCACTAGTGTCATTGCACGTGTGCTCTTTTTACTAACAACAACCAGAGTCATTGCATATGTGTTCTTTTCACATACCACATATGGATCCACCAGTGTCATTGCATGTGTGTTCTTTTCACAATCCACCTATGGATCCACCAGTGTCATTGCATGTGTGCTCTTTTTACTAACAACAGCCACAGTCATTGCATGTGTGTTCTCTTCAGAGACCGCACATGGATCCACCAGTGTCATTGCATGTGTGTTCTTTTTACTAACAACAACTGTAGTCATTTCATGACTATTCTTTTCACATACCACATATGGATCCACCAGTGTTACTGAAATGTGTGTTCTTCTCATTAACCACAGCTAGAGTCATTGCATGTGTGTTCTCTTCAGAGACCACACATGGATCCGTCAGTGTCATTGCATGTGTGTTCTTTTTACTAACAACAACTAGAGTCATTGTATGTGTGTTCTTTCACATACCACATATGGATCCACCAGTGTCATTGAAATGTGTGTTCTCTTCAGAGACCACACATGGATCCACCAGTGTCATTGCATGTGTGCTCTTGTTACTAACAACAACCAGTGTCATTGCATGTGTGTTCTTTTTACTAACAACAACCAGAGTCATTGCATGTGTGTTCTCTTTAGAGACCACACATGGATCCACCAGTGTCATTGCATGTGTGTTCTTTTTACTAACAACAACTGGAGTCATTGCATGTGTGTTCTTTTCACATAACACATATGGATCCACCAGTGTCATCAAAATGTGTGTTCTCTTTAGAGACCACACATGGATTCACCAGTGTCATTGCACGTGTGTTCTTTTTACTAACAACAACTGGAGTCATTGCATGTGTGTTCTTTTCACATACCACATATGGATCCACCAATGTCATTGCATGTCTGTTCTTTTCACAATCCACCTATGGATCCACCAATGTCATTCCATGTGTGCTCTTTTTACTAACAACAACTAGAATCATTGCATGTGGGTTCTCTTTAGAGACCACACATGGATCCACTAGTGTCATTGCATGTGTGTTCTTTTTACTAACAACAACTGGAGTCATTTCATGAATATTATTTTCACATACCACATATGGATCCAGCAGTGTCATTGAAATGTGTGTTCTCTTAAGAGACCACACATGGATCCAGCAGTTACATTGCATGTGTGCTCTTTTTACTAACAACAACTGGAGTTATTGCATGCGTGTTCTTTTCACATACCACATATGGATCTACCAGTGTCATTGAAATGTGTGTTCTTCTCATTAACCACATCTAGAGTCATTGCATGTGTATTCTCTTCAGAGACCACACATGGATACATCAGTGTCATTGCATCTGTGTTCTTTTTACTAACAACAACTGGAGTCATTTCATGACTATTCTTTTCACATACCACATATGGATCGACCAGTGTTGCTGAAATGTGTGTTCTTCTCATTAACCACAGCTAGAGTCATTTCATGTGTGTTCTCTTTAGAGACCACACATTGATCCACCAGTGTCATTGCATGTGTGTTCTTTTTACTAACAACAACTAGAGTCATTGCATGTGTGTTCTTTTCACATACCACATATGGATCCACTAGTGTCATTGAAATGTGTGTTCTCTTCAGAGACCACACATGGATCCACCAGTGTCATTGCATGTGTGCTCTTTTTACTAACAACAACTAGAGTCATTGCATGTGTGTTCTTTTTACTAACAACAACCAGAGTCATTGCATGGGTGTTCTCTTGAGAGACCACACATGGATGCACCGGTGTCATTGCATGTGTGTTCTTTTTACTAACAACAGCTGGAGTCATTCCATGTGTGTTCTTTTCACATACCACATATGGATCCACCAGTGTCATTGAAATGTGTGTTCTCTTCAGCGACCACACATGGATCCACCAGTGTCATTGCATGTGTGTTCGTTTTACTAACAACAACTTGAGTCATTGCATGTGTGTTCTTTTCACATACCACATATGGATCCACCAGTGTCATTGCATGTGTGTTCTTTTCACAATCCACCTATGGATCCACCAATGTCATTCCATGTGTGCTCTTTTTACTAACAACAACTAGAGTCATTGCATGTGTGTTCTCTTTAGAGACCACACATGGATCCACTAGTGTCATTGCATGTGTGTTCTTTTTACTAACAACAACTGGAGTCATTTCATGACTATTATTTTCACATACCACATATGGATCCACCAGTGTCATTGAAATGTGTGTTCTCTTCAGAGACCACACATGGATCCACCAGTGTCATTGCATGTGTGCTCTTTTTACTAACAACAACTGGAGTCATTGCATGTGTGTTCTTTTCAGAGACCACATATCAATGCAGCAGTGTCATTGAAATGTGTGTTCTTCTCATTAACCACAGCTAGAGTCATTGCATGTGTGTTCTCTTTAGAGACCACACATGGATCCACAAGTGTCATTGCATCTGTGTTCTTTTTACTAAAAACAACCAGAGTCATTGCATGTGTGTTCTTTACACAATCCACCTATGGATCCACCAGTGTCATTGCATGTGTGCTCTTTTTACTAACAACAGCCAAATTCATTGCATGTGTGTTCTCTTCCGAGACCACACATGGATCCACCAGTGTCATTGCATGTGTGTTGTTTTTACTAACAACAACTAGAGTCATTTCATGACTATTCTTTTCACATACCACATATGGATCCACCAGTGTTACTGAAATGTGTGTTCTTCTCATTAACCACAGCTAGAGTCATTGCATGTGTGTTCTCTTCAGAGACCACACATGGATCCACCAGTGTCATTGCATGTGTGTTCTTTTTACTAACAACAACCAGAGTCATTGCATGTGTGTTCTTTTCACAATCCACCTATGGATCCACCAGTGTCTTTGCATGTGTGCTCATTTTACTAACAACAGCCAGAGTCATTGCATGTGTGTTCTCTTCAGAGACCGCACATGGATCCACCTGTGTCATTGCATGTGTGTTCTTTTTACTAACAACAACTGGAGTCATTGCATGTGTGTTCTTTTCACATACCACATATGGATCCACCAGTGTCATTGCATGTGTGTTCTTTTCACAATCCACCTATGGATCCACCAATGTGATTCCATGTGTGCTCTTTTTACTAACAACAAGTAGAGTCATTGCATGTGTGTTCTCTTCAGAGACCACACATGGATCCACTAGTGTTATTGCATGTGTGTTCTTTTTACTAACAACAACTGGAGTCATTTCATGACTATTATTTTCACATACCACATATGGATCCACTAGTGTCATTGAAATGTGTGTTCTCTTTAGAGACCACACATGGATCCACCAGTGTCATTGCATGTGTGCTCTTTTTACTAACAACAAATGTAGTGATTGCATGTGTGTTCTTTTCAGAGACCACATATCAATCCACCAGTGTCATTGAAATGTGTGTTCTTCTCATTAACCACAGCTAGAGTCATTGCATGTGTGTTCTCTTTAGAGACCACACATGGATCCACAAGTGTCATTGCATGTGTGTTCTTTTTACTAACAACAACCAGAGTCATTGCATGTGTGTTCTTTTCACAATCCACCTATGGATCCACTAGTGTCATTGCATGTGTGCTCTTTTTACTAACAACAGCCAAAGTCATTGCATGTGTGTTCTCTTCAGAGACTGCACATGGAACCACCAGTGTCATTGCACGTGTGTTCTTTTTACTAACAACAACTGGAGTCATTTCATGACTATTCTTTTCACATACCACATATGGATCCACCAGTGTTACTGAAATGTGTGTTCTTCTCATTAACCATAGCTAGAGTCATTGCATGTGTGTTCTCTTCAGACACCACACATGGATCCACCAGTGTCATTGCATGTGTGTTCTTTTTACTAACGACAACCAGAGTCATTGCATGTGTGTTATTTTCACAATCCACCTATGGATCCACCAGTGTCTTTGCATGTGTGCTCTTTTTACTAACAACAACCAGAGTCATTGCATGTGTGTTCTCTTCAGAGACTGCACATGGATCCACCAGTGTCATTGCATGTGTGTTCTTTTTTACTAACAACAACTCGAGTCATTTCATGACTATTCTTTTCACATACCACATATGGATCCACCAGTGTTACTAAAATGTGTGTTCTTCTCATTAACCACAGCTAGAGTCATTTCATGTGTGTTCTCTTTAGAGACCACACATGGATCCACCAGTGTCATTGCATATGTGTTCTTTTTACTAACAACAACTAGAGTCATTGCATGTGTGTTCTTTTCACATACCACATATGGATCCACCAGTGTCATTGAAATGTGTGTTCTCTTCAGAGATCACACATGGATCCACCACTGTCATTGCATGTGTGCTCTGGTTACTAACAAAAACCAGTGTCATTGCATGTGTGTTCTTTTTACTAACAACAACTAGAGTCATTGCATGTGTGTTCTCTTTAGAGACCACACATGGATCCACCAGTGTCATTGCATGTGTGTTCTTTTTACTAACAATAACTGGAGTCATTGCATGTGTGTTCTTTTCACATAACACATATGGATCCACCAGTGTCATCAAAATGTTTGTTCTCTTCAGAGACCACACATGGATCCACCAGTGTCATTGCATGTGTGTTCTTTTTACTAACAACAAATAGAGTCATTGCATTTGTGTTCTTTTCACATACCACATATGGATCCACCGGTGTAATTGCATGTGTGTTCTTTTCACAATCCACCTATGGATCCACCAATGTCATTCCATGTGTGCTCTTTTTACTAACAACAACTAGAGTCATTGCATGTGTGTTCTCTTCAGAGACCACACATGGATCCACTAGTGTCATTGCATATGTGTTCTTTTTACTAACAACAACTGCAGTCATTTCATGACTATTATTTTCACATACCACATATGGATCCACCAGTGTCATTGAAATGTGTGTTCTCTTCAGAGACCACACATGGATCCACCAGTGTCATTGCATGTGTGCTCTTTTTACTAACAACAACTGGACTCATTGCATGTGTGTTCTTTTCACATACCACATATCGATCCACCAGTGTCATTGAAATGTTTGTTCTTCTCATTAGCCACAACTAGAGTCATTGCATGTGTGTTCTTTTCAGAGACCAATCATGGATCCACAAGTGTCATTGCATATGTGTTCTTTTTACTAACAACAACGAGAGTCATTGCATGTGTGTTCTTTTCACAATCCACCTATGGATCCCCCAGTGTCATTGCATGTGTGCTCTTTTTACTAACAACAACCAGAGTCATTGCATGCGTGTTATCTTTAGAGACCACACATGGATCCACCAGTGTCATTGCATGTTTGTTCTTTTTACTAACAACAACTAGTCATTTCATGACTAATCTTTTCACATACCACATATGGATCCACCAGTGTCTTTACATGTGTGTTCTTCTGATTAACCACAGCTAGAGTTATTGCATGTGTGTTCTCTTCTGAGACCACACATGGATCCACCAGTGTCATTGTATGTGTGTTCTTTTTACTAACAACAACTGGAGTCATTGCATGTGTGTTCTTTTCACATACCACATATGGATCCACCAGTGTCATTGCATTTCTGTTCTTTTCACAATCCACCTATGGATCCACCAGTGTCATTGCATGTGTGCTCTTTTTACTAACAACAGCCAGAGTCATTGCATGTGTGTTCTCTTCAGAGACCACACATGGATCCACCTATGTCATTACTAACAACAACTAGAGTCATTTCATGACTATTCTTTTCACATACCACATATGGATCCACCAGAGTCATTGCATGTGTGTTCTTCTCATTAACCACAGCTAGAGTCATTGCGTGTGTGTTCTCTTCAGATACCACACATGGATCCACCAGTGTCATTGCATGTGTGTTCTTTTTACTAACAACAACTCGAGTCGTTGCATGTGTGTGCTTTTCACATACCACATATGGATCCACCAGTGTCATTGGAATGTGTGTTCTCTTCAGATACCACACATGGATCCACTAGTGTCATTGCACGTGTGCTCTTTTTACTAAAAACAACCAGAGTCATTGCATATGTGTTCTTTTCACATACCACATATGGATCCACCAGTGTCATTGCATGTGTGTTCTTTTCACAATCCACATATGGATCCACCAGTGTCATTGCATGTGTGCTCTTTTTACTAACAACACCAGAGTCATTGCATGTGTGTTCTCTTCAGATACCACACATGTATCCACCAGTGTCATTGCATGTGTGTTCTTTTTACTAACAATAACTGGAGTCATTTCATGACTATTATTTTCACATACCACATATGGATCCACCAGTGTCATTGAAATGTGTGTTCTCTTAAGAGACCACACATGGAACCACCAGTGTCATTGCATGTGTGCTCTTTTTACTAACAACAATTGGAGTCATTGCATGCGTGTTCTTTTCACATACCACATATGGATCCACCAGTGTCATTAAAATGTGTGTTCTTCTCATTAACCACATCTAGAGTCATTGCATGTGTATTCTCTTAAGTGACCACACATGGATCCACCAGTGTCATTGCATGTGTGTTCTTTTTACTAACAACAACCAGAGTCATTGCATGTGTGTTCTTTTCACAATCCACCTATGGATCCACCAGTGTCATTGCATGTGTGCTCTTTTTACTAACAACAGCCAGAGTCATTGCATGTGTGTTCTCTTCAGAGACCGCACATGGATCCACCAGTGTCATTGCATGTGTGTTCTTTTTTTACTAACAACAACTAGAGTCATTTCATGACTATTCTTTTCACATACCACATATGGATCCACCAGTGTTACTGAAATGTGTGTTCTTCTCATTAACCACAGCTAGAGTCATTTCATGTGTGTTCTCTCTAGAGACCACACATTGATCCACCAGTGTCATTGCATGTGTGTTCTTTTTACTAACAACAACTAGAGTCATTGCATGTGTGTTCTTTTCACATACCACATATGGATCCACTAGTGTCATTGAAATGTGTGTTCTCTTCAGAGACCACACATGGATCCACCAGTGTCATTGCATGTGTGCTCTTTTTACTAACAACAACTAGAGTCATTGCATGTGTGTTCTTTTTACTAACAACAACCAGAGTCATTGCATGGGTGTTCTCTTGAGAGACCACACATGGATGCACCAGTGTCATTGCATGTGTGTTCTTTTTACTAACAACAGCTAGAGTCATTCCATGTGTGTTCTTTTCACATACCACATATCGATCCACCAGTGTCATTGAAATGTGTGTTCTCTTCAGCGACCACACATGGATCCAACAGTGTCATTCCATGTGTGTTCTTTTTACTAACAACAACTGGGTCACTGCATGTGTGTTTTTTCACATACGACATATGGATCCACCAGTGTCATTGCATGTGTGTTCTTTTCACAATCCACCTATGGATCCACCAATGTCATTGCATGTGTGCTCTTTTTACTAACAACAACTAGAGTCATTGCATGTGTGTTCTCTTCGGAGACCACACATGGATCCACTAGTGTCATTGCATGTGTGTTCTTTTTACTAACAACAACTGGAGTCATTTCATGACTATTATTGTCACATACCACATATGGATCCACCAGTGTCATTGAAATGTGTGTTCTCTTCAGAGACCACACATGGATCCACCAGTGTCATTGCATGTGTGCTCTTTTTACTAACAACAACTGGAGTCATTGCATGTGTGTTCTTTTCAGAGACCACATATCAATCCACCAGTGTCATTGAAATGTGTGTTCTTCTCATTAACCACAGCTAGAGTCATTGCATGTGTGTTCTCTTTAGAGACCACACATCGATCCACAAGTGTCATTGCATGTGTGTTCTTTTTACTAAAAACAACCAGAGTCCTTGCATGTGTGTTCTTTTCACAATCCACCTATGGATCCTCCAGTGTCATTGTATGTGTGCTCTTTTTACTAACAACAGCCAAAGTCATTGCATGTGTGTTCTCTTCAGAGACCGCACATGGATCCACCAGTGTCATTGCATGTGTGTTCTTTTTACTAACAACAACTGGAGTCATTTCATGACTATTCTTTTCACATACCACATATGGATCCACAAGTGCTACTGAAATGTGTGTTCTTCTCATTAACCACAGCTAGAGTCATTGCATGTGTGTTCTCTTCAGAGACCACACATGGATCCACCAGTGTCATTGCATGTGTGTTCTTTTTACTAACAACAACCAGAGTCATTGCATGTGTGTTCTTTTCACAATCCACCTATGGATCCACCAGTGTCTTTGCATGTGTGCTCTTTTTACTAACAACAACCAGAGTCATTGCATGTGTGTTCTCTTCAGAGACCGCACATGGATCCACCTGTGTCATTGCATGTGTGTTCTTTTTACTAACAACAACTGGAGTCATTGCATGTGTGTTCTTTTCACATACCACATATGGATCCACCAGTGTCATTGCGTGTGTGTTCTTTTCACAATCCACCTATGGATCCACCAATGTCATTCCATGTGTGCTCTTTTTACTAACAACAAGTAGATTCATTGCATGTGTGTTCTCTTCAGAGACCACACATGGATCCACTAGTGTCATTGCATGTGTGTTCTTTTTACTAACAACAACTGGAGTCATTTCATGACTATTATTTTCACATACCACATATGGATCCACCAGTGTCATTGAAATGTGTGTTCTCTTCAGAAACCACACATGGATCCACCAGTGTCATTGCATGTGTGCTCTTTTTACTAACAACAACTGGAGTGATTGCATGTGTGTTCTTTTCAGAGACCACATATCAATCCACCAGTGTCATTGAAATGTGTGTTCTTCTCATTAACCATAGCTAGAGTCATTTCATGTGTGTTCTCTTTAGAGACCACACATGGATCCACGAGTGTCATTGCATGTGTGTTCTTTTTACTAACAACAACCAGAGTCATTGCATGTGTGTTCTCTTTAGAGACCACACATGGATCCACGAGTGTCATTGCATGTGTGTTCTTTTTACTAACAACAACCAGTGTCATTGCATGTGTGCTCTTTCTACTAACAACCAGTGTCATTGCATGTGTCTTCTTTTTACTAACAACAACCAGAGTCATTGCATGTGTGTTCTCTTCAGAGACCACACATGGATACACCAGTGTCATTGCATGTGTGTCCTTTTTACTAACAACAACTTGAGTCATTGCATGTGTGTTCTTTTCACATACTACATATCGATCCACCAGTGTCATTGAAATGTGTGTTCTTCTCATTAACCACAACTAGAGTCATTGCATGTGTGTTCTTTTCAGAGACCACACATGGATCCACAAGTGTCATTGCATGTGTGTTCTTTTTACTAACAACAACCACAGTCATTGCATGTGTGTTCTTTTCACAATCCACCTATGGATCCACCAGTGTCATTGCATGTGTGCTCTTTTTACTAAGAACAACCAGAGTCATTGCATGCGTGTTATCTTCAGAGACCACACCTGGATCCACCAGTGTCATTGCATGTTTGTTCTTTTTACTAACAACAACTGGAGTCATTTCATGACTAATCTTTTCACATACCACATATGGATCCACCAGTGTCATTAGATGTGTGTTCTTCTGATTAACCACAGCTAGAGTCATTGCATGTCTGTTCTCTTCCGAGACCACACATGGATCCACCAGTGTCATTGCATGTGTGTTCTTTTTAGTAACAACAACTAGAGTCATTGCATATGTGTTCTTTTCACATACCACATATGGATCCACTAGTGTCATTGAAATGTGTGTTCTCTTCAGAGACCACACATGGATCCACCAGTGTCATTGCATGTGTGCTCTTTTTACTAACAAGTAGAGTCATTGCATGTGTGTTCTCTTCAGAGACCACACATGGATCCACCAGTGTCATTGCATGTGTGTTGTTTTTACTAACAACAACTGGAGTCATTTCATGACTATTCTTTTCACATACCACATATGGATCCACCAGAGTCATTGCATGTGTGTTCCTCTCATTAACCACAGCTAGAGTCATTGCATGTGTGTTCTCTTCAGAGACCACACATGGATCCACCAGTGTCATTGCATGTGTGTTCTTTTTACTAACAACAACTGGAGTCATTTCATGAGTATTATTTTCACATACCACATATGGAACCAGCAGTGTCATTGAAATGTGTGTTCTTTCATTAACCACAACTGGATTCATTTCATGACAGTTATTTTCACATACCACATATGGATCCACCAGTGTCATTGAAATGTGTGCTCTCTTCAGAGACCACAGATGGATCCACCAGTGTCATTGCACGTGTGCTCTTTTTACTAACAACAACTGGACTCATTGCATGTGTGTTCTTTTCACATACCACATATCGATCCACCAGTGTCATTGAAATGTGTGTTCTTCTCATTAACCACAGCTAGACTCATTACATGTGTGTTCTCTTCAGAGACCATACATGGATCCACAAGTGTCATTGCATGTGTGTTCTTTTTACTAACAACAACCAGAGTCATTGCATGTGTGTTCTTTTCACAATCCACCTATGGATCCACTGGTGTCATTGCATGTGTGCTCTTTTTACTAACAATAACCCGAGTCATTGCATGTGTGTTATCTTCAGAGACCACACATGGATCCACCAGTGTCATTGCATGTGTGTTCTTTTTACTAACAACAACTGGAGTCATTTCATGACTATTCTTTTCACATACCACATATGGATCCACCAGAGTCATTGCATGTGTGTTCTTCTCATTAACCACAGCTAGAGTCATTGCATGTGTGTTCTCTTCAGAGACCACACATGGATCCAGCATTGTCATTGCATGTGTGTTCTTTTTACGAACAACAACTGGAGTCATTGCATGTGTGTTCTTTTCACATACCACATATGGATCCACCAGTGTCATTGAAATGTGTGTTCTCTTCAGAGACCACACATGGATCCACCAGTGTCATTGCATGTGTGCTCTTTTTACTAACAACAACTAGAGTCACTGCATGTGTGTTCTTTTCACATACCACATATGGATCCACCAGTGTCATTGAAATATGTGTTTTTCCTATTAACCACAGCTAGAGTCATTGCATATGTGTTATCTTCAGAGACCACACAACGACCCACCAGTGTCATTGCATGTGTGTTCTTTTTACTAACAACACCCTGAGTCATTGCATGTGTGTTCTTTTCACAATCCACCTATGGATCCACCAGTGTCATTGCATGTGTGCTCTTTTTACTAACAACAGCCAGAGTCATTGCATGTGTGTTCTCTTCCGAGACCGCACATGGATCGACCAGTGCCATTGCATGTGTGTTCTTTTTACTAACAACAACTGGAGTCATTTCATGACTATTCTTTTCACATACCACATATGGATCCACCAGTGTTACTGAAATGTGTGCTCTTCTCATTAACCACAGCTAGAGTCATTGCATGTGTGTTCTCTTCAGAGACCAAACATGGATCCACCAATGTCATTGCATGTGTGTTCTTTTTACTAACAACAACCAGAGTCATTGCATGTGTGTTCTTTTCACAATCCACCTATGGATACACCAGTGTCTTTGCATATGTGCTCTTTTTACTAACAACAGCCAGAGTCATTGCATGTGTGTTCTCTTCAGAGACCGCACATGGATCCACCTGTGTCATTGCATGTGTGTTCTTTTTACTAACAACAACTGGAGTCATTGCATGTGTGTTCTTTTCACATACCACATATGGATCCACCAGTGTCATTGCATGTGTGTTCTTTTCACAATCCACCTATGGATCCACCAATGTCATTCCATGTGTGCTCTTTTTACTTACAACAAGTAGAGTCATTGCATGTGTGTTCTCTTCAGAGACCACACATGGATCCACTAGTGTCGTTGCATGTGTGTTCTTTTTACTAACAACAACTGGAGTCATTTCATGACTATTATTTTCACATACCACATATAGATCCACCACTGTCATTGAAATGTGTGTTCTCTTCGGAGACCACACATGGATCCACAAGTGTCATTGCATGTGTGCTCTTTTTACTAATAACAACCAGAGTCATTGCATGCGTGTTATCTTCAGAGACCACACATGGATCCACCAGTGTCATTGCATGTTTGTTCTTTTTACTAACAACAACTGGAGTCATTTCATGACTAATCTTTTCACATAGCACATATGGATCCACTAGTGTCATTACATGTGTGTTCTTCTGATTAACCACAGCTAGAGTCATTGCATGTGTGTTCTCTTCCGAGACCACACATGGATCCACCAGTGTCATTGCATGTGTGTTCTTTTTACTAACAACAACTAGAGTCATTTCATGACTATTCTTTTCACATACCACATATGGATCCACCAGAGTCATTGCATGTGTGTTCTTCTCATTAACCACAGCTAGAGTCATTGCATGTGTGTTCTCTTCAGAGACCACACATGGATCCACCAGTGTCATTGCATGTGTGTTCTTTTTACGAACAACAACTGGAGTCAATGCATGTGTGTTCTTTTCACATACCACATATGGATCCACCAGTGTCATTGAAATGTGTGTTCTCTTCAGAGACCACACATGGATCCACCAGTGTCATTGCATGTGTGCTCTTTTTACTAGCAACAACTAGAGTCACTGCATGTGTGTTCTTTTCACATACCACATATGGATCCACCAGTGTCATTGAAATATGTGTTCTTCTCATTAACCACAGCTAGAGTCATTGCATATGTGTTCTCTTCAGAGACCACACAAGGATCCACCAGTGCCATTGCATGTGTGTTCTTTTTACTAACAACACCCTGAGTCATTGCATGTGTGTTCTTTTCACAATCCACCTATGGATCCACCATTGTCATTGCATGTGTGCTCTTTTTACTAACAACAGCCAGAGTCATTGCATGTGTGTTCTGTTCCGAGACCGCACATGGATCCACCAGTGCCATTGCATGTGTGTTCTTTTTACTAACAACAACTAGAGTCATTTCATGACTATTCTTTTCACATACCACATATGGATCCACCAGTGTTACTGAAATGTGTGCTCTTCTCATTAACCACAGCTAGAGTCATTGAATGTGTGTTCTCTTCAGAGACCACACATGGATCCACCAGTGTCAGTGCATGTGTGTTCTTTTTACTAACAACAACCAGAGTCATTGCATGTGTGTTCTTTTCACAATCCACCTATGGATCCACCAGTGTCTTTGCATATGTGCTCTTTTTACTAACAACAGCCAGAGTCATTGCATGTGTGTTCTCCTTAGAGACCGCACATGGATCCACCTATGTCATTGCATGCGTGTTCTTTTTACTAACAACAACTGGAGTCATTGCATGTGTGTTCTTTTCACATACCACATATGGATCCACCAGTGTCATTGCATGTTTGTTCTTTTCACAATCCACCTATGGATGCACCAATGTCATTCCATGTGTGCTCTTTTTACTAACAACAAGTAGAGTCATTGCATGTGTGTTCTCTTCAGAGACCACACATGGATCCACTAGTGTCATTGCATGTGTGTTCTTTTTACTAACAACAACTGGAGTCATTTCATGACTATTATTTTCACATACCACATATAGATCCACCACTGTCATTGAAATGTGTGTTTCTTTGAGACCACACATGGATCCTGATGTCATTGCATGTGTGCTCTTTTATCTAATAACAACCAGAGTCATTGCATGCGTGTTATCTTCAGAGACCACACATGGATCCACCAGTGTCATTGCATGTTTGTTCTTTTTACTAAAAACAACTAGAGTCATTTCATGACTAATCTTTTCACATACCACATATGGATCCACTAGTGCCATTACATGTGTGTTCTTCTGATGAACCACAGCTAGAGTCATTGCATGTGTGTTCTCTTCCGAGACCACACATGGATCCACCAGTGTCATTGCATGTGTGTTCTTTTTAGTAACAACAACTAGAGTCATTGCATGTGTGTTCTTTTCACATACCACATATGGATCCACTAGTGTCATTGAAATGTGTGTTCTCTTTAGAGACCACACATGGATCCACCAATGTCATTCCATGTGTGCTCTTTTTACTAACAACAAGTAGAGTCATTGCATGTGTGTTCTCTTGAGAGACCACACATGGATCCACCAGTGTCATTGCATGTGTGTTCTTTTTACGAACAACAACTGGAGTCATTGCATGTGTGTTCTTTTCACATACCACATATGGATCCACCAGTGTCATTGAAATGTGTGTTCTCTTCAGAGACCACATGGATCCTGATGTCATTGCATGTGTGCTCTTTTTACTAACAACAACTAGAGTCACTGCATGTGTGTTCTTTTCACATACCACATATGGATCCACCAGTGTCATTGAAATATGTGTTCTTCTCATTAACCACAGCTAGAGTCATTGCATATGTGTTCTCTTCAGAGACCACACAAGGATCCACCAGTGTCATTGCATGTGTGTTCTTTTTACTAACAAAACCCTGAGTCATTGCATGTGTGTTCTTTTCACAATCCACCTATGGAATCACCAGTGTCATTGCATGTGTGCTCTTTTTACTAACAACAGCCAGAGTCATTGCATCTGTGTTCTCTTCCGAGACCGCACATGGATCCACCAGTGCCATTGCATGTGTGTTCTTTTTACTAACAACAACTCGAGTCATTTCATGACTATTCTTTTCACATACCACATATGGATCCACCAGTGTTACTGTCACATACCAAATTTTAGATTTGGTCTTGCATATCATTCATTGCATCGCATCATATCTTTCCATGCATTACCGTCGAGTAGAGAGGATCGACGAAACGCTATTTGCAAAACCCCGTTTCTACTTCGCCCGAGGTTTCTGCGGGAGGCTTCAGGGGCTTGCTACAACCACCCCTGTAGGTTCGAGCTTTCGCTCAAACTTCGACTGAAGGTTGTTCCCCTCGACGATACGAACCCGTAGGCGCGAAAATCGCTCCAATCGGAGTTCGTATGCAAAAGACTCGGACGTTTTAGTAAACCGCCGGAAAACGGTCCGAATATCCGGACCGATTTCCGAGTTGTAGTCCAGTTCTGGACCGTTTCTGTTTCAGTTTTTTTTTTTTTTTCGGCGCGAGGATTCTTTTTAAGCAGGGCCCCACCGCCTCGGGCCCCGTGCCCACCAACTCCACCCTGCGCGCGACCTCCTCCTGGTGCACGTAGCCGCCGCCGCTTCGCCTCGCTGCCGCCGGCCACCCCTCCGTCGCCGTTAAATGCGCGCGTTGCGGGTTCGTCTCGCCGCTTCTTTCCGTTCCGTGCTCGCGTCTCCATCCGTCGCCGCCAACCGCGCTGCAGATCGCCACGCGCTGCACGCCGCGTTTATTATTCGGGAGCCGTAGTTGACCGTGTGTACTTGCAGGAGTTTCCACGCCACCGATCCGATCGTTGCCGCTGTCCGAGCTCGCCGGAGTTCGTTTCGCCGTCCGTTTCGTAAGACAGCAGCCACCGCCGATCTCAGATCAGCGGCTTAGATCGTTCGTTGACTGGTCAGCACTCCAGGCGTTGACTAGTCAGAGGCCAGACGTTGACTGGTCAGTCGCTTCAGCTTGATCATCGAACACGAGTTGGTTGGGTCAATTTCGTTAATCCTATTAGTTGACAGATTTCGGTAGAATCTTGTAAATTGCGTAGAAATTAAACCGCTTGGCCAAAATTTGCAAATAAAATATGTACGCGTTCAGTGAGTCGTGTAGAATCTCGCTGTAGCTTTGGTTCAGATTTTTACTGTCAGGTTTAGTACAGTTTAATCAAACTAGTTAGTGGCCTTTTCGGAGTAATAAATTCGTAGTAAAAGTTTCAGAGCAAAAATCGCGTATGATATGTCCCTGAACTCGTATGAACGAGGGGAATCTCATCGTGAAATAAAGATAGGCTTACAGTAAAAACTTCTGCAGTATTTGTCTAATGGCTTTCTGCAGTGTTTTAATTACTCGGATGTTTTATAACTCCTTTTTGAGTAATTCCAATTGGTACTGTTTCTTATCAGCGATGCCTATGCGGTAGAATTTTTCCAAGATTTTACAAACAGTATACTACCGGTAGTGAATTATTTAAGTTCTAGCTCTAGTAGAGATCTCTACTTTTGGTTAATAGTTTTCCTAGCGCCAAATCTATTTTCCATGCATGTATTCGGTAATATGTATTAGTATTATGTGGTGCAGCTGTAGCACCAATTCACTTGCCGTCTTGCATTCATGCATCATCTTTGTTGCATATGTTTGTGAATTGTTTGTTTATGAATGCAATTGTGTCGTGTAGATTGTGTGGAGTGCAACCCTTGCTCGTGTTTGGATTGTTCTTCCGACCGCTACAATCAAGGCAAGTAGATGCTACTTTGTTCATGATATCGTCCTACTATTTTCAATGCATTGTCGTGTATTTTGTAGATGCATGTGTAGGATGATACTATCGCTATGCTATGTCCTATTATGTGGTAGGGCTTTCCTTGTAGATGAACCACCGTTGTAGATGTGCTTAGCCATGCTATGTTGAACGAGGGCTGGGTTACATCATTGATACTTGTTTTCTCAAAGTATTGGTTTGTGAAAACTAAAACAACAATCAATGAATCCCCAGGTGTGATGGTATTGATAATTTTGGTGGTTTCATTGAAAGGCACCTGGTATCAAGAGAGAATGTTTGGCTTCTTTATTGTGTAGCTTACGGTACAACCATGTGCCAATAATGGAATGGGCGGTTGGTTGGACTTAGTAGGTTGTGGTAACTCGAACCAGCGTATCCAGAGATGTAGAATTTTGGTAGGTTGGACGGTCTTGGCGTCGGGATTGAGGAGCTACTTCCTAACAGTCTCTTCTTGGTCTTCTCCTATCATCACCCAAAATGAGAGTGATGGTACGAGCTGGGCTGGCCAAGTCACATGGGTAAAGTGTACTAACCTCTGCAGAGTGTATAATCTAATCGATTAGCCGTGTCCCCGTTATGGACATCTGAGTTGCTATATATTGATTCCATGACATGTTTCTCGCTAATTCTAATTTCATAATTGTTTTAATCTTGTTGGGTTAACTTAATTGGGATCTTTTCAAAGAAAATTCAAAACTGTTTATGAAAGTAGGACAAAGTTACTTGCAAATGCAAGCCACACAGCCCACTTGCCAAATATGCATGTAGATGTTAGTACTATTGTCTCCATTACTAGCTCTACTTGCCATACATTCCATGTATTGACCCTTCCGGGCTGTTGCTTATGCTGCAGTTATTCCGATTCTGATTGATCGTTATAGGCCACGGTACTCCACTCGGCACTTGTTCACTTGTGGGCAATTTGAAGATTGGAGGATTTACTCGCTTTGTTGCTACTGAACAATTTGAGCTAGCTTTATGCTAAGCTTTTATATTGTAATAATGGTACTGGATCTTGTAGATCATGATACACGGTTATTTGCTATGATTATCTATCTTACTCTATTGTGGGCCAATGAACCGATCCAGGGATTGGCATGTCACATAGAGGCCACGGTCTTATCGTAACCGGGTGTCACAGATGGTATCGAGCCGTGTCGATCAGAGGATCGTGACCTAGAATTGGATTAGGAAGCCATAGATTTATTAAAGCCTATATTAACTCTATCTTTCATCTTATGCCTTTCACCTCAAAATTCTTACCATATGCTATTCTCACACTTTCCTCTTTTACTTGATAGATGGGAGAAGTCGGACTGAGTATGCCACCATGGAGTCACCAAGGCCCTTTGCAAGGCGGTTAGCTCAGCTCTAGCCATTGGGATTGCCACGCCCATGTTCAAGGGAAGAAGGCTGTACACCTATGGATATGGAGAGGATGCATGGGAGATCACTACCTTCATATTCAGAGATGCCGCTTGCCAAACCCCGCACTTGGTCTACACCAAGACATACTGCAACTGGGGACTTGGAATCAACTTACATACATGAAGCCCTGTCTCGCCATGCCATCAAGTCCGACACCTACTACCGCAGATTCACCCTACCGTGACTATGGAAGGCGTGATGAAGATGGGAACATTGTGGTTACCCGGCTGACAGAACAACATGCCGCCCCATCGAGGCACATAGAGGACATGGAAAGGGAGAATGGAGCTCTAGCAGAAGGTGAGGATGATAAAGGAGATTGCAGATTTTACTAGCAATGGTATGGTGGTCCAAGGACAGAGATTGACACTTTGCATGAAGCTGTGGAGTTCGGAGAATGCCGATAGCCGGAGATGCAACCATAGCACATCTTCATGGTGCGTGCAGGAGAACACCTGAACATACAAAGAACTGCAAGGACAGTTCAGAAAGGGATCAAACTATTGAAGCTATGACAGCCCAGATTGCCGCTCTCCAAGCACAGCTGAATCCACCCTCTGATGATGACAATGGAGATGATGGCAACAATGGGGATGATGATGACGTTGGAGATGATGATGATGAGGACGAGGATGATGATGATGGAGACGATGATGGTGGAGGAGATGAAGTTGTTGCTGTAGCAGCTGAGGATGAAGAAGAAGAGGAGGATCCAGAAGAGGTGGAGTTTGAAGTCTCAAGTGATGGTTCAGGAGAGGTGTACACTCCGCCGCCATGGTTGTACCGCGAGCCAAAGCGCCAACGCATGACCGCAAGGGCCTACCTCAAACTCTTCAAGCAATAGATAGAAGTCCACCAATTAGTCCTCGTTAGGCGAAATCGTTAGAATTATTCTCGATCGTTGTGATACTTAGTTCGTGTTAGTGTAAGAGTGTTTAGATGCTTATTTGTGTACTCCAATATCTCAGGAATTATTTGTGCAAATTATATGAAAGAGTTATGGCAATTTGGTTACTATCTGTGTTGTTTTCGCTGCAGTTTTTCTGCTGATACAGCAGTACTGCGCGATTTTTCATATTTTTCTGGTAACTCGGAAAAATCTGAAAAAAATTGGGCTGATGCGGAACTTCCTGTTCTATATGCACAAAAATTGGCTTAATTTTCTGACGAGCTTAAGTCAGGCGGAAAAATTCGTGAACGCTGCTGGACTGTTCTGGCAGAATTGCTGTTTTGTTGATTAGTTGATCTATTGTTTAGTTAACCATTGCCAACTCTTGCAAAACTATTTCAGTAGTTATATACTACTAGGATAACACCTGGGATGTTGCTGGATCGCTTGTTTGTTGATGTGTTGCTTGCTTGTGATTGTCTGCTATTGTTTGTTGTTGTTTGATCATATGCATGGGTAGAATCCTATTGTCGTAGTTGATTCTTTCTAAACTTACCTATGCTGAACCGCAGATGCCTCCCCGCCGCCAACCCACAGAGATGGAGCAGCTCATGGTAGCTCAGGCACAGCTGACCCAAGTGATGACCCAGTTCATGGCAAACCAGAACAACAACAATGGAAACAATCAGCCTCAGGGAGATGGTCTCACCAGATTTCTGAGGCTAAGGCCAGCTAAGTTCTCTACTGCAACGGAACCAATGGTTGCTCTCGACTGGTTGCGTTCAGTCAACAAGGATCTAGTAACTGTCGGATGCACTGATGCTGAGAAGGTAAGGTTCGCCGCTCACCTACTGGAGGGACCAGCCGCTTCTTGGTGGGACACATTTCAGATCACCCACCCTCTGAATACCGTGACTTGGGCTATGTTTGAGGAAGGTTTCAGGACCGACCACGTGTCTTCAGGAGTTCTGAGCCTGAAGAGGAAAGAGTTCCGCAACTTGCGCCAAACCAATCGCACCGTGGCCGAGTACATTGAGGAGTTCAACAACCTGTCCCGTTATGCACCTGAGGATGTTGACACTGATGCAAAAAGGAGGGAGAGATTCCTGGATGGCCTCAGTGATGAGCTTTCAGGCAGCTACTTGTGGTTTATTGCCCCACTTTCCAGAGCTCATGGACAAGGCGGAATCTTGGAAGGAAGCACAAGCAAGTGGAGAACCGCAAGAGAAAGAACAACAATCACCACTCTGGCTCACACCACAAGTCTCGCACTTCATATGATGGATACTCCAAGCATGGAGGAAGTGACCATGGGAGCCATGACCGCCACCACCATGGAGGCGATGGACATCATCATGACAACCATAGGAGCAGTCACCACAGCCACAAGGGAGGACACTCTCACCACTCTGGAGGACACGGTGGACATGACCGCAACCGTGATCGCAATTTTGTGAAGAAGGATCTGAGTGAGGTGACGTGCTTCAAGTGCAAGCAGAAGGGACACTATGCTGACAACTGTCCGGAGAGGAAAGGACTGAAGCCAACCAACAATGAGAAGGTTACGTGAACCACATGAATGTGGAGGAGATTCGAGACGAGGCGACCTTGTGATTGGTAAGTTTCCAATCAACACTTACCCTGCACTTATACTTTTCGATACTGGTGCATCGCATTCATTCATATCAAGGGCATTTGTGGATAAGTATAAGTTACCTACTGAGTCTATGAAAAGGGCTATTAGAGTGAGTTCACCTGGAGGAGATATGATAGCTAGCGCGGGATGCCGCAATTTAACTGTGAGGATTGGAACACACAACTTCATTGCACATTTGGTAGTGTTGGACTCACAGGGATTAGACGTTATTCTGGGTATGGATTGGATGTCTATGCATGGGGGACACATAGATTGTGCACAACGAGCTGTTTCACTTAAAACCCCGGATGGTAAGAGGACTAGATTCAAGTCAGTTGTACGACCAGGATGGTGTAAGTTGAATTCTCTTAAGGGGGTTAGTATGGATACTGTGCCAGTGATTAGGAATTACCCCACACACGACTTGGAGTTAGCGTCAGTGGTTCATGCGCTCAAGGTATGGAGGCATTACTTAATGGGAAAACACTGTGATGTGTACACCGACCACAAGATCCTGAAGTACATATTTACACAGAAGGAACTGAACATGAGACAAAGGAGATGGTTGGAGCTTATCAAGGATTATGATATGAATCTACAATACCACCCAGGAAAGGCCAATGTAGTAGCAGATGCTCTGAGCCGGAAGGTTTATGCCAATGGATTGATAATTGGTGAATTGCCTGAGGATTTGTGCAAGCAATTCAAGGACCTTAGACTGGAGGTAGTATCTGAAGGGTACTTAGCAACAATGGAAGTCCAACCGACGCTTCAAGACAGAATCGAGAAGGCTCAAGTGGGAGACAAAGAAATAGAAGAGATAAAGGAAAAGATGAAGGAGAACCGGGAAAAGGATATTCGCGAGGATGAGCATGGTACCTTGTGGTATGGAGATCGTTTGTGTGTTCCCAACGATCCCGAGATAAGGAAGTTGATTCTGCAGGAAGCTCATGACTCGCCATATTCCATACATCCGGGCAACACAAAGATGTATATGGATTTGAAGAGCAGATTTTGGTGGAACAACATGAAGGGAGATATCGCCAAGCATATTGCCCTATGTGATGTATGTAGCCGAGTGAAGGCAGAACACCGAAGCGGCGGGATTGCTGCAGCCGTTGCCTGTGCCGGATTGGAAATGGGATAGAGTGGGAATGGACTTTATCACAAGACTACCCGTACCAAGACAATCAAGTTTTGCTAGGTGCAGTGGAGTCACCACACCGAAGAGGAAGCTACTTGGGAGCGTGAAGATGACATCCGAGAGGACTACCCACACCTATTTGCTAGCCGCGCCGAATCTCGAGGACGAGATTCATCTTAAGGGGGTTAGTCTTGTCACATCCCAAATTTTAGATTTGGTCTTGCATATCATTCATTGCATCGCATCATATCTTTCCATGCATTACCGTCGAGTAGAGAGGATCGTGAACGCTATTTGCAAAACCCGTTTCTACTTCGCGAGTTTCTGCGGGGAGCTTCGGAGAGGCTTGCTACAACCACCTGTAGGTTCGAGCTTTCGCTCAAACTTCGACTGAAGGTTGTTCCCCTCGGATCTGAACCCGTAGGCGTGAAAATCGCTCCAATCGGAGTTCGTATGCAAAAGATTCGGACGTTTTAGTAAACCGCCAGAAAACGGTCCGAAAATCCGGACCGATTTCCGAGTTGTAGTCAGTTTCTGGACCGATTCGGTTCAGGATTTTTTTTTCGGGCGCGAGATTCTTTTTAAGGGCCCCGCCTCGGGCCGTGCCCGCTACCGCACCCGCCGCCACCTGCACGCGCGACCTCCTCCTGGTGCCGCCAGTTGTCGCTGTCGCCGGGTTCGCTCGCCGCCCTCTTTCCGTTCCGTGCTCGCGTCTCCATCCGCTGCCGCCAAGCTGCGCCTGCAGATCGCCACGTCTGGCGCCGCGTTTATTATTCCGGAGCCGTAGTTGACCGTGTGTGTACTTGCAGGAGTTTCCGCCACGGATCCGTCGTTGCCGCCGTCCGGAGCTCGTCGGAGTTCGTTTCGCCGTCCGTTTCGGTAAGACAGCACCGTCAGATCTCAGATCAGCGGCTTAGATCGTTCGTTGACTGGTCAGCACTCCAGACGTTGACTAGTCAGAGGCCCCAGACGTTGACTAGTCAGACGCCCGATCAGCGCCGATCATCGAACCAGTTGACTGGGTCAATTTCGTTAATCCTATTAGTTGACAGATTTCGGTAGAATCTTGTAAATTGCGTAGAAATTAAACCGCTTGGCCAAAATTTGCAAATAAAATATGTACGCGTTCAGTGAGTCGTGTAGAATCTCGCTGTAGCTTTGGTTCAGATTTTTACTGTCAGGTTTAGTATAGTTTAATCAAACTAGTTAGTGGCCTTTTCGGAGTAATAAATTTGTAGTAAAAGTTTCGTAGCTCCAAAAATCGCGTATGATATGTCCCTGAACTCGTATGAACGAGGGGAATCTCATCGTGAAATAAAAAGATAGGCTTACAGTAAAAACTTCTGCAGTATTTGTCTAATGGCTTTCTGCAGTGTTTTAATTACTCAGGATGTTTTATAACTCCTTTTTGAGTAATTCCAATTGGTACTGTTTCTTATCAGCGATGCCTATGCGGTAGAATTTTTCCAAGATTTTACAAACAGTATACTACCGGTAGTGAATTATTTAAGTTCTAGCTCTAGTAGAGATCTCTACTTTTGGTTAATAGTTTTCCTAGCGCCAAATCTATTTTCCATGCATGTATTCGGTAGTAATATGTATTAGTATTATGTGGTGCAGCTGTAGCACCAATTCACTTGCCGTTCTTGCATTCATGCATCATCTTTGTTGCATATGTTTGTGAATTGTTTGTTTATGAATGCAATTGTGTCGTGTAGATTGTGTGGAGTGCAACCCTTGCTCGTGTTTGGATTGTTCTTCCGACCGCTACAATCAAGGCAAGTAGATGCTACTTTGTTCATGATATCGTCCTACTATTTTCAATGCATTGTCGTGTATTTTGTAGATGCATGTGTAGGATGATACTATCGCTATGCTATGTCCTATTATGTGGTAGGGCTTTCCTTGTAGATGAACCACCGTTGTAGATGTGCTTAGCCATGCTATGTTGAACGAGGGCTGGGTTACATCATTGATACTTGTTTTCTCAAAGTATTGGTTTGTGAAAACTAAAAACAACTTAATCAATGAATCCCCTGGGTGTGATGGTATTGATAATTTTTGGTGGTTTCATTGCGGAAAGGCACCCAGGTATCAAGAGAGAATGTTTGGCTTCTTTATTGTGTAGCTTACGTGTACAACCATGTGCCAATAATGGAATGGGCGGTTGGTTGGACTTAGTAGGTTGTGGTAACTCGAACCCGCGTATCCAGAGATGTAGAATTTTGGTAGGTTGGACCGGTGCGCGTCGGGATTGAGGAGCTACTTCCCGAACAGTCTCTTCTTGGTCTTCTCCCTATCATCACCCAAAATGAGAGTGATGGTACGAGCTGGGCTGGCCAAGTCACATGGGTAAAGTGTACTAACCTCTGCAGAGTGTATAATCTAATCGATTAGCCGTGTCCCCGGTTATGGACATCTGAGTTGCTAGATATTGATTCCATGACATGTTTCTCGCTCATTCTAATTTCATAATTGTTTTAATCTTGTTGGGTTAACTTAATTGGGATCTTTTCAAAGAAAAATTCAAAACTGTTTATGAAAGTAGGACAAAGTTACTTGCAAATGCAAGCCAGACACAGCCCCACTTGCCAAATATGCATGTAGATGTTAGTACTATTGTCTCCATTACTAGCTCTACTTGCCATACATTCCATGTATTGACCCTTCCGGGCTGTTGCGTTTTATGCTGCAGGTTATTCCGATTCTGATTGATCGTTATAGGCCACGGTACTCCACTCGGCACTTGTTCACTTGTGGGCAATTTGAAGATTGGAGGATTTACTCGCTTTTGTTGCTACCTGAACAATTTGAGCTAGCTTTATGCTAAGCTTTTATATTGTAATAATGGTACTCTGGATCTTGTAGATCATGATACACGGTTATTTGCTATGATTATCTATCTTACTCTATTGTGGGCCAATGAACCGATCCAGGGATTGGCATGTCACATAGAGGCCACGGTCTTATCAGAACCGGGGTGTCACAGTTACTGAAATGTGTGCTCTTCTCATTAACCACAGCTAGAGTCATTGAATGTGTGTTCTCTTCAGAGACCACACATGGATCCACCAGTGTCATTGCATGTGTGTTCTTTTTACTAACAACAACCAGAGTCATTGCATGTGTGTTCTTTTCACAATCCACCTATGGATCCACCAGTGTCTTTGCATATGTGCTCTTTTTACTAACAACAGCCAGTCATTGCATGTGTGTTCTCCTCAGAGACCGCACATGGATCCACCTGTGTCATTGCATGCGTGTTCTTTTTACTAACAACAACTGGAGTCATTGCATGTGTGTTCTTTTCACATACCACATATGGATCCACCAGTGTCATTGCATGTGTGTTCTTTTCACAATCCACCTATGGATCCACCAATGTCATTCCATGTGTGCTCTTTTTACTAACAACAAGTAGAGTCATTGCATGTGTGTTCTCTTCAGAGACCACACACGGATCCACTAGTGTCATTGCATGTGTGTTCTTTTTACTAACAACAACTGGAGTCATTTCATGACTATTATTTTCACATACCACATATAGATCCACCACTCCCATTGAAATATGTGTTCTCTTCAGAGACCACACATGGATCCACCAGTGTCATTGCATGTGTGCTCTTTTAACTAATAACAACCAGAGTCATTGCATGCGTGTTATCTTCAGAGACCACACATGGATCCACCAGTGTCATTGCATGTTTGTTCTTTTTACTAACAACAACTAGAGTCATTTCATGACTAATCTTTTCACATACCACATATGGATCCACTAGTGTCATTACATGTGTGTTCTTCTGATTAACCACAGCTAGAGTCATTGCATGTGTGTTCTCTTCCGAGACCACACATGGATCCACCAGTGTCATTGCATGTGTGTTCTTTTTAGTAACAACAACTAGAGTCATTGCATGTGTCTTCTTTTCACATACCACATATGGATCCACTAGTGTCATTGAAATGTGTGTTCTCTTCAGAGACCACACATGGATCCACCAGTGTCATTCCATGTGTGCTCTTTTTACTAACAACAAGTAGAGTCATTGCATGTGTGTTCTCTTCAGATACCACACATGGATCCACTAGTGTCATTGCATGTGTGTTCTTTTTACTAACAATAACTGGAGTCATTTGATGAGTATTATTTTCACATACCACATATGGATCCACCAGTGTCATTGAAATGTGTGCTCTCTTCAGAGACCACAGATGGATCCACCAGTATCATTGCAATGTGCTCTTTTTACTAACAACAACTGGAGTCATTGCATGTGTGTTCTTTTCACATACCACATATCGATCCACCAGTGTCATTGAAATGTGTGTTCTTCTCCTTAACCACAACTAGAGTCATTCCATGTGTGTTCTTTTCAGAGACCACACATGGAACCACCAGTGTCATTGCATGTCTGTTCTTTTTACTAACAACAACCAGAGTCATTGCATGTGTGTTCTTTTCACAATCCACCTATGGATCCACTAGTGTCATTGCATGTGTGCTCTTTTCACGAACAACAGCCAGAGTCATTGCATGTGTGTTCTCTTTAGAGACCGCACATGGATCCACCAGTGTCATTGCATGTGTGTTCTTTTTACTAACAACAACTGGAGTCATTTCATGACTATTCTTTTCACATACCACATATGGATCCACCAGTGTTATTGAAATGTGTGCTCTTCTCATTAACCACAGCCAGAGTCATTGCATGTGTGTTCTCTTCAGAGACCACACATGGATCCACCAGTGTCATTGCATGTGTGTTCTTTTTACTAACAACAACCAGAGTCATTGCATGTGTGTTCTTTTCACAATCCACCTATGGATCCACCAGTGTCTTTGCATATGTGCTCTTTTTACTAACAACAGTCAGAGTCATTGCATGTGTGTTCTCTTCAGAGACCGCACATGGATCCACCTGTGTCATTGCATGTGTGTTCTTTTTACTAACAACAACTGGAGTCATTGCATGTTTGTTCTTTTCACATACCACATATGGATCCACCAGTGTCATTGCATGTGTGTTCTTTTCACAATCCACCTATGGATCCACCAATGTCATTCCATGTGTGCTCTTTTTACTAACAACAAGTAGAGTCATTGCATGTGTGTTCTCTTCAGAGACCACACATGGATCCACTAGTGTCATTGCATGTGTGTTCTTTTTACTAACAACAATTGGAGTCATTTCATGACTATTATTTTCACATACCACATATAGATCCACCACTGTCATTGAAATGTGTGTTCTCTTCAGAGACCACACATGGATCCACCAGTGTCATTGCATGTGTGCTCTTTTTACTAATAACAACCAGAGTCATTGCATGCGTGTTATCTTTAGAGACTACACATGGATTCACCAGTGTCATTGCATGTTTGTTCTTTTTACTAACAACAACTAGAGTCATTTCATGACTAATCTTTTCACATTCCACATATGGATCCACTAGTGTCATTACATGTGTGTTCTTCTGATTAACCACAGCTAGGGTCATTGCATGTGTGTTCTCTTCCGAGACCACACATGGATCCACCAGTGTCATTGCATGTGTGTTCTTTTTAGTAACAACAACTAGAGTCATTGCATGTGTGTTCTTTTCACATACCACATATGGATCCACTAGTGTCATTGAAATGTGTGTTCTCTTCAGAGACCACACATGGATCCACCAGTGTCATTGCATGTGTGCTCTTTTTACTAACAACAACCAGAGTCATTGCATGTGTGTTCTCTTCAGAGACCACACATGGATCCACCAGTGTCATTGCATGTGTGTTCTTTTTACTAACAACAACTAGAGTCATTTCATGAGTATTATTTTCACATACCACATATGGATCCACCAGTGTCATTGAAATGTGTGCTCTCTTCAGAGACCACAGATGGATCCACCAGTCTCATTGCATGTGTGCTCTTTTTACTAACAACAACTGGAGTCATTCCATATGTGTTCTTTTCACATACCACATATCGATCCACCAGTGTCATTGAAATGTGTGTTCTTCTCATTAACCACAACTAGAGTCATTGCATGTGTGTTCTTTTCGGAGACCACACATGGATCCACCAATGTCATTGCATGTCTGTTCTTTTTACTAAAAACAACCAGAGTCATTGCATGTGTGTTCTTTTCACAATCCACCTATGGATCCACTAGTGTCATTGCATGTGTGCTCTTTTTACTAACAACAACCAGAGTCATTGCATGTGTGTTATCTTCAGAGACCACACATGGATCCACCAGTGTCATTGCATGTGTGTTCTTTTTACTAACAACAACTAGAGTCATTTCATGACTATTCTTTTCACATACCACATATGGATCCACCAGAGTCATTGCATGTGTGTTCTTCTCATTAACCACAGCTAGAGTCATTGCATGTGTGTTCTCTTTAGAGACCTAACATGGATCCACTAGTGTCATTGCATGTGTGTTCTTTTTACTAACAAAAACTGGAGTCCTTTCATGAGTATTATTTTCACATAACACATATGGATCCACCAGTGTCATTGAAATGTGTGTTCTTTCATTAACCACAACTGGATTCATTTCATGGCAGTTCTTTTCACATACCACATATGGATCCACCAGTGTCATTGAAATGTGTGCTCTCTTCAGAGACGACAGATGGATCCACCAATGTCATTGCATGTGTGCTCTTTTTACTAACAACAACTGGAGTCATTGCATGTGTGTTCTTTTCACATACCACATATCGATCCACCAATGTCATTGAAATGTGTGTTCTTCTCATTAACCACAGCTAGATCCATTGCATATGTATTCTCTTCAGAGACCACACATGGATCCACCAATGTCATTGCATGTGTGTTCTTTTTACTAACAACAGCCTGAGTCATTGCATGTGTGTTCTTTTCACAATCCACCTATGGATCCACCGGTGTCATTGCATGTGTGCTCTTTTTACTAACAACAGCCAAAGTCATTGCATGTGTGTTCTCTTCAGAGACCGCACATGGATCCACCAGTGTCATTGCATGTGTGTTCTTTTTACTAACAACAACTGGAGTTATTTCATGACTATTCTTTTCACATACCACATATGGATCCACCAGTGTTACTGAATTGTGTGTTCTTCTCATTAACCACAGCTAGAGTCATTGCATGTGTGTTCTCTTCAGAGACCACACATGGATCCACCAGTGTCATTGCATGTGTGTTCTTTTTACTAACAACAACAAGATTCATTGCATGTGTGTTCTTTTCACATACCACATATGGATCCACCAGTGTCACTGAAATGTGTGTTCTCTTCAGAGACCACACATGGATCCACCAGTGTTGTTGCATGTGTGCTCTTGTTACTAAGAACAACCAGTGTCATTGCATGTGTGTTCTTTTTACTAACAACAACCAGAGTCATTGCATGTGTGTTCTCTTTAGAGACCACACATGGATCCACCAGTGTCATGGCATGTGTGTTCTTTTTACTAACAACAACTGGAGTCATTGCATGTGTGTTCTTTTCACATAACACATATGGATCCACCAGTGTCATCAAAATGTGTGTTCTCTTCAGAGACCACACATGGATTCACCAGTGTCATTGCACGTGTGTTCTTTTTACTAACAACAATTAGAGTCATTGCATGTGTGTTCTTTTCACATACCACATATGGATCCACCAATGTCATTGCATGTCTGATCTTTTCACAATCCACCTATGGATCCACCAATGTCATTCCATGTGTGCTCTTTTTACTAACAACAACTAGAGTCATTGCATGTGTGTTCTCTTTAGAGACCACACATGGATCCACTAGTGTCATTGCATGTGTGTTCTTTTTACTAACAACAACTGGAGTCATTTCATGACTATTATTTTCACATACCACATATGGATCCACCAGTGTCATTGAAATGTGTGTTCTCTTCAGAGACCACACATGGATCCACAAGTTTCATTGCATGTGTGCTCTTTTTACTAACAACAACTTGAGTCATTGCATGTGTGTTCTTTTCAGAGACCACATATCAATCCACCAGTGTCATTGAAATGTGTGTTCTTCTCATTAACCACAGCTAGAGTCATTGCATGTGTGTTCTCTTCAGAGACCACACATGGATCCACAAGTGTCATTGCATGTGTGTTCTTTTTACTAACAACAACCAGAGTCATTGCATGTGTGTTCTTTTCACAATCCACCTATGGATCCAGCAGTGTCATTGCATGTGTGCTCTTTTTACTAACAACAACCAGAGTCATTGCATGCGTGTTATCTTCAGAGGCCACACATGGATCCACCAGTGTCATTGCATGTTTGTTCTTTTTACTAACAACAAATAGAGTCATTTCATGACTATTCTTTTCAGATACCACATATGGATCCACCAGTGTCATTACATGTGTGTTCTTCTGATTAACCACAGCGAGAGTCATTGGATGTGTGTTCTCTTCAAAGACCACACATGTATCCACCAGTGTCATTGCATGTGTGTTCTTTTTAGTAACAACAACTAGAGTCATTGCATGTGTATTCTTTTCACATACCACATATGGATCCACCAGTGTCATTGAAATGTGTGTTCTCTTCAGAGACCACACATGGATTCACCAGTGTCATTGCATGTGTGCTCTTTTTACTAACAACAACTGGAGTCATTGCATGTGTGTTCTTTTCACAATCCACCTATGGATCCACCAGTGTCTTTGCATATGTGCTCTTTTTACTAACAACAGCCAGAGGCATTGCATGTGTGTTCTCTTTAGAGACCGCACATGGATCCACCTGTGGCATTGCATGTGCGTTCTTTTTACTAACAACAACTGGAGTCATTGCATGTGTGTCCTTTTCACATACCACATATGGATCCACCAGTGTCATTGCATGTGTGTTCTTTTCACAATCCACCTATGGATCCACCAATGTCATTCCATGTGTGCTCTTTTTACTAACAACAAGTAGAGTCATTGCATGTGTGTTCTCTTCAGAGACCACACATGGATCCACTAGTGTCATTGCATGTGTGTTCTTTTTACTAACAACAACTGGAGTCATTTCATGACTATTATTTTCACATACCACATATAGATCCACCACTGTCATTGAAATGTGTGTTCTCTTCAGAGACCACACATGGATCCACCAGTGTCATTGCATGTGTGCTCTTTTTACTAATAACAACCAGAGTCATTGCATGCGTGTTATCTTCAGAGACCACACATGGATCCACCAGTGTCATTGCATGTTTGTTCTTTTTACTAACAACAACTGGAGTCATTTCATGACTAATCTTTTCACATACCACATATGGATCCACCAGTGTCATTACATGTGTGTTCTTCTGATTAACCACAGCTAGAGTCATTGCATGTGTGTTCTCTTCCGAGACCACACATGGATCCACCAGTGTCATTGCATGTGTGTTCTTTTTAGTAACAACAACTAGAGTCATTGCATGTGTGTTCTTTTCACATACCACATATGGATCCACTAGTGTCATTGAAATGTGTGTTCTCTTCAG
Source organism: Avena insularis (assembly GCA_023614405.1). Taxonomy (NCBI): domain Eukaryota; kingdom Viridiplantae; phylum Streptophyta; class Magnoliopsida; order Poales; family Poaceae; genus Avena; species Avena insularis. Next base: position 347,690,859 of record CM042692.1, on the reverse strand, counting down.
AGACCACACATGGATCCACCAGTGTCATTGCATGTGTGCTCTGTTTACTAACAAGTAGAGTCATTGCATGTGTGTTCTCTTCAGAGACCACACATGGATCCTGATGTCATTGAATGTGTGTTCTTTTTACTAACAACAACTAGAGTCATTTCATGAGTATTATTTTCACATACCACATATGGATCCACCAGTGTCATTGAAATGTGTGCTCTCTTCAGAGACCACATATGGATCCACCAGTGTCATTGCATGTGTGCTCTTTTACTAACAACTGGAGTCATTGCATGTGTGTTCTTTTCACATACCACATATCGATCCACCAGTGTCATTGAAATGTGTGTTCTTCTCATTAACCACAACTAGAGTCATTGCATGTGTGTTCTTTTCAGAGACCACACATGGATCCACCAGTGTCATTGCATGTCTGTTCTTTTTACTAACAATAACCAGAGTCACTGCATGTGTGTTTTTTCACAATCCACCTATGGATCCACTAGTGTGATTGCATGTGTGCTCTTTTTACTAACAACAACCAGAGTCATTGCATGTGTGTTATTGTCAGAGACCATGGATCCACCAGTGTCATTGCATGTGTGTTCTTTTTACTAACAACAATAGGAGTCATTTCATGAGTATTATTTTCACATACCACATATGGATCCACCAATGTCATTGAAATGTGTGTTCTTTCATTAACCACAACTGGATTCATTTCATGACAGTTCTTTTCACATACCACATATGGATCCACCAGTGTCATTGAAATGTGTGCTCTCTTCAGAGACCACAGATGGATCCACCAGTGTCATTGCATGTGTGCTCTTTTTACTAACAACAAATGGAGTCATTGCATGTGTGTTCTTTTCACATACCACATATCGATCCACTAGTGTCATTGAAATGTGTGTTCTTCTCATTAACCACAGCTAGAGTCATTGCATATGTGTTCTCTTTAGAGACCACACATGGATCCACCAGTGTCATTGAATGTGTGTTCTTTTTACTAACAACAGCCTGAGTCATTGCATGTGTGTTCTTTTCACAATCCACCTATGGAACCACCAGTGTCATTGCATGTGTGCTCTTTTTACTAACAACAGCCAAAGTCATTGCATGTGTGTTCTCTTCAGAGACCGCACATGGATCCACCAGTGTCATTGCATGTGTGCTCTTTTACTAACAACAACTGAGTCATTGCATGTGTGTTCTTTTTGAGACCACATATCAATCCACCGTGTCATTGAAATGTGTGTTCTTCTCATTAACCACAGCTAGAGTCATTGCATGTGTGTTCTCTTGAGACCATACATGGATCCACAAGTGTCATTGCATGTGTGTTCTTTTTACTAACAACAACCAGAGTCATTGCATGTGTGTTCTTTTCACAATCCACCTATGGATCCACCAGTGTCATTGCATGTGTGCTCTTTTTACTAACAACAACCAGAGTCATTGGATGCGTGTTATCTTCAGAGACCACACATGGATCCACCAGTGTCATTGCATGTTTGTTCTTTTTACTAACAACAAATGGAGTCATTTCATGACTATTCTTTTGAGATACCATATGGATCCACCAGTGTCATTACATGTGTGTTCTTCTGATTAACCACATCTAGAGTCATTGGATGTGTGTTCTCTTCAAAGACCACACATGGATCCACCAGTGTCATTGCATGTGTGTTCTTTTTAGTAACAACACCTAGAGTCATTGCATGTGTATTCTTTTCACATACCACATATGGATCCACCAGTGTCATTGAAATGTGTGTTCTCTTCAGACACCACACATGGATCCACCAGTGTCATTGCATGTGTGCTCTTTTTACTAACAACAACCAGAGTCATTGCATGTGTGTTCTTCAGAGACCACATGGATCCTGATGTCATTGCATGTGTGCTCTTTTACTAACAACAACCAGAGTCATTGCATGCGTGTTATCTTCAGAGACCACACATGGATCCACCAGGGTCATTGCATGTTTGTTCTTTTTACTAACAACAACTGGCGTCATTTCATGACTAATCTTTTCACATACCACATATGGATCCACCAGTGTCATTACATGTGTGTTCTTCTGATTAACCACAGCTAGAGTCATTGCATGTGTGTTCTCTTCCGAGACCACACATGGATCCACCAGTGTCATTGCATGTGTGTTCTTTTTAGTAACAACAACTAGAGTCATTGCATGTGTGTTCTTTTCACATACCACATATGGATCCACTAGTGTCATTGAAATGTGTGTTCTCTTCAGAGACCACACATGGATCCACATATGTCATTGCATGTGTGCTCTTTTTACTAACAACAACCAGAGTCATTGCATGTGTGTTCTCTTCAGAGACCACACATGGATCCACCAGTGTCATTGCATGTGTGTTCTTTTTACTAACAACAACTAGAGTCATTTCATGAGTATTATTTTCACATACCACATATGGATCCACCAGTGTCATTGAAATGTGTGCTCTCTTCAGAGACCACATATGGATCCACCAGTGTCATTGCATGTGTGCTCTTTTTACTAACAACAACTGGAGTCATTGCATGTGTGTTCTTTTCACATACCACATATCGATCCACCAGTGTCATTGAAATGTGTGTTCTTCTCATTAACCACAACTAGAGTCATTGCATGTGTGTTCTTTTCAGAGACCACACATGGATCCACCAGTGTCATTGCATGTCTGTTCTTTTTACTAACAATAACCAGAGTCACTGCATGTGTGTTCTTTTCACAATCCACCTATGGATCCACTAGTGTCATTGCATGTGTGCTCTTTTTACTAACAACAACCAGAGTCATTGCATGTGTGTTATTGTCAGAGACCATGGATCCACCAGTGTCATTGCATGTGTGTTCTTTTTACTAACAACAACTGGAGTCATTTCATGAGTATTATTTTCACATACCACATATGGATCCACCAGTGTCATTGAAATGTGTGTTCTTTCATTAACCACAACTGGATTCATTTCATGACAGTTCTTTTCACATACCACATATGGATCCACCAGTGTCATTGAAATGTGTGCTCTCTTCAGAGACCACAGATGGATCCACCAGTGTCATTGCATGTGTGCTCTTTTTACTAACAACAAATGGAGTCATTGCATGTGTGTTCTTTTCACATACCACATATCGATCCACTAGTGTCATTGAAATGTGTGTTCTTCTCATTAACCACAGCTAGAGTCATTGCATATGTGTTCTCTTTAGAGACCACACATGGATCCACCAGTGTCATTGAATGTGTGTTCTTTTTACTAACAACAGCCTGAGTCATTGCATGTGTGTTCTTTTCACAATCCACCTATGGAACCACCAGTGTCATTGCATGTGTGCTCTTTTTACTAACAACAGCCAAAGTCATTGCATGTGTGTTCTCTTCAGAGACCGCACATGGATCCACCAGTGTCATTGCATGTGTGCTCTTTTTACTAACAACAACTGGAGTCATTGCATGTGTGTTCTTTTCAGAGACCACATATCAATCCACCAGTGTCATTGAAATGTGTGTTCTTCTCATTAACCACAGCTAGAGTCATTGCATGTGTGTTCTCTTCAGAGACCATACATGGATCCACAAGTGTCATTGCATGTGTGTTCTTTTTACTAACAACAACCAGAGTCATTGCATGTGTGTTCTTTTCACAATCCACCTATGGATCCACCAGTGTCATTGCATGTGTGCTCTTTTTACTAACAACAACCAGAGTCATTGGATGCGTGTTATCTTCAGAGACCACACATGGATCCACCAGTGTCATTGCATGTTTGTTCTTTTTACTAACAACAAATGGAGTCATTTCATGACTATTCTTTTCAGATACCACATATGGATCCACCAGTGTCATTACATGTGTGTTCTTCTGATTAACCACATCTAGAGTCATTGGATGTGTGTTCTCTTCAAAGACCACACATGGATCCACCAGTGTCATTGCATGTGTGTTCTTTTTAGTAACAACAACTAGAGTCATTGCATGTGTATTCTTTTCACATACCACATATGGATCCACCAGTGTCATTGAAATGTGTGTTCTCTTCAGACACCACACATGGATCCACCAGTGTCATTGCATGTGTGCTCTTTTTACTAACAACAACCAGAGTCATTGCATGTGTGTTCTCTTCAGAGACCACACATGGATCCACCAGTGTCATTGCATGTGTGCTCTTTTTACTAACAACAACCAGAGTCATTGCATGCGTGTTATCTTCAGAGACCACACATGGATCCACCAGTGTCATTGCATGTTTGTTCTTTTTACTAACAACAACTGGCGTCATTTCATGACTAATCTTTTCACATACCACATATGGATCCACCAGTGTCATTACATGTGTGTTCTTCTGATTAACCACAGCTAGAGTCATTGCATGTGTGTTCTCTTCCGAGACCACACATGGATCCACCAGTGTCATTGCATGTGTGTTCTTTTTAGTAACAACAACTAGAGTCATTGCATGTGTGTTCTTTTCACATACCACATATGGATCCACTAGTGTCATTGAAATGTGTGTTCTCTTCAGAGACCACACATGGATCCACCAGTGTCATTGCATGTGTGCTCTTTTTACTAACAACAACCAGAGTCATTGCATGTGTGTTCTCTTCAGAGACCACACATGGATCCACCAGTGTCATTGCATGTGTGTTCTTTTTACTAACAACAACTAGAGTCATTTCATGAGTATTATTTTCACATACCACATATGGATCCACCAGTGTCATTGAAATGTGTGCTCTCTTCAGAGACCACATATGGATCCACCAGTGTCATTGCATGTGTGCTCTTTTTACTAACAACAACTGGAGTCATTGCATGTGTGTTCTTTTCACATACCACATATCGATCCACCAGTGTCATTGAAATGTGTGTTCTTCTCATTAACCACAACTAGAGTCATTGCATGTGTGTTCTTTTCAGAGACCACACATGGATCCACCAGTGTCATTGCATGTCTGTTCTTTTTACTAACAATAACCAGAGTCACTGCATGTGTGTTCTTTTCACAATCCACCTATGGATCCACTAGTGTCATTGCATGTGTGCTCTTTTTACTAACAACAACCAGAGTCATTGCATGTGTGTTATTGTCAGAGACCATGGATCCACCAGTGTCATTGCATGTGTGTTCTTTTTACTAACAACAACTGGAGTCATTTCATGAGTATTATTTTCACATACCACATATGGATCCACCAGTGTCATTGAAATGTGTGTTCTTTCATTAACCACAACTGGATTCATTTCATGACAGTTCTTTTCACATACCACATATGGATCCACCAGTGTCATTGAAATGTGTGCTCTCTTCAGAGACCACAGATGGATCCACCAGTGTCATTGCATGTGTGCTCTTTTTACTAACAACAAATGGAGTCATTGCATATGTGTTCTTTTCACATACCACATATCGATCCACTAGTGTCATTGAAATGTGTGTTCTTCTCATTAACCACAGCTAGAGTCATTGCATATGTGTTCTCTTTAGAGACCACACATGGATCCACCAGTGTCATTGAATGTGTGTTCTTTTACTAACAACAGCCTGAGTCATTGCATGTGTGTTCTTTTCACAATCCACCTATGGAACCACCCGTGTCATTGCATGTGTGCTCTTTTTACTAACAACAGCCAAAGTCATTGCATGTGTGTTCTCTTCAGAGACCGCACATGGATCCACCAGTGTCATTGCATGTGTGTTCTTTTTACTAACAACAACTAGAGTCATTTCATGACTATTCTTTTAACCTACCACATATGGATCCACCAGTGTTACTGAAATGTGTGTTCTTCTCATTAACTATAGCTAGAGTCATTGCATGTGTGTTCTCTTTAGAGACCACACATGGATCCACCAGTGTCATTGCATGTGTGTTCTTTTTACTAACAACAACTAGAGTCATTGCATGTGTGTTCTTTTCACATACCACATATGGATCCACCAGTGTCATTGAAATGTGTGTTCTCTTCAGAGACCACACATGGATCCACCAGTGTCATTGAAATGTGTGTTCTCTTCAGAGACCACACATGGATCCACAAGTGTCATTGCATGTGTGCTCTTGTTACTAACAACAACCAGTGTCATTGCATGTGTGTTCTTTTTACTAACACAACCAGAGTCATTGCATGTGTGTTCTCTTTAGAGACCACACATGGATCCACCAGTGTTATTGCATGTGTGTTCTTTTTACTAACAACAACTGGAGTCATTGCATGTGTGTTCTTTTCACATAACACATATGGATCCACCAGTGTCATCAAAATGTGTGTTCTCTTCAGAGACCACACATGGATTCACCAGTGTCATTGCATGTGTGTTCTTTTTACTAACAACAACTGGAGTCATTGCATGTGTGTTCTTTTCACATACCACATATGGATCCACCAATGTCATTGCATGTCTGTTCTTTTCACAATCCACCTATGGATCCACCAATGTCATTCCATGTGTGCTCTTTTTACTAACAACAACTAGAGTCATTGCATGTGTGTTCTCTTCAGAGACCACACATGGATCCACTAGTGTCATTGCATGTGTGTTCTTTTTACTAACAACAACTAGAGTCATTTCATGACTATTGTTTTCACATACCACATATGGATCCACCAGTGTCATTGAAATGTGTGTTCTCTTCAGAGACCACACATGGATCCACCAGTGTCATTGCATGTGTGCTCTTTTTACTAACAACAACTAGAGTCATTGCATGTGTGTTCTTTTCAGAGACCACATATCAATCCACCAGTGTCATTGAAATTTGTGTTCTTCTCATTAACCACAGCTAGTGTCATTGCATGTGTGTTCTCTTGAGAGACCACACATGGATCCACAAGTGTCATTACATGTGTGTTCTTTTTACTAACAACAACCAGAGTCATTGCATGTGTGTTCTTTTCACAATCCACCTATGGATCCACCAGTGTCATTGCATGTGTGCCCTTTTTACTAACAACAACCAGAGTCATTGCATGTGTGTTATCTTCAGAGACCACACATGGATCCACCAGTGTCATTGCATGTTTGTTCTTTTTACTAACAACAAATGGAGTCATTTCATGACTATTCTTTTCAGATACCACATATGGATCCACCAATGTCATTACATGTGTGTTCTTCTGATTAACCACAGCTAGAGTCATTGGATGTGTGTTCTCTTCAAAGACCACACATGGATCCACCAGTGTCATTGCATGTGTGTTCTTTTTAGTAACAACAACTAGAGTCATTGCATGTGTATTCTTTTCACATACCACATATGGATCCACCAGTGTCATTGAAATGTGTGTTCTCTTCAGAGACCACACATGGATCCACCAGTGTCATTGCATGTGTGCTCTTTTTACTAAAAACATCCAGAGTCATTGGATGTGTGTTCTCTTCAGAGACCACACATGGATCCACCAGTGTCATTGCATGTGTGTTCTTTTTACTAACAACAACTGGAGTCATTTCATGAGTATTATTTTCACATTCCACATATGGATCCACCAGTGTCATTAAATGTGTGCTCTCTTCAGAGACCACAGATGGATCCACCAGTGTCATTGCATGTGTGCTCTTTTTACTAACAACAACTAGAGTCATTGCATGTGTGTTCTTTTCACATACCACATATCGATCCACCAGTGTCATTGAAATGTGTGTTCTTCTCATTACCCACAACTAGAGTCATTGCATGTGTGTTCTTTTCAGAGACCACACATGGATCCACCAGTGGCATTGCATGTCTGTTCTTTTTACTAACAACAACCAGAGTCATTGCATGTATGTTCTTTTCACAATCCACCTATGGATCCACTAGTGTCATTGCATGTGTGCTCTTTTTACTAACAACAACCAGAGTCATTGCATGTGTGTTCTCTTTAGAGACCACACATGGATCCACCAGTGTCATTGCATGTGTGTTCTTTTTACTAACAACAGCTTGGATCATTGCATCTGTGTTCTTTTCACATACCACATATGGATCCACAAGTGTCATTGAAATGTGTGTTCTCTTCAGAGACCACACATGGATCCACCAGTGTCATTGCATGTGTGTTCTTTTTACAAACAACAACTAGAGTCATTGCATGTGTGTTCTTTTCACATACCAAATATGGATCCACCAGTGTCATTGCATGCGTGTTCTTTTCACAATCCACCTATGGATCCACCAGTGTCATTGCATGTGTGCTCTTTTTACTAACAACAACCAGAGTCATTGCCTGTGTGTTCTTCTCATTAACCACAGCTAGAGTCATTGCATGTGTGTTCCCTTTAGAGACCACACATGGATCCACCAGTGTCATTGCATGTGTGTTCTTTTTACTAACAACAACTGGAGTCCTTTCATGAGTATTATTTTCACATACCACATATGGATCCACCAGTGTCATTGAAATGTGTGTTCTTTCATTAACCACAACTGGATTCATTTCATGACAGTTCTTTTCACATACCACATATGGATCCACCAGTGTCATTGAAATGTGTGCTCTCTTCAGAGACCACAGATGGATCCACAAGTGTCATTGCATGTGTGCTCTTTTTACTAACAACAACTAGAGTCATTGCATGTGTGTTCTTTTCACATACCACATATCGATCCACCAGTGTCATTGAAATGTGTGTTCTTCTCATTAACCACAGCTAGAGTCATTGCATATGTGTTCTCTTCAGACACCACACATGGATTCACCAGTGTCATTGCATGTGTATTCTTTTTACTAACAACAGCCTGAGTCATTGCATGTGTGTTCTTTTCACAATCCACCTATGGATCCACCAGTGTCATTGCATGTGTGCTCTTTTTACTAACAACAACCAAAGTCATTAAATGTGTGTTCTCTTCAGAGACCGCACATTGATCCACCAGTGTCATTGGATGTGTGTTCTTTTTACTAACAACAACTATAGTCATTTCATGACTATTCTTTTCACATACCACATATGGATCCACCAGTGTTACTGAAATGTGTGTTCTTCTCATTAACCACAGCTAGAGTCATTGCATGTGTGTTCTCTTCAGAGACCACACATGGATCCACCAGTGTCATTGCATGTGTGTTCTTTTTACTAACAACAACTAGAGTCATTGCATGAGTGTTCTTTTCACATACCACATATGGATCCACCAGTATCATTGAAATGTGTGTTCTCTTCAGAGACCACACATGGATCCACCAGTGTCATTGCATGTGTGCTCTTGTTACTAACAACAACTGGAGTCATTGCATGTGTGTTCTTTTCACATACCACATATGGATCCACAAGTGTCATTGAAATGTGTGTTCTCTTCAGAGACCACACATGGATCCACCAGTGTCATTGCATGTGTGTTCTTTTTACAAACAACAACTAGAGTCATTGCATGTGTGTTCTTTTCACATACCAAATATGGTTCCACCAGTGTCATTGCATGCGTGTTCTTTTCACAATCCACCTATGGATCCACCAGTGTCATTGCATGTGTGCTCTTTTTACTAACAACAACCAGAGTCATTGCATGTGTGTTATCTTAAGAGACCACACATGGATCCACCAGTGTCATTGCATGTGTGTTCTTTTTATTAACAACAACTGGAGTCATTTCATGACTATTATTTTCACATACCACATATGGATCCACCAGTGTTATTGAAATGTGTGTTCTCTTCAGATACCACACATGGATCCACCAGTGTCATTACATGTGTGCTCTTTTTACTAACAACAACTAGAGTCATTGCATGTGTGTTCTTTTCACATACCACATATGGATCCACCAGTGTCATTGAAATGTCTGTTCTCTTCAGAGACCACACATGGATCCACCAGTGTCATTGCATGTGTGCTCTTTTTACTAACAACCAGTGTCATTGCATGTGTGTTCTTTTTACTAACAACAACCAGAGTCATTGCATGTGTGTTCTCTTCAAAGACCACACATGGATCCACCAGTGTCATTGCATGTGTGTTCTTTTCACATACCACACATGGATCCACCAGTGTCATTGAAATGTGTGTTCTTCTCATTAACCACAGCTAGAGACATTGCATGTGTGTTCTCTTCAGAGACCACACATGGATCCACCAGTGTCATTGCATGTGTGTTCTTTTTACTAACAACAACCAGAGTCATTGCATGTGTGTTCTTTTCACAATCCACCTATGGATCCACCAGTGTCATTGCATGTGTGCTATTTTTACTAACAACAGCCAGAGTCATTGCATGTGTGTTCTCTTCAGAGACTGCACATGGATCCACCAGTGTCATTGCATGTGTGTTCTTTTTACTAACAACAACTGGAGTCATTGCATGACTATTCTTTTCACATACCACATATGGATCCACCAGAGTCATTGCATGTGTGTTCTTCTCATTAACCACAGCTAGAGTCATTTCATGTGTGTTCTCTTTAGAGACCACACATGGATCCACCAGTTTCATTGCATGTGTGTTCTTTTTACTAACAACAACTAGAGTCATTGCATGTGTGTTCTTTTCACATACCACATATGGATCCACCAGTGTCATTGAAATGTCTGTTCTCTTCAGAGACCACACATGGATCCACCAGTGTCATTGCATGTGTGCTCTTTTTACTAACAACCAGTGTCATTGCATGTGTGTTCTTTTTACTAACAACAACCAGAGTCATTGCATGTGTGTTCTCTTCAAAGACCACACATGGATCCACCAGTGTCATTGCATGTGTGTTCTTTTTACTAACAACAACTAGAGTCATTGCATGTGTGTTCTTTTCACATACCACATATGGATCCACCAGTATCATTGAAATGTGTGTTCTCTTCAGAGACCACACATGGATCCACCAGTGTCATTGCATGTGTGCTCTTGTTACTAACAACAGCTGGAGTCATTGCATGTGTGTTCTTTTCACATACCACATATGGATCCACAAGTGTCATTGAAATGTGTTCTTCTCTTACACATGGATCCAGTGTCATTGCATGTGTGTTCTTTTTACTAACAACAACTAGAGTCATTGCATGTGTGTTCTTTTCACATACCAAATATGGATCCACCAGTGTCATTGCATGCGTGTTCTTTTCACAGTCCACCTATGGATCCACCAGTGTCATTGCATGTGTGCTCTTTTTACTAACAACAACCAGAGTCATTGCATGTGTGTTATCTTAAGAGACCACACATGGATCCACCAGTGTCATTGCATGTGTGTTCTTTTTTATTAACAACAACTGGAGTCATTTCATGACTATTATTTTCACATACCACATATGGATCCACCAGTGTTATTGAAATGTGTGTTCTCTTCAGAGACCACACATGGATCCAGCAGTGTCATTACATGTGTGCTCTTTTTACTAACAACAACTGGAGTCATTGCATGTGTGTTCGTTTCACATACCACATATGGATCCACCAGTGTCATTGAAATGTGTGTTCTTCTCATTAACCACAACTAGAGTCATTGCATGTGTGTTCTTTTTACAAACAACAACCAGAGTCATTGCATGTGTGTTCTTTTCACAATCCACCTATGGATCCACCAGTGTCATTGCATGTGTGTTCTTTTTACTAACAACAATTGGAGTCATTTCATGACTATTATTTTCACATACCACATATGGATCCACCAGTGTCATTGCATGTGTGTTCTCTTCAGAGACCACACATGGATCCACCAGTGTCATTGCATGTGTGTTCTTTTTACTAACAACAACTAGAGTCATTGCATGTGTGTTCTTTTCACATACCACATATGGATCCACCAGTGTCATTGAAATGTGTGTTCTCTTCAGAGACCACACATGGATCCACCAGTGTCATTGCATGTGTGCTCTTTTTACTAACAACCAGTGTCATTGCATGTGTCCTCTTTTTACTAACAACCAGTGTCATTGCATGTGTGTTCTCTTTCAGAGACCACACATGGATACCTGATGTCATTGCATGTGTGTCCTTTTTACTAATAACAACTTGAGTCATTGCATGTGTGTTCTTTTCACATACCACATATGGATCCACCAGTGTCATTGAAATGTGTGTTCTCTTTAGAGACCACACATGGATCCACCTATGTCATAGCATGTGTGTTATTTTTACTAACAACAACTAGAGTCATTGCATGTGTGTTCTTTTCACATACCACATATGGATCCACCAGTGTCATTGCATGTGTGTTCTTTTCACAATCCACCTATGGGTCCCTAGTGTCATTGCATGTTTCCTCTTTTTACTAACAACCAGAGTCATTGCATGTGTGTTCTCTTCAAAGACCACACGTGGATCCACCAGTGTCATTGCATGTGTGTCTTCTTTTTACTAACCACAACTAGAGTCATTTCATGACTATTATTTTCACATACCACATATGGATCCACCAGTGTCATTGAAATGTGTGTTCTCTTGAAACCACACATGGATCCACCAGTGTCATTGCCTGTGTGCTCTTTTTACTAACAACAACTGGAGTCATTGCATGTGTCTTCTTTTCACATACCACATATGGATCCACCAGTGTCATTGAAATGTGTGTTCTTCTCATTAACTAGAAATAGAGTCATTGCATGTGTGTTCCTTGAGACCACACATGGATCCACGATGTCATTGCATGTGTGTTATTTTTACTAACAACAACAGAGTCATTGCATGTGTGTTCTTTTCACAATCCACCTATGGATCTACGGTGTGATTGCATGTGTGCTCTTTTACTAACAACAGCCAGAGTCATTGCATGTGTGTTCTCTTTAGAGACCACACATGGATCCACTAGTGTCATTGCATGTGTGTTCTTTTTACTAACAACAACTGGAGTCATTTCATGACTATTATTTTCACATACCACATATGGATCCACCAGTGTCATTGAAATGTGTGTTCTCTTCAGAGACCACACATGGATCCACAAGTGTCATTGCATGTGTGCTCTTTTTACTAACAACAACCAGAGTCATTGCATGTGTGTTCTTTTCACATAGCACATATGGATCCACCAATGTCATTTAAATGTGTGTTCTTCTCATTAACTACAGCTAGAGTCATTGCATGTTCGTTCTTTTTACTAACAACCACCAAAGTCATTGAATGTGTGTTCTTTTCACAATCCACCTATGGATCCACCAGTGTCATTGCATGTGTGTTCTTTTTACTAACAACAACTGGAGTCATTTCATGACTATTATTTTCACATACCATATGGATCCAACTGTGTCATTGAAATGTGTGCTCTCTTTAGAGACCACAGATGGATCCACTAGTGTCATTGCATGTGTGCTCTTTTTACTAACAACAACTAGAGTCATTGCATGTGTGTTCTTTTCACATACCACATATGGATCCACCAGTGTCATTGAAATGTGTGTTCTCTTCAGAGACCACACATGGATCCACCAGTGTCATTGCATGTGTGCTCCTTTTACTAACAACCAGTGTCATTGCATGTGTGTTCTTTTTACTAACAACAACCAGAGTCATTGCATGTGTGTTCTCTTCAGAGACCACACATGGATCCTGATGTTATTGCATGTGTGTCCTTTTTACTAACAACAACTTGAGTCATTGCATGTGTGTTCTTTTCACATACCACATATGGATCCACTAGTGTCATTGAAATGTGTGTTCTCTTTAGAGACCACACATGGATCCACCTATGTCATTGCATGTGTGTTATTTTTACTAACAACAACTAGAGTCATTGCATGTGTGTTCTTTTCACATAACACTTATGGATCCACCAGTTTCATTGTATGTGTGTTCTTTTCACAAGCCACCTATGGTTCCCTTGTGTGAGTTCATTTTTACTATTTTTTCTTACACCACGATTCATTGCATGTGTGTTCTCTTCACAGACCACACGTGGATCCACCAGTGTCATTGCATGTGTGTCTTCTTTTTACGAACCACAACTAGAGTCATTTCAGGACTATTATTTTCACATACCCCATATGGATCCACCAGTGTCATTGAAATGTGTGTTCTCTTCAGAAACCACATGGATCCACCAGTGTCATTGCCTGTGTGCTCTTTTTACTAACAACAACTGGAGTCATTGCATGTGTCTTCTTTTCACATACCACATATGGATCCACCAGTGTCATTGAAATGTGTGTTCTTCTCATTAACTAGAACTAGAGTCATTGCATGTGTGTTCCTTTAGAGACCACACATGGATCCTGATGTCATTGCATGTGTGTTATTTTACTAACAACAACCAGAGTCATTGCATGTGTGTTCTTTTCACAATCCACCTATGGATCTACCAGTGTCATTGCATGTGTGCTCTTTTTACTAACAACAGCCAGAGTCATTGCATGTGTGTTCTCTTTAGAGACCACACATGGATCCTGATGTCATTGCATGTGTGTTCTTTTTACTAACAACAACTGAGTCATTTCATGACTATTATTTTCACATACCACATATGGATCCACCAAGTGTCATTGAAATGTGTGTTCTCTTGAGACCACACATGGATCCACAAGTGTCATTGCATGTGTGTTCTTTTTACTAACAACAACCAGAGTCATTGCATGTGTGTTCTTTTCACATAGCACATATGGATCCACCAATGTCATTTAAATGTGTGTTCTTCTCATTAACTACAGCTAGAGTCATTGCATGTTCGTTCTTTTTACTAACAACCACCAAAGTCATTGAATGTGTGTTCTTTTCACAATCCACCTATGGATCCACCAGTGTCATTGCATGTGTGTTCTTTTTACTAACAACTGAGTCATTTCATGACTATTATTTTCACATACCACATATGGATCCACCAGTGTCATTGAAATGTGTGCTCTCTTTAGAGACAACAGATGTATCCACTAGTGTCATTGCATGTGTGCTCTTTTTACTAACAACAAATAGAGTCATTGCATGTGTGTTCTTTTCACATACCACATATGGATCCACAGTGTCATTGAAATGTACATTCTTCTTGAGAGACCACACCTGGATCCACCAGTGTCATTGCATGTGTGCTCTTTTTACTAACAACCAGTGTCATTGCATGTGTGTTCTTTTTACTAACAACAACCAGTGTCATTGCATGTGTGTTCTCTTCAGAGACCACACATGGATCCACCAGTGTTATTGCATGTGTGTCCTTTTTACTCACAACAAGAGTCATTGCATGTGTGTTCTTTTCACATACCACATATGGATCCACTAGTGTCATTGAAATGTGTGTTCTCTTTAGAGACCACACATGGATCCACCTATGTCATTGCATGTGTGTTATTTTTACTAACAACAACTAGAGTCATTGCATGTGTGTTCTTTTCACATACCACATATGGATCCACCAGTGTCATTGTATGTGTGTTCTTTTCACAATCCACCTATGGATCCCTAGTGTCATTGCATGTTTACTCTTTTTACTAACAACCAGAGTCATTGCATGTGTGTTCTCTTCAAAGACCACACGTGGATCCACCAGTGTCATTGCATGTGTGTCTTCTTTTTACTAACCACAACTAGAGTCATTTCATGACTATTATTTTCACATACCACATATGGATCCACCAGTGTCATTGAAATGTGTGTTCTCTTCAGAAACCACACATGGATCCACCAGTGTCATTGCCTGTGTGCTCTTTTTACTAACAACAACTGGAGTCATTGCATGTGTCTTCTTTTCACATACCACATATGGATCCACCAGTGTCATTGAAATGTGTGTTCTTCTCATTAACTAGAAATAGAGTCATTGCATGTGTGTTCCCTTTAGAGACCACACATGGATCCTGATGTCATTGCATGTGTGTTATTTTTACTAACAACAACCAGAGTCATTGCATGTGTGTTCTTTTCACAATCCACCTATGGATCTACCAGTGTCATTGCATGTGTGCTCTTTTTACTAACAACAGCCAGAGTCATTGCATGTGTGTTCTCTTTAGAGACCACACATGGATCCACCAGTGTCATTGCATGTGTGTTCTTTTTACTAACAACAACTGGAGTCATTTCATGACTATTATTTTCACATACCACATATGGATCCACCAGTGTCATTGAAATGTGTGTTCTCTTCAGAGACCACACATGGATCCACAAGTGTCATTGCATGTGTGCTCTTTTTACTAACAACAACCAGAGTCATTGCATGTGTGTTCTTTTCACATAGCACATATGGATCCACCAATGTCATTTAAATGTGTGTTCTTCTCATTAACTACAGCTAGAGTCATTGCATGTTCGTTCTTTTTACTAACAACCACCAAAGTCATTGAATGTGTGTTCTTTTCACAATCCACCTATGGATCCACCAGTGTCATTGCATGTGTGTTCTTTTTACTAACAACAACTGGAGTCATTTCATGACTATTATTTTCACATACCACATATGGATCCACCAGTGTCATTGAAATGTGTGCTCTCTTTAGAGACCACAGATGGATCCACCAGTGTCATTGCATGTGTGCTCTTTTTACTAACAACAACTAGAGTCATTGCATGTGTGTTCTTTTCACATACCACATATGGATCCACCAGTGTCATTGAAATGTCTGTTCTCTTCAGAGACCACACATGGATCCACCAGTGTCATTGCATGTGTGCTCTTTTTACTAACAACCAGTGTCATTGCATGTGTGTTCTTTTTACTAACAACAACCAGAGTCATTGCATGTGTGTTCTCTTCAGAGACCACACATGGATCCACCAGTGTTATTGCATGTGTGTCCTTTTTACTAACAACAACTGGAGTCATTGCATGTGTGTTCTTTTCACATACCACATATGGATCCACCAGTGTCATTGAAATGTGTGTTCTCTTTAGAGACCACACATGGATCCACCTATGTCATTGCATGTGTGTTATTTTTACTAACAACAACTAGAGTCATTGCATGTGTGTTCTTTTCACATACCACATATGGATCCTCCAGTGTCATTGTATGTGTGTTCTTTTCACAATCCACCTATGGATCCCTAGTGTCATTGCATGTTTACTCTTTTTACTAACAACCAGAGTCATTGCATGTGTGTTCTCTTCAAAGACCACACGTGGATCCACCGATGTCATTGCATGTGTGTCTTCTTTTACTAACCACAACTAGAGTCATTTCATGACTATTATTTTCACATACCACATATGGATCCACCAGTGTCATTGAAATGTGTGTTCTCTTGAAACCACACATGGATCCACCAGTGTCATTGCCTGTGTGCTCTTTTTACTAACAACAACTGGAGTCATTGCATGTGTCTTCTTTTCACATACCACATATGGATCCACCAGTGTCATTGAAATGTGTGTTCTTCTCATTAACTAGAACTAGAGTCATTGCATGTGTGTTCCCTTCAGAGACCACACATGGATCCACCAGTGTCATTGCATGTGTGTTATTTTTACTAACAACAACCAGAGTCATTGCATGTGTGTTCTTTTCACAATCCACCTATGGATCTACCAGTGTCATTGCATGTGTGCTCTTTTTACTAACAACAGCCAGAGTCATTGCATGTGTGTTCTCTTTAGAGACCACACATGGATCCTGATGTCATTGCATGTGTGTTCTTTTTACTAACAACAACTGAGTCATTTCATGACTATTATTTTCACATACCACATATGGATCCACAGTGTCATTGAAATGTGTGTTCTTCAGAGACCACACATGGATCCACAAGTGTCATTGCATGTGTGCTCTTTTTACTAACAACAACCGGAGTCATTGCATGTGTGTTCTTTTCACATAGCACATATGGATCCACCAATGTCATTGAAATGTGTGTTCTTCTCATTAACTACAGCTAGAGTCATTGCATGTTCGTTCTTTTTACTAACAACCACCAAAGTCATTGAATGTGTGTTCTTTTCACAATCCACCTATGGATCCACCAGTGTCATTGCATGTGTGTTCTTTTTACTAACAACAACTGGAGTCATTTCATGACTATTATTTTCACATACCACATATGGATCCACAGTTTAACCACAGCTATAGTCATTGCATGTGTGTTCTCTTCAGAGACCACACATGGATCCACCAGTGTTATTGCATGTGTGTTCTTTTTACTAACAATAATTGAAGTCATTTCATGACTGTTCTTTTCACATACCACATATGGATTCACCAGTGTCATTGAAATGTGTGTTCTCTTGAGATACCACACATGGATCCACTAGTGTCATTGCACGTGACTTCTTTTTACTAACTACAACAACCAGAGTTATTGCATGTGTGTTCTTTTCACATACCACCTATGGATCCACCAGTGTCATTGCATGTGTGTTCTTTTCACAATCCACCTATGGATCCACCAGTGTCATTGCATGTGTGCTCTTTTTACTAACAACCAGTGTCATTGCATGTGTCTTCTTTTTACTAACAACAACCAGAGTCATTGCATGTGTGTTCTCTTCAGAGACCACACATGGATACACCAGTGTCATTGCATGTGTGTCCTTTTTACTAACAACAACTTGAGTCATTGCATGTGTGTTCTTTTCACATACCACATATGGATCCACCAGTGTCATTGAAATGTGTGTTCTCTTTAGAGACCACACATGGATCCACCTATGTCATAGCATGTGTGTTATTTTTACTAACAACAACTAGAGTCATTGCATGTGTGTTCTTTTCACATACCACATATGGATCCACCAGTGTCATTGCATGTGTGTTCTTTTCACAATCCACCTATGGGTCCCTAGTGTCATTGCATGTTTCCTCTTTTTACTAACAACCAGAGTCATTGCATGTGTGTTCTCTTCAAAGACCACACGTGGATCCACCAGTGTCATTGCATGTGTGTCTTCTTTTTACTAACCACAACTAGAGTCATTTCATGACTATTATTTTCACATACCACATATGGATCCACCAGTGTCATTGAAATGTGTGTTCTCTTCAGAAACCACACATGGATCCACCAGTGTCATTGCCTGTGTGCTCTTTTTACTAACAACAACTGGAGTCATTGCATGTGTCTTCTTTTCACATACCACATATGGATCCACCAGTGTCATTGAAATGTGTGTTCTTCTCATTAACTAGAAATAGAGTCATTGCATGTGTGTTCCCTTTAGAGACCACACATGGATCCACCAGTGTCATTGCATGTGTGTTATTTTTACTAACAACAACCAGAGTCATTGCATGTGTGTTCTTTTCACAATCCACCTATGGATCTACCAGTGTCATTGCATGTGTGCTCTTTTTACTAACAACAGCCAGAGTCATTGCATGTGTGTTCTCTTTAGAGACCACACATGGATCCACCAGTGTCATTGCATGTGTGTTCTTTTTACTAACAACAACTAGAGTCATTTCATGACTATTATTTTCACATACCACATATGGATACAACAGTGTCATTGTAATGTGTGTTCTCTTCAGAGACCACACATGGATCCACAAGTGTCATTGCATGTGTGCTCTTTTTACTAACAACAACCAGAGTCATTGCATGTGTGTTCTTTTCACATAGCACATATGGATCCACCAATGTTATTTAAATGTGTGTTCTTCTCATTAACTACAACTAGAGTCATTGCATGTTCGTTCTTTTTACTAACAACCACCAAAGTCATTGAATGTGTGTTCTTTTCACAATCCACCTATGGATCCACCAGTGTCATTGCATGTGTGTTCTTTTTACTAACAACAACTGGAGTCATTTCATGACTATTATTTTCACATACCACATATGGATCCACCAGTGTCATTGAAATGTGTGCTCTCTTTAGAGACCACAGATGGATCCACCAGTGTCATTGCATGTGTGCTCTTTTTACTAACAACAACTAGAGTCATTGCATGTGTGTTCTTTTCACATACCACATATGGATCCACCAGTGTCATTGAAATGTCTGTTCTCTTCAGAGACCACACATGGATCCACCAGTGTCATTGCATGTGTGCTCTTTTTACTAACAACCAGTGTCATTGCATGTGTGTTCTTTTTACTAACAACAACCAGAGTCATTGCATGTGTGTTCTCTTCAGAGACCACACATGGATCCACCAGTGTTATTGCATGTGTGTCCTTTTTACTAACAACAACTGGAGTCATTGCATGTGTGTTCTTTTCACATACCACATATGGATCCACCAGTGTCATTGAAATGTGTGTTCTCTTTAGAGACCACACATGGATCCACCTATGTCATTGCATGTGTGTTATTTTTACTAACAACAACTAGAGTCATTGCATGTGTGTTCTTTTCACATACCACATATGGATCCACCAGTGTCATTGTATGTGTGTTCTTTTCACAATCCACCTATGGATCCCTAGTGTCATTGCATGTTTACTCTTTTTACTAACAACCAGAGTCATTGCATGTGTGTTCTCTTCAAAGACCACACGTGGATCCACCAGTGTCATTGCATGTGTGTCTTCTTTTTACTAACCACAACTAGAGTCATTTCATGACTATTATTTTCACATACCACATATGGATCCACCAGTGTCATTGAAATGTGTGTTCTCTTCAGAAACCACACATGGATCCACCAGTGTCATTGCCTGTGTGCTCTTTTTACTAACAACAACTGGAGTCATTGCATGTGTCTTCTTTTCACATACCACATATGGATCCACCAGTGTCATTGAAATGTGTGTTCTTCTCATTAACTAGAACTAGAGTCATTGCATGTGTGTTCCCTTCAGAGACCACACATGGATCCACCAGTGTCATTGCATGTGTGTTATTTTTACTAACAACAACCAGAGTCATTGCATGTGTGTTCTTTTCACAATCCACCTATGGATCTACCAGTGTCATTGCATGTGTGCTCTTTTTACTAACAACAGCCAGAGTCATTGCATGTGTGTTCTCTTTAGAGACCACACATGGATCCTGATGTCATTGCATGTGTGTTCTTTTTACTAACAACAACTGAGTCATTTCATGACTATTATTTTCACATACCACATATGGATCCACCAGTGTCATTGAAATGTGTGTTCTCTTCAGAGACCACACATGGATCCACAAGTGTCATTGCATGTGTGCTCTTTTTACTAACAACAACCGGAGTCATTGCATGTGTGTTCTTTTCACATAGCACATATGGATCCACCAATGTCATTGAAATGTGTGTTCTTCTCATTAACTACAGCTAGAGTCATTGCATGTTCGTTCTTTTTACTAACAACCACCAAAGTCATTGAATGTGTGTTCTTTTCACAATCCACCTATGGATCCACCAGTGTCATTGCATGTGTGTTCTTTTTACTAACAACAACTGGAGTCATTTCATGACTATTATTTTCACATACCACATATGGATCCACCAGTGTCATTGAAATGTGTGCTCTCTTTAGAGACCACAGATGGATCCACCAGTGTCATTGCATGTGTGCTCTTTTTACTAACAACTAGAGTCATTGCATGTGTGTTCTTTTCACATACCACATATGGATCCACCAGTGTCATTGAAATGTCTGTTCTCTTCAGAGACCACACATGGATCCACCAGTGTCATTGCATGTGTGCTCTTTTTACTAACAACCAGTGTCATTGCATGTGTGTTCTTTTTACTAACAACAACCAGAGTCATTGCATGTGTGTTCTCTTCAGAGACCACACATGGATCCACCAGTGTTATTGCATGTGTGTCCTTTTTACTAACAACAACTGGAGTCATTGCATGTGTTCTTTTCACATACCACATATGGATCCACAGTGTCATTGAAATGTGTGTTCTTTAGAGACCACACATGGATCCCTATGTCATTGCATGTGTGTTATTTTTACTAACGACAACTAGAGTCATTGCATGTGTGTTCTTTTCACATACCACATATGGATCCACCAGTGTCATTGTATGTGTGTTCTTTTCACAATCCACCTATGGATCCCTAGTGTCATTGCATGTTTACTCTTTTTACTAACAACCAGAGTCATTGCATGTGTGTTCTCTTCAAAGACCACACGTGGATCCACCAGTGTCATTGCATGTGTGTCTTCTTTTTACTAACCACAACTAGAGTCATTTCATGACTATTATTTTCACATACCACATATGGATCCACCAGTGTCATTGAAATGTGTGTTCTCTTCAGAAACCACACATGGATCCACAAGTGTCATTGCCTGTGTGCTCTTTTTACTAACAACAACTGGAGTCATTGCATGTGTCTTCTTTTCACATACCACATATGGATCCACCAGTGTCATTGAAATGTGTGTTCTTCTCATTAACTAGAACTAGAGTCATTGCATGTGTGTTCCCTTCAGAGACCACACATGGATCCACCAGTGTCATTGCATGTGTGTTATTTTTACTAACAA
This sequence comes from Avena insularis, assembly GCA_023614405.1. Taxonomy (NCBI): domain Eukaryota; kingdom Viridiplantae; phylum Streptophyta; class Magnoliopsida; order Poales; family Poaceae; genus Avena; species Avena insularis. The sequence continues at coordinate 347,668,634 of CM042692.1, read as the reverse complement.
CAACCAGAGTCATTGCATGTGTGTTCTTTTCACAATCCACCTATGGATCTACCAGTGTCATTGCATGTGTGCTCTTTTTACTAACAACAGCCAGAGTCATTGCATGTGTGTTCTCTTTAGAGACCACACATGGATCCTGATGTCATTGCATGTGTGATCTTTTTACTAACAACTGGAGTCATTTCATGACTATTATTTTCACATACCACATATGGATCCACCAGTGTCATTGAAATGTGTGTTCTCTTCAGAGACCACACATGGATCCACAAGTGTCATTGCATGTGTGCTCTTTTTACTAACAACAACCGGAGTCATTGCATGTGTGTTCTTTTCACATAGCACATATGGATCCACCAATGTCATTGAAATGTGTGTTCTTCTCATTAACTACAGCTAGAGTCATTGCATGTTCGTTCTTTTTACTAACAACCACCAAAGTCATTGAATGTGTGTTCTTTTCACAATCCACCTATGGATCCACCAGTGTCATTGCATGTGTGTTCTTTTTACTAACAACAACTGGAGTCATTTCATGACTATTATTTTCACATACCACATATGGATCCACCAGTGTCATTGAAATGTGTGCTCTCTTTAGAGACCACAGATGGATCCACCAGTGTCATTGCATGTGTGCTCTTTTTACTAACAACAACTAGAGTCATTGCATGCGTGTTCTTTTCACATACCACATATGGATCCACCAGTGTCATTGAAATGTCGGTTCTCTTCAGAGACCACACATGGATCCACCAGTGTCATTGCATGTGTGCTCTTTTTACTAACAACCAGTGTCATTGCATGTGTGTTCTTTTTACTAACAACAACCAGAGTCATTGCATGTGTGTTCTCTTCAGAGACCACACATGGATCCACCAGTGTTATTGCATGTGTGTCCTTTTTACTAACAACAACTGGAGTCATTGCATGTGTGTTCTTTTCACATACCACATATGGATCCACCAGTGTCATTGAAATGTGTGTTCTCTTTAGAGACCACACATGGATCCACCTATGTCATTGCATGTGTGTTATTTTTACTAACGACAACTAGAGTCATTGCATGTGTGTTCTTTTCACATACCACATATGGATCCACCAGTGTCATTGTATGTGTGTTCTTTTCACAATCCACCTATGGATCCCTAGTGTCATTGCATGTTTACTCTTTTTACTAACAACCAGAGTCATTGCATGTGTGTTCTCTTCAAAGACCACACGTGGATCCACCAGTGTCATTGCATGTGTGTCTTCTTTTTACTAACCACAACTAGAGTCATTTCATGACTATTATTTTCACATACCACATATGGATCCACCAGTGTCATTGAAATGTGTGTTCTCTTCAGAAACCACACATGGATCCACCAGTGTCATTGCCTGTGTGCTCTTTTTACTAACAACAACTGGAGTCATTGCATGTGTCTTCTTTTCACATACCACATATGGATCCACCAGTGTCATTGAAATGTGTGTTCTTCTCATTAACTAGAACTAGAGTCATTGCATGTGTGTTCCCTTCAGAGACCACACATGGATCCACCAGTGTCATTGCATGTGTGTTATTTTTACTAACAACAACCAGAGTCATTGCATGTGTGTTCTTTTCACAATCCACCTATGGATCTACCAGTGTCATTGCATGTGTGCTCTTTTTACTAACAACAGCCAGAGTCATTGCATGTGTGTTCTCTTTAGAGACCACACATGGATCCACCAGTGTCATTGCATGTGTGTTCTTTTTACTAACAACAACTGGAGTCATTTCATGACTATTATTTTCACATACCACATATGGATCCACCAGTGTCATTGAAATGTGTGTTCTCTTCAGAGACCACACATGGATCCACAAGTGTCATTGCATGTGTGCTCTTTTACTAACAACAACCGAGTCATTGCATGTGTGTTCTTTTCACATAGCACATATGGATCCACCAGTGTCATTGAAATGTGTGTTCTTCTCATTAACTTCTGACTAGAGTCATTGCATGTTCGTTCTTTTACTAACAACCATAGTCATTGAATGTGTGTTCTTTTCACAATCCACCTATGGATCCACCAGTGTCATTGCATGTGTGTTCTTTTTACTAACAACAACTGGAGTCATTTCATGACTATTATTTTCACATACCACATATGGATCCACCAGAGTCATTGCATGTGTGTTCTTCTCATTAACCACAGCTATAGTCATTGCATGTGTTCTCTTGAGACCACACATGGATCGACCGATGTCATTGCATGTGTGTTCTTTTACTAACAACAACTGGAGTCATTACATGTGTGTTCTTTTCACATACCACATATGGATCCACAGTGTCATTGGAATGTGTTTTCTTCAGATACCACACATGGATCCACTAGTGTCATTGCATGTGTGCTCTTTTACTAACAACAACCGGAGTCATTGCATTTGTGTTCTATTCACATACCACATATGGATCCACCAGTGTCATTGCATGTGTGTTCTTTTCACAATCCACCTATGGATCCACAAGTGTCATTGCATTTGAGATAAAATAACTAACAACAACAAGAGTCATTGCATGTGTGTTCTCTTCAGATACCACACATGGATCCACCAGTGTCATTGCATGTGTGTTCTTTTCACAATCCACCTATGGATCCACTAGTGTCATTGCATGTGAGCTATTATTACTAACAACAGAGTCATTGCATGTGTGTTCTTTAGAGACCACACATGGATCCTGATGTCATTACATGTGTGTTCTTTTACTAACAACAACTTTAGTCATTTCATGACTATTATTTTCATATACCACATATGGATCCACCAGTGTCATTGGAATGTGTGTTCTCTTCAGAGACCACGCATGAATCCACCAGTGTCATTGCATGTGTGCTCTTTTTACTAACAACACCCAGAGTCATTGCATGTGTGTTCTTTTCACATAGCACATATGGATCCACCAATGTCATTGAAATGTGTGTTCTTCTCATTAACTTCTGACTAGAGTCATTGCATGTTCGTTCTTTTTACTAACAACCACCAAAGTCATTGAATGTGTGTTCTTTTCACAATCCACCTATGGATCCACCAGTGTCATTGCATGTGTGTTCTTTTTACTAACAACAACTGGAGTCATTTCATGACTATTATTTTCACATACCACATATGGATCCACGAGTCATTGCATGTGTGTTCTTCTCATTAACCACTATAGTCATTGCATGTGTGTTCTCTTGAGACCACATGGATCGACAGTGTCATTGCATGTGTGTTCTTTTTACTAACAACAACTGGAGTCATTACATGTGTGTTCTTTTCACATACCACATATGGATCCACCAGTGTCATTGGAATGTGTGTTTTCTTCAGATACCACACATGGATCCACTAGTGTCATTGCACGTGTGCTCTTTTTACTAACAACAACCAGAGTCATTGCATATGTGTTCTATTCACATACCACATATGGATCCACCAGTGTCATTGCATGTGTGTTCTTTTCACAATCCACCTATGGATCCACCAGTGTCATTGCATGTGTGCTCTTTTTACTAACAACAACAAGAGTCATTGCATGTGTGTTCTCTTCAGATACCACATGGATCCACCTGTCATTGCATGTGGGTTCTTTTCACAATCCACCTATGGATCCACTAGTGTCATTGCATGTGTGCTCTTTTTACTAACAACAGCCAGAGTCATTGCATGTGTGTTCTCTTTAGAGACCACACATGGATCCACCAGTGTCATTGCATGTGTGTTCTTTTTACTAACAACAACTGGAGTCATTTCATGACTATTATTTTCACATACCACATATGGATCCACCAGTGTCATTGAAATGTGTGTTCTCTTGAGACCACACATGGATCCACAGTGTCATTGCATGTGTGCTCTTTTACTAACAACAACCGAGTCATTGCATGTGTGTTCTTTTCACATAGCACATATGGATCCACCAATGTCATTGAAATGTGTGTTCTTCTCATTAACTACTAGAGTCATTGCATGTTCGTTCTTTTTACTAACAACCACCAAAGTCATTGAATGTGTGTTCTTTTCACAATCCACCTATGGATCCACCAGTGTCATTGCATGTGTGTTCTTTTTACTAACAACAACTGGAGTCATTTCATGATTATTATTTTCACATACCACATATGGATCCACCAGAGTCATTGCATGTGTGTTCTTCTCATTAACCACAGCTATAGTCATTGCATGTGTGTTCTCTTCAGAGACCACACATGGATCGACCAGTGTCATTGCATGTGTGTTCTTTTTACTAACAACAACTGGAGTCATTACATGTGTGTTCTTTTCACATACCACATATGCATCCACCAGTGTCATTGGAATGTGTGTTTTCTTCAGATACCACACATGGATCCACTAGTGTCATTGCACGTGTGCTCTTTTTACTAACAACAACCAGAGTCATTGCATATGTGTTCTGTTCACATACCACATATGGATCCACCAGTGTCATTGCATGTGTGTTCTTTTCACAATCCACCTATGGATCCACCAGTGTCATTGCATGTGTGCTCTTTTTACTAACAACAACAAGAGTCATTGCATGTGTGTTCTCTTCAGATACCACACATGGATCCACCAGTGTCATTGCATGTGTGTTCTTTTCACAATCCACCTATGGATCCACTAGTGTCATTGCATGTGTGCTCTTTTTACTAACAACAGCCAGAGTCATTGCATGTGTGTTCTCTTTAGAGACCACACATGGATCCACCAGTGTCATTGCATGTGTGTTCTTTTTACTAACAACAACTGGAGTCATTTCATGACTATTATTTTCACATACCACATATGGATCCACCAGTGTCATTGAAATGTGTGTTCTCTTCAGAGACCACACATGGATCCACAAGTGTCATTGCATGTGTGCTCTTTTTACTAACAACAACCGGAGTCATTGCATGTGTGTTCTTTTCACATAGCACATATGGATCCACCAATGTCATTGAAATGTGTGTTCTTCTCATTAACTACAGCTAGAGTCATTGCATGTTCGTTCTTTTTACTAACAACCACCAAAGTCATTGAATGTGTGTTCTTTTCACAATCCACCTATGGATCCACCAGTGTCATTGCATGTGTGTTCTTTTTACTAACAACAACTGGAGTCATTTCATGACTATTATTTTCACATACCACATATGGATCCACCAGAGTCATTGCATGTGTGTTCTTCTCATTAACCACAGCTATAGTCATTGCATGTGTGTTCTCTTCAGAGACCACACATGGATCGACCAGTGTCATTGCATATGTGTTCTTTTTACTAACAACAACTGGAGTCATTTCATGACTATTATTTTCACATACCACATATGGATCCACCAGTGTCATTGGAATGTGTGTTTTCTTCAGATACCACACATGGATCCACTAGTGTCATTGCACGTGTGCTCTTTTTACTAACAACAACCAGAGTCATTGCATATGTGTTCTATTCACATACCACATATGGATCCACCAGTGTCATTGCATGTGTGTTCTTTTCACAATCCACCTATGGATCCACCAGTGTCATTGCATGTGTGCTCTTTTTACTAACAACAACAAGAGTCATTGCATGTGTGTTCTCTTCAGATACCACACATGGATCCACCGTGTCATTGCATGTGTGTTCTTTTCACAAACCACCTATGGATCCACTAGTGTCATTGCATGTGTGCTCTTTTACTAACAACAACAGAGTCATTGCATGTGTGTTCTCTTTAGAGACCACACATGGATCCCTGATGTCATTGCATGTGTGTTCTTTTACTAACAACAACTGAGTCATTTCATGACTATTATTTTCACATACCACATATGGATCCACAGTGTCATTGAAATGTGTGTTCTCTTGAGACCACACATGGATCCCTAAGTGTCATTGCATGTGTGCTCTTTTTACTAACAACAACCGAGTCATTGCATGTGTGTTCTTTTCACATAGCACATATGGATCCACCAATGTCATTGAAATGTGTGTTCTTCTCATTAACTGCTAGAGTCATTGCATGTTCGTTATTTTTACTAACAACCACCAAAGTCATTGAATGTGTGTTCTTTTCACAATCCACCTATGGATCCACAGTGTCATTGCATGTGTGTTCTTTTTACTAACAACAACTGGAGTCATTTCATGATTATTATTTTCACATACCACATATGGATCCACGAGTCATTGCATGTGTGTTCTTCTCATTAACCACAGCTATAGTCATTGCATGTGTTCTCTTGAGACCACACATGGATCGACCAGTGTCATTGCATGTGTGTTCTTTTAACTAACAACAACTGGAGTCATTTCATGTGTGTTCTTTTCACATACCATATGCATCCACCAGTGTCATTGGAATGTGTGTTTCTTCAGATACCACACATGGATCCACTAGTGTCATTGCACGTGTGCTCTTTTTACTAACAACAACCAGAGTCATTGCATATGTGTTCTGTTCACATACCACATATGGATCCACCAGTGTCATTGCATGTGTGTTCTTTTCACAATCCACCTATGGATCCACCAGTGTCATTGCATGTGTGCTCTTTTTACTAACAACAACAAGAGTCATTGCATGTGTGTTCTCTTGAGATACCACACATGGATCCACCAGTGTCATTGCATGTGTGTTCTTTTCACAATCCACCTATGGATCCACTAGTGTCATTGCATGTGTGCTCTTTTTACTAACAACAGCCAGAGTCATTGCATGTGTGTTCTCTTTAGAGACCACACATGGATCCTGATGTCATTGCATGTGTGTTCTTTTTACTAACAACAACTGGAGTCATTTCATGACTATTATTTTCACATACCACATATGGATCCACCAGTGTCATTGAAATGTGTGTTCTCTTCAGAGACCACACATGGATCCACAAGTGTCATTGCATGTGTGCTCTTTTTACTAACAACAACCGGAGTCATTGCATGTGTGTTCTTTTCACATAGCACATATGGATCCACCAATGTCATTGAAATGTGTGTTCTTCTCATTAACTACAGCTAGAGTCATTGCATGTTCGTTCTTTTTACTAACAACCACCAAAGTCATTGAATGTGTGTTCTTTTCACAATCCACCTATGGATCCACCAGTGTCATTGCATGTGTGTTCTTTTTACTAACAACAACTGGAGTCATTTCATGACTATTATTTTCACATACCACATATGGATCCACCAGAGTCATTGCATGTGTGTTCTTCTCATTAACCACAGCTATAGTCATTGCATGTGTGTTCTCTTCAGAGACCACACATGGATCGACCAGTGTCATTGCATGTGTGTTCTTTTTACTAACAACAACTGGAGTCATTACATGTGTGTTCTTTTCACATACCACATATGGATCCACCAGTGTCATTGGAATGTGTGTTTTCTTCAGATACCACACATGGATCCACTAGTGTCATTGCACGTGTGCTCTTTTTACTAACAACAACCAGAGTCATTGCATATGTGTTCTATTCACATACCACATATGGATCCACCAGTGTCATTGCATGTGTGTTCTTTTCACAATCCACCTATGGATCCACCAGTGTCATTGCATGTGTGCTCTTTTTACTAACAACAACAAGAGTCATTGCATGTGTGTTCTCTTCAGATACCACACATGGATCCACCAGTGTCATTGCATGTGTGTTCTTTTCACAATCCACCTATGGATCCACTAGTGTCATTGCATGTGTGCTCTTTTTACTAACAACAGCCAGAGTCATTGCATGTGTGTTCTCTTTAGAGACCACACATGGATCCACCAGTGTCATTGCATGTGTGTTCTTTGCACTAACAACAATGGAGTCATTTCATGACTATTATTTTCACATACCACATATGGATCCACCGTGTCATTGAAATGTGTGTTCTCTTGAGACCACACATGGATCCACAAGTGTCATTGCATGTGTGCTCTTTTTACTAACAACAACCGGAGTCATTGCATGTGTGTTCTTTTCACATAGCACATATGGATCCACCAATGTCATTGAAATGTGTGTTCTTCTCATTAACTACAGCTAGAGTCATTGCATGTTCGTTATTTTTACTAACAACCACCAAAGTCATTGAATGTGTGTTCTTTTCACAATCCACCTATGGATCCACCAGTGTCATTGCATGTGTGTTCTTTTTACTAACAAAAACTGGAGTCATTTCATGATTATTATTTTCACATACCACATATGGATCCACCAGAGTCATTGCATGTGTGTTCTTCTCATTAACCACAGCTATAGTCATTGCATGTGTGTTCTCTTCAGAGACCACACATGGATCGACCAGTGTCATTGCATGTGTGTTCTTTTTACTAACAACAACTGGAGTCATTACATGTGTGTTCTTTTCACATACCACATATGCATCCACCAGTGTCATTGGAATGTGTGTTTTCTTCAGATACCACACATGGATCCACTAGTGTCATTGCACGTGTGCTCTTTTTACTAACAACAACCAGAGTCATTGCATATGTGTTCTATTCACATACCACATATGGATCCACCAGTGTCATTGCATGTGTGTTCTTTTCACAATCCACCTATGGATCCACCAGTGTCATTGCATGTGTGCTCTTTTTACTAACAACAACAAGAGTCATTGCATGTGTGTTCTCTTCAGATACCACACATGGATCCACCACTGTCATTGCATGTGTGTTCTTTTCACAATCCACCTATGGATCCACTAGTGTCATTGCATGTGTGCTCTTTTTACTAACAACAGCCAGAGTCATTGCATGTGTGTTCTCTTTAGAGACCAGACATGGATCCACCAGTGTCATTGCATGTGTGTTCTTTTTACTAACAACAACTGGAGTCATTTCATGACTATTATTTTCACATACCACATATGGATCCACCAGTGTCATTGAAATGTGTGTTCTCTTCAGAGACCACACATGGATCCACAAGTGTCATTGCATGTGTGCTCTTTTTACTAACAACAACCGGAGTCATTGCATGTGTGTTCTTTTCACATAGCACATATGGATCCACCAATGTCATTGAAATGTGTGTTCTTCTCATTAACTACAGCTAGAGTCATTGCATGTTCGTTCTTTTTACTAACAACCACCAAAGTCATTGAATGTGTGTTCTTTTCACAATCCACCTATGGATCCACCAGTGTCATTGCATGTGTGTTCTTTTACTAACAACAACTGAGTCATTTCATGATTATTATTTTCACATACCACATATGGATCCACGAGTCATTGCATGTGTGTTCTTCTCATTAACCACAGCTATAGTCATTGCATGTGTGTTCTCTTCAGAGACCACACATGGATCGACCAGTGTCATTGCATGTGTGTTCTTTTTACTAACAACAACTGGAGTCATTACATGTGTGTTCTTTTCACATACCACATATGGATCCACCAGTGTCATTGGAATGTGTGTTTTCTTCAGATACCACACATGGATCCACTAGTGTCATTGCACGTGTGCTCTTTTTACTAACAACAACCAGAGTCATTGCATATGTGTTCTATTCACATACCACATATGGATCCACCAGTGTCATTGCATGTGTGTTCTTTTCACAATCCACCTATGGATCCACCAGTGTCATTGCATGTGTGCTCTTTTTACTAACAACAACAAGAGTCATTGCATGTGTGTTCTCTTCAGATACCACACATGGATCCACCAGTGTCATTGCATGTGTGTTCTTTTCACAATCCACCTATGGATCCACTAGTGTCATTGCATGTGTGCTCTTTTTACTAACAACAGCCAGAGTCATTGCATGTGTGTTCTGTTTAGAGACCACACATGGATCCTGATGTCATTGCATGTGTGTTCTTTTTACTAACAACAACTGAGTCATTTCATGACTATTATTTTCACATACCACATATGGATCCACAGTGTCATTGAAATGTGTTCTCTTGAGACCACATGGATCCACAAGTGTCATTGCATGTGTGCTCTTTTTACTAACAACAACCGGAGTCATTGCATGTGTGTTCTTTTCACATAGCACATATGGATCCACCAATGTCATTGAAATGTGTGTTCTTCTCATTAACTACAGCTAGAGTCATTGCATGTTCGTTCTTTTTACTAACAACCACCAAAGTCATTGAATGTGTGTTCTTTTCACAATCCACCTATGGATCCACCAGTGTCATTGCATGTGTGTTCTTTTTACTAACAACAACTGGAGTCATTTCATGACTATTATTTTCACATACCACATATGGATCCACCAGAGTCATTGCATGTGTGTTCTTCTCATTAACCACAGCTATAGTCATTGCATGTGTGTTCTCTTCAGAGACCACACATGGATCGACCGATGTCATTGCATGTGTGTTCTTTTTACTAACAACAACTGGAGTCATTAGATGTGTGTTCTTTTCACATACCACATATGGATCCACCAGTGTCATTGGAATGTGTGTTTTCTTCAGATACCACACATGGATCCACTAGTGTCATTGCACGTGTGCTCTTTTTACTAACAACAACCAGAGTCATTCATATGTCTTCTTTTCACATACCACATATGGATCCACCAGTGTCATTGCATGTGTGTTCTTTTCACAATCCACCTATGGATCCACCAGTGTCATTGCATGTGTGCTCTTTTTACTAACAACAACAAGAGTCATTGCATGTGTGTTCTCTTCAGATACCACACATGGATCCACCAGTGTCATTGCATGTGTGTTCTTTTTACTAACAACAACTAGAGTCATTTCATGACTATTATTTTCACATACCACATATGGATCCACTAGTGTCATTGAAATGTGTGTTCTCTTAAGAGACCACACATGGATCCACCAGTGTCATTGCATGTGTGCCCTTTTTACTAACAACATCTAGAGTCATTGCATGTGTATTCTCTTCAGAGACCACACATGGATCCACCAGTATCATTGCATGTGTGTTCTTTTTACTAACAACAACAAGAGTAATTGCATGTGTGTTCTTTTCATAATCCACCTATGCATCCACCTGTGTCATTGCATGTGTGCTCTTTTTACTAACAACAGCCAGAGTCATTGCACGTGTGTTATCTTCAGACACCGCACATGGATCCACCAGTGTCATTGCATGTGTGTTCTTTTTACTAACAACAACTGGGGTCATTTCATGACTATTATTTTCACATACCACATATGGATCCACCAGTGTTACTGAAATGTGTGTTCTTCTCATTAAGCACAGCTAGAGTCATTTCATGTGTGTTCTCTTTAGAGACCACACATTGATCCACCAGTGTCATTGCATGTGTGTTCTTTTTACTAACAACAACTAGAGTCATTGCATGTGTGTTCTTTACACATACCACATATGGATCCACTAGTGTCATTGAAATTTGTGTTCTCTTCAGAGACCACACATGGATCCACCAGTGTCATTGCATGTGTGCTCTTTTTACTAACAACAACTAGAGTCATTGCATGTGTGTTCTTTTTACTAACAACAACCAGAGTCATTGCATGGGTGTTCTCTTGAGAGACCACGCATGGATCCAGCAGTGTCATTGCATGTGTGTTCTTTTTACTAACAACAACTGGAGTCATTCCATGTGTGTTCTTTTCACATACCACATATGGATCCACCAGTGTCATTGAAATGTGTGTTCTCTTCAGCGACCACACATGGATCCACCAGTGTCATTGCATGTGTGTTCTTTTTACTAACAACAACTGGAGTCATTGCATGTGTGTTCTTTTCACATACCACATATGGATCCACCAGTGTCATTGCATGCGTGTTGTTTTCACAATCCACCTATGGATACACCAATGTCATTCCATGTGTGCTCTTTTTACTAACAACAACCAGAGTCATTGCACGTGTGTTCTCTTAAGAGACCACATGGATCCAGATGTCATTGCATGTGTGTTCTTTTTTAAAAACAACTGTAGTCATTTCATGACTATTATTTTCACATACCTCATATCGATCCACCAGTGTTATTGAAATGTGTGTTCTATTCCGATACCACACATGGATCCACCAGTGTCATTCTATGTGTGCTCTTTTTACTAACAACAACTGGAGTCATTGCATGTGTGTTCTATTCACTTACCACACAGGGATCCACCAGTGTCATTGAAATGTGTGTTCTTCTCATTAACCACAGCTAGAGTCATTGCATGTGTGTTCTCTTCAAAGACCACACATGGATCCACCAGTGTCAATGCATGTGTGTTCTTTTACTAACAACCAGAGTCATTGCATGTGTGTTCTTTTCACATACCACCTTTGGATCCACCAGTCTCATTGCATGTGTGCTCTTTTTACTAACAACATCCAGAGTCATTGCATGTGTGTTCTCTTTAGAGACCACACATGGATCCACCAGTGTCATTTCATGTGTGTTCTTTTCACTAACAACAACTTGAGTCATTTGATGACTATTGTTTTCACATACCACATATGGATCCACTAGTGTCCCTGAAATGTGTGCTCTTCTCATTAACCATAGCTAGAGTCATTGCATGTGTGTTCTCTTCATAGACCCCACATGGATCCACCAGTGTCATTGCATGTGTGTTCTTTTTACTAACAACAACTGGAGTCATTGCATGTGTGTTCTTTTGACATACCACATATGGATCCACCAGTGTCATTGGAAATGTGTGTTCTCTTTAGAGACCACACATGGATCCACCAATGTCATTGCATGTGTGTTATTTTTACTAACAACAACTAGAGTCATTGCATGTGTGTTCTTTTCACATACCACATATGGATCCACCAGTGTCATTGCATGTGTGTTCTTTTCACAATCCACCTATGGATCCCCAGTGTCATTGCATGTTTGCTCATTTTACTAACAACAACCAGAGTCATTGCATGTGTGTTCTGTTCAAAGGCCACACGTGGATCCACCAGTGTCATTGCATGTGTGTTCTTTTTACTAACAACAACTAGAGTCATTTCATGACTATTATTTTCACATACCACATATGGATCCCCCAGTGCCATTGAAATGTGTGTTCTCTTCAGATACCACACATGGATCCACTAGTGTCATTGCATGTGTGCTCTTTTTACTAACAACAACTGGAGTCATTGCATGTGTGTTCGTTTCACATACCACATATGGATCCACCAGTGTCATTGAAATGTGTGTTCTTCTCATTAACCAGAACTAGAGTCATTGCATGTGTGTTCCCTTCAGAGACCACACATGGATCCACCAGTTTCATTGCATGTGTGTTCTTTTCACAATCCACCTATGGATCTACCAGTGTCATTGCATGTGTGCTCTTTTTACTAACAACAGCCAGAATCATTGCATGTGTGTTATTTTCACAATCCACCTATGGATCTACCAGTGTCATTGCATGTGTGCTCTTTTTACTAACAACAGCCAGAGTCATTGCATGTGTGTTCTCTTCAGAGACCACACATGGATCCCTGATGTCATTGCATGTGTGTTCTTTTTACTAACAACAACACGAGTCATTTCATGACTATTATTTTCACATACCACATATGGATCCACCAGTGTCATTGAAATGTGTGTTTTCTTCAGAGACCACATGGATCCACAAGTGTCATTACATGTGTGCTCTTTTTACTAACAAGAACTGGAGTCATTGGATGTGTGTTCTTTTCACATAGCACATATGGATCCACCAATGTCATTGAAATGTGTGTTCTGCTCATTAACCACAGCTAGAGTCATTGCATGTGTGTTCTCTTCAGAGACCACACATGGATCCACTAGTGTCATTGCATGTGTGTTCTTTTTACTAACAACCACCAAAGTCATTGCATTTGTGTTCTTTTCACAATCCACCTATGGATCCACCAGTGTCATTGCATGTGTGCTCTTTTTACTAACAACAGCCAGAGTCATTGCATGTGTGTTCTCTTCAGAGACCACACATGGACCCACCAGTGTCATTGCATGTGTGTTCTTTTTACTAACAACAACTAGAGTCATTTCATGACTATTCTTTTCACATACCACATATGGCTCCACCAGAGTCATTGCATGTGTGTTCTTCTCATTAACCAAAGCTAGAGTCATTGCATGTGTGTTCTCTTAGAGACCACACATGGATCCACTAGTGTCATTGAATGTGTCTTCTTTTTACTAACAACAACTGGAGTCATTGCATGTGTGTTCTTTTCACATACCACATATGGATCCACCAGTGTCATTGAAATGTGTGTTCTCTTCAGATACCACACATGGATCCACTAGTGTCATTGCACGTGTGCTCTTTTTACTAACAACAACCAGAGTCATTGCATATGTGTTCTTTTCACATACCACATATGGATCTACAAGTGTCATTGCATGTGTGTTCTTTTCAAAATCCACCTATGGATCCACCAGTGTCATTGCATGTGTGCTCTTTTTACTAACAACAACCAGCGTCATTGCATGTGTGTTCTCTTCAGTGACCACACATGGATCCACCATTATAATTGCATGTGTGTTCTTTTTACTAACAATAACTAGAGTCATTTCATGACTATTATTTTCACATACCACATATGGATCCACCAGTGTCATTGAAATGTGTGTTCTCTTAAGAGACCCCACATGGATCCACCAGTGTCATTGCATGTGTGCTCTTTTTACTAACAACAACTGGAGTCATTGCATGTGTGTTATTTTCACATACCACATATGGATCCACCAGTGTCATTGAAATGTGTGCTCTCTTCAGAGACCACACATGGATCCACCAGTGTCATTGCATGTGTGCTCTATTTACTAACAACAACTGGAGTCATTGCATGTGTGTTCTTTTCACATACCACATATCGATCCACCAGTGTCATTGAAATGTGTGTTGTTCTCATTAACCACAACTAGAGTCATTGCATGTGTGTTCTCTTCAAAGACCACACATGGATCCACAAGTTTCATTGCATGTGTGTACTTTTTACTAACAACAACTGGAGTCATTTCATGACTATTATTTTCACATACCACATATGGATCCACCAGTGTCATTGCATGTGTGCTCTTTTTACTAACAACAACAAGAGTCATTGCATGTGTGTTCTCTTCAGATACCACACATGGATCCACCAGTGTCATTGCATGTGTGTTCTTTTCACAATCCACCTATGGATCCACTAGTGTCATTGCATGTGTGCTCTTTTTACTAACAACAGCCAGAGTCATTGCATGTGTGTTCTCTTTAGAGACCACACATGGATCCACCAGTGTCATTGCATGTGTGTTCTTTTTACTAACAACAACTGGAGTCATTTCATGACTATTATTTTCACATACCACATATGGATCGACCAGTGTCATTGAAATGTGTGTTCTCTTCAGAGACCACACATGGATCCACAAGTGTCATTGCATGTGTGCTCTTTTTACTAACAACAACCGGAGTCATTGCATGTGTGTTCTTTTCACATAGCACATATGGATCCACCAATGTCATTGAAATGTGTGTTCTTCTCATTAACTTCTGACTAGAGTCATTGCATGTTGTTCTTTTTACTAACAACCACCAAAGTCATTGAATGTGTGTTCTTTTCACAATCCACCTATGGATCCACCAGTGTCATTGCATGTGTGTTCTTTTTACTAACAACAACAAGAGTCATTTCATGACTGTTATTTGCACATACCACATATGGATCCACGAGTCATTGCATGTGTGTTCTTCTCATTAACCACAGCTATAGTCATTGCATGTGTGTTCTCTTCAGAGACCACACATGGATCGACCAGTGTCATTGCATGTGTGTTCTTTTTACTAACAACAACTGGAGTCATTACATGTGTGTTCTTTTCACATACCACATATGGATCCACCAGTGTCATTGGAATGTGTGTTTTCTTCAGATACCACACATGGATCCACTAGTGTCATTGCACGTGTGCTCTTTTTACTAACAACAACCAGAGTCATTGCATATGTGTTCTCTTTAGAGACCACACATGGATCCACAAGTGTCATTGCATGTGTGTTCTTTTCACAATCCACCTATGGATCCACCAGTGTCATTGCATGTGTGCTCTTTTTACTAACAACAACAAGAGTCATTGCATGTGTGTTCTCTTCAGATACCACACATGGATCCACCAGTGTCATTGCATGTGTGTTCTTTTCACAATCCACCTATGGATCCACTAGTGTCATTGCATGTGTGCTCTTTTTACTAACAACAGCCAGAGTCATTGCATGTGTGTTCTCTTTAGAGACCACATGGATCCTGATGTCATTGCATGTGTGTTCTTTTTACTAACAACAACTGAGTCATTTCATGACTATTATTTTCACATACCACATATGGATCCACAGTGTCATTGAAATGTGTGTTCTCTTGAGAGACCACATGGATCCACAAGTGTCATTGCATGTGTGCTCTTTTACTAACAACAACAGTCATTGCATGTGTGTTCTTTTCACATAGCACATATGGATCCACCAATGTCATTGAAATGTGTGTTCTTCTCATTAACTACAGCTAGAGTCATTGCATGTTCGTTCTTTTTACTAACAACCACCAAAGTCATTGAATGTGTGTTCTTTTCACAATCCACCTATGGATCCACCAGTGTCATTGCATGTGTGTTCTTTTTACTAACAACAACTGGAGTCATTTCATGACTATTATTTTCACATACCACATATGGATCCACCAGAGTCATTGCATGTGTGTTCTTCTCATTAACCACAGCTATAGTCATTGCATGTGTGTTCTCTTCAGAGACCACACATGGATCGACCAGTGTCATTGCATGTGTGTTCTTTTTACTAACAACAACTGGAGTCATTACATGTGTGTTCTTTTCACATACCACATATGGATCCACCAGTGTCATTGGAATGTGTGTTTTCTTCAGATACCACACATGGATCCACTAGTGTCATTGCACGTGTGCTCTTTTTACTAACAACAACCAGAGTCATTCATATGTCTTCTTTTCACATACCACATATGGATCCACCAGTGTCATTGCATGTGTGTTCTTTTCACAATCCACCTATGGATCCACCAGTGTCATTGCATGTGTGCTCTTTTTACTAACAACAACAAGAGTCATTGCATGTGTGTTCTCTTCAGATACCACACATGGATCCACCAGTGTCATTGCATGTGTGTTCTTTTTACTAACAACAACTAGAGTCATTTCATGACTATTATTTTCACATACCACATATGGATCCACTAGTGTCATTGAAATGTGTGTTCTCTTAAGAGACCACACATGGATCCACCAGTGTCATTGCATGTGTGCCCTTTTTACTAACAACATCTAGAGTCATTGCATGTGTATTCTCTTCAGAGACCACACATGGATCCACCAGTATCATTGCATGTGTGTTCTTTTTACTAACAACAACAAGAGTAATTGCATGTGTGTTCTTTTCATAATCCACCTATGCATCCACCTGTGTCATTGCATGTGTGCTCTTTTTACTAACAACAGCCAGAGTCATTGCACGTGTGTTATCTTCAGACACCGCACATGGATCCACCAGTGTCATTGCATGTGTGTTCTTTTTACTAACAACAACTGGGGTCATTTCATGACTATTATTTTCACATACCACATATGGATCCACCAGTGTTACTGAAATGTGTGTTCTTCTCATTAAGCACAGCTAGAGTCATTTCATGTGTGTTCTCTTTAGAGACCACACATTGATCCACCAGTGTCATTGCATGTGTGTTCTTTTTACTAACAACAACTAGAGTCATTGCATGTGTGTTCTTTTCACATACCACATATGGATCCACTAGTGTCATTGAAATTTGTGTTCTCTTCAGAGACCACACATGGATCCACCAGTGTCATTGCATGTGTGCTCTTTTTACTAACAACAACTAGAGTCATTGCATGTGTGTTCTTTTTACTAACAACAACCAGAGTCATTGCATGGGTGTTCTCTTGAGAGACCACGCATGGATCCAGCAGTGTCATTGCATGTGTGTTCTTTTTACTAACAACAACTGGAGTCATTCCATGTGTGTTCTTTTCACATACCACATATGGATCCACCAGTGTCATTGAAATGTGTGTTCTCTTCAGCGACCACACATGGATCCACCAGTGTCATTGCATGTGTGTTCTTTTTACTAACAACAACTGGAGTCATTGCATGTGTGTTCTTTTCACATACCACATATGGATCCACCAGTGTCATTGCATGCGTGTTGTTTTCACAATCCACCTATGGATACACCAATGTCATTCCATGTGTGCTCTTTTTACTAACAACAACCAGAGTCATTGCACGTGTGTTCTCTTCAGAGACCACACATGGATCCCTGATGTCATTGCATGTGTGTTCTTTTTTTTAACAACAACTGGAGTCATTTCATGACTATTATTTTCACATACCACATATGGATCCACCAGTGTTATTGAAATGTGTGTTCTCTTCCGAGACCACACATGGATCCACCAGTGTCATTCTATGTGTGCTCTTTTTACTAACAACAACTGGAGTCATTGCATGTGTGTTCTATTCACTTACCACACAGGGATCCACCAGTGTCATTGAAATGTGTGTTCTTCTCATTAACCACAGCTAGAGTCATTGCATGTGTGTTCTCTTCAAAGACCACACATGGATCCACCAGTGTCAATGCATGTGTGTTCTTTTTACTAACAACAACCAGAGTCATTGCATGTGTGTTCTTTTCACATACCACCTTTGGATCCACCAGTCTCATTGCATGTGTGCTCTTTTTACTAACAACATCCAGAGTCATTGCATGTGTGTTCTCTTTAGAGACCACACATGGATCCACCAGTGTCATTTCATGTGTGTTCTTTTCACTAACAACAACTTGAGTCATTTGATGACTATTGTTTTCACATACCACATATGGATCCACTAGTGTCCCTGAAATGTGTGCTCTTCTCATTAACCATAGCTAGAGTCATTGCATGTGTGTTCTCTTCATAGACCCCACATGGATCCACCAGTGTCATTGCATGTGTGTTCTTTTTACTAACAACAACTGGAGTCATTGCATGTGTGTTCTTTTGACATACCACATATGGATCCACCAGTGTCATTGGAAATGTGTGTTCTCTTTAGAGACCACACATGGATCCACCAATGTCATTGCATGTGTGTTATTTTTACTAACAACAACTAGAGTCATTGCATGTGTGTTCTTTTCACATACCACATATGGATCCACCAGTGTCATTGCATGTGTGTTCTTTTCACAATCCACCTATGGATCCCCAGTGTCATTGCATGTTTGCTCATTTTACTAACAACAACCAGAGTCATTGCATGTGTGTTCTGTTCAAAGGCCACACGTGGATCCACCAGTGTCATTGCATGTGTGTTCTTTTTACTAACAACAACTAGAGTCATTTCATGACTATTATTTTCACATACCACATATGGATCCCCCAGTGCCATTGAAATGTGTGTTCTCTTCAGAGACCACACATGGATCCACCAGTGTCATTGCATGTGTGCTCTTTTTACTAACAACAACTGGAGTCATTGCATGTGTGTTCGTTTCACATACCACATATGGATCCACCAGTGTCATTGAAATGTGTGTTCTTCTCATTAACCAGAACTAGAGTCATTGCATGTGTGTTCCCTTCAGAGACCACACATGGATCCACCAGTTTCATTGCATGTGTGTTCTTTTCACAATCCACCTATGGATCTACCAGTGTCATTGCATGTGTGCTCTTTTTACTAACAACAGCCAGAATCATTGCATGTGTGTTATTTTCACAATCCACCTATGGATCTACCAGTGTCATTGCATGTGTGCTCTTTTTACTAACAACAGCCAGAGTCATTGCATGTGTGTTCTCTTCAGAGACCACACATGGATCCACCAGTGTCATTGCATGTGTGTTCTTTTTACTAACAACAACACGAGTCATTTCATGACTATTATTTTCACATACCACATATGGATCCACCAGTGTCATTGAAATGTGTGTTTTCTTCAGAGACCACATGGATCCACAAGTGTCATTACATGTGTGCTCTTTTTACTAACAAGAACTGGAGTCATTGGATGTGTGTTCTTTTCACATAGCACATATGGATCCACCAATGTCATTGAAATGTGTGTTCTGCTCATTAACCACAGCTAGAGTCATTGCATGTGTGTTCTCTTCAGAGACCACACATGGATCCACTAGTGTCATTGCATGTGTGTTCTTTTTACTAACAACCACCAAAGTCATTGCATTTGTGTTCTTTTCACAATCCACCTATGGATCCACCAGTGTCATTGCATGTGTGCTCTTTTTACTAACAACAGCCAGAGTCATTGCATGTGTGTTCTCTTCAGAGACCACACATGGACCCACCAGTGTCATTGCATGTGTGTTCTTTTTACTAACAACAACTAGAGTCATTTCATGACTATTCTTTTCACATACCACATATGGCTCCACCAGAGTCATTGCATGTGTGTTATTCTCATTAACCAAAGCTAGAGTCATTGCATGTGTGTTCTCTTAGAGACCACACATGGATCCACTAGTGTCATTGAATGTGTCTTCTTTTTACTAACAACAACTGGAGTCATTGCATGTGTGTTCTTTTCACATACCACATATGGATCCACCAGTGTCATTGAAATGTGTGTTCTCTTCAGATACCACACATGGATCCACTAGTGTCATTGCACGTGTGCTCTTTTTACTAACAACAACCAGAGTCATTGCATATGTGTTCTTTTCACATACCACATATGGATCTACAAGTGTCATTGCATGTGTGTTCTTTTCAAAATCCACCTATGGATCCACCAGTGTCATTGCATGTGTGCTCTTTTTACTAACAACAACCAGCGTCATTGCATGTGTGTTCTCTTCAGTGACCACACATGGATCCACCATTATAATTGCATGTGTGTTCTTTTCACTAACAATAACTGGAGTCATTTCATGACTATTATTTTCACATACCACATATGGATCCACCAGTGTCATTGAAATGTGTGTTCTCTTAAGAGACCCCACATGGATCCACCAGTGTCATTGCATGTGTGCTCTTTTTACTAACAACAACTGGAGTCATTGCATGTGTGTTATTTTCACATACCACATATGGATCCACCAGTGTCATTGAAATGTGTGCTCTCTTCAGAGACCACACATGGATCCACCAGTGTCATTGCATGTGTGCTCTATTTACTAACAACAACTGGAGTCATTGCATGTGTGTTCTTTTCACATACCACATATCGATCCACCAGTGTCATTGAAATGTGTGTTGTTCTCATTAACCACAACTAGAGTCATTGCATGTGTGTTCTCTTCAGAGACCACACATGGATCCACAAGTGTCATTGCATGTGTGTACTTTTTACTAACAACAACCAGAGTCATTGCATGTGTGTTCTTTTCACAATCCACCTATGGATCCACCAGTGTCATTGCATGTGTGCTCTTTTTACTAATAACAACCAGAGTCATTGCATGCGTGTTATCTTTAGAGACCACACATGGATCCACCAGTGTCATTGCATGTTTGTTCTTTTTACTAACAACAACTGGAGTCATTTCATGACTATTCTTTTCACATACCACATATGGATCCACCAGTGTCATTACATGTGTGTTCTTCTGATTAACCACAGCTAGAGTCATTGCATGTGTGTTATCTTTAGAGACGACACATGGATCCACTAGTGTCATTACATGTGTGTTCTTTTTAGTAACAACAATTAGAGTCATTGCATGTGTGTTCTTTTCACATACCACATATGGATCCACCAGTGTCATTGAAATGTGTGTTCTCTTCAGAGACCACGCATGGATCCACCAGTGTCATTGCATGTGTGCTCTTTTTACTAACAACAACCAGAGTCATTGCATGTGTGTTCTCTTCAGAGACCACACATGGATCCACCAGTGTCATTGCATGTGTGTTCTTTTTACTAACAACAACTGGAGTCATTTCATGAGTATTATTTTCACATACCACATATGGATCCACCAGTGTCATTGAAATGTGTGCTGTCTATAGAGACCACAGATGGATCCACCAGTGTCATTGCATGTGTGCTCTTTTTACTAACAACAACTAGAGTCATTGCATGTGTGTTCTTTTCACATACCACATATCGATCCACCAGTGTCATTGAAATGTGTGTTCTTCTCATTAACCACAACTAGAGTCATTACATGTGTGTTCTTTTCAGAGACCACACATGGATCCACCAGTGTCATTGCATGTGTGTTCTTTTTACTAACAACAACTGGAGTCATTTCATGAGTATTATTTTCACATACCACATATGGATCCACCAGTGTCATTGCATGTGTGCTCTTTTTACTAACAACAACTGGAGTCATTGCATGTGTGTTCTTTTCACATACCACATATCGATCCACCAGTGTCATTGAAATGTGTGTTCTTCTCATTAACCACAACTAGAGTCATTACATGTGTGTTCTTTTCAGAGACCACACATGGATCGACCAGTGTCATTGCATGTGTGTTCTTTTTACTAACAACAACTGGAGTCATTTCATGAGTATTATTTTCACATACCACATATGGATCCACCAGTGTCATTTAAATGTGTGCTCTCTTCAGAGACCACAGATGGATCCACCAGTGTTATTGCATGTGTGCTCTTTCTACTAACAACAACTTGAGTCATTACATGTGTGTTCTTTACACATACCACATATCAATCCACCAGTGTCATTGAAATGTGTGTTCTCTTTAGAGACCACACATGGATCCACCAGTGGCATTGCATGTGTGTTCTTTTTACTAACAACCACCAAAGTCATTGAATGTGTGTTCTTTTCACAATCCACCTATGGATCCACCAGTGTCATTGCATGTGTGTTCTTTTTACAAACAACAACTGGAGTCATTTCATGACTATTATTTTCACATACCACATATGGATCCACCAGAGTCATTGCATGTGTGTTCTTCTCATTAACCACAGCTATAGTCATTGCATGTGTGTTCTCTTCAGAGACCACACATGGATCGACCAGTGTCATTGCATGTGTGTTCTTTTTACTAACAACAACTGGAGTCATTACATGTGTGTTCTTTTCACATACCACATATGGATCCACCAGTGTCATTGGAATGTGTGTTTTCTTCAGATACCACACATGGATCCACTAGTGTCATTGCACGTGTGCTCTTTTTACTAACAACAACCAGAGTCATTCATATGTGTTCTTTTCACATACCACATATGGATCCACCAGTGTCATTGCATGTGTGTTCTTTTCACAATCCACCTATGGATCCACCAGTGTCATTGCATGTGTGCTCTTTTTACTAACAACAACAAGAGTCATTGCATGTGTGTTCTCTTCAGATACCACACATGGATCCACCAGTGTCATTGCATGTGTGTTCTTTTTACTAACAACAACTAGAGTCATTTCATGACTATTATTTTCACATACCACATATGGATCCACTAGTGTCATTGAAATGTGTGTTCTCTTAAGAGACCACACATGGATCCACCAGTGTCATTGCATGTGTGCCCTTTTTACTAACAACATCTAGAGTCATTGCATGTGTATTCTCTTCAGAGACCACACATGGATCCACCAGTATCATTGCATGTGTGTTCTTTTTACTAACAACAACAAGAGTAATTGCATGTGTGTTCTTTTCATAATCCACCTATGGATCCACCTGTGTCATTGCATGTGTGCTCTTTTTACTAACAACAGCCAGAGTCATTGCACGTGTGTTATCTTCAGACACCGCACATGGATCCACCAGTGTCATTGCATGTGTGTTCTTTTTACTAACAACAACTGGGGTCATTTCATGACTGTTATTTTCACATACCACATATGGATCCACCAGTGTCATTGCATGTGTGTTCTTCTCATTACAGCTAAGAGAGTCATTTCATGTGTGTTCTCTTTAGAGACCACACATTGATCCACCAGTGTCATTGCATGTGTGTTCTTTTTACTAACAACAACTAGAGTCATTGCATGTGTGTTCTTTTCACATACCACATATGGATCCACTAGTGTCATTGAAATGTGTGTTCTCTTCAGAGACCACACATGGATCCACCAGTGTCATTGCATGTGTGCTCTTTTTACTAACAACAACTAGAGTCATTGCATGTGTGTTCTTTTTAGTAACAACAAGCAGAGTCGTTGCATGGGTGTTCTCTTGAGAGACCACACATGGATCCACCAGTGTCATTGCATGTGTGTTCTTTTTACTACCAACAACTGGAGTCATTCCATGTGTGTTCTTTTCACATACCACATATGGATCCACCAGTGTCATTGAAATGTGTGTTCTCTTCTGACCACATGGATCCACCAGTGTCATTGCATGTGTGTTCTTTTTACTAACAACAACTGGAGTTATTGCATGTGTGTTCTTTTCACATACCACATATGGATCCACCAGTGTCATTGCATGCGTGTTGTTTTCACAATCCACCTATGGATACACCAATGTCATTCCATGTGTGCTCTTTTTACTAACAACAACCAGAGTCATTGCACGTGTGTTCTCTTCAGAGACCACACATGGATCCACCAGTGTCATTGCATGTGTGTTCTTTTTTTTAACAACAACTGGAGTCATTTCATGACTATTATTTTCACATACCACATATGGATCCACCAGTGTTATTGAAATGTGTGTTCTCTTCCGAGACCACACATGGATCCACCAGTGTCATTACATGTGTGCTCTTTTTACTAACAACAACTGGAGTCATTGCATGTGTGTTCTATTCACTTACCACACAGGGATCCACCAGTGTCATTGAAATGTGTGTTCTTCTCATTAACCACAGCTAGAGTCATTGCATGTGTGTTCTCTTCAAAGACCACACATGGATCCACCAGTGTCAATGCATGTGTGTTCTTTTTACTAACAACAACCAGAGTCATTGCATGTGTGTTCTTTTCACATACCACCTTTGGATCCACCAGTCTCATTGCATGTGTGCTCTTTTTACTAACAACATCCAGAGTCATTGCATGCGTGTTCTCTTTAGAGACCACACATGGATCCACCAGTGTCATTTCATGTGTGTTCTTTTCACTAACAACAACTTGAGTCATTTGATGACTATTGTTTTCACATACCACATATGGATCCACTAGTGTCCCTGAAATGTGTGCTCTTCTCATTAACCATAGCTAGAGTCATTGCATGTGTGTTCTCTTCATAGACCCCACATGGATCCACCAGTGTCATTGCATGTGTGTTCTTTTTACTAACAACAACTGGAGTCATTGCATGTGTGTTCTTTTGACATACCACATATGGATCCACCAGTGTCATTGGAAATGTGTGTTCTCTTTAGAGACCACAGATGGATCCACCAATGTCATTGCATGTGTGTTATTTTTACTAACAACAACTAGAGTCATTGCATGTGTGTTCTTTTCACATACCACATATGGATCCACCAGTGTCATTGCATGTGTGTTCTTTTCACAATCCACCTATGGATCCCCAGTGTCATTGCATGTTTGCTCATTTTACTAACAACTACCAGAGTCATTGCATGTGTGTTCTGTTCAAAGGCCACACGTGGATCCACCAGTGTCATTGCATGTGTGTTCTTTTTACTAACAACAACTAGAGTCATTTCATGACTATTATTTTCACATACCACATATGGATCCCCATTGCCATTGAAATGTGTGTTCTCTTCAGAGACCACACATGGATCCTGATGTCATTGCATGTGTGCTCTTTTACTAACAACAACTGAGTCATTGCATGTGTTCGTTTCACATACCACATATGGATCCACCAGTGTCATTGAAATGTGTGTTCTTCTCATTAACCAGAACTAGAGTCATTGCATGTGTGTTCCCTTCAGAGACCACACATGGATCCACCAGTGTCATTGCATGTGTGTTCCCTTCAGAGACCACACATGGATCCACCAGTGTCATTGCATGTGTGTTCTTTTCACAATCCACCTATGGATCTACCAGTGTCATTGCATGTGTGCTCTTTTTACTAACAACAGCCAGAATCATTGCATGTGTGTTATTTTCACAATCCACCTATGGATCTACCAGTGTCATTGCATGTGTGCTCTTTTTACTAAAAACAGCCAGAGGCATTGCATGTGTGTTCTCTTCAGAGACCACACATGGATCCACCAGTGTCATTGCATGTGTGTTCTTTTTACTAACAACAACTCGAGTCATTTCATGACTATTATTTTCACATACCACATATGGATCCACCAGTGTCATTACATGTGTGCTCTTTTTACTAACAAGAACTGGAGTCATTGGATGTGTGTTCTTTTCACATAGCACATATGGATCCACCAATGTCATTGAAATGTGTGTTCTGCTCATTAACCACAGCTAGAGTCATTGCATGTGCGTTCTCTTCAGAGACCACACATGGATCCACTAGTGTCATTGCATGTGTGTTCTTTTTACTAACAACCACCAAAGTCATTGCATTTGTGTTCTTTTCACAATCCACCTATGGATCCACCAGTGTCATTGCATGTGTGCTCTTTTACTAACAACAGCTGTAGTCATTGCATGTGTGTTCTCTTGAGACCACACATGGACCCTGATGTCATTGCATGTGTGTTCTTTTTACTAACAACAACTAGAGTCATTTCATGACTATTCTTTTCACATACCACATATGGCTCCACCAGAGTCATTGCATGTGTGTTCTTCTCATTAACCACAACTAGAGTCATTGCATGTGTGTTCTCTTAGAGACCACACATGGATCCACTAGTGTCATTGAATGTGTCTTCTTTTTACTAACAACAACTGGAGTCATTGCATGTGTGTTCTTTTCACATACCACATATGGATCCACCAGTGTCATTGAAATGTGTGTTCTCTTCAGATACCACACATGGATCCACTAGTGTCATTGCACGTGTGCTCTTTTTACTAACAACAACCAGAGTCATTGCATATGTGTTCTTTTCACATACCACATATGGATCAACAAGTGTCATTGCATGTGTGGTCTTTTCAAAATCCACCTATGGATCCACCAGTGTCATTGCATGTGTGCTCTTTTTACTAACAACAACCAGCGTCATTGCATGTGTGTTCTCTTCAGTGACCACACATGGATCCACCAGTATAATTGCATGTGTGTTCTTTTTACTAACAATAACTGGAGTCATTTCATGACTATTATTTTCACATACCACATATGGATCCACCAGTGTCATTGAAATGTGTGTTCTCTTAAGAGACCCCACATGGATCCACCAGTGTCATTGCATGTGTGCTCTTTTTACTAACAACAACTGGAGTCATTGCATGTGTGTTATTTTCACATACCACATATGGATCCACCAGTGTCATTGAAATGTGTGCTCTCTTCAGAGACCACACATGGATCCACCAGTGTCATTGCATGTGTGCTCTTTTTACTAACAACAACTGGAGTCATTGCATGTGTGTTCTTTTCACATACCAGATATCGATCCACCAGTGTCATTGAAATGTGTGTTGTTCTCATTAACCACAACTAGAGTCATTGCATGTGTGTTCTCTTCAGAGACCACACATGGATCCACAAGTGTCATTGCATGTGTGTACTTTTTACTAACAACAATCAGAGTCATTGCATGTGTGTTCTTTTCACAATCCACCTATGGATCCA
The DNA here is from genome assembly GCA_023614405.1 of Avena insularis. NCBI lineage: Eukaryota > Viridiplantae > Streptophyta > Magnoliopsida > Poales > Poaceae > Avena > Avena insularis. Next base: position 347,641,088 of record CM042692.1, on the reverse strand, counting down.
CCAGTGTCATTGCATGTGTGCTCTTTTTACTAATAACAACCAGAGTCATTGCATGCGTGTTATCTTCAGAGACCACACATGGATCCACCAGTGTCATTGCATGTTTGTTCTTTTTACTAACAACAACTGGAGTCATTTCATGACTATTCTTTTCACATACCACATATGGATCCACCAGTGTCATTACATGTGTGTTCTTCTGATTAACCACAGCTAGAGTCATTGCATGTGTGTTATCTTTAGAGACGACACATGGATCCACCAGTGTCATTACATGTGTGTTCTTTTTAGTAACAACAATTAGAGTCATTGCATGTGTGTTCTTTTCACATACCACATATGGATCCACAAGTGTCATTGAAATGTGTGTTCTCTTCAGAGACCACGCATGGATCCACCAGTGTCATTGCATGTGTGCTCTTTTTACTAACAACAACCAGAGTCATTGCATGTGTGTTCTCTTCAGAGACCACACATGGATCCACCAGTGTCATTGCATGTGTGTTCTTTTTACTAACAACAACTCGAGTCATTTCATGACTATTATTTTCACATACCACATATGGATCCACCAGTGTCATTACATGTGTGCTCTTTTTACTAACAAGAACTGGAGTCATTGGATGTGTGTTCTTTTCACATAGCACATATGGATCCACCAATGTCATTGAAATGTGTGTTCTGCTCATTAACCACAGCTAGAGTCATTGCATGTGCGTTCTCTTCAGAGACCACACATGGATCCACTAGTGTCATTGCATGTGTGTTCTTTTTACTAACAACCACCAAAGTCATTGCATTTGTGTTCTTTTCACAATCCACCTATGGATCCACCAGTGTCATTGCATGTGTGCTCTTTTTACTAACAACAGCCAGAGTCATTGCATGTGTGTTCTCTTTCAGACACACATGGACCAGTGTCATTGCATGTGTGTTCTTTTTACTAACAACAACTAGAGTCATTTCATGACTATTCTTTTCACATACCACATATGGCTCCACCAGAGTCATTGCATGTGTGTTCTTTTTACTAACAACAACTAGAGTCATTTCATGAGTATTATTTTCACATACCACATATGGATCCACCAGTGTCATTGAAATGTGTGCTGTCTTCAGAGACCACAGATGGATCCACCAGTGTCATTGCGTGTGTGCTCTTTTTACTAACAACAACTGGAGTCATTGCATGTGTGTTCTTTTCACATACCACATATCGATCCACCAGTGTCATTGAAATGTGTGTTCTTCTCATTAACCACAACTAGAGTCATTACATGTGTGTTCTTTTCAGAGACCACACATGGATCCACCAGTGTCATTGCATGTGTGTTCTTTTTACTAACAACAACTGGAGTCATTTCATGAGTATTATTTTCACATACCACATATGGATCCACAGAGTCATTTAAATGTGTGTTCTCTTCGAGACCACACATGGATCCACTGTCATTGCATGTGTTCTTTTTACTAACAACAACTGAGTCATTGCATGTGTGTTCTTTCACATACCACATATCGATCCACCAGTGTCATTGAAATGTGTGTTCTTCTCATTAACCACAACTAGAGTCATTACATGTGTGTTCTTTTCAGAGACCACACATGGATCGACCAGTGTCATTGCATGTGTGTTCTTTTTACTAACAACAACTGGAGTCATTTCATGAGTATTATTTTCACATACCACATATGGATCCACCAGTGTCATTTAAATGTGTGCTCTCTTCAGAGACCACAGATGGATCCACCAGTGTCATTACATGTGTGCTCTTTCTACTAACAACAACTTGAGTCATTGCATGTGTGTTCTTTACACATACCACATATCAATCCACCAGTGTCATTGAAATGTGTGTTCTCTTTAGAGACCACACATGGATCCACCAGTGGCATTGCATGTGTGTTCTTTTTACTAACAACAACTAGAGTCATTGCATGTGTGTTCTTTTCACATAACACATATGGATCCACCAGTGTCATCAAAATGTGTGTTCTCTTCAGAGACCACACATGGATCCACCAGTGTCATTGCATGTGTGTTCTTTTTACTAACAACAACTGGAGTCATTGCATGTGTGTTCTTTTCACATACCACATATGGATCCATCAATGTCATTCCATGTGTGCTCTTTTTACTGACAACAACTAGAGTCATTGCATGTGTGTTCTCTTTAGAGACCACACATGGATCCACAAGTGTCATTGCATGTGTGTTCTTTTTACTAACAACAACCAGAGTCATTGCATGTGTGTTCTTTTCACAATCCACCTATGGATCGACTAGTTTCATTGCATGTGTGCTCTTTTTACTAACAACAACCAGAGTAATCGCATGTGTGTTATATTCAGAGACCACACATGGATCCACTAGTGTCATTGCATGTTTGTTCTTTTTACTAACAACAACTGGAGTCGTTTCATGACTATTCTTTTCACATACCACATATGGATCCACCAGTGTCATTACATGTGTGTTCTACTAATTAACCACAGCTAGAGTCATTGCATGTGTGTTCTCTTTAGAGACCACACATGGATCCACCAGTGTCATTGCATGTGTGTTCTTTTTACTAACAACAACCAGAGTCACTGCATGTGTGTTATTTTCACAATCCACTTATGGATCCACCAGTGTCATTGAAATGTGTGTTCTCTTCAGAGACCACACATGGATCCACCAGGGTCATTGCATGTGTGCTCTTTTTACTAACAACAACCAGAGTCATTGCATGTGTGTTCTCTTTAGAGACCACACATGGATCCACCAGTGTCATTGCATGTGTGTTCTTTTTACTAACAACAAATGGAGTCATTTCATGAGTATTATTTTCACATACCACATATGGATCCACCAGTGTCATTGAAATGTGTGCTCTCTTCAGAGACCACACATGGATCCACCAGTGTCGTTGCATGTGTGCTCTTTTTACTAACAACAACTGGAGTCATTGCATGTGTGTTCTTTTCACATACCACATATCGATCCACCAGTGTCATTGAAATATGTGTTCTTCTCATTAACCACAGCTAGAGTCATTGCATGTGTTTTTTTCTAGAGACCACACATGGATCCACCAGTGTCATTGCATGTCTATTCTTTTTACTAACAACAACCAGAGTCATTGCATGTGTGTTCTTTTCACAATCCACCTATGGATCCACCAGTGTTATTGCATGTGTGCTCTTCTTACTAACAACAACCAGAGTCATTGCATGTGTGTTCTCTTCAGAGACCACACATGGATCCACCAGTGTCATTGCATGTGTGTTCTTTTTACTAACAACAACTGGAGTCATTTCATGAGTATTATTTTCACATACCACATATGGATCCACTAGTGTCATTGAAATGTGTGCTCTATTTAGAGACCACACATGGATCCACCAGTTTCGTTGCATGTGTGCTCTTTTTACTAACAACAACTGGAGTCATTGCATGTGTGTTCTTTTCACAAACCACATATCGATCCACCAGTGTCATTGAAATATGTGTTCTTCTCATTAACCACAGGTAGAGTCATTGCATGTGTTTTTTTCCAAAGACCACACATGGATCCACCAGTGTCACTACACGTGTGTTCTTTTTACTAACAACAACTCGATTCATTTATGTGTGTTCTTTTTACTAACAACAAAAAAAGTCATTGGATGTGTGTTCTCTTCAGAGACCACACATGGATCCACCAGTGTCATTGCATGTGTGTTCTTTTTACTAACAACAACTAGAGTCATTGCATGTGTGTTCTTTTCACATACCACATATGGATCCACTAGTGTCATTGAAATGTGTGTTCTCTTCAGAGACCGCACATGGATCCACCAGTGTCAATACATGAGTGTTCTTTTTACTAAACACAACTAGAGTCATTGCATGTGTGTCCTTTACTAACCACATATGGATCCACCAAAGGTCATTGAAATGTTCTGTTTCTTCAGAGAGCACACATGGATCCACCAATGTCATTGCATGTGTTCTTTTACTAACAACAACCTGAGTCATTGAAATGTGTGTTTTTCACATACCACATATGGATCCACCTAGAGTCATTGCATGTGTGTTCTTCAGAGACCACACATGGATCCACCAGATGTCATTGCATGTGTGTTCTTTTACTAACAAGAACTAGAGTCATTGCATGTGTGTTCTTTTCACATACCAAATATGGATCCACCAAAGGTCATTGAAATTTGTGTTCTTTTCACAATCCACACATGGATCCACTGTCATTGCATGTGTGCTCTTTTCCTAAGAACAACCAGTGTCATTGCATGTGTGTTCTCTTCAGAGACCACAGATGGATCCACCAGTGTCATTGCATGTGTGTTCTTTTTACTAACAACAACTGGAGTCATTTCATGACTATTCTTTTCACATTCCACATATGGATCCACCAGTGTCATTGCATGTGTGTTGTCTTCAGAGACCACACATGGATCCACCGGTGTCATTGAAATGTGTATTCTCTTAAGAGACCACACATGGATCCACCGGTGTCATTGCATGGGTGTTCTTTTTACTAACAACAACTGGAGTCATTGCATGTGTGTTCTTTTCACATACCACCTATGGATCCACCAGTGTCATTGCATGTGTTTTCTTTTTACTAACAACAACTGGAGTCATTTCATGACTATTCGTTTCACATACCACATATGGATGCACCAGTATCATTGAAATGTGTGTTCTCTTCAGAGACCACACATGGATCCACCAGTGTCATTGCACGTGTGTTCTTTTACTAACAACAACTGGAGTCATTCATGTGTGTTCACTAACAACAACCAGAGTCATTGGATGTATGTTCTCTTCAGAGACCACACATGGATCCACCAGTGTTATTGCACGTGTGTTCTTTTTACTAACAAAAACTGGAGTCATTCATGTGTGTTCTTTTTACTAACAACAACCAGAGTCATTGGATCTGTGTTCTCTTTAGAGACCACACATGGATCCACCAGTGTCTTTGCATGTGTGTTCTTTTTACTAAAAAGAACTAGAGTCATTGCATGTGTGTTCTTTTCACATACCACATATGGATCCACTAGTGTCATTGCATGTGTGTTCTCTTCAGAGACCACACATGGATCCACCAAAGGTCATTGCATGTGTGTTCTTTTACTAACAACAACTGAGTCATTGCATGTGTGTTCTTCACATACGACATATGGATCCACCAGGTCATTGCATGTGTGTTCTTTAGAGACCACACATGGATCCACCAAAGGTCATTGCATGTGTGTTCTTTTTACTAACAACAACCTGAGTCATTGCATGTATGTTCTTTTCACATACCACATATGGATCCACCAATGTCATTGAAATGTGTGTTCTCTTCAGAGACCAGACATGGATCCACCAGTGTCATTGCATGTGTGCTCTTTACTAACAACAACTGAGTCATTTCATGTGAGTTCTTTTCACATACCACATATGGATCCACAAGTGTCATTGAAATGTGTGTTCTTAAGAGACCACATTGATCCACTAGTGTCGCATGTGTGTGTTCTTTTACTAACAACAACCGGAGTCATTGCATGTGTGTTCTTTTCACATACCACATATGGATCCACCAGTGTCATTGAAATGTGTTCTCTTCAGAGACCACACATGGATCCACCGTCATTGCATGTGTGTTCTTTACTAACAAAACTGAGTCATTCATGTGTTCTTTTTACTAACAACAACCGAGTCATTGGATGTGTGTTCTCTTGAGAGACCACACATGGATCCACCAGTGTCATTGCACTTGTGTTCTTTTTACTAACAACAACTGAGTCATTCATGTGTGTTCTTTTCACATAACAACATGGATCAGTAGTCATTGATGTGTGTTCTCTTCAAAGACCACACATGTATCCACCAAAGGTCATTGCATGTGTGTTCTTTTACTAACAACAACTAGAGTCATTGCATGTGTGTTCTTTCACATACCACATATGGATCCACCAGAGTCATTGAAATGTGTGTTCTTTCACATACCACATATGGATCCACCAGAGTCATTGCATGTGTGTTCTTCTTCAGACCACACATGGATCCACCAGTGTCATTGCATGTGTGTTCTTTTTACTAACAACAACTAGAGTCATTGCATGTGTGTTCTTTTCACATACCATATGGATCCACCAGTGTCATTGCATGTGTGTTCTTCTTTAGAGATCGCACATGGATCCACCATGTCATTGCATGTGTGTTCTTTTACTAACAACAACTAGAGTCATTTCATGACTATTATTTCACATACCACATATGGATCCACCAAGGTCATTGAAATGTGTGTTCTTCTCATTAACCACAGCTAGAGTCATTGCATATGTGTTCTCTTTAGAGACCACATGGATCCACCAAAGTGTCATTGCATGTGTGTTCTTTTACTAACAACAACTGAGTCATTGCATGTGTGTTCTTTTCACATACCACATATGGATCCACTAGTGTCATTGAAATGTGTGTTCTTCAGAGACCACACATGGATCCACCATGTCATTGCATGTGTGTTCTTTTACTAACAACAACGAGTCATTGCAGTGTCATTGCATGTGTGTTCTTCAGAGACCACACATGGATCCACCAGGTCATTGCATGTGTGTTCTTTTACTAACAACAATCGGAGTCATTGCATGTGTGTTCTTTTACATAACAACAACTAGAGTCATTGCATGTGTGTTCTTCAGAGACCACATGGATCCACCAAGTGTCATTGCATGTGTTCTTTTTACTAACAACAACTGGAGTCATTGAATGTGTGTTCTTTTCACATACCACATATGGATCCACCTGTGTCATTGCATGTGTGTTCTTCAGAGACCACACATGGATCCACCAGTGTCATTGCATGTGTGTTCTTTTTACTAACAACAACTGAGTCATTTCATGACTATTCTTTCACATACCACATATGGATTCACTAGTGTCATTGAAATGTGTGTTCTTCTCATTAACCACAGCTAGAGTCATTGCATGTGTGTTCTCTTCAGAGACCACACATGGATGCACTAGTGGCATTGCATGCATGTTCTTTTTACTAACTACAACTGGAGTCATTGCATGTGTGTTCTTTTCACATACCACATATGGATCCACCAGTATCATTGAAATGTGTGTTCTCTTCAGAGACCACACATGGATCCACCAGTGTCATTGCATGTGTGTTCTTTTTACTAACAACAATTCGAGTCATTGTATGTGTGTTATTTTCACATAACTCATATGGTCCCACCAGGTTCATTGCATGTGTTTTATCTTCAGAGACCACACATGGATCCAGCAGTGTCAGTGCGTGTGTGTTCTTTTTACTAACAACAACTGGAGTCATTGCATGTGTGTTCTTTTTACTAACAACAACTAGAGTCATTGCATGTGTGTTCTCTTCAGAGACCACACATGGATCCACGAGTGTCATTGCATGTGTGTTCTTTTTACTAACAACAACTGGAGTCATTGCATGTGTGTTCTTTTCACATACCACATATGGATCCACCAGTGTCATTGCATGTGTGTTCTCTTCAGAGACCACACATGGATCCACCAGTGTCATTGCATGTGTGTTCTTTTTTACTAACAACAACTGGAGTCATTTCATGACTATTCTTTTCACATACCACATATGGATCCACCAGTGTCATTGAAATGTGTGTTCTTCTCATTAACCACAGCTAGAGTCATTGCATGTGTGTGCTCTTCAGAGACCACACATGGATGCACCGGTGTCATTGCATGTGGGTTCTTTGTACTAACAACAACTGGAGTCATTGCATGTGTGTTCTTTTCACATACCACCTATGGATCCACCAGTGTCATTTCATGTGTGTTCTCTTCAGAGACCACACATGGATCCACCAGTGTCATTGCATGTGTGTTCTTTTTACTAACAACAACTGGATTCATTGCATGTGTTTTCTTTTCACATACCACCTATGGATCCACCAGTGTCATTGCATGTGTGTTCTCTTCAGAGACCACACATGGATCCACCAGTGTCATTGCATGTGTGTTCTTTTTTACTAACAACAACTGGAGTCATTTCATGACTATTCTTTTCACATACCACATATGGATCCACCAGTGTCATTGAAATGTGTGTTCTTCTCATTAACCACAGCTACAGTCATTGCATGTGTGTTCTCTTCAGAGACCACACATGGATCCACCGGTGTCATTGCATGTGTGTTCTTTTTACTAACAATAACTGGATTCATTGCATGTATGTTCTTTTCACATACCACATATGGATCCACCAGTGTCATTGAAATGTGTATTCTCTTTAGAGACCACACATGGATCCACCAGTGTCATTGCATGTGTGTTCTTTCTACTAACAACAACTGGAGTCATTTCTTGTGTGTTCTTTTCACATACCACATATGGATCCACCAGTGTCATTGAAATGTGTGTTCTCTTAAGAGACCACACATGGATCCACCAGTGTCATTGCATGTGTGTTCTTTTCACTAACAACAACTGGAGTCATTGCATGTGTGTTCTTTTCACATACCACATATGGATCCACCAGTGTCATTGAAATGTGTGTTCTCTTCAGAGACCACAGCAGGATCCACCTATTTGATTGCACGTGTGTTCTTTTTACTAAAAACAACTAGAGTCATTCATGTGTGTTCTTTTTACTAACAACAACCAGAGTCATTGGATGTGTGTTCTCTTCAGAGACCACACATGGATCCACCAGTGTCATTGCATGTGTGTTCTTTTTACTAACAACAACTAGAGTCATTGCATGCGTGTTCTTTTCACATACCACATATGGATCCACCAGAGTCATTGCAGGTGTGTTCTCTTCAGAGACCACACATGGATCCACCGGTGTCATTGCATGTGTGTTCTTTTTACTAACAACAACTAGAGTCATTGCATGTGTGTTATTTTCACATACCACATATGGATCCACCAGTGTCATTGAAATGTGTGTTCACTTCAGAAACCACACAGGGATCTACCAGTGTCATTGCATGTGTGTTCTTTTTACTAACAACAACTAGAGTCATTGCATGTGTGTTCTTTTCACATACCACCTATGGATCCACCAGTGTCATTGCATGTGTGTTCTCTTGAGAGACCACACATGGATCCACCAGTGTCATTGCATGTGTGTTCTTTTTACTAACAACAACTGGAGTTATTTCATGACTATTCTTTTCACATACCACATATGGATCCACCAGTGTCATTGAAATGTGTGTTCTTCTTATTAATCACAGCTAGAGTCATTGCATGTGTGTTCTCTTCAGAGACCACACATGGATCCACCGGTGTCATTGCATGTGTGTTCTTTTTACTAACAACAACTGGATTCATTGCATGTATGTTATTTTCACATACCACATATGGATCCACCAGTGTCATTGAAATGTGTGTTCTCTTCAGAGACCACACATGGATCCACCAGTGTCATTGCATGTGTGTTCTTTCTACTAAAAACAACTGGAGTCATTTCTTGTGTGTTCTTTTCACATACCACATATGGATCCACCAGTGTCATTGAAATGTGTGTTCTCTTAAGAGACCACACATGGATCCACCAGTGTCATTGCATGTGTGTTATTTTTACTAACAACAACTGGAGTCATTGCATGTGTGTTCTTTTCACATACCACATATGGATCCACTACTCTCATTGAAATGTGTGTTCTCCTCAGAGACCACACATGGATCCACCAGTGTCATTGCATGTGTGTTCTTTTTACTAACAACAACTAGAGTCATTGCATGTGTGTTCTTTTCACATACCACATATGGATCCACCAGTGTCATTGCATGTGTGTTCTCTTCAGAGACCACACATGGATCCACCAGTGTCATTGCATGTGTGTTCTTTTTACTAACAACAACTGGAGTTATTTCATGACTATTCTTTTCACATACCACATATGGATCCACCAGTGTCATTGAAATGTGTGTTCTTCTTATTAACCACAGCTAGAGTCATTGCATGTGTGTTCTCTTCAGAGACCACACATGGATCCACCGGTGTCATTGCATGTGTGTTCTTTTTACTAACAACAACTGGATTCATTGCATGTATGTTATTTTCACATACCACATATGGATCCACCAGTGTCATTGAAATGTGTGTTCTCTTCAGAGACCACACATGGATCCACCAGTGTCATCGCATGTGTGTTCTTTCTACTAAAAACAACCGGAGTCATTTCTTGTGTGTTCTTTTCACATACCACATATGGATCCACCAGTGTCATTGAAATGTGTGTTCTCTTAAGAGACCACACATGGATCCACCAGTGTCATTGCATGTGTGTTATTTTTACTAACAACAACTGGAGTCATTGCATGTGTGTTCTTTTCACATACCACATATGGATCCACTACTCTCATTGAAATGTGTGTTCTCCTCAGAGACCACACATGGATCCACCAGTGTCATTGCATGTGTGTTCTTTTTACTAACAACAATTGGAGTCATTGCATGTGTGTTATTTAAACATACCACCTATGGATCCACCAGTGTCATTGCATGTGTGTTCTCTTCAGAGACCACACATGGATCCACCAGTGTCTATGCATGTGTGTTCTTTTTACTAACAACAACTGGAGTCATTTCATGACTATTCTTTTCACATACCACATATGGATCCACCAGTGTCATTGAAATGTGTGTTCTTCTCATTAACCACAGCTAGAGTCATTGCATGTGTGTTCTCTTTAGAGACCACACATGGATATACCGGTGTAATTGCATGTGTGTTCTTTTTACTAACAACAACTGGATTCACTGCATGTATGTTCTTTTCACATACCACATATGGATCCACCAGTGTCATTGAAATGTGTATTCTCTTTAGAGACCACACATGGATCCACCAGTGTCATTGCATGTGTGTTCTTTCTACTACGAACAACTGGAGTCATTTCTTGTGTGTTCTTTTCACATACCACATATGGATCCACCAGTGTCATTGAAATGTGTGTTCTCTTAAGAGACCACACATGGATCCACTAGTGTCATTGCATGTGTGTTCTTTTTACTAACAACAACTGGAGTCATTGCATGTGTGTTCTTTTCACATACCACATATGGATCCACCAGTGTCATTGAAATGTGTGTTCTCTTCAGAGACCACACATGGATCCACTAGTGTCATTGCACGTGTGTTCTTTTACTAAAAACAACTAGAGTCATTCATGTGTGTTCTTTTTACTAACAACAACCAGAGTCATTGGATGTGTGTTCTCTTCAGAGACCACAGATGGATCCACCAGTGTCATTGCACGTGTGTTCTTTTTACTAACAACCACTGGAGTCATTCATGTGTGTTCTTTTTACTAACAACAACCAGAGTCATTGGATGTGTGTTCTCTTCAGAGACCACACATGGATCCACCAGTGTCATTGCATGTGTGTTCTTTTTACTAACAACAACTAGAGTCATTGCATGTGTGTTCTTTTCACATACCACATATGGATCCACCAGAGTCATTGCATGTGTGTTCTCTTCAGAGACCACACATGGATCCACCGGTGTCATTGCATGTGTGTTTTTTTACTAACAACAACTGGAGTCATTGCATGTGTGTTCTTTTCACATACGACATATCGATCCACCAATGTCATTGCATGTGTGTTTCTTCAGAGACCACACATGGATCCACCAGTGTCATTGCATGTGTGTTCTTTTTACTAACAACAACTGGATTCATTGCATGTATGTTCTTTTCACATACCACATATGGATCCACCAGTGTCATTGAAATGTGTGTTCTTCTCATTAACCATAGCTAGAGTCATTTCATGTGTGTTCTCTTCAGAGACCACACATGGATCCACCGGTGTCATTGCATGTGTGTTCTTTGTACTAACAACAACTGGAGTCATTGTATGTGTGTTCTTTTCACATACCACATATGGATCCACCAATGACATTGAAATGTGTTTTCTCTTTAGAGACCACACATGGATCCACCAGTGTCATTGCATGTGTGTTCTTTTTACTAACAACAATTGGAGTCATTGCATGTGTGTTATTTAAACATACCACCTATGGATCCACCAGTGTCATTGCATGTGTGTTCTCTTCAGAGACCACACATGGATCCACCAGTGTCTATGCATGTGTGTTCTTTTTACTAACAACAACTGGAGTCATTTCATGACTATTCTTTTCACATACCACATATGGATCCACCAGTGTCATTGAAATGTGTGTTCTTCTCATTAACCACAGCTAGAGTCATTGCATGTGTGTTCTCTTTAGAGACCACACATGGATATACCGGTGTAATTGCATGTGTGTTCTTTTTACTAACAACAACTGGATTCACTGCATGTATGTTCTTTTCACATACCACATATGGATCCACCAGTGTCATTGAAATGTGTATTCTCTTTAGAGACCACACATGGATCCACCAGTGTCATTGCATGTGTGTTCTTTCTACTACGAACAACTGGAGTCATTTCTTGTGTGTTCTTTTCACATACCACATATGGATCCACCAGTGTCATTGAAATGTGTGTTCTCTTAAGAGACCACACATGGATCCACTAGTGTCATTGCATGTGTGTTCTTTTTACTAACAACAATTGGAGTCATTGCATGTGTGTTCTTTTCACATACCACATATGGATCCACCATTGTCATTGAAACGTGTGTTCTCTTAAGAGACCACACCTGTATCCACCTGTGTCATTGCACGTGTGTTCTTTTTACTAAAAACAACTAGAGTCATTCATGTGTGTTCTTTTTACTAACAACAACCAGAGTCATTGGATGTGTGTTCTCTTCAGAGACCACACATGGATCCACCAGTGTCATTGCATGTGTGTTCTTTTTACTAACAACAACTAGAGTCATTGCATGCGTGTTCTTTTCACATACCACATATGGATCCACCAGAGTCATTGCATGTGTGTTCTCTTCAGAGACCACACATGGATCCACAGGTGTCATTGCATGTGTGCTCTTTTTACTAACAACAACTAGAGTCATTACATGTGTGTTCTTTTCACATACCACATATGGATCCACCAGTGTCATTGAAGTTCTCTTCAGAGACCACACTTGGATCCACCAGTGTCATTGCACGTGTGTTCTTTTTACTAAAAACAACTAGAGTCATTCATGTGTGTTCTTTTTACTAACAACAACCAGAGTCATTGGATGTGTGTTCTCTTCAGAGACCGCACATGGATCCACCAGTGTCATTGCATTTGTGTTATTTGTACTAACAACAACTAGAGTCATTGCATGTGTGTTCTTTTCACATACCACATATGGATCCACCAGAGTCATTGCATGTGTGTTCTCTTCAGAGACCACACATGGATCCACCGGTGTCATTGCATGTGTGTTCTTTTTACTAACAACAACTAGAGTCATTGCATGTGTGTTCTTTTCACATACCACATATGGATCTGCCAGTGTCATTGAAATGTGTGTTCTCTTCAGAGACCAGACAGGGATCTACGAGTGTCATTGCATGTGTGTTCTTTTTACTAACAACAACTGGAGTCATTGCATGTGTGTTCTTTTCACATACCACCTATGGATCCACCAGTGTCATTGCATGTGTGTTCTCTTCAGAGACCACACATGGATCCACCAAAGGTCATTGCATGTGTGTTCTTTTTACTAACAATAACTGGAGTCATTTCATGACTATTCGTTTCACATACCACATATGGATCCACCAGTGTCATTGAAATGTGTGTTCTCTTCAGAGACCACACATGGATCCACCAGTGTCATTGCACGTGTGTTCTTTTACTACCAACAACTGGAGTAATTCATGTGTGTTCTTTTTACTAACAACAACCAGAGTCATTGGAATGTATGTTCTCTTCAGAGACCACACATGGATCCACCAGTGTTATTGCACGTGTGTTCTTTTTACTAACAACAACTGGAGTCATATGTGTGTTCTTTTTACTAACAACAACCAGAGTCATTGGATGTGTGTTCTCTTCAGAGACAACAGATGGATCCACCAGTATCATTGCATGTGTGTTCTTTTTACTAAAAACAACTAGAGTCATTGCATGTGTGTTCTTTTCTCATACCACATATGGATCCACTAGTGTCATTGCATGTGTGTTCTCTTCAGAGACCACACATGGATCCACCAGTGTCATTGCATGTGTGTTCTTTTTACTATCAACAACTGGAGTCATTGCATGTGTGTTCTTTTCACATACGACATATGGATCCACCAGTGTCATTGCATGTGTGTTCTCTTCAGAGACCACACATGGATCCACCAGTGTCATTGCATGTGTGTTCTTTTTACTAACAACAACTAGAGTCATTTCAAGACTATTCTTTTCACATACCACATATGGATCCACCAGTGTCATTGAAATGTGTGTTCTTCTCATTAACCACAGCTAGAGTCATTGCATGTGTGTTCTCTTCAGAGACCACACATGGATCCACCAAAGGTCATTGCATGTGTGTTCTTTTTACTAACAACAACTGGATTCATTGCATGTATGTTCTTTTCACATACCACATATGGATCCACCAGTGTCATTGAAATGTGTGTTCTCTTTAGAGACCACACATGGATCCACCAGTGTGATTGCATTTGTGTTCTTTCTACTAACAACTGGAGTCATTTCTTGTGAGTTCTTTTCACATACCACATATGGATCCACAAGTGTCATTGAAATGTGTGTTCTCTTAAGAGACCACACATGGATCCACCAGTGTCATTGCACGTGTGTTCTTTTACTAACAACAACTGGAGTCATTCATGTGTGTTATTTTTACTAACAACAACCAGAGTCATTGGATGTGTGTTCTCTTCAGAGACCACAGATGGATCCACCAGTGTCATTGCACGTGTGTTCTTTTTATTAACAACCACTGGAGTCATTCATGTGTGTTCTTTTTACTAACAACAACCAGAGTCATTGGATGTGTGTTCTCTTCAGAGACCACACATGGATCCACCAGTGTCATTGCATGTGTGTTCTTTTTACTAACAACAACTAGAGTCATTGCATGTGTGTTCTTTTCACATACCACGTATGGATCCACCAGAGTCATTGCATGTGTGTTCTCTTCAGAGACTACACATGGATCCACCGGTGTCATTGCATGTGTGTTTTTTTACTAACAACAACCGGAGTCATTGCATGTGTGTTCTTTTCACATACCACATATGGATCCACTAGTGTCATTGAAATTTGTGTTCTCTTCAGAGACCACACAGGATCTAAGTGTCATTGCATGTGTGTTCTTTTGCTAACAACAACTGGAGTCATTGCATGTGTGTTCTTTTCAAATACCACCTATGGATCCACCAGTGTCATTGCATGTGTTTTCTCTTCAGAGCCACACATGGATCCACCAATGTCATAGCATGTGTGTTCTTTTTACTAACAACAACTAGAGTCATTGCATGTGTGTTCTTTTCACATACCACATATGGATCCACCGGTGTCATTGCATGTGTGTTCTCTTTAGAGACCACACATGGATCCACCAGTGTCATTGCATGTGTGTTCTTTTTACTAACAACAACTAGAGTCATTTCATGACTATTATTTTCACATTCCACATATGGATCCACCAGTGTCATTGAAATGTGTGTTCTTCTCATTAACCACAGCTAGAGTCATTGCATGTGTATTCTCTTCAGAGACCACACATGGATCCACCGGTGTCATTGCATGTGTGTTCTTTTTACTAACAACATCTAGAGTCATTGCATGTGTGTTACTTTCACATACCACATATGGATCCACTCATCATTGAAATGTGTGTTCTCTTCAGAGACCACACATGGATCCACCAGTGTCATTGCATGTGTGTTCTTTTTACTAACAACAATTGGTGTCATTGCATGTGTGTTATTTTCACATACCACATATGGATCCACCAGTGTCATTGCATGTGTGTTCTCTTCAGAGACCACACATGGATCCAGCAGTGTCATTGCGTGTGTGTTCTTTTTACTAACAACAACTGGAGTCATTGCATGTGTGTTCTTTTTACTAACAACAACTAGACTCATTGCATGTGTGTTCTCTTCAGAGACCACACATGGATCCACCAGTGTCATTGCATGTGTGTTCTTTTTACTAACAACAACTGGAGTCATTGCATGTGTGTTCTTTTCACATACGACATATGGATCCACCAGTGTCATTGCATGTGTGTTCTCTTCAAAGACCACCTATGGATCCACCAGTGTCATTGCATGTGTGTTCTTTTTACTAACAACAACTGGAGTCATTTCATGTCTATTCTTTTCACATACCACATATGGATCCACCAGTGTCATTGAAATGTGTGTTCTTCTCATTAACCACAGCTAGAGTCATTGCATGTGTGTTCTCTTCAGAGACCACACATGGATGCACCGGTGTCATTGCATGTGTGTTCTTTGTACTAACAACAACTGGAGTCATTGCATGTGTGTTCTTTTCACATACCACATATGGATCCACCAATGCCATTGAAATGTGTGTTCTTCTCATTAACCATAGCTAGAGTCATTTCATGTGTGTTCTCTTCAGAGACCACACATGGATCCACCGGTGTCATTGCATGTGTGTTCTTTGTACTAACAACAACTGGAGTCATTGCATGTGTGTTCTTTTCACATACCACATATGGATCCACCAATGCCATTGAAATGTGTTTTCTCTTTAGAGACCACACATGGATCCACCAGTGTCATTGCATGTGTGTTCTTTTTACTAACAACAACTGGAGTCATTGCATGTGTGTTATTTAAACATACCACCTATGGATCCACCAGTGTCATTGCATGTGTGTTCTCTTCAGAGACCACACATGGATCCACCAGTGTCTATGCATGTGTGTTCTTTTTACTAACAACAAGAGTCATTTCATGACTATTCTTTTCACATACCACATATGGATCCACCAAAGTGTCATTGAAATGTGTGTTCTTCTCATTAACCACAGCTAGAGTCATTGCATGTGTGTCCTCTTTAGAGACCACACATGGATATACCGGTGTAATTGCATGTGTTCTTTTTACTAACAACAACTGGATTCACTGCATGTATGTTCTTTTCACATACCACATATGGATCCACCAGTGTCATTGAAATGTGTATTCTCTTTAGAGACCACACATGGATCCACCAGTGTCATTGCATGTGTGTTCTTTCTACTACGAACAACTGGAGTCATTTCTTGTGTGTTCTTTTCACATACCACATATGGATCCACCAAAGTGTCATTGAAATGTGTGTTCTTAAGAGACCACATGGATCCACTAGTGTCATTGCATGTGTGTTCTTTTTACTAACAACAATTGGAGTCATTGCATGTGTGTTCTTTTCACATACCACATATGGATCCACCATTGTCATTGAAACGTGTGTTCTCTTAAGAGACCACACCTGGATCCACCTGTGTCATTGCACGTGTGTTCTTTTTACTAAAAACAACTAGAGTCATTCATGTGTGTTCTTTTTACTAACAACAACCAGAGTCATTGGATGTGTGTTCTCTTCAGAGACCACACATGGATCCACCAGTGTCATTGCATGTGTGTTCTTTTTACTAACAACAACTAGAGTCATTGCATGCGTGTTCTTTTCACATACCACATATGGATCCACCAGAGTCATTGCATGTGTGTTCTCTTCAGAGACCACACATGGATCCACAGGTGTCATTGCATGTGTGCTCTTTTTACTAACAACAACTAGAGTCATTGCATGTGTGTTCTTTTCAAATACCACATATGGATCCACCAGTGTCATTGAAATGTGTGTTCTCTTCAGAGACCACACTTGGATCCACCAGTGTCATTGCACGTGTGTTCTTTTTACTAAAAACAACTAGAGTCATTCATGTGTGTTCTTTTTACTAACAACAACCAGAGTCATTGGATGTGTGTTCTCTTCAGAGACCGCACATGGATCCACCAGTGTCATTGCATGTGTGTTATTTGTACTAACAACAACTAGAGTCATTGCATGTGTGTTCTTTTCACATACCACATATGGATCCACCAGAGTCATTGCATGTGTGTTCTCTTCAGAGACCACACATGGATCCACCGGTGTCATTGCATGTGTGTTCTTTTTACTAACAACAACTAGAGTCATTGCATGTGTGTTCTTTTCACATACCACATATGGATCTGCCAGTGTCATTGAAATGTGTGTTCTCTTCAGAGACCAGACAGGGATCTACCAGTGTAATTGCATGTGTGTTCTTTTTACTAACAACAACTGGAGTCATTGCATGTGTGTTCTTTTCACATACCACATATGGATCCACATTTGTATTTGTTTGTTTGTTATATTGAGCACACATGGATCCACCAGTGTCATTGCATGTGTTTTCTTTTTACTAACAACAACTGGAGTCATTTCATGACTATTCGTTTCACATACCACATATGGATCCACCAGTGTCATTGAAATGTGTGTTCTCTTCAGAGAACACACATGGATCCACCAGTGTCATTGCACGTGTGTTCTTTTACTACCAACAACTGGAGTCATTCATGTGTGTTCTTTTTACTAACAACAACCAGAGTCATTGGAATGTATGTTCTCTTCAGAGACCACACATGGATCCACCAGTGTTATTGCACGTGTGTTCTTTTTACTAACAACAACTGGAGTCATATGTGTGTTCTTTTTACTAACAACAACCAGAGTCATTGGATGTGTGTTATCTTCAGAGACAACAGATGGATCCACCAGTATCATTCCATGTGTGTTCTTTTTACTAAAAACAACTAGAGTCATTGCATGTGTGTTCTTTTCTCATACCACATATGGATCCACTAGTGTCATTGCATGTGTGTTCTTCAGAGACCACATGGATCCACCATGTCATTGCATGTGTGTTCTTTTACTAACAACAACTGAGTCATTGCATGTGTGTTTTCACATACGATATGGATCCACCAGTGTCATTGCATGTGTGTTCTTCTTGAGAGACCACATGGATCCACCAAAGGTCATTGCATGTGTGCTCTTTTTACTAACAACAACTGGAGTCATTTCATGACTATTCTTTTCACATACCACATATGGATCCACCAGTGTCATTGAAATGTGTGTTCTTCTCATTAACCACAGCTAGAGTCATTGCATGTGTGTACTCTTCAGAGACCACACATGGATCAACCAGAGTCATTGCATGTGTGTTCTTTTTACTAAAAACAACTGGAGTTATTGCATGTGTGTTGTTTTCACATACCACATATGGATCCACCAGTGTCAATGAAATGTGTGTTCTCTTTAGAGACCACACATGGATCCACCAGTGTGATTGCATTTGTGTTCTTTCTACTAACAACAACTGGAGTCATTTCTTGTGAGTTCTTTTCACATACCACATATGGATCCACAAGTGTCATTGAAATGTGTGTTCTCTTAAGAGACCACACATGGATCCACCAGTGTCAATGCATGTGTGTTCTTTTACTAACAACAACTGAGTCATTGCATGTGTGTTCTTTTCACATACCAAATATGGATCCACCAAGTCATTGAAATGTGTGTTCTTCAGAGACCACATGGATCCACATGTCATTGCTCGTCTGTTCTTTTACTAACAACAACTGGAGTCATTCATGTGTGTTCTTTTTACTAACAACAACCAGATTCATTGGATGTGTGTTCTCTTCAGAGACCACAGATGGATCCACCAGTGTCATTGCACGTGTGTTCTTTTTACTAACAACCACTGGAGTCATTCATGTGTGTTCTTTGTACTAACAACAACCAGAGTCATTGGATGTGTGTTCTCTTCAGAGACCACACATGGATCCACCAGTGTCATTGCATGTGTGTTCTTTTTACTTACAACAACTAGAGTCATTGCATGTGTGTTCTTTTCACATACCACATATGGATCCACCAGAGTCATTGCATGTGTGTTCTCTTCAGAGACCACACATGGATCCACCGGTGTCATTGCATGTGTGTTTTTTTACTAACAACAACTGGAGTCATTGCATGTGTGTTCTTTTCACATACCACATATGGATCCACTAGTGTCATTGAAATTTGTGTTCTCTTCAGAGACCACACAGGGATCTACCAGTGTCATTGCATGTGTGTTCTTTTTGCTAACAACAACTGGAGTCATTGCATGTGTGTTCTTTTCAAATACCACCTATGGATCCACCAGTGTCATTGCATGTGTTTTCTCTTCAGAGCCACACATGGATCCACCAATGTCATAGCATGTGTGTTCTTTTTACTAACAACAACTAGAGTCATTGCATGTGTGTTCTTTTCACATACCACATATGGATCCACCGGTGTCATTGCATGTGTGTTCTCTTCAGAGACCACACATGGATCCACCAGTGTCATTGCATGTGTGTTCTTTTTACTAACAACAACTAGAGTCATTTCATGACTATTATTTTCACATTCCACATATGGATCCACCAGTGTCATTGAAATGTGTGTTCTTCTCATTAACCACAGCTAGATCCATTGCATGTGTATTCTCTTCAGAGACCACACATGGATCCACAGGTGTCATTGCATGTGTGTTCTTTTTACTAACAACATCTAGAGTCATTGCATGTGTGTTACTTTCACATACCACATATGGATCCACTACTGTCATTGAAATGTGTGTTCTCTTCAGAGACCACACATGGATCCACCAGTGTCATTGCATGTGTGTTCTTTTTACTAACAACAATTGGTGTCATTGCATGTGTGTTATTTTCACATACCACATATGGATCCACCAGTGTCATTGCATGTGTGTTCTCTTCAGAGACCACACATGGATCCAGCAGTGTCATTGCGTGTGTGTTCTTTTTACTAACAACAACTAGAGTCATTGCATGTGTGTTCTTTTTACTAACAACAACTAGAGTCATTGCATGTGTGTTCTCTTCAGAGACCACACATGGATCCACCAGTGTCATTGCATGTGTGTTCTTTTTACTAACAACAACTAGAGTCATTGCATGTGTGTTCTTTTCACATACGACATATGGATCCACCAGTGTCATTGCATGTGTGTTTGTTCAGAGACCACACATGGATCCACCAGTGTCATTGCATGTGTGTTCTTTTTTACTAACAACAACTGGAGTCATTTCATGACTATTCTTTTCACATACCACATATGGATCCACCAGTGTCATTGAAATGTGTGTTCTTCTCATTAACCACAGCTAGAGTCATTGCATGTGTGTTCTATTTAGAGACCACACATGGATCCACCGGTGTCATTGCATGTGTGTTCTTTGTACTAACAACAACTGGAGTCATTGCATGTGTGTTCTTTTCACATACCACATATGGATCCACCAATGCCATTGAAATGTGTGTTCTCTTTAGAGACCACACATGGATCCACCAGTGTCATTGCATGTGTGTTCTTTTTACTAACAACAACTGGAGTCATTGCATGTGTGTTATTTTCACATACCACCTATGGATCCACCAGTGTCATTGAAATGTGTGTTCTCTTAAGAGAAGACACATGGATCCACCAGTGTCATTGCATTTGTGTTCTTTTTACTAACAACAACTGGAGTCATTGCATGTGTGTTCTTTTCACATACCACATATGGATCCACCAGTGTCATTGAAATGTGTGTTCTCTTCAGAGACCACACCTGGATCCCCCGTTGTTATTGCACGTGTGTTCTTTTTACTAAAAGCAACTAGAGTCATTCATGTGTGTTCTTTTTACTAACAACAACCAGAGTCATTGGATGTGTGTTCTCTTCAGAGACCACACATGGATCCACCAGTGTCATTGCATGTGTGTTCATTTTACTAACAACAACTAGAGTCATTGCATGCGTGTTCTTTTCACATACCACATATGGATCCACCAGAGTCATTGCATGTGTGTTCTCTTCAGAGACCACACATGGATCCACCGGTGTCATTGCATGTGTGTTCTTTTTACTATCAACAACTAGAGTCATTGCATGTGTGTTCTTTTCACATACCACATATGGATCCACCAGTGTCATTGAAATGTGTGTTCACTTCAGAAACCACACAGGGATCTACCAGTGTCATTGCATGTGTGTTCTTTTTACTAACAACAAGTAGAGTCATTGCATGTGTGTTCTTTTCACATACCACCTATGGATCCACCAGTGTCATTGCATGTGTGTTCTCTTGAGAGACCACACATGGATCCACCAAAGGTCATTGCATGTGTGTTCTTTTTACTCACCACAATTAGAGTCATTGCTTGTGTTCTTTTCACAGACCACTTATGGATCCACCAGTGTCATTGCATATGTGTTCTCTTGAGAGACCACACATGGATCCACCAGTGTCATTGCATGTGTGTTATTTTTACTAACAACAACTGGAGTTATTTCATGACTATTCTTTTCACATACCACATATGGATCCACCAGTGTCATTGAAATGTGTGTTCTTCTTATTAACCACAGCTAGAGTCATTGCATGTGTATTCTCTTCAGAGACCACACATGGATCCACCGGTGTCATTTCATGCGTGTTCTTTTTACTAACAACAACTGGATTCATTGCATGTATGTTATTTTCACATACCACATATGGATCCACCAGTGTCATTGAAATGTGTGTTCTCTTCAGAGACCACACATGGATCCACCAGTGTCATTGCATGTGTGTTCTTTTTACTAAAAACAACTGGAGTCATTTCTTGTGTGTTCTTTTCACATACCACATATGGATCCACCAGTGTCATTGAAATGTGTGTTCTCTTCAGAGACCACACATGGATCCACCGGTGTCATTGCATGTGTGTTCTTTGTACTAACAACAACTGGAGTCATTGCATGTGTGTTCTTTTCACATACCACATATGGATCCACCAATGCCATTGAAATGTGTTTTCTCTTTAGAGACCACACATGGATCCACCAGTGTCATTGCATGTGTGTTCTTTTTACTAACAACAACTGGAGTCATTGCATGTGTGTTATTTAAACATACCACCTATGGATCCACCAGTGTCATTGCATGTGTGTTCTCTTCAGAGACCACACATGGATCCACCAGTGTCTATGCATGTGTGTTCTTTTTACTAACAACAACTGGAGTCATTTCATGACTATTCTTTTCACATACCACATATGGATCCACCAGTGTCAATGAAATGTGTATTCTCTTTAGAGACCACACATGGATCCACCAGTGTCATTGCATGTGTGTTCTTTCTACTAACAACAACTGGAGTCATTTCTTGTGTGTTCTTTTCACATACCACATATGGATCCACCAGTGTCATTGAAATGTGTGTTCTCTTAAGAGACCACACATGGATCCACCAGTGTCATTGCATGTGTGTTCTATTTACTAACAACAACTGGAGTCATTGCATGTGTGTTCTTTTCACATACCACATATGGATCCACCAGTGTCATTGAAATGTGTGTTCTCTTCAGAGACCACACCGGGATCCACCTGTGTTATTGCACGTGTGTTCTTTTTACTAAAAACAACTAGAGTCATTCATGTGTGTTCTTTTTACTAACAACGCCAGAGTCATTGGATGTGTGTTCTCTTCATAGACCACACATGGATCCACCAGTGTCATTGCATGTGTGTTCTTTTTACTAACAACAACTAGAGTCATTGCATGCGTGTTCTTTTCACATACCACATATGGATCCACCAGAGTCATTGCATGTGTGTTCTCTTCAGAGACCACACATGGATCCACCGGTGTCATTGCATGTGTGTTCTTTTCACATACCACATATGGATCCACTAGTGTCATTGAAATGTGTGTTCACTTCAGAAACCACACAGGGATCTACCAGTGTCATTGCATGTGTGTTCTTTTTACTAACAACAACTAGAGTCATTGCATGTGTGTTCTTTTCTCATACCACATATGGATCCACTAGTGTCATTGCATGTGTGTTCTCTTCAGAGACCACACATGGATCCACTAGTGTCATTGCATGTGTGTTCTTTTTACTATCAACAACTGGAGTCATTGCATGTGTGTTCTTTTCACATACGACATATGGATCCACCAGTGTCATTGCATGTGTGTTCTCTTCAGAGACCACACATGGATCCACCAGTGTCATTGCATGTGTGTTCTTTTTACTAACAACAACTAGAGTCATTTCAAGACTATTCTTTTCACATACCACATATGGATCCACCAGTGTCATTGAAATGTGTGTTCTTCTCATTAACCACAGCTAGAGTCATTGCATGTGTGTTCTCTTCAGAGACCACACATGGATCCACCAGTGTCATTGCATGTGTGTTCTTTTTACTAACAACAACTGGATTCATTGCATGTATGTTCTTTTCACATACCACATATGGATCCACCAGTGTCATTGAAATGTGTGTTCTCTTTAGAGACCACACATGGATCCACCAGTGTGATTGCATTTGTGTTCTTTCTACTAACAACAACTGGAGTCATTTCTTGTGAGTTCTTTTCACATACCACATATGGATCCACAAGTGTCATTGAAATGTGTGTTCTCTTAAGAGACCACACATGGATCCACCAGTGTCATTGCACGTGTGTTCTTTTACTAACAACAACTGGAGTCATTCATGTGTGTTATTTTTACTAACAACAACCAGAGTCATTGGATGTGTGTTCTCTTCAGAGACCACAGATGGATCCACCAGTGTCATTGCACGTGTGTTCTTTTTACTAACAACCACTGGAGTCATTCATGTGTGTTCTTTTTACTAACAACAACCAGAGTCATTGGATGTGTGTTCTCTTCAGAGACCACACATGGATCCACCAGTGTCATTGCATGTGTGTTCTTTTTACTAACAACAACTAGAGTCATTGCATGTGTGTTCTTTTCACATACCACATATGGATCCAGCAGTGTCATTGCATGTGTGTTCTCTTGAGAGACCACACATGGATCCGCCAGTGCCATTGCATGTGTGTTCTTTTTACTAACAACAACTGGAGTCATTGCATGTGTGTTCTTTTCACATACGACATATGGATCCACCGGTGTCATTGCATGTGTGTTTTTTTACTAACAACAACCGGAGTCATTGCATGTGTGTTCTTTTCACATACCACATATGGATCCACTAGTGTCATTGAAATTTGTGTTCTCTTAAGAGACCACACAGGGATCTACCAGTGTCATTGCATGTGTGTTCTTTTTGCTAACAACAACTGGAGTCATTGCATGTGTGTTCTTTTCAAATACCACCTATGGATCCACCAGTGTCATTGCATGTGTTTTCTCTTCAGAGCCACACATGGATCCACCAATGTCATAGCATGTGTGTTCTTTTTACTAACAACAACTAGAGTCATTGCATGTGTGTTCTTTTCACATACCACATATGGATCCACCGGTGTCATTGCATGTGTGTTCTCTTTAGAGACCACACATGGATCCACCAGTGTCATTGCATGTGTGTTCTTTTTACTAACAACAACTAGAGTCATTTCATGACTATTATTTTCAGATTCCACATATGGATCCACCAGTGTCATTGAAATGTGTGTTCTTCTCATTAACCACAGCTAGAGTCATTGCATGTGTATTCTCTTCAGAGACCACACATGGATCCACCGGTGTCATTGCATGTGTGTTCTTTTTACTAACAACATCTAGAGTCATTGCATGTGTGTTACTTTCACATACCACATATGGATCCACTACTGTCATTGAAATGTGTGTTCTCTTCAGAGACCACACATGGATCCACCAGTGTCATTGCATGTGTGTTCTTTTTACTAACAACAATTGGTGTCATTGCATGTGTGTTATTTTCACATACCACATATGGATCCACCAGTGTCATTGCATGTGTGTTCTCTTCAGAGACCACACATGGATCCAGCAGTGTCATTGCGTGTGTGTTCTTTTTACTAACAACAACTGGAGTCATTGCATATGTGTTCTTTTTACTAACAACAACTAGAGTCATTGCATGTGTGTTCTCTTCAGAGACCACACATGGATCCACCAGTGTCATTGCATGTGTGTTCTTTTTACTAACAACAACTGGAGTCATTGCATGTGTGTTCTTTTCACATACGACATATGGATCCACCAGTGTCATTGCATGTGTGTTTCTTCAGAGACCACACATGGATCCACCAGTGTCATTGCATGTGTGTTCTTTTTACTAACAACAACTGGAGTCATTTCATGTCTATTCTTTTCACATACCACATATGGATCCACCAGTGTCATTGAAATGTGTGTTCTTCTCATTAACCACAGCTAGAGTCATTGCATGTTTGTTCTCTTCAGAGACCACACATGGATGCACCGGTGTCATTGCATGTGTGTTCTTTGTACTAACAACAACTGGAGTCATTGCATGTGTGTTCTTTTCACATACCACATATGGATCCACCAATGCCATTGAAATGTGTGTTCTTCTCATTAACCATAGCTAGAGTCATTTCATGTGTGTTCTCTTCAGAGACCACACATGGATCCACCGGTGTCATTGCATGTGTGTTCTTTGTACTAACAACAACTGGAGTCATTGCATGTGTGTTCTTTTCACATACCACATATGGATCCACCAATGCCATTGAAATGTGTTTTCTCTTTAGAGACCACACATGGATCCACCAGTGTCATTGCATGTGTGTTCTTTTTACTAACAACAACTGGAGTCATTGCATGTGTGTTATTTAAACATACCACCTATGGATCCACCAGTGTCATTGCATGTGTGTTCTCTTCAGAGACCACACATGGATCCACCAGTGTCTATGCATGTGTGTTCTTTTTACTAACAACAACTGGAGTCATTTCATGACTATTCTTTTCACATACCACATATGGATCCACCAGTGTCATTGAAATGTGTGTTCTTCTCATTAACCACAGCTAGAGTCATTGCATGTGTGTTCTCTTTAGAGACCACACATGGATATACCGGTGTAATTGCATGTGTGTTCTTTTTACTAACAACAACTGGATTCACTGCATGTATGTTCTTTTCACATACCACATATGGATCCACCAGTGTCATTGAAATGTGTATTCTCTTTAGAGACCACACATGGATCCACCAGTGTCATTGCATGTGTGTTATTTCTACTACGAACAACTGGAGTCATTTCTTGTGTGTTCTTTTCACATACCACATATGGATCCACCAGTGTCATTGAAATGTGTGTTCTCTTAAGAGACCACACATGGATCCACTAGTGTCATTGCATGTGTGTTCTTTTTACTAACAACAATTGGAGTCATTGCATGTGTGTTCTTTTCACATACCACATATGGATCCACCATTGTCATTGAAACGTGTGTTCTCTTAAGAGACCACACCTGGATCCACCTGTGTCATTGCACGTGTGTTCTTTTTACTAAAAACAACTAGAGTCATTCATGTGTGTTCTTTTTACTAACAACAACCAGAGTCATTGGATGTGTGTTCTCTTCAGAGACCACACATGGATCCACCAGTGTCATTGCATGTGTGTTCTTTTTACTAACAACAACTAGAGTCATTGCATGCGTGTTCTTTTCACATACCACATATGGATCCACCAGAGTCATTGCATGTGTGTTCTCTTCAGAGACCACACATGGATCCACAGGTGTCATTGCATGTGTGCTCTTTTTACTAACAACAACTAGAGTCATTGCATGTGTGTTCTTTTTACATACCACATATGGATCCACCAGTGTCATTGAAATGTGTGTTCTCTTCAGCGACCACACTTGGATCCACCAGTGTCATTGCACGTGTGTTCTTTTTACTAAAAACAACTAGAGTCATTCATGTGTGTTCTTTTTACTAACAACAACCAGAGTCATTGGATGTGTGTTCTCTTCAGAGACCGCACATGGATCCACCAGTGTCATTGCATGTGTGTTATTTGTACTAACAACAACTAGAGTCATTGCATGTGTGTTCTTTTCACATACCACATATGGATCCACCAGAGTGATTGCATGTGTGTTCTCTTCAGAGACCACACATGGATCCACCGGTGTCATTGCATGTGTGTTCTTTTTACTAACAACAACTAGAGTCATTGCATGTGTGTTCTTTTCACATACCACATATGGATCTGCCAGTGTCATTGAAATGTGTGTTCTCTTCAGAGACCAGACAGGGATCTACCAGTGTCATTACATGTGTGTTCTTTTTACAAACAACAACTGGAGTCATTGCATGTGTGTTCTTTTCACATACCACCTATGGATCCACCAGTGTCATTGCATGTGTGTTCTCTTCAGAGACCACACATGGATCCACCAGTGTCATTGCATGTGTTTTCTTTTTACTAACAACAACTGGAGTCATTTCATGACTATTCGTTTCACATACCACATATGGATCCACCAGTGTCATTGAAATGTGTGTTCTCTTCAGAGACCACACATGGATCCACCAGTGTCATTGCACGTGTGTTCTTTTACTACCAACAACTGGAGTCATTCATGTGTGTTCTTTTTACTAACAACAACCAGAGTCATTGGAATGTATGTTCTCTTCAGAGACCACACATGGATCCACCAGTGTTATTGCACGTGTGTTCTTTTTACTAACAACAACTGGAGTCATATGTGTGTTCTTTTTACTAACAACAACCAGAGTCATTGGATGTGTGTTCTCTTCAGAGACAACAGATGGATCCACCAGTATCATTGCATGTGTGTTCTTTTTACTAAAAACAACTAGAGTCATTGCATGTGTGTTCTTTTCTCATACCACATATGGATCCACTAGTGTCATTGCATGTGTGTTCTCTTCAGAGACCACACATGGATCCACCAGTGTCATTGCATGTGTGTTCTTTTTACTAACAACAACTGGAGTCATTGCATGTGTGTTCTTTTCACATACGACATATGGATCCACCAGTGTCATTGCATGTGTGTTCTCTTGAGAGACCACACATGGATCCACCAGTGTCATTGCATGTGTGTTCTTTTTACTAACAACAACTGGAGTCATTTCAAGACTATTCTTTTCACATACCACATATGGATCCACCAGTGTCATTGAAATGTGTGTTCTTCTCATTAACCACAGCTAGAGTCATTGCATGTGTGTTCTCTTCAGAGACCACACATGGATCCACCAGTGTCATTGCATGTGTGTTCTTTTTACTAACAACAACTGGATTCATTGCATGTATGTTCTTTTCACATACCACATATGGATCCACCAGTGTCATTGAAATGTGTGTTCTCTTTAGAGACCACACATGGATCCACCAGTGTGATTGCATTTGTGTTCTTTCTACTAACAACAACTGGAGTCATTTCTTGTGAGTTCTTTTCACATACCACATATGGATCCACAAGTGTCATTGAAATGTGTGTTCTCTTAAGAGACCACACATGGATCCACCAGTGTCACTGCATGTGTGTTCTTTTTACTAACAACAACTGGAGTCATTGCATGTGTGTTCTTTTCACATACCACATATGGATCCACCAGTGTCATTGAAATGTGTGTTCTCTTCAGAGACCACACATGGATCCACCAGTGTCATTGCACGTGTGTTCTTTTACTAACAACAACTGGAGTCATTCATGTGTGTTCTTTTTACTAACAACAACCAGAGTCATTGGATGTGTGTTCTCTTCAGAGACCACACATGGATCCACCAGTGTCATTGCACGTGTGTTCTTTTTACTAACAACAACTGGAGTCATTCATGTGTGTTCTTTTTACTAACAACAACCAGAGTCATTGGATGTGTGTTCTCTTCAGAGACCACACATGGATCCACCAGTGTCATTGCATGTGTGTTCTTTTTACTAACAACAACTAGAGTCATTGCATGTGTGTTCTTTTCACATACCACATATGGATCCACCAGAGTCATTGCATGTGTGTTCTCTTCAGAGACCACACATGGATCCACCGGTGTCATTGCATGTGTGTTTTTTTACTAACAACAACTGGAGTCATTGCATGTGTGTTCTTTTCACATACCACATATGGATCCACTAGTGTCATTGAAATTTGTGTTCTCTTCAGAGACCACACAGGGATCTACCAGTGTCATTGCATGTGTGTTCTTTTTGCTAACAACAACTGGAGTCATTGCATGTGTGTTCTTTTCAAATACCACCTATGGATCCACCAGTGTCATTGCATGTGTTTTCTCTTCAGAGCCACACATGGATCCACCAATGTCATAGCATGTGTGTTCTTTTTACTAACAACAACTAGAGTCATTGCATGTGTGTTCTTTTCACATACCACATATGGATCCACCGGTGTCATTGCATGTGTGTTCTCTTCAGAGACCACACATGGATCCACCAGTGTCATTGCATGTGTGTTCTTTTTACTAACAACAACTAGAGTCATTTCATGACTATTATTTTCACATTCCACATATGGATCCACCAGTGTCATTGAAATGTGTGTTCTTCTCATTAACCACAGCTAGAGTCATTGCATGTGTATTCTCTTCAGAGACCACACATGGATCCACCGGTGTCATTGCATGTGTGTTCTTTTTACTAACAACATCTAGAGTCATTGCATGTGTGTTACTTTCACATACCACATATGGATCCACTACTGTCATTGAAATGTGTGTTCTCTTCAGAGACCACACATGGATCCACCAGTGTCATTGCATGTGTGTTCTTTTTACTAACAACAATTCGAGTCATTGTATGTGTGTTATTTTCACATACCACATATGGATCCACCAGTGTCATTGCATGTGTGTTCTCTTCAGAGACCACACATGGATCCAGCAGTGTCATTGCGTGTGTGTTCTTTTTACTAACAACAACTGGAGTCATTGCATGTGTGTTCTTTTTACTAACAACAACTAGAGTCATTGCATGTGTGTTCTCTTCAGAGACCATACATGGATCCACCAGTGTCATTGCATGTGTGTTCTTTTTACTAACAACAACTGGAGTCATTGCATGTGTGTTCTTTTCACATACGACATATGGATCCACCAGTGTCATTGCATGTGTGTTTCTTCAGAGACCACACATGGATCCACCAGTGTCATTGCATGTGTGTTCTTTTTACTAACAACAACTGGAGTCATTTCATGACTATTCTTTTCACATACCACATATGGATCCACCAGTGTCATTGAAATGTGTGTTCTTCTCATTAACCACAGCTAGAGTCATTGCATGTGTGTTCTATTCAGAGACCACACATGGATCCACCGGTGTCACTGCATGTGTGTTCTTTGTACTAACAACAACTGGAGTCATTGCATGTGTGTTCTTTTCACATACCACATATGGATCCACCAATGCCATTGAAATGTGTGTTCTCTTTAGAGACCACACATGGATCCACTAGTGTCATTGCATGTGTGTTCTTTTTACTAACAACAACTGGAGTCATTGCATGTGTGTTATTTTCACATACCACCTATGGATCCACCAGTGTCATTGAAATGTGTGTTTTCTTAAGAGAAGACACATGGATCCACCAGTGTCATTGCATGTGTGTTCTTTTTACTAACAACAACTGGAGTCATTGCATGTGTGTTCTTTTCACATACCACATATGGATCCACCAGTGTCATTGAAATGTGTGTTCTCTTCAGAGACCACACCTGGATCCACCTGTGTTATTGCACGTGTGTTATTTTTACTAAAAGCAACTAGAGTCATTCATGTGTGTTCTTTTTACTAACAACAACCAGAGTCATTGGATGTGTGTTCTCTTCAGAGACCACACATGGATCCACCAGTGTCATTGCATGTGTGTTCATTTTACTAACAACAACTAGAGTCATTGCAAGCGTGTTCTTTTCACATACCACATATGGATCCACCAGAGTCATTGCATGTGTGTTCTCTTCAGAGACCACACATGGATCCACCGGTGTCATTGCATGTGTGTTCTTTTTACTAACAATAACTAGAGTCATTGCATGTGTGTTCTTTTCACATACCACATATGGATCCACCAGTGTCATTGAAATGTGTGTTCACTTCAGAAACCACACAGGGATCTACCAGTGTCATTGCATGTGTGTTCTTTTTAGTAACAACAAGTAGAGTCATTGCATGTGTGTTCTTTTCACATACCACCTATGGATCCACCAGTGTCATTGCATGTGTGTTCTCTTGAGAGACCACACATGGATCCACCAGTGTCATTGCATGTGTGTTCTTTTTACTAACAACAATTAGAGTCATTGCATGTGTGTTCTTTTCACAGACCACTTATGGATCCACCAGTGTCATTGCATATGTGTTCTCTTGAGAGACCACACATGGATCCACCAGTGTCATTGCATGTGTGTTCTTTTTACTAACAACAACTGGAGTCATTTCATGACTATTCTTTTCACATACCACATATGGATCCACCAGTGTCATTGAAATGTGTGTTCTTCTTATTAACCACAGCTAGAGTCATTGCATGTGTATTCTCCTCAGAGACCACACATGGATCCACCGGTGTCATTTCATGCGTGTTCTTTTTACTAACAACAACTGGATTCATTGCATGTATGTTATTTTCACATACCACATATGGATCCACCAGTGTCATTGAAATGTGTGTTCTCTTCAGAGACCACACATGGATCCACCAGTGTCATTGCATGTGTGTTCTTTCTACTAAAAACAACTGGAGTCATTTCTTGTGTGTTCTTTTCACATACCACATATGGATCCACCAGTGTCATTGAAATGTGTGTTCTATTCAGAGACCACACATGGATCCACCGGTGTCATTGC
The DNA here is from genome assembly GCA_023614405.1 of Avena insularis. Lineage (NCBI taxonomy): Eukaryota > Viridiplantae > Streptophyta > Magnoliopsida > Poales > Poaceae > Avena > Avena insularis. Next base: position 347,608,489 of record CM042692.1, on the reverse strand, counting down.
ATGTGTGTTCTTTGTACTAACAACAACTGGAGTCATTGCATGTGTGTTCTTTTCACATACCACATATGGATCCACCAATGCCATTGAAATGTGTTTTCTCTTTAGAGACCACACATGGATCCACCAGTGTCATTGCATGTGTGTTCTTTTTACTAACAACAACTGGAGTCATTGCATGTGTGTTATTTAAACATACCACCTATGGATCCACCAGTGTCATTGCATGTGTGTTCTCTTCAGAGACCACACATGGATCCACCAGTGTCTATGCATGTGTGTTCTTTTTACTAACAACAACTGGAGTCATTTCATGACTATTCTTTTCACATACCACATATGGATCCACCAGTGTCAACGAAATGTGTATTCTCTTTAGAGACCACACATGGATCCACCAGTATCATTGCATGTGTGTTCTTTCTACTAACGACAACTGGAGTCATTTCTTGTGTGTTCTTTTCACATACCACATATGGATCCACCAGTGTCATTGAAATGTGTGTTCTCTTAAGAGACCACACATGGATCCACCAGTGTCATTGCATGTGTGTTCTTTTTACTAACAACAACTGGAGTCATTGCATGTGTGTTCTTTTCACATACCACATATGGATCCACCAGTGTCATTGAAATGTGTGTTCTCTTCAGAGACCACACCGGGATCCACCTCTGTTATTGCACGTGTGTTCTTTTTACTAAAAACAACTAGAGTCATTCATGTGTGTTCTTTTTACTAACAACAACCAGAGTCATTGGATGTGTGTTCTCTTCAGAGACCACACATGGATCCACCAGTGTCATTGCATGTGTGTTCTTTTTACTAACAACAACTAGAGTCATTGCATGCGTGTTCTTTTCACATACCACATATGGATCCACCAGAGTCATTGCATGTGTGTTCTCTTCAGAGACCACACATGGATCCACCGGTGTCATTGCACGTGTGTTCTTTTTACTAACAACAACTAGAGTCATTGCATGTGTGTTCTTTTCACATACCACATATGGATCCACCAGTGTCATTGAAATGTGTGTTCTCTTCAGAGACCACACATGGATCCACCGGTGTCATTGCATGTGTGTTCTTTTTACTAACAACAACTAGAGTCATTGCATGCGTGTTCTTTTCACATACCACATATGGATCCACCAGAGTCATTGCATGTGTGTTCTCTTCAGAGACCACACATGGATCCACCGGTGTCATTGCACGTGTGTTCTTTTTACTAACAACAACTAGAGTCATTGCATGTGTGTTCTTTTCACATACCACATATGGATCCACCAGTGTCATTGAAATGTGTGTTCACTTCAGAAACCACACAGGGATCTACCAGTGTCATTGCATGTGTGTTCTTTTTACTAACAACAACTAGAGTCATTACATGTGTGTTCTTTTCACATACCACCTATGGATCGACCAGTGTCATTGCATGTGTGTTCTCTTCAGAGACCACACATGGATCCACCAGTGTCATTGCATGTGTGTTCTTTTTACTAACAACAATTAGAGTCATTGCATGTGTGTTATTTTCACATACCACCTATGGATCCACCAGTGTCATTGCATGTGTGTTCTCTTGAGAGACCACACATGGATCCACCAGTGTTATTGCATGTGTGTTCTTTTTACTAACAACAACTGGAGTCATTTCATGACTATTCTTTTCACATACCACATATGGATCCACCAGTGTCATTGAAATGTGTGTTCTTCTTATTAACCACAGCTAGAGTCATTGCATGTGTGTTCTCTTCAGAGACCACACATGGATCCACCGGTGTCATTTCATGTGTGTTCTTTTTACTAACAACAACTGGATTCATTGCATGTATGTTATTTTCACATACCACATATGTATCCACCAGTGTCATTAAATGTGTGTTCTCTTCAGAGACCACACATGGATCCACCAGTGTCATTGCATGTGTGTTCTTTCTACTAAAAACAACTGGAGTCATTTCTTGTGTGTTCTTTTCACATACCACATATGGATCCACCAGTGTCATTGAAATGTGTGTTCTCTTAAGAGACCACACATGGATCCACCAGTGTCATTGCATGTGTGTTCTTTTTACTAACAACTGCTGGAGTCATTGCATGTGTGTTCTTTTTACTAACAACAACCAGAGTCATTGCATGTGTGTTCTCTTCAGAGACCGCACATGGATCCACCAGTGTCATTGCATGTGTGTTCTTTTTACTAACAACAACTGGAGTCATTGCATGTGTGTTCTTTTCACATACCACATATGGATCCCCCAGTGTCATTGCATGTGTGTTTCTTCAGAGACCACACATGGATCCACCAGTGTCATTGCATGTGTGTTCTTTTTACTAACAACAACTGGATTCATTGCATGTATGTTCTTTTCACATACCACATATGGATCCACCGGTGTCATTGAAATGTGTGTTATTCTCATTAACCACAGTTAGAGTCATTGCATGTGTGTTCTCTTCAGAGACCACACATGGATCCACCGGTGTTATTGCATGTGTGTTCTTTGTACTAACAACAACTGGAGACATTGCATGTGTGTTCTTTTCACATACCACATATGGATCCACCAATGCCATTGAAATGTGTTTTCTCTTTAGAGACCACACATGGATCGACCAGTGTCATTGCATGTGTGTTCTTTTTACTAACAACAACTGGAGTCATTGCATGTGTGTTCTTTTTACTAACAACAACTAGAGTCATTGCATGTGTGTTCTCTTCAGAGACCGCACATGGATCCACCAGTGTTATTGCATGTGTGTTATTTTTACTAACAACTTGAGTCATTGCATGTGTGTTCTTTTCACATACCACATATGGATCCACCAGTGTCATTGAAATGTGTGTTCTCTTCAGAGACCACACATGGATCCACCAGTGTCTTTGCATGTGTGTTCTTTTTACTAACAACAACTGGAGTCATTTCATGACTATTCTTTTCACATACCACATATGGATCCACCAGTGTCATTGAAATGTGTGTTCTTCTCATTAACCACAGCTAGAGTCATTGCATGTGTGTTCTCTTTAGAGACAACACATGGATCCACCGTTGTAATTGCATGTGTGTTCTTTTTACTAACAACAACTGGATTCATTGCATGTATGTTGTTTTCACATACCACATATGGATCCACCAGTGTCATTGAAATGTGTATTCTCTTTAAAGACCACACATGGATCCACCAGTGTCATTGCATGTGTGTTCTTTCTACCACCAAGAACTGGAGTCATTTCTTGTGTGTTCTTTTCACATACCACATATGGATCCACCAGTGTCATTGAAATGTGTGTTCTCTTAAGAGACCACCCATGGATCCACCAGTGTCATTGCATGTGTGTTCTTTTTACTAACAACAACTGGAGTCATTGCATGTGTGTTCTTTTCACATACCACATATGGATCCACCAGTGTCATTGAAACGTGTGTTCTCTTCAGAGACCACACCTGGATCCACCTGTGTCATTGCACGTGTGTTCTTTTTACTAAAAACAACTAGAGTCATTCATGTGTGTTCTTTTTACTAACAATAACCAGAGTCATTGGATGTGTGTTCTCTTCAGAGACCACACATGGATCCACCTGTGTCATTGCATGTGTCTTCTTTTTACTAACAACAACTAGAGTCAATGCATGCGTGTTCTTTTCACATACCACATATGGATCCACCAGAGTCATTGCATGTGTGTTCTCTTCAGAGACCACACATGGATCCACAGGTGTCATTGCATGTGTGTTCTTTTTACTAACAACAACTGGATTCATTTCATGTGTGTTCTTTTCACATACCACATATGGATCCACCAATGTCATTGAAATGTGTGTTCTCTTTAGAGACCACACATGGATCCACCAGTGTCATTGCATGTGTTTTCTTTTTACTAACAACAACCGGAGTCATTGCATGTGTGTTCTTTTCACATACCAGATATGGATCCACCAGTGTCATTGAAATGTGTGTTCTCTTAAGGGACCACACGTGGATCCACCAGTGTCATTGAACGTGTGTTCTTTTTACTAAAAACAACTAGAGTCATTCATGTGTGTTCTTTTTACTAACAACAACCAGAGTCATTGGATGTGTGTTCTCTTCAGAGACCACACATGGATCCACCAGTGTCATTGCATGTGTGTTCTTTTTACTAACAACAACTAGAGTCATTGCATGCGCTGTCTTTTCACATACCACATATGGATCCACCAGAGTCATTGAAATGTGTGTTCTCTTTAGAAACCACACATGGATCCACCAGTGTCATCGCATGTGTGTTCTTTTTACTAACAACAACTGGACTCATTGCATGTGTGTTCTTTACACATACCACCTATGGATCCACCAGTGTCATTGCATGTGTGTTCTCTTCAGAGACCACACATGGATCCATCAGTGTCATTGCATGTGTGTTCTTTTTACGAACAACAACCGGAGTCATTTCATGACTATTCTTTTCACATACCACATATGGATCCACCAGCGTCATTGAAATGTGTGTTCTTCTTATTAACCACAGCTAGAGTCATTGCATGTGTGTTCTCTTCAGAGACCACACATGGATCCACCGGTGTCATTGCATGTGTGTTCTTTTTACTAACAACAACTGGATTCATTGCATGTATGTTATTTTCACATACCACATATGGATCCACCAGTGTCATTGAAATGTGTGTTCTCTTCAGAGACCACACATGTATCCACTAGTATCATTGCATGTGTGTTCTTTTTACTAACAACAACTGGAGTCATTTCTTGTGTGTTCTTTTCACATACCACATATGGATCCACCAGTGTCATTGAAATGCGTGTTCTCTTAAGAGACCACACATGGATCCATCAGTGTCATTGCATGTGTGTTCTTTTTACGAACAACAACCGGAGTCATTTCATGACTATTATTTTCACATACCACATATGGATCCACCAGCGTCATTGAAATGTGTGTTCTTCTTATTAACCACAGCTAGAGTCATTGCATGTGTGTTCTCTTCAGAGACCACACATGGATCCACCGGTGTCATTGCATGTGTGTTCTTTTTACTAACAACAACTGGATTCATTGCATGTATGTTATTTTCACATACCACATATGGATCCACCAGTGTCATTGAAATGTGTGTTCTCTTCAGAGACCACACATGTATCCACTAGTATCATTGCATGTGTGTTCTTTTTACTAACAACAACTGGAGTCATTTCTTGTGTGTTCTTTTCACATACCACATATGGATCCACCAGTGTCATTGAAATGCGTGTTCTCTTAAGAGACCACACATGGATCCACCTGTGTCATTGCATGTGTCTTCTTTTTACTAACAACAACTAGAGTCAATGCATGCGTGTTCTTTTCACATACCACATATGGATCCACCAGAGTCATTGCATGTGTGTTCTCTTCAGAGACCACACATGGATCCACAGGTGTCATTGCATGTGTGTTCTTTTTACTAACAACAACTGGATTCATTTCATGTGTGTTCTTTTCACATACCACATATGGATCCACCAATGTCATTGAAATGTGTGTTCTCTTTAGAGACCACACATGGATCCACCAGTGTCATTGCATGTGTGTTCTCTTCAGAGACCACACATGGATCCACCAGTGTCATTGCATGTGTGTTCTCTTCACAGACCACACATGGATGCACCAGTGTCATTGCATGTGTGTTCTTTTTACTAACAACAACTAGAGTCATTGCATGTGTGTTCTTTTCACATACCACATATGGATCCACCAGTGTCATTGAAATGTGTGTTCACTTCAGAAACCACACAGGGATCTACCAGTGTCATTGCATGTGTGTTCTTTTTACTAACAACAACTAGAGTCATTACATGTGTGTTCTTTTCACATACCACCTATGGATCGACCAGTGTCATTGCATGTGTGTTCTCTTCAGAGACCACACATGGATCCACCAGTGTCATTGCATGTGTGTTCTTTTTACTAACAACAATTAGAGTCATTGCATGTGTGTTATTTTCACATACCACCTATGGATCCACCAGTGTCATTGCATGTGTGTTCTCTTGAGAGACCACACATGGATCCACCAGTGTTATTGCATGTGTGTTCTTTTTACTAACAACAACTGGAGTCATTTCATGATTATTCTTTTCACATACCACATATGGATCCACCAGTGTCATTGAAATGTGTGTTCTTCTTATTAACCACAGCTAGAGTCATTGCATGTGTGTTCTCTTCAGAGACCACACATGGATCCACCGGTGTCATTTCATGTGTGTTCTTTTTACTAACAACAACCGGATTCATTGCATGTATGTTATTTTCACATACCACATATGTATCCACCAGTGTCATTGAAATGTGTGTTCTCTTCAGAGACCACACATGGATCCACCAGTGTCATTGCATGTGTGTTCTTTCTACTAAAAACAACTGGAGTCATTTCTTGTGTGTTCTTTTCACATACCACATATGGATCCACCAGTGTCATTGAAATGTGTGTTCTCTTAAGAGACCACACAGGGATCTACCAGTGTCATTGCATGTGTGTTCTTTTTACTAACAACAATTAGAGTCATTGCATGTGTGTTATTTTCACATACCACCTATGGATCCACCAGTGTCATTACATGTGTGTTCTCTTGAGAGACCACACATGGATCCACCAGTGTTATTGCATGTGTGTTCTTTTTACTAACAACAACTGGAGTCATTTCATGACTATTCTTTTCACATACCACATATGGATCCACCAGTGTCATTGAAATGTGTGTTCTTCTTATTAACCACAGCTAGAGTCATTGCATGTGTGTTCTCTTCAGAGACCACACATGGATCCACCGGTGTCATTTCATGTGTGTTCTTTTTACTAACAACAACTGGATTCATTGCATGTATGTTATTTTCACATACCACATATGTATCCACCAGTGTCATTGAAATGTGTGTTCTCTTCAGAGACCACACATGGATCCACCAGTGTCATTGCATGTGTGTTCTTTCTACTAAAAACAACTGGAGTCATTTCGGGTGTGTTCTTTTCACATACCACATATGGATCCACCAGTGTCATTGAAATGTGTGTTCTCTTAAGAGACCACACATGGATCCACCAGTGTCATTGCATGTGTGTTATTTTTACTAACAACAACTGGAGTCATTGCATGTGTGTTCTTTTTACTAACAACAACCAGAGTCATTGCATGTGTGTTCTCTTCAGAGACCGCATATGGATCCACCAGTGTCATTGCATGTGTGTTCTTTTTACTAACAACAACTGGAGTCATTGCATGTGTGTTCTTTTCACATACGACATATGGATCCACCAGTGTCATTGCATGTGTGTTTCTTCAGAGACCACACATGGATCCACCAGTGTCATTGCATGTGTGTTCTTTTTACTAACAACAACTGGATTCATTGCATGTATGTTCTTTTCACATACCACATATGGATCCACCGGTGTCATTGAAATGTGTGTTCTTCTCATTAACCACAGTTAGAGTCATTGCATGTGTGTTCTCTTCAGAGACCACACATGGATCCACCGGTGTTATTGCATGTGTGTTCTTTGTACTAAAAACAACTAGAGTCATTGCATGTGTGTTCTTTTCACATACCACATATGGATCCACCAATGCCATTGAAATGTGTTTTCTCTTTAGAGACCACACATGGATCGACCAGTGTCATTGCATGTGTGTTCTTTTTACTAACAACAACTGGAGTCATTGCATGTGTGTTCTTTTTACTAACAACAACTAGAGTCATTGCATGTGTGTTCTCTTCAGAGACCGCACATGGATCCACCAGTGTTATTGCATGTGTGTTATTTTTACTAACAACAACTGGAGTCATTGCATGTGTGTTCTTTTCACATACCACATATGGATCCACCAGTGTCATTGAAATGTGTGTTCTCTTCAGAGACCACACATGGATCCACCAGTGTCTTTGCATGTGTGTTCTTTTTACTAACAACAACTGGAGTCATTTCATGACTATTCTTTTCACATACCACATATGGATCCACCAGTGTCATTGAAATGTGTGTTCTTCTCATTAACCACAGCTAGAGTCATTGCATGTGTGTTCTCTTTAGAGACCACACATGGATCCACCGTTGTAATTGCATGTGTGTTCTTTTTACTAACAACAACTGGATTCATTGCATGTATGTTGTTTTCACATACCACATATGGATCCACCAGTGTCATTGAAATGTGTATTCTCTTTAAAGACCACACATGGATCCACCAGTGTCATTGCATGTGTGTTCTTTCTACCACCAACAACTGGAGTCATTTCTTGTGTGTTCTTTTCACATACCACATATGGATCCACCAGTGTCATTGAAATGTGTGTTCTCTTAAGAGACCACCCATGGATCCACCAGTGTCATTGCATGTGTGTTCTTTTTACTAACAACAACTGGAGTCATTGCATGTGTGTTCTTTTCACATACCACATATGGATCCACCAGTGTCATTGAAACGTGTGTTCTCTTCAGAGACCACACCTGGATCCACCTGTGTCATTGCACGTGTGTTCTTTTTACTAAAAACAACTAGAGTCATTCATGTGTGTTCTTTTTACTAACAATAACCAGAGTCATTGGATGTGTGTTCTCTTCAGAGACCACACATGGATCCACCTGTGTCATTGCATGTGTCTTCTTTTTACTAACAACAACTAGAGTCAATGCATGCGTGTTCTTTTCACATACCACATATGGATCCACCAGAGTCATTGCATGTGTGTTCTCTTCAGAGACCACACATGGATCCACAGGTGTCATTGCATGTGTGTTCTTTTTACTAACAACAACTGGATTCATTTCATGTGTGTTCTTTTCACATACCACATATGGATCCACCAATGTCATTGAAATGTGTGTTCTCTTTAGAGACCACACATGGATCCACCAGTGTCATTGCATGTGTTTTCTTTTTACTAACAACAACTGGAGTCATTGCATGTTGTCTTTTCACATACCAGATATGGATCCACCAGTGTCATTGAAATGTGTGTTCTCTTAAGGGACCACACGTGGATCCACCAGTGTCATTGAACGTGTGTTCTTTATACTAAAAACAACTAGAGTCATTCATGTGTGTTCTTTTTACTAACAACAACTAGAGTCATTGGATGTGTGTTCTCTTCAGAGACCACACATGGATCCACCAGTGTCATTGCATGTGTGTTCTTTTTACTAACAACAACTAGAGTCATTGCATGCGCTGTCTTTTCACATACCACATATGGATCCACCAGAGTCATTGAAATGTGTGTTCTCTTTAGAAACCACACATGGATCCACCAGTGTCATCGCATGTGTGTTCTTTTTACTAACAACAACTGGACTCATTGCATGTGTGTTCTTTACACATACCACCTATGGATCCACCAGTGTCATTGCATGTGTGTTCTCTTCAGAGACCACACATGGATCCATCAGTGTCATTGCATGTGTGTTCTTTTTACGAACAACAACCGGAGTCATTTCATGACTATTCTTTTCACATACCACATACGGATCCACCAGCGTCATTGAAATGTGTGTTCTTCTTATTAACCACAGCTAGAGTCATTGCATGTGTGTTCTCTTCAGAGACCACACATGGATCCACCGGTGTCATTGCATGTGTGTTCTTTTTACTAACAACAACTGGATTCATTGCATGTATGTTATTTTCACATACCACATATGGATCCACCAGTGTCATTGAAATGTGTGTTCTCTTCAGAGACCACACATGTATCCACTAGTATCATTGCATGTGTGTTCTTTTTACTAACAACAACTGGAGTCATTTCTTGTGTGTTCTTTTCACATACCACATATGGATCCACCAGTGTCATTGAAATGCGTGTTCTCTTAAGAGACCACACATGGATCCACCAGTGTCATTGCATGTGTGTTCTTTTTACTAACAACAACTAGAGTCATTGCATGTGTGTTCTTTTCACATACCACGTATGGATCCACCAGTGTCATTGAAATGTGTTTTCTCTTCAGAGACCACACATGGATCCACCAGTGTCATTGAACGTGTGTTCTTTTTACTAAAAACAACTAGAGTCATTCATGTGTGTCCTTTTCACATACCACATATGGATCCACCAGTGTCATTGGATGTGTGTTCTCTTCAGAGACCACACATGGATCCACCAGTATCATTGCATGTGTGTTCTTTTTACTAACAACAACTGGAGTCATTTCATGACTATTCGTTTCACATACCACATATGGATCCACCAGTGTCATTGAAATGTGTGTTCTTCTCATTAACCACAGCTAGAGTCATTGCATGTCTGTTCTCTTCAGAGACCACACATGGATCCACCGGTGGCATTGCATTTGTGTTCTTTTTACTAACAACAACTAGAGTCATTGCATGTGTGTTCTTTTCACATACCACATATGGATCCACCGGTGTCATTGAAATATGTGTTCTCTTCAGAGACCACACATGGATCCACCAGTGTCATTGCATGTGTGTTCTTTTTACTAACAACAACTGGAGTCATTGCATGTGTGTTCTTTTCACATACCACATATGGATCCACTAGTGTCATTGAAATATGTGTTCTCTTCAGAGACCGCACATGGATCCACCAGTGTCATTGCATGTGTGTTCCTTTTACTAACAACAACTAGAGTCATTCCCTGTGTGTTCTTTTCTCATACAACATATGGATTCACCAGTGTCATTGAAATATGTGTTCTCTTCAGAGACCACACATGGATCCACCAATGTCATTGCATGTGTGATCTTTTTACTAACAACAAACAATGTCATTGAAATGAGTGTTTTTCTCATTAAATACAGCTAGAGTCATTGCATGTGTGTTCTCTTCAGAGACCACACATGGATCCACCAGTGTCATTGCATGTGTGTTCCTTTTACTAACAACAACTGGTGTCATTGCATGTGTGTTCTTTTCACATACCACATATGGATCCACCAGTGTCATTGAAATGTGTGTTCTCTTTAGAGAACACATGTATCTTCAGTGTCATTGGATGTGTGTTCTCTTTAGAGACCACACATGGATCCAGTAGTGTCATTGCATGTGTGTTCTCTTCAGAGACCACACATGGATCCACCGGTGTCATTGCATGTGTGTTCTTTTTACTAACAACAACTGGAGTCATTGCATGTGTGTTCTTTTCACATACCACATATGGATCCACCAGTGTCATTGAAATGTGTGTTCTCTTCAGAGACCACACAGGGATCTACCAGTGTCATTGCATGTGTGTTCTTTTTACTAATAACAACTGGAGTCATTGCATGTGTGTTATTTTCACATACCACCTATGGATCCACCAGTGTCATTGCATGTGTGTTCTCTTCAGAGACCACACATGGATCCACCAGTGTCATTTCATTTGTTTTCTTTTTACTAACAACAACTGGAGTCATTTCATGACTATTCTTTTCACATACCACATATGGATCCACCAGTGTCATTGAAATGTGTGTTCTTCTCATTAACCACAGCTAGAGTCATTGCATGTGTGTTCTCTTCAGAGACCACACATGGATCCACCGGTGGCATTGCATTTGTGTTCTTTTTACTAACAACAACTAGAGTCATTGCATGTGTGTGTTTTCACATACCACATATGGATCCACCGGTGTCATTGAAATATGTGTTCTCTTCAGAGACCACACATGGATCCACCAGTGTCATTGCATGTGTGTTCTTTTTACTAACAACAATTGGAGTCATTGCATGTGTGTTCTTTTCAAATACCACATATGGATCCACCAGTGTCATTGCATGTGTGTTCTCTTCAGAGACCACACATGGATCCACCAGTGTCATTGCATGTGTGTTCTTTTTACTAACAACAACTGGATTCATTTCATGACTATTCTTTTCAGATACCACATATGGATCCACAAGTGTCATGGAAATGTGTGTTCTTCTCATTAACCACAGCTAGAGTCATGGCATGTTTGTTCTCTTTAGAGACCACACATGGATCCACCAGTGTCATTGCATGTGTGTTCTTTTTACGAACAACAATTAGAGTCATTGCATGTTTGTTCTTTTCACACACCACACATTTATCCACCGGTGTCATTGAAATGTGTTCTCTTCAGAGACCACACATGGATCCACCAGTGTCATTGCATGTGTGTTCTTTTTACTAACAACAACTGGATTCATTTCATGTGTGTTCTTTTCACATACCACATATGGATCCACTAATGTCATTGAAATGTGTGTTCTCTTTAGAGACCACACATGGATCCACCAGTGTCATTGCATGTGTGTTATTTTTACTAACAACAACTGGAGTCATTGCACGTGTGTTCTTTTCACATACCACCTATGGATCCACCAGTGTCATTGCATGTGTGTTCTCTTCAGAGACCACACATGGATCCACCAGTGTCAATGCATGTGTGTTCTTTTTACTAACAACAACTAGAGTCATTTCATGACTATTATTTTCACATACCACATATGGATCCACCAGTGTCATTGAAATGTGTGTTCTTCTCATTAACCACAGCTAGAGTCATTGCATGTGTGTTCTCTTCAGAGACCACACATGGATCCACCGGTGTCATTGCATGTGTGTTATTTTTACTAACAACAACTGGATTCATTGCATGTATGTTCTTTTCACATACCACATATGGATCCACTAGTGTCATTGAAATGTGTGTTCTCTTCAAAGACCACACATGGATCCACCAGTGTCATTACATGTGTGTTCTTTCTACTAACAACAACTGCAGTCATTGCATGTGTGTTCTTTTCACATACCACATATGGATCCACTAGTGTCATTGAAATATGTGTTCTCTTCAGAGACCACACATGGATCCACCAGTGTCATTGCATGTGTGTTCTTTTTACTAACAACAACTGGAGTCATTGCCTGTGTGTTCTTTTCACATATAACATATGGATCCACCAATGTCATTGAAATGTGTGTTCTCTTTAGAGACCACACATGGATCCACCAATGTCATTGCTATGTGCTCTTTTTACTAACAACAAACAATGTCATTGAAATGTGTGTTTTTCTCATTAAATACAGCTAGAGTCATTGCATGTGTGTTCTCTTCAGAGACCACACATGGATCCACCAGTGTCATTGCATGTGTGTTCTTTTTACTAACAACAACTTGTATCATTGCATGTGTGTTATTTTCACATACCACATATGGATCCACCAGTGTCATTGAAATGTGTGTTCTCTTCAGAGACCACACATGGATCCACCAGTATCATTGGATGTGTGTTCTCTTCAGAGACCACACATGGATCCACCAGTGTCATTGCATGTGTGTTCTCTTCAGAGACCATACATGGATCCACCGGTGTCATTGCATGTGTGTTCTTTTTACTAACAACAACTGGAGTCATTGCATGTGTGTTCTTTTCACATACCACATATGGATCCACCAGTGTCATTGAAATGTGTGTTCTCTTCAGAGACCACACAGGGATCTACCAGTGTCATTGCATGTGTGTTCTTTTTACTAACAACAACTGGAGTCATTGAGTGTGTTCTTTTCACATACCACTTATGGATCCACCAGTGTCATGGCATGTGTGTTCTCTTCAGAGACCACAAATGGATCCACCAGTGTCATTGCATGTGTTTTCTTTTTACTAACAACAACTGGAGTCATTTCGTGACTATTCTTTTCACATACCACATATGTATCCACCAGTGTCATTGAAATGTGTGTTCTTCTCATTAACCACAACTAGAGTCATTGCATGTGTGTTCTCTTTAGAGACCACACATGGATCCACCGGTGTCATTGCATGTGTGTTCTTTTTACTAACAACAACTGGAGTCATTGCATGTGTGTTCTTTTCACATACCACATATGGATCCATCAGTGTCATTGAAATGTGTGTTCTCTTCAAAGACCACATATGGATCCACCAGTGTTATTACATGTGTGTTCTTTCTACTAACAACAACTGCAGTCATTGCATGTGTGTTCTTTTCACATACCACATATGGATCCACTAGTGTCATTGAAATATGTGTTCTCTTCAGAGACCACACATGGATCCACCAGTGTCATTGCATGTGTGTTCTTTTTTCTAACAACAACTGGAGTCATTGCATGTGTGTTATTTTCACATACAACATATGGATCCACCAGTGTCATTGAAATGTGTGTTCTCTTCAGAGACCACACATGGATCCACCAATGTCATTGCATGTGTGCTCTTTTTACTAACAACAAACAATGTCATTGAAATGTGTGTTTTTCTCATTAAATACAGCCAGACTCATTGCATGTGTGTTCTCTTCACAGACCACACATGGATCCACCAGTGTCATTGCATGTGTGTTCTTTTTACTAACAACAACTGGTGTCATTGCATGTGTGTTCTTTTCACATACCACATATGGATCCACCAGTGTCATTGAAATGTGTGTTCTCTTCAGAGACCACACATGGATCCACCAGTGTCATTGGATGTGTGTTCTCTTTAGAGACCACACATGGATCCAGCAGTGTCATTGCATGTGTGTTCTCTTCAGAGACCACAATGGATCCACCGGTGTCATTGCATGTGTGTTCTTTTTACTAAAAACAACTGGAGTCATTGCATGTGTGTTCTTTTCACATACCACATATGGATCCACCAGTGTCATTGAAATGTGTATTCTCTTCAGAGACCACATAGGGATCTACCAGTGTCATTGCATGTGTGTTCTTTTTACTAACAACAACTGGAGTCATTGTATGTGTGTTCTTTTCACATACCACCTATGGATCCACCAGTGTCATTGCATGTGTGTTCTCTTTAGAGACCACACATGGATCCACCAGTGTCATTGCATGTGTTTTCTTTTTACTAACAACAACTGGAGTCATTTCATCATTATTCTTTTCACATACCACATATGGATCCACCAGTGTCATTGAAATGTGTGTTCTTCTCATTAACCACAGCTAGAGTCCTTCCATGTGTGTTCTCTTCAGAGACCACACATGGATCCACCGGTGGCATTGCATGTGTGTTATTTTTACTAACAACAACTAGAGTCATTGCATGTGTGTTCTTTTCACATACCACATATGGATCCACCAGTGTCATTGAAATGTGTGTCTTTCAGAGACCACACATGGATCCACCAGTGTCATTGCATGTGTGTTCTTTTTACTAACAACAATTGGAGTCATTGCATGTGTGTTCTTTTCAAATACCACATATGGATCCACCAGTGTCATTGCATGTGTGTTCTCTTCAGAGACCACACATGTATCCACCAGTGTCATTGCATGTGTGTTCTTTTTACTAACAAAAACTGGGGTCATTTCAAGACTATTCTTTTCACATACCACATATGGATCCACAAGTGTCGTTGAAATGTGTGTTCTTCTCATTAACCATAGCTAGAGTCATGGCATGTTTGTTCTCTTTAGTGACCACACATGAATCTACCAGTGTCATTGCATGTGTGTTCTTTTTACTAACAACAACTAGAGTCATTGCATGTGTGTTCTTTTCACATACCACATATGGATCCACCGGTGTCATTGAAATGTGTGTTCTCTTCAGAGACCACACATGGATCCACCAGTGTCATTGCATGTGTGTTCTTTTTACTAACAACAACTGGATTCATTTCATGTGTGTTCTTTTCACATACCACATATGGATCCACCAATGTCATTGAAATGTGTGTTCTCTTTAGAGACCACACATGGATCCACCAGTGTCATTGGATGTGTGTTATTTTTACTAACAACAACTGGAGTCATTGCATGTGTGTTCTTTTCACATACCACCTATGGATCCACCAGTGTATTGCATGTGTGTTCTCTTCAGAGACCACACATGGATCCACCAGTGTTATTGCATGTGTGTTCTTTTTACTAACAACAACTGGAGTCATTTCATGACTATTCTTTTCACATACCACATATGGATCCACCAGTGTCAATGAAATGTGTGTTCTTCTCATTAACCACAGCTAGAGTCATTGCATGTGTGTTCTCTTCAGAGACCACACATGGATCCACCAGTGTCATTGCATGTGTATTCTTTTTACTAACAACAACTGGATTCATTGCATGTATGTTCTTTTCACATACCACATATGGATCCACCAGTGTCATTGAAATGTGTGTTCTCTTCAAAGACCACACATGGATCCACCAGTGTCATTACATGTGTGTTCTTTCTACTAACAACAACTGCAGTCATTGCATGTGTGTTCTTTTCACATACCAGATATGGATCCACTAGTGTCATTGAAATATGTGTTCTCTTCAGAGACCACACATGGATCCACCAGTGTCAATGCATGTGTGTTCTTTTTACTAACAACAACTAGAGTCATTTCATGACTATTATTTTCACATACCACATATGGATCCACCAGTGTCATTGAAATGTGTGTTCTTCTCATTAACCACAGCTAGAGTCATTGCATGTGTGTTCTCTTCAGAGACCACACATGGATCCACCAATGTCATTGCATGTGTGTTCTTTTTACTAACAACAACTGGATTCATTGCATGTATGTTCTTTTCACATACCACATATGGATCCACCAGTGTCATTGAAATGTGTGTTCTCTTCAAAGACCACACATGGATCCACCAGTGTCATTACATGTGTGTTCTTTCTACTAACAACAACTGCAGTCATTGCATGTGTGTTCTTTTCACATACCACATATGGATCCACTAGTGTCATTGAAATATGTGTTCTCTTCAGAGACCACACATGGATCCACCAGTGTCATTGCATGTGTGTTCTTTTTACTAACAACAACTGGAGTCATTGCCTGTGTGTTCTTTTCACATATAACATATGGATCCACCAATGTCATTGAAATGTGTGTTCTCTTTAGAGACCACACATGGATCCACCAATGTCATTGCTATGTGCTCTTTTTACTAACAACAAACAATGTCATTGAAATGTGTGTTTTTCTCATTAAATACAGCTAGAGTCATTGCATGTGTGTTCTCTTCAGAGACCACACATGGATCCACCAGTGTCATTGCATGTGTGTTCTTTTTACTAACAACAACTTGTATCATTGCATGTGTGTTATTTTCACATACCACATATGGATCCACCAGTGTCATTGAAATGTGTGTTCTCTTCAGAGACCACACATGGATCCACCAGTATCATTGGATGTGTGTTCTGTTCAGAGACCACACATGGATCCACCAGTGTCATTGCATGTGTGTTCTCTTCAGAGACCATACATGGATCCACCGGTGTCATTGCATGTGTGTTCTTTTTACTAACAACAACTGGAGTCATTGCATGTGTGTTCTTTTCACATACCACATATGGATCCACCAGTGTCATTGAAATGTGTGTTCTCTTCAGAGACCACACAGGGATCTACCAGTGTCATTGCATGTGTGTTCTTTTTACTAACAACAACTGGAGTCATTGCGTGTGTGTTCTTTTCACATACCACTTATGGATCCACCAGTGTCATGGCATGTGTGTTCTCTTCAGAGACCACACATGGATCCACCAGTGTCATTGCATGTGTTTTCTTTTTACTAACAACAACTGGAGTCATTTCATGACTATTCTTTTCACATACCACATATGTATCCACCAGTGTCATTGAAATGTGTGTTCTTCTCATTAACCACAACTAGAGTCATTGCATGTGTGTTCTCTTTAGAGAACACACATGGATCCACCGGTGTCATTGCATGTGTGTTCTTTTTACTAACAACAACTGGAGTCATTGCATGTGTGTTCTTTTCACATACCACATATGGATCCATCAGTGTCATTGAAATGTGTGTTCTCTTCAAAGACCACATATGGATCCACCAGTGTCATTACATGTGTGTTCTTTCTACTAACAACAACTGCAGTCATTGCATGTGTGTTCTTTTCACATACCACATATGGATCCACTAGTGTCATTGAAATATGTGTTCTCTTCAGAGACCACACATGGATCCACCAATGTCATTCCCTGTGTGTTCTTTTCTCATACAACATATGGATTCACCAGTGTCATTGAAATATGTGTTCTCTTCAGAGACCACACATGGATCCACCAATGTCATTGCATGTGTGATCTTTTTACTAACAACAAACAATGTCATTGAAATGAGTGTTTTTCTCATTAAATACAGCTAGAGTCATTGCATGTGTGTTCTCTTCAGAGACCACACATGGATCCACCAGTGTCATTGCATGTGTGTTCCTTTTACTAACAACAACTGGTGTCATTGCATGTGTGTTCTTTTCACATACCACATATGGATCCACCAGTGTCATTGAAATGTGTGTTATCTTTAGAGAACACATGTATCTTCAGTGTCATTGGATGTGTGTTCTCTTTAGAGACCACACATGGATCCAGTAGTGTCATTGCATGTGTGTTCTCTTCAGAGACCACACATGGATCCACCGGTGTCATTGCATGTGTGTTCTTTTTACTAACAACAACTAGAGTCATTGCATGTGTGTTCTTTTCACATACCACATATGGATCCACCAGTGTCATTGAAATGTGTGTTCTCTTCAGAGACCACACAGGGATCTACCAGTGTCATTGCATGTGTGTTCTTTTTACTAATAACAACTGGAGTCATTGCATGTGTGTTATTTTCACATACCACCTATGGATCCACCAGTGTCATTGCATGTGTGTTCTCTTCAGAGACCACACATGGATCCACCAGTGTCATTGCATTTGTTTTCTTTTTACTAACAACAACTGGAGTCATTTCATGACTATTCTTTTCACATACCACATATGGATCCACCAGTGTCATTGAAATGTGTGTTCTTCTCATTAACCACAGCTAGAGTCATTGCATGTGTGTTCTCTTCAGAGACCACACATGGATCCACCGGTGGCATTGCATTTGTGTTCTTTTTACTAACAACAACTAGAGTCATTGCATGTGTGTTCTTTTCACATACCACATATGGATCCACCGGTGTCATTGAAATATGTGTTCTCTTCAGAGACCACACATGGATCCACCAGTGTCATTGCATGTGTGTTCTTTTTACTAACAACAATTGGAGTCATTGCATGTGTGTTCTTTTCAAATACCACATATGGATCCACCAGTGTCATTGCATGTGTGTTCTCTTCAGAGACCACACATGGATCCACCAGTGTCATTGCATGTGTGTTCTTTTTACTAACAACAACTGGATTCATTTCATGACTATTCTTTTCACATACCACATATGGATCCACAAGTGTCATGGAAATGTGTGTTCTTCTCATTAACCACAGCTAGAGTCATGGCATGTTTGTTCTCTTTAGAGACCACACATGGATCCACCAGTGTCATTGCATGTGTGTTCTTTTTACTAACAACAATTAGAGTCATTGCATGTTTGTTCTTTTCACACACCACACATTTATCCACCGGTGTCATTGAAATGTGTGTTCTCTTCAGAGACCACACATGGATCCACCAGTGTCATTGCATGTGTGTTCTTTTTACTAACAACAACTGGATTCATTTCATGTGTGTTCTTTTCACATACCACATATGGATCCACCAATGTCATTGAAATGTGTGTTCTCTTTAGAGACCACACATGGATCCACCAGTGTCATTGCATGTGTGTTATTTTTACTAACAACAACTGGAGTCATTGCACGTGTGTTCTTTTCACATACCACCTATGGATCCACCAGTGTCATTGCATGTGTGTTCTCTTCAGAGACCACACATGGATCCACCAGTGTCAATGCATGTGTGTTCTTTTTACTAACAACAACTAGAGTCATTTCATGACTATTATTTTCACATACCACATTTGGATCCACCAGTGTCATTGAAATGTGTGTTCTTCTCATTAACCACAGCTAGAGTCATTGCATGTGTGTTCTCTTCAGAGACCACACATGGATCCACCGGTGTCATTGCATGTGTGTTCTTTTTACTAACAACAACTGGATTCATTGCATGTATGTTCTTTTCACATACCACATATGGATCCACCAGTGTCATTGAAATGTGTGTTCTCTTCAAAGACCACACATGGATCCACCAGTGTCATTACATGTGTGTTCTTTCTACTAACAACAACTGCAGTCATTGCATGTGTGTTCTTTTCACATACCACATATGGATCCACTAGTGTCATTGAAATATGTGTTCTCTTCAGAGACCACACATGGATCCACCAGTGTCATTGCATGTGTGTTCTTTTTACTAACAACAACTGGAGTCATTGCCTGTGTGTTCTTTTCACATATAACATATGGATCCACCAATGTCATTGAAATGTGTGTTCTCTTTAGAGACCACACATGGATCCACCAATGTCATTGCTATGTGCTCTTTTTACTAACAACAAACAATGTCATTGAAATGTGTGTTTTTCTCATTAAATACAGCTAGAGTCATTGCATGTGTGTTCTCTTCAGAGACCACACATGGATCCACCAGTGTCATTGCATGTGTGTTCTTTTTACTAACAACAACTTGTATCATTGCATGTGTGTTATTTTCACATACCACATATGGATCCACCAGTGTCATTGAAATGTGTGTTCTCTTCAGAGACCACACATGGATCCACCAGTATCATTGGATGTGTTCTCTTTCAGAGACCACACATGGATCCACCGATGTCATTGCATGTGTGTTCTCTTCAGAGACCATACATGGATCCACCGTGTCATTGCATGTGTGTTCTTTTACTAACAACAACTGAGTCATTGCATGTGTGTTCTTTTCACATACCACATATGGATCCACCAGTGTCATTGAAATGTGTGTTCTCTTCAGAGACCACACAGGGATCTACCAGTGTCATTGCATGTGTGTTCTTTTTACTAACAACAACTGGAGTCATTGCGTGTGTGTTCTTTTCACATACCACTTATGGATCCACCAGTGTCATGGCATGTGTGTTCTCTTCAGAGACCACACATGGATCCACCAGTGTCATTGCATGTGTTTTCTTTTTACTAACAACAACTGGAGTCATTTCATGACTATTCTTTTCACATACCACATATGTATCCACCAGTGTCATTGAAATGTGTGTTCTTCTCATTAACCACAACTAGAGTCATTGCATGTGTGTTCTCTTTAGAGACCACACATGGATCCACCGGTGTCATTGCATGTGTGTTCTTTTTACTAACAACAACTGGAGTCATTGCATGTGTGTTCTTTTCACATACCACATATGGATCCATCAGTGTCATTGAAATGTGTGTTCTCTTCAAAGACCACATATGGATCCACCAGTGTCATTACATGTGTGTTCTTTCTACTAACAACAACTGCAGTCATTGCATGTGTGTTCTTTTCACATACCACATATGGATCCACTAGTGTCATTGAAATATGTGTTCTCTTCAGAGACCACACATGGATCCACCAGTGTCATTGCATGTGTGTTCTTTTTTCTAACAACAACTGGAGTCATTGCCTGTGTGTTATTTTCACATACAACATATGGATCCACCAGTGTCATTGAAATGTGTGTTCTCTTCAGAGACCACACATGGATCCACCAATGTCATTGCATGTGTGCTCTTTTTACTAACAACAAACAATGTCATTGAAATGTGTGTTTTTCTCATTAAATACAGCCAGACTCATTGCATGTGTGTTCTCTTCACAGACCACACATGGATCCACCAGTGTCATTGCATGTGTGTTCTTTTTACTAACAACAACTGGTGTCATTGCATGTGTGTTCTTTTCACATACCACATATGGATCCACCAGTGTCATTGAAATGTGTGTTCTCTTCAGAGACCACACATGGATCCACCAGTGTCATTGGATGTGTGTTCTCTTTAGAGACCACACATGGATCCAGCAGTGTCATTGCATGTGTGTTCTCTTCAGAGACCACACATGGATCCACCGGTGTCATTGCATGTGTGTTATTTTTACTAAAAACAACTGGAGTCATTGCATGTGTGTTCTTTTCACATACCACATATGGATCCACCAGTGTCATTGAAATGTGTATTCTCTTCAGAGACCACATAGGGATCTACCAGTGTCATTGCATGTGTGTTCTTTTTACTAACAACAACTGGAGTCATTGTATGTGTGTTCTTTTCACATACCACCTATGGATCCACCAGTGTCATTGCATGTGTGTTCTCTTTAGAGACCACACATGGATCCACCAGTGTCATTGCATGTGTTTTCTTTTTACTAACAACAACTAGAGTCATTTCATCACTATTCTTTTCACATACCACATATGGATCCACCAGTGTCATTGAAATGTGTGTTCTTCTCATTAACCACAGCTAGAGTCATTGCATGTGTGTTCTCTTCAGAGACCACACATGGATCCACCGGTGGCATTGCATGTGTGTTATTTTTACTAACAACAACTAGAGTCATTGCATGTGTGTTCTTTTCACATACCACATATGGATCCACCAGTGTCATTGAAATGTGTGTTGTCTTCAGAGACCACACATGGATCCACCAGTGTCATTGCATGTGTGTTCTTTTTACTAACAACAATTGGAGTCATTGCATGTGTGTTCTTTTCAAATACCACATATGGATCCACCAGTGTCATTGCATGTGTGTTCTCTTTAGAGACCACACATGGATCCACCAGTGTCATTGCATGTGTGTTCTTTTTACTAACAACAACTGGGGTCATTTCAAGACTATTCTTTTCACATACCACATATGGATGCACAAGTGTCGTTGAAATGTGTGTTCTTCTCATTAACCATAGCTAGAGTCATGGCATGTTTGTTCTCTTTAGTGACCACACATGAATCTACCAGTGTCATTGCATGTGTGTTCTTTTTACTAACAACAACTAGAGTCATTGCATGTGTGTTCTTTTCACATACCACATATCGATCCACCGGTGTCATTGAAATGTGTGTTCTCTTCAGAGACCACACATGGATCCACCAGTGTCATTGCATGTGTGTTCTTTTTACTAACAACAACTGGATTCATTTCATGTGTGTTCTTTTCACATACCACATATGGATCCACCAATGTCATTGAAATGTGTGTTCTCTTTAGAGACCACACATGGATCCACCAGTGTCATTGGATGTGTGTTATTTTTACTAACAACAACTGGAGTCATTGCATGTGTGTTCTTTTCACATACCACCTATGGATCCACCAGTGTATTGCATGTGTGTTCTCTTCATAGACCACACATGGATCCACCAGTGTTATTGCATGTGTGTTCTTTTTACTAACAACAACTGGAGTCATTTCATGACTATTCTTTTCACATACCACATATGGATCCACCAGTGTCAATGAAATGTGTGTTCTTCTCATTAACCACAGCTAGAGTCATTGCATGTGTGTTCTCTTCAGAGACCACACATGGATCCACCAGTGTCATTGCATGTGTATTCTTTTTACTAACAACAACTGGATTCATTTCATGTGTGTTCTTTTCACATACCACATATGGATCCACCAATGTCATTGAAATGTGTGTTCTCTTTAGAGACCACACATGGATCCACCAGTGTCATTGCATGTGTGTTATTTTTACTAACAACAACTGGAGTCATTGCATGTGTGTTCTTTTCACATACCACCTATGGATCCACCAGTGTCATTCCATGTGTGTTCTCTTCAGAGACCACACATGGATCCACCAGTGTCATTGTATGTGTGTTCTTTTTACTAACAACAACTGGAGTCATTTCATGACTATTCTTTTCACATACCACATATGGATCCACCAGTGTCATTGAAATGTGTTTTCTTCTCATTAACCACAGCTAGAGTCATTGCATGTGTGTTCTCTTCAGAGACCACACATAGATCCACCGGTGTCATTGCATGTGTGTCACATCCCAAGATTTTCCAAATCTTGTAATGTGAAAAATAAAATAACAAAATAAATTTTTGTTGAAAATCAGGGTGAAAAGAAACTTTTGTTTCTAAAAGGAGACTTAAAATCCCATCTTGATCAAACTTTGGCAGAAGTTTGAATTCAACAAAATCCAAATCAAGGGAAATGCATTCCTCAATGAATGTATCTGGAAATTTGAACATTAGGAAAGTAAATCCAAAACCCTAAGCCCTAATGGAAGGAAATCATTTTCCAAAGTATCTCCAAATCCATGGATTTGAGCCATACCAAATGGTGAACAAATAATCCTAAAGGGATTTATTTGGATAAACATTTATCAAAGGAAAATAAATTGTTTTGGAAATACAAATTTAGTTCTTTTAATAAAAGACTTTGGTTTCAAATGAAAAGATAAGCCAAATTAATTTTGGCCAAACTTTTGAAATAAAATATTTTGTTTTGATAAAATGAGTAAAGGTTTATTTAAATAAAATAAAGGATTTAAATATCCAATTTTATTTAAGTAAAAGCTTTTCCCATTTTAAATGAACACCAAGTATTTTATTACTACTTTGAAATCTTTTATTAAAAGGTTTTGCTTTGATTAAAATGAGTAAAGGATTATTTAAATAAAATAATAAGGATTTAAATATCCAATTTTATTTAAGTAAAGGCTTTCCCATTTTAATTAAAACACCAAAACTTATTTATTTATTTAAATAAGTTCCAAGTATTCTTTTATGTTTCAAAATTAAACCTTCTGGTTTGGTTTTGAAAGTAATTGGAATTCAAATGGAAATATTATTAAATAAATCAAACCTTAATAAATCAAAGATCCATTTTATTTAATTATTAAATGGATCCTAAATTAAATAAAAATAATATTTCATTTTGAGATTTGGATTATGTTGCCAAACAGAACCAAATTCAAATGAAAAGTTTGCTGTTTGAATTGTTTGAATTAATTGTTTGAAATTGAAAACAGAAAAAGAATTAGACAGAAAAAAATAGTGCACAGTGACCAGCCCAGCCAGCAGCCCAATAGGCCCAATTCCAGCCCAGCTCCCTCCCCCGAAGCGTTATTTTTCTCACCGCCGAAACAGCCTGGCAGTGAATGATGATGGACCCGCTCCTTTTCTCCTCCGGACGACAAGACGACCCCACCGCCACCTCCTTCTTCTTCCTCATGACCCGTCTTCCCCAGACTTCACGCCGTTTTCTGCTTTGATTCCGCGAATTAATTCGCTATCTGCGTTAATCCTCGCCGATGACGCCTACTTAAACGCCTCCTCTCCTCTCGCTATTTCCCTGCACCACTCCCTCTCTCTGCCAACAGGCTGACTCCATTTCTCTCTGTACCGCCGCAGCTCCGACCACCGTCTCCGAGCAATTCCGGCGAAACCAGACCTCCCTTTGCCTCATTTACCACGCACGCATACTCCACGCATCCAGACGCATCTGTCCGTGCCCTCCGTTCATCCGCGGGTGCCCTAGAACCTCGACTATTGCCGACAAAGTGAGCGCCACCGTCTGCCTTTCAGCTCGCGAGCCCCAGTGTAGATTCCGTGCCGCCTCTTCTCCTCGCTCACACACACAAGACCTCCGTGACCTCCTGCGTCTAACCCAACCTCGTTGTTCTTCTCGTGATCTCAGTAGCGACGACTCGACAAGCACAGAGCGCGCCATGTTCCGCTTCTTCTCCGCAACGCTTCCCAGAAGCCTAGACCGCCTGACCCTCTTGTTCACGCGACATGACTCGCTCGATCTTGCGATCTAATCAGATAGTCATTTCGCCGAGGTGATCCCAATGACGCCAACGACGACCACCCGAGAACCTCGCCGCCTGCAAAGAATCCGACGAGGAATTTCGCAACCCTAGTGCGCCTCGCTCACCAACACCTCCCCGAGCATCGCTGTAACCTCCCCGAGCCTGGTGAGCATCTCTCTCTCCTCGTCAGTATCGCTGCATCGTCATCGACCGACGACTCCGCCGCCAGCAGCCACCGCATCGCCGCTCCTTTTAGGTCAAACCAGCAGCGACCGTTAGATGCAGATCCATCGGCTACGATAGTTTCACTTAACGCCGAAGAGGTACGCTACCTAAGCCGCACGATCAAACTTGATCCAACGCTCCACGCTGCCGATCCACACCGGTACTGCCAATCACAATAAGAACGCGTGGCACTAGATCTGTTTAAAAGAAATTTGAAAACAGATTTATTTGCCATTTTCAAACCCATGTATCTTTTGATCCACACGTCCAAATTTTACAAATTTGATGTCGTTGGAATCAGCAAGACAAACCCTAACCAACCCTGCCCTTAGTTTAGCAAATAGTATCTGTTAACTTGTTTAACTTTGCAGATTCTTTTGTATGCTTGCTAACATTAGAAAAATCATTTAAAAATGATTTTTAGGTTAAAACCTTTGCAAATTAGTTTGTTGTGACCTTGCTGACCATAGGAACCAACCCATAGATTGGGAAGTGATTTTGGAAAAGAATAGAATGGATTAATTAGTTTAGTCCATTTCTAGCTAACTAAAACTATTTGTTT